>OX359270.1:48520088-49815088 GCA_947179155.2 Hedera helix
GACAGAAGTGGTTAGGGTGTGTGTGAGTTTCCAAGGGAGAGAGGGAAAAAGTGTGGTAATTAGGGTTTTTTATGAGGGAGATTATGGTTTTGGGTTTGGGATGTTTGAGGATGGAGGATAGCTGTTGCATTGGATTTTGGTGGGTGTCTGCTGCTGTATAATTAACATTTAAGAGCAATTTTTTAAAAAAGTCTCAAAAAACTGTTTCCCGCCAGGCTATTGAAGTTAAATCTACAACAAACACGGGGTTTGGCACATGGACTTTGCATTTGTTACTTCGATTGCGGCTGGTTGCTTTTGACACGTTGTCTGGGGAAAAAAAAAATAGAGAAGATGTCTAGAAGTTTTTTAACAAAAGAGAAAATAAAATAAAAATATATCTCTGAGTTTAAGTTGGCTGGGAAAAAAAAATTAATATTTTTACTTGTAGAAATATTAATTCTTATATTTCGTAATTCCTATTTTACATTTTACCTAAAAACACAATAAAATTAATATGAGGGTACAATAGTAATATAGATATAAAATTTAAGTTTTCTTTTATTTTTCTCGATAACAACATTAAAAAAATATATAATTTTCTATTCTTTTATTTTCCATCCAAAATTAAGTTTTCCAGTTTTTTTTTTTTTTCATTCAAAGCTCAAAAAAAATTAAAATGTTACAAGGTTTAAGTACTCTTTTTGTTGATTGGACACCTTGTCCTTGTCTAGCCTAATGCATTCCCCGTTATAAGTTCACATTGTGAATGCTAAATGTAAAAAGACCTACTTTCTTATATATCTATTAAAAGGAAAATGATTTTCATAAACCTTTAGAAGCTAGCTTTAACTTGAAGAATTCCTTAGCCATGAAGCATATGATTCTAGCCTTTTTGTAATTTGAAATGCATGAAGAATAAAAGAATACACGAGAGGTCAATTAAGGTGGATTTATGATGTGTTCAACTTCTTGAGAATCCATTCCCTGCATGTTGATGTTCCAACCGCGCATAATCTTCGGAAACAGGATATTCTCACTGATTCAATTACAAGAATGAAAGCCCTTAAGCAAATAATCCTAAAATGAAGTGTTCATGGGTGTTATTTGATCTTTGGGTCCTTGATTATGATGAAAACAATCATAATCTGCAGTTATTGAAACCTCGTGCTTTTGTTATCTCTTATTATTGTGACCACATGTTTTTATTATCTCTTATTATTCTCCTTGCATTTCAAAACAAAAGGCTAGAATCATATGCTTTCATGCCTAAAGATTTCTACAAGTTAAAGCCAGCTTCTCAAGATTTATGAGAATCATTAATTTTCCTTTTAATAGATACTAGCAGCAAGTGGCATATGCGTTGCGTATGTAAATTATGTGTGATAAGATACGAATTTTATATAATTTGAAGGACTAAATAAAAAGATAAAAAAAATTAATATAAAAAGAATAAAATAGTAATATAATTAAAGTTGTAAGGATAAAAGAGGGGAAAAAATTGTATGACACCCGTTAACATCTAGGGTCACTTCATAATATATATATATAGATATAAAAAAATGTTTGTTATCTTCAAATCTTGGTCCTTGAATTAGGGAATCGACATCCAAGAACATCATTATTAATTCCAAAGGTCAAGCTACAGATTAATTGGATGTGTTGTCTACTGATGGCATTAGACACCTAAATAAGGACTTCTTTTTATGGTCATTGGCATAGTTTCATGTGGCATTAATTATTCCCCTGCAACTAAGTTGAGTGATTTAGGATGGTGACGTTTTTGCGTTTTGATCAGCTTAATTAATTTCCGAGCTAACAGAGATCTAGTAATCATATCTATATAAGCCCGATAATTGTTAGCAATACTTGTAACACTGATTTATCGGAGAAGTTTCCAATGGCCCTCAAGGGCTTCCAGTATTCCATGGCCTAATATCGGGTGCAACATGCATATATATATATATATATGGAATGCTGGTAAGCCCTCGAGGGTCATTGAAGGCTTACTCCTCCCATAGTCCCATGTACTCATTTCCTCCAATTCAATGATAAAAAAAAAGCAGAAAAATCACTCACCTATAACTAATTTAAAGCAAATCCGAGAATTTAGTTGCGCGGAAGAAAAAGTACACCTACGACGAAGATATGCTTAATCTTACCTCCACAGGTAAATTAATATGCCTCCTAAGAGAAATATAAATGTGTGTATTAAGAAATCAGTTTAGACTACAAAATTTTTCATATTTCTATTTTCTATCATTTAGTCCTATTTTCGAATTCACTAGTTATAATATATATTACTATAATTAATTTTTTACTCAAGTTCCATAGTATTGCAACTATGTAACTGTTGCAGTGTATTTTAGGGTCAATCAGCCTGTAGTTTTCTGTTTTCTGCATATTGTGCCGGCCGGCCTGTTGTTGACCATATATCAATAATATTTGGGGGCTTTATCTATGTCTAGTGGCCTGTCTTGACGTCGTGGTAATCTAGATACGGGGATTATTCAAGCAAAAACTCAGGAAACAGCTAGCGACCATACCTAAAGAAAATCCTGGTATTGACAAATCAGGAATTCCGATCCCTCCGAAAAAACTCCCAAGCTCGTGTGCATATGTAATGAAGCCAACTATATATATATGAACATAAAAATTCATTTAGAAGAGTCCGCGAAAGTGATCAGATATGTTAAAGCACTGGTTTGTCCTAATCTCGCTGTCACAAGTCGTAGCCCCATTTACTTCAACGTACGGACCTAAGAGGAACATAATATTTATAACAGTCGGAGTCATGTGACAGTGTGGCCATTTTTGGCGTCCTAATCAAGAAAATGCACATTTATTAGATGGCCGGAAGCTATAATTCATTCTTGTGCAACACATCAAGGAGCAAGCTGCTAGCTAGGCTAGCTTTGTAATAAACAATACTGTGCATGTAGGGTATGCAGTCACTAGTCCTCGTCTAGGACATTGTCGACTGCATTTCATGCGCTATTAATAGCGTAACCGCACACTCTTTAATCATTCACATGCCCTATACAAGTTTAATTAGTTAGAGATATTGCATTCATTCATTCATGTTTTGATTTTGACTTTTTAATTTTAAGCAAATAAAAGTTCAAATCTCAAATTAAGTTTAAGGTTTGATTTTGAAATCTACCGTTTCTAAGGAGCACCAATAGCATGCATGTATATATCTTATTTATAATGAATTTTACTTGATAGTACAAATGCACTCTACTAACGTACACTTGATGTTGGAAAGTACTTGGAAGTGCGTAATGTTGAGCTAGAATTGTTATTTCTTCTGCTTCAAGTCAATTAATCCTCTTAATTATGGGTTTCAGCATTAGTTAAAGAAAATTTGTATGGCCACATTCACAAGTTCATTGAAAAAATTAAGAAAATCTGGAGGAAGAAAAGACATGCATTCATGGAAATTAATTATATACATATACACACACATATATATTTTGCATTTCGGCTTGGAGATCCAACTTTCTTTGAACTCTCTCCCTCAATGGCTTATCCATCTAACAAATTGAAAGAATCCTAAGTGAGGGGTTTAATTTGGAGTAGCCCTTGAGGCAAGCGAGTTCAGTAACTGCTGGTTTTCACACTAATTCTTCACGTTACTCGGCGTTGCTGCAACGAAAACAGCATTGAATCAGACCTAGCTCCATGAATTGATCTTATCAATTAGGTGGGTATTTTTCTTTCATTCAGAAGGTCTAATTAATCTCGATCACAACCACTTCCCCCCACCCCCCACAAAAAAAGTTTTATTTACAAAATTTATGTTCAAATATTAATGCCGTTTTCTCGTTCGATGTTTATTTTTAATGATACAATTAAATTAAAAGAATAAAATGATTTTTTAGTTCCGCAAGTCTATGTTTAGTTGTTGGTGGTGGTGCGTGGTAGATTGATAGAAAGATATAATTATCGTATTCATCCATTCTATTGGAGTGCATCTCATTAATTTCATCATCTCTCCCATAGAATAAAAACCAAAAGAATTAGAAATGAAGAATTTTCAATCCATCAAAATGTTTTACAATCCGTATGATAAAAAAAATACTTATTTGCATTCCATTCATCCCTCAATTTTATCTTTTCAATTCAAACGTAGCATGAATACAAGTTATTAGTTTAGCAATGATGATATGCTAACAAAATTATGATGATAAATTTAAATATAGTGTATTATTTTATATTCCTAATATATAGAATATTATTATTTTTGCGAAACTAAATAACTGACAAATATAACCTTTTTTGGGGACAGAGGAAGTACATTCTATAGCAACTAGACTCGTGATTCCTGCAATTTCTTTTTTTGATGTTCAGTCTGTAGTGCTTATTATTAATTGTTGGGTGCTTTTGAAGATTCAAACATAGATAGATGCAACTGAAAGGCCAAGAAATGAAGCAAATATTTAACTACCATGCAGGGTTCCGGCTTCATATATGGTTCTGTTAAGTACCCTATGGATTTAGCTAGCACAACATGCAAGGTAGTGGGTAATCTATATATATATATACATGCGGCATTCCGCACGAAATCAAACTAATTAATCTCAATCTGCATGCAAAATATATATCATATGGACGATTACAGTCTGTAGTCCTCCATATATTAACATAGGGGTTGGTTTCCTATAGTTTCACTGTAATCCTCTCTTAATTAGTTCCCTTTTTAATTATCTCGTCTTTTTGAGGAATTTTTTTTGTTCCTCTTTATGTTGTTTATAGATTTAAGAAAGAATTAATTTCTTAATTTTTCATAATATCTCTTATGATTAAACATTAATTTATTTTCTCTTTAATCTTTTAAATAAATTTTAAAAATATGAAGTTTATACTCAAGTTTATCAATCAAATAAATTATTAATTACAATTTAAACTTATGTACTTACTATTTATAAACACCTAAAATTTACACGTATTATTTAATTGTGTGACAGAATGGTCATAATGTCAAATCACTAATCATTTGGGGATGTCAAGAGAAGTTTTGAAAAGCATAAGATGACTTATTGGAGAGCACACACAAACCTTGAGGTATCAAGATGCAAAAAGGAATGAGAAGGAAAAGGCTTCCATTGAGATGGAAATAGTTTTGCTCATTTATCTCCTACATGACATATCCAAAAATAGGCAATTTGTGTATCATCGCAAAGGTCTCGAAGTTAGCTTTTTGAATTGGGGTTGCACGTTTCCTATTTCTTTCTAGATCGAAAGATATGGGTTGTTTCAGTACAAAAAAAAAATAGAAGCAGGCAAGCCCCACAGGGTGGCGCCCAGGGCACCTACACATAGGCACTAGCTTGGGGGGGGGGGGGGTTCAAGGCCACTTGGTGTAGATTTTGGCGAGGAAGAAGGAGAAGTGAAAAAAAGAAAAAAAATGAAAGAAAAAGAGAGAAATAGGAAAGAAAAAGCAAAAGTGATAGATTAATCTTAAATTCATAATTTTCTATTAAAAATTCCATCTAAATTTGTTTAAGAGGTTTGAAAGGGAGAATTGATCAAATAAAGTTGAAGGGTCACATTTCTCAAGGTTTATTTTATTACTCTTTCTTTTTTTCTTTTTCTTTATTATGAATTGTTTGTCATCATTGAGCTTGATTACCTGGTGTTTGTTTCTTATTTTGAGACTGTCTAAGCATCCTAGTTTGTTACTAGTGGTGGTTGAACCTTATTTTGAATTATGGGTTACTCAAGAGAATTTCTCATAAATATAAATTTCTCCTAACTTCCTAGTAAACCCTTTGTGGATATTACTTGATTTATAGTTAGATTTTTATTAATATGGGTTGGTTGATGTTACTTTGAATAAATCTACGGTGTTTAGAATTTATGAGTTTTAAACCTTTGATCTTAATTTTTTTTTTTAGATCTTACTTGGTATAGTTAAATTGTCATGATTAATTTAAGTAGAATTTTTGTGATGTAATTAGCTTCTTATAATATAATTTGTGTTGGATTTATGTTTTATTGATATTTTGTTTAATCTATGAATTTAGGGTTTATGGAACTCCTTTCTTAAACTCTAAATTGTATTTATGAATTTTAATATTTTGTTGGGCGTGAATAGGAATTATGTGAGTCTAGAAATGAATTAAATGCCCTTAAATTTTATGTAATGAGAATTGAAAGATACTCCCATGATGGACCTAGAAAATGGTTGTAATTTTTGAACTTGGTGATTTGTAATTGTGTTTGGGACTTAAAATAATTTAGATGGCTTTCATAACCAAAAATTGAGTTTAACACCCATTTATATTGAATTTTACTATTTTTGAAGTGTTTGGAGTTACTTTAATGGCTTTTATGCCCATAGATAACTCCAACCCTATTTTTTATGCTTGATTTTATTTTGTCATATAAAAATAACTTTCAACAAAAAATCAAAAGTTCTTTTAAAATTGAATCAAATTAGGTTATTAGTATAAATTTTAGATTAAAATTGAAAATAGTTGGAGCTTCATTTCCTATATGACAAAAGAATTACAAAAAATATTTTTCTTATTAAAACCTTAATTTTCATCACTATTTTATTACATAATTAATATTTTTTAAATTAAAATGAACATTTTCATAAAACTCATTATTCACAAAATATTAATTTCTTACAAATTTATACATATATATGACCATTTTGCAAATAAATAATCATAAAGAACAATTTCCAAAATCCTAAAAGACATGTTTTCAATACAAATAACTTTTCAAAAGATATTCCCATAAATTCAAGTATTCAAGAATAGAGACTCTCAGTGCTTTCAAGATAACGTACTTAGATAATTTAAAAAATTACATATTAATTTCTTGTCATACATGACCCAACCAACCAAGGCACAAAACATTATGCACACATTTTTATATATTTTTTTAAGACAACTTATTTAAACTTTAGAAAAAATATTAGGAAAGCGGTAACCGTATTTCACGAAAATCAGGGGTGCGTAACACCTTCCCTTTACTTAAGCAAACCCCTAAACTCTTTGAATCTCAACTGCAAACCAATTTTATCGAATCGCATGTGGGTCATATTATTTATTAAAACTAAAAATTCAGATGAATTGATACATCCATTTAAATCTTTAACAATTGACGACTCTGTCTAATTAGCCCACTAAATAATCAAAATTTTAAAACCCGTCGTCATAAGTCAATTTTTTCAAAAAATACCCTAGCCTAACATGATTTTTAAAGAGCTAAAAATCCTAGTGTCAACACTCTTAAAACGTTAATTAAAAAGGAACGATGGAGTATAAATTTACATAGATTTTTACGACTCCTGAAAATCGTTGCTATACATAGACATGGATATTTATATTTGAAGTCTCATATTTTTTAGAGTATAATATAATCTATAATCAATTATATCATCACTATTGCAATATTGAGAAAACAAAAATAAATCAAGTCTTACTAAAAAAGGAAAAAATAAACTCATGTAACAAACAAACCTCACATAAAAAAAGAAAACACATTATACAAAAATGAAGAAATAAATTCACCTTACCTAAATAAAAATTGAATATAAGATCTAAAGGTCACATTACTTCAATCTTTATGACTAAAGTAAGATGTTATTTGTTAATAAGTAAGAAATCATATTACTATGCAATAAACCGGGAAAGGCTACAACCACCATCACCAAACAAGAGTAATAACCACGTATATAGAGTACTACACTATTGTTAGTCTCTTAGTGGGTTGACATGGACTTAACATATTAGATGGTTAGACAGTGTGTCAAGACTTAGCCTTTAACACGACTCATATAGCAAGGCGCCAAAGTAAATTGGTCAAATAGTTATATCCATGAGGTATACATTATGACTCTTTAAATATACTGGATATTTAATGCTGACAATTTGGATAATTTTATAACGTCTATTATAGAAAATGGGTGGTCTATGAAGTACACTCAGGTCATGGACAAACTGTCATGGCCTATGCGTGGAGCACGTTGGGGCATTGTTGGACTCATCTAACTACAATGAAAGATTTGATGGCTTGGATTAGATCAAAGACCCATTCATGGGCTGAGCATGAGCGGGCATGTGGTTGACATGTGTTGGACATGTTCATGTAACACCCTAAGCAAGTGTAGCACGTTGTGGGAATAATTATGGGCTAATGCAACAAAGCTTGGTGGGCTAATGTAAGCAATTCATGGGTTATACAAAGTTGGTCAAGTTAATCCAAAGGCGAACTTCGTGGGAATCATCTACTTGGTTGGTTTTTGACCCAATGACAGTAATGGGAGGTTGGACTTTTTTTTCAAACAACATGTGATGAGTTAGCTTTGTTTAAATGTGCATGCATACAAGTGGCACACATATGGGCAGGGCTGGAAATAATTGTCAGACAATTATGTCCTGACATTCAAAATGATGGATGCTAATTAGCTTGTCATTCTTAACAATTGGAGATGTCAACTGCAGCCTAATTTATAATCTGTCTATAAATTGATATGTTGAAACTTTAAATTACAGACATTGGTGTGTGTGTCTTACAAGTCTCTACTCGGTTGTAATCCTTATAATAAGTGTCAGTAAAAAAGTTGAGCATTGCTTGTAAATTGTAATTGTGTTTGTGTGAGCTTGCTTGAAATATACATTATGCTTGTGATTGTGTGGATTAACTGACCAAGTTTGAGGCAAACTTAGGCCAACACTTGATAAGATTTGATAAAAAAGAAAATTAATGTAAATTATTTTCATTTGACAACTATCATAATGCTACCAACCAATTGATACTTGATTGACTAAATTATAGTCTCCCTTATTTAATTATCGTATCAAAGCATAAGATAAATTATATTTCTAATAGTATAGTATTAAAAAGTTAATTTTGCAACGATTTTTTTTTTTTATATTTTTAATTTTTAAATTGAAAAGCATAAGATTAGACCAAATCGTCCTGTCAAAATATCATATTTAATTTGTTTAACACAAATTTATTAAGAGCTTAAATAATACGTTTCTAGACTCAATTTGACTTTATATAGTGTATAATTAATGGTTTATGATTTTACATACTTTCTCTGTATCAAGATAAATATACTGATTAACTTTTTATACATATTAAAAAGAAGAATAAAATGACAAAATTATTCATATTTAATTTTTTATTTAATTATATAGTTTTTTACACATAATTAGTGAGATACTTTATTAATATGCATAAAAATAAATATAACAATTAATATTAAAAACATTATAAATAAATTATTATAAAAAATAAATTATTTAAAATAAATAAATATTTAATTTAAAATCACCTAAAATAGCATCAGAGATGGAGGGAGTTTAAAATAGTGTGCAGTCACCGTCTCAACAGCCCGGATCAAAATAATCCCTCCCTATTATATTAGATCTTAGCCGTCCATCAATTATTTCTGCAGCCAATGGAGATTTCCGCACGTGTAAAGTCTAATAGGTCCAGTTCACGTGGCGCGTGATGTCATTGGTCGACAAAACTCGACAGGATTATTCCGAAGATGTGCATTTGCACTCGGACTAACGCATACAGTTTATATATGAAAATATTACGGAAATATCAGTTTCCATAATGGAAACTTTATTTATTTCACTCATATCGATCGATTGATACGTAGGGTTGGTGCAAGGGCTTGATTATTATTACTTTTTAATAGAGTTCTTACGGGAAGTGACGGATCGGTATGGAAGAAAACAAACGGAGGATCTGTTTTCAGTATGTTTTGTCACTTTTGATTGGTTCTTTTGCTTTTCAGCTCTCCGCTTCAGCTGATGCGGTATGTATTTGTTTCTATTTTGTGTTTATATACACGTGCTTCTGTGTGGATCTGATAAATGTGTGGAATCACTTTGAAGATTTTTTATGAGTCATTTGATGAAGATTTTGATGGACGGTGGATCGTCTCGGAGAAGGATGAATATCAAGGTGTGTTTGTTTGGATCCGTATTTGTTTTCGTGTTGATAATTTGAGATCTTTTCTGGTAATCGTGTTAATCTTGCTATTAGCTGAAACTTGTTTGGTATGTTTTGCGGTAGTTGACAAATCAGTTGAGATGTGAGCTGAAAGGTTGATATCATCACGTAATTTGATGCTTTAATGCGATGAATTTGTTGCTATTTGAATGGAATACTTTACTAATTTTGTCTATTAGTTGTAAATGCTAAGCAGCTTTGCTCTAAGCTGTGTTGGGACTTGAGATTAAAATGTTTTAATGTTAAACACAATGAATTCAATGTAAAACTGATGGTTCAATAGCGCAAGCAAATGAAAATGTTCACAGTGAATTAGTACTTGCAGCACTGGAATTAAACCATTTAATATATGCAGATCTTTTATAGACTTTAAATTGAAGTATGCTGCTCATTCAAGATTCGTAGTTTTGAAAACTTATTTATTGAGATTTTGCATAAAGTTCCCGACTCTTAATTAGGCTTTTTAGTTGGCCAAACAAGCAAACTATGCTAAATTTAAACTTAATTGTTTTTAATGTGTCTAACATCATGTCAGCTATTGTAATTCAGCTTTCTTTTACATCTTGGTCCATTTAATTCTAAGTCCACTTCCGAAATTATTTTTCTTTTCCTTAATGTATATTCCATTGTTATCCTTTGGTTGAACTGTTCATGCATCTATAGAAACACAGTGCTTATATCAATTGATCCTCGTTATTGGTTCGTTTGATGATCCACTAATCTCCACAAGGGAAAAGCGAATAGCAGGGATGTCTATGCATGAGGAGTTCATATGCATATTGACTATATGTGAATGCATCTTCTTTCATCTTTTGATTCTGATAAATGTGGAGCTACAAACAAGGTCCATTTTATTTTGAAGCACAAAAACTCAAAGAATGGAGAGTATGTTGAGCACCATGTCAAGTTCCACCCGTGCCAACTGATAAACTGACCCATGTGTACACTGCCATTTTGAAACCTAATACTGAGTTATGGATCTTGGTTGTCGGAGAAGAGAAAAAAAGGTCAATTTTCTATCTGCTGAAGATTTTGAGCCAGCACTAATCCCTGCCAAGACTATTCCTGATCCAGATGATAAGAAGCCTGAGGACTGGGTTGAGAGAGCTAAAATTCCAGATCCAGATGCCACTAAGCCTGAGGATTGGGATGAGGATGCACCTAAGGAAATTGTAGATGATGAAGCTGAAAAAACTGACGGATGGTTAGATGACGAGCCTGAGGAAATTGATTATCCTGAGGCATCAAAACCCAAAGACTGGGATGATGAGGAGGATGGTGAATGGGAGGCTCCAAAGATTGACAATCCTAAGTGTGTGGAGGCATCAGGCTGTGGGGAGTGGAAGAGGCCAATGAAGAGGAATCCAGTATACAAGGGAAAATGGCATGCTCCCTTTATCGTCAACCTCAACTACAAGGGTATATGGAAGCCTAATCAAATTCCAAACCCCATCTAATTTGAACTTGACAAACCTGATTTTGAGCCTATTGCTGCTATTGGCATTGAAATTTGGACAATGCAAGAAGGCATATTGTTCAACAATATTTTGATAGCAAGTGACAAGAAGGTAGCAGAATCATACAGGCAGACCAACTGGAAGCCAAAGTTTGAAGTAGAGAAAGAGAAACAGAAGGCTGAGGAAGAAGCAAGCAGTCTTTCAGATAGTCTCAAAGGTGTCCAGGTAATGTATCTGGATGCCCTTTTCACTTTTCCTTTTTGAAATGGTTTTACTTGGTAATAAACCATTTTTTTGATGTTATGATTGCAGAAGTTGGTGTTTGACCAACTTTACAGGATGGCAGACATCCTCTCCTGCAGAATTACAAGTTCAAGATTTTGGTAACTTGCTAGACTATTTTCTTCATTTACTTGTCTTGCAAACGTCTGATTCTTAAACTGTTGTCTTGCAGGATCTTATTGAGAAGGCTGAGAAACAACCAAACCTAACAATTGGTGTCCTCATCTCCATTATGGTTGTTATTTTCACAGTTCTACTAAAACTACTATTTGGCAGAAAGAAGCCGGTGAGTTTGAAACCTTTTTTCTTTACCAAACTGAGTAAATTACTATTTGATTTTGGAAATTCTTACAATGCATCTCCTTCTAACAGGCAAAGGCCATTGTGGAATCAAAAAAGACAGATGATGCAGCTGATGAGACATCCAACAATCAGGGAAGCAGTGAAGAGAAGGAAGAGCAGAATGAGGACACAACAGCAGCTCCTCGCAGGAAGACTACCAGGCGTGCTAATTAGGATGGATGGTTTACATTCTGATTATTTTCACTTTTGTTAGATTATAGATTTTAGTAGTTTACCGTTCTACTATTTCACTTGATTGTCAGTATGCAGTTTTTCACCTGTTAAGCTTTTTTTTAACAATCAGTGTCTGACAATGAAAATGAGATTTTATTTATCAGGATCTGATGGGTCAGTTCCTTTTCTACGGCATAAAGACAAATTCTGCAAGATTTTCATGGCCTGAGATATAGCTCAATATTTGATTAAGAAATTGGAGATCGGGCACTATCTCAGGTGGACACAGGGACGAAGCCCAGTAGAGAGTTGTGGGGTCAATTAACCCCACTGATTTATTATTATTTTATAATATATGGTAAAATTTAAAAAATTTAAATGTTATATATAAATTGATTTTATTGAAATTTTGTAAATTTTTTAATACGTTATGTCAAATTAAAAATTTATAACTTTCTCATTTAAATATCAATCTCATATCATTCATACCTTATACCTTATCTATATATGTATATTTATATAATCTCCTTAAATTAATTAATAATTTGTTTTTTATTATTTTTTGAAAAAATTAACTATTTATAAACAATTTGTCTTTAAAAAAAAATTTAGGGGTCAATAGGGTGTGTGTGTGTGTGTGTACATATATATGTGTGTGCGCGCGCGCGCTTATATAAATATATATATAATTAGTAATTATTATATTATTATTATAATTAAATATCTGTTTTATATATTTAATTTAAAAATATAAAATTATTCAAACTCAGGAGCATTATCCTCGAACCCGCGCCGACAATGATGGAACAACAATCCAATAAAATAGTAACTTAGGAAGTGTTCGCAGTTGTGTCTAGAGGCCTCTTTCTTTAAAAATGATTTTAGTTTCCGAATGCCTATCCTCAAAAAGAGTTATTTTTGCCAATTTGTTCTCAGTTCTATAAATAAATAAATAAATCCCATTTAAAAAGACATGTTAGCCATAATAATTTTATTATCATGCACTACTATTAAATTAGTAATTTATAATCTTAACGATAAGATAGGGAATAGAAATATATTTTGAAATGTCTACCAAATCTATAAATTGTATTCTTGTAAAACAGATGAAGAAATTATTCAAGTGGAATAGTTATGTTATCCAAAATTTATTGGTTCACGTTCTACTTTTTCATATCAACAAATTATTTGTTTTACTTTTTATCCATTGTGTATATAAATTATGTAAAATAGAATAAAAAATTTATAAAATATAAATAACTAAATTAAAAGATAAAAAAATAATATAATTAAATTTGTAAGGACAAAAAAAATAGTGACACGATAATATCTTTGACAGTTTGACACAGGGATGTTCAACCGGGTCGATTTGGTACCAAACAGGTACCGAACAAGCCCAAGTCTCTGTACTGAAACCGGTACCAATTCGGTATCAATCCGGTTAATATCAAAAATAATAATTATTATTATTATTACTTTTAGTATTATTATTAATAATAATTATTTAATAATAATATTAAAAAAAAGTCAATACAATCGGTACGGTTCAATAAATACCGAATAAAATTTTTTTATACTAAAATCAGTATAGTGAATAAGTTATCTATATAGACGGCTTATATACCCAAAAAACCGGTAAAAATGAAAACCCCTAGTTTGACACGGTTCCTGATAGCTGTTTTATACTAATATGGACTAGTTGAGTTTAAATAAATGATATTTCTGGCTCTCATGATGAATTAGGTCAATGTTCGGTAACCATGCAAGTATTATTTAAGGCAGAAAAAATTGCGAGCTTTCTTTTAAAATGGGGATGGTTAACACTTAACACTATTAAAATTATTAAAATATTAAATCATAAATGGCCCCTGAGATCTGACAGAAAAAAAGTTCCAATATAAAAGAAAGATCACTTTACACACAATATAAAAAAAAGATCATTAAAAAATAAAAATCTGTCACAAATTTTAGCATCAAAATTCACTTTTTAATGGCGATAGTAATGAAAGTTGGCATAAAAAAGTTCATTCTTATAAGATAAAAAATATATATTTAATTGATCCATTAGAATGGAATAGATTATTCTCATCTCTCTCAAATTTATAAATTTTATTCTTCAAGAGAGTATGAAATAACTCATTATAACTAAAATAAAATAAATAATTTCACTATCTATTCCATTCCCTATTCAATTCCTTTAATGCAAATGTAACATAAAAATCCAACACAGCAGACCGAGAGAGCAAACTCCTTGCTGTAAATACTATACTGCACTTTATACCGTAGAGCTCTTACTGCTCAAATATGTAGCAAGAAAAAATAGTTCAGACACGAATTGCAGAAGCAGATAATAAAATCTAAAGCCTACTTGCGTAACGAGGAAGTAAAAGAACCAAGAGTATATTTCAAACCGATTCAAGATTCACAAAAAATCTAATCCTATTTAGGTAGTGAGGTAGTCAATCATTGTGAAAGATGAACCAAGAGAATATATTTCAAACCTATACACGATTCACATTCCAACGCCGATTACCTGAAATAAAAAAAGTCATTTGCAGATCCATCGGTTCATCAGCAGCACCAAACCTGTATCCCCCATCCGAGCTGACTCGAAACAATCAATTGTAACATTTCTAAGAGTACAAACCAGACTGGAAAAATCTGCCACACCGATAACCACCAACCTCACTGGAAGCCTATTGAGCCTCAATTTTTTGCTAAACTTTATAGAAACATGTCTGCGCAATACCCACAAGAATTCTTAACAGTCATGGTGCAAGTCTCCTTATTAATAAGAGTAATAACAATGTAAATCAAAATTCTTAACAGTCATGGTGCAAGTCTCCTTATTAATAAGAGTAATAACAATGTAAATCAAAATTGTTCTCACATTCCGATAACAATTTATTAAACAAATAAATGCAAACATGTTTAAACTTAGATATTTCTCTTCCTCTTCCTCTAGCAGCGAAGCTTCACGCTTGTAGCCTAATTCATCTCGCACCAGCAGATTCTGTTCTCACCTAGATTAATAGGTTACAAAAAGTCTACATTTATCTCTTTCCACCAGCTTTCTTAACAGCTGGAACATTGTCCTCGTCATCAGACATGATATCTCCATACTCCCACATCCCCCGTCTCTTACTTCGTGCTTCTTCCTGGTCTTTTTCCAAATCATCAATGGCTTGTTTTCTTTCTGCTGGTTCCCATCTCCTCCTTTTCTCCAACCTAGCAAGTCCTTCCTGCAATTCAATAGCAACACTTATAGACCTTTAGAATGTACGTTGAAACAGACACAATAGCCACATAACACGCATGGGGAATGGTAAGTTCAATGATAAAGTACAGGCAGTGTGTCAATGCATCACAAAATGAAAAGAAGTTGTTGACGATCAGATAGAATCTCAAACAAGCAGAGCCATGTTTCATCTCAACTTGCAATCGATTGCAATAACCCTTTTCATAAGTTCAACTTTTGGATTCGATATCATAAACAGTAAAAGGTGTATGAGATGAGCTGTTGGCTTATCCAAGGTCACACCCCCAAAATGACGTTGTTTTGACTTCTAAAAGAACACTCATTTCTATCTTGAAACCCTCTCTCTTCCAAAAGGACAGTGTTCTCAACCAAGTTAGTTTTCCTAATCATGAAGTCGACGAAGAAATTCTTCTAAGGCATTACATCCAGTGATAGAGCGAGAAACTTTAAATGAAGAGAATAAAAGTTGTAAATCAAGTTAAAGAAGTCTCACGTAATACGAATGACAAAAAGTATTGTTTCCTAATCCAAGTTAGGAATTCAGTTAAAGCTAACAAACAATTCCAAGACTTCGAAAACTTCTGATGTCTAATACTATTTTGATAAAGAATGACCACATAAGTAGTGAAAATATGGAGGTTATAGGATCAGAAATACACAAGCCAAGGTATGCATCATCCTATTTGCGTATTAGCACCTAATACAAAATCATTTTTTGCTTAATCGGAATATCAACTAGGAAATTTCTACAATTCAATAGATCAAGTAAATAGGACATCTTATAATATGCAATTGCAGCTGAATCCTAGTTGCTTCTCATTTGAAATGTATTAAATGATAATCCATGGATCCACCTGAATTCCACTAAAATAATCGAAGAAGTTTTTATCAGTCTAGCAAAATGGGGGAACTGAACATATAAATCGGGTTTCAGAATTTTTGGGTTTCGAACGCATTATGGGAAGGCATTTCCAATAGTTGTGCCTGAGCATAAGACATTGAGGTAGTGTTTGGTTCGCGTCAAATCAATGTAATAGCCTTGTAGTGCAATAAGCTATTACATTGATGTGACATTTTTTCCCTTAGATTCATTGATTAAATGTCATTACAAACGTAATACGATTACATCAATTTGGATTTTTTCATTATGCCCGCCAATAGGTGTATTAGCTCGTTACGTCCGTAATGCAATAGCTCAAAAGAATAAACAGCAATAATTACAGTTGATTTGAAATTTTGACTTAGAATTTACTTTATTCTTTACCTACAATTATATATTTAGTGAACCAAACACTAATAAATGTAATGTAATAAAATTACAGTTACCACACAAATACCAAGTATGAACCAAATAAATATATCGTAATGACCTATTACTATTACAATACAACTCTACCGCATTACGCAAATTATTGCATTACATCAAAATTCTATTTGGCGAAAACCAAACCCTACTTAAGCTTTTTTAAGAATGTTGTATTTTTTGTTGATACAGGTTATGAAGAGCTGTTTTTTATTTTTATTTAGTCAAAACAGCATCGTTTCAGGAGTGACCTTAGATAAGGGCTTAATTTAGCCAAGGTCAATCTCATACGCCTTATAACATATCATAAATTGTTACTAATCTTTATGTTCTCTCTACCTCCCCTATTCTCCTCCAGTTTAAAATTATACTTACAGAGGCTGACAAAATTAGGGAAGAAAGTGCACAGCAAAATGTAAAATTTAAGAAATAAGCCGTGGACCAAGATTTCACATATTATCTGAAGTGGTCTGTATTTGTATGTATTTTTCATCTACTTATCAATTTGAGAAGACAGTGATAGTAAAACAACTAAAGAGCTTGTATATCCACAGATAGAAGTTGAAAAGTGTGTTTTAATTCAAACCTTCAGCATGAGAGCATTTATACTTGTATTAGCTTCCGCATCAACTAATGTTACCATGAGAATAGTCCCAGTTCCTTGTCCTTTAACTTTCCCTCCCGAAGTATCCCTCTCCACGATTATGGCTGTGAACTCCTTGGGACCATTTAGTGTGTGCTCACTTAGACGAATAGCTGCCTCCTGCCCATAATCCTCCTCCAAGCTTGGAACCTTAACATAAGACAGACTGCACAGCAGAGCAAGGCCAGGTGATGAGGACACAGAAGTATCAAGAGGTCGCAACTGACTGTAAGCAACTTCTTCTTGATTTCCATAGTCGATGTAAAACACTTCAAACTTGTCTTTTGGAGATTCAACAACACCTCGAGGAGCGTTCACAATCTTTACATGTTGAATGACAAAATGAGTAGAATAAGTAACAATGTTAAGATATGAAGATAATTATAATCATTCAAAAAGAAAAACTGAATGTTGATTAGAGAAAAACATTGAGCTTTGTATTAAAAGCATCCTCACATACAGTTACACGGTCCAAGGAAATTGGATGATGACGCAAAGCTATTCTCTAATTCTTTTAATGTAAACACAATCAAAAACTGGAATTCTTGCATATCGAAGCCAAATGAACCCATGAAAATGCAAAGCAACAGACGAACATAATAAAACACTACAAAATGGGTAACGTAAGTTAAGTTCAGGCTATGTTTGCCAGCCGTGTGATACACAGAAAACTTGATTGAAATGACTACTACATATGGTATGTTTAAAGTAACGCCAGGGTGAGTTGATTTTGACAGATATGTTCATATAAATTTGAAAGCATGTGAAAGCCATTTATTACATTAGCTGAATTCCTGCCCACCCCAACAATAGGAATTCCCAAACTTACCCACAATTATATTCACTCCAGATGCCAACAAAAAAGTTTGGCAGGGTATTAGAATATCTCAAATTAAGTTGAAAGAAGATTGTGATGTCACTCTCACCAGTGCTCGGTTCCAGGAATTATCAGCACTAAACTGTGCAAGGACAAGGTCACCCTTCTTAGGATTGAAGGCACCAATTACAGGAGCCTCTGGAAGACTCAAGGAAGCAAGCTGCTGCTGAATAGAGGCCACTTTCTGATCTTCAGCTGCCTGGACATAGAACTTTCCACCACCAAGCACTTCAGTAACCACTACCTGAAAGTATAAATGAGTATAAGATACACACAAAATTAATTAAAAACGAATAAACAAGTATTTCTTAAATTGATCATATAACCCAAGCACCTTTAATTCTTCTTTCTGTTTATTTTCAGTAGCTGGATCATTAGAAACTTCTTCTCCTTCAACATAGTTCTCCCAAATCTACAACAAAAAACTATTAGCACCGGTACAAGGTCTGACAATTCTATTAGGATACAGGTTCTGCATCTCACCTTTAATTTCTGCCTCTTTGCAGACTGCTCAGCCTGTGCAAGCAGGTGAACTTCCGGTATCCTGTCTGCACCGAAGGAGGTTTGAAGTTTTGCCAAACCAGCTTCAAGAAGTATCAATGCCACATTGGATTTGGACTCCCATAAAGATCCCAAGAAAGTACCGGTTCTATCAACAGTTTCTACTTCAATCTAAAAAGAAAAGAATTATATTAGATAGGAAATTAAGAAACATTGGCAGCAGAACATTAAGTTTAGAACAAAAGGCAGTACTTCGACATCCCTCTGCATTATTTTCCTTCTCATTAGTGCAATTGCTTCATTGGAATAAGGCTCATCTCGACCAGGGCATCTAACACCGGATAGCGAGAAAGCAATGCTGCATGTTTCCTTTGGAATATAAAGTTTAAATCGGTGGCCACTGAGGACATATTCCACAACAGCGGTCATCCCCCTATTCCGTTGCAGAAACGGCAAGAAATCTCTGGCTTTCTTGGATGAAGCCTAAAGCAATATTAAATTTAAATTAAGTGAACTTTTAACAAAGCCATTTATGCAAATTAAAGATTGTATCAATAGTTGAGTTTCTAACCATTAGAAGGTCTGTAACATGTGTCACTGGAGCATCCTTGCCAGAGTGCATCCCTTTCTTCCCAGCTTTAGCACGCGATTCAGCAGCGAGAAGGGAATCATAATAATTTGATCTAACCTCAAGATCCCGGTGTCTAATGACTTCACCAAAGCCACGGGCAATCACCAGCTCAGCAATATTTGCCCCAGGCTGCTGGCTGCCAGCAGTAGGGGGCGCGGGTGAGGCATCCTCACCATCCTTCACTGGAGCTACCAGGAAGACTGATCCAAAATCCATTACCCTGTCAGCTAGGCCAGTTGGAGCACCGGGTCCCTCTGCCAAGTTTACCTTCCTAGAATATTCCATTGAAACCTGTACCTGAAATAATATAATACTAATAGTTAAACCAAGCTCCCTCTCTCCTTTTGCAGAGAGTAAAACTTTGATAAATTCTTAAAGATGTGTACAGAAAGATAATGTCCGTACTTGACGACCAATTAGGCGTGTTCTCAAAAATTCCCTTGCTTCACGGGCGTAAGGAGGAATACTTCCTTTGTCTTCTCTACGAGGATTTCCCAGTCTGGGACACTTGATACTTGAGAGATTAACTCGTCGCTCTGCTAATGGACTGCCGAATGGTAGAGAATCATCAGCTACGACAATGCAATCACCACTTACAACCTCGACCACCTGGAAAAAGTTGAAAATCATAGTTAAAAAAGATTGAGATAATTGAAGACAAAACATGATTTCACATTGATTAGCATGAGCAGTAACTAACCTTTCCTGTGAAATTCTGGTCATGAATTGCCTTCGAATTGGAAACTGGAGGTACATAGTTCGTCCACATCCTCAATCGGCTCTTTTTTGCTTCAAGTTCTGCATATTTCAGTCTCCGCTTGACATCATCCTCCAACATATTAGCACTCCATTCAACATATTTAGCTAAGCCCTATACAAAAAAAGGGAAAATACAAAGAGGGGAGGAGTAAAAGAAACTGTCAGAACTGTTTTCAAATGCTCGGATGATAATTAGTATAGTAGTCATAGCAGCAGCTGTAGTATCGTCAGGAGAAAGCAAAAGAACATGAGTACAGAAATTCCAGAGGAATTAAAAAACAACGTAATGTCTTATGTCTTGAATTCAAGTTCGGGATCCGACATTTGACCAGACCCAAATAATATTTTGTGGTGACCCAAAGGAAAAGAAAGATAAGATTTAGTGGTGGTGGTGAGGGCGAGGGAGAGGGCGAGGGCGAGGCCGATAGACCTATTATGTTTTTTAGCCCATTTATATATATAAATATATGATATAGCTTGAGTTTCTGTATTCTTTTCTTCTCTGTTTTGTTGCCTGTGTTTAGAGAGAGAAACAGTTTGAGTGCATTGGGATTTTGAGTTGTGAGGGTTCTATTCAGCAATTGTATTCTTCACATTCTGATTAGTTAATATCTTCTACCTCTCGCCTAAGGTACTTCCCGATTTGGTCTCCACATAAATATCGTGTTCGTGTCTTTAATTTTATTCATGGATTTGTGGAGTACTAAAAGAAAGAATAACGTTCCTTTAACTAACTGCATGGTGCAGGGAACAGGTTGGCATATTTCACCAACTATTAAGTGAACAACTGCCTAGTTTTGAAACTAGAATATGAAAGATTACTATGAATATAATGAGAGGGAGGCCATAAATTTGGATTAAGATTATAACAATCGATATGTTTACCAAAAATTTAACTTGAGATATAGCTCTAAATAAAACTTGGAATAGACAATAAAAATTACAAAATATAGATTGAATTCAACCAGTCTGTCATAAAGAAATTGGTGTGTCATTATATTTTTCAGCCACATATATTTTATAAACAATGGCACCAAGTCACTAAATCATCATAGTACTTTGTTTATTATGAATAATCTATATTCGCTTCTTTTTTCATACAAGTTCAACATAAATAAAAGATCAAGTTTATGACATACATGTTCAACAAGCTCCAGAGCCAAGTCCTTCGCTGATTCACCATCAGGATAATATACCGAACCAATCAGATTGCTGAATTTATCAACACCCTCCAGGACAATGCGGACCTATAAGGTAACAACAAAAAAAAAAAACCTTGTACTTTACAAAACAAATGAAACACAAATTTGCAACGAAAACAGTACTCACGTCTCTATTTAATACACGAATCTCTGTGAAATGTTTGCCTTCCCTTCCAAATGGATCAGGGGCAACTTCATTTAAGGATGCTGATGAGGCAGAAACTCTCTGTGCTGATGTTAATTGGCCACGAGATTCAGCAGAAGTTTCTCCATTTGCTCCGTTAGAGGTTGTTTCAGGTCCTACACTAGTTTCCTGAACAGCCCTTCTTCCCATTGATGGTGCCTAACTCAAACAAAAGAATAATTGATCGTATAGGGGCAAAAGGATGGCATCATCAAACATAAGAAGTATAAAATAATATCAAAAGCTTCTGGTAAAAAAATCAGATCAAGCTTGGATTCTACCTGGATTCCAGCAACAAACACTTGGACATACTGGTATTCTGGAAGTAAAAGAACACGAAGACTGCTTCCATCCCGGACCTGCTCCACAATAGCTTCCATGGGTCTGCCTTTGTTTGCAGCTAAAAGGCCCATTGCATCAAAGTTACTAGAATCACCAACTGCAGAGGGAGGGAGGCTTCTGATGGCTGCCTCAGAAGCACCAGGCAGCTGTAAACATCAATTGAAAACCCAGCATTAGCTTGTGATGTCATGATATTTTGTCAGAATGTTTCTATCCAAATAAATTTGGATAACTCTAGTTATATAGGATCATCAAGGCAATGCTCGACAAAGGCTGGGGTCAAAGGGACCACTGCAGTCTCATCTAGATGATACGAAGGAACTATAACTCAGCAGCTAAGCCTTATAAGAGACATAACTGATCACTCAACAAGAGCCAGGAAGAAACAGTTAGTGGACTCACATCTTTGTCTTAATAAATAAAAAAATAGTTTGCAAAAATACACATCCTAAACCAGGAAGCACTTCTTAATACTGGTTCATGGACAATGCTATATACAGAGGAACTGAACAGCTAAACAGATAAGGTAACATAATTACGGAGTTTTCAATGTCTCTCCTCTAGCTTTCTTTCTAAGAAGCACATTGTGCTTGGCAGCTTTACTCAAATTAACAAAAATTAAAAAAATAATAATAATTTATACATGTATCATGTATTCCCACAATTATTTCCTTCTGGACAAATCCCTTGCTTTACTTCGCAAAAATACTAAGGAAATGGCATCTGTCTTTTTCTCTTTATGCGCATGGTAAAGAAGAGAAAGGACATCACTAATTCTTATAGCTAAGCCTTTTCAAAATAAAATCTTAATTCAATACAACCAAAAAGGAAACAAGAACTAATTAAAGGGGGAGTCAAAACAATCATCAAAATAATAGTTACTGCAAAATTGCCCAAAAAACCCCATTAGGATACCAAAGCACACCCCCAGTCCCCAGCCTCCACTGGGTGAGGGAGACGAGGTGTACAATAGTATATTAAAATATCATGTATTTAATGAAAGTGTGCCCTATTTAAACCACCAAAATTTCAAACTGCGTGAGCTGAAGGCTTACCATATATGAATTACTGTCCAATTGGAACTAATAGTTACTTCCTCTTATTATTTCCTTAATTCAAGCTTTCTTCTATTAGATAAGTTTTGATCAAAAGGTATCAGCATAGGTCAATAACATAGACATGACTGATTTGAGCGAACAATAAAATAGCAGCAAAAGTATTTTAAACTAACTTTGCTCCAACGACCAACGCCTTGTTGCTTTGCTTGGTCTTCAAGCTGTAACAACTCTGCTAAGAAAGGACTAGCATCACTTTTCTCTTTTTGTTGTTGACCCTGCTCCCTAACCTGCAGACACCAGTTTCAGCTAATTCACATAGACCAAAATCAATATAAAAATTTAGCAATGTACACATAAGGAATCGTTATGCTGACCTTTGCCCAGCCACAAGCAATAACCAAACATGCAACATTCCTATCACCGATGAAAACAGTGCCAAACTCTCGCCCTATGGATGGTACAGCATAATCCACTTTGAAAGTAACCTCCTATTTAACAGAAATCGAGTAGGATTTAATACTTACATTGTATTCTTTACGAAACAAAGTTAAATGGAACGAAAACTCAAGTACATAATTAGTGAGCACCTTTCCTATGCAAAGCTTCCTCAGATACTCTCTGCTCTCCCATGCAAATGGCTCATCAACACCATCTCTGCGAGCCTGTAGATAAAATGTAAAGGTGACAAAAGAAAAGGCATCAGTCAAGTAAATTATCAGAAATCAGTAAATAAAACTTAAAGTTGTTTTCTTTAAAATCAAAGCGAAAAAACTCAAAAAAGGACACATAATTTAATAAAGAACTACTCCCTGACTCCCTATCCTAGCTCACGTTTTTAATAATGCGTAGTTTCATATTTATTTACTTTCGACAAGTGAATACCTGTATATTTTGAAAATCTATCAACTCTCTCCACTGTTTTCAAGCATTGATTCTGATATTCACAATGTCAAAAATATAAAGAAGTCTACCTCTTCATGCATAATAGATGATCACAATAATGATATTTTTAATCATAGTTCTGATAATGATTATTGAATAGATGATATTAAAGTGGTGGATGAAAAAAAAATAGTGTAAAGGAAAATATAAGGACCAGACGACAAGAATAATAGATGGAACACTAGTAATTTCCCATAAGCCCACATGGGAAGAAAATAAAAAACAGGAAAATATTCAAGGACTAGCCAACAAGGATAACAATATTATGTAACACTAGTAAATCCCCAGACGTGCTCAAGAGCCAAAACGGGTAAGTAAAAATTGAACTGATAGATATATCAAATACCGAACTGCCACTTCAACTAATTTAAAGACTATACAGTTTGAAGGTTCCAACTAAGATCCCGTGCCTGTAAACTTTTCTAAAGAATATAAGAAGACCGCTATTTGTATGGAATTGACCAATCCTTTTAACAATGAAAAAAAGAAAGGCTTCATCCACACCTAGTGCAAAACTATGAAAGAAACAATAGCATATAACAACATAAATTGAGCTTTGCTAGCCAAGTACTCGTACCAATCTTGGAGCAATAAGAGATGCTAAAGTTATGGTCTTTTCAGGAGGAATCTCAGCCTTCGTGCTCCCTATTATCACCAAACTGTCCCCAGATGGAACAGCTTTAACTTTTCCTCTCAACCATCCTGTGGCTCCAGCTGTTGATGCCATCCCAACAGCTAAAGATCTGCAGAAAGATCAATGCATATTAACTCCTTTACAGCAAGTAATATATATAATTTTCTCACATGGAAACTTTCTAAAAATCAGAATTAATTATATAAATGGAAAGAGCAATTCCAATTGCCCATGCAAAGTATTTCCTTCCTCACCCTTTTAGCCAACCAATCTACAATTATTCTACATTCTTTTATCAAATCAACTACAAAAATTGCGAATGCAACACAGTCAGATTGACACCACTCAAAACTTGTACAAGCACTTTCTCTAAGCCAAAACCATAAAGGCCTACACAAACACTAACATTGAAAAAAACACTAACATTGAAAAAGAAAAAAGTAAACATATCTATATTATTAAGGAAGAGGGAGGATTTTAACTGTTTTCTTTCTCCTTCTGTTTTACTGTCTTATCCCTATTTTCACTCTCCCACTCTCTCATAATCTCTCATCTATAAACTCTTATTTTCAATTATTTTTTTACACCGCGTAGTGTGTGTGTGCATGCCAAATAACTAGTATGTATAAAGAGAGATAGAGAGAGATTGATTTTAAGATGTCACTTTGACACCAAAAAAAGGTCGAATCTTTATACATAAAACCAGACAAGAGGCAATAATCTCGCCCCAAAAAATCAAATCTTTCACCTATAGTAACAGAAGGCAATGTTAATTATCACAAGACAATCAATTGTTAAAATCAGACAACAACGAACTTGCAGAAAATTTAACTAATCCAGATCTTCAATCCGCACTAGAAATTTCCATATCCATTATTTAAATAATATGTCAGGACAATTAAAATCTTATAAAACAACATTCAGTGACAACACATATACAAACAAATAAATTCGGGCAACCTTTGAAATTGATCAAAGTATTCCAACAGAAACATTCAGATCTACGCGATCAACAAAAGTTGCAACCTCTCACAGGAAAAAAAATCGACAAAATTCACAACAATACATATATATGTGCAATCTGTAATCAAGCATTTAACCAGTGTATAATAAACAGTATAAATTTCTATGAACATGAACGTATTTACAGGAGCTAAAATCACCGACACAGATCTGAGAGTGATACCTAAATAATCAGTTCCAAATGCTAACTGCGTGAATCGATTGGAGACGGAAAAAAGTAATAAACAAAATCAAATCGATCCGATCACGACCTGTAAAAACTAAAAATAAATGATCATCGTGATATTAATTTAGATTGATTACAACTGTGATTATAATAAGTGTGTGAAAGAAGAAAACTACCAAGCTTTAAATTTCGTGAAGACGACGGACGGCGGATCAGAAAAAAACGGATACAGATACAACTGTCTACAAGATTTATATATAGAAGGAAAAGCAAAAGATACCCTCTTTTTTAAGTATAATTACTTAATTTGCCATAAACTTGGGTCCGAGTATATCTCACCAAAGTATCTCTCCGAATCTATCAATATTTACTCCATTTTTGACTTTAGTGGTTTAATTAATTATTTTTAAAATAAATAATTATAAAATTTATATAAAAAATTTAAATCGAAAGACTTGATATTAATGTTATATTTTTTGTAGTTTATTATTATTATAATTTTTTGGTATATATTTAAATTTTTTATTAATTTTAAAAATAATTAATTTAATTATAAAAATTAAATTAAAACGTTTATTACTGGGACGGGAGCACTTTTCCCCTTTCGTTTATATGAATTTTCACTTTAGTATTGAACGCCCCTCGCACCAATATCGACGTGTTGTTGGATTTTGACTTTTTTTTAGTGTACTTGTAAGTTCCTCAAAAACCAAAGTTTAATTTGGTACTGGTACTATTTTAAGTAGGACTCTCCGTTTTAGAATAAATTTTTTTAATATTATTTTAAATTAAATATTTATTTATTTTAAATAATTTATTTTTATAAAAAAAATTATAATATTTTTAATATTAATTATAATATTTTTATTCTTTATCTATATTTATTAAGCATTATTATTTATTTATAAAAAATTATATAATTAAGTGAGAATTTAAATATAAATAATTTTATTATTTTTTTTAATATGCGTAAGAAAATCAATCGATTTTTACAGGGAGTATTTCATTGTGAGGAATATTAAATTTTATTAAATGTCTATCTGCTTTTGTAGAAAAATTAGGTTTTGTTGTTATTATATCCAATTTATATGCACCCAATCTCGTTATTATTAAATAATTGGTGGAATTGCGCTAAAAAAATTCCATAACAATAATGATTCTAGTTTTATGCATATGGATTAAAAAAATTATTTAATATTATCAATTGATAATTAAAAATTATTCAAATTTCATCATGATCCTTTTATGGAAAATTGAGAAATACTTTAAAAAAAAAAAAGAAAAATTCTTGAAAATAAGAGAATCTATGGGTAATTTAAAAATAAATAAATTATTCTTCTATAAAATTACAAACAACAAAGAAATTGGAAAAAAAATTATTTATATAAAATTTTATTATTATGAAATGGGGGAGTACTTTCTAAATTTTTTAAATTCCAAATTTTGTACCTATGAATTTGTATTTTTTTTTTATAAAGTTTCTGTTATATCTATAGAAAATATATATATAGATTTGGAGTAGGCTTATACACTAATTAAGGCAACTCCATACATAATTACAATTTCGTGTATTATATTTTTAAATTATAAAATTAATATTGATTTAAAAAAAATTAATTTTAAATATTTTTAAATTCAAAATTAAAATGAATTCATTTAGTTTATATCAATATAATTAATTATAAATATTATAAATCACCTAAAAAATACTACAAGTTATAAAATTTATTATTTTTAAAAGTTAAATGAATTATGATAATTTTAAATTTAAAAATATTAAAAATTAACTTTTTAAAAGTTAATATTAATCTTATAATTTAAAATAAAAAGAATGTTAATATAGTGAAAGTCGTGCATCCTTATAACTTTTTTTAAAAATTAATAAAATATTAGACATAAGTATGTAGATTCTAATAGTATAGTATGCCACGTTAATGCAGCATTTTAATTAATTTAACTTATTCAGTAATTATAAAATCCTTATAATAAAACTTTTTTGAAACAGAAAAAAAGTTGGCCATCATTGCAATCTTAATGTAATGCCGTGTATATAGATAGTTACGTGTAACTCACTATTTTAATGAAGTTTAAGTTATTTGATTAATTCTAAATAATTTACATTGCATTGTAATATGTGGATAACTCAGCAAAATTACGAGTCGTTGCTAATTTAGCAAATATTGAGACTCTAATAGAGTGGTCTTATCGAATTATTAATTAATTAATTAATATAATATGGCTTAAAATGATAAATAAATAAACTAGACTTTTTATCATCGAAGGCGAACGAAACACGTCTCATCGCCAATTGAAGAAGAAGAGGTCCACAAGAGGATAAGAGTGGAAAGGCATATCGTACTGCGGTTTTCGTTTTAGTTATCTAGGGGTACAGTTTTTGTAGGCTGACGTGAGATGAGAAACCTCTAAACAAAACACGAGGCATACATCCATAAAAAGGCATCTCGCTTTGCATATCATACAAACAGATTGTCACAGAAAAAAATCTATTATATATATTAAAAAGCAGCACATAAATACCATCAATTGACAAGTGTCATTCACACAATTCGTCACATCTCTTATACCAAATTAAAAAAAATTCATTACATAAAATCTAACGAAAACGCATCTAATTTTTAAAATTCCTAAAATCACTACAAATCTAAACTGATATGATATTTACTAATTAATTTAATTTCTCAATATTACAACATTAAAATTATAAATTGATATTTTTTAATTAAGCAAATACTAATAATACAATATCTTTCTCATATTAAACAAATACTAACAACAACTACTATAGTATTTTTTTAATATTATCTCATAGTTGAATTATTGAATTTTTTTCTAATATTTTTAATTTCATTCTCATTATCCAAATCTAAACTGATATTTTAATCAATCCTACATTAATATGTTAATTTTATAATCCCCAAATCACTACAAATCTAACATAATATGATATTATCAACTAATTTAATTTCTCAATATTACAACATCAAAATCATAAATTGATATTTTTTAATTAAATAAGTACTGCCAAAATCGGGATTGTTATTATTTTTTACAAATCTAAACTGATTAATCACTCCCAAATTAAACGTATCTTTTTTAATTTTCAAACACTGATTTTTATATCATAAAATCACTACAAAATTATATTTATAATGTTATCTCATACTTCAACTATTGATTTTTTTTTTAATATTTTTAATTCCATTCTTATTTTTAATATTTTTTTTTTAATATTTTTAATTCCTATGTCAATATGTTGATTTTATAATTCCCCAAATTACTATAAATCTAAATTGATATGATATTTATCAACTAATTTAATTTCTCAATATTACAACATCAAAATAATAAATTGATATTTTTTAACTAAATAAATACTAATAATACATTATTTTTCTCATACTAAACAAATATTAACAATAACTATTACAGTATTTTTTTAATATTATCTCATAGTTAAACTATTGAATTTTTTCTAATATTTTTAATTTTATTCTCATTATCCAAATCTAAACTGATATTTTAATCAATCTCATGTTAATATGTTAATTTAATAATCCCCAAAATCACAATAAATCTAAACTAATATGATTTTATCAACTAATTTAATTTATCAATATTACAATATCAAAATCATAAATTGATATTTTTTTTAATTAAACAACCACTACAAAAATCAAGATTCTTATTACTTTTTACAAATCTAAAATTATTGTTATTATTTTTTACAAATTAAACTGATGAATCACTCCTAAATTAAACATATCTTTTTAAATTTTCAAACATTGATTTTTATATCCTAAAATTACTACAAAATTATATTTATAATATTATCTCATACTTTAACTATTGATTTTGTTCTGATATTTTAAATTTTATTCTCATGATCCAAATCTAAAGTGATATTTTAATCAATCTCAACATATTATCAATCTCACTTTAATATGTTGATTTTATAATCCGTAAAATCACTACAAATCTAAATTGATATGATATTTATCAACTAATTTAATTTCTCAATATTATAACATCAAAATCATAAATTGATATTTTTTAATTAAACAAATACTAATAATACGGTATTTTTTTCATATTAAACAAATACTAACAATAATTGTTACAATATTTTTCTCGTATTATCTCATCATTTACATATAATTTTCTTATGTGATGGAACTCAGGTATTGTCATTACATGTACCTATTATCACATATATTTTTACGTATTCTCAATTTTATATGTATAATTGGTATAAAAATATGACCTACATTTTCTTATATGTTTATTGTATTTTTGGTATTATAGTCTATACAGGGGAGTCATTACCTGATGCTGTCAATTATGTCACACCTATAAACAAAATGCCTATACATTCAATCAGCGACGATGATGTACAAGGATCTCAATCAACTAATGTTGAAATGTCAACTAACAAGTTGCAAAAAAAAATCAAAGTCGAGAAAGATGACAATTTTACTGGTTCAAATAAATTTGAACCATTCAATTATTTTACTGATGACTTTTTGATTTTAAAATTTATTAATTTCTGATGACTTTTTAGCATAATCATGTTTGGGTTGTTAATTTGGATTATTTGGATGAAACTTTTTGATTTTAATATTGATTATTGGATATTATGAAATCTAATTTTATGATTTAGTATTCAACTTGATTTTGGCATCCTAAATAATATAAACCAACAACTACATATAAACCTGATTATTTGGTCTTTAAAAATAAAATTTGCAGCAATCCCAATTTGGTATTTATCCGATAAATATTTCAAGTATAAAATTTGAATCCCATATTATTATTTAATACTTGGCTTTTGAACTTTATTTACAGATAATTTTCACACAAAATTATTATTCCATTCTCATGTAGAAAATTCTTTCTCATATTTGGATTTTCAATTTTTTTTAAAAGATAATTATAGCTATTTTTTTTTAAAATTAATATTATCCCAAATTAATAGGTGATTAATGTAAACACTTTTTTTATTCACCATATAAATAGAGACTAACACTTTCATTACAAATCACATCACAAATAATTATCTCATTCTTATAATTTTCTGTTATACAGTAAGATTAATTTTCTTTCATAGATCTAAAATTTTCACGGTTGTCGTTTAAAATGTATTGCTTAGATGGAGTCGAAAAATTTAATGTATTGCTGACTATCAAGTATTTTTTGACAAAACTAAATAATTACGTAATTGTATACATTGGAGCAAAATTATATGAGTTATTTTTGTTATACATTTATTTAATAAAATTTTAATTTATAAATATTTCATCTCCTTATTATAGTTTAATTTATTAAATGTATATATAAATTTATAATCAACAAAATGAATAATCTCGCAGCAACGTGCGGGTGTGTATCTAGTTATTAAATATTTTTGAGCACTTATATTATTATTTTAGTACTTAAAATAAAATAATTCTAAATTATTTATTTACTATCATTTAAGTATTTATATTTTGTTTTTGAGTTTTAAAATGAACAGAAAATAAATGAAATAAATGGAAAATTTATTTTTTTTGTCCAATTCTTATGTTTCTGAATTTTTTAATAAACGAAAAAGAAAATAAATATATAGAAAACTTGGTTTTCTATCCAAGATTGATCTGATTTAGACGGAAAAACAAATGAGATAAATAATATTTTTATAATTCTCATATTATCCTCAATTTGTAATAAACTATTTTTTAATTATAACTCCTGTCCCCAATTTATATTTTTTTCTTTGCGGCCTGAGATAGTGTTGTCTTATAATCTTTCACTTTCTTTTAACTGGGATGCTTCGGGTATGACTGATGAACAAATGAAGGATTTTATTCCAAAGATTGCAAACTTAGGCTATTGTTGGCAGTTTATAACAGTGGTTGGTTTTCATGCTGATGCGCTTATTGTTGACACATTTGCTAAGGATTTTGCTAGGAGGGGAATGCTGGCTTATGTGGAGAGGATACAAAGGGAGGAAAGGAACGTTGGTGTTGATACATTGGCTCATCAGAAATGGTCTGGAGCTAATTACTATGACAAGGTCCTTAGAACTGTGCAGGGAGGCATCGCTTCCACTGCAGCCATGGGCAAAGGTAAAATGCACAACTATTTTCACTTGTTCCCATTTATTTATAATGAGAGTTGTTCAAGGTACACTACTACTGACAATAGTCACTGTTATATATTGTATGTTGTGCATTTTGTATATTGTGTATTATATGTTGTACCTTTTGAGTTATATGTATTATATATATATTGAATCTCAAGATACGACATGTGATACATAGAGTACAAAATATTTAATGTGCACTGCTAAAATAAAAGTATCAACAATAGGGCATACAAATCTAACATTTTTTTTTTTTTTACATATGTCCATAATTAGAGACTCGTTGGGGAAACATGTTGCGGCTGTTGATAATAGACAGATGAGGCACTTGGAAGAAATGATAGAAAAACTAAGGAAGAAGACATTCCCTCATGGAGGAGAGATCATCATGCAAGCAGTTGATCACTTTGGCTCTAGTCTTATGGCAAGTTTCTAAGTAAAAAACACGGGGTAGTTCAAAATAATCAACAAAAGAGTAAAATGGTAAATTTGTAAAAATAATTATTTTCTTTTCTTTTCACTAAAACTCACAAATACAAGAAAATATAATTTTTAAGTTTTATATTATTTTTTATTAAAAACTCATAGGCAACATAAAGAAAAACTTTAATTTTTTTTCGTTTCTGTTCTAATTTAAGTTTTTTATTTTTTTCGTTTCCGTCCAAAATTCAAAAACATAACATTAAAGTGAAATTGTCTATTTTAAATGTTAAAATAATAATACATAAATAATATAAAATACCGCATATGACCTAAAATCACCTAATAATTACTCCACCCATAAAGCTTAGCTTTTAAAATTGAAGAGGCATCCCAACATCTTTTCCCGTCCGTCTTAAATAGCTGGTCGATCCGAATAGTCCAACCGCTTGTAACCCAAGCCCATACCCTCTTGTTATTTGGGCGCCATTAAACAAATGGAAAGTTTAGGTAAATCGATTTTCAAGTTTGGCCCCTTCGGATGTCTGAAATTTGGAAGAATGGCCCAAAATTTTAGACCATTTAAAAGTTTTATTATATTATTAAGTTCAAGACATTTATCGAACTCAATAAAAATAAATTTAGAATAAAATTTTTATTTCGTACTTTTTTTTAAAATTGTAGTGATATTTTAAAACCTCCACTTTAGTTAGAGGAGTAATTTTACACCTTGTTTGTGAATTACAAAATTAAGGAAAATGTAGAAAACTTAAAGAAAATTATAATTTTCTTACAAATATTTTCCTTGTAAGTTTTTTAGTTAAGAAAGCTCTAAAAAGGTAAAAAAAAATCAATTTTCATTAGAAACTTTTCCTTTGCAATAATAAAAAGGTTTAAGGGTTAAAAATGAGCACAGTAAATTTATTTTTTATTCTTACATTTTCCTTAACATTAATATAAGAAAATAAATTTGGACATATATGTCTTATGCATAATGATAACTTTCTTAAATAAGCTTACAAACAAAATTAAGAAAAATAAATTTTTTGTTATTTTTTATCTCATCATTTTTTACTTAAAAATACTTTCAGGATTAAGATAATCATGGTCCTCATGGAATGGGTAAAAATTTTACTAAAAACTTTTTATCCATCCAAAAAGTAAAAAATGTATGGAGTATTTTGTAAAGATTGATTAATAAGCTAGTCAAACGATAACTTGTTAGATTTGACTGATCAAGGCACGCTTTCGAGGACCAACAGTACAGCAGTGGATATAAGCCCTAGGCGGACAGGCCCCATAAATACCTTGAAGGCGGGTCCACCAAAAGCATCCATGGGGCGGGCGGTGGACCTTTAAACCACCGGCTTACACGATGTATCTATTAATTCTATATCTACATCTCACTGCGCCGCCTTCGGTATACTGTATATCTCTTTCTCTTGTCCCTTTCTCAGGTTTACCGGAGGATTTGACAAAAGGAAAGACACAACTTAATCTCTTCTCTGCTTATTGAGAACTAGATTCACTTATATTCCAAATACATAGGTAAATTATTTTCATCCCAGTCTTTTTGTTACCTTAATTCTTCAATTTGTGAGTTTTTGATCAGCTTGTTCACACGTTTACTCATTATATATGTGCATTATTGTTAATCGAAAATTAGCTGCTGTTTACTTTTATTGCTTGTTAATGTTTTTATATTGCCTGGTTTGATGAATGATCTGTTTTGCATGGTCTTTTCACCAATAAAATTATTAGGTTTGGAGTTTTAGATGAAATTTTGCATTATTCTAATCTGGATCTTTCCCTATTAATACTATATTAGGTGTTTTAGATGGAAGATGTCAAGATAGAAACAATTTTAGAGGAGAGTTTGGGTGGGAGAGAAGGTAGATTTTCTTCTTTTGATTGGGAGTTTAGAAAAAATATCAGATGAATTTTCCTGATCCTTTTTATTTTGAGAGTGAAGAGGGACAATGAAATCCTGAAAGCTTTATTCTTTTTTTTTTCTTTTTTCCTGATCTTATTTTTATGGCACTTGTTTGGTTGAAGAAGGGAATAAAGGGTTTTTTTTTTTAAATTTATTTATTAATACCTCTGTCCAGAAAATAGTCCTACTTGTTTAATTATTGTTTTTTGTTGGACCAAAGATTAAGATTTGCAAAAAATCTCTTCGATATTATTTTTTCAATAATAAATTTTAGTCATTGGAGACTAATATTGAAAAACAATCATATCATAAAAGAAAAAAAAATTAATATCTGACGAAGTCCGATGCACAGCTTAATATTCATTGGAAAAAACTAGCATAACTTACCTCATTTGCTTTCTTTTAAATGACAGTTTCTTGTCAAACTTCATTGAATGTGAAATAAAGCCATTTAATAATGTTTGGGCATGTGGGATAGTACAAGGGTTTGTTCAAGTTCCAGGGTACTTCAAAAAGCATAATAAAGGATATGAATGGTATTGCAGTAGCATTATGAAGCATTACCTAAAGTAAATTGCTTTTGTTCAAATTTAATTTTTACAGATTTTTTTTTTTTTTATGAATTCTCATGATTTCAATGAGAGCGAATTTTTGACAGTGAGATATCTTTCCTGAAGATTTGTAAAAGTTCAACCTGAGATTTTCTACTCCTATTGCAATTTTATTTTACATCTTTCACAATCGAGGAAAAATCCTGAACATTTCACTGTTTATTTCTGGCTTAATTTTTTTTTCTTTTTCCTTTACCTGGGGGTTGAGATATTTTCTTCCATTCCCAAAGTAGACAAATAAGAGGTTTTTAAGTTTTCTATGATTTTTGTAGAGAGTAGTTTTCTATTTGCCTCACTCTACTAGTTTGTTTAAGATATTTACAAATTATCTATTTGGTTTGTGTTGTGGTACATAGATTGTGGAAAATGTTTGCTACTGGCTGGCAATGGTACTGTGACTAGTTATTTCTGCCGTTTTTCTCAGCTTTTTTCTTTTCTCTGTTGGTTGGGGGTTAAAATCTTTCCTTCAATCCCAACAAACAAAAGAGGATATCAGTTCTAGGAGTTTTCCGTAGGAGCAGTTCACTAGTTGCCTAATTCTACCAGTTTCCTTCATATACTTCAAAATTATTTATTGTCGTTAATTCATGGTCCATAAATGGTTAAACTCTCTTTTCTCTTTCTTTTGAGGTTTAAATAGTTTACTGTTGTAAAGTATTAAGTAGCAAATAGTGATTTTCTTTTCTAGTTGCAGGATAAGCTTATGCGGTGTGTAGTTGAATAATTGGGTTTCCATTGAAGAGAGATTCGTTTTTGCTGTGAGGTTCTTCACAATCTCGAAAATGCTTCAGGTCCCAGTTCATCAGGTTGCAGGACACCATGCCCGTGATGGAAAGCTTGGTCCCCTCATCGATGAGTTAGGGCGCTTCTACAAGCCTCTCCAGAATGATGAACGTGGGTCCAAAGAGGTGGCCTTCTATAAAGCATTTTTTTCAAACACAATGATCCCGGATCACATTCGCAAATTCTTCCCCATCTTCCATGGCACTGAGCTTTTAGAGGCATCTGATGGATCTGGTCTGCATTCTCATCTTGTTTTGCAAGATCTTTTTGCAAGTCGCTTCAATCCTTCTATAATGGACATCAAGATTGGCTCCAGAACCTGGCCCCCGCAGTCATCTGAGGACTATATCAAAAAATGTTTGAAGAAAGATAGGGAATCCACAAGCCTATCATTAGGATTCCGGATATCAGGGTTGCAAATCTATGGTAGCAATGAATCTGGATATTGGAAGCCTGAAAAGAAATCCATCAAGAGTTTTTTCGCAGATGATATTAGGTTAGTCCTGAGGAAATTTGTCTCTTCTAACATATCTGAAGGTTCGACTTTGGACCCTGATTGCTCTTTTGCGTCGATTGTATATGGTGGTCCGGCTGGTATTTTGGCTCAATTGCTAGAGCTGAAAGCATGGTTTGAAGGTCAAACTGTTTTCCATTTCTATTCTTGTTCAATTCTTTTTATTTGTGACAACCTGTTGGCGTCGGAAGGGAAGATCTCTAGTGCAGAAATCAAACTTGTAGATTTTGCACACGTGTTGGAAGGTAATGGGGTTATTGATCACAACTTCTTGGGTGGACTCTGCTCTTTGATAAAGTTTATCTCGGAGATAGTTGACGGCCCAAATGATTGCAAAATCCAATCTTGCCCGAAGGAGAGAAATAAGTGTTAGCTTTGTTCTGATAATAATACTTCTTAATGAAGAGATTTAGATTTTCGGGATCCTGCTGGTGGCGGTCAATACACTGCAAGGTTATGGCCCCCCGCCCCCTCGCCCCCAATCCAAATATAACTTCCTTCTTTTGGCACTAAATTCTTATTCCTGAAATCTTTATACTGATTAAAGTCTTAAGTTAGATTATTGATTAGAGTTAGTTGCGGAAACTTGAACCTCAACCCTTTTGATTGTGGTCCTTTTGTTTTCGCTGTATTGCTAACTGCTAAGCAAGTCCCAAACTAACTACTGATCGAGTGTTTCAACTTCACATCAAGTTTCACGTTAGCTGCATGTTTCAAGACGTCATCCAAATTAATTTGGTTGGTTATTACAAGGATAATTTGGTTATCGGTATACAAGTTTCAAATATAAATTACTTTATCAATACCAATATATAATAATCATCGATACCAATACATAATAAGTTATTTAGTGATCCCACATGAGAGTCGGCTCACTTAATTTTACCGAGTTGTAGACATTGTTAATGACTCGGGCACTATCAGAAAAATAAAAGACCTCAACTTTGTTGACGCGTTAATTTTGTATATAATAACTTAGCTTTTTTTTATTTAATCTGTCTGAGTTGTTTTCATTTGACACGAGTTGAAGTAAATTTTCAAGTGAAGTAAACGTCTTTCTTGACAATACATCCAAATACATAGCAGCGACCATAGTCGACCAGTCTCTAATGTGTTTGGACTAAATAGGGAGTTTTTTAAGATTTAATGCCCCAGAAATAGGTAGACTTATCTAAATCATCTGAAATTGTATCTGAATGTATAGAATGATTGGCTATGGAGTCTTTGGTACTTGGTACATGTACCCTTTTTTTCCTAATAAAAATTTTTATATGAATTTTTTAGTTAGACCAAGATTACTTTTGAGTTCAATCATGTAAACAACTTTCTATTTATTTGAATTAGCTTGGGGTTGTGTGTGGGAATTATGTATTTATTAGCTGCTTTTGCTTTGGTGGTTGATTTTTTACAGTCTCTAAGGATATTTTTGCCTCTGATTTGTCTGATTTTAGTTTGCCTCATGGTCCATGGATCTCATAATTGTATGGTAGAGTTTGAGCAGTTGAAATAATGGTTGATACTGAGATCAAAATTATTATTTTATGTTCATATATTTTCGGAAATATGTAAAGTTTCTTTTTGTATTATTATTACTAACTAATATATCTTATATGATTTGAAACGACATTAGATATGAGGCTATTATTGTCGCTCAAATATCCCTTTTTAAAAGGTTAATTGTGTTTTGTACGAATTATTAAATTTGTAATTATAATAATATATGATTAAATTTAATAAATATAATTATAATTTGTTGTCCGTAAATATACATGTGCATGAATTTCATAATAAAATAAAATAAAATCATAAAAATATTAATATCATATATTCATAATAATCTAACAGAGAATTTACGGTTGAATTAATTTGATAAACAAAAAATAACTATAAAAAAGAAGAAGATAACTTATACTTTGCACGAATTCCAATATTTTAAGTTGTCAACCTGTTCGTTTGTCATTATCATCTTCTTTTTTTTTTTTTTTTGTGGCTAAATCATTATCGTCTTCTTGAGAATCCTGAACTTCAATGTTCACCTCAATGGAGACATTCTTGGTGTCTTTGCTTAATACTACTTATTCGCCAACGTCTTTAATGAATGCTGAAATCCGGGTTATGAAATCTTGGTGGACGTTTTTATTAATTTTTTGGATTAAATTACTTTTTATCTATTGAAATAAACTCTAATTTATATTTAGTTCAACAAACTTATATATTTATTTTTTCATTCGACTTATTATACTCAATTTTTTTTATAAAAAAAATGTTTTGAAAACTTTTAAAATAATTTAACTTTTAAAAAAAATACATGTGCGCGCTAAGAAGGAGAGAAAAAGCTGAGATGGCTGGTGGTTGAAAAAAAAACTGATTTGGCACATGAGTTGACGAGAATGCGGATCGGAAAATGAGAGAAAAATTAGATCGGTTTATTTTTTTTAAAATTTGTTATAATATTTATTTTAATTTAAATATTTAAAATTTAATAATTTATGTATAATTTAAATATATAAATAATTAAGATTATATAGACTGTATAATTTAATTATTTATATATATTTAAATTATTAAATTTTATAAATATTTAAATTAAAATAAATATTATAAAATTTTTAAAAATCAAAAGAAAATAAAAATAAATAAAATTACACCAATCTAATTTTCCTGTCCCACCGCATAGACTTTTTGATGAGTTGACTGGCTTCATCTTCATCCTCCTATAAAAAAAGTCAAAAATATTTCCAAAACACCAAACCATCAGCCCCACAACCATGGTCATCACCGCCTAACTTTTTCTTCTCTCTTCTAACCGCCAAACTTGTTTTCCTTTCCTGCACAAGTTGTTTTCATTATTTTTCTTCCCATTTTTCTAGATTTAGATTTCAAATGTTGGGTTTACGAAGAAATTTGAAAATCCATCTTGAATTTGGTCATCCCAATCGGCAAATCCCAAATTGTAGAATCTAATTTGAAACCCTAACTTATGGAACCTTTTTCAAAATGGAACTTGTAAACCATGAAATCAAAAATTAAGATTGGTAACAGAGAAAGAGATTGGTACGACTGTGAAGAAAAGAAAAATATAAATGGGAGGAAGAAATCCGGCCGGAAAAAATGGTGGTAGTCGTGGTGGGGTAGGGGACTAAGAGCACTACACGAATCAGTCTTTTTTATTCAATCTAGATCTAGATCGAGGTCTTTCTTACAATTAATCTGTAGGAGATCGAGTATGGTAACGCTTATTTGGAGCCGTCTCTTCAGCGTAGGCAAGAACGATGTTACTGTGTTCATGATGGTAAGAGAGGTCTACAAGCTGAGTGTATTTGTGGGATTATATGTACACAAAAAAAAAAAATACAACGTTAATTTTAGTTATTAAAAGTATAAATACATATTTTTTAATGATTAAAATTAAAATAACATTTAATTTTGTATACCTACAATTATCCTTGTTTGTGTAATTTTCTTATTTGTTAAATGATGAGATTGTTTAAGTAGTTTAGTTGATTAATTTTTTCAATATATTTACGTTGTTAAAGATGTTTAGTTAGTTTAACTTTTTAATTATTTTAATTTGTTAAATATTTAATTTCACATATTTTAAATTTTAACAGATTTCAAATTTTTATATTTATTTTTTATTTGTTGAATATTTTAATTTTGGTAATATTTTTCAATAGTCCAATCTAATATACCACGTAAATATTCCGTTAAATTTTAACAATCTTAAGTGATTTTTTCAACTTTTGTAAAAAAAATAAAATTAGTTTAATAAATTGACAATTGTAAATTGGAGTTCAATTCATCGGAAAAAAAGTAATTTAACCTAATTTTCCTGATGAAAAGTATGTTTGACATGTTATGCTCAACATGGGAGGTCTAATGAAGAAATTCAGGTGATTGGAGAAGATTGATTTTTCCTGAATGGTGGTCAGCTTCTGTGACTAACTTCGAATTGTATGGCCAAGAACCACTAGCCTTCTTTGAACATCATCTTCTTCAATTAGCTTAAGAACAATGGCTAAAACTTTAGTATTTGATTGTTTCTACAAATTTCTTTCTGCCCAGTCACTGTCATGATTTTGCTAGTGTCTTTATATGCTTGGCTAGGGCATCAATCTCCGAAGGCAACTAGGATCCTCCTCTTATTTTCAGAATAGTTCGTGTATCTTTTTGCTCATTATATTTGTAGCAGATACAATATACGAAGAAGTCTACTTCTTCTGCTATATAGAAAGTGCATGTGACATAATGTGCCAAGTAGAGTGAGCTAATTGATGCTTCCTAATCCTACTCAATACTTGATGTCTAATAAGAATCTCTATTCGAAAGGAGTTGAGAAAAAAAAAATTACGATCGGATTCAATAATTACTGGTAACAGTTATAAATGAAGATTTTTAATTTTAAATATTTAGCTTCAAAACTTCAATAAGAATACAACTAGTCAAAGGAATCACTGTTTAAATATGATATTTAAAGCAAAAGAGGAAGTAGTCTTTGGGTATTCCATTCCAGACATATTTGAGACATCCAACCTTCTAGACAAGTACCTTTTAAGCAATAAACTTCTTACAGCATAATCCACTGCAAAACTAAAAAGTGAAGTAAAATCCAAGCCTGAAGCATCTTACTTTCATTTTATGCAACCTTAAATAACATAAACCATAGGATACATATGTATATATACACCCGGTATTGACAACAAAATTGGTAACAAAACTTATGATCTAAACCAAAACAAAAAATGATCAAGTCCTCTATACTCTTTCTCATTTCCTTCACACTATGCATCTGCATTTGCACTAAACTCTGCTTGGCAGTGGACAGCCATAACCTCCAAGACACATGCCCAACCAATACATCCCCGCGACGACAAACCATCTTCATAAATGGGTTTCCATGCAAAAGCCCTGCAAATATCACAGCTTCTGATTTCAAAACCTCACTGCTAAACCACCAAGACGACGCGGAAAAAATTGTCCGTTCGACAACAAAGATTGTCTCTGCCGCGGAATTTTCAGGCCTCAACACCTTAGGCTTATCGGTTGCTAGAATTGACTTGGATGTGGATGGGCTTGTGATGCCACATTCTCACCCGAGGGCATCAGAGATCTTCTTTGTTAGCAAAGGTATTGTGGTTGCTGGTTTTATTGATACAAACAATCGGCTCTTTCAAGGGGTTCTTAGAGAAGGTGATGTGTTTGTGATTCCGAGGAATTTGGTTCATTATTATTTAAATGCTGGTTATGAGGCAGCTACAGTTTTAGCTGTGCTAAACAGTCAGAACCCTGGAGTTGTGAGCATTGCTGATGCAATGTTTCCTCCTAATGATTCAGAGGCATTGGAAAGGGTAAAAGAGGGTTTAATATCTCGGTCTATAGTGGAGTTGGATCGCGCTGAGAATGTGAATTTTCAAGTTTAAGAATTTGAAGCTGATGATTATACAACAATAATTCTCATGAAATATGCAAATATTATTACTTTTGATTGAATTGTATAAATCTTTGCTATTTATTGCTAGTCTGAAGTTTTTTCTCAGATGGGGATATCAAAATTTGTGGACTACTGGACAGGTAGGAGCAGTAGTCATGCGGGGATTGCATTATTGTGAGAAAATTCATATATTGGAGCTTGTTCTGTATAGATGATGTTATTTTAAATAAATTAGTAGTAACCATAAAGAAGAATCATGGGTTCAAATCAATTCTAACATCTGTGTCGAAGTCTATGACGACGGTTTTTAAGGTCTAACAATAAAATTACGACTATATCTGACTTTAAAAACTGTCGTCAGAAGTCTCGACAAAAAAACAAATGAAATCTCATGCCAAAAATCATAAACACATTCAAGACGCTGATAAACAATATAAAACATCGACTACTACACATGTTAAATTACTTGTTAACAAGTCAGAAAAGAGGATTTTATGAAATTACCAAATCCCAATGTGATTCATTCTATTTTAATGACCGATTAAGGGACTGTTATAAAAAACTGAATGAAACAGTTCTGAATGTTTAAGCAATATGAATGAGCTGAATGAAACAAAATTATGAATACCGAATAAAAAAAGTTATTTAATAATTGATATGTCTAAAACATCTGATTGAGTGTATTTTACAATTTTAACCCTAAAAGATGTTTTGAATTAATTTGTTTGATAGTTTAAAATATATGCAACATAAATATATATTAATTATAATAAAAAAAATCTTTTAATTATAAAATCAAATTAATAGACTTATAAAAAAAAAGACTTAAAACACACCGAAACCACGAGACCGCCAAACAAATCCTTCTAAAGGTTAATATGGGAAACTTTCACTCCCACAGAAGCAAATCAAATAGCCTCGTCATCTTCGTTTCTTTGAGGAAAAACCATGAGAACACCAAACAAATCATTTTCTAACCAACTCTTCGATTCACCCTTTGTTGAACATTCACCCAAATCATCACTCAATACTTTCGTTTCTTACTTTGTTTCGGCTATATCGGTCACAAACATTTTTGTTTCATTCAGAGTTTTACTAATTCAAACAAACACACTAAATCACTTGCTGAATCAGTTTTTGGGTCATTTAGATCCATTAATAAGCTATCAAACAGGGCCTAAGATTCAAGTTTGAATCATACCTTCTTTACTGGAGAGATCATAAATTTAAAAACAAAAAATATTTACATAATAAATTGTAAACAAAATTCCAAATTAAAAGAAATAAAATCCCTATGAAAGGGTAAAAAAAAGGGGAGAAACTGAATAGCATAAAGTAAAAATAAATAAATTGAGAAATAAGAGGCCCTTCCTAGATATTAAAATATAGCGGTTAGATTTTTATTTTTTTTGTAGTATAATAATGATTTATAATTAAATCAAAATTGATATTTTTTATGCAACTTGATTAATATTTGAACCATATATATTGATTAAAATTAAATAAATTTATATTTATTTTGAATTTAAAAAATTAACAATAATCTTATATTTCAAAAAGGACTAAAAATGATCAAATTTTAATTTATATTTTCAAAATAAGAAAATATATATGTTGACTTTTTAATTATTGAGGATAAGTATTATACGCCGTTTAATTGGATGGAATCGATTTAAGACGTAATACAATGATGGTTGGAATAAGAATAAGATCATATTAGAATTAGAATCGAACACTTTATTTATGCGTTTGATACGTTACTTAAAAGTTATATCGAAAATATAATATAATAACCAAAATATCCTTAATTAACAAAGTAACTAACTAACTAACTACTATATATATATATCATAACCCAAAATAAGTATAATATATATTAATATTATAATACTATATCAATATATAATATAATAATATTATATATTATACTATTATTATAATAAAATATAATGCGTACCGATACGCGTGATATTATTTGTTATACAGTAGATATTCTATATATTTATGTATATAATTATAATATAATCTAACATAAATATATTACATATTAAAAAATATCATATTATAAACAACATATTATATATTAAATACATTTATTATATGTTATATTATTAAATATAAAATATAATTAATATTTAATGTATTATAAACCATATATATTCTATTAATATAATATAATACAAAATAAATATAATACCCATTAATATATATATATATATATATATATATATATATATATATATATATATATATATATATTTATTTATTTTTTTATTTATTTTTTTATATAAGTGAGAGAATTTTTGTTTTAATGTTTTTTTTCCAATCTTTTATTCATTGGAATCGTAATTTTTTAGGAAGTTAGGATTTGCGATTCTAATATATAAAAAAAATGCGATTTATTCCAATATATAAAAGAAATGTGATTCCGTTGAAATGATTATTTCGATTAAACTTAACATACTAAATGTCAAAAAAATTCTTGATCGCAATAATTATTCATTTTCGCCTTCCATTCCAACAAACCAAACGCCACATTAGTGATAAAAAAAATGTAAATAAACATATAATAAATAAAATCGTTTTATAATTTTATCTTGTCATATATATTTATATATTATATTTTAAAACAAATTTATCTCCTCTCTATCTCTTTCTCCTTACTCGACTTGGATTTTCTCCCTTGCCGACTATGGCCTTGCTCGGGAACTACGTATAAGTTGGTCAACCAAACTTATAAGTAGTTACGTTAAAAAAGTTGTTCGGGATCAAAAAAATTTCTTTTACTTATAAGTTAAAAAAAAAAAATCCGTTGCTTAAAAAAAATGATTTATAAGTTATTTTTTTAAGTTGGTCAACCATTATGAAATGACATAAATACCCTATTTTATTTTTATAATATTTTTTTTACTAAATGACATTTTAGTAATTTTTTACATTTTACTTAATTTATAAGTCATTATTAGCCGAACGCATCCACAACTATTATTTATAATTCCCGACTTATAAATAAAAATGATATCAAACACTTTGGGGTAGTTCGAGAATGATTTTTTTTTTGACTTAAAGTTAAAATTTTACTAGATTTATAAGTTAAAATTTTAATTAATTTATAAGTAAAAGTGCTCGACATCACTTTTACTTATAAGTCGGGAATTATAAGTAATAGTTGTGAATGCGTTCGACTAATAATGACTTATAAATTAAGTAAGATATAAAGATTACTAAAATATCCTTTAGTAAAAAGAACATTAGAAAAATAAAAAAAGACATTTCTGTCATTTCATTTGGGTTAACCGATTTTTTAAAAATGACTTATAAGTTATTTTTTTTTAAACAACAAAACTTACTTATTTTTTTTGACTTTTTTTCTAACTTATAAGTTAAAAAAAAGTCATTCTCGCATAATTTTTTTAACTTACCTACTTATAAGTTAAGTTAACTAACTTATAAGTAATTACCGAACTAGCGATTTTATTTATAAATCTATTAAAATTTTAACTTATAAATTTATTAAAATTTTAATTTTAAGTAAAAAAAAAAATTTCATTCCCGAACGCCCCGTATATATCTCCCCCCTCCATCCCCTCTGGTAGTTGGTGTAATTTTATTCCCTCCAAATTACATTCAATGATGAAGACGAAGAGAGAAGATTTCGAGTTTATTGGTGGTAAGATTAATGTGGAAAAGAATTGGATCATGATCGAGGAGAACTGCCCTTATCTTGACACCGTGAATCGCCAGGTTTTTGATTTTGATTTCGAAAAGTTCTGTTCAATATCTCTCTCCAATTTAAATGTGTACGCATGTTTGGTTTGTGGCAAGTATTTCCAAGGAAGAGGCAAGAAATCTCATGCCTATACTCATAGCCTTGAGGCTGACCACCATGTTTACCTCAATTTTCAGACCGAGAAAGTTTACTGCCTTCCTGATAGATATGAAATCCACGACTCATTTTTAGAGCTGAGGATATTTCAAGTGTTCTTAATCCAAGTTTTAGCAATGATCAGGTCGATCAGCTCGATACAGATAGTCAATGGCAATGGGCTAGGGCACCAGATAGATCTAATTATTTTCCTGGGATGGTGGGACTAAATAACATTAATAAAGTGACCGATTTTATGAATGTTTCAATTCAATCGTTAATGCGTGTCATTTCATTGAAATTATGCGCATATTAAATCTCCCATTGTTCAGCGATTTGGAGAGCTTACACTGAAGATTTGGTATGCTCGAAACTTTAGAGGACAGGCGAGCCCTTAATGAGTTTTTGCAGGCAGTTATGAATGCTAGTAACAAAATTTTTCGAATTGATTCACAATCTGAGCCGGTTGAGTTTTTGTCATGGCTTCTTAATACCTTGCATACAGATCTTATAATAAAATAGACTGGTGGTAATTTGTGCAACATTATTCATGAGTGCTTTATTGGAGAACTGGAGGTTTTGAAAGGAGGAGAGAAGAGTGGCAGAAGTCCGTTTTTAGTGCTTGGACTATTAATCTCCCTCAAGCTTCACTTTTCCACATACGGAAAAAGTTTGATGGTGAGACTCACAGAAGTTGTGAGTCCTAGTGTGGCAAGAGTGAGATTTCGTGTTACAAAGCTGTCACAGTTTCTAATACTCCACATGCGTCGGTTTGTCAAGAACAATTTCTCTGTGGAGAAAATTCCCACGCTAGTGAACTTTCCTGTCAAGAATCTTGAGATGAAGGATTATATCCAACTTCCAACTCCTACAAAAGCTACAAACTCAAAGTATGATCTGATAGCCAATATTGTGCATGATGGCAGGACACGTGAAGGACCCTCCTCCTACAGAGTATTTGTACAGCAGAAATCGGAAAAATTATGGTATGAGATGCAAGATCTACATGTGTCTGAAATTTGTCCCGAGATGGTTGAACTCTCTGAGGCTTACATGCAGATATATGAGCGGCAACAGCTACACCAATTATATTAAAGTCTCTTTTGTCTGACGAGGTTTCCCCTTGTACGCAATCTGTTTCTATTTATTTTATTGCTGTTATCTTATTTTTAGGATTTCCTTTAATTAAAGTAGAATTTCAAGGATTTGGGCTTTAAGATTTTACGTATCTATAAATGCTACCTCTATGTGATGTAGCTCTGATTGTCTTTGAGATTATTTATCTCACCTGCTTCGGGATTAAGGATAAAAGTAGTTATTTTTATGAGTGTCAATTCTAGTTAATCCTCAGTTGCTAATATTGTCATCATTATTCTCTTGAACTTGTTGGCTTTCAATCCCAAATAATATTCTTAATATTACATAACATAATATCTCTTCTAGTGCCTGCGCAAAAAGAAAAGATAAATAAATAAAGCAAACAAGCAAAAGTTTGTTACTAGCATTCCAATAATTAAGTTAGTGAATGAGAGTTTCCCTTGATGGATGCATTAATTAGGCAAGTCAAGTCAAACTGGTGAATCCGAAATAGATTCTACGTTTTCTTATAATCTCGTCTCAGCTCTAAATTGTTAGTATTTCGTTGTTGGAGTTTTCATAGTTGGATGTGTTACTTAGCTAGATTCGTATGGAGCAAATCCTTCTTATGGGACATCGAAAGAATAACAAAATGGAAGCAAAGGTAAAGAAGTTAGTATAACCCTTCATAACTGTTGTCAACTTTGAGATTTACAGATATGGACCGATCAACTCTATTCCTAGGATGGGAGATGGCCCGCCCCCAACCGAATGCATTTAAGATGATTATTTAATTTCTAGTGTTGGCTGTGGAGATTTAGGTTATGAGATATCGAATCAGATATTGAACGAACGCGATAGAGAAAAGCAAATCATCACGAACTATATATATATATAAACTAATACCCATCTGCACAGGTTAAAATAATCTCATTACTATTACTTCAAAAAAATTCATATACATTTCAGAGTCAATGACTCAATAATATGGTTGGTGGTTGGTATTTCTCTAAACCCCACAGTCCATTAAGCGGAAGCTATTTTTATTATCTTAGTTCAAGTAATATAGGTACAATGGTGAGTGGCTTTCCATCCAATTCCAATATGGGATGGACCGTTTCCACTATCTTTTCCCATCATCCTAGCTAGCTCTCTGTCATACATTTCTCACTGATCTATTTCTTTCAATTATTTAATATCTGAAAGAATACTAGTATCACACAACAAAAAAATACACATCATTTCAATTCAAGGCAGATTCTCTATACAGGACAGGAACGAGGGTGTTAGGTATAAATCTAGAAAAAGCTTGCTTGTCTCATTGGATTTGGTCTTCAACTCCTTGTTGTGTTGCGTTGATCAAAAGTTCTCTTTATGAAAATCAAATTTGGTGGAGGTCTTATGCGAGAAATCCGAAGCTAGCTGTCTTAACTCTTTTACAGGTGGTGGAGCTCCACAATAAAACACGCCTGATAATTGACAATACAAAAAAAAAATGTTAGTATTAAATAATAAGTATTTAGCATTTGATTAGTGTAATTGTTATCATCACCAGTGTGATACAGAAAACTATAAATACGAACACTAAAAGTCTCCTATAGAATTTTTTTTTATCTAGAATGATGAAAGGGTTAACTATGGGGTATATTTTTTTTTATTACGGGGTGTATATTTGAGAATCTCGGGTACTATGGAGTATACAATATACAAGCAACCTTTGAGAATCTCTCTTAGTATTTTCTTCAACCATTTTATTACGTGTTCTTCCGTTCCAAATTATAAGATCACTATTAAAAGTCAGTCTGAGATATTTTCAAACTTAAAATTGACATCATTTATTTAAGTTTTCAAAATAATAAATTTTATAACTAGTGGTACTTTTTAGATAGTTTATAATATTTATAATTGTATTGGCATAAACTAATTAAATTCATGTCAATTTTAAGTTTAAAAATATTTGAAAGTGACTTTTCAAAAATCAATATTAATCTTATAATTTAGTCGGTCTATCCGGTATGGGAATATTGTCTTCTTCATTATTCCGATTGCCGTGCACTTATTATTGTCATTATTCTATGTTACAAGTAAAGTAGCTAGTTGTATTAAAATTAATAAATGCAAAGCAATTAGGAGACATGACTCACCAACTCGGCTATTGGTGTGGTTGAGAGCAATGCGCTTGTAGACGTTGCGCCAATTGGGCTTGGCGAAGTGAGACTTAACACGAGTACCAGAGACAATGTCAACACCATTCTTGGCATGGTTGATTGACTGAAGCATGGTAATGAGAGCGGAGCGAGCATCACCCTCTTCGTAAACACTAGTGCAGTAATTATGCATTTCTATGACTCCATTGTTGTCCAATTCAGCAACCTCATTCATCACCCCTTTAAACCACTCAAATGAACCTTGTTCCCTTGTAACCCAGTAAAAGTATGCCCTCCTTGTTTTGAAGTTACTACCACCACTTACAGACCCTGCTGATTTTCTCTTTGTTGTTATAGGAGTACCAGAAGCTGTTAATTGGCTTTCTAAGGCAGTTTCTTCCTCCTCCATGGCCTTCATGTTGTTCACAATGTCCTTCACAATACTGATCATTGGTGTTGCCCCAATTCCTAATCCTACCAGCAACACCACATCATATTTTTTGTAGTCTTGTGCTGGCGCTCCATATGGACCATCAATCAACACTCTTGGAAAACTGCATCATTAATCATATAATGTTAAAACACATATTCTAACAAATAATAGAGTATATGTGTGTGTGTGTGTGTGTGTGTGTGTGTGTGTGTGTGTATAGAGAGAGTCTGTATTGTGCAAAGTATCAGTCATAGATGAAAATGACAATTTGCATTTTGATATTTGGCCCACCCACATGTCGCCATTGGATATGGCATTATGTGAACTTGTTTGTTACAGTTCCTGATCAATAATGTAGCCAAAATGTACCTGGTGAAATTATTATTTGTTGACGTGGTAAATTGTCTTTTGTAATTGTCACTTTTAAATAGTATCAATGATACATTAGGAGCGCATGTAAGTAAGTTGTTCTAAGTTTAAACTGTATATGTGACCAAGAGTGTCCAAACTGTGGTTAATATTCTAGGGTGGCTGTATTGTTTCCACCCGTGTACACTGGCTTTCTCAATTTTGACTAGTTTGCGAAATGCGCAGTGTTAATGGAATCCAGAGAAGACTTACTGAGGATTGTTCTCTCCTTCTGTGCAATCAGCTCTTAGAAGTCCACTCTTTCCAGTAGTTGGTGGCCGGCATACCTAACAAAGACCAAATGATGAGTTAAATTCTGTGGGATGCAGTTGCTCTAGGGTAAGCCGTGTTCATGTTTTATTAATAAAGGAAACACACCTCTGAGAATGCAGTTTTGAGTTGTAACGTCCAATCACCAAGAGTTCGAATATGAACGCTCAAGTAGTCATTTCCGGGGGCAGAGGTAATGGAAAATGGATGCCTGTTGACATGTTTTACCATATATTAGCATATTAGGATTAAAATAAAAGTGAAGAATGGGAAACAAAGGATTAGAGACTATGCAGTGCATTTTTTTTCATTGTTAAAGGAAGGTCTGATCAATGTAAATACGCCCAAGTAAATTGAAGGATCACCTACCATTCAAAAGGCGAAACAGCAGCACAGTTGACAAACATATATTGCCCACTCTTGTATTTGAATCCCTGGGGCTTAGACATGTGAAGCGCCAAAACATTTCCAGGATAAACCGCCACCTTCAAATATCACCACCATAAACTCAGAATCTTAGAAATACAGTCTTAACATGTATATTTCCATTTGTACCATAACAGAAACACACACACACATGTGTGAACTGTAAGCTCACCTTAAGTATCTTAACAGGCTTGATGCTGGATCTTAAGGCTCTTATCAATCTCTCACCCACATAAAGTGTGATTGGAACTGCCAAGTACATCCAAGTCTGCCATTTTCAAAAGGGTAAATGGTGCATTAACTTTTGTAACCATTTTAATCTGCACAAGGATTTATCAGTAAGATGTATGAGCAACAAGGAGTTTTGTACTAACCGTTTTCTTATACCACTCATGGGTCAGGTATAGTTTGATACCGTGAACAATGAGCAGAGCGTACACAATCACAAAGAGGTGATGTGAATACCAGAAGGCATTGAATCCTGTAAGCTTCTTTAGGGATTTGGGTAGGTTTAGTCTGCCTCTCCTCAACCACGGAGTCGCTAGTGTGAAGGCTATTGCCATCAACACTACCATTATAATCCCAGTGACCCCTTCTACTCCCTTCACAAAGAACCAGTAGCTTGTAGGTTGATCTTCCCCAAAGAAAGGCTCCATTAACTCGTACTTTTCCTCATCCGCATGAAGAAGACGAGGAAAATCACAAGTTAAATGGGAAATCGCGTGAATCCCAACTCCAAATGCAATCGCCACTGCTATAACCTACAAGGAAAATCACAAGTCTTCAGTACAGCCCAACTCAAACCTAGTTATCTGAGTGAATTCTACTCTTTCTAGAGTAATTTGCAGGGGACAAATGAGACTCACTTTGTGGAAATTGAGGTTATCATCAAATGGAACAGCCACGCCTAATTTGGTCTTGTTCCTAAGCCAGGTGATGGTGTTCCGGCAGACTGGTAGTAATATGAGAGCCATGTTTAACTTAAGCGTCTCGGCTGCACCCTTGGCTAAACAAACACAAACACCCATCACTTCATATGCAGCTTTGTTCTTGTATTGCACAAACTTGTAAGCAAATAAACCAGCCATGACTCCAATCCATAGCGCCAGCACCCAAAATCTTTGCCAGTTATCTAGGAAGAAGTACTTCAAATCTCGACAACTTCTCCAAATCAGGTTATGGTCATGGTTAGTCTTAAGCTTCTGGCTCAGCATTTGGCTTAGGGCTTTGCTTTCGCCTCCTCGTACAGGATGAATTGGAGCTTGCAACAAAAGCATCTCCAAATTTTCAATCTGTTTCCGGTCAATAATCATATAATCAACTGAGATGAGTTTTAAGGGATCAGTAGTTGCAAAGATACTAATCTTACTATTCAATTACGGTGACATCACTATTTTACCATGATATATCCGAGATTGTCGGGGTCAAGCTCTTCCATGATTAGTGCTGCATACTCATCGGCTTGTTTTTGGATATTCGACAACTTGTTGGCAGAAGCACTAAGGCTTATAATCTACAAACATAAATTAATTAATTATTTTGATTGATTACAGATAGATCATTTTAATTTAGCACGAACCTCATGTAACTACATGCTAATTATTATATACTGTGCATGAACATGATCTCATAATCTGATGTGAGATGGCATTATCTATGTTCTACTATGGAAGTTGACTTTATAGCTCATCTCTGGATTCTTATGAAGTGATGAAAATTAATCAACATTTTATGCCCATACCTCTCTAACTTCTTCTTCTGTGATTCTACCATCTGCATCTTTGTCAACCCTGTTAAAGAATATATATTATTATATTATGAGCTCAATAATTATGCTACTACAATATTCATTAGACATGTATATTTGATTTTTCCATATACAAAAATATTCCAAAGAAGTTTTGAGTCATCCTTACATTTCAAAGAAAGTTTGAAGCCGGGAATCAAAACTCTGATCAGAAATTTGTTCCCAAAACTCTCTCAATTCTTCTTTGTTGATCGAATCTCCCTTAATATTCCGCCTTCGGGTGAGTGCGTCGAAGAGCTCTCCAGCAAACTCTTTAGACTCTTTATTCATCCCTGTCATTAAAACCACATGAAAACTACATATCGAAAGAGGCTCATAGGAATTATTGAACTAGCTCGAACATAAAATTCACAGAAAATCTCAAAACTCGATTTTGATATTACCTATGCATTCGCAAAAGAGCGCACGAGGAAGCAAGCCATTGGTGGTGATAGTGAGTTCATCAAACCGCTTCTCCACCACTGCCCAACCGGCACCACCGTCGGTCTTGCTGATGAACTTAAGACCCTTGAGAGCATAAGTAGCGGCAGATTTAGTCCTATCAAACCGACCGTGTTGTGGTTTTCTGGTAAGTGAAGCCAAGCGCTTGAGCTCTTGGGACACCTGCCTAATCTTGGACGAAGTATTTCTCACCACGGAAGATCCAAAAGATGCCGACCTCTTCTCAAGACCTTTGGCCAGCAAACTCAACTCGGTATCTTCCACGTCAGCTCCTCCGGCGGTTTTTACGCTGTGAACCGCCACCGAGTCGTCGCGGACATCGAGAGTGATCTCAACATAATCCTCGTTGGACTTTACACTTCCATGATTGCTACCGCTATTAGCAGAAATGGAGTCTGCAGGGATATTAAACCTTGCACTCTTTTTGCCACCTCTCTTGTTCAGTGGTCCACTCAACGGACCGCTGAATGTTGTTCTATCACTCCCAATGCTCTCCGTGTCGGAGTGGTGGTGCTGGTAGTTTTCTTGATACGATTCTGTGCCCATGTTTTGCATTTGGATAACAAATTCCTCTTGGACAAATATTATACTCAAAGTTACAATATATATATACCAAAAATGAAAATGTATAAGTAATTCTTTAAAATGAATAAAAGAACGGGAACCAACAACTACCAAGAAAGGTCTAAAATCTACAATGTATAAGAGAAGAAAAAATAACGATGGTTGGGGGTATAGGAGACTTTTCCTTCTTGGTTTTTTTCTCTCTCTAAATGTTCTTCTATACTAGCTAATTAAGGCTAGTCCTTTTGTTCCTACACACCAACAAGATTGACGCCACGCACCACTTATATACTACTAAGAAGGAAGTTTGGTCAGACGGAATGAGCGTAAGAATTAAATATTCGTTCCAACGTCTGGCATGTTAAATTTGGTTGATATAATTATTTTGACGGAATTGTGATTTAAATAAATATATATAATATAATATGTATAATGTTATTTTTTAATATGTATTATATTATAATTTATAATAGAATAATGTATGAAATGTATAATTTTATATATATATATATATATATATATATAATATTATAGCATATAATAATAAATATTTAATATATAATATGATATATATAATGTTATATTTTTAATATGTATTATATTTGTTTTTATAACAATATTATATATCAATATATAATATATATTAATATAGTATTATAATATTAATATGTATTATAATATAGATTAAAAATATAACATTATATATATATATAATGTTAGTTGGTTAGTTAGTTACAGATATTTTTGTTATTATATTTTATTAAATTCCACTCTGATGCAACTTTTAAGTAACGTACTAAAAATATGAATAAAGTGTTCGATTTTGATTATATTATCATGTGATTCTAATTACAACCATCATTTTATTTTGTTTTAATAATTTGATTCTGATTTCAATTGCCATCAGGGCCGGCCCTATGTTATACCAAAAAAAGCATGGGCTTTAGGCCCCATTTGAAAAAAGGCCTCAAATTTTTAAATGCCATAAATAATTTATATAAAAAATATTTTATAGAAATATAAGCTCAATCAATTCTTTAGGACCTATAGTCCAATTCAAATATTAAATACGTAAAAAAAATTAACTGTATAAAAAAAATCTCATTTAAATAAAAAATATCAATACTCCATCCGTCTCAAAAATAAAAGTTCTCAATTGATTTTTGTAGTCAAATTTGACAAATTTTAAAATTAAAAATTAAACATATATAATTAGATTTTAAAAAAAATAAATATTAAGATTAGTACTAAATTTTATGTAATTTATAATGTTTATAGGCTTTATATATATATATATATATATTAAATAATAATAAGATATAGTAATTTGAAAAATGGTCAATTTGACCATAAAAATCAATAAAAGATGTACCAAAAATAGAAGGACTCATTTAAAAATATCGCTTTAGGCCTCAAAATGTCTTGAGCCACCCCTGATTGCCATTTTGCTCTTTGTTAAAATGATTCAATCCAACCAAGACAAGTGACCACGCACTCATTATGTCACAAATGACTACGTCAACCCATATGAAAATATAAAAAAAATATTGTATATAAAAAATATCAAATAGTTATAGAATTATAATTAATAATGAAAAATGTATAAATTCGGCATGATCCTATTGTGGTGTCACAGTTATATTATATCATATACTTTATTGGCGTGGCCACTAATGGAAGATGCAATGATTAATTAGTTGCGCGATCCAAATTGTTATGGTTTTGGAATTTGAAGACGTTAAAGGGAAGAAGAAGAAGAAATAAATAGTAAAAAATACGATACAGGTTTCCTAGTAGCTTCTTCTTTAACGTGGTCGGTCTAATTTCAATAGGATCCGGTGATTTTGACGATAGAGGTTCATTAGTCTTGAAATTTGATTTAAAAATAATTAAAACCAAACCGAATGTTGAACTGCTTAAAAGTTTACTCACCCTTTTAAAACATTAAAGAAACGTTTGAACTTTCAAAATCAATTCAAGATTTTAGAATTCTAAATCTAACACCAATTTTTATTTAATTTCAAAATCAATTCAAGATTCTAGAATTCCTTTTTTAAGATTTATTAGAGGCATCTCTTACTTCTTTTTTTATACATCTGCTTCACTAAAGGCTAAACGTTTTATATTAATGCAATTACCTTCTTTTCTTTTGTTTTAATTGTCGTAAAGCCTGTGTTTACCTTAGATTAATTAAAACTTATACACATAGAGACCCTTTATTTTTTAGATGAGATGAGGCAAGATTTATAAAAAATGAGTTAAATATAAAATTTAAGACTATAATTAATTACTTCATTCGATTCAATTTAATTTTTCGGTTTTTTTTTCTTCTAAAATTTCAAAAACTAAGGTCGTCTTAAGGTAGAAAAACTTTTATTATAAAAAATAATATAAATATACTATAATTAAATATTACATTTATTTGTATTACTAAAAATTTAAAAAATGAACGAGTCATGAATCACGGAAACGCGTCAGGGTGATTCCGGGCTAGCTATTGTGGACTAGTGTCGGTCAATTTATTATCTTCATGTGATTCTTGAAAGTAATTACGAACATTGAAGTACTTTTATTTTTGCTTCCCCTAGTATATTTCTTGGAAAATATTTCGTCACTGTGTTAATCGTTTACTTCTATTTTTATACTTTTTTTTTGTTTTGAAAATCACTCATTTAAAGAAATATAATATAATTTCATAATTTAAGTATATCATCACGATTATAATATCAAAAATCAATTCAAACCTTATTGAAAGATGAACAAATAAACTCACAAATCAAATTTCACTAAAGGAGAAAGAAATATCACAAACAAACCTCACATAAAACTTTTCTATAATGAAAGAAATAAACTCACTTAAGTGGTAATCGATGAAAGAAATAAATTCACTTAAATGAGAATCAAACCTGAGACTTATAAATCACAGTCTCTCAATGTTAATTACTATACTAAAACCTAAGAGTGTAATGAACCGAGTCGATTCAAATATTGAGTTGCTCAAATTTGATTCAGAAAATTTATCGAGTATGAAATAAATTTTGATTGCGGCTCGTTTAGTTACCAAGTCGAGTACAGTCTTGAATCGAGTCCGGACAACTTGAACTTTTTAAGCGAATATTATTTAAATATCAATAGAAAATTATAATTTGAAGATATTCGAGTAATTTATCGAATTTTAAATTTTACTCATATTTAAATCGTTTATATTTCAAATCAAATTTTTAGTCGAACAGGTACGAATCGAGCTCAAACCGTATTCAATTTATAACCTTACTAAACCCTCATTGGCAGCTTCTATTTTTATACTTGAAACTATTATAATCGTAAAAATGTATTATATTAATGAAATAAAATTAGATACTACCAACTTTCAGTGAATCAGTATTACGAGAGAGTGTCTCATTTTATTATTGATTTTTCTTTTAAATATTAAATTTTATATACAACACACTTATATATAAAATTTATAATATTTTTATTTTATAAATTTTGAATTATCGAGCTTCTAAAACAAAAATTGTCAATATTTCTTATGCGTTAACAATTGTACTTCTTACACTTTATGCATTTAATTATGCACAACTTGCAAAATTATTGACTATTTTTATTATGAGATTGTTTAATCATTAAATATAATCATAAACAAAAAATATGTTTAAATATTTTTTTTATATGCAAGCATTAATATTTAGAAAATTAAAATTAAAAAAAAAATCTTTTTGTAATAGACAAAGTTGGATGGATTCAATCCTCCTCTAAGCAATTTAACGAATAGTAAACTTTGGTTATACGTATATTTATGTAAAATGTCCTTGTTGATATATAATACTTCATCGTTCTATATTATTTTTATAATTGTTAATTTTTTAAAATCAATTTAAGAGATTTTTAAATTTAAAATTTATATAAAAAAAATTAAAATTTTAATCAATATAATAATAAATATTATAAATTCCCTAAAAAATACTACTCATTGTAATTTTTATTATTTTTTAATTTTTAATGAGTCGTATTAATTTTGAGTTTAAAAATATTTTAAATTAACTTTTAAAACTCAATAATAATTATATAATTTAAATTTGAGGGAGTAATAAATAAAAAAACAAATTATGATATGTGTGTGTAAAATAACCATGTTGATAAATAATACTTCTTCTATTCTATATTATTTTAATTATTGTTGCTTTTTTAAAGTCACTTAATAGATTTTTAAAGTCAAAATATATATATATATATATATATATATATATATATATATATATATATATATATATATATATATATATATATATTAAATTTTAATTAATATAATAATGAATATTATAAATTATCTAAAAAGTACTATTTATTATAAAATTTATTGTTTTTTAATTTTAAATTTAAAATATTTTAAATTAATTTTTAAAAATTAATAATAATTATATAATTTAGAATGAAGAGAGCAATAAATAAAAAAACATGCATCAGAAATATCAAATAACCAGAGCAGTATCCAAAAACAAGAAAAAGAGTGTTGTAAATTTTGTCAGCTTGCCTAGGTTGATATCTTATGGAACAATGCAATGCACATTCCCATATGAATTTTCGTGGCGGACCATAGTGCGAGCCAACAGACGCCAAATTTGAGGCGTACAGGTCCCGCCCATTGTAACACTAATAAGTTGTTTTTCTCTATCTAGACCAGACTAGTCGAACTACAGACCTCACCTCCCACAGTCCCACCCAACTTGGGCTGCAGATTTGTAGTGCATGGAGCATTAACAGTTTGTATTTCAGTAGTTGAATTTAGTGATGAACAAATTGCTTGCGGTCTGTGCGATTCGGTCTTGATTCGGTCTGAGTTCGGTCTGATCCAAAGTTCGACCTGGTTAAAACTCGGCCTGGCCTGAAGGCTATAAACATGTTATATTTTTTTGGCTTAGATCCGGCCTGGTTTGGCCTGTCAATAAACCCGGCCAAGCCTGAGGCTTGGTCCGGCTTGGGGCCTGGCTTGGTTCACCCAAAGCTCGGTCTGACCTGCCAATTTTCTTTATTCACTATTTTAATTCTCTCACTGTAGACGAAAACTTTATCTTTGTAAGAACTCATTCAATAAACAAAATAAAATTAACGTCTTTTAATACATTCATTCATGCATGTTTGTTTATATACGGATAAAGAAATTCATAAAAACATATTTACTAGTGTTAATATATAAGAAATTTTCTTACCAAACTAGCAACTTACACTTCTTATAGATCTTTCATTGTATCTTTATTTTAATAAATACTTAGTTTAACAACTAGAAAGTTATTTGCAAAATAATAATAATAATAAAAAGATATTTTTTATTATTGTAATTTGAAAGCTGTAACTTGCCATACATTACTTTTAATTAATATATCAATTAAATTTAAAATTTTAATTGGTATTTTAATAATATTTAAAATTATTAAAAAAATTATTTGAATGGATTGAATCGGACTGGACTAGCTTGGTTTGGTCTGGCCTGACCTGCAGGCCTCAACAGGCCCCATTATTGAGTGCTAAGTCCAGTCTGACTTGGCCTGCAGGCCAAAAGTTAAAGGTCCGACTCGGCCTGATCTGGTCAACGACCAAAGCCTGACAGACTCAAGCCGGACCAGGTTAAACCAACCTTTTGTGCATGCCTAATTGAATTAGAGAGTCACTCTTAATATATTGTTAAATTTTATATCAAATAATAAATTAAATGAAAAATAAAAAAGAAACAACATAAGATATACTTAAGTTTATTAATTTGGTTAATCTGACATATTCATATATGCGAGACTCACATTCTATAATAATCTTACGCAAATAATATTTATATTGTATTTAAAAAATTATATCTATTGTATCACGGGTTAAAATTCATAACAGCCAAAGTATTAATAAAATTCAAGAGAAAGTTATTAATAAATTTTCAAATCGAGATACACATTATATTTGACTTTAGATAGTTATATTATATTATTTATTAGTCAGAATCGTATAAATATAAGTCATTATCCAATATATATGTATATTTTGTATCATTATCCCTACCAATACCAATTTAACTCCACGTAGACTCAATGACGGGACACTGTTGTGATTATTGTTGGTCTTTTGACCACAATTATCACGACATAATTAATTAGAACTAAACATTTGTATGATCTGAAATACTTGCCTGACCAGACAAAGAATTTATTAACCTAATTATATTCTGTTGTCACGCTGAAATACCAACTTCTCGTGTGTGGGGTCACTATGTTCCACTGGTCCGTACTTGTGTCAACTCAATGACCTGTTGGCACCTGCTCTTGTTGAAATTCTGCCTACTAGTCCCAACTTCTCATGCTGAAATTCATATTCGTAACGTTTTAAATGAATCCAAGTCAGACATTTCTTCTCACCACTCCCCCTCCCAAAAAAAAATGTCAAGCCTTTGAATAAGTTAGGAATTCTTAAATAAATTTAAAAAGAGAATTATAGTTTTAAAATATTATTAAAAAAATTTTAAAAATATATTTTTAATATTATCTTTGTTTTACAAAAATAATTTCATTTATAAAATTTGTATATATTAAAAATATATTTTTATTTTATATATTTTTTAAAATATTAAATTGTTAATACTGACATGATTATGACAAAATTCTTGAGGATGACTCTTTACGAAACATTTTTTTTTTAACCAACGGAACACATTGAGAGTATTAAATTTTAATGGCTCAAATTTATTGTGCATCCACCCTCCTTAAAAAATGCCAAATTGCGCTCCACTCTTTTCTTTTTTCTTTTCCCCATGGAAAAACCAATACTACCCTTTATATATATATATATATATACTTGCGACTGGAAAAGAAAAAATAAGTATGATGAAGGTACCACCTTAAACTAACCAATACTTAAATTGATGCTGTATGAAGGTTCTTGATCATAAAACTAACTTTGTTCTATATTCTGTCTGGTAAATCTGGAGAGTCGAGTTAGAATTAATTCAAGTCGCAACTAAATTTATATATATATATATATATATATATATATATATAGGTAAATGAATTTTTGACAGTTTCAACATTGTCATACATAGATAGATTCGTTATAGTTTTATTTATATGGAGCCAGCCATCTTAATTATTACTAACAGACAAATATCCATATAAAGAAGGTTTTCTTTCAATCTTCATTGATTTAAACATTTATATATAATAAGTTGAAACAATAAAGTAAGTAACAGCAGAGAGAGAGAGAGAGAGAGAGAGAGAGAGAGAGAGTAGGTACCGAGTTTGAGACTTAACCGTTACTTTTGTTTTATGTATCGAGGAAAATGAACATTAATTTGTTGGTTCGTTGCTATATGTATGGGTCAGGGTTGATATTAGTGGTTTAGGTTGCCAAATTATGTAGCCGCCTTTCTTTTTCATAATATAATAAATTATGTAAAGCCATCATTTTGATTTGGTCAATTATTTGTTACTACATTAATTTTACTCCATCCAACTGGCCCCTTTCTCTCGACAATTTCTCAGAAATATGAAAAACGTGCGGGCATAGTTTTTATTAAGAAAAATAAATTGAAAACAAAATTTAAAAATAAAAAATCATTTGATCTGTGTTTATATCAATATGCGGTAACTAAGACTGCAAATCGAACAAAACAGTTCGGGCCCGATTTGGACTCGACTCGAAAAAATGTGAACGAGAATCGAATTCGTTAATAATATGATTCAAATCTGAGCACAAAAAATAGTTCGAATAAAAATACGAGTAGAATCTGAATAAGGTTATACTCGACTCGTTTATAATTCAAACTATTCGAATTTTTAATCATGATCCGACACATAATCGATTGATATATATTCGAATCTATATTCGATACATTCTCTTATAATATATACACAATTAAACAAAATTTGAATAATTAATTATTATTTTATTTTATTTTTGTAATTTTAATTTTAATTTTATATATTTAAAGTGTAATTATAATTATATTTTTTCATTTCTAAGTAAAATAATAAGTTCAATTAATAATTATATGTATTATAAAACTAGTTATTATGTGAAGACTCGAATTCGAGTTTGAATTTGACGTTCGCGAGTAGTTTGAATATAATTCGATCCGAGTCGAATCGAATTCGAGTAATGAAAATTCGAGTCGAGCCGAATCTGAGTAAAGTTTTTTAAATATAGTTCGAATTCGAGTACGAATTTAACCTTACGACTCGAATCCGAGCAGTTTAAAATCCGGATCGATTTGGCTCGTTTGCAGCCTTAGCGGTAACCCCTTCAACAGGTCTAGAATCGGGGGCATTATATATCCTTCTCTCCTATATATTTTGAAAATAAAGATTGTAATTGAATTATTAGAAGGAAGTGACACACTTAAGATTAATAGTATTCCCCCTACACTAAGTTTTATATATATATATATATAAATTTATTTTTATAACAGATTCCAGCCATCTAGGCTGAGGTTTGAAAACTTATATAACCCTCGTCTGTAATATAATATCCAAGTATTTGCAGTATTATATTACGGACGTAGAATATTGTCCAAAATGCCCCTCAGCATGTATTTAATAAACTCACTGTCCGTAGTACGTATAATATTGCGAACGATGAAGATTTGAGAAAACGATGACGTTTTGAATATTCACCGATAAGTATTTGAATATTTACCGTTCACAGTATTATACTACGGACGTTGAAATTACTATCCGCAGTATTATAATACGGACGCTAGTTTAATTATAAAACTGCATTCGTCTCTGTTCATAGCAATCATTTTGAATTTCATCTCATTTTCACAGTACCAATTGTTAGGGTTTCGACACAGAGAAAGCAGCGAAATTTTAAAAAAAAATCCGAAACCCTAAGCCAGGATCCATGCAAAACCATATTAATTCCGAAGTTTAGATTATTCACCGATTATTCGAGATGGAAAGGAGACGTTGGAATTCTGAAACGGCTTCGAATCTTCAACGCAATCCAGCGACTGCGTCTCTACAGTATCCACACGAACGCTCCACGAACCGTCACACGATCTGCAGCAAAAGGGATCTGCGGTACTAGCCACTAAGATCAGGATTTCTAATCTATTTTTCTCTCTAGCCTCTTTCTGAAAGCGGCTAGGGTTTTAGTTTTTCCTTACGTGATTTTTAGACTACCGATATATCATATATATAGTAGTAGTTAATAGGAATTAACTAAAACCTAAAATAAATAGAAAAATAAAATCCGAATTTATATATATTATATTTTAATTAAGTCTTACTTAATTAATATACATATATACAAATTATCCTATTAATTTAAATTCGTAATTTTTAAATACTATCAATCATATTGACATATTTAAAATACTTACAATTTAAATTAATTCCCTTTTAATTACGTTCTAAGTGTGTGACCCTATAGGTTATTATTATGTTGGCAATAATTTTACAATCATATTATAAAATTATAAACAGTGAGCGGCATCTAGTAATGCATCACTGCTACCCAAATAATAATAAGATCGGTGATTCGATACAACCTTTTCGTGACCAATGTTTCAATGTAATTTAATCCTTTTAACCTTATATCCTAGATTAAACTCGAGGCATGGAATGTGTCATACTCTTCATAATTTAATCTGAGTTTTCTTGATCAATGAGTAGACTATATGAAACAAATCAATATTTGAGCATGGTCATGCATTTCATAGTCCTACTCAATCAAGAGGCCTATGGATATCACCCCTAATATATAGGAGGGTTAAATTCCATCTAGATCACTCATATTCTTCACACGATTCATGATGTACCCAATAATCACCTTTATTGTCCACCCTATTAAAGGTGACATTTGATGATATCAAAGTACACAAATTCTCGTGTAATAATATAGTGACTTCTGGTCGGAGGATCATTACATCATTGTCACTATAAGAATTTCTTATGACACTTTGCATAATGCTCCATGTAGAATTCTCATGGTGGGTCAGTCCAGTACATTGTTCTCTAACATGTGCCTATGCATTGACTCAAATATCTCATATATTTATGACCAATGAGATTTGACCATCAGTCAATCCACATACTAGTCTCAATGCATCATTGTTGTCCCATTAACAATGATACTCGACTAGGGACATTTAAGAGCAATGATGTGACGCCCCCAAATCTGGGCCCACACAGCCCAAACTTGAGTCGTCAAAAGACTACAACAAAATTATTACAACAAAGCACAACGTACTACAATACAGTGTATAATAATACACAACTAAGTCTTCACTATTATTGCCACACTATTTTACAAAACGTGAAGACTATGATAACTATTCCTCGGACCCTCACTCCATTCCCCGGCTAGACCCTGTTATGTTTTCATCTCCTGTTGAAAAACAATGGAACAAAAGAAAGGGTGAGCTCAAATAGCCCAGTAAAGAATAACATGACTAAGATAATGACGAATAAATTATCATTAGTCTTCAACAGTTGAGTTCTTGATAGAATACAATAGACTACAAGGTTTATATCAAAAACTGCAGTTAAATTCTTAAACAACGTTCAGATCAATAATAGCAGCGGAATGAGTAATCTATTAGAAGAATAATGCAGACTATAATGTCCACTCGGTTCTCTTTTTAGGAAAAACATCATCAACTTTTATCATCTGAAATATCATTAGTCAAGATAATACAAATTCACAGTTCCTGATCATAATCATGCACATCAACAGTTCATCTTTGCACTACGGGCCAAAGATATTCAATATAGCACCAACGGTCATGATTATACCAGATTCAGCCTTTGGTCATAATCATACCAAACAACAGTTCATCTTTGCACTACGGGCCAAAGAGAACATTCACCACGTGCCATAAAAGACACCGAACAGATGTATCGCCTTTAACCTATTATATCGCCTTTAACCTATCATATGTTCAACAAATATATCACATCTGTACCCCCGGCCACAGATATTCACAACAGCTTGATTTTTGGATGATTAGAATGATATAAATGATGAACAGAAGAAATAGGATAACAATAAGTATCGGAAGTTTACTTTGTACAGATTCAAATAATGTCCAAATTGTCAACATGATGTGGAGTGAAATTTAAAAATGATATTCAAGATCCACAGTTCAGAATAACGGTTACAATTCAATAGAAAGGTTCACGTAAATAGGAAGGTTCAGTTGAAATAATGAAGTTCAACTATTATGGAACATATAATATTTTCAGGAATTATAGAAGCAATAGTTCCATAATAAATTTCGATTTAGGAGTATGAAAGAAAATAATATCCCTTACCGTAGCAGGTTTGATTAACAAAAGGTGAAGGAAATTAATACAAAGGGTTATTCACCAACAGGCGGCAATCCGCTCCGTAAGGTTATTCCCACAATTTAATAGAATTTGAGTACAAAGAGTTATTCACCAAACAGGCGGCAATCCGCTCCGTAAGGTTATTCCCACAATTTAATAGAATTTGAGTACAAAGAGTTATTCACCAAACATGCGGCAATCCGCTCCGTAAGGTTATTCTCAGAGATTAATAATGAATGAATACGAAAGGTTATTCACCAACAGGCGGCAATCCGCTCCGTAAGGTTATTCCCACAATTTAATACATGGAAATAAAAGGCACGTCTTATGAGTAAGGAAGAAACAATATTATTATCGAGAATCAAATAATGATAATCCCTTACCATAGTACGTTTGAATAATGGAAGATGAAAAAGATGGTATCCCTTACGAGTAGTAATTTTAAGAGTATGAAAGAAAATGACATCCCTTACCTCAACACGTGACTGGATATTGATTTAAATGAGGTTGATTAACTTGAACAGTACACGTATACTTATAGATCTTCACAAATACTCAAGATGACTTAAGCACACTTAGAGAGAACTTTCACAAGAAGTATTTAGAGAGAGAAAGAAAGAACAAGTAAGGAAGTTTATGAAAAATCCTTAAGTTAAGGCTTCTATTTATAGCCAAAAATCTTATCATTCATTTAATCTAAACCATTCATTTAAAGATCATCTTTTAATCTACACCATCCATTTCAAATATTATATTATCTTTAATCTACACCATTCATTTCATATCACCTAATAATCACCTAACTTTATATTATAAACAAATCAATTTAATTATTCAACAATAATTCACACTTTAATCTACACCATTCATTTCATATCACCTAATAATCACCTAACTTTATATTATAAACAAATAACTTTATCAATTCAATTATTATGACTAATTGTTATAAATACAGTATAGTTAGCTCTTAGATATCAAGTCAATAAATTAATGAAATACAACTGTTTAAATAACATCATAATAGAGATAACAATAATGTAAAATAAAGCATACGTTACTGTGTAATGACAATTATTGATTCAATAATGTGAATTACTGTGCATATGTTACTGTGACAATTATTAGGTTCAATAATTTTAAAAACAGTGCAACAACAATTATTGACTCAATGATATAAAATACAGTGTAATGACAATTATTAAATCAATAATGCAAAATACTGTGTAACAACAATTATTGAATTGATAATATGAAATATTATGCAGTGACAATTATCGATGAAATGATGCGTAACAGTTACGGTGTCAATTATCAGACCAATAATATGAGACACTATGCAATACCGTGTGTTACTGTAGAGTACCGTGTGCTACAGAAAATACCATAAACTACCGTATGCTACTATTCTTTTATCACCGGTATTTTAACAGTTCCGTTGACTATTTTTATTTAAAAAGGTTACTTCTGTCGTTTTCTATATCCGACAAATATTCCGTTGTGGGGTCCACCAATAATTTATTATTTCGGCGCCGTCGTACGGCACGAATATTCCCCGACCAAACGAATATTCCCCGACAAAGCGAATATTGTCCGACAAAATAAAATTTGCACATAACATCCTTAACTTTCAATTTTGTTAATTTAACCACTTACTGTTTCAAAAAAAATATATATGAAGAAAAATTAAATTTTGTATTTCATAAAATTCGGGGTCTTACAACCTCCCCTCCTTATGAAATTTCGTCCCCGAAATTGACGTACCTGACATATCGAAGAGGTAAGGATACTTAGATTTCATCTAAGATTCTAGCTCCCAGGTCATTTCCTCAGTATCTTGGTTCCTCCATAAAACCTTAACTTGAGGTATAACCTTTGAGCGTAGGATCTGCTCCTTCTTATCCAGGATCTTAACAGGTACTTCCTCGTATGTTAAATCCTCTGCTATAACGTCTGGTTCTAACTCAATGACGTGGTTTGGGTCCTTCACATATTTACGTAACATAGATATGTGAAAAACGTTATGGATGCGAGACATACTTGGTGGTAGGGCTAGTCTGTAGGCTACGGTTCCTATTCGATCGAGGATTTCAAATGGGCCAATAAATCGAGGGTTGAGCTTTCCTCTCTTTCCGAATCTCGTAACCCCTTTCCATGGAGAAACACGTTAGAATACATGATCTCCGACGTTGAAACTTTCGTCTCTCCGATGAAGATCAGCATAACTCTTTTGTCGTTCTTGTGCGGTCTGTATTCGTTGTCGGATCATTTGGATCTTTTCGGTCGTCAAGCGTACCAACTCGGGTCCCAACAATTTTGCTTCTCCTACCTCATTCCAACATATTGGAGAGCGACACTTCCTTCCATACAATGCCTCGAATGGAGCCATGCCTATGCTTGCTTGGTAACTGTTGTTGTAAGAAAATTCCATCAACGGCAAGTACTTATCCCATCTTCCTTTGAAGTCTAATACACAAAGTCTCAAAAGATCTTCGAGGGTCTGGATCGTCCTTTCCGATTGTCCGTCCGTTTGAGGATGATATGCAGAACTAAAACGTAGTTCAGTGCCCATAGCTTTTTGTAGATTGGTCCAAAAGCGTGAAGTGAATCTAGGATCTCGATCAGAAACTATGGAAACTGGCATGCCATGCAATCTCACGATCTCATTTATGTACATACCGGCAAGACGTTCAAGTGAAAAGTTTTCTCGTATAGGCAAGAAATGAGCAGATTTGGTCAATCTATCTACGATCACCCAAATTGCATCTAAGCCTTGAGAAACTTTTGGAAGACCCGTCACGAAGTCCATATTGATGTGTTCCCACTTCCATTCGGGAACTTCAAGTGATTGTAATGGACCTTTAGGAACTTGATGTTCTGCCTTGACACGTTGACAAGTTAGGCACCTTGAGATAAACTCCGCAATCTCTCTTTTCATATTGTTCCACCAAAATGTATGTCGAAGATCTCGATACATCTTGGTACCTCCTGGGTGGATTGTAAACGGCGTGTTGTGTGCCTCCATCATGATTTTATGCTTTAAATCAGGATCGTTAGGAACACAGAGTCGAGAGTTGACTCGAAGTATTCCTTTCTCGTCGATTCTTGCTTCGGGAATGGCACCTTCTTGTACTTTCTTTATCATGTTTATCAGTTCCGGATCGGTAGCTTGAGCAGCTTTAATTTTATCGATTAAAGTTGGTTCTACTCGCACGTGAGCAATCTTCGAGTGGGTCCCTGGTGTCTTTAGCTCTATCTCCATCTTTTGCAAGTCGTACAAAATACACTTTTGTGTTGTCAGCAGTGCACTTGTACTTGCATAAGATTTTCTGCTCAAAGCGTCAGCTACAACGTTCGCCTTTCCCGGGTGATACTGGATTGTGTGGTCATAATCTTTCAACAGCTCAAGCTAACGTCGTTGTCGCATGTTGAGTTCCTTCTGGGTGAAGAAATACTTGAGACTTTTATGATCCGTATAGATATCCACTTTTTCTCCGTACAAGTAGTGTCTCCAGATCTTTAACGCGAAAACGACTGCTGCCAACTCTAGATCATGAGTAGGATAATTTTTCTCATAATCTTTGAGTTGTCGAGAGGCATAGGCTATAACATTTCCATGTTGCATAAGGACACAGCCTAGACGTTTGCCAGAAGCATCGCTGTAGATAACAAATTCTCCTGATCCTGATGGTATGGTCAGAACAGGAGCTGAAACAAGTCTCCTCTTGAGTTCTTGAAAACTCTTCTCGCATTCCTCGCTCGATATAAGTTTTGTACTAGAATGAATGATACCGATATCTAGTAATTAAACTTTCAACTCTTGGTGTTCTATGGGAGCCATTTGGTGTGGGACTTTAAAAATGGGCTTAGTGTCGGGTTCAAGATCGATACAGAATTCAATTTCACGGTTTGGGGTAAGCCAGAAAGTTCCTCAGAAAAAAAACGTCAGGAAACTCATTAACAATGGGAATATCATTCAAGTTTGACGTGTTTTTGTTCAAATCAGTGACATGAGCTAAAAAGGCTTGACATCCGTTTTTCAATAAACGAATGGCTTTATGGCTAGAAATAACAGTTATATATTTCAATGGTTTAGTTGCTTGAATTTGCATGACAGGTTGATTAGGAATATGAATACTAATAATCTTATGAAAACAATCAATTTTAGCATGATGGGTAGTCAACCAATCAATTCCTAAAATCACATCAAATTCATGCATCTCTAAAGAAATAAGGTCAACAGGTAATGTGAGGTTGTTGATTTGAACTTAGGCAAGATTTATAGATAGTAAATGTAATAGGTATTTCTCCCAATGAGGTTTCAACTGATAAGACAAGATTTAAGTTTTCAATAGTCAAATTTAAACGTTGAGTACATATAGGTGAGATAAAGGAGTGGATATAGCCAGTATCTAATATGACATAGACTTCACGAGAATTTATGAATAGCTTACCGGTTATCACCTCATTCAGTTTCTTGACTGTTATCGTCAAATCGAATCCCGAATACTTCATTCGGATCTTCACGTATTTCAACCATGGGAATACCACTGAATAATTTTCTAGCAAACTGTTTCTCGGGTTCATCAGCTTCATCAGTAGTAAGGTACCAATGATTTCCATTAAAATAGTATTTTCGATAGACTGCAGTTTCCACGATAGTGACTAACTTAACCTGAATTCCTCTAAATTGTAACGCCCAAAAGTATAGAAACATCATTTTTAAATAATCTTGAAAATCATAGCTGGAACACCATAAATCCCAAAGACTAATATGAAAAGTCCATATATTCTGATCATTTGTTATAGAGCATAACCAGGTGATATCACTCTCCCAATTAGTGAGTAAATTAAAGGCAATAATTTCCGCAAGTTCGTTACTTCCTTTAATTGCTTCTAAGAATGGATCTGGAACGACTGTAGCAGAGCTTTCACCTTCATCCTTACTGGATAGAACACGCATAATTTTTGCCTTAGGCAAATGATTCAACTCTGAGTTTGTAAGAAGATTATTCGTCGCCTCTTGTTTTGCAGCTACAATTATTTCGGTAATTTCATAGTTAACCTCCTGATTTCCAGATGCCATAATTAACTGTGGTCACAAAATAAATGTTAGTTCAAATAAACTGACTCATCTCTTCATGTTCCTACATTCAAATCGATTCATTAGATAAAAAATAAATCTAATTTAGGTAGGACACACTAGTGATTGATTCTATTCGTCTCTCCCCTCCTAGTTCTAACCCCAGATCTCCATTAAAGACCATATCCCTAAGCTCTGATGCCAACTGTGACGCCCCCAAATCTGGGCCCACACAGCCCAAACTTGAGTCGTCAAAAGACTACAACAAAATTATTACAACAAAGCACAACGTACTACAATACAGTGTATAATAATACACAACTAAGTCTTCACTATTATTGCCACACTATTTTACAAAACGTGAAGATTATGATAACTATTCCTCGGACCCTCACTCCATTCCCCGGCTAGACCCTGTTATGTTTTCATCTCCTGTTGAAAAACAATGGAACAAAAGAAATGGTGAGCTCAAATAGCCCAGTAAAGAATAACATGACTAAGATAATGACGAATAAATTATCATTAGTCTTCAACAGTTGAGTTCTTGATAGAATACAATAGACTACAAGGTTTATATCAAAAACTGCAGTTAAATTCTTAAACAACGTTCAGATCAATAATAGCAGCGGAATGAGTAATCTATTAGAAGAATAATGCAGACTATAATGTCCACTCGGTTCTCTTTTTAGGAAAAACATCATCAACTTTTATCATCTGAAATATCATTAGTCAAGATAATACAAATTCACAGTTCCTGATCATAATCATGCACATCAACAGTTCATCTTTGTACTACGGGCCAAAGATATTCAATATAGCACCAACGGTCATGATTATACCAGATTCAGCCTTTGGTCATAATCATACCAAACAACAGTTCATCTTTGCACTACGGGCCAAAGAGAACATTCACCACGTGCCATAAAAGACACCGAACAGATGTATCGCCTTTAACCTATTATATCGCCTTTAACCTATCATATGTTCAACAAATATATCACATCTGTACCCCCGGCCACAGATATTCACAACAGCTTGATTTTTGGATGATTAGAATGATATAAATGATGAACAGAAGAAATAGGATAACAATAAGTATCGGAAGTTTACTTTGTACAGATTCAAATAATGTCCAAATTGTCAACATGATGTGGAGTGAAATTTAAAAATGATATTCAAGATCCACAGTTCAGAATAACGGTTACAATTCAATAGAAAGGTTCACGTAAATAGGAAGGTTCAGTTGAAATAATGAAGTTCAACTATTATGGAACATATAATATTTTCAGGAATTATAGAAGCAATAGTTCCATAATAAATTTCGATTTAGGAGTATGAAAGAAAATAATATCCCTTACCGTAGCAGGTTTGATTAACAAAAGGTGAAGGAAATTATACAAAGGGTTATTCACCAACAGGCGGCAATCCGCTCCGTAAGGTTATTCCCACAATTTAATAGAATTTGAGTACAAAGAGTTATTCACCAAACAGGCGGCAATCCGCTCCGTAAGGTTATTCCCACAATTTAATAGAATTTGAGTACAAAGAGTTATTCACCAAACAGGCGGCAATCCGCTCCGTAAGGTTATTCTCAGAGATTAATAATGAATGAATACGAAAGGTTATTCCCCAACAGGCGGCAATCCGCTCCGTAAGGTTATTCCCACAATTTAATACATGGAAATAAAAGGCACGTCTTATGAGTAAGGAAGAAACAATATTATTATCGAGAATCAAATAATGATAATCCCTTACCATAGTACGTTTGAATAATGGAAGATGAAAAAGATGGCATCCCTTACGAGTAGTAATTTTAAGAGTATGAAAGAAAATGACATCCCTTACCTCAACACGTGACTGGATATTGATTTAAATGAGGTTGATTAACTTGAACAGTACACGTATACTTATAGATCTTCACAAATACTCAAGATGACTTAAGCACACTTAGAGAGAACTTTCACAAGAAGTATTTAGAGAGAGAAAGAAAGAACAAGTAAGGAAGTTTATGAAAAATCCTTAAGTTAAGGCTTCTATTTATAGCCAAAAATCTTATCATTCATTTAATCTAAACCATTCATTTAAAGATCATCTTTTAATCTACACCATCCATTTCAAATATTATATTATCTTTAATCTACACCATTCATTTCATATCACCTAATAATCACCTAACTTTATATTATAAACAAATCAATTTAATTATTCAACAATAATTCACACTTTAATCTACACCATTCATTTCATATCACCTAATAATCACCTAACTTTATATTATAAACAAATAACTTTATCAATTCAATTATTATGACTAATTGTTATAAATACAGTATAGTTAGCTCTTAGATATCAAGTCAATAAATTAATGAAATACAACTGTTTAAATAACATCATAATAGAGATAACAATAATGTAAAATAAAGCATACGTTACTGTGTAATGACAATTATTGATTCAATAATGTGAATTACTGTGCATATGTTACTGTGACAATTATTAGGTTCAATAATTTTAAAAACAGTGCAACAACAATTATTGACTCAATGATATAAAATACAGTGTAATGACAATTATTAAATCAATAATGCAAAATACTGTGTAACAATAATTATTGAATTGATAATATGAAATATTATGCAGTGACAATTATCGATGAAATGATGCGTAACAGTTACGGTGTCAATTATCAGACCAATAATATGAGACACTATGCAATACCGTGTGTTACTGTAGAGTACCGTGTGCTACAGAAAATACCATAAACTACCGTATGCTACTATTCTTTTATCACCGGTATTTTAACAGTTCCGTTGACTATTTTTATTTAAAAAGGTTACTTCTGTCGTTTTCTATATCCGACAAATATTCCGTTGTGGGGTCCACCAATAATTTATTATTTCGGCGCCGTCGTACGGCACGAATATTCCCCGACCAAACGAATATTCCCCGACAAAGCGAATATTGTCCGACAAAATAAAATTTGCACATAACATCCTTAACTTTCAATTTTGTTAATTTAACCACTTACTGTTTCAAAAAAAATATATATGAAGAAAAATTAAATTTTGTATTTCATAAAATTCGGGGTCTTACAAATGATACTAATTATAATTATATAATCTCATGTTCAAGTCACATACTTAAAGCTATATAATTCGTATCATTATTCTAAGGGCTTTTATTATGTTAACATTTATATAACGCAGTAAATGAAATCATAATAAAATAATCCATTTATTCAATCAAATATAATATCAAAAATGTTAAGCAATTACATCAAATAATTAGCCTCTAGGGCATAAACTCTAACACCAATTTGGATAGTTATAATTATGACTATCAAATTATCTATTTCTTCTTGTAGTTAACATTAATCTACAATGAGGATACGCATGAGAAATAGAGAATTCGATACCTTAATTATAAAACTACATTCGTTATTAATTAGTCATAGTAATCATTTTGGATCTCATCTCATTTTCACAGTATCGATCTAGGTTATTCAACTTAAAGTTAGTAAATTTTTTTCTTCTTCTTTTGTAGTATTCTTATTGATTCATGTTTGTCAATCATCTCAGATAACATGAATCTGTTAAGATACTACGTAGGAGAAAAAAAAACTAATAGTTTTAAAAATACCCGTCTGCAGTATAATACTGCGGATGGACATATTTACAATAATGACACTAATAGTTTAATTAATTGTATGATATTATTATAAATACCTTCGTCCGCAGTATAATATTGCAGACGAGCCTATTTATAATAATGTCATTAATAGTTTAATTAAATGCATGACATTATTTTAAACGACGACGTTTTGAAATTTCACTGTCCACAATATTATATTGCGGACAGTGAGAATTAGGTCTTACTCGATAAATACGATGATGTTTTAAAATTTCACCGTCCGTAGTATAATACTGCGAACGAGATAACTACAAAAATTTATCGTCCGCAGTTTAATATTGCGGACGAAGTCTACTCGAGTAAGTGTAAGAGATATGGGTGAAGAATTTTTTAAAAGTCTTTGTAAAAAAGCAGCAACATCGTTTTTCATAACGATGTTGCTGTGTTCTTACAGAGATTCTTCAACAATGCTTCACCCAAATCTCTTCCATCCTCCTCAAATGTCGACCTCGTCCGCAGTTTAATACTGTGGATGGTAAATTTTTTTAATTATCCAGATCGGTTGTCAAAACAATTAGAACAATGAACAATAAATAATATTTAAACAATGATGAACATGGACAATAATCATACACATAAAGAATATATATTTATTTTCGTTATGAGAGTTTTGAGTATTAGAGATAAGTAAACAATCTCCTATTTTATTTATAGTGGACTAAATTACTCATATTTAAAAGTCGGAACAATTTTCTCGCTATTAAAGGGGAAACGATTGCTACCCCAATGTAATTGGTTGAAATTCCCAACAATTGATTGCTATAAAAATTTAGCATCCGTAGTATAATATTGCGGGCGAAAGATAGACATAGGCATGACGTTTGATTTACCAAATATTGTGCCTATGTTAAGAATGAATCCCAAAACCTCATGCACTCAAAGCCTTATGAGTAGTTATTTTATCATTGAGTCATGAGGGGCCTCTTTATTTTGATTTACCCGTCTGCAATATAATACTGCGGTCAGTAAAATTTTAAAATGTCATCATTTCCTTGAGTAAGGTCTAGACTAAGATTGATTTTTTAAAATTAATATGAAATATTTTTAAATTTAAAAATTAATATGATTTATTTTACTTTTGAAAACAGTAAATCATGAAACTAGACTAATATTGAAAAAAATTCAAGATGTCAGTTGTCTATATTATGCGAGAAATTTACCTCATTAAGCCACCTTAAGCATTTCTAGAGATAGATAACAAGTTTGTATAAATAAAATTGATGTTGTTTCATTTACAAGTACATCATGTAACTTAGTTTGGTAGTTACTTAAAGTTATGATATTGAGATTTTGAGTACATATCATCATTGCCACGGAGTACAGTCAATGCCCAGCTGTCACATAAAGATTTGATATCCAAATTTTTCTATATTTGAATGTTTGTTTTGGATTATTAGAAGCTTATGATTAATAGTAACATTTGTTTGCCTACTAAATCACCCAATTGCAAGCCAACCTCCACAGGGAAGAATCAATAAATACGCCAACAATTTGAGGACTTGGGTCATCATGGATAACTCCAGTATAAAAATCAATACATGACAAAAACATTAAATTACTCAAAGTATAAGAATAATTATATATGTTTTTACCGCAATATATGACTGTATTTATAGTTGTTCACACAATCCTGCCATAACTCACCTGAGATCAATTAAGAATAAAAATTCTTAATCAGAGTTTTTATACAACTAAACTGAAAATCAATTAGGACAAAGAATCATAAGTTAATTTAAACTTTGACTCTTTCTAAAAATAAAGATGCCAGCATATATTATAATGGGTCTCACCATAACCAACCGAATCAGACCCAATGAATTCTGCCTAAAAAAATTGCTTGTAATATACTAAAATTCATAGTTGAATTTACTATTTTAGTACAATCAGTTGTAATTATTGTAAAAGTAAAAAAGTACTACTGATAGCATATTTTTTATTTCAAAAATTAAATATATTTATTTAATTTATAAAATTTTACAAATTAATTTTAAAAGGTCTATATATATATATATATATAATTTTGGAAGGGAGCCCTGGAGTAGTATGAATGTTAATTTGCGCTACTAGTGGCCATAGGGGTATTTACTGTTGAAACCTACCACGCAATGACAAGGGAAGGCAGTTAGTGATTAGTGAAGTTAGTTTGATGGGTTAATAGTTAATACTGAGGGAGGGAATTTGACTTTATTCTATTATTTCCTTCTCCTCGTTCATATATATATATATATATATATATATATATATATATGGCTGATTCTGTTAATTGGTGCGGGTCAAGGACTGTGTACTCAGATTTGAAATTCTTTTTAATTCCATCAGGGTTAGCAATTGTGCGCTGCGGTTCCGGATTTTGAGTGATTTAGAATTACATTGATTTTTAAAAAATTTGAACTGAAATTGTACTACACTGATAGCGGTTCAAAAAAAATTTACACCAAAATTGTCCTGATCGATTTATATTTTAAATCACACCGCACTAATTTATATCGAGTAAAGATTAAAAAAAATTTTGACTTAATTTTTATCAAATTAGTTTAATATTTTTACAACATACTTTAAAATAATATTTATTAAAATAGCAAAAAAAATATTAATAAGTAATATAAGAATACATGCTCAAATAAAATTAAGATAACATTATTATAATTTTAACATTATTATTTAATATATATAAGTATATATAAAAAAAAATCATAAATTAGTTTTTGATAGGCAAAAGGAAAAAATAATAAAAATATACGGTTGAGTTACTTTATAATTATATATAATACTGTATAGGAATAATAATAGTATAATATATAGAGATATAATTAAAATAAACAAGTATATATAGAGCGGTTCAAGGATCAGTACACCACCGGTTCAAAGACAAATATCAAAACCACACCGTACCGGTTTCAATTTAAATTTTTTTGCACCAAAACCGTTCGAATAAAAACTGGCCAATCCAATGCGGTTCAACCGATTTCGATTTAAATTATTATCCGTATCAATTAAAAGAAAAGATATAAACATAAGTCATACTATATATATATTATGTTTATAGCATAGTTAATGTCAAATTATTTGACATTAAGAAAATCCTAGTTGACCTGGAATTATAAGTTGGAACAATCTTCTCAAATCTTCTCTTAATGTATTTATATATTTGGGGTTAATCTGATCCGTGAAATCTAATCATTGACGATATTTGACATAATTAACACATGCAAATAATTATAATTATGAAAATGCTTTACAACTAACTCTACATGATAAAGTACGTAACATGATCATGAGCATTCTCTTAACAAAATATATCCAGATCCATGAGTTATACGTATTTTCACCATGCATATTTTATCCTCTTAATGCAATTTATTTTTCTCCCTCTTGCATATATAATTATATGTCAAACAAAATGTTAGATACAATATGTGGATAGAATTAATATATATAAATATATATATGATACCAGCAGCCTAGCAGGTAAAAAGTTAACATAGACAGGTCGATAGAAAGATCTCAAGTCTAAAATCCATGTTCTAGTTTTGTTTTTTTAACACAATCCGAGTACCAACTTTGAAATTTAGGTATAAGTCGTTTTCATAATACCTCATTAATTATTACTCTTTTTAAATCCAGTATATATAGTTCATATGTAAACTTCAGACTTGCACACTTATTGTAGACTATCCATGAGCGACCTATCCTGTAGGCAAAGGCGCCCTTAATTTCGAGGCAAGGGTGGTCACCTGCCCCCTTTTATATAGTGATGATGACTTAGCCTTCGGGTGCAGTCTCTAATTCATTGATTATAACGTTCACTTTAATCGGTGGTACGTATCACCTTTAGATGTTTCCGTGTAGGTAGTCAGTAAATAAGGCCAAGAGATAGATTATCAAAATATAAAAATTTCAAATATAAAACTAGCATTTAATCTTTTTTTACCCTTTTGGATCTCCTTTTATAGTTCTCATACTCCTATCCCTCCAACCTGTCTAATCAAGTACATGGATAAGGGATTTGGTGGGAGGTGTCCCATCACTTAACAACCGCACTGCTTGAGGAATAGCTGTGCAAGTTGTAAGACCCCGAATTTTATGAAATACAAAATTTAATTTTTCTTCATATATATATTTTTTGAAACAGTAAGTGGTTAAATTAACAAAATTGAAAGTTAAGGATGTTATGTGCAAATTTTATTTTGTCGGACAATATTCGCTTTGTCGGGGAATATTCGTTTGGTCGTGGAATATTCGTGCCGTACGACGGCGCCGAAATAATAAATTATTGGTGGACCCCACAACGGAATATTTGTCGGATATAGAAAACGACAGAAGTAACCTTTTTAAATAAAAATAGTCAACGGAACTGTTAAAATACCGGTGATAAAAGAATAGTAGCATACGGTAGTTTATGGTATTTTCTGTAGCACACGGTACTCTACAGTAACACACGGTATTGCATAGTGTCTCATATTATTGGTTTGATAATTGACACCGTAACTGTTACGCATCATTTCATCGATAATTGTCACTGCATAATATTTTATATTATCAATTCAATAATTGTTGTTACACAGTATTTTGCATTATTGATTTAATAATTGTCATTACACTGTATTTTATATCATTGAGTCAATAATTGTTGTTGCACTGTTTTTAAAATTATTGAACCTAATAATTGTCACAGTAACATATGCACAGTAATTCACATTATTGAATCAATAATTGTCATTACACAGTAACGTATGCTTTATTTTACATTATTGTTATCTCTATTATGATGTTATTTAAACAGTTGTATTTCATTAATTTATTGACTTGATATTTAAGAGCTAACTATACTGTATTTATAACAATTAGTCATAATAATTGAATTGATAAAGTTATTTGTTTATAATATAAAGTTAGGTGATTATTAGGTGATATGAAATGAATGGTGTAGATTAAAGTGTGAATTATTGTTGAATAATTGAATTGATTTGTTTATAATATAAAGTTAGGTGATTATTAGGTGATATGAAATGAATGGTGTAGATTAAAGTGTGAATTATTGTTGAATAATTAAATTGATTTGTTTATAATATAAAGTTAGGTGATTATTAGGTGATATGAAATGAATGGTGTAGATTAAAGATAATATAATATTTGAAATGGATGGTGTAGATTAAAAGATGATCTTTAAATGAATGGTTTAGATTAAATGAATGATAAGATTTTTGGCTATAAATAGAAGTCTTAACTTAAGGATTTTTCATAAACTTCCTTACTTGTTCTTTCTTTCTCTCTCTAAATACTTCTTGTGAAAGTTCTCTCTAAGTGTGCTTAAGTCATCTTGAGTATTTGTGAAGATCTATAAGTATACGTGTACTGTTCAAGTTAATCAACCTCATTTAAATCAATATCCAGTCACGTGTTGAGGTAAGGGATACCATCTTTTTCATCTTCCATTATTCAAACGTACTATGGTAAGGGCTTATCATTATTTGATTCTCGATAATAATATTGTTTCTTCCTTACTCATAAGACGTGCCTTTTATTTCCATGTATTAAATTGTGGGAATAACCTTACGGAGCGGATTGCCGCCTGTTGGTGAATAACCTTTCGTATTCATTCATTATTAATCTCTGAGAATAACCTTACGGAGCGGATTGCCGCCTGTTTGGTGAATAACTCTTTGTACTCAAATTCTATTAAATTGTGGGAATAACCTTACGGAGCGGATTGCCGCCTGTTGGTGAATAACCCTTTGTATTAATTTCCTTCACCTTTTGTTAATCAAACCTGCTACGGTAAGGGATATTATTTTCTTTCATACTCCTAAATCGAAATTTATTATGGAACTATTGCCTCTATAATTCCTGAAAATATTATATGTTCCATAATAGTTGAACTTCATTATTTCAACTGAACCTTCCTATTTACGTGAACCTATCTATTGAATTGTAACCGTTATTCTGAACTGTGGATCTTGAATATCATTTTTAAATTTCACTCCACATCATGTTGACAATTTGGACATTATTTGAATCTGTACAAAGTAAACTTCCGATACTTATTGTTATCCTATTTCTTCTGTTCATCATTTATATCATTCTAATCATCCAAAAATCAAGCTGTTGTGAATATCTGTGGCCGGGGGCACAGATGTGATATATTTGTTGAACAGATGATAGGTTAAATGCGATATAATAGGTTAAAGGCGATACATCTGTTCGGTGTCTTTTATGGCACGTGGTGAGTGTTCTCTTTGGCCCGTAGTGCAAAGATGAACTGTTGTTTGGTATGATTATGACCAAAGGCTGAATCTGGTATAATCATGACCGTTTGTGCTATATTGAATATCTTTGGCCCGTAGTGCAAAGATGAACTGTTGATGTGCATGATTATGATCAGGAACTGTGAATTTATATTATCATGACTAATGGTATTTCAGATGATAAAAGTTGATGATGTTTTTACGAAAAAGAGAAGCGAGTGGACATTATAGTCTGCATTATTCTTCTAATAGATTGCTCATTCCGCTGCTATTATTGATCTGAACGTTGTTTAAGAATTTAACTGCAGTTTTTGATATAAACCTTGTAGTCTATTGTATTCTATCAAGAACTCAACTGTTGAAGACTAATGATAATTTATTCGTCATTATCTTAGTCATGATATTCTTTACTGGGCTATTTGAGCTCACCCTTTCTTTTGTTCCATTGTTTTTCAACAGGAGATGAAAACATAACAGGGTCTAGCCGGGGAATGGAGTGAGGGTCCGAGGAATAGTTATCATAGTCTTCACGTTTTGTAAAATAGTGTGGCAATAATAGTGAAGACTTAGTTGTGTATTATTATACACTGTATTGTTGTACGTTGTGCTTTGTTGTAATAATTTTGTTGTAGTATTTTGACGACTCAAGTTTGGGCTGTGTGGGCCCAGATTTGGGGGCGTCACACAAGTCCCTTGGTCAGAAAATGTACCCTTAACTTCTTTAACACACGTTACTTGAGCGGGTCACAATCTGACAGTGTTTGGATATAGGCCCAACTAATGTAGGTCAAGTCTTTTCATTTGGGCCTATATCATAACATTGTCTCTCACTCCTTTATTTTACTTCAGTAAGCTGGAAGAGTAGAAATAATGCTTTTGGATATATCCGAGGGGAATGCCACTTGAAGAATATTCTTCTCCGAAGGAGGGAAGTTTCGTTCTTCATTATTGAATTGAGGGGTCCCTTGAGGTTGGTGACGTTTTGAGTATGCAAGTAATAAGGTGACAGAACTACCTCCTCGTTATAAATGCGCAAATGTGGGGTTCCGCTATAAATGATCAGGGAATGTACTCTTAACTTCTTCAACATGCTTCACTCGAGTGGCTTGCAATCTAACAATATTTTGCCCCAGGCCTAACTGATGTGAGACATGCCTTTTTATAATTTGGGCCTATATCTTAACATATAGTATTAGTATCCGATGGTATACGCGTTGTGTATATAAATTATGTAGAGTAAAATTAAAGCCTTATAAAATTTAAAGAACTAAATAGAATGACAGAAAAAATTAGATTAAAAAGAACAGAATAACATACCCACACACACACACACAATAATCGATTGCTATGACTACATTTTTGGCAACCCAAAATTAGCTTAAAAAAGCTCATGCCGCTAGAGGCAGAGACTTCCACAACAAAAATTGCCCTTGTATTAGTTGTCGAAACAGTAGTCCAGCAACCAGTTGCAGTGAATGCGGTCCCTATATATATATATATATATATATATATATATATATATATATATATATATATATATATATACGTTAACGCCAAATTTTGTATTACTCGTTTAAATCACCAAACAACGAATAAAAAAGACGTCAAACACAAATAAGTCGTAGGAAATTAATGTAAGAACACAAGAGATTTTACGTAAAAACCCAATTGAAAAAAACCAACCACGGAGTGAGAGGAGAATTCACTAGTATAATGGTTGTGTTTACAAATTTATTTAAAATAATGAATAGCCTAAGTGCTGAAAAATAAGAATGTTGTTAGATGATAGTAAATTGTGTTGAATCTTCAATCTCTTGCTTGTAGTCATATTTATAGATGTGACGTTCACCGTAATCCAATTAGGGTTAGGAGTCTTCTCATAAAATTATCATATATCACCAAGTAATTATTGATAGATTCTCTTTCAAATTAGACTTTTTCATCTCCCCAAATAAAAAAACATAATCCTATTTCTCTCTCACTATCCAAGTTGTCAAAATAAATATAATAGGGTCCAAATAATTATATTCCAATAATATATATATATATATATATATATATATATATATATATATATGTATATATATATATATATATATATATATATAATCAAATTAAAAGACAAAAAAAAATGACGAAATATGAAAGGGTAGATTAACTGACTAGTCAAACGGATTGGAAGAAACAGACGGTGGAAGCTGCTGCGTTACGTATTCATGCGACTCTAAAACGCGTGGCAGAAGCCATGCATGCAATGCAGTGGAAGGCAAATATGTTTTGCCCCCCTTTTTTGGCGAGCAAGGGCCTAGAGACATCACACGTATATTTTAATTTATTTATTTATTTTCCCTTTCAATTGAAGAGAGAATGAACATAGAAGATTAAACAAGTATAATAATTAATACTTATATTTAAGTAAATATTTATGTTATTTTTAATTATTAGGGGGTAGATAGAGAAAAACTTGTAGAACTAATATTTTTATTTGTAAAAATATTAATTTTTATTTATATAATATGATTATATACTGATGGGAATTCAGAAATGGGATATGTTTAAGTTTTACCTTCTTCTTTCCATGTACAATCTATGCAATATAAAAAATACAGTAATTATATATGATGTTAGCATTATATTTGGCCTTTGAGTTTTTCTATATATTACGATAAAAATATATTGACTCTTATTTCGATCTATGTTATAATATATAAATTAATATAAATGTTACAATCAGACATAACGTTATAATCTGTAAATTAATACAAATACTAAATATATAACTTCCTTGATTGTTAATTTAAAGATAAATAATGTTACAAGAAAGACTATGAACAAGCAGCCTAAGTTACTTTAGTTCAAAAAGATATTAATATTAATTATGTTTTATTAGGCTTCCTAATAATTTTTTATAGTATTATTAATGAATTAATGACGTTATAATTGAAAATTTATAAGGGTTTAATTTTGTATCTATACACTCACTCACACACATGATTATATATGAAAGAAACTTTTTGGCTAATAGAAGTATACGTACATTGAATAATTGATCATTTTTAAAATTAGTAATTTATAATTTTTTCCCTAATTTTTAATCACTAAAGAGTCGACTGTACTGACTAACAAAACATGACTACAACACATAATTAGGTCTTTCTATTACACAACTAATATATCAAGATTCAAACCAAACACGTCCTAGTTCTCTATATATGCCTATCGTATTAGAAATGAGAACAAACAAATCACAATATGAGAGGATAAACTCATATAATCTATAATCAAATATGTTATGATCTAATGACGATTAATTATTATTTTTTCCAAACACCACCAAATTAAATTATAAATTATTTGTAATTAGTCTTCTAAGTTCCCAACTTAGACCAGGGTGATGAACGGTCGCCTCTACGGATGAGTCAATAAGACGTCTTTGAATTTTGTTTTAGTGCTAAAAGTCTTTTTGTTAGACTCCTGCCAATTTGATGTTCTTGGGCGGTTCTAGGCCCAAGACAACTCTACCAGCGTTCTTCATTTCTTACTGGTTCAATAAATTAAATGTTTTTAAGAGAACCCGCATCCATTCAACGAATGTGAGCCGAAAGGTACGTCATTCGGCCGTAGCAAGTTATCTTAATAGTAGCATTAAAAGTAGTAATTATTCAGTGGTCTTAAAACATCTATCATGTGATATTTCACATTATTCATGTAATACCGTGTGAGCACTTTCACACAACATCACATGAGTGATATGGAACACTACGTGACAGGTTTCCCAAAAATATCTAATAATTTTTTCATTAAAAGATCTTATTGGAATAGAGTTTGTGGGTGTAATTAAATTCATAAACAAAACACTACTAATAAATAAAGGGTAATTTAGAAATCTCAAATTTTTAGTTTTAAATAATGTGGCTGGATGAATATGGGTTAACCGAACGGCCCAAATATTATTTTATGAATCAAATTCGGATTTCATTTTAATTAGTAAAAGAGAAAATAAATGAGTAGTGAATGATTTTTTCTTCGACCCTCATGCATTGTAAGTTATACATTCTGCATTACAAGGTATATAGCTATTTTATCTATTTAATAAAAAGAGAGCGGTGAAAATAACTACCTCTCTTAAAACTCAAACATTATTATTTTTAAATTTTAAATAAATCACGTTAATTTTAAATTAACTTTTAGAATGTCAGTATTAATTTTATAATTTAAAATGAAGATAATATACTTTATTATAGTAAAATTCGGGTACCCAACAATATATTAATCAGAAAGTTATATTTTAAAATGTAAAAAGAAATTACCAAAAATAGACCTACCGTCAACAGAAACCAACATTGACAGGGCCCAAATTCATCCAACAGAAAAGGCCCAAGTCTCATCCAACATCATTATCAAAACTTCTCCCGCTGTATTAATAGATGGAGAGAGGCGGGAAAATTAATTGAAACCTTTTTTAGAAGCTAAAGAAAGAAGACGACGAGACTTTTTCTATTTTACAGTCCTCATCTTCCATTATTCTTTCTATTTATTCATTTCTTTCCGACTGTAGTTTTTGATATTCATCTCTCTACCATTTTCAGTCATTGGTGGAATTCGGATTCAATTATTATGGGATTATTAATATGAATAATTCAGATTTTGCTCATCATCGCACCAATAAAAGATTTAGAATCACTGAGTTCACCTCTTCTTCTACGTTCCATCGCAAGAAATACAAACCTACCATTTCAAATACAGCATCTTTACATATTAAGACTTTTAACATACCTCTGATTTCCTCAACTGCCCATTCCTCTTTGAATTTAATCCGTCTAGAGCCGTATCGGCCCTACACAATCGGCCGTAACCGTAAGCGCTGTGAATTCGTATTCAACGATCGTAGAATAAGTAAAAAACATTGTCAAATTTTATTTGATGCATTTGATAAAAATATATACATTGGGGATGGAGTGGTTTTTGTGAGTTATGGTGAGTTTTCTAGGGTTAGGGTTTCACTGAATGGGGTGTTTGTTAATGGGCTTAGGATTGGGAGTGGTGAAGTTGTGGAGCTGTGTGTGGGGGATGAGGTTTCGTTTGTCTGTGGAAATGAAGGTGTTTGTAGTATGGGGAGAAGAATTGGGTTTGTTGTTGAAAGAATTGCTTTTGTGGAGGAGGTTGTTGATAGAAATGTTTCTAATGTTGGAGAAAGTCGTCTGCGTTTGGATTATGGCATTGTTGGATCAGAATGTGGGGGAATTATTTTGAAGGCAGGTTTGCTTTTAAGTACGTGTAGGGAGATATTGTCTAAAGATGATCCCATATCGTACATTCAAAAATTGAGGCCAAAATATTTATGTAGGAATTTAGAGAACAATAGTTCCAGATTGATTTTTAAATTTCCAGTGAGTAGTACCGTTGAGCTACAATGTGGTGCAGCCAAAGAGAGGAATTAGGGAACTAAATGGGATGGCATGGGACAGTTGAGTTCAGCTATACTTCATAGAGAGGTGAATTCTGAGCAGATTGGGCTAATGTTAATGATGAGGAAGATACCCTTGTGCCTTCTAAGAATGGGATTGCTAATCATAAACCTGTGGCTATTATGTCCATGGGTTGTATGAGTGAGACTGATGTTCCCCAACATGAAAAGTTTGTACAGGATAAGAATAAGGGCCTCCGTGTCCCCCCCACCAGGGAATAAATTCTATTTGAATCAGCTTCATTTTATGAGCCATGGTTTTTTAGAATGTGATAACGTTGTTTCCTTGCCAGAGCTACTATATCCTTTCGAAACCCTTGTACGAGTTTTCATTGCAACATTTACGAGCAATATTTAATGGTTAGAAAAGCATACCTTTCACTGTTTCCTGTTACTCCTATAAGGTTGTCCTGTCTCTAAACTGAAAATACTGCGTTTATGTTTTTTCACAGATGGTATAACTTATTGTGAGATAGTTATTTTCTTATTTTCATTATATCCTCAGGGTTTTGCAAATTAAAGTATGAGAATTTCATTTATCTTTAGAATTTCAGTCGCCCATATGATCAGATCATTTATGTAAATAATGAGAAACTAGAAAAGAAGATAGTTATGCTATGGAATATTATTTTTGTTTTTCCTGGAGTTTATGTTGGAGCATGCATGTTTCTTTACATAGTTATAAGAAAATAGTATATACTTGTACAGGTATAAAGAATATCTTCAATCTAAGGGTTGTCCTTACATATAGGTTTTTAACATACTGTGAGATTCCAGCACATTTGCCAGTAACAATTGCTTGCCACAATGCTGGGAGGTGTTAGAGTTCAAGCCCTGATGAAAGAACTTCACTTCCTTACTCGGATTTTCCATACTTAGTTGTTGTGTAAGTTACATTGTTAAGTTGTTTCTTGTTGGAATTAAAAATTGGTTGACACCACTGATATGAATAACTGACAGTTCTATATAGTCCATTTGTATAATAGGTATCCTCCATTTCCCGAGGCTATAGCCTTTGGTCAAGACTGCAAGAAACTTGGCATTGCTTGTCATCACCCAATGTTGATTGTATTGCAAAGAGAAGATAGTATTCGTGTTATCATCACTTGCGCAAATTTTGTGCCAAAACAGGTAGTTGTCATATTATAACATTTTGTGCTTGGTTGATCGTGTAATTAGAGAAGAAGCATATTTTTTTCTTTTTTTCCATTTTAATTAATCTTTGAGGCTTTGAAACTTGTAATGTCTGAAAATTGATGTATTATGGAAAGACCGGAGATGCCTGTTTTTCACTGAAATTCTTGATTTGAACCATAGTCTTTTTATGTATACGTAAGTGTATATGTTCTTTGTTTTTGTTAGTAAAACTAAGATTTGATGGTTTTGTCTGTTCTTTAATCAATACTGAAAAACTACATGGTGCCTCAGGACATGTTTAGAGCTCTTGTAGGATATTTGAATAGAAGAAAAATGAAAAAGCCAAAGAGGGAGGAAATCAAGATCAGGTGACGGGACAGAAAGACCAAATTTTATGTTTTTGGCTATTGTTGCATAATGCTCTTTGTTTTTCTCAACCCACACCTCCATGAATGGTTTTTTTATGCATTTGTATATTAATTTCTTGGGTTGTGCCTGGCAAGACATGGTTAGTAAATTTATCCAGCAGATGGTAACTCTAGGTTCATAAAAAAGAACCTAATACAATTTTGCTTTGTAAAGTACTAAAGATGGATTAGAAAGGGAATTTAAGAAGCGTATAGATGCCTAAATCCATTACTCTGTAATCTGCACATTCACGTCTTTTATGTCATATTGCAGATTACTCAGGGTTTCAACTAGATGTTCAATATGATTACTCAGGATTTCAACTATATGTTTATGTGGTTGTAATCATATTTTGTGCAATTACTCCTAGGATCTTTGTTAACTTATTTTGTTTCTTACGTATTATGTTAAATGTATGTCACCTGGAATATATAATGGTGTTTCTTACCTGTCTTCCAAATTATGTAGTGTCTTTTTGTGACCAATACTGTTTGGTGGCAAGATTTTCCTCCTCGCTCAAGCACAGCGGACTATTTATCTCTTTTTACCCTATCAACTGATGGGGAAGTAAATCAAGATTCAAAATCTGATTTTTCTGCTCAGTTGGCTAAATTCATGGCATCTTTAGTAGCTGATGTTCCTAGTCAGGCCGACTGGATCATAGAGTTGACAAAGTATGACTTTAAGGGGGCAGTTGGACATCTGGTTGCTTCAGTACCTGGAATCCATTCTCCTAGAATTCCTTATATATCGGAATCCAGGCACTTCTTAACGGTTGGTATCATTGTTGGTCTCTTTATGTGTGTATTTAATACGTGATTGAGCTAATTTGCAACAGTCGAACATACTTTACACTTTACACAGTGTAGTTGAAATTGAACTTGAATTGTGAGTTGTTGACCCAATTCTATTTTGGAATCATATTATTGAAATAAAGTGATTAATCATATTTCTATCTATACAACTGATGTAGTAGATGTCAAGTTTTTCCTTAAATTTTACTTTACGGCCTTGAAAGTTGAAACAACTTAGTGCTTGCCTTAGTTCCCTGATACTTCTACCCATGCGAATAATCCGTATTAATCACACTGTTAGTGCACAAATTAGGAAAATTTGGAGCTAATCTGGGATTTGGGATCCGGACAAGTCAAATCCTGCGGCCTATGGTGGTCAAATATGCAAATTTCTTGCAAATGAATGAGACTACATAATGTAGCGTATTTCTCCCACCTATCTAATTACACTTTTAGCATAAAAATAAAAAATTCAAATGATAGTGATCAGCACAGACATGTGCACAATTAATTACTAAATCAATTTTATTATCCATGGTGTTATTATGTCAGTGTTCTGAAATTCGTTTGGTAAACCTAGTCGAGGCACAATAGTTTCTTAGACGGTTCTATTTATTTATTTTTACAACTATATAAAGCATGTATCTTAATTGTACATGTAAAATTATCAACAACACAATCCTAAAAGGTACAACAATTTATTTGGTGTATAATTCTTCAATCTATCTAACTTGGGTAAATAAAGCAAAGGGGTACTTTAAACATATGACAATGATACCCTTACATTGAACTCAACCAATAGTATTTCTTTTAGTACCGGTGCTCTCATGCTCTCACTCCCACTTTTGCTCTCGCACCTGTTCTACAGATTTTACACTTGTATTCTGCCTCTTAATCATGCATTTTTTTTTTATAGCAAGGATCCGCTGATGGGGAATACTGAACAACCTTGCACCATCTTTTAGGCTTTTAACTGAAGTAGTGTTGGATTGTTTCTAGCAAGTGTAACCTAAATCCCAATGATTTGAAGCAAAGTGCTATCATGGGTTTTTCTTGTTAGGCCGCTTGATGTTGAAGTAGTTTCTTTAGGTAATGATATGCATAGTATGTGTGTCTTTAAGAATGAAGCAATACTGCCACTTAATGTATTTCCTCTTTCAGTAATAAAGATTGTCTGTTTACATAATGCGTAGGGATTTGACCACTGTAAGATTCTTCGATTCTTTCAGTTAAGCTTGGTTACATAATGTAATCTCAAAGTGAAAAATTCTGCTCTCACATTTCAGGGAATTCCATATGTGCCAGGGTCTTGTGGTGTGAAGTTACTAGGTTCTGTTGAAGCATCTGTAGTTGGTTTGGACCACCTTTTTCGCACTTCAGCAGATTCAAATGGCTCAAAGCTAAAGAGACAGGCAGCAGTATTTCTTGGAAAATGCCATGAGAACACATGGGATGTCAGAGGTTGTTTTAAGGAGAAATACCAACATACCAGCTGATGTAAATGCTGTAAGCTTTCTTATATATGGAACTAGGCCAAAGCATGTGAGATCAGTCAGTGAGTAACATGTGGCTATACTGAATGACGACAAATATTTATTTATATTGAATGACAACAAACTACATAATACTTGAGATCATATAGCGAGTGTACAAGGTTACGATAACCCTTTTAAATAATTATTTTTTGAATATACTTCCAACTTCTGATCAATATCGCATGCTGTGCCACAGAGAAGAGTTCATCATCCTTTTGACATGTTTCTTTTACTCTTTTTTCTTATGTCATTTACAATTGGATCCCACCTTGTTATGAGCTTGACTTTTTTTTTTTTTAATTTAATATTTTTTTTATGTCATGTAAAGTTGGATCCCACATGTTATGTTTCCCATATATTAATTGAATTTGTAAAAAATCATTATCTTATTTTAAAACATTTGGGAGATCATTAACCGTATAAAGTGAGTAAAGAGATCAACCCTCCGTATGATTCTTTGCACCATTTGGGAGCATTCAGGTTCATAAACCACATTTGTTAAATGTTACCATATTTAATAGATTTTGCAATGCTAGCAAATTCTCTTTAGAAAACAAGAAGCTTTTTATTACCCACCATATGAACATTATTTTTTATTTTTGTTTCGAGCCTACGTTTTTTATGGGAAGGGGCGTTTTCTTCGCTTTTGTAATTTCAAGTTTCTTCCACCACCAAGAACATTAGATTCGTAGCTACAAGAAACCAGCAGAATAATTTTTAAACAGTAACTCCAATATATTTTCCATTATATAGCAGAATTGTAACCACATGCTATATCAATACTTCAGGATGCCTCTATAATGTTTATAAAACCATAACAAGCAAACAACAAACATAATGAAGGTGGCAAGTTTTCGATCCGAACAATAATAAAAGGAAATATCATAGATATTAGAGGGTCTGCAATCAAATATAAAGCCTCAAGCTGAACACAAGATTTCATTGAAACTGAAATCCAGCAAAAAAACAGATTGGACCATATATTTCTCTTCCAGTACAAATTCATCACTCACCCAGCCATTTGTTAGTTTGGTATATAAAATGATCAATGATCTACTGATACACCACAACAATGGCTTTGCTATTTGGCAAAATCAGTTCTCATATAACCGGTGAAGAGAAGCCTCATGCCTACAGAACTATGACAACAAAGATAATGGGCCACGCATTGTGAATTTAACCATCTGCAATTGCTGAATGAACTTGTACAGCAACTTCCTACTCCTAAAGTTTGGAAAACAGAACCACATAAAAGAAGCAAACCATTAGGAAAAATAGGAAAGTTAAACCATTAAATAGAATCTTTTTTCCCAGTGTTCTTTATTTTTAGGGGTGACAGGTTAGAATTAAATCAGTTTTACAAGGTTTTTCCGTTTCATAGCAACTGCAATGATAAAGTCAGGCGTACACAAACGGTATTGAATTCACTTCACTAACAGCATAGCAACTCGAATCTTGTCCACATAAACTCACTTCACAAACAGCTTAGCAAATTGCATCATGTCCACATGAACTCACTTCACTAACTGCTTAACAAATCAAATCATGTCCACATAAAAAGAACATTACAAGAAATATTAAAAATAATTAAAACAATTATATTAAGAGTTAAAATTTGATACAAAGGCGGTGTATATATGAACGATGCTAAGCTTATGACACGTCATTAATGAAGTAGGTGTTTTAGACAAAATTATTCTTATTTTAATGATGTGTCATATTCCTAACACTGCTCGTGTATACATTGTCAATATATTAAACTTTAGTTCTTATATTAAACTCACTTCAGTGACAGCTTAGCAAATCAAATCAAATCAAATCACACACACACACAGAGGGAGGGAGGGAGGGAGGGAGGGGATTGGGCCATATGAAACTGCTTTTAATATTCTCAGTGACTTCAGCTTCCCAAATCTGATTGATATCAATACTCTGCCTAAATGAAGTGCTAAACAGTTATAAGCAGCTTAACACTGAAGACAGATATTTAGGAGACAACCATTGTTCAAACTATCGCCATAAACAGATTTGAATTTTAATGTGAATGAGGGTGAAAGTTTGCTAAATATTCTTACACTATGTCTATACCCCTCAACTATGTCACACAATGAATGCAGCTTCGGGTAACACTATAACAAATGGGAATGCCTATGGATTTTTAAGGATTAGCACAAGAAGTGGTCATAATAAAAAGACCCGCAGATATCCCGTGAACGTATCCAACCACTAAGATTTAAATAATAAGATTTAAATTGTATCACAAAGTCACACTAGGTGACAAATCCTTTTTCACAGAACTCAGTTTCAAAAGTTTGAGCGATCACTCCAGCCATTATTGGTGATTTCTTGGATTTTATTGCAAATTCTTTCCAAATTATACTCCAACAAATTCCCTATTTCAAATTGAAATTACATTTTCCACTAAAATCCAAAATGCAAGCATGCAGAATAGAAAATGACAATTCTTTTAGCAAGTAGAAAAATGATGAGTAAATTATTATAAGCATAGTAGGGACAACAGTTACCAGTGGCAATAATTGTACCTGCTCCATATCTGCAGGACCATCATTCTTCTGTTCATTATTGACATTACTTGCCCCATCATTAGCTTTATTTTCACCATCTGTTACCATTTTGTCCTCCCTGCTATTCTCATTGTTGGTCATGGCATCATTATCACTAATGTCTAGATCTGTAGGAAGCTGGCCTGACTTCAACGCCTGTTACACAGTGCAAAGCAATGAGGAAATTAGGTCGTCTTAGAACTACAAAAAACATTACTACTATGATACTTATACGAAAACAAGTGTCTCAACAAGTAATATCATCAACTAGGAAGGAGCAAGTAAAATATGGAAATTAGACTATTTGGACTGGATTGAGGGATCACCTGTTCAAGCCTTGCTACCTCTTCAAGGGTTTGAGAATTAACAATAGCAGCCTGCACAAATAATTTAGAAAAATTAGTTAATGCAAACAAACTATGTTTACAAACAAGCATTACAAAGGCCACATGAAAATGGCTATGTAAGAATTGGGGAGATCAATTAGATTTGCTTTCTATGGTGAGCCAAGTTTTGAGGTTTGGTTGAAAAAAGAGTCCGCCTTCTTTGTCTTTACTTTTTTTATTTTATTTTAGTGAGAGTTCATCATGTTACATACATACAAATAATTGTGGAGTGGATAATATGGTCGTGTCTGGTCTACTTAAAGATAGAAAAATATAGATCATTTCTACCATTCCAGTCCCCAGGAAGCATCTTTCTCCAATCTTAGGCTTATCCCTGACTTCAAATTAAAGGGGAGGGAGGAAAGGAACTGATAAAGGAATAAATTGTACAATAAGCATGGTACCTTGATAGCTATAATTTGCTCTGGTGTGGGGGCAACATTTTTAGGTATCTGCTCTTCCTTTGAAACCTCTGGTGTGCTTGGAATCTCACCAGGTACAAAAGTTTTTACAGATTCCTTTTTTGCCTCCTCTTCAGCTTCTTGTGATGCAAATACATTAGCTGCTTCAATTCGCTCCTATCATCAACAAAAGATACTAAGTGGAAACACATTTACTGAAAATAGTTAACACAACCTAATAAAAGCAGAAAGAAACACAAAGAAATAAAGACAAAGATGTAAAAGCAATCAAGTGACAGACCCAAGTATAGAGTATAGACTTTGATAGGTAAGCATCATAAAAATTAAGCATGCAACAACCTACATGTCCATGAATCACAAAGAATCCACATAGCAGGAATCATAATTCATTCAGATCAACTTGGGGAAATAACTTCTTTTAACGAAATTACTTTTCTCCACACTGGACACATTTCACATGCTCCTCAGCATCTATTTACAGCAAACATCCTAGTGGTTCTTATGTCATCATTATCTAAATGTGTGCTTGGAACAGACGATGGTCACCTAAGTTATTCTAGAGGGTGTCCTCATGTTGTAGATAGCTGCTCTACTTTTTTTCTTTGTTTTTTTATAAATAGATACGTGCTCTCCTCATCAATGACTAGAATATATAGCTTGCCTCCAATTATACAGGATTCTCAGAATTCTCATTCTATACGACTTCCACCTATGCTTTTACTATTCTAAAAGGTAGTTGGACTTCTTATTCTCATACCTCTGAAGACTTCTTCAGTCCACTTTTCTGCTCTCTATAAGCTTGCCTCATATTCAAATCAATCCACACATCTTAAACTCTCTATATTATTGCTACTCGAGTGTGCAACACCTTTTCATCCGTAAACATGAACCTTAAACCTTAAATATATAGGGGATATGCTGACATAGGTGCAGGAGATCGGGAAGGTAATTGTTACTATACACTGTTAGACGTTAGTGGAGGTGCAGTGGCACATTGATTTTTTCCTAGTTGTGTGAATGCTTCCCCCAATATTTATGCTCTCGACTGCATGGATCTTCTAAGTAGCGTAGCAAATTGGCAATCATACTCCAGACAAATAATGTCATGCTTAATCTAGCTTATTGGGCTTGGTTCTTCACTTATGAAAACTCACGAGTCTCTTATCAGTTATTTAAGATAAGTGTGTGTATATATATACACAGAGAGAGAGAGAGAACAACATCCTTCTGAAATCTAAAACAATGAGATACCATTATTAAGCAGCAAACATAAGGATTACAAACCTTCTGTTTCACTTTCTTGAAATCTAGCAAACGCAAGGATTTCAATTTGTGGATGACATACAGACGATAGTTGGGTTTCTTCGTAATGTTGTTATCAAGCAGACTAAGGAACTGCAGCTTCTGGAGTGATGCAAGCGGGTCGATCTCAACCAAATTAACAAGTCGATTGTTAGTAAGTACCAAAGAATGAAGTTTGGGCAAGAACTCTGCACATTCAAACATTTAAACTTGTCAAATGAACCATTAGGGTCTAATTTTTGGAAAATATAGAATATTGAACTACGGCCATGGGGTATTACCTCCAATGTTAGGATTGATACGGGTAATTCTATTGTTGTTTAGCAACAAAGTACCAAGTCGATTTAGATAAGGGAAGTTTTCAAGCTTAACTATCTCATTGTCAGACAAATCAATGCAGTCAAATTGATCCTGCATATGAACAGTACATAATTCCATAATGCTCAACTCTTTGCAGATGAAATCAACAGATTTGAAGCATTGCAAAGCTACAAAAACTATTAAAGACTTGAAGAGCCCAAAAAATAAAAGAAAAAATCAATTGGAAAGTTCAATGAACTCACCTCAGTAGCACCCATGTTCTCTATAACAGCAATCTTATTGCCTATACACACAAGAATATACATCAAATAAAACATGTAAAGAAACTACACTAAGAATTTCGAAAAGAAAAAACAAGAACAAAGAAATTAGTTGGCCATAAAAAATCTTATAGCCACCATTTACTATGGATCAACTCTATGTATATATATATATATATATACACACACATATATATACGTATATGTATGTTTATGTAAAGATAACATGGTGTGGTTGCTAACTGCTATTTTGGCTATGATGATGACAATTTATCATTTTCCGGATCAAATTAACCACAAGCACAAAGAAATCTACACTTATTATCCTTGGTAAAATTCCTAATATTTCAACCTACTTGACTTTTAATACCCATTTAATGCAGGAATATTAGTTTATGCATTGCTCCACCATCTCACTCTCTCTTTGAAAACATAATTGAGTTATTTGCTATCTATCTAAACTCTACAAATTCTTGCCATCTCAGTTTCAAACTGCATTTAGTATCTGTTTATTGCATCTCATCAATAACTATAATAATCCCTTGTGAAAGAGCAAAAATAATATAAATTATTTTGTCACTATCATAAGCACACATATTTTTATATTGCTTTGTTAACATACGCAAAAGCTTATTGTCTAACTTGTTTGCATGGATATCATACATTACTGGTGATCTACAATAAACGGATAAGGTAAGGGGTGGCCTAAATTATATTAGTAGTGAGAATCGTTATTTCCACGAGTAAATATTATTATTTTCACAAGATCTTCTTGCATGAATATGGAACTTATTTACTATTTACGTGAGAAAAAATTTATGAAAATATCACTTTTACTTGTTAAAATATCAATTCTATAAGTAAATTTATCGTATTTTACTGTATTTTCCGCCTTTAAATGGAGCTACCCCAGAACAAACGACAAATCAATAAATAACAGAAAATGATATTTTTGCAAGTAAAAGTGATAATTCTACAATATCCTCTCACATGAATAGTAAATGAGTCCCACAAGCATATGTGATGAATCTTGTACAAATCTCACACAATTACACTTAGAATTACAAACACGCAAGTAATTTGATTTGGATGTATGTATTGTATATTTGATTTATTTCTTAATTGTAATTTTAGGGTTTTGAGATTGGTTTCTTTCCCATTTTTCCTGGCATGATTATCCCAGCAGCATGTAATGAAGAGGGTGTTATATACTCTAAGATTGCCCTCCAACATTATAACCAGTCTAAGGTATAAATTCGCTATTTACAATTATACTAAGAATTATTATTATATCATTTTACAAACTTTATATTTATAACCAGTCTAAGGTATAAATAGTAAAACTTTCTTTTAGTGAATGTTTTAAACCTAACAGAAGAATCCAAAATATAGGGTTCTGGATACAGAAATAGTTATAGAAACTGACCTCGGAGATCTAATTCGCGCTCGCGAAGGGCGTTGAAGAAGTGAGGGCTTTTCCAAATTAAGTCCGCCGTTAGTCTCACCATTTCTTCTCTTCCTCCTCCTTGACCTTCTTTCTTTCTGAAAAGGAAAAGTAGAACGCCTCCTATAAACCCCAAACACGGGTTCTGATTCTAAGCCTCCTCGTCTCGGAGACGCAGACGATATAAAAAATAATTGCCATTTCCATAAATACCCTCGCCTGGTTTTTCAAAAAATAATATGAATAGTAATTTTTTTAATATTTTATGGTTTTCATTGTTTGTCCTTTCTCTTTTCTTTTTATTGTTTAACCTCAATTGTTGATCCCTATATGATATAAATAATATTTATCCAATTTTATTTCATAGTAAATACATATTATGACCACACACACACATATATATAGGGCCCGATCTATTACAAATATTTGTTATAAACAAAAGTTGGGCAAACACTATTTTATTCTTTCATTTTAAAATTAAACGAAAATAATTAATAATGGAGACCCGGTGTCTGCTAAAATTTCTAGCGAACGGGATAAACATTATAAATGGACTGTTGTATGCCTGTTATGTAAGCAAGCAAAGCAACAAAAAAATAATAGGTCTACTAGAAGTTTTAACAAATTAATATCAAGACCCCAATTTACCAATAATTCTAGCTGACTAGAATTAAAAACAAAATAACAATATTATATTAAATAATTAATAAGCCCTTATTCTAAATTCTAGTTAATGAATCCTAAATTCTATTTAATAAACTCTACACCTAGTTAATAAATCTTAAATCTTAATTAGTGAACCCTAAACTCTAATTAATAAACACTAAATTTTAGAGTTTATTAACTAGGGTTTAAGATTTAGAATTAAGATTTAGAATTCACTAATTAGAGTTTATAATTTATTAACTAAAATTTAAGATTTATTAATTATTTAATTTATTTGTTTAATATAATATTATTATATAATATTGATTAAAGTAAATTGACTAGGATATATATATGTTGCCAACAGCTCCGCTAGTACTAGCTAGACATGCACATTTGGCCCGGGGCCCGCGGTTCGGCCTGGGTCCGGCCTTGATCCGGCCTGGTCAAAGCCTGACCTGGTCAAAGCCTGACCTGGCCTGGCCCGGCCTGCCAGACAGCAACAGGCCATATTTTTGCAGCTAAAATCTGGCCCGATCCGGCCTTGCAAAAAAAATCGGCCTGGACTGGACTGCGGCCCAGCCTGCGGCCTGGACCGGCCTTCGGCCTGGCCCGCATTCAGAAGCCTGCGGCCTGGCCTGCGTGTGTAATATGTATAAGACTGTGTGTATAAATATTAAGTATATATAATATTATTATATAATATATATGCAGTGTGTCTCTTTGACCGTTCGGCGTTCGTGGCTTGTTCTTTTTTTTATCTAATATTAATATTTATTAAAAGCAACGGTAACAAGCAGTTGGCGTGGACTGTTGGAGTGGGCCGCGTGGACGCGTGGCAAGCGCAGAGTGGTGGACCGCCGCGTGGCACGTTGCTGCTGCTGAGGCTGGAGAGGACGCGGGACGCGTGGCACGAGCAGAGCCGCAGAGGCTGTGAGTGGAGCGGCTGAGTGGGACGCGTGGCGTGCGTTGGGAGCCTGGGACGCTGCTGCTGCTGCGCTGACGGCCTGACGCTGACGACGGATTTGATGACTCGGCTGCCGCTGCCGCCTGCGCCTGCCTTGCCAGCCTGCCGCGCCTGCCGCCGCATCAGTCACTGTTATCAAACGTGCAAAAAAAAAATCAACGGTCAAAATTTTCAACGGTTAATTGCTCAACGGAAATATTTGAGTTGTATAAAATGAAAGTCATGTGTTGTATTATAGATATTCACAATCATTGTTACAAGATCAATTATTTTAGCATTCTTTTGTCTCCAACACTGATTTAATTATTTTCTCTCCATAAGATTTCAATTTCTTTATATTATAACTCTCAAGCTGGTTAATACAATTTTTTTATTATACCCTTTATTATTATATTTTTATACCCATTATTATTATATTGTTATTATAATATAATGGATTCTTCCAACACTGCATCCGGATCACAAATGCCACAATTTCTTCAAAACGACCAAAGTAGCATTCGGCCTGATAGTGGAACGAGTTCGAGTCCGTTATTTCCACGTCCTACCGGTGAACAAAACAAACGTACAGCGCCGGTTTGGGAACATTTCACCGAAGTGTGGGCTGGCGATGGTGTTAAAAAGGCTCAATGCAAAATATGCAACGCCTTATTTGGTACTAAAGGTAATAACACACTACAACGACACTATCAATCGTGTTTGCAAAGGCATAAACTAACCGACGAAAGCTCTCAAGCACAAATTGACCGTTCCGGTCACAGTTGGAGTTATGATCAAATATTAGAACAAGAGTTGCAAGCCAAACTAGTGATTGAGAAGGAGCTCCCATTTAATTTTTTTGCGGATCAGCGCTGTACCGAGTACTTTCAATCTGGATTGCAACCGAAATATAAACAAGTAAGTAGAATGACTACTAAACGTGATGCTATTAAATTATATAATAAAGCTAAAAAAGAACTTATTGAATATTTTGATAATTTTGATGGTAAAATTAGTTTAAGTAGTGATATTTGGTCTGCTAATCATCAACCTGGAGTTAGCTATATTTTTATGACTGCTCATTGGATAGATTCTGAAATGGTTATGCAAAAAAGAATTATAGGATTTGAATTTTTTGAATTACCTCATACTGGTCAAGCAATATATAGTCAAATTATTGAGATTATTCGTACTTTCAAAATTAAAAATAAAATAATGAGTATTAGTTTAGATAATGCAAGCAATAACACTAGTGCTGTTACCATGTTAAAAAATGATTTGTTACCTATAATAAATGGTTCATTTTTTCATGTAAGATGTATTTGTCATATAATAAATTTAATTGTTCAATCCGGATTTAATTATTTAGAAATGACTATATCTAAAATTCGTTATATGATTACCTGTGTGTATGGTTCAAACAGAAAAATTCAAAATTTTAGACATTTTTGTCATGCAAGAGGAGAAAAATTTAAAAGAGTGAAATTTGATAATAACACAAGGTGGAATAGTACATATGATTTATTTAGAGATGTCTATAAACGTAAAAATATACTTATGGAGTTTTATAATACTTTGATGGTGCATGAATTAACAAACGAAGACTGGGATTTACTTGGTCAACTATTAAAGATTCTTAAAGTTTTTAAAAAACATACAAAAATATTATCTGTTGTTTATTATCCTACAATTCATCATGTTTTGTATGCATGTTTAGAAATATCATTTATTTTTAAAGAATTTAAAAATAATAACATTTGGTCTGCCCTTATTTTGTCAATGGAAGAAAAATTTAAAAAATACTTTGAAGACATGCCGACTGTTATTACTTGTGCCGCTGCATTAAACCCAATAATAAAATTAGAAGGTGTTGAGAGTATTTTAGAAGATATAGTAGAAAATATAGGTAGTAGTAATATTGATAACCTTAAATTAAAATTTAATATTACATTTACTGAATTTTATAAATTGTATGAATCTGTATATTGTACATCTGTACGTGCACCGCCCCCTGCCCCTTCATCTTCTAAATATGCCAACTTATTAAAAACACTATCTAAGAAACCAAAATCTTCAACACACACGAGTAGTTTAAACGAACTTGGTTTATATTGTAGTACCGATTTTAGAAGTTTTATGACCGAAGAAGAATTTGAAAATTTTAATATTCTCGCTTTCTGGAATAAACATAAACGACAGTTTCCTACTTTGGCCGCGATGACCCGTGATTTACTAACTATCCAAGCTAGTACAGTAGCTTCAGAATCTTGTTTTTCTTTATCTGGCAGGATATTAAATGAAAAAAGAAGTAGACTTGGTCCGGAATCGTTAGAAATATGCATCTGCTATAGAGATTATCTTGCGGCGCAAAGAAGAATACAAGACGTAATAGACGATCAAGATAGCTCGGAAGATCTCGAAGTCGGAGCAGAAATTGGTGAAAGTTCAATTTCATAAATTTTGAAGATTTGAAGACATAAATTTTAAAATTTTGAAGAATTTATTTGTAATCAATGAATAATTAATTATTATTTAAGTTATATTTTAAAGTTATAAATTTATAATTATTCATTATTGTAATTTGTAAATTCATTATTTTTAATAAATACATCAATTCTTAATTATTTTTTTAATACGGACGAGTCGCATTATATTTTAAAAGTTATAAGTGTGTGTGTATATATAATTATATATATATATATATATATATATATGTGTGTGTGTGTGTGTGTGTGTACTGTGTAGTGTCAAGTGTGTACTGTGTAATTAATATGTATATTATATATATTTATATATGCGTGTGTGCCAGTGTGTGTGTGTAAGTGTGCGTCAGTGTGTGTGTGTAAGTGTGCCGTGTGCGTCAGTGTGTGTGTGTGTTAGTGTGCGTCAGTGTGTGTGTGTGTTAGTGTGTGTGTGTAAGTGTGCGTCTGTGTATGTGTGTGTGTCAGTGTGTGTGTGTAAGTGTGCGTCAGTGTGTGTTACTGAGTAATATAGATATATAAGTAATATATATATATATCATATATGTTAATATGTCATGTATGTGGATTATGGAGTTAATATAATATGTAACATCCGGACTGGACCGAACATACGGTTAAGGACTGAACTCAAGGCCCGTTATTCAACTTTAGGCCTGGCCCGGCCCGGCCCTCAGGCCAAAACAGGCTCATTTTTTTCGTTTTAAATCCGGCCTGGCCCGGACTAGTTTTTTTAATGTTTAGGCCTGGCCTGGCCTGGTCAACGGTCAAGGCCTGCCAAGCCTGGGCCGGACCAGGCCAGGCTGGCCCGATGTGCAAGTCTAGTACTAGCGGAAGAGAATCAGTTTAGCCTATAAGGGGTAAAATCGTCCAAAAATGAATACTAACATGTCCGCTGGTATATTTTGCGGACCGCGATTTTTTTTTATCACGTCCATTCGCTCTAATAATCAAAGAATAAAATAGTGTTTGTTCAATTTTTATTCATAATAACTATAAATCACCCCATATATATATATATATTTTTCTCTAATGTACAAGTAGGTTATACTCGAGTGGTTGAATATTATGTCGGACAGGTAGTTATTCATCAACTGCAAAAATTTCAAGCTTTACTATTAAGTGTGCTGAGAGTAAATTATATTTGCCCAACAGAATCCTGTGAATTTTAAATTAGCAAAAAAAAAAAAAAAACCCCTGTGAATTAAATGAACAATCATCTACCTACCAACTTTGCAAAAGAATAACCCTTTCAGTCGGCAGCTCAGTTAAGTCACAACTTACCAACTCCTCCAAAACACGAGTCCAAATTAAAGATCAGATACAGCAGAACTTTAGTAATTTTAAACAACAAAATGAATAATGCAATTATTCAGATAATTCTGATATGCTTTTTTACATGTCAACTCGCATGCTTCCCTCAATCCTGCAATGCTCCAAAGCAAGATTCTGAAAAACACTCTTTTTCAACACAAGGAATTGTCATTCAGTACAAGTTGGATGAATTGTGATGTGAAGGCACACCAGGACGCAAGGTACCACCTGGCCGAGAAGCACTGTTACGTTGTAACTCACTTTCAAGCACAGAATCAGCAAACTGATAGAGATCAGAGGCTGAGCCACGACTTGAAACAGCAGCTGATGGGAGATCTGGCAACCCCGCAAATCCTTCCAATGATTGTGATGGCCTGTAAAGGCTATTATACCCAACGGACGAGGGTTGCCTAGCATAAGTCTGACTGATTAACCTTTCATTAGCGGCTGCATCTCCGCGCCATCCATACAACTGACCATTATATGGATCCGTGTCAACAAGCATACTGCGGTGAGATGCAGCATATGGATCTGGGGCCAGAAAAGCACCAGCAGAAATACTACCTCCAATCCCAGCTGCAACCATACCACCCCCACTTCCTGCCCTTGAGACAGCAGCATATTCGTGTAGCAAGCCTGTTCCTGCACTAGATCCATGAGGTATAGATGGGGAAGCATTATAACTGTAGTGGCCAGGTAGTATTCCTCCATTGTTCATTTGTGTCAACTTGTCATAGGAGCTCTTCCCATCTGCCTCACCAGTGGCTTTCTGCAGCTGTGGCGCATGACCAGCAAATTGTGAATGTTTCTTCACATCCTGGGTTTTCAATCTTTTTGAAGAATCAACTTTGTTCGCCTTTTTCTTGGTCATCATATTCTCTCTTTCAGTCTTATCAAGAACAGTGATTTCTTTCTCCAATCTTGATATCTTTTCATTAATTTCCAATTCAGGAAACAACTTTGCGGGATCAATCTTGTTATCTTCCAAACATTTGACTAAAGATTTCAGATAAGCTAAATGCTTTTTGTCTTCATTCTGCATAAAATTGCAAAACTAATGAATCAACCAACAAAGCTCCTGAAAAATTGAATATTGTCATGCTACATAAGATCATACCACAGTAGCAAATGAGTCCTCGGTTGCTTTTCTTTTTCTCTTCCAAATTTCATTAGACTTGCTCAAGAATGATGACAAAATTGTCCGAGGAGGAAATCTGTCCTGAACCTCAAAAGTATAAACAATATCAACAGCTTCAATTTCCTTTTTATTATTCAGCATCTCCTCAATTATCTCTGCAAAAGATATATATTAACAAATCATACATTTACCATCATAAAAAGGGATAAAAATATACAAAAAGGTAATACAACCACTACTATCGATGCAAATTGCATTTACTCTTTTCTTCACTAAATCAATAGTTGTGCATTTACGCTGAAACTACATAGGACTGGCACAAGTTGATACCAGGCTAGTATTCACATCTGCCTCTTCTCTTCTTTCTGTACCAAAATGAACAGAAAACCTCTAAAAGCATATATTGGTCAAGCACAACTTCGCGATAGATTTACTACACTAAAGCTTTTTCTTAAAGGTCTGATATTAACCAAATGAGACGCGCATGGATGTGAGGCAACTAGCAATCAAGCTACAGCCTACCTCCCCCAAAAGCATCCACCTAGGCCCTAGGGTCGAGGGTATTGTGGGCAACCTATTCAACTAAGTAAAAGCTTTTTCATATCAGTCAATCTCATAAATGAGCCCTGCATTCCACCTAAAGCTGCACAAAGACATACTCTCAAAGGTATTTGCACAATGAATTAATCTTCATAAAAAACTGTTTAGCAATTCCAATTTGCTGTTTTTTTTGTGTGTTGAGGAAATGGTTACTGAAGTCAGGGTTCGGAAATGAAACTATAAAAAAAATAATCATACAACATATTGACTGAGATTCCTAGACTTCACCACGTAGATTTTCTCCTTTTTTGGGCCGGGGGGTTGTGGTGGTTGGGAAATACCATGGGATGATTTTTTCTTAATTAATTGAGCTTCTTTTTAAGAACCAATGTCACTTTATCTTTAATTTCTCCAGTTTGGAGGAAAAGGGTTAAACAATTATAAATGTGTAGTCTTGGGTATCTTTACGATGTTATGAGATGAAATAAAACAAAATAAATGAACAAACCATAACATAAATCTTATTTAGCGTGAGATCAGATTGAGGAGGTGTTGTTTTTAGGCTGCCAAGACTAAACTTATTAGACTTGGGAGTCTGGCCCTTGCTCTCTGAAGTTTATTAATGTTGTTGGTTGCTCAAATAGGGAGCAGATCACTTAAGGCTGTGTTTGTGAGTTGTTTCGGAGGGAAGGAAAGGGGAGGTTTCTCCTTCCGTTTTTTTTTAAAGAAGAATTTTCCTCTTCCCTTCCCCCAAAATAAAACGCACAAACAGGGGGTTAGGAATTGGTAATAAACCATGTGTACCTTTTTATATATCTTAGAGCTGAAGGAGATTCTCCAAAGCCAATTCAGTAGACCTTAGGTCTTGAACAATTTTAACACAAAGCAGCTCATAGGTTTTCCATATATGATGTTTCCATTTTCTGAATACAAGAGCCTTTCAACAAGCTTCGCCATGACATACTTTGTCAAATAATAGACGTTTGGAGCAGATAAACAGTAGGTGGACTGTTTTGAAAATACATTACTACCTTCCAACTGTTAAGAGAGATTGTGCACGTCTTCTTTAAATACCAAGTCTGTAAGCTTAGTAGAGACATATGAATCAGCTCTTGAATACCACTATACCAGTATACCTATCGTAAAATAAGGCTAGACATCCTTTTAAAAAATAATAGATACTTACTATAATTCAAAAAAGGAGATTGTACACAACAATGTTTTTGCAGCCATTATGCTAGTTTGAAAATTAAAATTAGAGTGAAAGATACTACACCAATGGACAAAGTAAAGTATGGTGGAAGGGGGCAATTGGCCGCCAAAATTTTGCAATATTTTCTTACTAGTATGTAGCATGCACACATACTTATTTTTTAACAAATAAAAAAGTTAATAATAAAATTACACAAATACAGTGTAGTACTTATTTAAAGGCCGAGACAGATTGGTGGTGGACACACACACACACATATTCTATATAACAAAATACAACTGTTTTGAATTTTCCGCTCATCAGGACCGTCCAAAGTTTAAGATAAATCTCACCCTTTATAGTGTCAAAGGCACGGATACAAGCTAGTGTATATATATATATATATATATATATATATATATATATATATATATATATTAAGATCTTTGTCCAAATTTGATCCTCAAATTGAATGTCCATACCTGATGCTTATCACTAAACTACACCACCCATCTAATGACATGCAAATGTACCAAAACAATCATAGAAATAAATTTCACAAGTTCCAGTAAAAGTACCCGGAATCCTCTCCAGAAGAAAGCTTGAACGACGAAGAGCAGAAGAAATTCCCTTGGAATTACTTGACTGAATCAAATTCTTAATATCGTCACTCTTAAACACGTCAGGAATACCAAAACAACTAATCAAAAGAAGCAAACCCCTGGCGTCAATCTCACAGGCTTTGGTCAATCCCCCTTCACTCTGTAGCCTTTTTCTCCACGCTACTGCCGCTGTCTCCGCTTCTTCCTTCACCTTATCCTTAATCACAAGGCCATCACTTCCCATGAGCAAAAAACATTCCAACGCGAATATGGAAGCTTCTCTAGACGTAATCATGGGAGAGTTCCTAATGTAAGCCTTTTTGCCTTGAAGAAAAAACCTACCAAAGCATTCCAATACGAGTTTTGCAGGATCAGATGCAAATTTCAGAGCTTTTGGAGCTTCAGCACGGAGTTTGTTGAGGTCTGAAAGATGTGTCATGAAGTACTTACGAAGGCTGCGACTACACATTGTGGAACAAAGTTGTTCTAGTTCCGACTGGGTGGGTTTAGCATCAGCAGCAATATCAGTTTTTGGTTCAGGATTGGGCAATTTGTTATCAGGCTTCGGTTCAGAACCTTCAGATATAGCTTTGGCTTTCTCTAATATTGTGCTTGTAGATGGGGCATTACTAATATTACTATTGTTAGGCTTTTGTTCAGAATTAAGCAAATTGGCAGAAGAATTGGGTAATTTTTGGGCGGGGGGGTTAATGGGGTTTTTATCTAGGTTTGGAGATAGTTTAGTACTGGGTTTTTGTTCGGAATTAGGAAAAGTGGGTTTTTGTTGGGAATTAGGAAACGTGGGGATAGGGGATTTTGATTTTGCTGGAGAATTTGTGGATGACTGGGTATGGGTTGAGGGAGGTATGGATGATGGATTGGGTAATTTGGAGTTAATTGTGGTTTGAATGAAATCGAGGTGTTGTTGCAACTCGTCGTAGCGGCGTTGGAAGGTGAAGAGGGCGGTGGAAAGGTTACGGAGATCGGATATTGAGGTTACGAGATTAGGCGGTGGTTCATTATTAGTCAAGTCCTGAGTTCCTGCTGTCGATGATGGGGGAATGGGGTGGTGGTCGGATTTAAGGCGTGGCGAAGGAGTAGTAGATTCGGCGGCCATCGAGGGGGAAGGAAATGAATAGGAAAGAAGAATTTGCCCTAAAATCAGAGATAACAATCAGATGCCGGTCAACTGGGAAGATTAAAAGCCTTTTCGTCCTTTTCTTTTTAAGTTTTAGAAGAGTGAAACGCTGCAAAAGTTTGTTTTTCCCTGCTCTGCCAAACACAGGAAATTATTTTCCGATGGCCTTTATTTATGTATTTCTTACTTTTAAGCAACCACTTATTATCAAAATAAGTTATCTAAATTATGAAAGTTTATAGCTGCTTGCCTGCTTCTATAAAAAAAGTTAGTATTCTCAAATAAATTTATTAAACCTTGTCAACACTTTTAATAATTTATCGAGGCCACAGAAACTAAGAGACACTTCAAACAGGAGCGTCAAACCTTCTAATAATAATATTTTAAAAAATTATAAAATACCTTATCATACATGACATGAACGTATAATAGAAATAAATATACTTAATTATACAAAACAATGTCGTTTTCTATAGTAGCTCGTCCAAGGAGACCTTTGATAATCTTTAATAAATGCATCAAAGAGGATAATTGCTATATTTCAATTTTTATTTTATTTTTTATGCATATCATCTAATTGAAAATAAAAAATCAATAGACTATCGTATCTCAAACTAGTCTACAGAAAAACATAAATTTAATCTTTAGGAATAAAATTGGCAAATATACTTCTACGAATTTTATTGTACTGCTTAGAACGCTCTCAAGTCTCACGCCACAACTTTCTCAAGGTTAGGCTCATGAAACATTCCTATTTATCACCCACCCTTGTGATATAGGCATTTGGTTCTCTTATCAAAGTAAAATTAGTTGATCTTAAATATTGTTCTAGGGGGATTGTCTCTATTATCAATTGTCATGCGGGAGGAAGTTGATTATAAGAGAACAAGGCCTCAATATGATGACATTGCTTGTAAAGCATAACACAGGAAATACAGAGGAATTCAAGCCCCTCCAAATTTGATCTTATCAATATCACATGCAGATAAAAGTAAAAAGAATATAATCAGTTATATCCGCAACAAAATGCTAAACTGGTATTCCTGGATTAGCCTTGTGAAAACTTTTTAAAAACTGCCGTGCATTCAAGCTCGCATCGATAAGGTACCTGGAATTTCGAAGGCAAATTTTATCATTATATATAACAAAAATGGAAGCCGTCACCAGTGAAGTTGGTTCTTAGGTCTATTTCCAAAGTTGCTTCTTATGTTTCTTTTCAAACAACCATAAAGCACCATATTGTGGGAAATAGTTCTAAATATCATTAGCTTCATACATTACCTGAAACCAAACTCCCTGTATGCTGATGCATCCTGATTCCTAAACATGGTTTTATAACTGTAGGTTGTTTCCAATGCACCACGTTTACAATAATTTTATATCATCAAAAAATGATATATATGGTAAACCATCACAACCCCAAAACTGAACAATTACTCAATCATGTGGCAAAATCTGATAAAGATGGTGGTATATCATGCACTGAAGCACAATGGTTTTCATGAACACTACATAAAAATTTCAGCTTCACCAACATAGGCATTTGCACACAGATGCATCCTTGGTTACAGTATAAAACAACCCATCTCAAAACTATAAGTGGGTGCCAATCGTCTTGATTTACGCAAGACATGACAGATGGAGGGATTTACATTACTGCATACTTGCAAGGAATGTTTTACACACATATATAAGAGTTCGTGTGATTAGCAAAATAGTAAAATTAGCTGTCAGTGAACCTTATTGTGTACCGAGTGTATCTAGAGAGATCACTTGCACCATTAGGTCCGATCATATCTAAGTACCGATCTAATAATTAAAAGGAAATATATAGTATTAATCATAACACTTGAATTTCTAATACAACTAAATTAAGAAACTTGCCCATTATCTCAGTAATCAAGAAAAGGAGAAAGAACAGTAAGTGCGATTTTGGGTAGTGGTCTGCTTGGTTTCCCAGAACAAGGAAGAGAACAAAAAAGAAACTCTAGAAGCTCTAAGAACCTCCAATTGTTGAAAAAGTCCAAATTTGCATCTTCTATAGGACTGAGCAACTGCTAATGCAAAATGATCAAGCCTATAACAGGCATGCTTTCTTATTTGTCCTTCAACATTCTTCCAGAGTAGGTTGCCCTTCTCTTGCTAATTTAGCCATTTCTTAATTAATCCACCTAATTTATATCAATTGGCAAGCTCCTCAATCCATGATTTAAAATTCGTCATTTGAAGAGATAAAAAAACTCAATTAGATCAGCTTCGGGGAGTAGCCCGCTTTTAGCGACGACTGCTTAAGGAAGTTTCGCACCTATTCTACACGTGCAATCCCATCTATTTTTGTTGAGGCAATTCTGACTTGTGACGATCGATTATCACCCAACTCACGTATCCGGTTTTGAGTCGGCTTCTTTAATAAGCTCTAGCGCCCTTTTGAAAAAGGCACTGTTTTCCCTTATCCGAACGGGTCTTGCAAGAAAATGATCAGCCGGTAATCATAATTATTGAATGGGAGCATTTCTTGGCCTTCTAGTGCTAATCAACATTTTATATTTTCATAGAGCTTCTAATTTATATTATGACTCCTCCACAAATCAAACAAAAGAAATTACCCCCAACTAGATTCCTTATCAATTTTACCTGGATCATGATTTGATACGGTATGTGGAACACAAACAGAAACCGAAATCGTCATTTTGGGTTTTACAAATTATGGTAGGAGTAGGGGTAGGTTTCAAATTGCTTAGTTGGTACAGAATACATATTCAAAACATGATATGCTGGGAATAGTTTTCTTTAAATATGCAGATCAGCGTGGCATTTCAGACACACTTGCCAATTGGCATTTTGATTGCAGATCAGCACCCGTTAGCAGACCTTATCAAAGGCCTAGTTAATACCAATGGAGCACACATCTGTTTTGCATCAGCACCTGATTGTCATTAAATTATGTTGCAAGCTAATGTGATGGTTGTACCAGACCATATAATTTCACCTTTTGTATCGAAAATAATCAGATATACACATGGTACTAAAATTGAATCTTAAACCTCTGGTGCAACCTTCAAGTGACAAATGCCAGACACACAAGACTAAATTTCATATGTTTATCCTTGATCCTGTACTCCACTGTTAGAATGTAACTACCAATGTGATAATGTACACAGTGTTATATTTTAATGATGTTATAGATCTCTAGCTAAATGCCCCCATCTTGTCACTCTACCCTCTTGTGATTCAACTCTCAATTCTATTTTAAAGAACCACAAGATGTCCCAAAGGGATACTCAAGTCTCAATTTTCGTAACAGTAAAACAGAACTAGTTTAGGATACAAGACTTGGACAAGTATCGAATATGAACGTTTCATTGACAATAATCAGATACCCAGTATCCAATATGCATTGAACAGGGGGTGAGGGTGGGGGGGACTGGGAGAATAACTATTCTTCTGCCACTTCTTTCAGTTTTAACAGCTTCTTTACATACCTACATGTTTACTGTATTTGTAAGTAACTACTGTTTCACTATGCAATTAATTCTAACTACAAAAAACAAAAGAATACTAAATTAAGTAATTCAGTTGGTAATGGCTTAAGATATGGTAAGGTAGTTACCATTTTTTGATAGGTAATTTTGACCCCAAGTATAGTTACTTATAATGAAGTGAGCTAGATATTGTGCATGAATTAGTTATTACTTTGTTAGTCTAAGGTAGTGTTTGATTGCATCTTAATAGCTTACCTCTTAATGCATTTAATGTTTGAAATTGGGATTAAAAAAATTCCTCTGAATGCCTCTAAATCATTAAGATACAAAGTTAAATCTAAACTATTCAGAGAACCACATTAAGATGCATTAAGAGGTGGACTGTTAAGATGCATTCAGATGAAATCAAACACACTCTAAAGACTTGTACTCGTATGACTGTACGCATTTGACTAACTAAAAGGTAGGGGAAAATATTTGTTAAGAATATATTTTTGCTCTAATTGAGGTTTGATTCCCCTCAAAGCGAATCACAGTAAATCTTCCGCCAACCTATAAGCAGCTTATTATATGTGTTTAACTTTTATTTGGAATGGGCCTGTACTTCTTTCCAAGATCCAAACATAATTTATTCTATTCCAATCAAACAAGGTACGTGTAAAAGGCTATTACACAATAAATAAAAAATTACTTTCCATATTTGTTTCTTCTCTCTAATGAACTAATGAAGTGAACATAATCCAAATCTAATAGTAACACTGTCCCAGAGCCTCCTTATTTTTTTACTCACTTTAAGGCTTGACATTATTTTCTTCTAGTTTTTGGTTTCTTTTTCTCCATTTACATATTTTAAGTCTTGGAATTTAATATTAACTGAAAAAAAAACACACAAAAAGAATGTCAAAAATGTGTCTTCCACAAGCTTTATATATATATATATATAAGAAAAAAAAAATCACTAAAGAAGGATTAATTAACATGCCTGTCCTCCCTTGCAATTGAAATATGTTTCCCTTAAATCCATACATTCGCTAGATACTGAAGGACTCTTCTACCTAGCACATTCTCTATACGGCCGATTCTGATCCTATATTAACAAGCAAATCATACAATTAAAATCCACAATACTGTCTAAATTCAATCAAATGAATCATTCACAACTGAAATACCAATCCGACAATAGAATCAGAACAAACCAATCAGAGTTTCTCATCGTGTCTAGCAATAGAGTAATAATAGAACAAATATACGATACAAGTAGCAGTAGTAGTACCTTAACACAGTCGGATTCACTGAGGCACTTGACAAGTTCCGTAGCGAAGCCTTTACATGATTTGGCCATTTCTAATTTTTCCTTCTCTCTTCTTCTTCTAAAACCTCACAGTATTCATTTTTGTATGATACCTGGTGGGTGATTTCAGCCCATTTAATCATTGGTCTGGTATAGATATCTCACTAACTATGCCCAAAATTTGTCATACAATAGGCAATCCTGACTACTGATTAGTGACCTTTATAAATTTATTCAATACATTGAAAAAAAATTGAAACCTTCTCAAGATAAATGAGCTTGTGCCATTTTCATGTGATTATAATCCAAATAACAAAAGAATATCTGGTAGGAACAAAAATCTTAGGCCCACGAACCTAAATATAAGAAGTATGTCGAGATCCTAGGCTAGGAGCAATTGTGCAGCATAGTAATTAACAAGGGGCACTAGGCCTGTTGACGCCTGGTTTTGTCCGGCTGTCCTGCTGGCCGTCCGGATAAGATACCTGCACAAAAGTCCTAACGGCTTGGGCCGTTGGTGGACTCCTCCGGTGTAAGAGTTAGTGAAGGTTCTCAGAAAGGTCAACAATGGAGGTCCAAGTACTTAATATAGTAGTAACGTGTATGTGTGCGTAACCCTTTCCTCCATCATTGACTGGGTATTTATAGTGCATACCTGACTCTTACCGATTCCTTTTAGGATTGTCCCTCAACGTGATATAGTTTGAATAGGAAGGTAATCTCCTAAACCATCTAAGAACCTGACTCCTATTCTAATTCGGATTAGATATAGTAAATAGCCACAGTCCAGATTGGTTAGGGACCTATCCCAAGCCTATTGGACTTAGGAGTCCTCATAAGATTTCGCCAAGCTGATGGTCCGTTGGGCCTAGCCCATCATATATTTACCAGACCAGGCTTAGCGAAATATTCATCCTAACATTGCCCCCCACTCCCTTAGTACATAAATGTGCTAGGGGAGTAGAATGAATTACCCCAAATGTATATATACGGGCTCCCGATCAAAGGGAAATAACTCTTCGGGTATCTAAGTGTAGGAACACAGAAGATGTTTAGACCGAAGGCAAACCCTCCTTGAACTTTACAAGAATTCTGGGACAACGTATCAGAGGAAGAAAGCTCCATCGGGATCCCGGAGGCATCGAAACCAATGGGAAAGCGCCATCGGGAGACCGGAGACCTCAGACCGATGGGAAAGCTCCATCGGGAGCCCGTAGGCATCAGACCGATGGGAAAGCTCCATCGGGAGACCGGAGACCTCAGACCGATGGGAAAGCTCCATCGGGAGTCCGTAGGCATCAAACCGATGGGAAAGGTTCATCGGGAGCCCGGAGGGCTTAAGCCGATGGGAAAGCTCCATCGGGAGCCCGGAGGCATCAAACCGATGGGAAAGGTTCATCGGGAGCCCGGATGCCTCAAACCGATGGGAAAGCTCCATCAGGAGCCCGGGGGCATCAAACCGATGGGAAAGCTCCATCGGGAGCCCGGAGGCATCAAACCGATGGGAAAGGTTCATCGGGAGCCCGGAGGCCTCAAACCGATGGGAAAGCTCCATCAGGAGCCCGGGGGCATCAAACCGATGGGAAAGGTTTTTGCGAAGCGACACTAGGCCCTTATGAACGACATTTCAAACATTGGGTGCGACACAATAACCAGGCCCAAATCTTTGTTAAGCCCACCGTGCGCAGCCCAATAATCTGGGGGCCCATCAAACTCAAAGTCTTGCTTCTGCAACCCAACAAATCTAGCCCAACAGCTTGCACGACCGTTCCGTATAACAACTTATTTTTAAATTTCGAAATCCGCGTCCATTTAGCTAACGAAGCGTGCACGAGAAGCAGCATTTATTACGCCGCAGTAAGTACTGCGCGTGCGCCCCATCCGTTCGATCATTTCCATCTGAACCGTTACAACGCTTGAATCAAGATAAAAGGGGTCATTTCCAACAGATCGTCTTTTTATCATAAGCAACTTATCACGAGAGAAAGGACGTTTGAGAGAGAAATATTTCATTCCCAGATCCAACTCCATCGTTCCTGCTTCGTTGTTTTTCCATCGACTTCCTTTCTAAAACCAAGTAAGTCTTTTACTCTTTTTCTTTTATACTTCCTAATGGCTGGCAGTACCCAGGATACAAGGGCTCAAGCTTCGTCTTCCCGGGTTGAGGACGAAGTTACTGTGGCCGAAATGGGGATCCCGGAGGGACAACCATGGAAACCTGTGGTAATCACCAGGATGAGGGATGTAGAGGAGTACAATAGGAACAAATATTTCAATATCCTGTATAGAGTAACCAACATCCCTTCTTCAATCCGGAACCAATACTTCGACTTAGCCTCCACAGAATTCTATATCCCCGAAACATACGAAATCAAGAGACCCGGGGCCGGGGAGAGAATGTACTACCAGCTCGAGGGGGGATGGATTCCAATCCATAGGCAGTCACTGATCTATGGGGTCCGATTCCCTCTTCGCCCCTTCGTATTGGAGTTACTCCATACGACGGGGCTCAGTTTGAACCAGCTATCCCCCAATTCTTTTATTCATATAAACAGCTTCATCGCCTTTTGTTTCTCTGAATCAACCCTCCCAGCCATAAATTTCTTTTTTCAATTCTTTTCCATTACCAATAATAAAGAAAAAGGGTTTTTCACGGTGATGAAGAACCCTGGAAGGGATACCCTGATGGAGACCCCCTCGAGCAATAAAGGGTGGCACGGGGATTGGTTTTTCATCAAGGGGCCGGACACTGAGATGGTCGGACCTTGGTCAGACCCGAACAAAGACCAGCTAAATCCGAAGAAAATCTCTCGGGCAAGGCTAGAAGAGTTCGAGCTCTTATATTCCAAGAGACCATCCGTGAAGTGGGATCGGAATCTCCTTAACGACCAAGACTGGTTGTATTCCTTCGGTTGTAAGTTCTCTGCCATGCTTGCCCCTTTATTCTGGACATCTTTTGATATACTCACTCTTTTGTTCTGATTGCCTTGCAGTGGCTGACCAAGGAAAGAATCCTGATAATGAGGCCATCATAGGAGCAGCTGGAGTCCCGAGGGTGAAGATGAGTGCCGCCGACAAGCTGAAGGCGAGCCGAAGCATGAGGGCTGCAAAGCCCAAGGACTCCACCAAGGCCGCTGCCAACCCCGAGATGGCCACGGGATCCCCTCAGGTGGGTGATATTATCGAACCCACCGAAGGAGAGAAGTCTGCTGACAAAGACTCGGGGGTCAGCAGACCAAAAATAAAGAGGAGAAGGCTGGTTCTAACATCGGTTCTGGAGGCAAGAACCAAGCAGACTTCTGCTCCCCAAGGGAGTTCATCAACTCCTCCCGCCGAGCAAAACGTCGCCAGGCAATCAGAGGAAGGCCTCGCTCCCCCTCGTCAGAATAAAGGGAAAAGACCTGCTGAAGGTCAAAAGCCCCCCAGCACCCGAAGCGGGCCGGTAGATCCCCCAATGCCGACCGGGAGTTCAAGACCCGAGGAGTGGATCAATATGCAGTCCTTGGGTACGTCGATGATCCCATTCGCCGAAGATGGTACCGAGGGTGCCGATCTGAAGACGCTTATGGAGATGCTGTTCTCCTACGAAGCCGAACGGCATGCCAAGTATTTGGAACATTTTTCCCATCCATGCCCTGAAGCTTGTAAGTTCCGGCCTTCAACACTTCAATTACTAAGTATGGTCCTTCCCATGTTGGCATCAGTTTGCCGGTTTCCCTAGAGGTGGATGCCTCGGCTTGCCGAAGAACTAGATCGCCCACATTGAATGACCTTCTTTTGACATTTTTGTTGAAGTGCCGAGCAGTTCGTTGTTGATAAGCAGCCAATTTGAGGACTACTGAATCACGCTCTTCTTCCAATAAGTCGAGGTTTAACCGAAGACCTTCGCTATTGAGTATTTCATCAAAATTTAAGACTCTCGGAGAAGGTACTCCGATCTCAATAGGTATTAGGGCTTCGGAACCATAGGCCATCTTAAAAGGCGTCTCCCCAGTAGTAGTCCGAGGAGTTGTTCGGTAGGCCTAAAGAACATGCAAAAGCTCCTCGGGCCAGGCACCCTTCGCCTCTTCCAGTCTTCTTTTAATGCCATGAAGAAGTGTCCTGTTTGTAACTTCTACTTGACCATTTGCTTGTGGATGGGCTACTGAAGTCCGACGATGCTGGATATTAAGTTCTGATAAGAACCCTTCGAAAGTTTTACCAACAAACTGAAGTCCGTTGTCAGAGACTAAGATCATCGGGATGCCGAACCGGTAGACCACTTGTTCTTTGAAGAATTGGAGGCATGTGTGCTCGGTGATCTTGGCAAGTGGTTTGGCTTCTACCCACTTGGTGAAATAATCGATGGCGATAATCACAAACTTCACTTGTCCCTTACCCTGTGGAAGAGGGCCCAATATGTCTATTCCCCATACAGAAAAGGGGATCGGAGAGAGTATCGGGGATAACTCCTCGAGAGGTTGGTGTGGTACAGATGCAAATATCTGACATTTATGACATTTTTTGACGAAGTCTTTGGCATCTTCAAGCATTGTCGGCCAAAAATATCCTTGTCGTAAAATTTTATGGGCCAGTACCTTTGCTCCCACATGGTCACCGCAGATACCTTCATGAACTTCTCGAAGAGCATAATCAGATTCCCTAGGGTCGAGACATCGGAGCAGTGGTGAAGAATAAGATCTTCGGTACAGCTGATCATTCGTGATACAATACTTGGTGGATTTGTACTTGATCCTTCGGGCCATAGACTTGTCTTCGGGCAATTCACCGGTCAGAAGGAATTGAATGATCGGGGTCATCCAAGAATTTGTCTGTTCAATATCCATTATTATTTGAACCAAGGTGCTCGGATGCTGAAGATTTTCTAAATATACTGCTCCGTCTAGTTCCCCTTGATCGGTGGTTGCCAACTTGGAAAGGGCATCGGCCATTGTATTTTCCGATCTGACTACTCCTATGAGCTGGTATTTCGGGAAGAATGCCAACAATGACCGAACTAGTTGGAGATAGGCCTGTAAATGAACTTCTTTTGCCTCATATTCTCCCAACACTTGTTTCACCACCAGTTGGGAGTCGCTGTATATTGCCAAGTTCTTTACCTCCAAACTTCGGGCTAGCTTTAGCCCTGCCACAAGTGCTTCATATTCGGCGATGTTGTTTGTGGCTATGAACCCAAATCGTATAGATTGTTGTATTTTGAAACCTTCGGGAGAAGTGAGGATGATGCCGGCCCCACTCTTCGTCCCAGTAGCGGATCCGTCCACGAACAGAGTCCATACAATTTCTTCAGGTGTTGATGTCAGTTTATCACAGTCGGGTTCCTTGTCCTCTAGATCATTACGGAATGAGCACTCGATGATAAAGTCAATGAGTGCTTGTGCTTTGATTGCTGTCCGAGGGCGAAATTCTATATTAAACTGGCTCAGCTCGATGGCCCATGCTGCAAGCCTTCCCGAAGATTCGGGCCTATAAAGGATCTTCCGTAATGGCTGGTCAGTGAGGACGATAATAGTCCGCCCCTGGAAGTAATGTCTGAGTTTCCGACTGGAGATAACCAGTGCGTAAGCCAACTTTTCTAAATTTGGGTACCTTGTTTCAGCATCCCGAAGAACATGACTTACGTAATAGACTGGTTTTTGCCCTTGTGGATCTTCTCTGATCAAAGCCGACCCGACTGCCAAGGATGTGGCAGAGAGGTATATTTGTAGATCCTCCTCGGGCAGTGCTTTACTCAGAATCGGAGGTGAAGAGATATATCTCTTAATCTGCTCAAAAGCCTCCTGGCAATCTTCGGTCCAATGAAAAGTTTTCTGATTCTGGGCTCCCTTCAAAGTTCCGAAAAATGGGAGACATTTCTCTGCTAGTCGCGCCACGAACCGCCGAAGAGCTGCCAGCCTCCCTGTCAACCGTTGAATTTCTTTGAAGTTCTTCGGCGGTTGCATTTCAAGGATAGCCGATATCTTTTCGGGATTTGCCTCAATCCCTCTTCGGCTAACCATATATCCCAAGAATTTACCTGACCCGAGGCCGAATGTACATTTAGTTGGGTTAAGTCTCATGTTGTGCGTTCTGACATTCGCAAAGCATTCTTTCAGGTCGGCTAGATGAACTTCTTCCCTCATGCTTCGAACAATCATATCATCAACATAGACTTCCATATTTCTCCCGATCTGGCCGCTGAACACTTTGTTCATCATTCTCTGATAAGTGGCCCCCGCATTGATTAATCCGAAGGACATCACTTTGTACGCGTAGATGGCTCGGTGAGTGATAAAAGATGTCTTAGGGATATCGCTTTCATGCATGGCAATTTGATTGTATCCCGAGAAAGCATCCAGGAAGCTCATTACAGTATGACCCGAAGTGGAATCAATCAGTTGATCGATATTCGGGAGAGGGTAGTAATCTTTCGGACACGCTTTATTCAAATCTGTATAATCCACGCACATCCTCCACTTCCCATTATGTTTTTTAACCAGCACCACATTCGCGAGCCATTCTGGATAATTGATTTCAAAGATGAAGTCAGCAGCCAGAAGTTTATCGATTTCGTCGTCAATTACTTGTTGTCTTTCGGGAGCTATGTTCCTTCGCTTTTGCTTAACAGGTTTTGAGTTCGGCTTTACACTCAGCTGGTGCACGGCCACGGTCTTATCAATGTCTGGCATATCGGCTGGGACCCAAGCAAAGATATCTGAGTATTGTTGTAAAAGGGCCACCAACCGTGCTCTGGTTTTTTCCTGAAGGCCTGTCCCAATCTGTACTGTTCTTTCGTCATCTTCTTGAAATAACGGGACCTGGGCCGTATCTTCGGCAGGTGTTGCTATTGGCTCGGTACATCCCTCAGTGAAAGGCTCGAGCTCAATCTTCATGGTGGCTTTCTGTTTGCTGTCGATGATAGGGGATGCCTGAATGGTCTGTAGATAGCATCTTCGGGAAAGATCTTGGTCGCCGACTGATTCCCCGATCCCATTCTTTGTTGGGAATTTCATTTTTAAATGCGGGATAGAGGTAACGGCTTTCAATGCTGACAGAGTCGTTCTTCCCAAGATGGCATTGTAGTTACTTTCCACCTGGACTACATAGAAACGGACCATGATGGAAGCTTGCTTTGGGGCAGTCCCGAAAATCACAGGCAATTCGATCGTCCCTGCTATACGGACCGGGTTATTCCCGAAGCCATATAAGGGGGACTCATTGCAGATTTCCAGTTTCCTTCCTCCCAAGTCCAGCCGATTGTATGCTTGGCTATAGAGCACGTCGACTGAACTCCCATTATCAATAAGCATCTTCTTCATATCCATAGTACCGACCTGAGCTGTGATGACCAGTGCGTCCTGATGCGGAATAACCATTCCCGACGGGTAATCATCGTCGGAGAAAGTGATGGGGTCGGTCTTGATATCCTGGGGTTTACCGGACACTTGATGGACTTCTCTTCCGAAGGCTTTCCTCTTTCGGTTAGACAGAACAGTGATCAATCCTCCGGAAATGACATCAACCACTCCCCTTGCCTCTGAAGCGGGTGGAGGTAGTTCTAGGCGATCAAAGGCTGATTGTCGATGAGAATCGGCGATGTAACAGTCGAGGTTACCCTTCCGTATCTGTTTTTCTAGGAAGTCTTTGAGCTGGTAACACTCCTCGGTATCATGTCCTTTTGCTTCATGGTAGGTGCAATATCTATCCCCGTTCTTTTGCCTTGCGAAAACCCGAATCTTCGGGGGGTTTTCATAGAAGGGTTCGTTTTTTATCGCTTTCACGATGTTACTTTTGTTTGTATTCAGGGGTGTGTAATCCTTGTCGGCACCCCCTCTATCCCTCGGGGGATGGTTCTTTTGCTGTCGATCTCGGCTAGAATCTCTTCGGTCATTACCCTTTTTGCCGGAACCACTGGATTTCTTCTCGGCGCTTTCGTCTTCGGGGTTTCTCTGGTGAAACTCACCCGTGTTTTTCGAAGAGCCCCGAAGATTGGCAAGAGCCTCTTCCAATTCTACAAACTTGTCTACTTTCTCGTAAGTTTCCGATAGGGTTTCTGGAGCTTTTGAGATGAGTTCCTCGATCAACCTGCTGGATTTGTCAACGTTTAATCCCATAGTTAAAAATTGGATTACCTGCTTTGGATCGATTCCGTTGATTTCAGACACAGCTTCCCGAAATCTTTTGACATACTGCCGAAGAGTCTCATTCGGCTTCTGTTTTACTTGTAGTAGAGAGGTCATCATTCTGGCCCGTCTTTTATTGCTCCCGAAGCGGGTATGAAATTGTTCCTGTAGTTCTTCCCATGACTTAATGGACCCGTTCGGGAGAGAGGTGACCCATTCTTTAGCTGTCTTCTTTAGAGTAGATAAAAATAAGTGGCACATCGCCACTGCATCATGACCATGGAAGTGCATGGCTTGCTCGAACGAGTAGGTGTGGTCATGCGGGTCTCCCGTTCCGTCATACATCTCCAAATTGGGTACTTTTCGACTTCGATCAATTTTGGCTTCCTCCAAATCCTTTGAGAACGGGGAGAACCGGGCCTTCTTGGACCCATAGTACTTGTCCGAAGCCTTCTTGGGTGAGGATTCTCCAGTATGGCTCCCATGGCTGCGTCTGTCCTCCCTATCCCTTTTGGAGGGTGATCTGGCTCGCTTCCTCAAATCCGCCGTCCAAATCGACTTGGAGCGGGTCAGTTCCTTTTCTCGGGGTTGGGGGCCACCTCTACGACGTTCCGTGTGTCTGTCTTCCCGTCTGCCCCGGTGGTCTGAGCGGGAGGCCGAGCCTCTCTGGCTCGAGAGATTGTCCCCTGTTTCGGTTAATTCCTCGTACTGCTTGTCAAGCTCTTTCTGCTGGATATCTAGAGCCTTTTTTCTGTCGAGGATTATCTGGAGGCGACGTTCTTTCTCCGCCGCCGTCTCCCGGCGAGACTGGGAGGGTGTTGGTCGCCGTGAATAACTTTGCGAGTGTGAAGTTTCCATATCAATGTTGATTGATAGAAATTTTACTTGGTGCCCTCCTTCTAGCGCCAATGTTGACGCCTGGTTTTGTCCGGCTGTCCTGCTGGCTGTCCGGATAAGATACCTGCACAAAAGTCCTAACGGCTTGGGCCGTTGGTGGACTCCTCCGGTGTAAGAGTTAGTGAAGGTTCTCAGAAAGGTCAACAATGGAGGTCCAAGTACTTAATATAGTAGTAACGTGTATGTGTGCGTAACCCTTTCCTCCATCATTGACTGGGTATTTATAGTGCATACCTGACTCTTACCGATTCCTTTTAGGATTGTCCCTCAACGTGATATAGTTTGAATAGGAAGGTAATCTCCTAAACCATCTAAGAACCTGACTCCTATTCTAATTCGGATTAGATATAGTAAATAGCCACAGTCCAGATTGGTTAGGGACCTATCCCAAGCCTATTGGACTTAGGAGTCCTCATAAGATTTCGCCAAGCTGATGGTCCGTTGGGCCTAGCCCATCATATATTTACCAGACCAGGCTTAGCGAAATATTCATCCTAACAAGGCCCATTATGAATTGTTTCAGGTTGAATACCAGAGCCAGAGGCTAATGTCGAAATTAACATGCCGATGTTCGGCCGCAACATAAACTGCATAATTTTATTTACAGATTCATTTTACTCACTTTAAAAATGAAAATTGTATCTGACAAATTCACTTGTTTTTTATCATTGATAATACTGGAGTAATACTTTTATTGTCCGATCAATAAACTTTGCAGAAAACTCAAAATATAGTAAAAATAAATATAAAATTATCGTTAAATACATATGTAACTTTTTTTTTATAGTTAAATGGTCATATTTATTTGTTTAACTGATGCTAAAATGTTAAAATAGTTTATACTTTCTTATCTAAAATCTTTACTATTATTTTTACTTTGAAAATAAAACAATTATCAATATCAAATCACTTATTCATATACAACGAATTTACAATTTCAAAATAAATTATTATCACTTAAATATTTATAACTCATTTTCAATCTCACTAATGAACTCAATCATTGTAAATATTTTGGATCATATTTAGGCTAATAAAATAGATATTTTATTTATTAAATTATTATATTAATTTCTTTCACCAAATCAATATTATTTCTTCTAGGTTCACAATTATTTAAGAATATTAAATTCTCTAACTTCAACTTGTAACCGTATAAATCACATGGTGCTTAATTTATACGGTTGTTTATTCAACTTTTAAATGTGAGGTTAGCCTTATGTGTTTTTAAATAAGTTAAAGAAATTTGTAATGTTAGAGGATATTTGTTTTGTCATGACAACACGATAATACATCTTAATATGTTTAATTGATAAAATTGTTTGCTTTTGACCGTAAACTCTTAATTAATTAAATTTTGAACTTTATTTATTAAATGGCAAATCTGAATGATCTTTTTAAGTTGAAATTGACATTTTTATGATATCAAAAACTGAGTCATGTTAAAACTATTGTTTCGCTCTTCTTGTATTTTCAATTTTTTATGTACAACAACTTTTGATTATTTAATAGTTATTTCAGTATTCCGATGTCATATACTTTTAATTAATTGAGCTATTTAACAATCAAATGTTATTGCTCATTCAAAAAAAACATAATTAAATCGTAAATTATCTTATTGTCATAATGTTATACGATACCAAAAGCCGTAGACGGGTCAGATGCACATGATATGCATAATGGCGGTAGGGAAGAAAGAGTTTAGGGCAGGCTGGCGCCCGGCCGGCGTTGAATGTTGATGACACCTCCGGCATGTAAGGGTTGGTGAATGAAATTGTACATATAAAAATCATAAATCACATATATACTCCCTAATAGTCAACTTGGCATCTTCACCACCTCAACACCTAACACGTGGACCCCACCCCTCACCAAAACCCGAGACCACCCCTTTCTCACCTACCCCTTCAACATATTCATCCCCATTCCAACCCCACAAAAATTAAAAAATTCCCATCAACTCCCTTTCACCAACTACTCCTACCTTCCTATCAACCCATTTATTTAAATTCCTCGCCTTGTAAATCCCAAACGAGCATTTGCTAAACCCAAACAACACACAAATATACCCAACTCTTCCCCCCTCCCTCTCCCTCTCTCTCTCTCTCTCCCTCCCTCTCAATGGATACCAACACAGCCAAACAAGACATAATCTTTCGTTCAAAACTCCCCGATATTTACATCCCCAAACATCTCCCGTTACATTCGTATTGTTTCGAGAACATTTCCAAATTTAGTTCGCAACCGTGTTTAATAAATGGTGCCACGGGCGAAATCTACACCTACTCCGATGTGGAGCTCATTTCCCGAAAGGTCTCGTCCGGCCTTAACAAACTCGGAATCCAACAAGGTGATACAATCATGCTCCTATTACCAAACACGACCGAGTTTGTGTTCGCTTTCCTAGGCGCATCATATCGGGGCGCCACATCGACGATGGCTAACCCGTTTTTCACCTCGGCTGAGGTGATTAAACAAGCTAAGGCCTCAAACGCAAAGCTTATAATTACACAAGCTTGTTACGTAGATAAAGTGAAAGATTTTGCACGTGAGAATAGTTTGACCATCATGTGTATCGACTCGCCTCCAGAGGGCTGCTTGCATTTCTCCGAGCTGACTCGAGCGGACGAACGGGAGATGCCGGAGGTAGAGATTAATCCGGATGACGCGGTGGCGCTGCCGTACTCCTCCGGGACCACGGGGTTGCCGAAAGGGGTGATGTTAACGCACAAAGGGCTTGTTACAAGTGTGGCTCAACAGGTGGATGGGGAGAATCCGAATCTGTATATTCATAGTGAAGATGTGATGATTTGTGTGTTGCCTTTATTTCATATTTATTCGCTTAACTCGGTGTTACTTTGTGGGCTGAGAGCTGGGGCGGCCATTTTGCTTATGCAGAAGTTTGATATTGTTCCATTTTTGGAGCTGATACAAAAGTATAAGGTGACAATTGGTCCGTTTGTGCCGCCGATTGTATTGGCTATTGCTAAAACTCCAATTGTTGATAATTATGATTTATCTTCAATAAGGACTGTCATGTCTGGTGCTGCCCCACTGGGGAAAGAACTTGAAGATACTGTTAGAGCCAAGTTTCCTAATGCCAAACTTGGTCAGGTACATATCAAATCCAACCTCTCTCATTTTTTTGTTTCTCTCTGCTGCATGCCTGCATCATTTTAATTCACTGATTATATTCTTCCTTTTTCCAAAAATTATTATCAATCACAGTTTCAGGCATGAAATATACACATATTTGTTTCACCCTTATTAAACTGGAAATGTTTTTATGTTCCCGAAAAAAATATTTTATTTAATTTTTGAGAGATGGTGAGATGTTTGGACCGCTCCACAGCCTACAGCGACAATAATAAAATAAAAGAGAAATTTGGCGGAGAGGTTGTGGATTTCTGTACTTGGACCTTTATTTATGATAGCAATTAAATAACATTGTGTAGTGACGAAAATGATCATGATCCTTTCGCCAGATATCAACCATATAAAGTAGAAACGTGTATGGATAAGGCCCAGTGAAAGAAATTTCTGAGATAAGATTACTATAACGACCTATGTCAAATTAAGTCTAAATCAAATTATAAAATTTAAATATTTTATATTAATTAATATGAGATTGAAATGTTATAAATTATTTTATTTAAATATTTGATATTTTTGTCGGGTCGAACACATAATCAAATAAGATTCATAAATTTTGCCTTTCTTGATGTTATAGGATAATATCACTGACCTTCTAAGCTTGCTTTTGTGTCTCAAGTTCCGACAATACAATCGGATGACTTGACCCAAATTTTCGAGAGTCGATTTTTATACTATATATAACGATTCAGGTTAAATTTAGAGTTTAAATCAAATCATAGCATCTAAATATTTTATATTAATTGATGTGAGACTAAAATATTATAATTATTCTAATTAATGCTTATTTGTTTTGTAAAACTATTATTAAAAATAAAAATGAATTTCATAATCAAAATGAATAATCTCTTAATTACAATATCGGTTACTTACAGCTTATTGTGAGTGAGAATGTCATAAAATAGTTAACTTCACAATAAAGAGGAAAGAAAGCATAGTAATAATATTAAATTGTTCAATACTTTTGACCCCTTTTGAAGTTTAGCTCTGGTTTATGTTTATTTAATGTAAATTTCGCAATTAATAGATTAATATTGGGTACTGAGCACAAAATTTGTGCAATAATAAAAAACAGGGATATGGAATGACGGAGGCAGGGCCATTGCTAGCAATGTGTTTGGCGTTTGCAAAGGAACCATATGCGATAAAGTCGGGTGCGTGTGGAACTGTAGTTCGGAATGCCGAGATGAAAATCGTGGATCCTGACACAAACGCTTCTCTCCCACGGAACCAACCCGGAGAAATTTGTATTCGTGGTGACCAAATTATGAAAGGTAAGTACTTCACTTGCTTCTATTTCAGTATCATTCTTTTATGACTAAAGTATAATTTAAACTCCATAGTTGAATATTATCTCACCTTAAATTGTAAAAGGTTTCTTCTTATATTCTTTAATTATAATTAACGTGTTAAATTATATACTTTAAATTTTTATTCGGTCAAATATGACTAGAAGTATCAATTTTTTAATATAAAATTTAATAAATAATAAAAATATAAACTATAATATAAATTAAAAAACTAAAATTAAATTATTTAACAAAACAAACCAACCAATTTTTTTTATATTTAATTAGAAAAAGTTAGAATCAATTAAAGTTAAGAAGTAGTATTAAGCTAAATAATATCGTAAATGATTTAACAATAAATATTTAAGATAATGAAGAACCTAAATACTCTTGAAAAATAAAACCTAAAAGCTTGGTTTTGAACCACCATCACTCATGCCAGCAACCATATACTATCGCCATCATAAGCAACTATGTCCACCAGCACCATCACCGTCGCCGTCAACCTCAACCTCCAATTACGAAGTCTAAGCACTTCATTCTATGACATCAACAATGAGCACTTCACCATTGAAATTACTTCCTCGTCACGTGCCACCAATCTTCAAAATCCACCATCTCTAAGCCAAAATATACCATCTCCGTTAAAATAAAATAAAAAAGAGGGTGCAACAGATGGAGTTTAAAGTTTTTATTTTGGAAAATCTCTTATCATATGTAACTTTTTACCTTAGTTCAAAAGAAGCCCAGTTGTCCTATTTTATTTCTCCACCGTCACGCGTCTGCAATTTGAATTCTCCTTCCCTACCACCGTTCTCCTCCTCCTCCTACTACCACCTGGCCTTGGCACCCCACATGCTTCTCACTCTTAGTGTCGGCTTATCAGGTCCACAACCAGAGCACAGTCCTTCAAAATCGGAAAAATTCAATTTTTTATTAAGTCCTAATCACCTACATGAACACATCCACTATTTTTAGTTATTCAAAACTCAAATTAGGGTCATCAACTACCATATTATAATAGATCTAAACAGCCCAACCTCACCGGAAAAGAGAGAGGAAAAATTGAAACACAATCGCATAGTCAACGACAATAGAGAATCTCAATCCAAACTTCCTAAGACACCAAGTCAGAGCCCTAATCGCTTTCACCAAGTAGCTGTGATTTTTTCTTTAATCAGAGGTGGTGTTGGGGAAGATGAGAAGATGGTGATGAAACATTATTAATTAATGGTGGTTGGTAGTGGGTCAACGATATAAAAAGGGTGGAGATGATTCAGAAGATTGAGGGGGGTAGGATTAATGTTAATTAGGTTTTGATTTTTACTTTATTTTAGTTAATTTGAATATGTCATTTTTTAATATTTATTATTATTATTATAATAACAATTTTATCCTTTAAAAAATTGAGGAAGCGATGTTATCGGTCAAAAGCAACTAGCCAAGAGTTGAAAGGTGCTATTTAACTCGTAAATAATAATTATTTTGTGTAATTAGAAACTTTTGGGTATAATAGATTTCTTACACGTAAATTTTGAAGTAAAAACTGTATTTTAGTCTTCTTTTATTCCTCCAAGTAGTATGTTTGTGGTTTCTCAAAAAAAAAAAAAAAAGTAGTATGTTTGTGGGACCACTACGAATACAAATCCATGCATACAGCAGGAGTATCTTCATTCAGAATAATATTAAAATTATTTTATAGTTTTATTACAAACCATTTAGGTCAGGAAGGTGTCATATTTAGGTGAAACATTGCGTTCCTCAAGTATATATCAATAATTTGTTTTCAAGTCTTTTCCGGTGTCTCCACTTGACACGTGACATTAACGAGCCTCCGTAGAGATCGGCGGAGTCGGGGCCACCTACATAAATTTGACAAGTTCAACTTGGACAGCGAGTCAGTGACAAACTTATGAGTTACGGTGAAATATAAGGTTATTATTAATTTATTAAAAGTTAATTTAAAATATTTATCAATTTAGAATTAAAATATTTTATTTAAGTTTATAAAATGATAAGTTATAATATATTAGTAGAATTTTTTATATATTTAAAAATAATTTACTATTTTAATTAAAATTAAATAAATATATATGTATATATCAATTTTATGTTTAAAAGAGTCTTAAATTAACCTTTAAAATTTTGATAATAATTTTATACTTTAAAACAAATGCAGTAAAAGACTAGGTTAATCGAGGTCGAAATCCTACTAAGTTGTAACTAGGAGTGAGCAAGAAACCAAATTGCCTCCGAAACCGCACAAACCGCACCAATTAAAACCGCACCAACGGTTTCGGCGTATGTGGCGGTTTTAGATGGTTGAAAAACCGCAAATGCGGTTTGGGTTTGGTTTCTGAGCAAAACCGCATCTAAGAAACCGCACCGCACCATACACTATTAAATGAAGCATATCAAGAATTACAAATATCTAGAATTATCCCAAATTGTAATTATCTCTATTTAGAATTTTCATATATAAGGATAAATCATTATTCATATTTTTAGGTTCTATTTTGCTTTTGTTTAGACAAAATATTATAAGTAAAATTGTGTATTATCAAAGTAGTATTTAATATTGTGTGATGTTAAATTGTTAATTTAAATTGCATAAAATTTAATTATTTCAATTGGTTTTGGAACCGAAACCGCACCAAACGATTCAAAACCGCACCGCACTAATCATAAGCGGTTTTGAATTTGTCAAACCGCACTTAAGCTATTTCATGTGCGATTTGGACTTCAAACCGCACCAAACCGCACCATGCTCACCCCTAGTTGTAACACCCTGACGAGTGTTTCTAGAATTTTAGTGATACTGATGGAAATGACTAGTGACAAAAACTGTACGTGTAATATCATTAGCACCCATCTCAAATTAGGCGATGGTGTCTTTTCTACAAATAGTAAAATGTAAATATAATATAATGTTTTCTCATTTTATTCTTAATAAAAAGGTGCTTAAACTTATATTTTATATAGTATTAGTGATAAGTGATACTATTATTTAGACTAAGCTAGACGTTAAAAGGAAAAGTAATAGTAACTTTTTAATTTCATGTTGCAAGGATATGTCATATATGGGACCCAACTGTTGTTTAGCTATATTATATAAATAAATAAAACATACCTATCAAAAAATTTAAAAAATGAAAGTTTTTTTTTTTTTTTGAAAGTCCCATTTTTTGGAAAATATAATATAAATCAGATCTCATCGACCAAAACATGAAAGCTTATAAGGCAGTGGTTGGAGGGGTCAGTCTAGGAGGCACCTACCAGACAAAAACATGAAAGCTTATTAGGGAGTGGTTGGAGAGGTCAGTCTAGGAGGCACGTACCAGACTGTCAACTACCAAGTCTCTAAAAGAGAGACGAGGGGAAAAAGAAATGCATATAATATGAAATAAACTATAATACAACAACGATAGTTCAATTGCTTTAGTTACTAATAACCAAATCATCAAATAGTTAAATTCTTAACAACTAATTGTAAAGGTTGTTGGCTTTAGGAGTGAGGAATATGGTAAAATAAAAATAAATAGAAAAACTGAGACACTAGCAATGGACAAAATTTCAGGTTATCTTAATGATCCTGAAGCCACAGAGAGAACAATAGACAAAGAAGGTTGGTTGCATACAGGCGATATCGGCTACATCGACGACGATGATGAGCTTTTCATCGTTGATCGATTAAAGGAATTAATCAAATACAAAGGCTTCCAAGTTGCCCCTGCTGAACTCGAAGCTATGTTGCTCACTCATCCGAACATATCCGATGCTGCAGTTGTCCCGTAAGTCTACTAAATAATAATTATGCATTCTCATTTATTTTATTTTATTTTGTTTATACGAAACAAATGATCAGGCCTTTCTATTTGTGCAATATTTAAAATACTCGCAATAACGTACAATTTTTGGAATGTATTCAGCATGATAGATGAAAAAGCTGGAGAGGTTCCAGTCGCTTTTGTTGTTAGAGCAAGCGGCTCTAGCACCACTGAAGATGAAGTCAAGGAATTCATCTCAAAGCAGGTCATGATCAATACTGACTTTGGTCAATTAAAATGACTAAGCTGACTTCAATAATTACCAATATCTTTTCTTTTCTTTTTTTTAATTTTTTATATGGATTGCTGATATATTTGTTTTTGTAATGTGATGGTGTTCGTAGGTGGTGTTCTATAAGAGAATTAATCGCGTGTTTTTTGTCGATGTTATACCAAAATCACCATCCGGTAAAATTCTTCGGAAGGATTTGAGAGCAAGGCTAGCAGGCGGTGATCTTCCCAAATAATGGGCAATAATAAGCAGCGAAGATGTGCCTTGAGAAAGTTGCTGTTCGTTCGATTATGCTCCGTTAAAAAAGTTATTTGTAAATTAAATTGTATCTTTTTTTTGTTTGAAGAAGAAAAATTCTTCAAGATCATATGATCCTTGAAAACATTTGGTACTACCACAAGACAAAAATGCTTCATGTGGCTTTTCCAATGTATTGCTTAATACATTTATAGAGGGTGTTTGCGAGTGATTAATAATTCTGTCAATTTTATTTATAAGTCTTTCTAAGTAAATTTGGGTGGTTAGGAGTAAATTATTATTCGTTATATATTAATTTTAACTTACAAATTATTTTAATATAAGTTGATTATATCAAATTTAAAAACAGTAATACTTTTCATTGATGTATCATAATTTGTAAGTCATTGTTAGTCGAATACTTTTGCAACTTATTATTTTACCAACTTATAAGTGAACTGCCGTTAACCATTTCTCTTTATTACAAGTCACATTTTTAAATCAGTGCAAGAAAAATTCCCAAAATAAAAAATATTAATCTTTGTAAGGGCAGGAAAAAGGGCGACAGTAAAATGACCAAGATCTTAGGAAAGCCAAGCCCAAAAATATTTTGGACTTTAGTTTATCCGTAGTCCATTTCAACAAACCCTAAGTTATCTATCCCAAGGCCAGGACGCTCCCTTAAAGTCGTTCCAATAGATCCCCCAGGGTATTTTCGCGCGCAAACGGCAAAACCGCCAAAAAGGATGCATAATTTTGAAAACATGCCTATCGATCCTCCAATGGTCCACACTCCTTTGGCAATTGGCGATCGATCCAACCGATTTCGTGCAGTAACGTCAATTAACACGAAAATTGGTGAGATTTGTTCGATCACAAATCAAATGGCTCTTCACTGCAGCTTCACCAACAACCACCTTATTTTCCCCTACTCTCTCCTCTTCTTCGTCTTCTTCATATTTCAAATTCCCAAAGTTCATTCGCTTTTATTTTCTCTCCCCTAGCACACTCAAAACCTCCTCCTTCGTCCGATCAGTTTCAACCTCTAGTCATCAAAATCAAGATAGCGATAGCAATAGTGAAGAGCCAAAGATATCGAAGAAACTCTCGAAGCAATCTTCGTGGGAAGCCAAGGACTCCGAGGGCAACGATTATCTGTACAGGCTTGGCAAAGAGTCTGATAACATGAATATTGCCGTCGGAGCTAGGGCTGGAGTCATTGATGGCCTTTTCTCCGGCAAATTTCTTGGCAGAGACTATAAGTGAAGTAATCAATCAACCATATCATAGTATTTTTGCAGGAAACTTTTATGTGTAGCTTATCTTCATTTTGTTTCCTAATTGTGGTAGGTGTTTTAAAATTCATCAAATAATACCTGGATTTACTGTTTGTGGAAATTGAATGGTTTATTATGTGAAGCTATTGATAGCTATTACAAATTTAGACGTTAAAGGATGTGTTCAACAGTTTATGCTTTTAACATATAAAACTGAATTTGCTATCCGCTCTTGGGCTTTGATCTTTACTTAGTCTTATCATGCAGCGGATATTGTGTTTGATTACCGTCAGAAAGCAACCAGGTCACTTGAGTACCTTCAGGGCGATTATTACATTGCTCCTGCTTTCATGGTACTTTGCTTGATTGTTGTTATATACTCCATCTGTTCCAAATTATTTTATCATTATTGGTTTTTTCAAGTCAATTTAAGATATTTCAAATTCAAATTCAAAATTGACATTGATTACTTTAATTTTAGTTGATAAAATGATGAATATATTGTAAACTATATAAGAAGTATTAGTCATTGTAATATTTATTGTTTCATAATTTTTAATGAATCATTTCAATTTTGAGTTTAAAAATATCTCTGGTTGACTTTCAAAAGTAGATAATGATCTCATAATTTGAAACAGATGTAATATTTTAATTTAATTTAATTTAATTTCCTTTTGCTGCTTTCGAATTTACTTTAATGTGCAAGTGCTTCAATCATCTTTATGAATTTAACTTAATAGTAATAGTGCACTTTAAGATGAACCCTTCCCTCATCCTATTGCATATGACATGGTGTTTTATACAAGTAGTACAACTAAATATTATTTGAAACACACATCACACACATATATATTGGAAATATAGTGAAATTATAATAAACAATTATATTTACAATATAATGTACAAATATGCTTTCAGCAATCATCATGTCGTGACAAAAGCACTTAGAAGTCAGAAAATATATTATACTTATTATGGAATGGAAGTAGTCTTTTATAATCTGTTGATTACCTACCTACTAAAAAGGTCCTTATCTGTTGATGAATACAAAATTGTAGTGTGGAACAACATTTTGATAGCTACATTGTCTCACTGAGATAGTTTGTGGTGTTTTTATAATGTTGTTATGAGAAATGCTTAAAAGTTTTATGTTAAGTTCGCGTTTTTATCTCTTACAAGTTCCTTGACATGTTTTTCTTTTATGACTTAGTAACTGTAGCTGATATAGATTGATCTCCATTATTATAGTTTTGTGACACTGATGCATTTGCAGATTGTGTTTCTTTAGTTGTTTTTTATGCTTTCCTTGTGGTTGAGTTTCAATATATAGTTCATAATTGTGTTGTGGTTTCTATTTGCAATCTTGTAATCTATTTGTCTGATCTAATAAGCATTATCATTTTCATTTTGACAGGATAAAGTTGGTAAGTTCAGTCAATCTATGCAAATGTAAACAAATGCTGATTCTGTGAAGCGGGTTGAAATTTGGGAGAAATAATTGTACCCTTTTCTTTTTCAAATATTCTTTATGCTGAAGAAAGTCATATATTGGCATCTGCTGTCTAATACTATTCTAATCAAGGTTTCAAATCAATAACTGCCAGTTGATGTTCTTAAATTGTTAATCTTTCTGTGTCTATTTTCTCTCAAAAGAGAACCAAAAAAAAAAAAAAAAAGACTTAAGCATCAATGTATATCCAGATCTTAGAGATTTTATCCATGGCACCATCTCTCACCTCATCTCTCTTCTGCCGCTTCTTTTACTTGGATGCATAGGAAAAAATATTTTTAGTGTTTTCTTAGTTGTTCATAGCTGCTCATAATAATCAATTGCAACTCTTGTTTTTGAATGCTGCTATGCGACAAAGTATGTATGACAGGTATGTTTTTCTGCTACTAATATTTGAATGTGGTTTTTATATACGTGGTTTACTTCATTGTGAATAAATAAATTTCTCAACTTAGATTGTGTCTTTTATTCTTTGTTTTTTTTAATTTATTTATCAAACACACTGTTTACTATTTATGCAGTGTGCCACATTGTGAAGAACTACATTGCTCATCTTCTGAATACCAAAGTTCCACTGATTCTTGGCAATTACTGTTAACACTTTCTTGGAGGTCAATGTAAGAGTGGGTGCTAGATATGAAATAATAGCAGAATAGGTGAAAGAGGTTTTTCTCTTTTTATGTTTCGCTACTTGCTCAGAATATATTATCGGATCAGCTCTAGTATTATTGCTTGATGAGCCATATCTATTCTCTGTACCTGCATTGTGGAATCCCACTTCGGCATGGTTATTATGTCTTTTGAAGTGTTAAGTTGGTTCATGCTTTGCTTTTCAAAAAAAAAAAAAAAGAAAGAAAAAGGTTCATGTTTTAGTTCCCTTTCATTTTTCGTTCTTTTTTTTGGTTTTTTTTCCTTCCCCTTTTCTTCTTGTTGAAGTGAAGGCTATAGGTAAATATAGATGAGACATGGTTGTGGAGTCTTCACAAGCAGAATGTAATTTCATGCATGCTATCCAAACAGGCATTTGGGGAGGAAAAGGGCAAGGGAAGTCCTTTCAAACTGAACTTATATTCCAGGACATGGGAATTGAACCAGTAATCATGTCTGCTGGGGAATTGGAATCAGAAAGAGCTGGTAAGATACTTCCTGGAAAATGCTCTGATTGTGAATTAACTTCTTTTTCTTTTATGTGTGAGACAAGTGCTTAAGTGATGGTCTCATTTATTCGGTTTGAGAAAAAAATTGCATTGAAATTTGATGTATTTTAACAATTCAGTCAACTCTGCTAATTTGGTCATACAGATTTGACTAACTAAACAATTACATGTACAAACTCCAGATGTTTTATGTCTCATCCTTATCGGTTTATTATGGCAAGGGAAGTTGGAAATAATAAGGTCGAAGGACCATTTTTGTACTCTCACTCTTATCCCAGTATAATTGTCAACCCATTACCAGCACTGTATTAATATGTACTTGATACTTACTTTTTGACCAATTGATGGCAATTAGTGGCTACCTCGTTTCTGCTGTTCCACTCATTTTTGTTTCTTCTGGTCAGTGAATGTAAGCAAGAATCTTCCCCCCAAAAAAAGAAAAATTCAACCTCTTCTTACTTGCATTAGCAAGCTGATTGCTGCACAATTAACATATATGCCAAAAGAACTCATTTTCTCTGCTGAGGCCTCTGGTTTGTTGGGTCCGGATCACCTGAATCTGGAACTGTGTCCAATTATTAAATCAAATGTTAACCAATCTCGTGTAATTGGAGGCCATGTTACTATTATGATGGGATGGTGTTCTTCGTATTTTCTTTAAAGGTTGAACTGGGGGGAGGGATTGGAGGATGTGCTGAGTAGATTACGTACTTTTGGTAATTGAAGATGTTTCTACTTCACTAACATGCATTAACAGAGATCTTTTATTTCATTTTGAGCTATAGCTGTTTGTATACCAGTATCAGTGCTTGGTGTTGTTGAAATTACCTACATGGCGGATTCTTAATCCAAATTTAAGATTTCAGTTTAAAACTCATGTCATTAACCTCTCTTGGTTAACCCCCAAAAACCTGATAGATCGATGAGAAAATAACTTCCCAATTATCATAGAGGAAGGCAGGAAACTGTTAATATTTTGGGATCAAATAAGATATGGTTCGAGTTGTTAATTTTGTCACCTATTTGAAGTTTTATCATATATAAAATTTTTGTTAACAGGAGAACCAGGAAGATTGATACGTGAACGATACAGAACTGCTTCTCAAGTGGTTCAGAAGAAAGTTAGAAGCTTTACTACTTTCTACTGATATATGTATGTCTAGGGTTGTGAACTATTTCAGTGTTAATTGATTTGATTTTCTAATACCATACTTGTTTTTAGCGTTATCCATTGTCCTGATTTTTTTAATACCATATTTGGTTTTTAACTTTATCAATTTATCTAATATACCTTATATTTTTTATTTTGTCTATTAGTAGTAACATACTATGTTGAGGCCTTCTGCAATGGGATTTACAAGGCTGGCCAAGATACATTTGAATTGAACAAATTATATATATTAAACAGAAAACACTTAAAAGAATCAAGAAGCACATGAAATGTTGGTGCCTTGGTGGATAAAAGCAGGAATGAAGGATTTACCATCAAGTCAAGAATGATTCTTTTATCACAGAAAAATGTGACAGAACATTCAAAAAGACTGGAAATGATGGAGCACAGAAAGACCAAATTTAGGAAGACATTTACTGTATACTTTTAGGTCTATTTCATGCATTTTATCTTGGGTTCAGAAACAAAGGCCACCGTGCCTGATTTGTGTTGATAAGGAAGTCTGAACTGGGGTAGGTCCTAATCGCCACCTTGTGGTTAGGTGATAAAAATCCATTTTTTATGTAATTTAATTTGTATGAATGGCTAACCCAAATGTACAACAGATTTCTACAGAGATCTTTGATATGGAAGTCTGAACTGGGGTAGGTCCTAAGATTGCCACCTTGTGGTGGGTGATAAAATTTCATTTTATCTGATTTAACTTCTATAAATGGCTAACCCAATGTGCAACACATTTCTACAGAGATCTTTCATTTAGGTGCTGGTTTCGCTTAATTGACGGTGACATTGACTTATGGCCATGTGGAGCTCAGAGTTGGGATTCCAAACATTGTAAAGTCTTTTCTTGGTCTGGAGGAAGCTTGTAGAATATTATAAAAAAATTCAATCTGCCCTTCTATCACTTCACACCCTTTCTCATTGGCGAACCATGCATTATATTGTTCTAATGGACGTTTAAATAGATACTGTTTGCGATGTACTCTGCAACCTTAACTAGGTAGCTTGTGAAATCAATATTTTGCAAAGAGTACATCCTTAATTGGATGTCATATTTAAGAATAAATCTTATCGCAGGCATAAACCTTGGCCAATTAAGAAAAATGCAGGAATTATGACCATTATTATTGACTAAAGTAAAACTGAATTTACTGTTTGTCTTGGTTTATACTTGTAACCAATAGAGTCTTAGTTTATACTTGTAACCAATAGAGTCCAAATGCTTTTATTTCTTGCCTTCTTCAAGTTATCGGTGCTGTTGAGCTTGAATTTTCTTTGACTGTTGCAGGGGAAGATGAGCTGCTTGATAATAAATGATATTGATGCTGGCCTTGGTAGATTTGGTGATATACAGTTTATGTTGGACTGAAATCTGAGCTGTAACTAATAAATGTTTCTTGCAACTCTTTTTTCTGCTCTTTAAATTGCATCTTACTTGTTTTTTGTAACTTTTGATACTATTGACTTTCTTGTAGGACCTCAAATAATGATCTCTGTGATTCTTTATTGAAATGTGTTCTTGTTATCTTATCTAGGAAACACTCAAATGACAGTAAACAATCAAATTGTTGTTGGAACTTTGATGAATTTGGCAGATAATCCTACAAGAGTTAGTATTGGGCAGGACTGGCGCGAGTCAGATATTACATAAAGGATTCCTATCATTTTTACGGGAAATGATTTTTCAACACTTTATGTTCCCTTGATACGTGATGGAAGGATGGAAAAATTCTACTGGTACATATTATTTAGCAATTTCTTAACCAACCTTTTGACAAATCATCTAACTACACCAACTAGTTGGATGCTTCTTTTTATTGATGCTTTGCATGCTCCGCTCAGCTCACATAGAAGGAACTTCCCTTCTACAAACCCATGAGGAAGCATTATAATTTATATTGATAGTCTCTCTTGGTCCTCATTCATTGAAAAATAACACATGCAAAAAACATAATGTAGTAAAATCATGAACAAAAACTGTTGGACCACTACACTTGCAATACTCTGTTTACCTATTTATTTTTTAAGACTGAATAATCAATGAAGAAGAGATTCTCCAACTTGGGAGGATGAGTAGTACTCTAGCAAGAGTAATTCATATAAAACACAATTCTTTTTGATTAGTGAAACAAATTAATTGATAAAGGAAATAAAAGATATATAGCCAATTATATCAGCTAATTTCACTAATTCAGTACTAAAATTAGACTGCAAATGGATGCTTACTGCAAAAAGCTATTTATTAAATATTATATGTATCACACTTCTCAATTTTTGTATGCTGTATGCTTCTAAAACCACCCCTCTACGACTTACTGTGATCATTATAATAATTTATTGATCTTTGCAAAATATATTGTTTACTTTCATATTAGATGCAATTTTAGGTTCTCTCCCATCTTTCTTACATTCACTGTTTGTTGTACAGGCAGCCTAACCATGAAGACATCATAAATATTGTTAACAGAATGTAGGAGAAAGATGGCATATAGAGGGATGAGGTTGTAAGCATTGTGAACACATTTCCTCATCAAGGTATACACGTCTTGAAAATGATATTCATATGGAGGATCAATAATTTTTGAAAGTTCTTGTAGAACTTGACTTGTTCACTAGTGTCATGCTTTGCTCTTGTGATTGTACCTAAGATGTGATTATAAGCACTTTTGTTATATTGGGAATATTATTAGATAAGTATGATGTTACTTTCACATCCTTCCACTACATGTATATTCTCCATGGTTTATTGGTAATGCTAGAATACGGGGATGCTCTGCCGTCAAATATTGTATGGGCTTCTACCGTGATATTTCACACATGGCCATCTTCCCCGATCTTTTAGTTCTGACAATCGAGTGTTTATCGGGCCGTAACATCTTTATCTTTTTTCTTTATTTTTTTCCTTTTGTTTTTTTATCTTTTTCCTTGTACTATTTATTTTTCATTTTTAATGGGCAGCGCTGGACTTTTATGGAGCTTTAGGTCCCGAACATATGATCGATCAGTTTTGAAGGTACGTGCATATAATAGGGGATAGTATGACACATTAATCTACAAATGTAACATCCTTCTAACAGAAAGCCTGGTTCTGCTTGTATGTAAAATACTAAAATCGTCAGATTCACATCTTCTTTACATATAGATTACGTGCCGATCTGTTTATGGTAATATAATTCATCCCACTTAGTCCTTGAGGGTTCTTGAACAGACCCTACTTAATGGGATTAAGATATATTTTAAAACCCACATAATATTAGATATCTATTTACAAAATTCACCAAGGCTGATAAGACTAGATTGCTTTAGGCAACAAAATGTACCCATAATAGTGTACATTATTTGACATTTCCTCACTCCACTTTACTGATTCCTTGTATCGTTTCACTAGCGAGAGATATTGCAACTCAAAGTTCTCACCCCAAGCTTTTACCAGTGCATCACATATCAGCACAAGCTGTTTATTTATAAGATTATTTCTTCATTAAATAATTAACTAGCCCATTCTTACTACATGAAGTTTGAGCTGGTTTTAGACCTTTTCATTGTTAAATTCTACAAAAATGGTTTATAGATGCTTGGATTAATGCTGAAAATTTATTAGTCCTTCTCAATTGTAGTGGGTCGAAGACATCGGAGGTATTGAAACTCTTGGAAATAGACTTCTTAGACGAAAAAAGGACGAAAATCTCCCATGTTTATTCCCCCGAAGGTAGCTCATGAAACTTTGAACCAACCTTCTGCTTTTAAAACCAATTATTCCATCGATCCTTTTAGATATATAAAAGTTTGATGATATGAAGGCCTGAATGGTTGAGAAATGTCGGTTTCAAAATATAAGATCAAGTAGACTATTTAGAATATAATATATTTTCACATTCAAATTGATATGATTTATTTAACTTTTGAAAATAAAAAAACTTGTAAATAATAGAATTTTTTAAATAGTTTGCATTGTATTATCTAAAATTAAATAAATTCGTATTAGTTTGAAAATATCTTGAATTAATTTTAAAAGGTCAAAATTAATCCTTTATTTTAAAAAAATGGAGAGAGTATTTTGTAATTACATGGAAATATGAGAGATCAGAGATTTGTGAATCGTATTAGATCATGAAAAAACTAGTGATTTATTCTCTGAAAAAGGATTTTACAAAGCTCTTGAATAAAATACATGTACTTTCACCGGCATAAAGAAGCGTTTACAAATCTTAAAGTGCTTTCAACCTTTAGCATTTCTAAAAATTGTATCAAATACTCTCTCCGTTCCACTGTATATGATCAAGTTTTATTTTTCAAAATCAATATGATATTTTCAAATTCAAAATAGATGTGATTTTAGTAGTATTTTTTAAATAGTTTATAATTTTTATAGTTGTGTTGTTTGAAATTAAATAAATTCATATACATTTTATGATTAAAATATCTCAATTTAACCTTAAGAAGTCAATATTAATCCTATTTTAGAGAGGAGAGTATTGGCTAGACCCTGATTGAATTACAGCGTTCTTATGCAAAGCAGACTTCTTCATATATGTACTCAAGCTTAAAAAGGTCCCAAAAAAATTGAAAAAAAAAAATATATGACCTGATCAAGAATGGTCAATAAATTCTTTATCCTTTCATCCTTGAGATACACAACAAAGGTCAATTTCTTTTCTATTATAAAAAATAAATAAATAATTCAATCCTGGTTCAGTGTTTTTCATTTATGTTCATTTTTTGGGTCACATTTAAATTTCTTGAATTTGGTTGAACAGCAAACAGTGGACGCTTTACTCGAATCAGGGTATTCTCTTCTTGAAGAACAAAAGTTGATTATGGAGACTAAACTTTCAAAGGAGTACATGAAGAATATGGATGACTGGTAACTCGGAAGATGTGGTAACACAATTGCAATGTCTTTTAAATTGGTATATCAATGTCTTTTAAATTGGTATACCAATGTGGTTGAGTTCAAATTTATAGCCCTATTTTTTGTTTTTTTGGGCTGCCTCTTGCACCTTTTAGTTAAACTACATCGCTTATGAGTTATGGCTGTTGTTATCGGTCTTCGTTATTCTGAAGGAACATATTCTTCTTAGTTTACCCGTTTGTGCACAAAATGAGTAGGCCGACACGCTCTTATAAATTTTGGTACTAGGAAGATGATAGGATTAAATTTGAACTTCAAATATTCCTTAGACATGATGCTGACAAGCCAGTCTGATATGTTCTTCTTTCTTTGTTTTTTTCTTTTTTCTTTTATTTTATCTTATTAAGGACCTATAGGTCACTTCTACGTCTCCCCTCCTCTTTCCTACCCAAACCAGGGCACCATAGCATATCAGGAATTTGTGGGATGTAAGCCCCACCCACTAAGGTGGTTGTCATCTCAAAAAAAACTTATTGGGCAGCAAGGAGAATCCAAGACAATGGAAAATCCACGTATTAGTTTCTAGAGTCAAATTCTATATGCTACCAAAGTACCAATTATTTCCCTAGTGAGGTTCTCCGTTCTCCCCTTTAATATCAAATGATAGTTACACGTAAGTGGTGAACTTTCTTCCAGATTTTCTTCGAGTAGATCCTGGTGCGCACAAGATTTTGAGTATAACTCTTAATTTTATTAGTGATGTAACAATTATTTTGGCAAGCTGTTAATTCATATGTGAACCCAATAATTAAAATTCTAGTTTTGTTGCAACATTAAACATTGGCCTGACTTAATTTGGCTGTCTCCCTAATCCGTAGATGTTTCAGTAATGGACAAATTCCAGAAGTGAATTGGTGTACTTACTTTCCTAGTTTTTTTTGTTTTGTTTTACTAATGCCAATTGATTCCTTTTTTTAATTGTTTAATATGTTACTACTTATTTTTGTTACGAACCTTTCACTTTTTGATAAAAGATCTGACTTATCACTAATAAGAACTAGTACTACCTTATTAAGCCAGAATTATTAAAATGATAATGGTGGTGGTGAATGTTAAAATGAAGCTGAAGCAGAAGCAGAAGCAGATTAAGCAGGAGGAGAAATGAATGATTGCAATGATACAATTCCCAAGCTGCTAGAGAGTCCTACTTGGTAGGACCCATATGACATATGCACCAACCAACTAACTTTATACAGTCATAATAGATGTCTGTTGACAATGATTAGAAGTTTCGTAAAGGTTAAATATTTCACTTATGGTTAGGTTGGTGGATCGTTGCCGTTTAAGGTATACTATTTTGTAGTGTTTTTAGATCAAGAAAAAAACATCGAATTGAAAAAAATACTTAGTGAATGAGTCATTGGTCTAATTAGTGATCGAATCGTTATTGAATCGATGACGTCATTAATATGTAATAAATATATTAATTATTATTATATATTATATATAATATTTAATAAATGTGTAAAATTAATCAAATTTTTTACAAAAAAAATAATTAAATTTATTTGTACAATATTTATTTTATACAATTCAAATAAATACTAAATTTATATAAAAAAAAATATATTAAATCATGATCATAACTTAAAATTCAAGACGCAAGAGTGATAAAATTAAATACAAATGAATATAAATATTTCTAGAATATATTCAATAAAATTCAGTAAAAATAAATAAATCTATTTATACAATATTTACTTTATACAATTCAAATAAATATTAAATTTATATGAAAAGAAAGATATTAAATCATGATCATAACTTAAAATTCAATCAATGATACATTTAATCAAGTTCAAATGCTAAAATTTATAAATAAATAAAAAAAGGTAGGGAATAAGTAAAATCGGTGATCGGGTCACTGGGTCGACCGGTCCAACCGTCGGGTCACCGAGTTTGATTGAATTTTGACCAAAATTAATTTTTTTTGCTTGAATCGGATCGGAAGGCCGATGAGTTACAATTTTTTGTTTGACTGACGGTCCGATCTGAGTTTGAAAGCCATGCTATTTTGTCATCAAGTTATATACTCCACTGTGCGACTCAATTTATTCTACGTATAATACTCCCTGCACCCCAAAATATGTCTGATTTGCAAAACTCTATAATTGGGATCTGAAATTATTTGACAACTATGTTGATATCAAATGGAAATTAAATCTTTACCATTTTTATATTTGACCACAATGTTGACAACATATTTTCTTCTAAAAACTAATAAAAGTATAGAAGCTTTGTTCCAAGTCGACAATACCCTTGCCTAAGGGTGCCACTACATAATATCCATACACAATCCCTACGGGGACACAATGTCGACTTGGACTATTCGAGTGACACAATGTATAGTATTTTTTCAGTTTTAAATTAAAAGTTTGTTAAGAAAAAGTTAAAGTTAATTTTAAATTAATAAAATTCATAATTATAAAATATAAAATCTAATTATAAAATAATAAATCTAATAATTAGTAATGTTGAATGTTATTTGGATAGTTTATAACTATAATTAGATATCTAAAAATCCAGCAACTCAATCTTGTTTATCATGGTAAGAATCTCGTTGACTATAATTGTGGAGTGAGGAGATTACAAATACAAAATTCCCAACACAAAATTAAAGATGATTATAGAATAGATGGGCCATGTAATTTCTAAATTGAGAAGAAGTTCTCCACTACCATTTAACAGCGCTAGTTGAAGTTGACGATACATAGATGCCAGGCTCAGCTTCCGGCTAAGCTTACACTTTGGGATTTGATTGCCCACCCACTCGTCCATTGAGTTTTGTTTTATATATTTGGAAAGTTTTGGTGTCAATTTGAAATTCAAATTGTATTCTTCCATCCTATTATCATAAAAATAAATTATTTTATTTTAGTGACACTAAACACTTTAAATATTATTTATTATTATGACAATATAATTATTGCTATGATATTATTAACTCTTTGAAAATATCACTTAATATTGTAATACCATGATTATTATTATTATAATAATATGGAAATATGGGAGTATGAGATTCCACCCAATTAGCCTCTGTGGGTGTATGTATATATTCTCCACTACACCGCATAAAAAGAGAGATCTTTACACTTTACATATCTATCTAAATTGAATGGTTTGAGGTTTATACAGATCGGAATAACCTCATCTTTTGGCCTAATTTTATGGATAAATTTAAACAGGTTGGAGTAAACTCGTCTGACTGACCTAATTTTATGGATAAAACTGACCCTTATAGTATAGTCAGCAAGAGATTCCTTCGAGGCATCGCAATTTCACTTGAATTCAATCAAGTTCGCTGATCTACCCTAATAAGATATGATTTTTTAAATCTTATAGAGTTGGGATAGATATGAGATATATACCTTCTCAGCTCGCCCCCATTCGATATATATATATATATATTTAGATTATTTTATTATAAATTCATAACATTTGTAATATAATATGTTATTAATAATAGAAGTATTGTATGTTGTTTAATTTTGAATTAAAAATAATTGTATAAAGTGATAAAAAAAAATTGAAAATTTTAATTTAAAAAAATAGAATAATCGAGTAAATTGGGCGGGACGGATATAAAGTATTGTTTTTGAGGTCATTTCAAGTTCAAAAAGTAACTACGTATTGATAAAGACGAGCATTGATAAGAGTCTCTTAAACCATACGCGCTCGTATTATTTTTTTGTGTTCTCTCATGTTCAAACACAAAAGTAAAAGAAAAAAATATACAATCAATCATCGGATTATTTCTCTTTCTAATATTAATTAGAAATATAATAGTTACAATTTACATGATATAAATCAATTTACAAAAAAATAAAATAATATATAAAAATTTAATATCATTTTATAATTGAAAATTAAAATACATTAATTATTTAAAAATTAATTAAAAATAAATAAATTTCTAATTTTAAACGGATAATTTTTATCTAACATTGGAAGGGTAGGGACTGTGGCTTTTGGGTTGTCAAATAAAGGGGGAGGGAAATGTTAGGTAGTTTGTTGACAATAATGTAGTATATTGGTATTACGCAAGACATGAAATTAGACACAAAACTGAGTAACTGACGTCTAATAGTGCTGTCCAGAATTTAGAGAGAGAAACGGATTTGTGTAAAATGACAAAATAATCCTTCGATCGTCATTTGACTGTCTCGACGCTATTGGTCAGCATTCCTGTCCCAAATGACTTATTAGCTCGTCGGATGGCCAATCCTTTTCACTCAGTATCCATTGACCACGTGGATTAGAGGATGCCACCGACGCTACTCTACCCACATATATATATACATATTTAATTTATTTCGAAAATACTAATTAATTAAGGCTTGCTTTTGAATTTCAAATCAATTTTTATTGTAAAATTTGCTCATCCAAGCAAGTAATTATGAATAATTTTATCAAATTGCTATGTGGACTTATATAATTTTATTTTTTCCATGAATTAATTCAAGTTTTGTAATTGTATAAAATATATTATTAAAAAAAATTCCATATAAGCGTTACATAATATTTCCCTTGTTTTATAATTTGATAAAATATACGGAGTAGTAATTATATTAATTCTCTCTCACATAAATTAATAAATGGGTTCCATACTTATGTGAAATAGACGATATTATAAAAATATTAATTATTATTTGTAAAAATAACAATTCTCAAAGTTAAATGTCAAATTATAATCATATACATTATCTTATATACACCTTTAGTATGTATTTATTTTTCAATTATCAAATGAACAGAATTCATCATTTAAGTTAAAGTCATCCAAACCCCAAAATCTAATTAATATTCGTTTTCGCATAATATTCTAGAGCATCTAAGAATTAATGCGCTATAACTTTGGGAGCAAATAGATTAGTGGCTTATCCTTATGCTTATGATAAGGACTTTTATCCTAACCGGCTTCTCTTCTATCCTAATTAGTAGTATAATATTGGGCACGTTATTCCTATTTCGGGTGAGTATAAATTAATAAATACACTTCATACTGTAATATTAATGATATTACTACGAATGAGATAACAACTCACAAGCACAACATGACACGTTTGAAAATAAATAAAATAAAATTTGAAATCTGAATGCAATATATATATACTAGCATTACCCGCATCGTGCCTACGGCACTATGAAATAAAAGAGATGAAGAGAAAGAAGGGGGAGAAATGAAATGAAAATTTGTAAGCCAGAGAGAGAGAGGGGGAGGATATTAAATAAGAGACGGTGAGATTTATCCCAAACTTTGAACGGCTTAGATTATTTAGTATGATGAGCGGGAAATTCAAAGTTAATTATATTTTATTAGTATAGATATATATAGAGAGAGAGAGAGAGACGAGGTAAGGTTTAATGAAGACTCAATCACAACATGTCACGTTTGAAAATAAAGAAACTCCATGACGATGCAGAAAAAGCAAAGAACAATCAGAACCCAGGGTCGAAAAAAGTCCATGAAAACCACGTGTCCCGTTCCTATTTATTATATTCCATTTGTTTTAGAAAAAATCTCATTTCATAATTTTTGTTTGTTCTTAAAAAATTGATTTTTTAAAATAATAAAAGAATTACTTAATATTATAAAAAATTTCATCAAAATTTTATTATCAAGCTATCCATATTAATTTACTAAAGGTAAGAGAAGTGAGAGACACTTAATAATCTTGTGCGAGACATTATTTATAATAATATTTTAAAAAATTATAAAACACCTTTTGTATATAACATAAAAAAAGAGAGTTTATTTATTTTATATAATAACTCGGGCAATTATATGCGATATTTTTTATTTATATATTATCTAATTTAATAACTTATAATATTTTTTATATAAACGAAATATATCTTTTAATGTCATTAATATTTTTGTGAATTAACAAAGTGAAGGAGTATCATTAGTGGGGGTGGTATAATAAAGTTAAATAAATGGGTGAATAAAATAATCCAACGGCTGTCCGCGTGTCTAGTCGAGAGACCGACCCAACCGTTGTTTGTCGTGCTATTACTATTTACTAATACAAATACTACTAATTCATCACCAAGTTACATCTCCGCTCCAAACTATTCTCTACCTAGAATCGTTTTGATTTTCTCATCTATCTTCCCTCAGAGAAAACAAACTCTCTCTCTCTCTCTCTATATATATATATCTAACTGCACATGGATCGATCAGTATATATACATATATAATTAATATATACGTAGAGATCGAGAGTACTTAGGTGGTGGAATATATATACATTCACGAGAGGGATACACATATATAAAAGAGGAAATCAATAAAGATCGAGGTAGTAGGTCTGGCTGGGTTAAGGGCGATAGTGAGTCGAATCGGAGGGAGACGCGGTCGTCGTCGGATAAAGGTGATGGATTGTTGGGAAAAGATAGTTTTCCCTGTCAGAAAATTTTGCTTTGCCGTTTCTTCCCGTATCAAATCTCGCAAAAATGGTCAGTCCGTCCATCCACTTTATCTCTATATATTAATTAATTCCTCTATCTCTCATTTATAAGTTATAACAAACAAACAAAAATGGTCAGTCCATCCATCAATCTCTCTTTAATTCAACACACACAAACAAATTAATTTGTTTATTTAGTGCAAGGCCAGGGTATTTTTTTTAATTAAATTACTCTTTTGGAAAGAAAGAAATAGAAATTTTTGTTACAAAATTTTAATATTTAAGTAATACTAGTATATAAATATGCATGGTCGGTAGGAATTAAAAAAATAAAATAAAATAGACTTGTGGCTTTCTTTCCTATCTCTTTTTATTTATTTATTATTATTATTTAATTTTGACTGTCCGTTCAAAATAAACCGCCCTACCACAGTCTCTCGATCTCTCTCCCTATTTCAGAGAAAAAGTCTTAATTCTCAAATTTATTTCTTTTATAATAAGAGTGCCGAAACTCTTCTTTTCTTACAAAAAGTACTCAATTTTATCATCATAATTTTAATATCTTGTTATTAATTTTAAAGTTAAATATGAAACAAAAATATACCTTAATTTATAAATTCTGCAAATTCAGATTTTTTTTTTGTGTGGGTAGAACTTAGGGAATATTATTTTCTCTTTTATTTATATATTGTTATTAGTGTTTGAATGAGAGAGAGAGAGATTATATGTTGTTAATAAAAGGAAAAGCAAAAGAAAAAGAGTAATTGCTTGTTTCTTCCTTTATTTTCTCTAAATTATGAATGATCATTACTATTATTATTATTGATTTTTCTTTGAATTTTGCCTTACTAAATTCTTAACTTCTAATATCAAGATTCTTCCTCTGCACCTTCTTAACATCTCTTTAAAAGGGATTGTTCTCAACTTTTAGGCCGGCACATATATGCCTTGGCCAATTCACAAGTTGGCTTAACTTCTTTTTTCCCTTTCTTTCTTTTTCATCAACTTCTTTTGTTTTCTTTTCCTTCATTACATAAGTTGGTCGGTCCGTCTAAAGAGCCATTCTTATTTGCCAAAGTCATTTATAGCAATTACTAGTTCGGTGCCAGCTATCTGAAATCAATGAATATGAAAGGTGGTCTTACCACATGGTTGTTTTTGCCTTGGTCATTTGTTCTCTCTCTCTCTCTCTCTCTCTCTCTCTCTATATATATATATATATATATATATATATATATATACATATAAATGAGAGTAATCTATAACAAATGATTGTTATGGGGTGTTTTGGCCTAATTTGTCCAACACTTACTCCTACTAGCAGTTGGGTAATTTTTTTTTCCATTCACGGTTAAGATCTTGGTATGGACGGTGTAAGATTAGTAAAATAATACCCATAGCAATCATTTATTATGCATCATTCTTTCATATATATATATATATATATATATATATATATATATATATAGGGACAGATCCATTAACAATGTTATAAAAATAAATCTATTTTTATAACAAATCTCAATCGTCTGAGTTAAAATCTAACGGTTTATATGACTCTCATCCGCAGTTTAAATTTTAAGTATCCGTAATATTATACTGCAGACTTTAAATATCCAAAATAATCCCAATAATTATTTAATATAATTACCGTTTATAATATTAAATTACAAACAGAGTAAATAAAAAAATTTACTGTCTAAAATATTAAACTCCGTTAAAGATGTTTCTTAGACCATTTTTAAACATTTGCACCAAAGAGACCGCTAACAATGATGGTCACATCCACTAGGATAAATCCACTAAAAGTCGCTGTTAGTTTGTTTAATATATAGTCAAGTGCTAAATCCTTTTTAATAGTATATGATCTATTTGATAAACCACCAGTATGACATGCCTAATAAATGTCAAAATATGAGTTGAATACTCCTATCGAAAGAATAATTAAATCGACAACCGAATAATTGCAACCAGGACAATTATTTCCATTATATTAATTAAGAATGCTCTCTAAAACATTTTTCGTGAAATTTTAACGTTCTAATCAAAGATGGTTTCTGATCCATACTTCACTTATCTTTTCACATATATAATAATATACCATAAGAAAGATCTACATAAAGATATATTATAATAATGGTTGGCTTACATCCATCCACTAGGCTGGTTCCACTTTAATCATCAAGCGTACGGATTCTTGAAGTGTGGAACAGTGACTAATATACCAACCGAATCAATGACCTAACTTGAATATCAGTTTTTTTTAATCTACATCTGAATTAAAAAAATAAAATAAAATAAAAAATAATATATTAAATAATTACTTTAAAAGACAAATTATTCTAGTAAAATAAAAATTCATTTCATTTCATTAATTTTTATTCTATTTAAGAGATGATAGAATAAAATTCATTCTAATAAAATAGATATGTATAATAATTTTACAATTGTATTACATCGCTCACTGTCACTAACAATCAAACATATACTTGAAATATTTTAAAATCATTTTATTCATTTTTTCATTTCATTCTTCCAATTCAAAGGTAATGAAATTTATAGAGGCGGAAAGGGTATTGTACCATGCGTAATGAGTGTTGTACCTTATGCCAGAAATGATATTCCAGCCCTGGAAATTTAAAATACCGTCTTCCTTCTTATAGATCGGATTTTCCTTCTTTTAGATAGGAGGAAAAAGTAGAAGTAAGAAAACTGCGAAGGTTGATGGTAATTGCTAGAAAAGGAAAGTTACACCTTCCCAGGATGCCAAATTAGTCCCTCCCAAAATTAGGAGGAAAATGATGCGATTCCTTCCTTTTGACTTTTTTGTTTTGTTTTTTGCATCGTTGCTGTTGGTATTAATGTGCTCATTGTGCTGCTATTTTGGAATCAGAAACTAGTAGTTTCAAACAAAGATTACTTACTTTCTGTCTCCATGGTACTGTTTGGTTCAGGTGCCCATCTTTTGAAGCTTCACAATGATATACAAACCTGTGGGTACGAGGATGTTCGGGTGATGTGGGAAATGCTTAGGAAAACGGAATCCGAGTTGATGTCACGCCCCCCCAAGAGGAAGCAAAGACCATTTTGGAGAATTTTCGTATGGCACAACACTAGCGCTGCCTCATCATTCTCCATAAACCAAGCTTAACAAGCGTCTCTGCTTCATACTACAATAATATTCGCATCCTTTAATTAATTCCTGCAAAAGACATGGACGCCATCAGTATTCACAAGCCTACGGCTAACAGTTGAGAGCACGATATGGTCCAGAGCAATTGCATGTGTGTCCATATCTGAATGACACTACCTCCCTACCCTACCAAAATATAAAATCACTTGCTTTTGTATTTTACAAAGGCGAATTATCTTATATATTGAAAGGGAAGGGAGGGAGTCTTATATACGTATACCCAGTCAACCTCTATTGCCAGTATAAAGAAATACTGTAACCATGGTGAAGTCATTTGTAAATATATCATGTTTTGCCGATATCCTAAATCAAGTCATACTGGGGGAAAAACTTTAGCGGGCTCAATTTTGTACTTGCATCAAGCATGGGTGATGTGCTATGGTCCTATGGATGTGTAAATGAAAAGATCCATTGGAACATGCCACCAGAAGTGGATATCCATAAAGCATCATTATCTCCTTCCAAAAGCCAAATATAGTATTGATTGTTGTAATTCAGTATATTAGCACACTAGCTATCCATGTAGTCGGTGCATAAAACCTCCTATAGGGATCAGAGTTAGCTAGATCCATATCATTTTATGATCCCTATCGAGCTATCCATTCTGTGACAACTTTCAACTTTCCCTCTGGAAAAATGGATGCTACTTTAAATTATTCATACTGAGAACACAGTTGCAACATGCTGGAATATCAAGTAAAAGAGTTCTCTCATACTTGGGGCCAAATTTATTTATCCAAAAAAACCTTCTATGACCAAGTAAAATCAGTTCAAACTACCGCTACACATCATCTTGTTTTATTGTTAAAGGGCTCCAAAATTGTACCCACAACATCAAAGCTTGTTAACACAAACAAGTAACTAATACGCATGAAATGTATAGTAAGTCACCCCAAGTTTCTGATCATCGAAATCCTATATAATTTTTCTCCAGTCTCGTAACATTCTGTGAATAGAGAAGTGGATTAAATGATCAAGGGAGTTTACCCCAAGTTGAGGTGAACTTTTATGTGAAGAAAAAATATGTTAATGCAAGAGCCCTACAGCGCAAGAACTCTAGCAATATAAGGATAAAAAAGCCTGGCAAAGATATGTTTGATATTCAATCTCCCATTATTTTCAATTAAATTATCCAGTTTATCAATACCCTGACTATATCCAGTGAACTTCACATAGAACCCGGATGTTTGGTCCAAGCCACAAAGTCTACACATCAAGCGCAGTTAAATCAACTTCAATCTGAAAGCAGCATCCAATCTCATACTTCCCAATTAGTTGCTTAGGCCTTATATAGGACCAGAAGGCCAAATCCACTTCTTATTCAGGTTTGCAATAACAGTTCTCTCCGGATAAAACCCTCGTCAAGGGCAGAGCAAAAGGACAATAACTAACATAGTCGTATAGTTATATACTACTACGACACCAGCCATACGATACTATGACAGCTTGAAACAAGTAAAAGATCATGACCAAAATACCAAGCTACAGTCCATGGAGCCAGATCCACACACATAATGAAACTCCAACTCCAAATGCCATTTTATGTCAATATAAGGAACTGTAGAAGTTCAACTTAAGAAAAACATGACATGCAAGAATAACAGTAACATCAGTTAGAGCTACAATGAGAAAGACAGATACATGGAGTAATAGAATATACAGCCTTACTGCCAAAATAGCAAGAATTTCAATCTTTAAAACTAAAGTTAATGTGAGCAAGAGCAACTGTAACATCAAATAGACCTAATGTGAGCAAGACAAGTACATGGAGTAATAGAACTTACAGAATCTCCAGTCCCAAAATAGCAAGTGTAATCTCCAGTCCCAAAATAGCAAGTGTCAATTGCCAAAGAGAGCAAGAATAACAATAACATCAAATAGAGATAATGTGAGTAAGACAGATTCATGGAGTAATAGCACTTTCAGAATCTTCAGTCCCCAAATAGCAAGGATGTTAATTGCCAATATAAGATGCCAACCTGTATTTAAACAGGTAAACAGAGATATGAGTCGATGACCAATAGATCTAAAGAAAACAAAATCATTGCCAGACAATAGACGATAAACTGACATGGAAAAAAAAGATGAGGTTTTTACAGTCTTGATACATTTTTAAGTTCAGCAGCAAAGACACTCTAAAAGCTTAGGAATTTTATATATACTGCAACCTTTTTTTTCATGTTCAAGGAAAGGGTCGTTCATCTCACAGCGTAAGACTATTAATAGTAGATGTAATCTTATTACAAACTTTTCAGAAAAAATAATTGTATAATAACATTGAATTCTTTTCAACTTTAAACTGAAGGGGTGTTGGATTCCTTAATGCAGCATTAAACAAATTAGGTCTCAGTTGACTACGTACATGTTTATTGTTCAGACCTCTTAAACTGACTACGAATCCAAAAGAAATAATATCCAAACATGATGCTTCCAAAAAAGAAACACTGGGTTAATAAAATAAAAAAATGCTAACAGAAGAATAGTCTTGATAAGCCATCATAAAATTGAATAAAAATGAAATTAATAACGACTAACAAAGCATAATGACATTTCAGTAAATAGTTCTTACCTCTCAACGGCTAGTCTACTTATATAATCAGTTCTTACTGCTCAACGGTTAGTATACATGCCTGATGCCAAAATTAGAAGATAAAGTAAGAATGAAGTACTGTGCAAAATGAATCATCCATATATAACTCTGTAGTTTACCATTCCGGAACCTCTGAACTTGGCACAAGTATGTCCCAGCTTTGAATAGAGAAAATTAGGTATAGGTATAAATTAAATGATGAATAAACATTCAGGATTTTGAATATATGAGATAACATTCAATAAGAAAGTGATTCAGGTTTATTTTGAGAGAAAGAGAGCCGCGGTGCGGGGGTTTGACTGTACATAGATACGTTCCATCAGTTAATACTAAAACCCTGCAGGTGTACAGATATCTTGGCTGGAAGATTGATTTCCCCAAGTATTGGGGCTTGACACTGTTGATACAAAACAGTGTTCAACCCCATTTTATATATAGGTGGTACTGCTATTGTTCCAGAATCCGGATGCATCAGAAATGGACTTTGACCTCAGATCTATTTCAATTAATTAAGTAAACATAAACCAATTAAAAGGCACATCAATTTGTGATGAAAACTTGACTAAAACTCACAAAATAGCTTGTATGGAGCTTTTCTGCGCCAACAACAATAAAACTCTATAGATCTCATACTCATTAAAGAAAATTATAGTGAGATCCTGACATACCAAGAAAATAGTAATGAACAAAAATGGTTTTGAGGTCCTGACAACTGAACTTCAAATGCTACTCACCTAGAATACAAAGAACTAATAAATACAATTGAAATTAAAATTAAAAAGAAGACAGCGGTAAAATCCAGCAGTGAACTTTACCTCATGATCAATCAACTCGTGAGCCATGTGTTTAATAAATTAATATTGAAATTCTAGTCAATACATACAGTTGAAAATATATGTGCGTAAAATCCAGCAACCATTAGAAGTAGTAACCTTTACCTCATGATCAATCAACTCATGAACCGTGTGTTTAATATTGAAATTCCAGTCAATACTTACAGTTGAAAATACATGCACAAGAACTCTTGCATCAGGTAATTTCAACTTTCAACTTTTTACTATAATACTGAGCTACACAAATTATTCCTACAAAACTGTTCTAAATTTCCTCATCAACTCTAAATTACAAAGGAAAAGGAAATATGCAGCGAGGCATTTGTTAATCTTACAACAGAGAAACCAATAGGGGCATATATTTTTTTTCAATTCCCTCTTGTTTGGTTGCTTATAAATGTGGTTTCTGACCGAGGAGAAGCTGTGTAGGAGGAGAATTCAATGGTTTCCTGCTTTGGTCCACATTATTTTCTTGAGGATACTTTTTTAGCCTGGGAGCAGTAGACTGGTTTAAGAGGTCTTGAAAAGAAAATTCACTACATTGAGACTGCTCAAAGGCAGAAAAACGTCATGGCATTTGATCCAGTATAGACCAATCCAAGCTCAACAAGGAGAAAACAAAGGGTGGTCTTATGTTTCTTCCTCGAATGCATGTGTGCATATTTTCTCCAGCATTAGGGGCCAGTCCTCACCCAACTGTCGTGGATTCAACTCCATTGCAACTTTGAAATCTAGCAAAGATATCGGGCAACAGGGTCTATATTCATGCATGACTTCCAGAGGCCTACTGCTACGTTGCATCTGATAATGATGACCAGGTCTGAAGCCATTAACAAGCTTCGAATGAGCCTGATGGTTGTGGGGAGTCTTGTTTGCTGGCTCAAGCCCTGATCTGGCTCCCACAAGTTCAAGACAAGACCTAATTAAACCTTTCAAGTAAGCATCCAAACCATTGTTCAACATGTTGGCACAGTCCACTGGTACCCCTTCAAGGCCCTGCAATGTCGCAATCTGCTCCATGTGTTGCTTCAGTGTCATTATATCCAACAAATCACCAATGTCGAATGAGCTAACAAATTTACTGCTACTTGCTAAAGGCGATACCCTGCGAGCTCCACCTGTACTAGCAGCGCAAAATGGAATGCCAAGTGGAGGACAGAGTGATCTCCTAGCAGATACCTCTTTCCCATCTTTTTTAACCAATAATTCAGTCTGGTCTGTGCTATGTACAGAAACCGTACCAATTTCTGATACTGTAGACAATTTAGCTGGGTTCTCACCTAAAAGCTCCATTTCATTCTCCGCTTGCTGCTTGAGTCCTTGATGATGCTGCACTGCCCTCTTGATATCAGGTGGAATTGACTCCCCATTCTCCAAAATAACATTAAAATCACCAGATTGTGTGGTCAATGATTGTTGAGATATATAATTTGCCCTCCCATTCGAACCAAGAGCACTACGACGATCCCCATCCCTCCTATCACGGGTTCCTGTCCTGGCCTTTCTAGGTGATAGTGGCAGTATGTCTCCATTTGACAAAGCTGGAAGATTTGGAGGCTGATTTATAGCAGGATGGGACGCATTTTGTTGATACACAGCACTTGGAGGCTCTTTATTTCCAACTGCTCTTGTGTCATTAAGAGCATCTACTTCATTAGCAGGCGGAGGAACTTTTGCCGTACAAGCATTTCTGAGAATCGAACGAATGAACTGATTATGCAGAAGAATATTCTCACTCCCAACAATCCCTAGACAAATCTTATTGAACTCAACCTTGTTCAACTTCAAACTCAAGAATCTATTCAAAAAATTAAAATACTGCTTGGACCTCTCTGGACCAAGTCTCCTTACTACCTCTGCTTTCAATTCAGCGAGATTGATCCTTGAGTGCTGATGTGGTGGTTGCATTTCTCAACACATAAAACCCATACACTACAAGCAGGATTATCAATTTTCCACTGCCCTAAACATAAAATCTGAGACCCAATTCAACAACTAAATTAGGGTTTTGCTCTATTTTCAAAAACCCATCTTCCAAAGTAGAATTAATCCCCTCTAATATCACTCTTGATAACACTGTACCGAAACCAAAGTGTACAGAGACTGGAGGAGTTGAGTTTTCATTACCAGAGATCTCAATTTTCAACTAACTCTCCCTCCAAAACTCAATTGCCAAAAATTTTAAATTTCAATCCACCAAACTAAAACTTTTACCCCAGCCAACAATAAAATGCATAAAACCCCATTATTTTTAATACATAGCATCCAAAACCCACAAAAAGATACCTCTCTGTAAGTCCAAGTAATTTATTCAAAATTAACAACCTCACACCATCAATAATCCTCTAGTACACCTCAAACAAACTCAAATGTGAAAAACAGGGGAAAGTAGTAGAGTTTCTTGCTTCAAAGTTCAAATTTTAGACACAGAATTGGAATGAGACAGCAGACATTGAAGAGATTTAAGCTTCTACGATACAAAATAAGAGTTTACTGAGAGAGGAAATTGGTACTCTGACCTTATTGTTAGCTTCAGAAACTGAATCAAAATTCAGATTCAGAATTAGCATTCACAAAGGCTTGCTCGTTGGAACCCATGAAAGTAGTTGTTCCCGCTGTTTACATTCGCTATCTCTCTCTTCAAATTGTTTTGCATTTCGATTCCGCCTGGAACTATCACTCGCAAAATATCTCTATCTACCGATTGAATCAGAGATTGAAGAGACCCCCTGTGATCGCTCCTCCGATACTATCTCTCCTGCGGATTCTTTTTTCGTTCTTGTGTCTGTGTAGAGAGAAAATAAATTGTTTTTTGTTTTTCTGATTTTATTTTCCTTGGCTATGTGAACGTAAATATGAAACGCGAATTATAGCACGTAGATCTTACGCGGGATCCTATTGGTGATCACACTTACATGTTCATATCTAATTCAGGCGTGTTAGACTTGCTAAAAATACCAAAGATTTGTTTAAGTCATAATTTTTTTTAAAACAATATAGTTATAGTTATTAGATTTTTTATTTTTTTTGATTGTTTGACCGAATTTAAACACACCCTCCACTGTCGAGGATTGAACTTAAGTTGTGTTTGATTGTATCTTAATATATCTTAACAACCAAGCTTTTAATGAATATTAATAGTCCATATTTTTATATTAAGAGGTCATTTGAATAGTTAGATACAAATATGAGTCTAAACCATTCAAATGCAAATGACCTCTTAATATAAAATTATGAATTGTTAAAATATATTAAGAGGTAAGTTATTAAGATTCATTAAGATGCAATCAAACAACACCTAGAAGAAGACTAGAATACTACAGAGCCAAAGATTTTCTGTTTAGAAATTATTTAGATGTGTTGAATAAATTTTAATATGCACTCATTTTAAGAGGGTGTATATCTCTCTCTCCCTTCACAAATTTTTTAGGCAAACAACTTTGTATATACTATAATCAAATATTATTCGAATTTTTGTGTGAGATCTTAGTTTTTAATAGTTGTGATATATGTAGTGTTTAGAGTTGTACTCTAAAATTATGCATTACTTATTCTTTTTAGGCTGGACGTGGTTCTCATTTTTCAGTAAAAAATAAAATTTAGCCAGAAAAATGTAAAATCTAGTGACAAAATATCTCAATATTATTTACTGTGAAATTAAATAAAGTGGGAGTCTAATGCATAATAATAAAATCACAGCAGATGACAAATGTGCTAGGCAGTAGGCAGGGGAGACTCAAAGATGATTAACAGTACTAGTGCATAGGCATATCTGAAATTATTTTTGTTGGACATATTTTTATATATTTCAGTTGCATGAAAGAAAGAAAGATGATAAATACGGCAAAATATGAGTGGTATGGAGTTTGGTAGTGCAGTCCAATACACAGAACATCATGTTGGAATTAACCTCATTACATGGTCTGCATTCCAAATACTCCGAAGCAAATGAAGCTACAAGCAGAAGACATCGTTCATAAAAAGAAAAGGGGTGTTGAGGGAGGTATATTATTTGTTCGCTCAGTAACTAACTAACCATTCTGTTCCAGCCTTAATTCCAGGTAAACATATATACCACATGAACTGAGTTAACAAACAAAAAAAAAAGAAAAAGATGGAAATACATATGAAAAGGAGGTCCAAGTATATATTACACTGTAAAAGTACCACTCAATCCCTTCTTCCATCTTCTCCAAGCATCAAACATTGTCTGTCTGCTGAAAATGGCATTATATTTACTACTGATTTAATTTCTAAGAAATAAAATTCCCCGCAAATGCACAAAGCATCTTCAGAAGACAATGTTTTGGTTGTTACAAGCGCTTCCACTGAGATGACAATAAACTTCATTTTGATATAACTAGAATATTTAGACCCCTAACTCAACCTTGATGACTGAAAAAGTTGCGCCGCCGTAGACAAAGTAAGTGGGAGATTGAATGGATTGTAGCACAAGTATTTGTTTTGAAACATACTCATTCTGTAGTTATATTTAGCATGCATGTTATAAACTGAACGAAGATTTACTGAAGCTAATATCACTAAGGCAGAACACTGTCTAAACTGTAGTGCATCCGACAATTTTAAGTATCAACCAGAGTCAAAGATCAAAGTCAACCTACATATGAATATTATGATAATGATACTAAGACAACTGTCTTCCTAATTATGTTTCATCTTCTTATAAGGTATGGCATAGATGCAGGGTTAGTCTAATTGAGATCCACATTTACTTCCAAGGCTGCACTGCAAAGTTAACAACAGTCCCTTGCTCAATCACAAAATGAGCGGGAGCATATATGTCTACTCGGTGGTCTTATTGTGTAAACAACATGCATAGGATGTTTCTTTACAATAATCTACTTCAGAAATAGAGATTTGATGCCGATAATTCATGGCAACTTAATTTTTTTTAAAACTATTAAATCTGTGAAATTCTACAATGAAAACAAAAGAAAGTTGTTAGAATTGAATCACTACAAGACCTATATTTTGAGCATCAACTCAGAGATTTTCTAATCAAGTCTTCCATACATGCATGGGTGTACACAGTGGAAGACGCATTCAATATATTCTTCATTTCAAAACATGGTTGCTAGGTAAACTGGCAGTACTGGTGGTATACATGGCAAAAGAAGTTATAAAGTACCTGTACTAGAAATGCACCAAATCAGCTGTTAATTTAGATGATGCGGAGTATTTTTCGTTGATCAAGTTGTATATGGAGGGAACAGCTGACAGCACCTCCCTTCCTCCCCGCGCTTCACCCAGTTTCAAGGTGATGTGCTTTTCCGGAGCTACAGCCTCATTGCGCAGTAAGCTCTTCTGTAAGTTCATTAATCATAATACCCAAATTCAAAGATAGTTTCGCCTTCTTATTCCAGGGATTCAATGACAGAGAAATTTAAGGTTCTATTTTTGCTCAAGTCCAATTATAGCTAATTCCAATCATGAATTGTAGCATCGTCAAAACTTTTGAGTATAGGATTTGATCACGTCTTTGGTGATGCCCTCAGCATTACAACCTTCAGATATATGTAATCAATGATACAAAGTTCAACCATGAAGACAAAACCTTTCGGATCAGAACCTTCCTTGAATTTTACACTGAAATACAACAAAACAATGAAAAGTCTAATTTGACAGCTAAAGCGAGCGACTAGGAGACCTTCCTGACAGCAAGCCCTAGTCCTAAATTTCCTGAATTATGAAAAGTGCTTAAGAATAAATTGTTTAGTTGGGAGATCAGACTTCCGCATCAATTATATCGCTACAAGTGATTGTTATGGAATGCCACTTCTGTCATCTACTTGGAAATATGGCCTTAGCCTTACATTACAGGGAAAAAATAAAACCTCATTAAGAATCAATCCATTGCTGAATGTGTAAAGTACCCAGCTCATAATTAGCAAATCCGTAGATGGACGATGATCGGAGGATTTGGGGATAACATTAGTTGATTATGTTTGAAGCCTGCAAACCACACAGGCAGTTAGAGTGGAATTTGGGAGTTGATGCATATATGTATAAATGGAAGAGTACGAATGATGTTAGACAACCATTTACTAGCAAATCAACCATTAAATATTCAAAACCTGGTTTTACAAGGTTATATTGAGTTACCATAATGAGTAAATGCTAGATATCTCAAACTTACTAGTAGGAAAACAATTATGATATTAATATTATGGATGATTTTTAATTTTTTAAAGTCGAGCGAATGATGAAAAAAATAGTCCAGCGAATATTCTCTAATCATTTTGGATTGAATGTTTAAAATATATTTATCTGTATTTTTAATTAATTAAATTGGATAATTTATACCAAGTACTTTTTAAAAACTTTGGGGTGAATGATCAAAAAATATTATTATTTTTTGTTATATATATATATATATATATATATATATATATATAGATGTATATTATTTCTTACTTCCATTTTTATTTAATTTATTTTGTATATATAAAACTAAAATAAATTTTTTTTTTGTGACACAGAAGGGTGGAGTGTCTTTTCTCTTTACTATTTAAAGTTTTATTTATTTATAGCATTAAGGGGTTGTTTGATTAGTATTTAATAGAGCTGAATAGTTGAATTGGACAGTCATTAAGTGCGTTTGTTTTGAGCTGAATGACTGAATCGATTAGATATTTGGGTTGAATGACTAAATTTAATTTTTTTAGTTGAATGAATAAAAAAAATTATTAACTATTATATTAAGTAATATTAAATAAATTTACAATAATTTTAATTTTTTTTAGAGGGATAAAATAATAAAAATATATTATTCAGATATTTCAGACATGTCACTTATCAAATAATTTTTTTCATTCAATATTTAAAATTTTATTTTATTCAACTTATTTAAATTATTTAAATATTTAAAATTATTTTATTTATTTTTTATCAAACACCCATAAGGATGGAAAGAAATATTGTCGTTGCAATTGTCCAACACCAAATCATTGGTTTTCAGACTAAAAGTGATTGATTGTATTGAGAAAAAAAAATGGAAAGTCACGCACATTACCCGTGCTCACAAAAGGGGAAATGAAACTTCCATGCTTTCCCTATTTTAATTTCCAGCAACACACTCCATCTGATTCTGCCTCTCCTCTCGATCCGTCAAAAGCAACATTTTCTGTTCTAGTCTAGGGTTTCTGTTCCAAATGCACCTCCGAATTGAAACCCTCCCTCTCTATCGGTAAAAGTTCAATAATTCGCAGATATGAAGCTTACAGTGAAGACTCTGAAGGGTAGCCACTTCGAAATTAGGGTTCAGGCGACCGACACCGTGAGTCATCTCTCTCTATATATAGGCATATAACCTGCCTGTTTTGTTTTTGTATGCTTATGTTTTTTCAGACATATAGTTGTTATTGCATTGCTGATTTAGTTTATGATATACGATTATATAGCAGCATTTAATGAAACTTTTTGAATTATCAAGCAATTGATTATATTTGTTCTTATTTTTTTTTTGGTCTTTATTTTTTTCCGCAAACAAACAGAGAGTTATGGCAATGCTTACTGTTAGAACATTTTATTTCTGTTTGGGATAAGAAAAGAATCCCCACAATTGTGTGCTAACGTTTGTTCTGAATTTTCAAGACAGTGGTGGGCATAGATGATATTGCCACTGGTTTTGTCTATGGATTATTTTTCTACAACTTTTTTGATTGTTTCCATTATTAGGTATCCAATATGTTTAGAAATTACGCGAGACACTTATCAATCAGTGTAAATGTCAATCGGTGTTTGGTAAATAATTATTAAATGAACTTTATAAAAGATATTTTGGTAAGTTTGTTTTAAAAATTGTTTGTCCTATATTAGAACTTTTTTTTAATGTAAGTTGGACTTAATTAGTAATTGATGTATATTAAGAGGGTGGTGTGTAATACGATATACATTTCCGTCCTTTCTCTCTTTTTCTTCTTCCTTCCACGTATTATCTAAATCCTAATATTTAAGTTGGTCATAGCTTGCTTTGATTAAACAAACTATTAAACTAAAAAACCACATGATAAAAACCTAAGCTGTGTCAGCAAAACCTTGTTGTGTTAGATCTCTGATTAGTGGAATCAGTCTAGAAACTGATAATGATTTAAAGAATTGACCGCGACATGGTCTCTAGAGATAGGTGAAACACAACATTGTAATCGTGTCGCCTGAATGGTCCTATAAACTCTTTTTTTGATGATAGGACTTCCATCAACATGTTCAGACTAAGCGCATAGAGATAGCTTTCTACATTTAACAAAATAAAATCTTAATAATGTGCTAAAATGTATTCTCTTTGTGAAGTCAGCGGCCAACTTGCTGATGTCTTGACTGAAATGTCTTAGTAGTAAGGTGTTTCACCCCATTGCGTTCAAGCTGGACGTGCGAAATGTCTTTGATCCACTTTAGTAGGTCTGGCAATGGTGGGGGTATGGTCCGGGGGATCATTCCCCACCCCTGCTCCGCTCTGCCCTGCCCTCTTTCTTCCAAAATCTCAGATTGTTTTGAAATTAGCAAACACGCATCAAAACTAAATCAAACAACAAATCAATTTAGGTGAAATTAGCATGCTTAAACAAAACCTGAGTAGCTACTAATCATAGATCTTCCCCAAAGTTCCAAAAAAGATAAAATTTTAGGAAAAGATGTAGGAAAATTGTATAAATATAATAAAGGAAGAAGAAATAACTAACTTGATTGAACTCTCAAAGAGGCGCATTGACAGAGGGACGAAGACGGAGCCGACAACGGAGGGGCAAAGTAGAAGGGGAAGGAAGTGTTTATGTCAAAATAAGCGTACAAACAATTTGTATTCCATCTAGAATACCGTGTTTGGTGATATACTATTCTTTGTTTGTTTGAAAATGGAATTATATTGGCTAAACCTTTTTTGGGATATATATATATAAAAACGGGGTGGGGGTGGTGGCAGAGCTCAAATCCCATACCCTACACTAACCTTACATGGTTTTTAAAATCAGGTCCCATTAGGGTCAGGATCGATTGGGTCCCATTGGGTCAGGGAAAATTGCTAGACCTACACTTGAGGGGAGTGTTAACTAATGCCCTTATTAGTCTTTTACTATATCAGGAACTTTTCTCATATAAGTTGGAGTTAATTAGTAATCTACTAAAGTGCAGTGTTTAATACGATATACATATCCTCTCTTTCTATCTATTCTTATTCCTTTCACATAATATTTAAGGTTTTAAGTGTTATGTTAAGGCACTTTCACAAGCATTAAATCCTAGTTTCTCATTGAAGTGCTTGTAGACTCCTAATTTCTGCTGACAAAAGCACTTCTGTTTTGTTACCAAACAATCTCCAATGTGATCGTTTAACTTTAAAATTGCTTTAAGTTCAGTGTGTTACTTCGGCATACAGGCACATAAGTTAACTTCTTAATACCTATCAAAAACAAAAAATGTAGAAACAAAATATAGCTATACAATTAGCTTGTTTTTGTATTATTTTATTTGATAAGTAGGACTCCTTCAGATGATTGTCTTGACTGATTGAAATGTGACTGCATATGATCATAGATTATGGCTGTTAAGAAAAACATTGAAGATGTACAAGGAAAAGACAATTACCCATTTGGACAGCAATTACTGATTAACAATGGGAAGGTATTGAAAGATGAGAGTACGCTATCTGAGAATAAGGTCTCTGAAGATGGTTTTCTTGTTGTCATGCTAGGCAAGGTAAGCTACTTCTTTAGACATGCTTATATTATCAGGACAGTCACTTTGAATATTTAAGCCTTCGTAGCTCATATTTTCTTATTTACTATATTGACAGAGTAAAACTTTGAGCTCAAGTGGGACATCATCTGCCCAGGTACTTTTTGCATTGTGTTTTTCATTTCAGGGGTGTCCCTTCATTCCTTCTGCTTCATGTACTCTGCACACGTTTCTGGTTGATGTCAAGACACTTACTCTATCATGTTTCAACAGACTTCTTCAGCACCAGCACCAATTTATAATCCTACTTCTGCAACTGAAGATCCTCCAGCAACGTGAGTTAAGATTTAAATGTGTTCATGAAAGCCTTTCATATAAGTTGGATTTAACTAATTCACTTTCTTAAATCTTTGTGTTGCAGGGCATCTAAGAGCAATGCCTCTGTTTCTGATGTGTCTGCAGCTGAGTATGTGTTCTTAATAATGCCCCACTCTTTGAAGTCCCCATTGTCTATTTGTGTTTTAAATATATAGATTGCATGAATGATGGCATCATTTATGTCTAGTTGAGGGAGATGGTTCAGAAATAATGTTTCTGTGTCACAGTGCTCCTTCAGACACATATGGTCAAGCTGCTTTCAATGTAGTTGCTGGTACTAATCTTGAGCAAACTATTCAACATATAATGGATGTTGGTGGTGGCATGTGGGACAAGGAAACTGTCACCCATGCACTTCAAGCTGCTTTCAACAATCCAGAGAGAGCTGTGGATTACTTATATTCTGTATGTTTTAGCCTTTGTTCTACAGCTTTCTTAATTTATTTTGTTTGGGGTGTTTATTAACTAAAATTTTCTATTCTTCAGGGCATTCCTGAATCAGCTGAAGTTGCTGTTCCACTGTCTCATTTCCCTGGGAATCAGGCAACTAGTGGGAATAACCCTATTTCTGACACAGTTACAGCAGCTGCCTCTGGAGCACCTAATTCGTCTCCTTTGAATATGTTTCCTCAGGTATAACATTTTCTTTTGAATTGGTTATCAATAGTTACTATTATTTTATGTATCTTATACTGTCAAAAACTGGAAAATCACCAGGAAACGCTATCGGGTGCTACTGAGGATGGTCTTGGTTATCTTGATTTCCTTAGGAACAACCAACAGGTGGATTCTTGCTATATGCTATTCTGTTAACTGATAAGCTCCTCTTTATCTGATTTTGTTGTTATAGCTTTGAAATTGAGTAACCAGACCTTTTTTTATTTTTATTTTTTATAATTATTGTGCAATGCTTGCTCTGCTAATAATTTAGAGAATTTGAACTTCACAGTGTTGACAATTCTCTAATTTCACTTCAAACAAATCATTTAGATGTTTGTTATTGCCCAGCACATTTCTGGATGATTGAATATACTGAAAATGTCTCATGATTTCTTTATCTGCACTTCAGTTCCAAGCTTTACGTTCAATGGTGCAAGCGAATCCACAAATTTTACAGGTCTATTAAATTTTCATGATTTGTTTGGGTATGGTTTTTCATTGTTAAAGGGACTTAAGCTGTTGCTTCTATTTCAGCCCATGCTTCAGGAGTTGGGGAAGCAAAATCCTCAACTATTGAGACTAATCCAGGAGCATCATGCTGAGTTTCTCCAATTAATAAATGAACCTGTTGACGCTTCTGAAGGGCAAGTATCTGTGTATGTTTTGCTAAATCTCTAATATTATGAAGTAAATGAACTTCTGCATCCATTAATGTCAGCAGAAATGTTGGCATGGTTATGTTATTAAATTGACTTGCTTTAGTAGCCAATTGTCTGTAATGTAGAAAATTAGACAGGTAGGTTATACATGATTTTCTATAATTTCATTAATTTGTTTCTTTCCATCCCACTAGTGAGTTCATTAAATAGGTGTATGATTTATAATTTTATACTATATGTCTATAACAGTGTAAGTTATCTACCATGTGGTCTTGAATGTTTTATGTAAGATTTAGATTTTGCATGTTGGTTTTGAAAGTAAATTTTCTCCTCATAGGGATTTATTTGATCAGCCCGAGCAAGACATGCCACACGCAATAAGCGTTACTCCAGCTGAGCAGGAGGCCATTGAACGAGTATGGATTTAGTCTCTCTCTCTCTCTCTCTCTCTCTCTCTCTCACACACACACACACACACACACACAACTAGTTTTATATATATTTCACTTATTCTGTATCAAATTATTATTATTAGTATTAGTATTAGTATTATTTTGTCATTTCAGCTCGAGGCTATGGGGTTTGATAGAGCCCTTGTTATTGAAGCCTTTTTAGCCTGTGACCGCAATGAGGAATTGGCAGTCAACTACCTATTGGAGAATGGCACTGATTACGAGGATTAATGGTAAATCTTAACCCAACAACTCCTTTAGCTATTGGCTCATTAATTGAAAAGTTTCTGGGAGTTTGGAAAGGATGTTATATTCTCTAATTGATGCTTGAGTACTTTTGTTCTGCTTTCTTATGTGTAGTTTTTTTTAAATTGCTCTGCACCCCAACACGTTTTACTTTTGATTATATGTTTCGTTTGGCTGAAAGTGAACAGATTTTGTTGCTTAAGATACCCAAGATATGTAAAATAGAGGCCATTGTTATTATAACTAGCCTTTGCATTCTTTCAAAGTGATACCTTTGTTTTTTAGATGTTCAATTTTATTTTTTTTCTAAATTTATCTTTCTTGTAATCAAGGTTAAGATCTTGTTCTAGGCTTTTCTTATGATGCCATGGGTCCTTGTACCTTATGGCATTTCTTCTTGAATGTGCATGCATATATATATATATATATATATATATATATTAAAGGATAGATTTTAGTTTTACTTTGTAGCAAAGTTGTATTCAGGTTGGGTATTTCTTCTTCTCCTTCTTCGCCTTTTTTACTGATTATTTAATTTGTGTTTTATGGGACTTAAGATTTTAATGAGTCTCATTGTCAATCTTATTATTTTTTCTTGTGGGAAAATGTTGTACCGAAGTTCTAAGTATCACCAAATTCCAAAATCAAGACTTATAACCGAGCTCATGTGCCTCGCGAATTAGTGATTGCTGATATAAGTATCAGTAATTGGTGGACTGATTTAAGTCTAATTGTCTAAGATTTACTAGTATGCACTACTGGTTTGTGCGTAAAGTAATATGTCCATAATGTTAATAGTTAGGTGGTTAGTATATAATATGTAAATATTCTCACAACCACATACTTGTTAAACATTGAATATAGTTTATAGAGGGGGAGTCTTGGCAACTCTTTCCTACTTCTTAAGCATCCTACTTGCATATTTTGTTGTGATATTCTTTTTTTCCGCTTGCTTGTTTGCGCTTGCTTGTTTGCGTGACAAAGTCCCAGGATGTTTTTTTTGTGTGCATCTTTGTTTCTTTTTTTAAGTAATGTTTTTTTTATAATGTACTTTATTGATTTAGTTTACTTATTTTTAATGGAAAATATTAGGGCTTTAGATAAGAAACCAGTCTACACAAACTGTGCATTTGTGAGTTTAGAGGGATGTGATGGGAAGGGAAAGTATAGGAAGGAATGTGATGGAAAGGGAAAGTATAGGAAGGGAAGAGATGAGAAGGGAGTATAGTTTTCCTTTGTCATGTTTGTGAGTTTTAGAAAGGAATGGATGAGATGAGATTTTAATTAAATTTTTCCTTGTTTGTGAGTTTAGAAGTAGGGAATGGAAGAAAAATGATTTTTATTTTTAAATTACACTATTAGTATATTTTAACATGAGCATTCGATAAAAAACACAAAAATAATAATTGTGATTTTTGAATTGAATCCACATATTATGTAAACAATTATTAATACATAAATGGAGTTTGTACCTTATAATTGACCTTCCAATGAGCCTTCTATCACTCATCAAGATCTATATATCTCATTGAATTAATCTTTTATATCATTCATAATTAATTTTGCTAGAAGCCAACTATATCTGTTTTAAGTTGGCCCTTTTTTTTAAACGTTCTCATTTTGGAAAAATATGAATAAAAATATAATAAATTATATAATAACCTCAACAACTTCAAAATCTCTGGTTATATCTAATTTAAGTTGACTTATCGTAGAATTTATATAATTTTTTAAGTGAGATACTCTTTTGAAACGGAAAGTATAATTTTCATAAATTAAAATTAATATTTTTACCAAGTTGAAATTGATATTCTATAAGACATTTGTATGATGCCTATTTTTTATATTTTATTTATTTATTGTGAATATAAATTATAAACACTAAAATCTAATAAATACTGAATGATTCATTGTCTCAATTGTACCGTCCACCTACGCAAAAACAAAATTATATCTCATTTGGAAATGTAAAATTGAAATGGCACCAAAACCTCTTCCAACACTATATTATCAGGTGACACAGCACAATCTCTGGCCACTTTCCCGTCGATATTAACTTCAAACTCGTCAGATTTAAACATTCACTGAACAGATGATCTAAACCCTTCGCCCGGAGGGCAGTGAAAGCGGTAGCTTCTGGTGACGTATCTCAGTTAAATAATTGAAAGTTATGCTAGTGAGGAGCAAAACTGTCATATCTCACTTTTCCATCCCTCCAAATTCTCCCACTTTTGAGGAAAAATTTGGAGCCAAAAATTAAATTAATTTTACCTCAAAATCTCTTCCTTTCCTAAAAAAAACTCACAAACATGGGATTTGGAGGGATTTTAGTTATTTTCCCTTCCCTCCCCCTCCCCCTCCAATAAAAAACTTACAGCATAAAAGGGCTTGTCATTTGTTTTGGGTTAATACCTTTTTGTGGTAAAAGATTTACTTGTTTGCATTATTTTCTTAAAAAATAAATTAATTTCAGGTTATTCATAGACGCATCATCATTGCTCCCGGAGTTTTTGTGGAAGCCTAACAATGCCATGAGAAACTCAACAGCGCTCATCTATTATGGTTTTATGGATATAGTGGATGGTCATTCAAATTGCTTTAAGAGAAAGTTAGGACCAGGTATTGTGCACTGCATCATAGTTGTGATAATCCCTTGCCATTTCCATTTGATATCATGTCAAAAAATTTACATGAACTTATAGTGGGTGGTTTGCTGGTTTTAATTAAGTTCAATTTATTAAGTAGTATCCAGTGACACTATTTTGATCAACTTACATTTGTTTAATTTTATAAAAGCAAAAGGCTGAGCATGGCCTTATTTTTTCTTGTTTTGATTGCTTTGTAAGATCGTAATTGGTTTCTTGATAGTCCAGGGACGACAAGTTTGAATCTATAAGCGAGTCTTTTGGCCAACCATTATATGATCCCTAAAATGCCAATAACATCTAAACCTTATTACCTCCATGCCATGACCTGTCTCTCTTCCCCAACAATTTAATAAACTCAGATTGATCGCTCTCGTATGTACTGGTTCTGCGTAAACTCACTATTGCCGTCTGATAGGATGGTTTGAGGAGCTGTTGGAAAGAAGTAATTACTGGAAGTAACCGTCTCTATTCAATTCCTAGTTATCATGACTTAATAATGTATTAAAATTTTATAATCCAAAAGTAGTTCCATTTGCCCCTTCTTTTTGTCTTGAATACTAAAATTTCAATATGATATGCACAGATTTAATATTTCCAATAAATTTTGCTTAAATTTAAAATTATACTTACTCTTTTCTAAATTATTTGATCATTATTGACTTTTTAAGATCAATTTGAGATATTTTTAAACTTTAAATTGAGATGACTGAATAAAAATGATGAAACAATAAAAATTATAGAGTAATATTTTTTAGATAGTTTACAACATTTATTATTTATTTTATTAAAATTTAAAGAAGTTATATCAATTTTGAGTTTAAAATTTTTAAATGTCAATAATGATCAAATAATATCGAATGTGTCATATTTCCTGCCATAAGTTGACAACTATCAAGAGGTTGCTCGAAGGAATTCAGGCTGAGCTTATTATTATCTCCATTAATAAAGCAGCTCAGGAAATAGGCGTCACAATATTTTTTCAGCTCTTTTACCCTCACAAGATTAGTTATATTACTATTTTTTTCATTTTAATTTATATATTTTATTTCATAAAATTTCTATTTTATCCCCATGTCTAGTTGATCATAAATTAATACACCCCCTTCCCACCAAAAAAGATTAAAAAAATCCCCCAAAAAAGGTCCGCAATTGCAAAAGTTACCAATTTATGAATAATTTGTTTCATGTTAAGTTTGTTTACTTTATAAATGATGACTAAAGATAATTATCATGATGGTAAATTTGAGATTATGTCATCTAATACTTTATCCCAGTAAGTTTGTTTAGTTTATCAGTGATGGTAAGCAATAAAAATTATGATAGTAAATTTGAGGTTATTTCATTTAATAATACCATCAAAAGAAATAAAGCTCTTTTAAAAAAAATATGTTTCTGCAAATATAACTCTCAGTAGAGCGAAACACTTTTTCTTTTTAATGGAAGGAATGGATTATTGATCATCTTTATTTTGTTCATTCCACCAAGCACGAGAATCGGAGAATGGAACTAGTTAAATATAATTAGAAAAACAAACAATGCCTTATCATTTGCAAACCAGATTGTATTTATTTAGAAATTGAAATGATATCCAGAAACAGTTGTCGGTTACCCTACTACTACATCAGACGTATCCACTTTCCACAAACATGCTTTCATTCTCTAACACGTCAATACAAACAGAGCAACATGCCACCCTCTACACGGATACCAATGAACTCGCTTTCCGGGAACAGATGAGGGGCAACCATTGACCAGATAAACAGAGCTGCTGTTGCCCACCCAGTCAAAATTCTGACCCAGACTGATGCCCACCCCACATCCACCAGCTTACCACTCTCCCCAACTGAAGACGACCACCCAGTGAGAAGCATTGCCTAGTACATGCTGTCCAGAGAGAAGATAATAGAATATGAGTACGTCACCGGCTTAGCATTTTGTTTCTCTTACATGCTCATCTGCCTTGTCCAGTGGAAGCAGAGGCTTCCCAGCACCTTTAACAGGAAAACCAACATGTTAGATTTCAGCTCTAGTAGGTTAATCTAATCCTGCTAATCGAGACAATAGGAGTAAATGAACTCGCAGTGTTGTAATAGCACTTTTTGCCAAAAACACCAGCTTATTCTAACATCACATGAATATAAAAGAAGATAATTAGGTTGAATCAGTTGTGATGAATGTTGGCATCTTTGAAAGAAAGCAAACAATTGACTAATAGGATAAGGAATATGCAAATCTCAAATCACTGAATCAGATCAATGAATATCTCAGAAAAAACAAACTTTACCGAGACATGGTTTTGTGAAACCAACACTCGGAATCAGTATACTTTTTTTTCACCACGAGAACTTCAGAACTCATTTACTTCAGAAAGCATGATGACGAAATGCACTTCAATTGCACAATGGGTTCATTATTACATAGACACTGACCTGCTCGAGGTGAACTTGAGGGGGGGAGAGAGCAGAGTCGTAGAAGATCCCGCACGAACAGCAGAATAGACAACAGACAGCACAATTGTAAGCAGCCCAACAGTGAGTGCCAGTGCTGACCACTTTAGAATGCTTGTGAAGACCATTGCAAGCATACTCCCTTGGTTCACTAGCAAGACCACTATAGCAGAGGAATGTGCAGTCCAAAGATATACCTGAGGCTGGCAAAATGCTGCCACTTACCTATTTTGTGGAGCACGCGCATGCACACACACACACATGATATTTAAACAGTGAGATCAATATAAGCAGCTTGTTAAATGAACTAACTTTGTGTTAAAAGGCTCAACCAAAGATTAAGAATGAAAGATAATGACTAGCTTAGCTAAAAGCAAATGAAAGGTCGGGACTTACCGCAGGATGCAGTGAGACTATAGCAAAAAGGAATGCAAAAATCAGGGTCATCACAATGAAAAAGGTGTGGAGCCCGCAATCATATCCAGATGGCGTAACAAATAAAAAAGAAGGCCGGCGAAGGAAAATATTGCCACATAGCAAACCAATGAAACAACAGGCAAGGCCACATACCTGCATAAGTTGAAAAGATATTACTACAAAAGATTCAAATGCCTAAGATGGCGACTAAAGATCACCAAAGTGCAATTTAACAAACAAAAAAAAAAGGAAAGAGGACACTGTCGGAGGAACGATACAAGCAACTGACCAGAACTGTTCATCATATCTGACCCACATGTCATTCCAACCATGTACAAAATCCAACAAAAGCACAACCTGAACAAGAAGGAATGAGGCAGATCCAAATTTTGATGTCGTCTCGGCATTTGCAAACCAAACATTAGGCTTAATTTACTAAAGAAAACACATAAGTAAGAAAAAGAAAAGAAAGAAGGCCAATAAAACATATTCTTTATCAGAATTTTGCAACAAGGTAACCGTGTCAAGTTGTGCCAAGCACACAACTTTTGATGTAAATATACACATTAGACAAGGTTAATGCTAAGAGGGAAAGAAATGAAATTTAGAAGCAGCTTCACATTTAAGCCTGGTCTCAGTTTCCATTATCTTGGCGTCCTACCAAACTCTTAGAAGTAAGAATTAACGACCTTTCTGTTCCATAGCTGCTGACAAAAATCACCTCACATTAAACAATAATCGGACAACTGAGAGATATATAATTGCAATAAATCCACCATCAACCGAAACAAAACCCATCCCATCACACAGGCATGTAAAATAATTTGAGGTAAATTCGATCCAAGATCAACTCTATCCCAGTTTCATAGTCTATTTGTCTTTGCTGCTAACTTGGATAAGCCTCTTCCTTGATTAATAGCATTTAAGATAAGGTTAGCTCATTTCACTTTTGTTCCAGATAAGTAAATTCTTCCACGATGCTGAACAGGTGACTTTAAAATTATATGTTTACCATGGACTATACGTGATGCTAATCCTATAAGCGGATGGAATAATGAATGGTATCTCATTTAGATTTATTTATTCCTTTTTTAAATTTTATTTATAAATTTTAAAAATATTAATAACATAGTTTTCTATATTATCTTAACGTTAAATATTAATTTGTTTCTTCTTCATCTTTTTAATTCATTTTAAAATGTAATATTAAAATTTTATATACAATTTGATCAATCTAACAAAACATTAATTATATTTTCTACTCTATATGTTTTTTTCTAAAACTTCAATTAAAATATAACGAAAAGAGAAGTTAAAGTTCGGAGATAATAGATACTAAAAAAGACTCACGCTTTTTTTGTTATTTTTCATTTTATATTATTCGCAATTTATGTTCGACATGAAATGAGTAAATATTTAAATCATTTTACTTTAAAGATTCTCATTATATATATTTAGACAATAAAAATTTTCACCACACAAATAACAAAATAATTTTTTTAAATAAAATGAATTTTATATAAATTATTTATACCATTCAATATGAAATAGAAACCCATACTTTAAGAAATTTTAAAAAATAATAATAATAATAATAATAATAATAATAATAATAATAATTACATTAAAACTTGTAGTTGTCATGTTTATATGGAAATTGTAAAATTACTAATTGACAACGTGTTCTAAAATATTTATTCTATGAAAATAATTGTTTTATAAAAGATCCCTTGTTCCTAATTAGTCTTTTTTATTTTTGTGGACTTAAAATTAATGATCCAATATTTATTTTCACAAATGTGATTGTTAGAATTTTACGGATGTTTAATTGTTTCTTATATATATTAGCAATTTTGCTTTACAAGTTATGGTTGTACATACACAGTTATTTTATATTTGTAAAAGATGTAGCCACCGACTAACGTTAACTATTTTTTACGGTGAAATTCATTTTCTCTTATTTTTGACACTATTGACATGCTCAATCATATAATATTTTGTTTCATTAATTTTCTCAAAATGCACAAAGTTTTTGTCTTTTGGATAGTTTAGCAAGAAATTAAACACACACATTCTATCAATCTTGTATTTGCCAAGGTTAGAATTCACTACCTCGTGTTTACGATAAGGAGGGTCATACCACTCATGTCAATGACCCGTACAAAATTTTAGACAAGCATTTAAATAAACCAAGGACATGTCACAAAATAAAACTACACTAAAAACAGTGTAGATTATGAAAATTTAATAATTTAAAAATAACAACAGAATAAATAAATATATATGTGAATATTTTTAAGATTTTATAAAATAAATGATTACATATATACTTTAACTTATTTATTATAGTTAAGTACACATAAGTACTTCTTTAATCCTTAAATTAGTTCTATGACACTAACCTCATTCATTATTATTATTATTATTTTGTTTCGAACGTCGTTTATAAAAGACTATATAATCTTAAGTAGGGATGTGTAATTAAACAGTACTCTTTTTCTTTATGAGATAATAGCATTAGAAATATAAAAAATAGAGATTGTGATCATAGACTAGTTCAATAAAGTATAAAAAGAAATTTACGGTACTTAATTTGCAAATAAATATAGCCTAGTTGCTATCTCCAATTAATTTATATACGTATATATATTTTATAATATAATTATAGTAGGAGAAAAAATAAATTTGTTAACATTTAATTTTGTTTGCCAATCCAAATCACAAAAAAGTTAGCAATCTGTACAGTGAATAGTCAATGGGCTACACTAAAAGTTTGACGACTTGGGCTATCGGAAGATAATTTTAGTGTGAAAATTAGAACAGGCCAAAAAATAATAACAATATGCTGAAAATAATAAAACATAAGATTAATGAATTAATGGTGTAATTGGATGTATCGTTAACCCTAACTTATGATTGTATTTATAATTACTCATGGTTTGCTTTTGCGCGCCTAGACCAATTAAAAGAGAAAGTCTTGATTTGAGTTCCCTTTATAACTGTAATACATAGTTGTTTGAGTTCTTGATAAAATAAGTTACCTTATTACTCCAATATGAGAAAACTCAGTCGTATACAAATAAGGATTTTGACTATTCTAGAACATTAAGTCATCAGAATATAGTGTAATGGACCAGCATCTGTACCGGACCCCAAGTGCAATTCTAATATGGACCAACACATGAACCGAACCCTAAATGTAAGAATAATATGGACTTGCACCTAAACCAAGTCCAGAATAATTTCATCTCAACAATTTCCCCTACTATCCTATTATAAAAAAATTATAATAAGAAAGTAATGCCAGAAAATTAATCGGACTAATTAACCCCACCTTAAAAATATCCACCAACACTATTAAACCCGTCAAATTTTCAAATATTTCAATCAACAATACTCCCGAACTCGTCGAACTCCAAAACATAAAAGTTCTTATTATTTTTATTATTATTATTATTATTATTATTAAATAAAAAATTGCACGTAAACAACATTGGTCACCCTTAACATTGACGTATTTTTTCTGTTTTTTAGGTATTGCGGTCGTTATGTTTTCACATGCAAATTGATTTTGGCGAAAAATCACAAGAACGGTTCAGATTCATTTTAATTAATTTGTAAGCTATTTTAGGTTATAAAAAATCTTTAGGTAATAAAGTTTTTTTGGAGTTTTAATCTACGTCATACCTAGACCTGGCAAACGGGCGGGCGAGGCCAAAACGGGTCGGGCTTTTAGCGAGCCGGACCAAAATGGGCCAGGCTTTTTGCAGGCTACAAAATGCTTGGCCAGTGGCCTGTGCGGGTCGGGGCGGGCCACGGGCCATTTGTGTAAAAAAAAAAATTAATTTTTTTTTATTATGACTTATAATTTAAAATATTAAGTAAGACATAAAATCTTCTTCATGTGTGTCATGATTTCTTTTTCCAACCCACGAAAAAGTATACATAACTGATTAACTTTTTATATTTGAAATAAATATTAACACTAATTATTTACAATTATAACACATTATTTTTTATATTTTTCATAATTCTCTATTTGATTCATTTTCTAAGTTATTTTTTTTTTGTTAACAATGTCAAGCAATATAAATTTTAAAAAAGAATAAAAAAAAATTTAGCCCACGGGCCGGGCCAAAAATGACCCAGCTTTTTTTGGGCTGTATTTTTTAGGCCTAAAACCCGATTTTTTTGGCCCAGCCGAATCCGGTCCGCGAGCCCCAGGCTTTTTTACCAGGTCTAGTTGTACTTTCAGACACGGGCAATTACGTGTCATCTCTTTAGTGTTTTTACGGGTTATATCGAGAGCAACTATTGTAATAGGCTCTGACTCATGGTATAAGAATTTTTTGTCCAATTTTAAGAAAAAATATAGAGGAAAAAATGTTATAGTGATGCGATTTAGTTAGTGTTATGATAATATTTTTTTTTTTAGACTTAGAGGGCTTATTTTATACTTTTGGATATATATGCAAAAACTTTTCTTTTAGATTTTTATATCTTTTTTTTTCTCATTGGATCCCATCAAATGACTTGCAGTACTATCATTTTTCCACAGAAAATACTGTTCATGGATCATATTAATCGATGGTTAGAGATATTAGAGGCAAATAAATACTGTCAAACTTCTCATTCCGTTTTGTCAATAAAAAAATGTGTGTGAGATACTCGAAAACACTATATTACACAAATTTGAACCCGCTATCGTCAATCAATTAATTGCTTAAACCTGCCAAGAACTAATTTTAAGTTGAAAATGAGTAGCACATTAATGTTTGTCTAAAAAAAAACTATGACTGAATTGAATATTAATCTTTTTATATTAATGGTTGAACTCTCAGTTCTATTATGAAACTGAGAATTCACAATAATTTAAAAAAATTTAATTTAAAAATATTAAATATAATATTTAACTGTTATATTAATTGTACTATATTTTAAACATAAATTATCCCTAATATATGATAATAGACCGCACCTGTGCTGGCCCCAAGTACAATTCTAATATGGGTCAAGACTTGAACTGAATCCTAAATAAAAGAATAATATGGACCTTTACTTGATTAGAGTCCGGAATATTTTTATACCAACATAAATGAAGGGTGATTATAATTTATTTGTATTTATAATCCAAATGCATGTAGAGCCCACGCAGTGCAATCCAGAAGGACCAAAACGCGGATGAGCAGATCTGAAATGGCCGTATCAGCTCCCGAAGCGCCAGATAAATGAGTCCCTCGTGCACCCGTATACTTCGCGTTACACATTAGAGCACTAGCTAGTTTGGGAACTCAACGCGCAAACCCTTCTTTCTCTCTCTAGATTTTCTCTCTCCTAAATCTGGAACGAAAGAAGGTGCGCAATAGAAATTCCATTCCTATAAATCTCTTTTATTATAATTACCCTGATTTACTAATCAGTTAAAACGGCATCACCAGCTCTCCCTCTATATCGCTTTTTCTCTCTGCACGCGATCGGTTGGTTAGGCGGCCGAGTTCTCGTCATTTTATAATCTATCTTCACCGGTGAGTCTCCTCCGTTCGTATTGTCCTCAATTGATTCGTTCATGTATATGGTTATACCTATGGATTTTCTTCCCTTTTCAGTTAATATTCTATGCAGATCTGTTCCTTGGGAGTTTCATTATATATAGCGGTTTAGATTTTTGATAATCTTCGATTTACTTCTGTAATTATAGCATCCTTCTATGTGAAGAATTGGTTGTCCATGTTGTGATTGTGTATTATAGTTGGATATGTTAGTCCGTGCAATTTTTTGAAAATTTTCTTAATCGGATTTGATAGATCAGCTATTCTTTTTGTTTGGATTGGCTGTTTGTGAAATTCGAGATACACACTGGGTTTTGGTAATTTATTTAGCATGAAAATGTATTTAATTCAAACAACCAAGAAAACAAAGATCTACACTACTTGTAAGTTTAGAAGGCATTTGGATATCAGTTAATGGCACAAAAGTTGAGTTGGTATTTCATCTGTAGAAGGATGTTGAAGATTTTCACCTTATGGTGTGCATCAACTTTCAGGCTTCTCGTGTTGTTCTAGTGACTGCAGTGATTGTTCTCCTGGAACTATGTTTCTGAATTAAGGCAGATCCTTTGACTTCTTAAATTTATAAAAATTGTTTTTTTTTAAATGTATAATGTTCTTTTAACATTTAGTACTCATCGGAACCTATGATATATTAATTGAGTATAAGATGGACATTAGAACCCCGAATCCCTTGGTTTCAATTGCTTCCCTTTAATCATTTAGGGCTTTCCTCTTTGAAGTATTATGTAATGAAGTGTTTGCACCTGTCTTCTTAAACCTACATAGGCACAGAGTGTTTGGTGTTGTGGTGGTATTTCGGTGCATAAATCATGGTTCTTGACAGCAAAATAACTTCTCCGCATCGGAGACAGAGTTCATTTAATTCACCATCGTTTAGGAGAGCATACACACGAGGGGATGAATTAGGCAGCTTCTCAACGCTCCTTCACCGCCACCGCTTCCTCCTATCAGCTCTAGCCCTCCTCACTTTCCTTTGCACTATATATCTCTACTTTGCTGTCACTCTTGGGGCAGGTGACTCGTGTTCAGGCTTGACAGGGACTCAAAAGGCATTGTGTCATATTGAGCAGGCTAAAGAATCTGTCTCCAAAGGAAAATTAAAATTTTTCTAGCAGCATAGGACTCTACAGCCTGTAGGTAATTGATTGCTTGCTGTTGGCTATTTTCATTTGCTCGCTTGAGGCTTAAGCTTGTTGGGTTTTGTTCATGTATACATGAATTGTAACAAAAAAAATTGTTATGACAAACCTTGTAACTACTACAAAACATTTACTATATTAATTGTGTAGAAGTTTAGTGTTATTCTTTGTTGGAGATGATGATTCTGATGGAAGGACAAACCCATGACTAGTTGACATTTGGAGAAACTGAAGAGAGCGCTTGGTTGGTCCATCTAGCTTGTGGCTGTCTTTGTTTTTTGTACTTTGTCATGTGTAGTTGCTTTATCTCAGATTTTCCATCAAGTTCCTGGTTTAGAAAGAGGTTAGTTTTCACGAAGACTATTTTATTCTTGCTATTCCATTTTTTAGTGCGTCTATTTTGTGGGTTTAGTACCAATTCTTATCGAATGTTGTTCCTGATTCTGTGTTAAGTTGGAGAACTTTCTGGAAAAGAATTGTCAAGGGGAGAATTATCATAACTGAATAACGTTTCCAAAAAAAAAAAAAAAGTAAATAAGAGGCCACGCAAATAAAACTTAACTGGCCAAAAACTGCAATTCGGATGGCTTGCGATCAACTAGCTGGCATATGATCGTAGTGGTCATTGACTATAGATCGTAAAAGTTACAAAACCTTGTTCTTAAATATTACCATCTGTGAGAGGAGAAGAAACTTTTCTTCTTTTTCTTTTTTTAACTTTTCTTTTCAAGTATCAATGTTTGTTTAAGAAATGATTAGACAATCTTTTGAAGGATATTTTTAAAAGATTGATCTTTTAACACTAAAATGTCTTATACTGAAAAAAATAGTATTCAAGTGTTTTTTATCAAATAATATTTGGAAAAAAAGAAGAAAGGTAGAACACTTCCAAACGGAAAGAGTAGTATCATAATTCATTATACTTTAAATATCTCAAGTTAAAATGTTTAGATATATCCTATGTTTAGATATAAAGCAAAATCGTGTTTAGATATAAAGAAAAATCATGTTTATACATGGCTATTTTGAACATTGGAACGTATTTTATTAAAACTTTTGAGTGACTTTTTTACTCTATTAAATCTAACTCAAGTTCATTAAATAAGTCGAGCTCATTTGTTTATTTAGTTAAACGAGTTGAGTTCAAATAGTGTGTTGTTCAGTTTGAGCTCAAGTCATTTAGATTTAACTTGAGTAACTCCGACTTATTTAACATTTAACTAATTATTATTACATAATTTTAACACAATTTTACAGACCTTGTCCCCCAAAACTTTGAGTAACATGCTCGCAAGGACACGGGTTTTCATTTAAAAATTAGCTATAATGTTGTGCAATGCACGAAAATCGATGGATGGAGGAGGCATGTATGTGTGTGTAACATACATATATATTCCATATTAGAGTAGAGGCAACCGTATAAGTTTATTGGATTTCAACTCCCTAGCAATCTGATGGAATCGCACAACCGTATATATGAAAAAATGTAGTAGAAGTATAATGCAAGGGGAGGGCTAAAAATATGAAAAGCAATTTCCCTCCGCTTCGCAAAAGTCTTTGAGAGAAATTATTGTGTGTTCTTAAAACAGAGTTAGAGTACTTTTTATTTTCTCACATAAAAGTGGAGTCCATATAACTCCTATTATATATGAACTCCATCCTCGTATAAGAAAGTGAAATATATTAGTATAATTTAGTGAAGGACCATAATTATCCCTGAAACAAATTTAGTAACTAAACGGACCAACTATCAAATTGAGTAAATCCGGGTTTGGGCCTCACAAAACACAGAAAAGTCAAAATCTTTTATGTAAGAAGCAGCCCAGACATTATTAGTAACTCAGAAAAACATAGTAACGATAATCAGATTCATCATCAATCACCATCTCTCTCTGTCTCTCCTTTTCCATTTACAAAACAAACAGAAAGAATTATACTACAAATTTAAATACTACAGGAGGTCCGGAGGATATATTCTAGCTATCCTCCCGGGTTATTATGTGAATTTAAAATCAAATCATGCCGGAAACTGTCCCAACTCCCCGCCGGGATCTGGATTACAAGCGTTCGGTGCCGTCATTTCTATCATCACGCCACACCCTCCTCAGCCTTGTATGGACCGCCTGTTTCTTTCTTATCTTCATTTGGCAGAGAAACGCCGTTGACCGTCTCTTCGAGGTCCGCCGGCGGGCCTTGCAATCGACGCCCATTCCGATGCTACGCTCGCTGGTCCTCGATTTGAGATATTTCGGGGCGGTGGGCGATGGAATCACCTTAAATACAGAGGCATTCGAGACGGCAGTAATGGAAATTAAAAAGCGAGGTGGTGGTCAGCTCAATGTTCCGGCTGGGGATTGGCTCACGGCTCCTTTCAATCTCACCAGCCATATGACTCTCTTTCTCGCTGAAAATGCCGTTATACTTGGAATTGACGTAAGTACACTCTCCTTTCTCCCTGAAATTGCTTGTTTGATAGCTTAGAAAATTCAGCACTATTAAATTACGAACTAATGAATTGACCCGCGGTAAAGTAACTTCATTGATTTCGTATCGACTATCCCCTAAAGTGAATGTCGACCTAAAAAAATATGCTGTCGTAAAATAGCATTATCTGTTATTTTAGGCCTGTTCGGAAAACTTTAAAACTATTTACCTGATGAAAATATTGAGATTCATAGATGAACTGATCAAAGAGTAGCCAGGCTCGTTTGTCTCACCAGCCTATTTCAAGAAAACTCTACCAAGCCAGCTGAGCTTCCGAACTTTGATGTTTTGTTTCATCATATGTTTTAATTAATCTAGTACCCAAACTAAGTTGAGGCTGAGCTCGAACTTGGGCTTGTGCCAAGCTCAATGCATTAATGAGCTTAAAATTCTTGTTAGCCCTTGCTCATTTATCTCACATAGTAATCTTCATCAATCCTCTAAAATTGAGCCAATTACACATGTTTCTTTTCCTTCTTTTTTTTTTGAATTGATGAAGTTGGATAATAAGTAGGTTGCAAATGAACATGTTTTCAGACCAACCTAGTGTTGACTTTCTATGACCCTGATTAGACATAGCAAAATGACTGAAGAAGGCTTTGCTTAACCATTTGTCTCATTACAGGATGAGAAGTACTGGACATTGATGCCTCCTTTGCCATCATATGGATATGGAAGAGATTGTCCTGGACCACGTTATGGAAGTCTGATTCATGGCCAAAATCTCAATGATGTCGTCATCACAGGTCAGCTTATCATCCACATCTTTATGTTCTCTTCTTCTTTTAATGAAATATGACTAGTTGACTTGTATTCTTGTAAGGTGGGGCTTGAATAATGCCATTAGACAGCTCATGCTTAGGGATTGACAATATCATAATTTAATTGCCTCAAAAGTTAAAAGTCATATAGGCTATCAATTTCATCTTTAATGGAATCAACCGAACCAACTTTTGACATGTTCTCTAGATCATGTGTTGGATAATATGCACATTTTCACTTTAGTTTGTTGTCAAGGTTGTAGCCTGTGTCATATGGTTATTATTCCATCAATTTAGCTGCATACAGTATCACATTTTGGGTTCATTACTCAGTTTACTTACTGAACAATTCGATTTGGGTATACATGACAATCATGGTTATGTAACTGATCAACAGGACATAATGGTACAATAAATGGAAAAGGTCAGACATGGTGGAATAAATACCGTAAAAAGCTTCTAAATCACACAAGGGGGCCACTCGTGCAGATAATGTGGTCAAGCGACATTCATATATCTGACATAACTTTGCGTGACTCTCCTTTCTGGACACTTCATCCGTATGACTGCAAGAATGTTACAATCAGAAATGTGACCATCTTGGCTCCCTTGTTCAAAGCTCCTAACACAGATGGAATAGATCCCGGTAAGCTTGCATTACTCTTGGAATTTATGTGATGGGCTTCATTGTTGTTTATAAGCAAAAAATATATTTGTATGTCTAGTTGTCATCCTCAAGTGAGAAAATAGTGATGGAACTCATTGTATGTTTGCTAAATACTGAAGTTGCTTGAAAGCATTCTGGATTATGGTATAGCAATTCAACAATACTAACCTAGTCATTTTTCCTATTCCCTTAAGAGACCAGTTAGATGACACTTGCCTACAAACCTGGGGAGAGATGTAACTTACTAATCTTGATTGTACTTGATGTATGTCGACTGGTTTCTATTGGACTTAAATCTATTGTTTCAAGATCTGAAACTCATGAAACAAAATGTTGTAAGATGGTTTTAATACGAGCCAATTATAAAGGAAGGTAAACAAAGCATGAATTAGAGTTTTTCCTGGTTTGGAAGAATTACTGTGGAGATTTGGAGAGAGAATAGAGAAGACAAGGGACAAAACACACACAATAATCTTCTCAAAATCTGTATAAAATTTCAGTATCTTGAGAGAACAAGGTACCACCATATTTGTAATAATACTAAACAACTTGGCTAACCAAATTTGGATTCTAATAAGATAATTATAAAAAATAAATAATAAAACTAATTTAAATTCTACAGCTTATTGGACAACATAGGCTTCTAAATCCTCTTGTATTAATTTAGTCAAGTCTTAACAACATAGACTTGCTAACAAAATATTATATTGAAGGTTTCTTCTTTCTTTGTTAGTTATTTGGAACTGAAGTTGGTATTTGTGGCACATGCAGATTCATGCGAGGATGTGGTAATAGAGGACAGTTATATAAGTGTTGGGGATGATGGAATTGCAATAAAGAGTGGCTGGGATCAATATGGAATTGCATATGGCAAGCCTTCCACCAACATTCTCATTCGGAACCTCATTGTACGCTCTATAGTAAGGTGAGACATTGTTATTATTTTTTTAAATTCATCTATGGCATGGACTGCTGACTTTCATATGTGCCACTTAATATGTTGTTTTTCTTTTATTTGTCAAAAATTTCATTCTTATTAAATTCCAACATACAGAAGATTCGTATACTGTACACAATTGGGTGTGCTAGGTGCATTCTTCATTAGTGTCTAGATTGTGCTTCATTCAGCAGGTAAAATCCCCCTACTTCCGCCAACAATTAATACTTGAATTAGTCATGACCTTGAGTAACTTTAATTTGGTAATTTGTATAAGTTCTTGCTTATTCCTGTAAATTTCCTAATGTTTATGTGAGTTACTCCCTGGACAGGATATTAGCTGGTTTTCAGGAAATGTGTAATGTGTTTCCCTCTGTAATGGTTATAACTCTCTTGTTTGTAGGTCAGAAGTCTTCCTAAGGTTTGAAATTTTTTTGAAAATCCTTGAAAAAATTGAGCCACGAGTTTTTAGTTGATTTGTGCAGCCACCTAGTGAAGCTCGGACATTTCTCATCAAACAAATCTTGTAATCACAATAACATGAGCCAATACTCAATAGAACTTCTTTACTAATTGAATCATCCATTAGGTTGTAATGGTGTTTGGTGTTTTGGATATTCTAACTGAAAGACGTGCATCTTAACAGTGCTGGAGTATCAATTGGCAGTGAAATGTCTGGTGGCGTTTCAAACGTCACGGTGGAGAATCTCCATGTATGGAACTCAAGAAGGGCTGTTCGGATTAAGACGGTTCCCGGTAGGGGTGGATATGTTCAAAATATAAGCTATCGAAACCTTACTCTAGATAATGTCAGGGTGGGAATTGTAATAAAAACTGATTACAACGAGCATGCAGATGAAGGCTATGACCGGAGAGCCCTTCCAGTTATTGAGAACATAAGTTTCATTGGAATTCAAGGTCAGGGAGTTCGTGTGCCAGTCCGTGTCTATTGTAGTCGAGAAATTCCAGTGAGGAACATCACTTTCCAGGACATATCAGTCGGAATAACATACAAAAAGAAGCATATATTTCAGTGTTCTTATGTTCAAGGCCGTGCAATTGGAAAAATCTTTCCTGCTCCGTGTGATAATCTCGACGTTTATGATGAACATGGGAAGCTAGTTAAGCAATCAACATTAAAGAATAGTATTGATTCAGATTATGTGGACAAGTGAAAATCCTCGGTTTGCGGATGGAAATTCACCTGCCAATAGTTTGGAGGTTGGACATCTGAAGAGTAAAATTGCAAGACGGAATGATTGGGAGAAATTTGTTTCCATCAGGATCAGGTGTATTTATCAGACACAAGGAGGGACTGAATATTATGATCATTTGCTGCTTCTATATACAAGCGTCATGTCAAGTCATGTTATATCCCAAGGAACCTCGATCTCCCATACAATGATCCCCTTGAGTTTTAAGAAAAGATTCTGAGTTGGGTCTGCAAGTTTTTCCAATTGATGGTACAGAGGTGATGCTTCTTCGTCCTCTGGCGTGCAACTGGGAGGATATGTAAATAATCCTCTTCAATGCAGTGTGTAAAATGATGACGGCAAGTGTAATGAGATGAATAAGTAGTTGAGATAGAATTATCCCTTTAATGTTAAATGGGAACCAATAGGAAGAACAAAATTAGAAACTTTTGTTGTTTGTAGTTTGTTTTATTAATACAAATTTGATAAGCCGTTAGTTTGTATGACTTTTTACATAAATATTTAATAATTTAATTTAATATATTCTACTATAATTAAAAGAAATTTAAGTAATTTTAATATTATGTGATTAAAAATTACATAAAAATTATACTCATCAATTGAAATGAGTTAACTCTTCTTATAACTTTATATTCTTATTGTTTTTTTTTCTCTATTTAGAGTCTCACATCAAATGGAGAAAAGAAATGAGAAAAAAAGAGAGTATATTAAACTCATTTGGTTGATATTTCTTCTTGTTTCCTTGAAATTTTATCATTTAAACGATGTAAGACTTGAGTAACAAGTATATAATATAAAATTCAAAATTATATAATGTATGAAAAAAAGTTTTCAAAATTTACTAGGTTCTCCTTCTTCTTGTTTTTTTCTTCTCTATTCAGAATCTCACATTGAATAGAGAAATAAAATAAGGAGAAAAAATGAGTATATTAAATTCATTTGGTTGCTATTTTTTTTTTCTTATCTATTCAGAGTTCCACATTAAATAAAGAAATAAAATGAGAATAAAAAATAATATATTAATATAGATTTGATTGGTATCTCCCAAAAAAAAATGAGGAGAAAGAATGAAAGATAGCACATTTTTCTCTTCGAACGGATAAAGAAAGAAAGAGGAAAAATAATATATTAGTATAAATTTGATTGACATCTCTTGTGTACGAGTTAATTCATTGAGTTCTCTTTTTCACCATCGAGTTCTGTTTTCCACTTTAGGGGTGTTCGGAACTAACTTATAAGTTGAGTAACCCAACTTATAAGTTGACAAATTAAAAATAGTGTTCGTTTGCTGGTTTTTTTTATTTATAAGTACAAAAAAAAGTCCAAAAAAATAAGTAGATTTTTAGAATTTAAAAAAAAATGACTTATAAGTCTTTTTTTTTAAGTTGGTCAACTATGATAAAATGACAATAATACCCTCATTTGTTTTTTTAATCTTCTTTTTACTAAAAGACATTTTAATAATATTTATATTTTACTTAATTTATAAGTCATTATTACTCGAAACATCCACAACTATTAATTATAAATTTCTATTTATAAATAAAAATAATGTCAAACACTTTTACTTATAAATCTATTAAAATCTTAACTTATAAATCTATTAAAATTTTTATTTTTAACTCCAAAAAAAAAAAAAATCATTCCCGCACCGGCCCTATTTCATCTTCTCCGCCTCTTCAGCTTCAGATAGTTGTTCATAGTTATTCTTGATGGCTAATAATCACTCTCTTCTCCAACCCTTACTCTTCTCTAGCTACTTCCCCTTCCTCACTGTTTACCTCTTTTCTTTCGTTCTTTCATCTGCCGACTTTTCAATCCGTTTATTCTTCATTGTTGTTCCATCTTCGTCTGGCTTTTCTGATTCTTTCCGTCGATCGCTTCACCCATATAAACAATCACCTCTTCATTGACTTCTCTTCCTCTCAATCATTCTCCTCCACTACCTCATTTTACAGCTAATATGAGGTTAGGCATATTGCTGTCCCTAGCTATGACGTGAAGCCTCGAAACGGCGTCTTCATTGCCAACGATATCGGATACTTTAACTTCTCAACCCACGGAATTTCGTAGCCATTGGTGGTTGTTGTTGAAGAAGATGATGCAATTTCTGATCTCGATTCGAATGGAAAACCATTGCTAAAACCTTTTTCTGAAGGCTTCAATTTGGAGGTAAATAACCCTTCTAGCTGTCTTTTCCTCTTTATCTTCTTTTTGATTGTATTACCTTTGCGTTTTTTTTCCAATTATTTTTATATATTCCTTCTCTCTAGGGTTTCTATTTAGAATTCGAACGATTTGGGGCTTTTTGGGTGGAGCAAATCGAGAGATTGCAAACTGTGGAGTTCGTGGATCGATCGATTTTGGTTGTTATTTACTTTTTCGAATAAATTTTGGAAGTTTTTAGACGGTTTAGAGAATCATCATGTTTTTGCTGGATTGGTTCTATGGAGTTCTTGCACCATTAAGTCTATGGCAGAAGGAGGATAGATCTTATCATAATGTTTGCTTCAAGGAATCTCCAGAAGCATGGCTTGAAATCCCTCACCTCCTTCATTTTCCACAACCCCACTATATTCTTATATTTTATATTTGTATTTTTATATATTTATGTATACAACATGTATCAAATTCTCAAATTTTCACTTTATTTTCTAGAATTTGATTTGGTGTCCTTTGATAATATTGCAGGAATGGTACTAAATGAAGTTTCCCCAAAATTAATATTGAGCTATGAGATTCAGAGTCAATCCTCTTTTTCCTCAGAAGAGTATGTACCTCTTTTTTTGTATTCCAATTTATGCATTTGTATTTAAACTATCAATTTTATCTATTGTCAGTTGCGATCAAGGCTGTAGTTTTAGTTCCATGCTAAAATAATAGAGAAGATGAAAAGTTGCAATTTTTATGTTGGGAGTTGGGTTAAAGATGAAGAAAATAACCCAATTTATAAACCAGGGAGTTGCCCTTTTGTTGATTTGGCTTATGATTGCCAAAGCAATGGAAGAAAAGATTCTCAGTATACGAATTGGCGATGGAAGCCGGATGGATGTGATATTCCTAGTTAGTGTTCTTCGATCCCATATTTAATAACTCAATAAAGATTTTTTCTTAATATTTATTTTCCTATTGAATGTTATGAGAGTACACTAAATGTATGGAATTATCTGGATGGTTTTCTGCATATTGAATTTTCTCATTGTGCTTTTGTATGTTAGTTTGTGCTAATTATATATCATCTGGAATGGTATAATGATGGTCATGTGCAAATTTTCAAATTGCTAATTAAATGTGCTGAACTTTGGTCAAGTCTGGAGTCTATCAATTATATTAAAATAACGCAATTCAATCAATCAATTAAGATGAATGAAACTTCTTCTTTTGACTGTCAAATTAGACTCCAAAGCAGCAAATGTACCACCTATCAAATAAATTGATGGTATTTCATTGCATGGTCAAACTAATAATAAAATTTCTACAATGAATCACAAACAATGTACATATTGATACAACAATCCGCTCTGGAAAGAACGATCAAGTCGGCTCGGTTGTTCCATCTTCTCACATTCAGTTTTCCATCTTTTTCTTCCATTTGAAACAGTTATCTAGCGTTTTATTACGAGGGTTTACAGGCAACAAATCAAGAAAGTCTGAAGTAGAAGAACACAACCAAATCCTTCATGGGCTAAGCCTGATTCTGAAGAGCCACCTACTTGGGCTCAAAATAAAGCTCAGTAGAATTCTTCTTCCTCCTGTGAGCATTCCTTTTATGTCAACTTTCTTGCGTCTACTATCACTGTTATTGCTGCTGTAAGCTTCGTTTTGTTTGTATATAAATTGTGCATCTTTTTTTTGTCTCTTATTTTTGTTTTTTAATCTTTATTTGGAGATGTAAAATTTGTTAGTTTGATGAATTTTTTAGTGGGTTTGAGCAAATTGGCTCTGTTTTTTAATATATAAATCAAAAGCCTGTTTTTGGAGTGTTGAATTTGGATAGCATTTTTTATGCTCCATTACTTGGATTCTTTGCATGTACTTGCAATACCCACTTCTGTAAGTATCTCTTTATAATTACCATTTGAAAAGCTTAATTAGAAAATGTTTCTTGGATGAATTAGCATTATGTGAATTTTATCTCTGCAAATTTGTGTACTCCGTTGATCATAGTCGTATGAATAGATTTTATAAATTTTTGGAATAAACGAAGGTGGAGTGAGCAAGATTTGTACTGTAAAAATATTTGATGTTTTCACTTGAGAGTGATTAGTTTAACTACTTCGTTAGTCCAGAAAAGAGTTATTTTTATTTTTTAGTATTAAAATTAAGACTCAAATTCTTTATTTGGAAAATTTTATCTAAATTTATATGTTGAAAGTGTTTTTTAAGCTAACACTACTATGTATAAAAAATGTTCAAAAATTTAAACGAGATTATCATTTTTTACTGCAGCCTCTCTTTTGGCTTCAGCTAATCCAATTGATATGTGTGAAAATTTTAACATTGATAAGATAATCATGTCTGTTTGTTTTTCAAATGTCTGTTTGTTTTTTAAATTTCATGAATGTATAAGAATTATTATATTTAGCTAAATTAGATGAATAAATATAACAAATATTATACAAATACTGTAACTATACATAGAAAATTTTAAAGAAAATTTTGAAATAAATATTTTTAAATTAGCTCGCATCTTGTATGGACTATCAAACTTGTTATATTAAAAAGAGTATATTAAACTCATTTGATTGGCATTTTCATTTTTTCTCTATTCAGTCATTGAATGGAGCAAGGAAATGAGAAGAAAAATGAGTATATTAATAAAATAAGTCATACTCATTTTTTAATAGTTAAGATAGATGTGTGTTTAGATATTATGCATTTATATTTATTTATATTAATATAGATTTGGTTGATATATTATCTTTTGACTTTATATTATAATATAAATATTATAGATTGATTGATATTTTCTCTTGTGACTTTATTTTATAGTATAGATATATTATAGATAGCCCTAAATGCGAAGCAATATGAAGAACGAAACCATAAACATTTGTTTGTTTTATAACACTGGTCGTTGAATGCTTAAATTATAGGAATGGTTTTAAATATTGAAGTTAACTTGAAATAAATTTAAATTCAAAATTAATATAAATTTATTTAATTTTAGACAATACAATCTTGAAAATTTAAAAACTAGCAAAAAAAAGTATTATGAATTATAGTAATAAAAAATTTTAAAAAGTTAAATGAATTATATCAATTTTAAAATTATCCTATATTTTTACTATTTTGGAAGAGAGGGTGTATTAGGTGCATTAATTTTAGAAACTTCAAAATTTACCTTTTGAGAGTTAGTTTGGAGGGCGAAATAGGTAAATCATTTAAAACATTGGGGAGGCTATTTTTGTTAACACACTTTTTGCACAAATTTAGGGGATTGTTTGATAAAATTAAATAAAAAATTTTGAATATATAAAAGATTTTAAATGAGTTGGATAGAGTAATAGCTCTGAATACGAAATAAAATAATGTATTTGATAATTGTTTATCTAAAACATTTGAATACGTATATATTTTTATTTTAACCTTCTAGATTGTTATGAACAAAGTTATTATATAATTATAAATAAGCAATATTATCAAAGAAAAATTAAATATAAACTTTTGAATAATTTTTGATGAAGCATACTATTAATAATATAATTTTAGGATTAAAACACCAAAAATATTAACGACATTCTATCAGTTCATAAAATCAAAACAAAAAATTATAACAATATTCATTAACTTGGTTACTAATTTGTTAAAGAAAAATCAAAAGCAATTTTTATATAATAAAATTTGTTTATAATAATAAAATAAAATAGACATTGAAAGTAATTTTTAATTATCAATGAAAAAATATAAGTAAAAAAAATAATTTAGCACTATAATTTATTGATTCAATCATTATTTTTCAGATAAATCGTTTAGACATATTTAGATACATTTAAAACTTAAAGATTGTAAAATAAACAATCTAAATAACATATTCGATCAGATTCAGACCCGTTTAAAAATAAATAAATATCCCCTTAGTTACATAAACACCTTGGAAGATCAAATTAACTCGTTCTCCCTCCTAATGCAATAATGACACCAGACGGCGGCATTATATATAGAAGAAGATTAATTGAGATAGACATGAACAAAGTTTAATGAACATTTGCTTTACACCTCGAACAAGTGAGATATCAATAATTAATTTTCTAGCCACTTTTTTAGTCAGTTAAGTTTACAAGACACATGTTAGATATATATGCCCAATATTGCAAGGGAAAAATAGGCTAAGGGACGAAATAAGTCAAAATTTGTAAACGTGCGGATTGAAAAAATAAGATAAAAGAAGAAATTAAATGTTTTTAAAATATTTCAAATATATATTTAGTTGTACGATGAATAGTGTAATATAATAGTAAAATTATCACATATATCATATTCATTTCATTGATATTTTTTTTATTCTACCACTTATCATATGAAATAAAAATCAAAAAAATCCATTCAAACGATTTATCCTCTAAAATAATTATCTAATACATTATTTTTTTTATTACGTTCTTTTTTTCATTCCTCCAAAAGGTAACATAAAAAGGATATAATTTAGGGACCATTGGGTCTTTAACCCTCTTTGGAGAGCTTAATTCATCAACTCTTACTATGACGAGCTAAATTCCACAATGCAGGAAAACGCAGACTACATATAAGTTGATGATTCGAGTTTTAAAAGAAAGATTAAATGAGAAGATAGCAACAAATTTCAACTTTGAGGGCGGCAACAAAATATCTTCTGTTATTATTTTCCCTGGTGCGAAGTAAGGCACACGGCTCTTACTACTTCCGACACATGGGTAAACATCAATCATGAATAACATTTAGTTCTTTCAGCCAAGATGTATGGAGTGGACATGGATCTGGTTTCCCGTCTGCAATTGCCTTCTTGGAGAGTGAATAGAACCAACCGTTTCTCCAATTGAACTGCAATAGAATTAGAGAGTTATTGAAAAAAATAGGAATTCAACAAGTGGCATAGATTCTCAATAAATTTATGATCGTTACCTCCTTAACTGCAGTTGGGAAGTGAGCAACAGCACGTGAGTAAGCACATAACCTGTCCTCCATGGCTTCTTCAAATTCTATATTTTTCTCTGCTTCTGCAGCTGATGCTAGTTCACCAATGAGGCTAGAGACCTAGAGATTCGATACCAATAAGCTGAGTCCCTAGTAAAGTATTAACTACATGTACATAGCAGTAGCCATATGCAGAGAAGAGTCACAAATTGGAAAGAGAATCAAATAGAATTCACGCCCATTCATGTGCATAATAGACTAGAAGTGTGAAGTTAACAAGGCTATGACAATAGGAGACATGATCCAAATCATAAATAGCTTGGAATTTGAACCTTAATCCAATCAGCAAAACAAGAAAAGCTTCTACGTGATGCCAGAGCCTAAACTGACCAATCTAGTTTAACATAGCAAACCTGGCTTCGTCAACCCCTTAGGAAGTATGATGAGTACATATTTAACTCTCGCCATTTGGAGCCATAGATCCATAGAGACATAAATAAAGGTAGAGAAAAAGAATAGAAAATCTTATCTCTCCATAACAATACCTTTAATGCCACTTTCCAAGTAAATTTAAATTGAATGTAGCTAAGATACAAGACCTCGATCCATGCCAAAGTGCAATTGATTTAAAAATATATATGAGCAGTATAAATTATCAGGCCGTGGTATATTTATTAAATATAATAACAGCTTAAGTATAGAGTAAACAAACCAGGAACTGATTTAAAAGTAACAATGCTAGGTCCCATGCAGATCTTATTACCCATGTGTACGTATATCTTCAACTTGGTCAACATCACAGATTATTAAAAATTTGAAGGTTAAAACATATTTTACAAACAAATGGACAGTCATTGCCCGTCATAAGAAACTTTTGTTGTCGTCGTTACACACAAAAGATTAGGCGGTAGCAGGTGGAGCCGTAAAGGCAGTTTTCAAGTTTCTAGAGAAGTCTTAAATTCTGCTATGATCTCTGGAAGGTTTAATCAACTAATCTATTTATCCAAAAAAATGACACTAATTGAATCCGGTAATTGTCAACACAAAATCCGAGCATGTATTTCAAATTTTATTACCTCTCATCACACTCATCAGCTAAATGGATTTGAGAGCAAACGTGACCTTACCTCAGAGCAGAATTCCTTCTCTACTACACCTACTGTAGCTCCAGGATGACGGGCTCCAACAAGCATAAACGCCGAAATCCATATAAGCTTCTCCAACATTTGCTTTTGAAAGTCCTCCTTATCAAGAACCTGGAAATTTATATGCAATGTATTATTAATCTAGACCAAACAGTGAAGGAAATCAACTCCTTTTTGAGATGGCTTTGAACCCCTCTTGCTGAAACCTTAGGTATCACTACTAGTGAGAAAGAAAAAAGCATAAGAAAGGTTTGCAATCGAAGAAGAAGATAAGATGAATCCACCCGCTGTTAAACTAGGGAGGAGAAAAGTGTAGTAACAATTTTCATACCAATATAACCGAAAAGAGATGAAAAGAGAGAGAATGAAATGTTAGGGCGTATTTAAGTGTATTGTACATGCTAAACATCTAGTCACCTGCGGACCATACTTACTCCAAGTTTTCAAATCCAAATCGAGCTTATAACTAGATTCGCAAGACCTATCATTTACCTTGCAAGAAAGGCCTCCAGCATGTAATCTAGCAGCCACTGCAGATGCCCACTTTCCATAAGCCGCCGTCAGTCCCTCAGGGTTGGTATCAGTTTTCCCATCAATAGGTGGTTCACCAAGCTTTGATATAGCAAAATATGCCAAAACTTGGTCAGCATCACCTAAACCTTTACTCTGAAACCAAGGCTCCAGCATTCCGTTCTGGAAAAAAACCAAGTCTGCTAGATTGTTAAGATCCATCAAATCATTCACCAACTCAACAAAGTTTATATAGCAATACTATAACATACGAAAAAGATTCAGTAAAGATTATCATGGATCAACGTTATATCGGAATAAAAACCAAGAAATAACACGTGCAATAATTTATTAGTAATACTTCAGTTGTGCAATAGTAATAGTAGTTGTAACAACCCGAGTCAAAACCCAAGTTCGAAATAAGGCTCAATACAGAACCCAATAACACCAGCTGGGATAACATCAATATTAATAACTAAACTTTAAATTCTAGTTAGTCTCATATACCATAAACAAACCATGCAACTCAAGCTGAGCTATGATCAACTCCTTTGAGATTGACAACAAGATAAACAAGTCAAGCCCGAACTTCATTATGTAAGTTCCAAGCTATATGAGTTTTTTAACAAGTAACAATCCAATGTTTAATTAAATTAAGAAAAATGCTAAACTGTGCATCTATGTACGTGAAAACAAGTACTATTGTAATTTAATGAAAATATGGGTCCAAATTAGTTAACATAAAAGGGGGGGGGGGGGGGGGGGGGAAAGGAAATAAGAGACGAGGCTAACACCTTCATCCGAAGACATGAGAGTATTCGTCACACTTTAATTATTTAACTTTCGCAATTAAGGTTTGTTAAAATTACCGAACAAAAAATCAAAAATACTTTCTACTACTAAGAAGAGGAACAATCAGCGGTAACAATCGTACCATTCCAACGGGACTGAGGAGTGGACTGTAGAACAGTATCAAGATCATCGTTCCTGGTGCAGACCAATATGGGACCAGGGAAATCAAGGGGCACAGATTCGCCTCTCTTCACCATCAAATCATCGCCACTTCCCATCTCTTGCAAAGCTCTTCCTACTCGTCCGCCGCCAACAATGATGGCGGGTCCCACTTTGGCGGTGGTTCCGGTGGCCATCGTGGTAGTTGTTGTTGATGACGACGACGAGGACGCGCTAATCTTACAGCAAACCGTAATTCTTGAAGTGGGTTTTACACAGTGGTACAAAAGAGAGTAGCTAGAGAGAGAAAGTGTGTTGGCCATGGTTATGCGTAGCTCTTCTTGGGGCCATTGTTTTTACACTCATATCTACTGGTTTGATGTTTCTAAGGCAATAACGGAGCCACTCGTTTTTAGCGTTGCTTATCGGTTGATGCTCAATCAAAACGCTAATATAAAAAAATGGGTCGAATCGGGTCAAAAATACTTGGGCGGGGTTACAACTTACAAAGCATAATTCGTTTGGCCCATTGGCTATGTCCTGTGGCCTATGGGACTACACTATACCCTAGACATGCACATTCGATTTGATATATGTGATTTGGCCTTGATCTGACTTTGACCCGATTTAGTCAATGATTGGCCTAATCAAAGTCTGGATCGACTTTATCAGAAATCCGACCCGGTCTGCGACCTGAGACTTGGCTAGGCTTTCGACCCGAACCAAAGCCCGGCCCGGCCTTTAACATAGCAGCGATAACAATTTTTTTCAGTCAAAAGCTTATATCGTTCAATTTTTTATTTTTCTCCAGGAATCTACTTAATTTAATTAAGAGGAGGAGGGGTGATATGATGGGTGAATATTTATATGTTGCACTTACATCAACATTCCACGCAATGCACTCATAAAGGTTCATAAGTTAATTATTAATTGATATATCCAGCGCATGCATGTCTGTATGTATGTTCGGTTCTGTAGCTTCTGTTGTTACTAGCGTGCTGCTGCTTATATGTATGTATGTATGTTTGTATGCACTTATATGTTGCATGTTGGTGTGCTGCTGCTACTGACGCTGACGGCTGACACGTCAGCTACTGGCCTACCGACTGTTATCAATCAATACTTGGAAAAAAAAAAGGTCAAATTTTCACCTGTTAGTTGTGAAACGGATATATTTTGTTGTATAAAATGAAGATAATGTATTATATTAATACATTCACAATTATTATTATGATATTTCAATCTCTTTAGCGTTATTTTCTCTTTATATAAAGCTAATTATTTTATCTTCACAAAGATTCAATTTCTTATTATTATAAATCTCAATTTGTATTATTAATACATTTTTTATTATACCCCTTATTAGTATATTTTTACACCCGTTATTATTATTTTTTTATTATTACATTTTATTACAATACAATGGATTCTTTTAACACTGTATTCGGATCACAAATACCGCAATTTATTCAAAACGACCAAAATAGCATTCGGCCTTAAAGTGGAACTAGTTCGAATTCGTTATTTTCACGTCTTATCGGTGAACAAAACAAACGTACAACGTCAGTTTGGGAACATTTCATCGAAGTGTGGGCTGTCGATTATGTTAAAAGGTCTCAATGCAAAATATGCAACGCTTTATTTGGTATTAAAGGCAATAACACATTACAGCGACACTATCAATCGTGTTTGCAAAGGCATAAATTAACCGATGAAAGCTCTCAAACACAAATTGATCGTTCCGGTCACAATTGGAGTTATGATCTAATATTAAAAAAAGAGTTGCAAGCCAAACTACTGATCGAGAATGAGCTCGCTCAATTTTTTTGTCGATCAATGTTGTACTGAGTACATTCAATCTGGATTGCAACTGAAATATAAACAAGTAAGTAGAATGACTACTAAACGTAATGCTATTAAATTATATAATAAAGCTATAAAAAAAATTAATTGAATTTTTTGACAATTTTGACTGTAAAATTAATTTAAGTAGTGATATTTGGTTTGTTAATAATCAATTTGGAGTTAGCTATATGTAGACACCCAAATTTTGCACTTTTGTACTAACCCTGACAGGAGGGTAAAATCGTCACTTGACCCGACATGCGAAAAGGAAGGTGGACCCTAATACAAAGTCACCCCAACGACTTGCGGTCAAAGCTGTCATAACAAACAACGAGCATCAGGTTACTTGATGCGAGGTAAATAGTTGATCCAGAAGAACCTGATTTAATCATAAAAGACGACTAATGGCCACTACGCTTACGATGGTCGGGGGTCTGGCTCAGCTCGCCGGTAAGCTGGCGGGGGTGGAAGGGGGAAGCGCCCCCCGGAAACCAAACACAAATAGCAAATTCTATATCAAGTCGCAGCTCTCCGAACTAGCCTCCCAGAATAATATGACACGTTTTCCAGGGATTTTCGGATTGCAAAATACGAGTCTTCCAGCGAAAAAAATGAAAGACCGACATCAGTACACGAGGATCAAGGTAGCACCGAAGACGGCCGCAGCTGCACCTGCGGCCAAGATCTGAGTTTCTAAATCGCCTCTTCCAGTTTCATTTCTTGAGGAGACGCGGACGGAAAAGAAAAAGAGAGAGAAAAAAGCGACGGGAGAGAGAAAAAGAGAGAGAAAATGTGAGATCTTCATCTTTTGTAGAATCTTATACTAGGTATTGTATCCTATATTTGATTTCCAAGTGTTAGAGCGTCTATTTCATCATTTGGAATGTGAAAAAATCCGAATTTCATAGTTTTGTTGTGCTTTATCTAGTAAATCTTTTAGATCTAGTTTCATTTCGTTCTTATTGCGTTTGTTGGGTGGATCTACTGTGGATCCAAAAATATTTGGTGCATTGCTATTTAAATAGTTTGATTTTGTGTATTTTGAAGTTAAATTCAATGTAGTCAATATATGTTGTAGATCTGTGAATTAGGGACGGTTAAGGAGGATTTATTGCGGATGAAATCTCCTCTTAACCTCCCGATGATATCCTTTTAGTTTATTTCATAGTTTTTGCGTATGTAGCGATCGTGATGCGCCTTTATGTAAATATGTAAATTTTTGGGCCTTAAAACGACATCGAGTCGAAAATCGGGTTTAAGACCCCGTGATAGTGAAATGTGCAATTGTGGGCGTTTGAGGTTATTTGGATGGCTCACATGCTCATGAATAACTCCAACGTCATTTTAATGCTTGGTTTTCCCTTTTGACGCGAGAAAATGATTTTGGAATGAAATGATAAAGATTTTCATAAAATCAATCAAAGTAGGATATTAGATCACTCGTAGGCTAAAAATAAAATCAAAAGTATCGGATGAGCTCCATTCCTATTTGACAAAGGATTCGAAAACCTTGTTTTATAAATGTCATCATTAAAGATTTTGTTATTAAAACGAAAGCTTAAAAATGAACTTTTCAAAACGAATCGAATCCTTCGTACATAGGGTCAACGAGATTTCTGAAGTATTTTCGGAAATAAAGCATTTCAACGATTTTCATAGGCACCCACACATACACACGCGCACAAATACACATTTTAGGTTTTAAAGGAAAAGAAAGCATCAAAATTGCGGTAACCGTGTTTCCACGGAAGTCGGGGGGTGCCTAACACCTTCCCCTCGCTTAAGCAAACCCCCGAACTCTATGAATCTCGATTTGCGGACCAATTAACTCGGAGTCACATATGAGCCATTACAATTAGGAAAACAAAATTCGGATAAGTTGGTACATCCATTTCAAATATACCAACTGGCGGCTCTGGTCAATTGGCTCATCCTAAAATCGATCTTTCAAAAACCCCGTCGACACTCAGGCCGACCCTTTTCAAAATCACATCTGAATCCAAAGGGTAAAATTGAAAAGGGAGATTATTAAAAACGAAACGACTTTTCCCGGCGTCGATATTATATTTATATGACTGCTCATTGGATAAATTTTAAAATGATTATGCAAAAAAGAATTATAGGATTTGAATTTTTTGAATTATCTCATACTGGTCAAACAATATATGATCAAATTATGGAGATTATTCGTACTTTTAAAATTAAAAATAAAATAATGAGTATTAGTATAAATAATGCAAGCAATAACACTAGTGCTGTTATCATGTTAAAAAATAATTTGTTACCTATAATAAATTGTGCATTTTCCCATGTTAGATGTGTTTGTCATATAATAAATTTAATTGTTCAATCCGGATTCAATTATTTAAAAAAGACTATATCTAAAATTCGTGATATAATTACTTGTGTGTATAGTTCAAATAGAAAAATTCAAAATTTGAGACATTTTTGTCATGTAAGAGGAGAAAGATTTAAAAGAGTAAAATTTGATAATAACACTAGGTGGAATAGTACATATGATTTGTTTAGAGATGTCTATAAATGTAAAAATATACTTATGGAGTTTTATAATACTTTGATGGTTCATGAATTAACAAACAAAGATTGGGATCTACTTGGTCAACTTTTAAGGATTCTTAAAGTTTTTAAAAAACACACAAAAATATTATCTGCTTTTTATTATCTTACAATTCATCATGTTTTGTATGCATGTTTAGAAATGTCATTTGTTTTTAAAGAATTTTAAAGTAATGATATTTGGTCTGCCCTTATTTTGTCAATGGAAGAAATTTTTTTAAAATACTTTGAAGATATGCCAACTGTTATTACTTGTGTCGTTGCATCAAACACAATTATAAAATTAGAAGGTGTAGAAAGTATTTTGAAAAATATAGTAGAAAATATAGGTACTGGTAATATTGATAACCTTAAATTAAAATTTAATACTACATTTATTGATTTTTATAAATTGTATGAATCTGTATATTGTACATTTATACGTGCACCAGCCCCTGCCCCTTCATCTTCTAAATATGCCAACTTATTAAAAACACTATCCAAAAAATCAAAAACTTCAACATACACGAGTAGTTTAAACGGACTTGGTTTATATTGTAGTACTGATTTTAGGAGTTTTATGACCAAAGAAGAATTTGAAAATTTTAATATTCTCGTTTTCTAGAATAAACATAAACGACAATTTCTTACTTTGACCGCGATGACCTGTGATTTACTAGCTATCCAAGCTAGTATCATAGCTTGGAAATCTTGTTTTTCTTTATCTAGCAGGGTATTAGATGAAAAAAGAAGCAGACTTAATCCAGAATCATTGGAAATATGCATTATCTATAGGTGCACCGGCCCCTGCCCCTTCCTCTTCATCTTTTAAATATGCCAACTTATTAAAAACACTATCCAAGAAACCAAAAACTTCAACACACACGAGTAGTTTAAACGAACTTGGTTTATATTGTAGTACTGATTTTAGGAGTTTTATGACCGAAGAATAATTTTAAATTTTTTAATATTCTCGCTTTATGGAATAAACATAAATGACAATTTCTTACTTTAACCGCGATGACCAGTGATTTACAAACTATCCAAGCTAGTACCGTAGCTTCGGAATCTTGTTTTTCTTTATCTGACAGGGTATTAGATGAAAAAAAGAAGCAGACTTAGTCCAGAATCATTGTAAATATGCATTTGCTATAGAGATTATCTTGTTGTACAAAGAAGAATACAAGACGTAATAGACGATCAAGATAGTTCAGAAGATCTAAAAGTCGGAGCAGAAACTGTTGAAAGTTTAATTCCATGAATATTGAAGATTTGAAGACAGATAATTTAAAATTTTAAAGACAAATATTTATAACCAATGAGTAATTAATTATTGCTTAAGTTATACTTTAAAGTTATGAACTTATAATTATTCATTATTGTAATCTATAAATTGTAAACTTGTATTACATTACTTTTAATAAATATATCAATTTTTATTTCTTTTTTAAATAAGGACGAGTCGCATTATGTTTTGAAAGTTATGAGTATATATATATATATATACACTTAATATTTTAAACGATTATTTATTTTAATAATATTATAAAAATAAATTTTTAATTATGTGTGTGTGTTTGACAGTGTGTATAATATTAAGTATGTATAATATTATTATACAATATATATGCGTGTGTGACAGTGTCTTACTGTGTATTATATATATATATATATATATATTACACCCACACACGTCACATTCACTGACACTTTTAGTAGCATAAGACTTTGAATGTATATATATATCGTAAGACTTATAAGTCTAATAGCATTAAACATGATATATATATATATATCAATGTCCAAGGTCTGTTCGAGCCGGATCAAGTCAGACTGACCCGATGTGCATGTCTACTATACTCAGATGAGGGAGAGATTATTCAGTAATCTTGGGATAAATTTTCATGGTGTTCCAGATTAATGAAATTTTTCCGTTTCAGTTGATTCATAACTACAAATAGTGAGACACAATTAAAATGGAGAGATAATAATAATTTTATTATTATCAAATGTTTTTATGACCATTTAAATATTTAAAATTATGTGATTTTGGGTAGTTGTCGTAAGTAACTAGTTATAGCAATCACAATTACACTTTTTTTTAATATTATTATTTATATTGAAAAATGAGCATTCTTTATTTATATAGTATTTATTTGGTAATTTATGGAAAAAATAATTGAATAACTTTAAAGTATTAATAATTGTATGAATTTTGAAACAGATCCTATTGAATATCCTAGTGGGTATTCAAATGTTGTTCCCTCTCTCTCCCGGTGGTGTATTCAAATGTTGTTGGTACAACGAAAGTTTTATAGTTACCGTCGCTGCTTTTTAGGGTCACGAAAACTAATTCCGACGCTTAAAACGCCTACACACTTCCCCATACAGTTTTCAAATTCAAATTGCTGTTGGTACTATAAACAGTCAACACAAGACAAACAAACCAACCACTAACAAAGTAGCAATCATAAAAACATAATCTTTCCCCTAAAAACCCTTATCCTTTTCACTGTCAAGAACCAAATTTCACCTTGTATAAACCCAATCTCTCTGTTCTCTATCTTTTCTTTTATGATGTCTTGTAAGAAATCTTCACTTCCATGCCAGAATTCATACAATTCCCTTTATCTCAATCCTCTCACCGACCTCAAACACAACCGTAGCTACAGCAAAGGCTGCCGTGGCAGCACCCAAAGCGTTGCCCTCGCAGTTCACATGAGCCGGATTTCTGACAACAAAGAGAATGAAGTACCCAATAAGGCCAAAAATTCAGTCCACGCTGGTAAAGAAAATGCAGAACCCGATAATGGGTCTTTTGCTGTGGCCAAACTGGTCCCTAATGAGATGTCTCAGTTGAAAGCTAGGGTCTTGAAGCCGTCTTCACTTCAGCTATGTATGCAAATGAATGAGCCTGATTCGATATTTGGGTCTAAATTTCAGGACCCCATTGATTCAGATAACTCGAATTCGTTAAAGATTTGGGATTATTCAGATTCAGAGGCTGCACCGGCTTCATCCTGGTCCACTCTTCCCAATAGGTTGGATTATATGAATATTCAAAGAATTTAATGAAGTTTCAGTCGCTAAATTTTGTTCAAAATGGTAATTAGTTGTATTGAAATTGTTATATATGGCTGCTTTTGCAGGACATTGTTGTGTAGGCCTTTGCCGGTGGATATAGGGAGGTGCACTTGTGTTATAGTGAAAGAAAAAACTCCGGAAGGACTACATGGGGGAAGTCTGTACACCCTTTACACCAATGTAATGTCCTCTATAATTTCTGGCATGCTAACTTGCTAAAGTTACTCCAAGACTTTCTCGACATGGATGTTGACTTATTTTATGACATGCTACCGAGATTTATTATTTGTGGTTTTCCCAAAGTTTCCCCATATTATTTTAGAAAACAAATTAAGAACTGGTCCTTTTTGAGAAAAAAATAGATGCGGCCAAGGCACATTGTTGTTTAATGAATAGAAAATATTCATTGCATTGTGTTACCTCAACATATAGTGTAATAGTGGGGAATTTCATCTAATGGATACACTTGAAGGTTGGTTTCCATATATAGCCAATAGTTTCTACATAGGAAGATTTTACAGCCTCAGGGGTCTAGGGATGCTGCGGGTTGTCCACTTAGGAATAACTTATAGATAACACTAGCTTTAATGATAAATGGGTGATTGATTATATATGACCATCTGTGTTATGTAGAGTTCCAAAATGATTTAAGTGAAATAAATAACAGAACTGAGTCAACTTGATTTAAGAATTTAACTTGATTCTTGATTTCCTTTTCTTTTCGCATGCTTTAACTTACATAAGCATATTATTGGTATAAAGATCTGATCTCTAGTGCAATGGATGTCCAGCGGATTGATTCACTTAAAATTAGTGAACTTTGGTTGTGGTACATTCTAAGTTACATTTGACAAAATCCTTTTATGGTCGACTCTGTTGATTGGTTTTGCAAAATGTCAGGAAGGTCATGGACGACAGAATCGAAAACTTGCAGTGGCTCTTCACAAAAGGCATAATGGAAGGTCTGAGTTTATAGTTGCTCAAAGTACAAAAGGGGTTTTGTGTATGAAGGATGATAGTTTTGTCGGGATTGTAACTTCCAACCTCATGGGTTCTAAGTACAATATATGGGATCAGGTTCAATCTCTCATCATTTTTAAATAAATGATGTCGCCCCAGGTACACGGAAAATTGGCTTGGACAAATATTGGTTGTTAATTTGTTTTATATACTTATGATTGCAGGGGAGTAGTCTGAAGTCCATGTCCAAACACTCTAAACTTCTGGCTGCCGTAACGTAATCTTTTCTCACTTTTCTACAAATTATACATGCATAAAAATAAACACAAACTTTTGGGAGTTAAAATTTTCAAATCTTCCCCGTACAGATTCATTCCCACCATAACCAGCTGGTCAGGAAGTTACAGAAGCATAAAAGCGTGGATACCCAAGCACCAATCCATGCAGCTAAAAAATGCAACTCAGGTGTGCTTAGTGGATCTCTTAAATTTTTAGGCCTCCTTGAAGATAATGTATCCCACTGCTTTTTATTAATGAAATAAAAGGCTTCTTCGAGTATTATCAGTATCCTTCTTTTGAGCTTTTTCTCTTGCAGGTTCAACATATAAATGGACTACCCAAGGATTGGGAACAGAAGATGGATAAAGTACATCATTTATTTTCAAAGGTTCCTCATTACAATAATGTAAGTTTGTGTGTACAAATTGTTTGGACATTTCGACTCCTATATGAAAATTTCGAACTTATCTTAACTATTGTTTGCTTACTCTCTCACCGTGTTGTTTCAGAATTCAAAGCAATATGAGTTAGATTTTAGAGAGCGGAGGGGAAAAGCTGGGCTAAGAATCCAGAGCTCAGTCAAGAACTTTCAATTGACTTTGGAGGTATTATACATTTATACTCTACTTTCGCCCAAAAGTATCCTAATATTCATTGCATTTGGGGAACACAGGCAAAATGAAGACATGATTAAGCTTTTGACATGCATAGTGCTGGAAATCCTTGTTAAGTTATTTGGAGGATTTTCCTTTTAAATGTGCTGATGCACTTACCAATGTGTACTTCCTCTCTAGACATAGTTATTGTAAACCCTCTTGAAGTGTTGGCATTACCAAACCCTTGATCAAAGGAGGCCCTGTTTATTGAATTTATGGTTCAAATGCTAATTCGTATTTGCATTTACTAGAAGCATGGAAGGCAGGCAATCCTGCAACTTGGAAGGGTGGGGAAGTCAAACTATGTGATGGATTACAGGTATATAGTAATTCAACTATCTAATTAGAATTTTGTATCAAACACTCTAGACTCTCGAACTTAAGTACTAATTTGGCACTTTTAGAAACTAAGCATAAGCAAGAAGTATAAAAGGTTGTGTCAACTTTTTTGCAGATATCCATTGACTGGTTACCAAGCATTCTGCATTTGTTTGGCTTCTATTGACTCGAAACTTTGCTGCACAATGTGATTTTAGTCTGCAGCCTTCTTCCTTGTTCTAACTCAGAACAAAAGAGTCACCAGTTCCATGCATTACAAATTTTGTGGCAGGATTCTCTCTTTAAAGCAGGAAGTTTAGATAGTTAGTGATGAACATTTTGCATATGTAGTCATAACAGTTGATGTACGACAGATTTAATTAATCACTGAAATATGTAGCTCCAAATTTCATGATTAATTCAATCTAACATCGTTTTATTCTGTCATTCATTATGGAGTACTTGATTCGCAATCTAAATTATAGAGGTTAGTTAACAATAGACAGCAAATATGTAAAATGTACGAAGTCCGATCAATATTGTTAGATTTTAAGATCAATCAAACAGCAATATTATACAGAAGAGAAAAACGGAAAAAAAAGAACCCGCAATATACTCACATTTATCAATTTGACTATTCTTGCTTGTTTGATATATTCGTTAGATATTTTTACAATGATTCACACGCCAAATAATATTTTATAGTAACTAAAAAATCTTAATTACTATAACATGGGCTCAAACCCAATATATTAATAAATCTAAGACTAGATTACTAATAAATTTTCAAGCTCAATTATACCTTGTGTTAGACTTTCAGGGACACTGTCCCTTGCAACTCCCGCCTACTCACCGACAAGCTAGACAGTGACTCGCTTATCGGAGATTGAAACCCCGACTATACTTGTCATAGTGATTATTTGTAGAAATATAAACCAATCCTAACAAATATTAATTAAATTAGGTGTCTGCTCTCATCCATTGAATCACTTACAGGTTGAGGAAGTAAATTGGTAGTTCAGTGTCAAAGTGAACGAACGTCTTTTGCATGACATGCCATATTGTTTGTTTTGTTTCCATAAATCAAATGTCAAATGGCTTTCAATTTTCATTAATCTTTCAGGTGCAAAGCACCATCATTCTCAACTCAGGGCCTCATTCAATATATATATATATATAGATTTATCTAGGGTATTATTAATTATTTTCAATACTAACCTTTACACTTTGTTGGGGAGAAAAAGTTGGGCGAACAAAAAAACATGAAGATGAATTGTCCACAAAAGAGCTAGAGAATAAGAAAGAAATAACTACTGTATTTTAATAGGAACACAATTAAGTCGGCAAGAAACCCATCAAATAATGAATATTGAAGACTCAAAACGATCAAGAAAAGTGTGGTACTTACATGCCAACTACCTTTTATTATACTCATAAATGAATGTGTATATTCATCTACATCTACATCTACATCTACATAAACATGAAAAAAAAAATTAACCCAAAAAAAAAAAAAACTATCTTCCTCCCATATTTCAGTAGAAAGAAGAGAAGCAACAATAAACAAAAATAAACCTAAGGAAAAAAATGTTACATGTAGCCGGAGTTTTTTGGATTATGCATCGAGCTCACATTGAAACAGAGGCGATGCAAATGAATTCAAGTCACCAAATATAATATCATCCACCGAGTCATGACAGGCAAAGTATGTTTGTATGTCGTCCGGGAAGCTCCGACGTGGTGGGTCAGATTCCGGTGGCATCGACGGATGCTCAACTGCTGAAGTTCTCTCCAACATTTCATTGAACTCGGAGGACTGCAGCAAAACCCCTAGTGCTGACGATGGGTTGGTGCCGACAATGCTTGTTCCCGCGGAGCTAGAGCTTTCTAGTTGAAGAAAGCTAAACCCTAGTTCTTGGTTAAGGTTTTGCATGGGGATAACGTCAATGTCAACGTCGAGGTCGGGGTTTGGTTGAAGGTTGTTTGGGTCAGTAATATTAGTTTGGTTTGGTCGTAGCCACTTGATGTAACGACTGAGGTCAAAGTTGGTAACGGCATTAAGGCCACGATACTCGATAGCTGCCATGTCATAAGCAGTTGCTGCTTCCTCTTGAGTAGCTAGATGACAAATAATTAAAAGTCGGGTTTTTTAAGAAAGAAAGTGGACATATAAAAATTAAATTGGCACGAAAAATTTGGTTGGAAAGACTGAAAATAAATGTATAAAGAATAGTATGAGATATGTAGCAAGTACTTCGTTAAATAGCAGACTCTAGCAGTTGGAGGTTGATGATCTATACATTTTGAGATACCAACCAACTATATTACTGATTTGGCTACACATGATTATACGTCCTTGCTAATCATTTTCTCTTTTATCTATATGCTTCAACTCTTTTGGATTTAATAAATAGAAAAGCAGGTTGGGGATTATTTAAAATTCCGTTTTCTTTATTAGTTTCTGACCAAGAAGCTAATCCCCACTGTTTTAGTAAAGAAAGACAAATGCCATACGCAATTTATTGTCTTTTAGTTTAGTTTACATAAATCAACTTAAGTTTTACCCCAAAGGCCACGGAAATAAATAATCTTCTCCATTTTTTTCTTTTTCTTTTTGCGGAATAAAATTTAATAACGTACTCTCTATGTATTAAAATGAGAGTCATGTTTAACAATACATAAAACGAAAAAGAAAGAAGTTAAATATGACCCCTCAAATAAGATGGGAATGAATATAATCAAAATCAAAATAGTAAAATTACCATATGTTCCTAGATAGAGATATTTGTTGCCAAAGACGCGGCCAATCCGAGCCTCCCATCTTCCATTATGGTGGTGCCTACGCAATAAAATCCCGTCAAATTCGTATGCCATCCGTAATCACAAGCAAAAAGAGAGAGAAGTTATTGTTGTATCCATACATTGAAATGGTAATAATGGTGATGGCACCGAATTAGTATTTAGACAAGTCTACGTACATATATAACATTTAAATATAAAATTAAATATTATATTTATTTTAATTATTAATAATATTAATATTTTTGAACCGAACTATAAGTTGATATTTCTAAAGTTAGATATCCATCGCTAATTAATACAGAATACAGACAAATACCCTCCCCGCACTTGTTGACTTGGAGAACCCCAAAAGCTACAAGTACATTTCACTCGACCATTCACAATCACAATCAAGAATCATCCCATATGACTCTGTCTGTCATTATGGGATTTGTATATGCACACTTGCACGTGTAGGCAATGTAGATTTATCAATTGAGTCGTACTTGTTAAAAAAAAACTCCATAATTCTTGGTATTTGAGAGATAGACATGCGAAAGGCACAAAATACAAAAATTAAATCAACTTTGTTTCCTATGCGCAATGCATTTTTACCTTTTTTTTTTTTTTTTTCCACTCTTTTAAAGAAAAATTAGGAAATATTTGATAAAAAAAATGAATGAAATAGTTTTGAATATTTAAGAGACTGTTTGATTAGAACTTAATATGACTAAATGACTGAATCAGTCAGCCATTCAATACTTTTGTTTAGAGCTAAATGAGATTGAATGGTTGAATCGATCAGATTTTTGGACTGAATGACTAAGGGGATGTTTGATAAAGACTGGATGAAATAGTTATGAATGCTTAAGTAATCTGAATGAGTTGAATGAAATAGATTTCTTAATATTGAATGAAAAAAGTTGTTTGATAAGTGACATGTCTGAAATATCTGAATAACATATTTTTACTATTTTATCCCTCTGAAAAAATTCAAAGTTGTTGTAAATTTATTTAATATTACTTAATATGATATTTAATATTTTATTATTATTTTTTACTTTATTCAGCCGTGACTCAACCATTCAGCCAAAAAAAATTAGACTTAATCATTCAGCCCAAAAATCTGACTGATTCATCCATTCAGCTATAAACAAACACACTGAATGACTGACTGATTCAACCATTCAGATTCATTAAATTCCAATCAAACACTTACTAAGTCTAATTATTTTGACCGAATGGTTAATTTTCGGCTGAATGAAGTAATTTTTTTTTATAAAAATTTAAAAAAATATATTAAATATTATATTAAGTAATATTAAATAAATTTACAATAATTTTAAATTTTTTCAGATGGATAAAATAGTAAAAATATGTTATTCAGATATTTCAAACATGTCACTTATCAAACAACTTTTTTCATTCAGTATTCAGAAATCTACTTCATTCAGCTCATTCAGATTACTTAAGCATTCAGAACTATTTCATTCAGTTTTTATCAAACACCTCCTAAGTAATTTGAATGAAGCAGAATTTTGAATGAAAAAAATTGTTTGATAATTGACATGTTTGAAATATCTGAATAACAAATTTTTAATATTTTATCCCTTTGAAAAAATTCAAAATTGTTGTAAATTTATTTAATATTACTTAATATAATAATTAATATATATATATATTTTACTTCATTCAACTGAGATATATTCATTCAGCTAAAAAAATTAGACTTAGTCATTTAACTTAAAAATCTGACCAATTCAACTATTCATCACAAAACAAATGTACTGAATAGCTGAATCGACCATTCAAAATTATTAAGTATTAAACAAACAGGCCTTTAAAAATATTTGCAAACAAATTATTCAAATCATAAAGTTATGGCAGCGGTCCTAAAAAGCCGATTTTCTAGTATCAACTGTTGTCTGTGGTGAGTTAGAGCTAATCCAAACCACATTAGAGAAAAAAGAAAAAAAGAACTGCATTTGATAGTATGCAAGTACCTTGCTACACCTCTATATTTAGAAACTCCACGAGAAAAACCGCTACTTTTCCTGCAAAAAGATGTCACAAAACAAGGCCCATTGTTGTTCATAATTGACAAAATTACAAGCCAAATAAAAATGATTAACTTTTTTAGTTCATACCTCCTCAATGATCCAATGTACTCTTCTTTTGACTGCCCCTCCATTTCATTAAGCTCCTCTTGATAAGTCGATAGCTACAAAAATGGAACGAAAAATCAAGAAATTACAACATTTGCATAATTATACAAGAAAATATATATAATCAGCTAATATTTGAGCTCAAGAATTTACTGGGAAGTTGAGGATAGTTTGGTGTCCCCAATACTTCAACGCTGCCAAGTCATAAGCATGTGCTGCTGCTGTCTCATCATCGTAGGCCCCTGTTTTCCATAATCCCCAGCCACCACCATCATAAACAAATTGCACAATTAAGATCTAATACAAGTAAATTTCCAGAAAAAACTAAAAATTTTGGATTCTGATCTCTAAACTCACTAGTCTTGTATGAGTTTTAAAAGAAAAATAACAAACTTACCCAAATAAACTGCATTTTCAGTTGAATTTCAACACCACCACCCACCATCGTCAAACCAAAAAAAAAGAAGGAAAAAGAAATAGTTATCAACAGTTCAGTTAAATCGTACTACAATTATATATGTATATTATTTACAGATAAAAAAAAAGATTAATTAATAAAGAAGAAAAGTAACCTTGTCTTCCTTTCTTGTTCTGTGACTGATTCCAGCAGTTCTTATCCCACAAATGAGCTTCATATCGGCCGGTCCACCGGTGCCTGAAATAATCATAATTAAAATGGGCATTAAGAAATGAAGAAGGGCATTGATTAAGAATTGTAGTAGGTACCTTGTGACACCCCTATAGACAGAGCTTCGCTGGGGAGGAGACTCTCGAGGAACGTTCTTCCGGGTTCGCTTTGTCTTGGCAATGGGGCTGATGCTTGTGCTACTGCTAGTATTGCTACTGCCACTACTTTTTGCACTCTTCTTCTTTGCCATTAAACTTGACTACTAGTGACTAAGAAGAGTGAATATATAAGAAATGGGAGGGGGGAATGGGCCAAGTGTGCATTATAAGACTGGAGTGGGTCCTTCAACAACAAAGGGGTTCAGTTTAGTTTATGAATCAATTTTTTTTTTTGGCGCGTGTACTCGTCTTCAAAGGATGCTAGACTGATAGGAGGGTTGGTGAAGTAGAGGAGGAGAGAGCCGGCTGATCATAATTTTTTTTTTCCCCTTCTCTAGCCGAGGAGCGGTCTGTAAACGGCCTTGTGTGCTGTCCTCTTCTACTTTGTCCTTTTGGGTTATGTGTTGTTTCAAATATATTGTAAATTGACGTGCTTTTCTTTTTTCTTCTTGCTCAGTCTTTACTCTTTAGCTATTTTTTGGGGACGGTTGGAGATTGTCATATTACAGTGTTCGTATACATCAAGTCTTGTACTTAGTGCAAATATAATCATATGAGTATTTTACAAAATATAAACCACTATAATTGTGCAAGTAAAAAAGTATACATATATACTTTTAGTCACGTTGAGTTCTAATGAACCCGGATAAAATAATTTTATATTTCGAGTTACGTGTTTTAAGGATCTATTTTATAAGTTCAAAAAATATAATTAATAATTTCGGAACTTATAATAAAACCTATGGCAACTTGGGAATTGTTCCTACGTTGTATAACAATATAAACACTCGTAATATTATAATTCTAAGTGAAAATATAGTATTATATATTCATTTTTTGAAATATTAAATAATTTTAGACATGATAATAAATAATATATAAAAGTAAATAATAGATTAATTATAGTCTCTCATAATATTAAATCAGTACAAATAATTTTATTACATTTATCATTTAAGTAATTTTATATACACAAACTATATATTATACATAAAATTATGAACAAACAGTATAATAGAGAGAAAATAGGAAATGAAACCTATCATTTGAATTTTTTATACATATTTATTTGCATGTGTTACATGAGTTATACTATCTCCGTTCTTAAATATATTTTGTACATAAAATAAGAAAAATAAAATAGACAAAAGAGAGTATAAAAAAATTATAATTTATTCTTAACTATCCCACAAAATTACATTAAATAACAAGTTTTTTTTTAAATATTTAATATTAATAAACTCTATTAAATAACATATTTACCCGTTACTTTTTTACGTACATATAATCACATTAACGTTGACTGTGTTGGCTTTAAAGTCGTGAACATTATAATATGGGGAAAAGGCACCAAATAATCACAGAATAACGATATAAAAGAATTGCACAAAAAAGGTTAGCATTTTTTGACATGAGAAACGAGTAACATATACTATCAGCAAGTACTAGTAACTAATTAGTAACTATAATAGTGGGGAAGACAGCAGCCACTAGTAGTCTAGTAGTACTAATATATATACCATCTTCGTCCCAAAATCGCCACAAAGCAGTCATATTCTGCTTTTATGTTATACAAAATTGAAGGAATGATATGAATTCAATTTAATCTTAAAAGTATTAAATATGATGATAAATAATATATTTAAAATAATTTATAGTTGCTTTTATTAACATTTAATAAATACATATTAATTTAAATTTTAAAATTTATAAGTTAATTATAAAAATTAAAATCCGTCCTTAATTTCTAAACCAAAAGAATACTAAAAAAAGATGATCCATAGAGCACGCAACATAGCACGCGCTCTTAAGTCTTTTACTTGGAAGTTGAACTAGTTGTAGCGCTCTAGTGGCGGGCCGCCCGCCAAAGCATAATGAAAAATTAAATGTAATAGGAAAGGGAAGAAATTCCACAAATGGGAAGGGGGGTTGTTTGATGATGTTATTTGAAGTTGTACATTTTGTACTGCGATGGAGTATATATCACCTCCTCCCTGGTTGACTTATATTCAGCAGATCAAATTTGACTGGCGGCGCCTGATGTTTCAAATAATGGAATCATCAGATTAGATTTTTTAATATTTGTTAGCGCTAAAAACGTTTCCCTCTTTCTCCTAATTGCTTAATAGGGGTATATATACACTACCAACATTCTAAATAATTGTGCTACAATATTTACATTTAGCGTTATTGGTGAAATTTGATATAGAGTTTTAATAAAAGGTGATTGTAAAATTAAGAAATTGATATTTTTATTAAAAAAAATTGATTTTTTCGCATGAAATGTGAGTTCTATTTACTATTCATGTGAGTATAGCGTCCAAAAAATATTAATTTTTTTTGTAAAAATATCAATCCTTTAAAATTATTCAAAATATAGTAAAATTAATCTGTTGTCAACCTTAAATTAGTTTTATATTTGGGTGAATCATATAAATTTTATATCCAGTGTAATTATTTTTTTTTATATTATTATTTTCGCTTCGTACTTATTATCTAAAATTTGGCTCGTGCTAATCTTCTTTGTTTTTGCTCTGATTTGATTGGACGAAAACTATAATTATATTCACATTTTCTATAGGATATACAATTGTAGATGTGTCACACTATATTTTTTAGATGATAATAATTTAGAGAAAAGAACAGTCCATTCAATTGACAAAAGAGTTATATATGTAAAATCAACTATTATTTATATTAGATGTATCTTTAAATCGTTTAGTATAACACTGATCACATGATAATAAAATGTGACGCTAGATTTGATTTAATTTTTATTTTACACGTGCTGAAGAGAAATTGAACATTTTTAATAAGAAGAAGAAAAAGAAGATGACATTTTTTTAATTATAATGGAGGTAGTAGTACTTAATAGACTTGTGTTTGCACCGTATTACGCAGGTGATGAATTGATTGAATATACAGGAAGGACTGACAGAATATTATAACACAAACAGTCTAAACAAATTGCAGTATAAGACAAATTTCCAATATATAAAGATATAAATATTTTTGAAAAATCATACTCCCGAATCCTATTTCACAAACATAGTCCTACTATTCGGTAATATTCTCTCTATCTCTATCTAAAAAATATTATCACTATTATTAAACTAAAGACTTAATAAATTAAAGGTAAATATGAAATAGAAATATATATATATATATATATATATATATATATATATATCCTCAAATTTTGTAGAAAATTATTATTTCACAAGTAAAAAATGATATTTTTATAAAAAATTTCGTACATAAGTTTGAGACTCATTTATTATTCATGTAAAAAGAATTTTATAAAATTATCACTTTTATGTGTAAAAAAATTAATTTTTACTTTGTATAGTGGAACTTTTTTGCGGGAGGGAGAGAGTATTTATTTAAGGAACAGTAGTAGTTAAATTTTAGGTTTAATTCCAAATACAGTAAAACTAGCATCATTAGCAGGTTGGGCTTTTTTTTATCCACTAGTTTCCATTACAAATATGGGCCTACAAAATTGGAATGGATAGGGACAACTAGACATGCACAACAGGCCAGGCCTGGCCTAGGCCTGGCAGGCTTTTTCCGTTGACCAGGTCAGGCCTTGACTTTTAGGCCTGCAGGCCAGGCCAGGCCGGGCCGGGCTTCTCCAAAAAAAATAGGGCCTGTTGAGGCCTGCGGGCCAGGCCTAGACCGAGAGAGAGACAGAGAAGAAAGAGAGAATGAGGGAGCCGCGAAATCGTCGGTTACATATTTTTTTGTATGAACGTGTACAAAATTACAAATCAAGAAGACCAAATATTGAAAAATCCATCAAAATCACCATTTTTCATAATTTTTAGTACTGCTACATAAAAATTAGAAATGACACACAGTAATAATAACTATATAATTATATAATATAGGGTTGTCTGCAAATCACCATCACCCCAATTTGAATTAAATATTCACTCATAGACTAATAATCATATTATAATATAATATGATAGGAGAAATAGAAATACAATTTAGTATTTAGTGTATCCCAGTTCAGTATTCTTGTCACTTTACCAAAAATCGAGGTAGACTTTAGCCAGACCAGACCAGACTTTTGACCAGGCCGGGCCAGGCTTTTCCCCAGGCCAGGCCAGACCGGGCTTTTGCTCTAAAATCGTGACCTGTTTAAAGCCTGCAGGCCGGGCCAGGCCGGACCAGGCCTTTGACCAGGCCAGGCTTTGACCAGGCCGGGTCAGGCCAGATCAAGGCCAGGCCTCATGCCGCGGGCTTTTTGTGCATGTCTAGGGACAACGAGGTCAAACAAAACCATTCCTGTTAAGACCGTTTAATTTTACAAACTTAACTATTGGAATGGGCTGAACATATTGCAGACGAGCCCAAGCCCCTGTGTAAATTGTAGAAAGCAGCGCGCACACTTGATCAAATTGGTCTAAATCCAGATTTAGGCCTTTCTCTTAATTATTAACTCATTTTTCACGTATTCAATCTTTTACTCCTCATTCCAGAAACAAGAAGGAATAAATAACGTTTACTCCTCTTAACCAGACGTCCTTAGTCGATATTCGTGATCAAAGCGAATTTCGAAGTGATATAGAGGAAAATCAAATGTTAGGATGAAAAAAGTTGCTAACCAACTCCATGCAAGTTATGAAATTAATTAAAAAAATCCATTTCATAAAAATGTGTTAAGTATATTATCCACACAATTTAAGAAAAATAAAGATAGATGGAATAGTATAAAAATAATATTTATTGACAATGGACACTGTAAAGTACTAATTTTTCTTTTGTACTTTAGTTATTTTTATGGGGTGAGGACAGTGTGTGTGTGTGTGTATAATTTAGAAAATAAATTGTGCAGTTCTAATATCATTTCTAAAGAAAAAATAATTTTATATAAAAATATAAAAAAAATGAAGATAGTCAAGATATAATTCTTTATTGAGAGTCGTTCAAAGCCGTATCTAGTCAACTATGGCTTCATGAAAGATTTATTATTATTTTCTTCCTTTGTCTCCCCGCCTTATTTATTATTTTTATTATTTAAATGTTTTATAATTTTTCTTCTTACAGAAAGATTTGTCCCTTGCATTTGACCTTCCTTCTCTTGACCTTCAATTCAGTATTCTCTACTTTCTTGGACGGATTTGAACTAAATTTGAATAACCCAGTTCAGGAACAACAATTTCCGATCGGGGTGTCTGCTGGTTTTCAAGGTTGGCCAAACCTGATCTGGGCTGGGCATCACCTTTTTTCAATCAATTCCTTTATATGAAAAGAAGTTTAGCTATGGAAGAAGAAGAAGCACTTCAGGGACAGGCCCAGAGAGATAAGAAACCAAAAGAGGGGTTTTGGGGTCTAATATTGAGACCTGTTTATTGGTTTAAAATGCTTGGCAAGGAGTTACACTGGAGCTTTGTGTTGGGTGTGGTAATTGTGTACGGAATCAATCAGGGGGTTGCTATTGGTCTCAGTAAGGTTAGTATACAGTATTACATGAAAGATGAGCAGAAGTTACAGCCTTCTGAAGCTCAGATTTATTTTGGTTTAATTCAAATTCCTTGGATTATCAAGCCTCTTTGGGGTCTTCTAACTGATGTTGTTCCCATTATTGGATATCGGAGGCGGCCCTATTTCATTTTTGCCGGTAAGTTATGTATATGAATAGCCACTTTAGTAATATTTATACTCTTATTAAGGATTACTTTTCTTGAACTATCCCCTGGTGGATCTTATGGTTCTGTACTTCTGTCAAGATCGATAAGCCTAAAAAGTAAAAAATTGAGGGGCATTCAGTTTAAGATTTATGGTTTCTTACTCGAGACATCTAGTTAATGGGCTATGGCTAGTTTATTAGGACCTGAACAATTTTTTCTTGATTTGTATCAGCCTATGGTGTTTCCTGCAATATCCCACTTTGGATTAAAAAAGGTTGCTTATTTAACAAATGTTTGTCAACCATTTGATACAGTTTTATAGTGTACTTAAGGGAGTTTGTAATGAAATTCAATCCTCTCCAGCAAGAGTAGTGACTGAAGTGTTGAGTATCTGTAGAAAGTGCTTGAAGTGTTCATGCATAGCAATGATAGTATCTACGATGGTTGAGATTGTGCAACCAGATCTCATGTATTACTAAATTTGTGCTATAAATTGCAACCTTACTATCCTTTGACGCTAGGTATAAATTAACTTGTGAAAATGTTCTTGGCATGCTTAATTCAATTAAAATATCACATAAATATTTGACATATTGCAGCAGAGAAGTCATGGCCAAATCCTCTTGTCATAGGTCTTTGGCGTGTCAGGAAGGGTTATATTATCTAAGGTAGCCAGCCATAGGCCGGATAATGTTTTCAAATGATAAATATTAGTACTTATCCACAAATGAAAGAAAATGACAAAGATTAGTTAAATTGCGCATATATATGGATTGAAGTTTCTAAGACTTAGGATTGTGAATTAGGGGAGGAAGGCCCCATACTATTTCCTCTCATATTCCCATACTCCTGTCTGTAAGTGTTGAATTCCTGTACATCTGGCTGCTTCAGTATGCATAATATATCTTCCAACTGTTGTGTTATCATTCCGGAACTATGACTGTTCTGCATGAAGTGATGGTACTTTTAGTTAGACAACAGAGGGAAAGTGATTTAGAAGTCTTTCCAAACTGAATTACTGCTATTAGCAAATCAGGCATGAAAAAATTGAAGAGGAATCTTTGATTTACTTTTGCAACTTCCATCTTCTTCGTTTTTCTCTTACATTTTCTCTGACATGATGTCATTGGAGTACAAATTCATACTGCATAACTCATAGGACTGTATTTACACCCCCCCTTCCCAAATAAAATAAAATAATAATAATAATAAATAAATTAGAGAAATTAAAAAAAAAACTACTCAGACATCCAGTTGATTAATACGTTGTTGATTTCAGGTTTTATTGGTGTCATTTCCATGCTTATGCTAGCAGTGCTGAAGAATTTGCCCCTTTCATATGCCATGCTGGCTCTCATGGCAGGGAGTGCTGGGGTAGCAATAGCAGATGTGACCATTGACGCCTGTGTGACAGAGAACAGTATAAGTCACCCTTCTCTTGCTGGTGACATGCAGAGCTTGTGCGGTGTGAGCTCTTCTGTTGGGGCACTAATAGGCTTTTCAATTAGTGGCTTTCTTGTTCATATAATTGGGCCTAAGGTTTGGTTCTACTTTAGTTTTTTAACTACTATTATGGATTCAGGATTTTCTTTATGGTTTATAATTTAGACGTGCTCATTGATTTGTTGTACTTTTATCTGGAAACAAATGGATTACTGGTTAGATATAATCACTCGCTTGTTTTGAGCTGTTAATTTCAGAAAAGGAAAACTAAAGTTTTGAGTGCCTCAGTGGTGTTACCCCTAGTGGGTGTGAGCCATTTTGAGTGTTCAACCCATGGTAGCCTCTCTGTGTCTTCTCTCTGAAAGGAAAAGGAACACGGGGAGTCTTTGTTCTTCTTCTTTTTTCTAATAACTTATTTAGGTGCGGAAATCGAAGCATTACATAATATCAAAGTAAAGTTTATTTGAATATAGTAACTAATGCTGAAAAGATGTACTGGACAGAATCTTTAATTGTGACTAATCCTGAAGTAAAATACATTTCCTTGTGGCTACTTACTTTGGGTCTCAGAGCAAGTTTCTTGAGAGTTGCTTTCTGCTCTGATGTCTGATCTACTACAGCTGCTAAAACATATTAATGAAATAGGCTATGTATTATTGTAAAATATAGTATCAATAATTTTTGAAGAAGTATCATCAACTTAGCCCCGAACTACGTTGAAAAATTTCTCAGTTCTACAACTTAAATAAATCAGAACAAGAAATTTGAGCTTTAAAGCAGGTGTCCAGTATGTAATATAAACAAAAATATGCCAATTTATTTATTCATATGACGTAACAATAGTTTTAAACTTACATTTAATTGGACTAATGGACTGACTGCCTTAGAACTTTTATTAATTCAAGTACGTGGAAACCACATTATGTGTAATCGATACGTATCAGATATGAAAGTACCTGAGTTTGATGTATATCAAATTGCTTTCCGGCTAGAAGTTCCTGTTACCAGTAGTGTTTTCCTTCATTGGCAGGGGGTGTTCGGAGTGCTAGGTATCCCATCTGCGCTGGTCATTGTGGTTGGAATGATACTGCGAGAACCCCATGTCCATAGTGCCGGTTACAAGCGGGTAAGATAGCACTACTTTTAGGACTTTTGACATCTCCTTCCGAGTATGCTTGCATAAACAAGGTTTTTGAATTAGGTGAACCAAAAATTTATGGATGCTGGAAAGGCAATATGGACAGCGCTGAAATACCGAGATATTTGGAGGCCATGTTTATATATGTACCTATCACTTGCAGTGAGCTTGAACATTCATGAAGGAATGTTTTATTGGTATACAGATGCAAAAGCAGGTCCATCTTTCTCACAGGTATCGACATTTCACTGCAGTTCTGAAGATGGTTCCAGTACATTTTGTGACTCCATCAGTATTGGTTAAATTAATTCAATTGTCTATTGATAAAAAATCCCAGATTTTACATGTACCAAAGGAAAACAAAAACTAAGTACGGCACTAAGTCATCTTATTTTATTCAAAAACAATATAAGCTTTTCTTTCTCATGCATTTGTACTAATTTCTGCTAGACTTCAGTCTAAAACTTTTGTTGTTCCTGACTTGCATATTTTTTGTTAGTTTCTCAAACTTCTTGCTTCCGTTAATTATTATTCTCAATAAGTCTAGATTCCCAAATGTCGTTTTGTGCAAATCTAGGATTTCTATTTGACTTTATCATTCATATGCTTTTATGCAGGAGGTTATTGGATCCATATTCTCTGTTGGTGCAATTGGCTCCCTCTTTGGAGTTCTTCTTTACCAAAATGTTTTTAAAAGTTTCCCTTTTCGTCAAGTACTATTTTGGTCTCAGTTACTTTATGGTGCTTCAGGGTTGTTGGATTTGATATTGGTTTTGCGAGTAAACTTGAGATTTGGTGTACCAGATTTCTTTTTTGTTGTTATCGATGAGTTCTTCCACAAAATGATTGGACGTCTGAAATGGATGCCTCTTCTTGTCCTCAGTTCTAAGCTTTGCCCGGCTGGTATAGAAGGCACGTTCTTTGCTTTGCTTATGTCGATTGATCATGTTGGGATGCTCACGTCCTCTTGGATTGGCGGCCTTCTTCTCCACACGTTGAATATTACCCGGACACAATTTGACCACCTGTGGATGGCCATTTTGATCCGGAGCTTTCTTAGAATTCTTCCGGTTGGGCTTCTGTTTTTGGTGCCCGCAAGTGATTCTGATGCATCTATCCTTCCAGATGAGATGCTGATGACCAAAAAAACTGATGTAGTGGATTCTGAGAACATGGAATTGACCCCTCTTGTCAACAGCATCTGAACTTAGACAGACTGCTTTTAGAACTTGGGAAAAATAGAGCTTGCCACTCATTTTGCTTGGATCACTTTTCAATTCTGACCTTCAGCTATACAGATTTCTTGTATAATTTATTTATTTATTTTTATTTTGTACTTTTCTAGTTTCTTTTTACATGCCAAACACTAGAACTACCAATATACCTATATCATGTTGATGAGGAAAGTACAAGTGTGACCCACTAAAGAAGATTTATATTCTTGGGAGCTTTTCATTCTTCCTTGCATTTCCTATATGATGTTATAATTTTTCTGGTTTATGAATTTGAACATTTCAGGCTTTTGTTAGCTATTGTTGCTTATGCTAGTAGTGCTCCATCCTCCAGTATAGCTAATTTGGAATCATTTTCTTAGGTGATTACAGGAAATTCAGTGCTATTTTTTAGGTAGGCTAGTTCTGGTCAAATTATTGGAAAATCAGAATTCGAGAAATTTACTGATCATTCCAAGATAATTTTGCCTCGAATCTATCTGGAATCAAAGGAAGCCAATCAAGCAAACTACTGTATTGTTTTTACCTTTTATCTCAAACGAATTGTTACGACTCTTTCTGAAAATGGTATCATCTCGAACATTTATTCTACTCTATCCCGAAATAGTTTTATTACTTCAGACTTTTTTGTTCCGACTCCGTTTTACTTGGCATTAGCATCCCTTCATAAATACCATGTTATTTTTCGCATACACGGAAACTCAATTACAAGAAGTTCAGCATATGATATGCCCACCCTACATTACAGAACAGCTCAGTGAATCATACAGCTTATTGGAGATTGTTGGATTTTTTTTCTTTTCTGCATTTTATATATGGGCCTAATTTATGTTTCAATATCACATTTTTGTGAATAATTATGTTATTTCATTTAATTTATTCAACGTCATAACCAAATTTATTCTATGCTTTATTGAACAAATTTCAACCAAATTGATCATATTTTATGATATGGGTATCGGTTAATTTTCAAGAATCAGGCCTATTTCTGACCCGAAGGCCTGTTAATTTTCAAGATTAGGCTAATTCTCATCTGGGTACCATTGGAAAGAAGTTGAATAATGGAAGAAGAAGCTATTCAACAGGAGGGACAGGCCCAGAGAGAAGAGAGACTGAAAGAGGGTGTTTGGTGTCTACTAGTATTGAGACCTGTTTATTGGTTTAAAATGCATGGCGATGAGTTTCACTGGAGTTTTGTGTTGGGGGTGGTGATTTTGTCCGGAATTAATCAGGGAGTAGGAACTAGTCCCAGTAAGGTTAGTACACAGTACTACATGAAAGATGAGCAGAAGTTGCAACCTTCTGAAGCTCAGCTTTATCTTGGTTTTATTCAACTACCATGGATTATCAAGCCTAGTTGGGGTCTTCTCACTGATATTGCTCCCATCAATGGATATCGGAGGCGTCCCTATTTCATCTTTGCTGGTAAATTATGTATATCCATTTTAGTAATAATTCTTTCGTTTTTCTTATAATTTTGTTGATTGATGGCCAATTGTACAAGACGTACCTGTATATATGTACCTGTCGCTTGCACTGAGCTTGAACATTCATGAAGGAATGTTCTACTGGTATACAGATGCAAAAGCAGGCCCATCTTTCTCACAGGTACATAGACGCTTTCCACTATTTCTGATGAGGGACAATTCTCTGCTGTTACGAATATTGTTCAGATTACGTCCGTGGACTACATCATTAGTAATTAAATCAAGTCAACTGCATACAGATCGCTATAAAATATAGCTATGTTTACTGAATCATCTGGAGATTCTTTTGACGACGTTGGTTTTTCTTTCTCAAGTGCACTTCTACTATTTAATACAATGTAGACCTTAAGGAATCTCGTAAATCTTCTCAAACGGAATGTATTGAAAAAATCCCCCCCCCCCCCCCCCCCTCCCGTTTCACTTCCTATGTGAAACTGCAAGTTTCTTTCGCAAAACCCAACCTAGACTTCATGGTATCGTATATAACCCTAGTATTCCTTTGCTGGTAATTCCCAATAATCCCAATCTCATCTTCATATGAGAGGCTCACGAAAGCCAAACAGGCCTGGGATGCATCCGCCTTTACAAAATAAAATATCCCCTGGACATCCACAGTCAATTCAGCATCACCTTCAAAATGCATAGTTACTGTAGGAACACTAACTTCTTCATATCCCGAAAGGTTAAAGCAAGTGTCCAATATTGAAAATCTTGGTGCTTGAGGATACCCTGAGAATTGTTTCAGAAACTCACCCTTCACAGCACTATAAATTGATGGAGGAAGCCGTGTAATCACCGTCCCTGAATCAATTAGTATCCCACCTTTACCGAAAGCTTGAGCATGTAAAGCCACCCCACCAACACTAGTTCCAGTAAGGTTCAGAAAATAGAAGCTTGAGAGCTGCGGATTTGTAACCATTCTAGTGTAGGAAATGGGCGTATAATTCTTGTAAACTGAAGAATCGCCACCCAGAATGAGTGAACCTGAAGCCTGGGCTTGTGTTAAAGGCAGACAGTAGGAGAAACGTCCTCCGAATATATTAGAAGTTTGAGAAATCAATGAGAGATCATTCCTTCCAAGACCCACAAGGCCTGAAACTCCTCCAAACAGGCCTTTATTGTTCCTGCCACACCCGAACACAAAATTATAAACTGGAGTGGTTCCAAGGACGAGGTGGTCTTGGGCTAGCTCACCACGAGTATATGAACCATCACCATAGCTAACAACATAGTTACAGATTGGTGGATTGGTTCCACATACTCCTAAATTCCCAGTGGCGAATTGCAGATAATCACAACTTGATGAATCACAAGGAACTGATTGATATGATGGGGATATGAAGGGGTTGAAGAGGGGTTCGCGTTGATTGTAACACGATTTGCAAGGCTGACATTGAACCCATGTGAGGTCACTCCCTGTGTCCATAATCAATGTCATGTTTCGACCACCTAATTCCACGGTGACGACGTAGTTTAGAGTCTGAAGTTTGAAACCAGAAGTGATGGGGATTTGAGCTTGTGAAACGACTTGTGTTTTGCCAGGAGCCATGTTTCTAATTCGAGACTGGAAGGACCGGACTCGAATATCATCATAGATTAGGCGGTTTTGAAGCCTTTGGTTCCAGTTATGAATGGGTTTTGAGATGTAATCTGTGTGCTGTATTTCTAGTATACTTGCACCATTCTCTGTCCCTGAAGTTCAAGCTAGTAAGAGTCTAATTCATGTATGTTACTATGGTACTAGCACTATTATCAATTGATAAATCTCAAAATAGAAACTTTTATGGTTACATATATGCATACATAGCTGTAAAACAATGCAAGTCTAATTAAGACTTAAGACAATATATTAATTAGAAGCTAGCATTATTGTCTTAAATAGTTACTTAGCACTCATAAAGCTAGTATTAGGTGACAGATTCCAGTAGAGAAATAGAGCAATTAATAAAGCAAAGTAAAGATAATGTCATTAATTACTACTACATAACTGATTTTAATTAAAAACTAAAAATATTTTTCTTTTATTATCACTCACTTGATTTTCGAGGTAAGGAATTAGTTGGGGTGTTGGTGCTGCTGCTGGTGCTGTAGAGTTTGTTCAACCGGAGGATTTCTCTGTCCCCATAATTAACCCCATCAGCAGTAGTAGTGCTAGAACTGATCACTAGAAGTAGAAGAAAGGAGGGAATGATGATGAATATTGGGAATATAACCACAGACATTGCTGCTGAGGAAAAGAAATGATTTTGCACAGATAAGGGAAAGGTAAGGAATGTTAGCAGCCAGCTAGATAAAAAGGAGGAAAGAAAAACAGGGAGAGATTCTTGGGGAAGAGAATAAAAGGAGGAGGGCTGGGCTGGCTAGAGGAGAGGACCCCACTGCAACTAATCTATCCTATTACATGAGAAATTATTGGGAGTTCACGTGCAGTTGATACTAACTTGTGAACGGAAAAACAAGAAGCCTTTTTTGGATATATTGGGTTTACTATATTGGGGTTGTTTTGCTTCCTTTCAAAGACAAGGAGGAGGATGAGAACTCACGGAAGACTACTGCAACACACACACGCACAAAAAAATAGGAGTAATTTATAAAATGACGTGTATAAATGTAATAAGTCAATTTTTCAGCATAGACTAATGGTTGTAATTAACTATAATTGTATTAATAATCTCATTGTTAATTTAATATTCATTTTTTAGTAATCAAAACACTTACCATTCACAGAGAAATGATTTACAGGGAAAGACGTACTTGACCCTTTTGCAGCAGCTAGGAATGATTTTTTTTCTGGTAAGAAAGTTAAAGAGAAAAGGGGTCATTATATAATTAATTATAAACTTGGTCGTTCACGGGTACACCATACAATCGCATCAATTTTCATTGGACCTACTAAAATGATAGTAATTGATAACCATCCAACTAGCTCGAGTTCTAAATCTGTCACATCAACGTCCAAATTCGCATGGGCATAGAATTAAGTATCGCCATCGTAGTTAAGAATACATTTTGAACTTTTTGGTTAATTGTATAATTTAAAATTTATATAAATCTATTTAATTTTGGTTGAAAGGACTATTACTAATATAAATTTAATTAATTATAATAGAAAGAATTATGATGATTACCTAGTTTTCGGGAGTAGTTTTTATTTAACCTACTATTTCTTCTTTTAAATTTTTGAACAAGCGTACACGTAGGTTGACGGTAGGGTGCCGTCGTGAGATATCACTAACGAAGATAGTCAGTAAACAAAGTTAAGAGATAAGTAATCAAAAGTGTGATTCTGTGTGTAAAAATTATATCTAAAAAACCTTCTTAACCCTCTAAGTTTCCTTTTGTAGTCCTTCTTGGTGTCCGATCAGTTATGAGTATACATGTGCATTGTGAGTTTGCCCGGGGTATCCCATCACTTGACATATGTGCGACTGTGTACTTGAGGGACGGGCCACGTGAGCCACTCAATTAGAAGGTGTTCCTCCAGTTTGGACCGTGGTTCGATGACCACCGAGCCTTGACCAACTCATATGGGTTTAACCCTTGCCTTCGGGTTTTCGCTAGCAGTATGCCTAATCTGATTGGACTTGTCCCAATATCCTTAATAAGTATTTAACTAATTTGCAAATGAGACTTTTTTCTCCGTGTGTGAAATGGAGAGTAACCATGAATGCTTAAGCTATAATGAAATATTACATTTATTTTAAATTATAATATTATTACTTATTTTTAAAAATTAATTTAAGAAATTTAAAATTTAAAATTAAGGTGATTTCTTAAAAATTATGAAAACAATAAATATTATAATTAGCAATAATTTTTAGATAATTTATAATACTTATTATTATATTGACTAAAATTAAAGAAATTCATGTCAATTTTAAGTTTAAAAACATTTTAAATTAATTTTAAAAAATTAATAATAATCTTATGTTTTAAAGCAGATAGAGTAATATTTATACTTTTAATTTCTACATTTTAGCTTTTATTATTTTTATTTTTTATGTCATCTTAACATCGAAGGGAAACACAAATAGAGAAGGTAATATATGTCCTTAACACACAGCGACACATATGATAGTATGAATCCAAGTGGTAGCATAAACTGGGTCAGATGTTAGGCCTGGGCAGCTGGCCTGCCAGACCAACCAGCTCACATGTGGTCCAGTTGCCACGATTTATGTATGGGCCACATCCATCTTTTTAAGATGCCTACGGTTTGGGTCTATCAGTTGGCCGTTCGGGACCAGGCCTGATGCCTCCTTGGATTGGGCCAACACGTTTCGACTCTTTTGTTTCAGTTAACAGTAACTGCTTAAATATTTGTATGAAATTGTAATCATCAAACAAATTTGAATTTTTGAGAAATATTTAAATAATTTATATAAGAAACTTTGCTATAAAAGAAATTTTAATACTTGTCAAAATCTTAACACCATTCGTGTATATATATACTAACAGTGACAGTGTATTAAATTTTAACTTATTTGTTTATTCCACAAAAAGAATTTTATTTTGATTGATATTAATTTTAAATTTTATTATCGTAATTTATTGACATGTACTACTACTAATTAATAATTTATTAATTTTAAATAAAAATATATTTTTAATATTTATAAATTTTACAAACAACAATATTCGTGTGAAACGAATGGAACATGCAACTTATTTTCCTTCATTAAATAGAATACTACAAATTTAATATCCATATGAATGAATATAATTTTATAACAAACAAGGCCAAAGAGACGTCATGATCAAGGTTATTAAATCTGGACTAGATTATCTCTTTGATTGATAAAAATTAAATTGGTCGGCATTTCGGTCTTGTTCAAATAGAAATATTAATTTTGGTCAAAATCCGATTAAACGGTTGAATCGATCGATTCAGTGACCCAGTAACTAGGTCATTGGTTTTATTGATTTCCTACTTCTTTTTTTTATATTTTAATTTAAGCCTTTAAATTTGATTGAATCTATTATTAATTGAGTTTTGAGTTATGATCATGATTTAATATTTTTCTTTTCATATAGATTTTATATTTATTTGAATTGTACAAATAGATTTAATTTTTTTTATTGAATTTAATTGAATTTATTATAGAGATATTTATGTTCATGTTCATTTGTATTCGATTTTATTACTCTTGAGTTTTGAATTATGATCACGATTTAATATCTTTCTTTTTATATAGATTTAATATTTATTTGAATTATATGAAGTAAACATTGTAAAGATAGATTTAAATTTTTTTATATAAATAAATTAATTAATTTTATATATTTACTAAATATTATATATAATATATAATAATAATTAATATATTTAATTATTTATTATATATTAATAATATTACTAATTTAATAATAATTTAATTATTAATTATATTAATGACCCATTCATCCGGTATTTTTTTATTACTCTCGGATTTAAGAACATTGATGACTCATGAGTATAAAATGGACAGCGCGTGACGTAGACGCCAAAATAATAGTTTGAATGCACGCGTGTTTTTCCGCCTTAAATCCATAGCCGCGACAAATTTGCTATCATACCAAACATTATCCATAATTCCCTTTTTTTTTGTTGCTAAAAATTATCTATAATTCCAGTCAAGGCATCCGTCAATATCTTACGTGTCAAATCCGGTGGTAGATGCTACCACGTGTCCGTAAAACAAATCCAAACAGTCCAAGAGTACTTACAAAGAAGACGTAACACCACGAAACTTCTCGATCCTGGCCCACACTATATCTAAAACGCTCACGTGGTAAACATGACCTTCAATTCACACGGTTCCCACCTCGTACTCCAACCTACTTACTCTATAGATCTCTATAATTATGAATTTATTATTATCTAAATAAAAAGCAAATTTATTCACCTTTGACTAGGGTGCATACGTTTAATTTGATCGATTTTTTTATAAAAAAAAAATTTAAACTATTTAAATCGATTATAAAAAATAAAAAATAAAAATCGCTCAAATTTTTACATCGTAATCGATTATCAGTTTATTCGATTTCAGTTAAATCGGTCGATTATCAGTTTATTTGGTTCCGTAATTAATAATTTAATATTTATTATATTGCCAATTTTTCATAATAATTAATAAATCACTAACTACTAATTATAATAGAAATTCTTTAAATTCGAAAAACAAAAATCACTTAACTCAGAAGTTTTACAAATTCGTCACAGTAAAGACCTATAATAAATATATAATTATATAAGATAAATATTTATTAGAAAAGCATATAAATTATATTATAATTTTAAATTGTTCGGTCGATTTCGATTTTTTGAGAAGTCAAACTAAACCGGCCGAACTAGTCTCGATTTTTTAGTTTTATAGTATTCGATTTTTTCGATTTTATGTTTTTCGATTTAAAATAGTAACGATTTAGTTCGGTCCAATCAATTTTTTAATTTTGTGTACACCCCTATCTTGGACCTTCTCTCCCCTCCCCTAAAAAAAAAAGTTGATGATTACTTCATCTTTTAGAGCTGGGAAGTCCGAGCTATCTTTTTATATATTATTTATTTATTAAATTAAATTAATTATAATTTTTTAAAATTATATATATATATGTATATTATGAAATTCATGCATGTATATATATATATAGATAGCAAATTATAATTATATTTATTAAATTTAAATATGCATTATTATAATTATATAATTTATATTTAAGAATTATAAATTAATAATCAAATTATCTTTAAAATGATTAATCAAATTAATTTGGAATTTTTTAAAATTATTTTATTATATATAAAAATAGATTAAACGACTAGTTTCCCACAAAAAAATTGTGCAGCAATAGATTATTCTTATTGTTAATTTTGATAAATCTCATCTAAGTTCAAAGGCAAATAAGACAAAAAGGGAAAATAGATAATGTTATTCTAAAATTAAAATTAAAGACGCTCACCTTTGAAAAACATAATGAAAGGCTGTTATTTTGGAAATTAAGGAAAGAATATGATATTAAAATTATATAAAATTTAAATATAATGAAAAAGAAATATGAGGATAAATTCACGTCATAACAACCTTATATTCTACTTAAAAAATTAGTTCAATAACAATGTATGAAGAATGTTATAAAATGCTTAACTAAAATTAGTGCTTCTATGTTTTAAAAATTGGAGACACATTTTTATAACCAAGACTTTTAATAAAAAAAAAATATTTCTCTAAATATATCCTTAAAATTTACTTAAAACATAAATAGTAACAACATGATCTAAATGACACTTAAATACTCCTTCTATTTGATTTTTTAAATCAAATTATAAATTTTAAAAATTTAAAATTAATTTGAATTTATTTGATCTTAACTAATAAAATAACTAACATTATAAATTACTTAAAAAATATTATTAATTATACCATTTTAGAAATTAAAATACATTCAGATCATAATTAAATTTTGAAATACATTCATGTCATAATAAAATGAAAGAAAATGACATATATATTGATAATTTTATGATAAAACTATATTATTACTAATTTGTAATTCTATTTTTTAAAATAAAATAATTTTTAATAATTTTTTATTCGTATAATTAATATCTACATAAACTTGTTGTAAATGACTCATCTTGTTTTTTTTAACGTTGAGAGTAGCATAAACTTAGGTGTTGAAAGCGCGTGAACTTACTGTCTTCGACTGTGAGTTGATCAAAAAGCCAGTGCCTAAGCCAAAGCCAAAGCCAAAGCCCATATTTATTTATTCTGTTAGCTAAAATAGAGAGAATAATACTCCATCTCTCTTCACTCGAGCCTAAAAAGGGCGTCTTTCGGTCGGATTTTTCGAGTCGACTTAGTGAGATTTGATTTTCTCTTTTCTGATTAATCTGTCCTCCTCGGTTATTTTTTTTGATCCGAAGCTGTTTGAAGGTACACTTGATGAAAAAAACCGGTAAGCTCTCGCCGGAATTGCACTTGCAGAGGGGGAAAATGGCGCCGATTAAGGTGGAACTGGAGGATCCCTTAGAAGATCAACATGGCCCTCTTCACAAGCGATCTAAGCTCTCCTCTTCTCTATCGGTTCGATCTCAATTTATGTATATTCTTGTTTGTGTATCTATACAGTTAACTGATGTCGGAGATGTGACAACTTTAATTTTTGAGACTTCTTTTTTGTTATTATTATAAATCTTGGACATTTTACAGGAATTGATAAATGAAGTAAACATCCTTGAATCCTTGGATTCCTACTTTTAGATGCGGGGGCTGGCTTATATATATTAGTGTTTGGAAATTAGAGTTATTATACTCGGTATTTTTTAACATTTTTCTTTATATATACTTAATCAAACAACCCGTAAGTAGTTGAATAACTTGTTCGCAACACTATTTTGGGATAGCGGTGAAAAATTATAGATATATAGAGTTTGTTGAGAAGCGTTAACTTCACTTGGATAGCTTCTAGTGCGAGGTTCTGTCTTGGTTTTGGGGACTGAAAAATTGGGTTCTCATTTTTCCTTATCCTGTGCTGATTTTGTAAATTTCTTGCTGCCGCTGCAGCAGCATGATTTGGGAAATAATGTTTTTCCTTTTCCGCCATCGCAATATAATCCACTCGATGAGCCCAGTCCATTGGGTTTGCGGCTGAGGAAGAGCCCATCACTTTTAGATTTGATCCAAACGAGGCTTTCTCAAGGAAATAATTCCAAGGCTGGAGCTAATTCCAAGAAAGAGCAAAAAGGTGCTGCTGCCTCCAATAGTAATGATAAGCTCAAGGCCTCAAACTTTCCTGCCTCTATTTTGAGAATTGGGACTTGGGAGGTATAATTGAAATGCTTTTAGACAAATTTGTAATTGCTTCATTCTTTTATGTTCTGCACACAATTTGATGTTTTTCTGCTGCTGTGCAGTATAAGTCGAGATATGAAGGGGACTTGGTGGCAAAGTGTTACTTCGCAAAGCATAAGCTTGTTTGGGAAGTTCTTGATGGCGGTCTAAAAAATAAGATCGAGATTCAATGGTCTGACATTATGGCTTTGAAAGCAACATATCCTGATGATGAACCTGGAACTTTGGATGTGGTGGTAATTTCCATGTTTCTAGTGCAGTTTGTTTATATATGCATGCCAATATTTGTATTATGCTATTTTTCTACTAATGTCCGTCATTATTATGGTGATTGTTACACATTGTTCTCTTTCTATTATTGGTGCAGCTAGCAAGACAGCCTCTTTTCTTCAGGGAGACCAATCCACAACCTAGGAAGCATACACTATGGCAGGCAACATCAGATTTTACTTGTGGACAGGCAAGCATGAACAGGTAACTTTATTGAAACATTTATATGTAGCTTATGCTACTTCAATGTAATGATCTCTTACCAGTGAAATTGACCAATATGTCCGCTAGCTTTAATTATTGGTCAAAAAATAATTTTGAAAAAACTCCACTCATAATCGGAGATGGAATGGCGAAAGAGAATTCGAAGGATAACATAGGACCTTTGCATGTTCTACATAGTATCATATCTCTTCATTCTATGGCTACTCGGTGAAGTCCTCACAGTTCACTGGCCAAGCAGGTGTTCCATGTGTTTATAATGCTATGGTGTTTGCCTATGGACCATGGTTCGCTAAAACTATCTAAAACATAAAAGGTCCTTTCTGATGGCGCCTTTAGAAGGTGTGCATGGTGTAGTTATTCTATATTTAAATTTCTTAATTGTTTTCTTATGCTGTTCTAAATGGTGTAATGTTGATAAAAATATATTGTCAGCAACATCTCCCGTCCTTGGATACTTGATTGCGTAAGTTTACGCACCAATCTAGGTGCAATAAAGCCTTCTTCTAGATTTCATAACTTCCCTACCTACTGCCTTTAGGGCGACAACTTTCCGAGAAAAATTTATATAGATGAGGCATCTTCCATGCTGCTCCAAGTAAGATGGGAGTAATTCCATGTATTTCCCTGGCAATGAATCAAATATTTTTTAAAGTGTGATAATCTTAGTTTCAAGAAGGTCTGTCTCGACTCTTGACAATTTATGTGCATGTTCTGTGTTCATGGGTGTCTCTCCTTGTGCTACCAGTTATACATATTTATCTCAAAAAGCAAAATTCAGCCTTTCCATTTGTTTTTCCTGTTTTGAATTTCATTTCCAAGATATTCAATTTCCGTTGTACACTATTTTGATTGTTACTTATGAAGGACTGGGAAAGCCTTTCTTATTTAGCATTTAAAGTGAACATGAGAAATGCTATTGAGTAATGCACCTGGACAGTATCTATTTAATTAGTCATGCTAGAGGCAGCTAATGGCACCACTGCTAAATTTCTCTGTATGTAGTTTGCTGTAGAAGTTATATTGTTACCTTCTATTTCTTCATCTTTTTCAATGATGGTAAAATTTCCACTTTGCTGCAGGCAACATTATTTGCAGTGCCCACAAGGCTTATTGGGGAAGCACTTTGAAAAGCTCATTCAATGTGATCCTCGTCTTAACTATCTGAGTCAGCAGGCTGAAATACCTCTCGAATCTCCATATTTTGAACCCAGAATTTATGTGTTTAATGAATCGGATGAAGCCAGCAATGAGTATGATATGAATAGTGATGGTGGGCCTGCCATCTTTGATTTGAGGGATGAAGCATCACCATCTGGGGCTCAATCTTCTTCCTCAAAGAATGAACAACATGATTTTGTTGGAAGACATCCCGATCATTTTCGAGAAACACCTTCGCCGAGCTCAGGTAACCATGCTGAATATTGTGTTAAGTAGTCTTCTGGTCAATCCTAAAGTGTATGCCTTTTGTTAATTCTGTGTTTTTGTTGGCATATAGATAGAAGTACCTTAAATGTTATTACGATTTGCATATTAAACATTATCTTCTATGCAAGAGTTCTATTTGAGCATTGAATCCAAATGAATCAAAAAAACTTAAACTTATGCTAGGTTCACTCGGGCCAGGTCTCAGGATTTGCTTCTCTACTCAATGAGTCTCCAAGCTGTGCTTGAATTCAAGTGATTATTATAATTATATGATTTTGGACAGGAAAGTGACTGAGGCTGAGCTGTTCAGTATGGCTTGGTTTAGCTTTACCAGGGAGTTGGTCATACTTACTCCAGACAATGGATATAATTATTCTATTTAAATTTTGGTTTTACGTAAACATCTTTAAGTATTTTTGTTATCTATTTAGTAAATGCGTTGAACATGCTTCCCTAACTGTCTTACCAACAATATCCCCAAGGAAGGTGAGCGTGGACAGATGTTCATGGGTATTGTTTTTGGTTTACATTGCCCACTAATATTGCTAAGATCAAGCAGGTGGTGCATTGTGCACGTGATTTTGAACTTGATTCCCTTTTCAGTATGTGGCTTGTTTGAGCATTTAGCGATTAAAAAACACTCACTCAGAAGAAAAGGAAAACCAGAGTTATTACCTTCTTTTTCTCATATTCTTTGATAAGATCACTTTTTAGCCATAGTTGATCTAACTTGACTCTTATTTTCAGTAATGGACAGCAGCGTGGCTGAAGAAATCAAGAGCAGTGGAACTGGGGAGTTGAAGAATCTTAGCTGTTGGGATCATGTCAAAGTTCCTGGACTTCACCCTTCAATGTCGATGAGTGATCTAGTGAGCCACATTGAACATCGGATTTCTGAGCACAGAACATCTACCAATCCTATCCCGTCCAATGAAGAACAAGAAAGTTTGGAGATTCTGGAGGAGATTAGCAAGTGCTTATTCACCGACTCTCAACATGCAACAACCTCCGATGAGAAGTCCATAATGTCAAGAGTCGATTCTCTGTGTTGCCTCCTTCAAAAGGATCCTGCAACTGTTCAAGACCTTCCCCCTAAAGGTGGCAATGGAGCTGATATGACTATGGCAGATAACAAGACGATACATGAATCAACTGATGTATCTGGCTGCAAACCTGGAGCTGGCATGTCCAGGAAAGATTCAGTTGGAGAGCTGCTGCTTAATCTGCCTAGAATAGCATCTCTACCACAGTTCTGCTTCAATCTCTGAAGATTTCAACAATCAAGTTAGATAATGTTCACTCATCCTTCATGAAGTCATCATTACATTAACAGCATGTGTACGAGAGATTTATTCTCTCATTTGATGGTATATATATAGCATCTGTAGTTTCTTTCTAGACCTGGTGAAGCTGGGGGATTCTGAAATTTAGATTGATGAAGAATCCTGACATGGTTTGTTTTTATACTAGGTATCTGTGGTTTGAAGTTCTTTTTTGTCCGTTCCCGAATTTACCTCGTGTAAACGTCTCCTTTTCAAAGTCGCATCTTTCTAAATGTTTTCTTTGAATCCTCACTGCTTTGTTATGCTTGGGATGAACAATTACTTGTTGATGTAGTCAGCTTGTGCACACCCTCCACAAATTTAAGAGGCCCACCAGTGAATAGTTACATGTTTTTTAAAAGTAGGTGGGAGTTGTTTATGAGAATATAATAACGAAGATATTATCCTAATTAATGCTTTTCTTAGTGATTTCTTTAACCAAATAGAAAATTCTGAATACATAATTTTCAAAAACGAAGTTTGCAAGTAAGATCTGTAAACGGTATTAAAACAAGTTTCCTTTCAATTTGTCTTTTTGTTATATTTGAGGAGATTGCGGTCAAACATCTTTTTCCAATCTACATAGGGTGTTTTTGTTTTAGCAGCAATAACAGATCTGTTTAGCATAAAGACTGGACAATGTGTTCTGGTCTATTGATAGTACAAAGGGAACTCAAATTACTACCTACCATCTGGTGCATGGCATCTTCAGCAACAACACAATAACTTAACATAATTGGCACATTATGTGTATATATAATTTTCTCTTTTTTCTACTTCAAAACACATCTACACATCTACGAAAGGATAAAGCAGCAATATGTCAAGGTTCTTGTGCGCCGCCATCGTCCATATTGTCGTCGTCTGCGTTGTCCTGCAACATGTCCATGAGTAATGTTACCTGGTTTTGCAGCATTGCATTTTGTCTCTCCACATCAGCACGTTTGCTTCGTTCTTCCAGGAGCTGGATCTGCAAATGTTCTATACACCGTGAATCCTCCTCCAATTGTTCATTTAGGCCATCAATCTCCCTATCCTGCAACCAAAGTTGAATGATGGTTTCACTATGCATGACATTACTTCTCTATTGATGCACACTGACATGAGAACACACACATATTGAAGTGGGTCAATCTTGTTATCTTGCCAACATGCATTATCAAACCATAGTGAGTTTACAAGACATTATCTCCCTTTCACACAAACAGATGGACATAAACCCTATGTAAAGGGAAAGTGTTTAAGAATAGCACCTTTCTGTTCATTTCCTGCACGGCAATCCTACGCATGCTCTCAACAACATCAACATTTACAAGCTTTCGTTTCTTCCCAATTAGCCAGCCTCGGGGATAACTTGCTTCATCAAAGTCTGGTGGAGGGAGTACGGAGTCAGCCGTTGGTCTTCGGCCATTCATACTTACAGGTTCCAATGGTTCAAAGAGAGCTTTCCGTTTCTCTGAAAGAATAGTAACAGGTGTTGACTCTTGCTCTGCTTCTGCAGTAGGAGTTTCTTCCTCTTTTGGGGTTTTCTTAGCAACATCATCAATCACCTTGTCTACATTTTTTGCACTAGCTGTCATTCAAAGCCATTGAATTTATGCCCAATACAATTTCGCGAAACGTCAGTTACCATACAATATGTTATGAAAAGGCTACCAACAAGTCTAATTTTGACATCTTGCTCAGTACCAATCACTTTCTGTTTGGAGTAGTGTTACATTTGGAAATATCGCAAATAATTTTTTCTACTTTCGATATTCCTATAAGAGTTCCGGCTAGAGATGTATATATACTTCATTTAGCCTTTGAAATAATTGAAGTTGGGCTTTTGTAGACAATCCCTCCTCCAGTATCCTAAACTAAAACAGTCAATAAAAAAGTATCCTAGAATAAGAGAGCCTCGTATCTTAATCCCCTAAAATACATTCATATAAGCACCAAAATGCAACTAGCTCCCCCACCCCAACACACGCACACACCTTTTTTTCTTTTTCTTTTTCCCCCTATGGTGAGACTGCAGACAAGAAGGTTGAATAAGTATTAGCACAACAAAAAGGACCAAGACTTTTAGATACAGACAAAAGGAGGAAAAGATTTTGGACAAGAAAGAAATGCCTTCAAGAAAATATTTATTGTATGGACATTGACAAATCAGGAAGACATAAAAAAATGGAATAAATAAAAACGTGGGGGACATGTTTGGTAGGATAAAAAATACAAGACAATAATAACAATAATAATAATAATAATAATAGCGAATTGAAGGTGACGTGACAGCGAAGTCCACAAAAAAAAAAACAATTTTTTTTTTGTTGAAAGCACAAGTCCACAAAAAAAAAAAAAAAACTTGATATTCTTCTTCTAATTTACGTCTCCTTCTTCCAACCACAAAGAAAGAAAGAGGTAAGAGGTGGTGGGTATGGACATAACAATTACAGAAATCAAGCAAAAAAAGAAATTTGTGAATTGTTCAATGTATTCTTGTAATAAGTAAAGTTGTAACAGCGAGCTGAATTGAGCTTCAAATATATCCAACAACATCCGCACCAAAAGGTAAAATTTTATAACATTTATTTTTACAGAGACATCTACTATATATATATATATATATATATATGTTTACCCAAATATATAGCTATATATGCAACTCAAGAAAAATACTTACTTGAATTAAAGGCTAACAATTCTTGAGTAACAAACTAATAATTTGACAGAAAAAATTAGGAATTAAGACTAAGAAATTATAAGCAATTAAGAAGCTAAAGCAAGCTGCTTATAGATAGCTAGGTGCCAACCAACCAACCAACCTGATCTCTTACGGGACTTCCAAAAAACACGAGTAGATGATAGGGGAGAGAAACCATCCAGATCATTGCTCTCCTGCTTCTTATTTGGCTCTTCCATTCCTCAACAATTCAACATCAATTTTCAAACAGAAAATATACTAGTATAAGGAAAACAAAGAGAGAGAGACTCAGAATTTGTTCGTCCTGCGGTTTTTAGCTAAAAAACTTGATCCTTTTTCTTGTAAATTGTTAGCTCGCTCACCCGCAAGGACGAGATAGAGAGAGACAGAGACGGAGAGAGAGAAGATTTTTGAGGTGACGGAATCATCTAGGGATTTGGAAGGACGAGATTTCGCTACTTTGATTTAACGGTCTGATTTTGTTCTTGCCTTGTTTCGTGTTCCTCACCTACGTGGGGCCCTTCTCCATGTCCCACAAATTACGCAGGCAGCACGTGTATTTCAAGTTACTCAATTAACTTATGGAAATGCGCCCAACTCGTTTCACAAACTACGAAAATGCCACCCGCGAGAATCCAACGTGACGGAATGTCCGAACTCCAAAGAAAAAGAATATATTCTCTTCTGTAGCGGTTGTGCATCTCTAAGAGAAAAGAATAATAATTTTACAGATAATGATAGAATTATAACCTCCGTTCTAATTTAAAAACATGTATTTTAATTTTTCATGGTTAATTTGTAAAACCTTAACACTAATAATGACTTTATTTATATTTGTAACCAACAATTCTTGAATTTGGTTATATTTCATACCATTAAAATTAAATAAATTAGCAATTAATATTATGCAGTAGCTTATTTTTTTTGCATTTTTCTTCCTCTCCGAATCGCTCTTAATAAGAGTTTATACTTATTATTCAGTTCTAATTTGTATAATAATTTTGTTTTCTGAATTTTGCATGTCATACACATGCTTGAGAAGGAAGAAAATCGCAACAAACAGTCCCTAGACGGTAAAGTTAAACAGCTAGTATTTAACATCAGGCTGCTCAAGTGGCAACGATGGTGGTACCAGTAGGCATCCCCATAAGTTTCTCTGGTAGCCGCATAGAGGCACTCCCGGGACTGGGGGTTTATCCGCAAAAGAAGGGACCTGAAATATAAGCGACTGCAAAACACACTAAATCAACTGAGTGAAAATTCAAGGGCAACTTTAGTAGTACCAGGTGGTGGTATAGCATGAGAAACTGTATGGACAATATAGGTGGACTACATCATCATACAGGTACAGACCTGACCAACTACCATATATCCCTCCCCCTACCTCCTGTATGTAAAGTTACAAGAGCTATACCAATCGCAAAAGGTCACTTTTTTCTTTTCTATTCTTCCTATTCTGCTTTGGTAAATACTGCAGAGGTTGTAATAATCTGTTCTTTTCTCTAAAAAGTTGCCAAAAGTAGATATATTATATGAACCTAATTTTCGCCAATGGCACAAGGAATGCAAGGAGGACTTTTGGATTGATCTTCAGGAGTGATTAGCTGCAAGCAATGATCATGAAATGTGTGGCCGCATGGGAGAACAGCAACAGCAGGTAGAATAGGCGGCTGCTCTACAGGGCCTTCAGGTGAGAATGTAAGATCCCTCTTGCATAACAAGCACTTCTCTCCAGTTGATTCAGTTCGTCCATCAGAACCTGCAAAGAGACTCAAGTGGTCATCACTTCTATAAATAAATTATATAAACACCCAAAACATGAAGAAGTACAACTTCAGTTGGCAACGAATTCCCTATCTGTTTCAGCATAGTATACTCATTATGTAAAACAAATATAGTTCCTAGTATAAACCAACTAGAATCATATTCTGATAATTCAAGTATGGTAGGCCACACTGCATATGCTGAGCTGGCTGCACAACAAGAGGTGAATGAAGATGGGTAAAATACGATGAAAACTTAAGGTTTCTATTCCAGCTTATTAGATGATCATGGCCCATGTATTTCTAAAGTATAGCTACAACCACCAAAAGTTTTAAAAAAAGAAAAGAAAAGCAGCTAATCAAAGTGCCTAAAAGTATACAACAAATAAAAGGATTTAGCAACAGAAAAAAAAACAGATAAAAGGACGATAAAAATTATAGAAACCTCTACCAGTACACCAGTCATGATTTAGGCTAGCCCAATTTGCAAACACCCAAGAAATAATCTTACAATCCTATGTGATGGCAGAACGAGCAGGTTATCATATACATGTAGTATGTGCAAGGAGATTAATATCATGGAGAGACCACAGCAGTACAAAATGATGCATAAGGTTCTTCTCAGTACAAGGAACTTGTTGAATGACGTAGGGTATAAGCACTAAAGATTTCCCGCATCACAACCTAAAAAACTGTTATACTCAAATGTGGAAGTTGAAGCACTTGAAGGAGCAACAGGAAATACCTGGCCATTTTATATGAGCAGGAGCGGGAGCACGTATAGAGAAAGGAGCAGGAGTACGCTGGGGTTGATATGGAGCAGGAGTACGCTGGGGTTGATATGGCAGGGAAGGATGAATAAGTGGTTGATGACTTACCTTCCTACGCTGAACATAAGGAGCAGCCGGATGGGGTTGTATTGCACCTCTCTTGAGAGATGGTCGACCAAGAACATTACACACCTGGCCAAGCTCATTAACTTTTGCAACTGGAATAACTTGACCTGTAAGCCATTTAAATTACTACCAATATAAGTAGATGCTCCTGGAACTTGTACAGTTATACCAAGTGCACATAAGTCAAAGTAGAAGCAAGCATAGACGTAGAATACCACTAGTAGACATGGGATTCCAATACTGAGGAGGTACACTGTTTTGAGGTTGGCCTAGTTTACAGGAAGAAGACCGTTAAATTATGCAGCAGGATTGGAATAAAAAGCATTCTTAAACCCAAAGTTAATAATGGCTTTAGAATAATAATTACCAGTTGCTGTAGAGGGTCCACGGAATTCTGTAGGAAACTGCACCGGCAAACCTTCAGGCCGACCTATTTCAAATGTAAAAAATCTCTCAAGAAAATGCAAAGACTATCCCCATAACCTAAAAAAAACTGTTTATAAGTAGCAAATACCAATAGTGAAAGGAGGCCGAAGAAGATCCCTATGATACTGAACCGGTCCACTGGGTTGAGGTCGACAGAGTTTGCCTGGGAAAAAAATAAGGAAAAAACTATTGTAAACTATTATAAACGCAACCACACCGATGCATAAAGCAACTTGCTTGATGAAAAAGCCAGCAACCCTATTTCCAGACTCATTCAGCTTGAATAAAATAAAATCTGATTTCTCATCTTTATTAGAAAAGAGTTAAATTTCAGCCAAGCATCTCAAAACCATCATATTCTTCTTTAATTTCCTCAATGTCAATAATTCATGTGAATAATATCTTAATTGTGAAATAAAATAAGTGCGATTTGCAGTCATAGATGTCTTCATCTTGTTATGTATATGTGAACCAGTAACTTCATGAGAACTATCAATCATGCACGATATAACATATACGAATCTTTCCAATAGGAAAATTTCGTATTACGATTCAACTCAGAGAAATCACAAATTTTCATCCTTATTGGAGACCTGATTACTATCAAAATAAGAACACATAATTTCTAACCAACACAATGAAGTAACATAATTCATAGTTGTTGGGATGCCTTACTAGATGTCTGAACAGCCATTCCCTTAGGAAACGGATCTCCGTCAGCAGCTTGGGCAGCCGTTATCGGGATGCCCTTACTGGCTGTATGAACACCCATCCCCCTGGGAAATGGAGCGCCCTCAGCAGCTTGAGCAGCGCCTTGAAGAACTTGAACCCCCAATCTCTTGGGAAACACACCACCTGCCACTGCTAGAGCAGCACTATTACTAGTAGTCTGAAGCCCAACAGTATTGGGAAACAGATTTCCTCCAGTAGCAGGAGCAACACTGCTGTCATGAGCAGAAAAAAGCTGCCCTGTGGAAAAATTAAATGAAATTCATCAACATTGAAGTTACGGGCCACAAAAAAAACTGCTTTTATCCATGCCCAAATTCTAATTCCACTACAACCAAACTAGTGATCAAACATAAATCAGGAGTGACAAAGAGCAACACTAATAAATTGGTTTCACATAATGCAGGTTAAAGAAAGTGAAATTCAATTTTTTCTAGAATTTCTGTGTTTCAAAATGCTAACTACAAGCAACAATTAAATGTTCTTCTCATTAATTTCGCTTTACAGTCTCTTGAGTCATATTTTTCGGAGTCGCAACTATGTCAAAGTTAAGTAATGATTGCTGGACAAGATTCTACACGTTTCAGCGAATTAAAAGATACCCGCACTTTTTGGCCAAAATCTTTTAGTATATGTTGTAGGAACGAAAAATTGGAGGAAGGAAAGGGAAGGAATGTGGAGCGTTTTTATGGGTTGTTAGGAAGTAAAGGGAACGAGAACAGAGCAAAGAGAGAAGTGGGAATTTAACATATGGTCCCCCAAATCATGTCCAAAAATTTTTAGGAGGAAGGCTCTCCTTAACCCAACTGCTCCCCATCTTCCAAAACAACCCAAAAAAAAAAAACACCTGCACAAATTTTCCCTTCATTTTGAAAAGTATAGTGGTTCAACCAAGCAACATCTACTTGCATTACTACCAACAACAAAAAATACAGGGGAGTATCTGCATTGGTTACTTGTTCTTTTATGGGTGAATATGAAAATTAATATATAGATAAATTGGACAAAACTCAAATGACATGTGAGATAGCCTTGCAGGGCTATTGATCAGATGATAGGGGAAAATGAAGTTTCCTTCCATTGCGATATTAGTAATCATGAGAAGAAATTAAGTCCCTAACCTTGGCACTGAGTTTTAACACATCCATTAACAGTAAGTTTCAAATGATTATCATTATTCTAAGTAGTATATTGGTATGAGCAGTATATTACTCGGTCAACATTACTTAACGGTCAACTAAGGCTCAAGGATTGATTTATAAAGGCTACCATCTTGTTCTGCTACATAAATCTTTAGAAGAGATGTATTTATTGTATGGGTCAGCACAGTGAGGCAGGAAGCCTTACCAGCTGGTTGACCACCTATTCTCCTGATAAATTGATTGCGCCCAGAAGCCTGAGTTGTGCTTCCTTCAAGACCCATAAACACAGGCCCTGCAAATAAAGTGCAAAGAAAGATATTTCAGGAGGGATCACATAAATAGTTTCATAATTAACAACCATTTGCGAGTAACCTGGTATTCAGGAATTTCTTTTCTCAATTAACTCAGGGAGGAAAGAACAGGATCTTTTGGGGGTTACATTAAGAAAGCAAAAAGGTCAACCATTTGTTTTATCAATTTGTTAAATTCTTATTAACAACAAAGTAACTACTGCTGAAAACCCATATACATAAAATGCTGAAACCCCAATTATAGTCCAGACTAATTTTATTTTACGTGGCTCAAACCAAGGAAAAATTATCCATGTTAAATAAATTGTATTTATAAGTTGCTTTAAGTTACAGACACATGCCAGAGTAACTTATTTTGACAGAGTTATGATAAAGATAACAATCAGAATCTCTAGCTGCCACAGAATCAATATACAAATGTCAAAGTATCTGAAAGACTTGATGATAATATGTAGACCAATATATATATATATATGTATGCATGTATATATATATTAATATGTATGTATGTATGTATGTATGTATGTATATGTATATATGTTAGTAGCTCAATGGTATATAATATAAGTATATTGATGCTAGTACTTATGCTAAGCAAGTCAAACAGAACTTAGATGCCAGAATGAGTTGAGGAGACAGGAAAAGGTATCACGAGGAAACTTCACCTAGGTCGGATGCAAAAGAGAAATCAACTGGGTTTTACATTATCACTAGTTAAGGCTGGTTTCATATGTTGATAGTGATCTAAATGCAAGCTATCTCACTGTTGCCGACCCACATCTTTATCGACAACTGCATAGACATTGAATTTGTGTTTTTTCCTAATTCAATACAAGTGAGCAGAATCTTATAACTAGACTATCATGTTTTATAAGAGAATGGGTCCAACTTGAATCAACTACGTTTAGTCACTCCTCTCAAAATCCAGGTCCATTAAACTAATTGATGTCTGAAAAGGAAATTTCAAAATGGTTTACCAATCGACTTCTAAAAGTATAATTGAAAACCCCTTTCTTCTCATCTATTGAGCAGAACCTTATAACTAGACTATCATGTTTTATAAGAGAATGAGTCCAACTTGAATCAACTATGTTCAGTCACTCCTCCCAAAATCCACGTCCATTAAACTAATTGATGTCTGAAAAGGAAATTTCAAAATGGTTTACCAATCGACTTCTAAAAGTATAATTGAAAACCCCTTTCTTCTCATCTATTGATATGTTAAAAAAAATCATGTTCTTTATATTTAAATACATTGACTATTCCATTATATGTTTAGGCTACAAGAGAACAGAGAGACACAAAAAATATTTCAAGATCTTAGACACCCTTGCGATCCCTATTTGCCCAAGGAAGGATAACAGACTACAAAAGTACAAACATATTAAGGAATAATAAAAATTCTCACAAAACCAATGCCATATTTGATAACCATTCTACAAAAAAATTAAGCAGTTAGAATCACACAGCGAACCACAGCCACCAATATATATTCCTGTAGTTCTATGTAATAAGCTGAAGGCTGTATAGCAACAATGTGGTGTACTGATATTGAACTGAATTATAGTTCACATTCTAATGATTGTCTCTCCCCTCCTTTCTTGGTACCATAATAGTTAGCAATGAGGATGACCAGACACTTTGGCATAAGAATGGGATTCCAAGACTATAACGCATACCCAAAGGAGTGTGCTAGTGCCAAATATACTAGTGAGTTGGTAGAGAGGTAAAATGGAAGAAGTGGAGGCAAGTTTCCCCAAACTGGAGGATGTTCTCCGCCTCTCGACCTACAAATGTCTTCTTTCCAAAACTTGGGCAGCAAAGAAGGCGGCGAAAGGAAACTTTGACTTTGATATCAGTTGAAATAATTGTCCTGTTTACATTTTATCACAGCACAAGCTTTTCAAATTCTAGCCATTTACAATGGATATGATGGTTAATTTAACGTTATATTAAGTTTATCCCTTGGCCTTAATGCACAACCAACAATGTGAAGAACCTTTCCCTCCCCCGACCTATTCCCTTCCAGTTGTACTAAATATAAAAGGGAAAGAGGTAACCCTCCCGAGGAACACCTTTTCCCTTGGGCCTCAGATACTCTCCTACCCCGCCCTTGTCTTCTTCCTACCAGAAAAGGCATGAACCGAAACCAACAAGTAATTCTAGAATTAGTCTATAACTAAATAAAAAATACCCAGGAACAATATTTCAAAAAAAGAAAGAAAAAGCAGGGTTGAAATCCATCGGGCCAATGGGGTCAATGAAATACACACTAGAGAAAGCAAATCAGGCTGGAAACTAACCACGACAGACTGGAAATTGAGCCATATGTATAAGAAATTCTATATACTCCACTCAGAAAATGCACCAGTATGTAAAAAGCAGTTAAGTAAACACTTTTCTCCAGATTATTTACTGTGCCACCCACTCTCCCAGCCATGGAAAACAATGGTGGACAACAAAATTGATATATCTTTTCTCACAATATGCAAGGATGGGTAAGAACTAGCAAATCTCACCTGAATGGCCTTGCCTACCGGAGCTTCCTTTGATCCCAAGAAAAGGAGAATTCAATGAAGACTCCAATGAGAGGCTTTTGGCACTTTCCATATTTTGTAGTTGGTTAGAAGCTGTTCCAGTAGTGAACCATGTATGGTTATCAGATCCTGATGCCAACTCAGGCAATCTAATTTGTCTGGAACTGACGTGCGCAGTTGGGCTGCTGCTATATGCCCTTGGAGGTGCAGGCTGGTCACCACGAAACCCTTTGTAAGGATCAAAATTTCCATATATTGCATCCTCTTTACTTACAGAACACAAATTCCTGTTGCTGGGGTTACAGATATTTTGTTGCATATCAACTTCTGGTGTTCGTAAAATATGAAACGGGCTTGAACTTAACCCATTATTAGCAACACGAACAACTCCAACATCATATCCAGAAGTCAAGCCACCTGAATTGTGTGATGGAATTGAGAGTCCACCAGCATTGTTTTGAGAATTGTGTGATGGAATTGAGAGTCTGCCAGCATTGTTTTGAGAATTTGGAAAACTGACACCCAAGTTGTGACCCAGATTTGAATAATTTCTCGTAGCATGTCCTACATGGGGAATTCTTAAATTGGGGGAAGCAGCTTCTTCTAGTTTACTAGGAATCTGCCGGGTGCTGAAATAAGGTTTAGATCTAGCCTCTGTGTTATCTCCAAGCCCAAGGCTCAGAAAGCTCCCATCAATCTTTTCAAGACAGCCATATTGATCTGCATTGATGACCTTGGCACTGTTATCAGTTTTTATTTCTCCATTGTTTTGGTCGTTGTTCTGGGTATGATGCAACATAGGTCTACCATGGACAACAAAATTTCTATTTCTCTGAGGCCTATTAATATTACTACTATTTTCTTCTCCACCCTGTCTGTTCATTTGGTATCCCTCAGCAGCATTACCTCTCATCAGCATTATATTTCTACTAGCCTGAGGATTCTGAAAGCTACAAGCACCAGTGCCATCATTCATGAAACTATCAGCACTCATAATATAATCACTATTGGTTAACTGATGTACCCCTCTCATCATCTGCTCAGGAAATGAAATTTCAGAGGGATTGAGGTTTCTGGTAGTGTTACTTCTCATAAGGTCGATCTGGGGAGCTTGCAAACTATTGAGCTTCATGAAATCAGCCATCGAAATACCACATGACTCAGGAACATTCTGTGTGCAAGGCAGATAAGCAGCATTTGCATTCTGCCAAGGAAAAGGATTAACTGGAAGAGACGTATACATAAGATCAGATCCGGCAGTATTCCCACTATGTAAAAGCCCACTATAGTCAGCCGCCACAGCACCGCTAATGGGGAACTCGAATTCATTATGCTCTAGAAGAGGAAAAGTACAGACAGGTGGCTTGTCCTCGTAGTTTGGTTTGTCACCCCCCATTAATAATTCAGAACTAACAATGAGACAAAACGGGTCAATCAAAAATCACAATTCATCAAAAACACCATAAATAAGAAAGCAATGTATGCAGAAGACTAGGCAAGCACCAACCAAATTATTTGTAACAAAGGAACTCCAATACCACCTTGATGCGGATTGCAGAAATAACATAAAATATGGTTTGCACCAAGTCATCTTGTTAATTAATCACGAGGTTAATTACATGAACAGAGAGCCTTTAACCAATAATTTTTAATAATTCCACAAATTCATAAACGAAAATCAACTATATACGAGGAAATTTTGATTTCAAGAAACGAAATGGTATATATGTAACTCTGAAGCTTCACATTCCTAAGAGGCAAAACATAAAAAGAAAGCACAATAAAGAGTTTAACAAGAAACCCCACAACCCCCAAATAAAGATCAAAAGAATATGATGAGAAAAGTCAACATAGATGCAAACATAGGTGCTCTGGGCTTTAGCATTTACAGAGCTTAATATTTAAGAATCAGGGTGCCGCGATAAGTACCAAATCCTCAAAATCAATAGAATGAGCAAAAAAACGGTGAAAATAGTTGTCAATCAAAGCAATCGATCGAAAGAATATAAATAGAGACGTAACAGGAAGGGTTGGGTTTTAAAAGATCGTACCAGTTTTTGATCGGGAGAGAGAGAAATTCAAAAGCGATCGTGGAGACGGACAAGAGAGAGGGGAAGAGGTGGATTTTGGCGCTTAGGGCTATGAGACTTTTAAAGGGTTCGGTCTGGGGTCCACTAAAAGAGACACGTGGAAGTGAAAAAGCCATTCGGAGCATGAGCACTCTTGCTGATCTGTCAACGCCTCTCCCGTTGCAAGCGGTGAGTCTTTGATGTGTGACGATCCAATCGGATAAGTGAGGGGCGTTTTCGTTATTTGGTGAAGCTTGAAAGGCTATTCATGGTAATTAACGATGACATGGCGTGGTGTTAACGCGAAACTTAAGCGGCGTAGATGGGGGACGATTGGACGAATCGTACTAACAGCACCAAATTTTCTCGCCTTGCCAAATTCGGCTACGCTTGTGAAACGAGCTGAGCCGAGTATGATTGGCCCACCTCGCTACACTTTTGTGGGCTAAAATGTGGGCCCACCCGTGGTAAGGTTAAAAAATGACAGAGAGGACTGGAGGAGTACACCACCACCTAGCTATGAGATGGATTGCACCAACGGAGTACTCCATTACTCCTACTATTTAAGGCCAGTTGCCTGCCTAAACATGTACTCCCATCTACCATCTCACTTTCTCCTTATCCATTTCTTCCCCATTAAGTCTCATTAACTTTACATCAACAACAGTAGATGGTAGTAAAATTCTTAGAACCATTACCCTCCAGTCCCTTTTTTGATTGGTATCTTCTTCACTTTTTATTTTTGAAAAAATGAATAAAAATAACACTACCTTCCGTTCTATAAAAGGAGTTTCATTTGTCAAAAATAAAATAAAAAAATTGCTCCACGAAGAGATTCCTCTTTCTACATATGATAGTATAAAATAACATAATATCATTTTCAAGTAACACAATTTCATTACTATATCATTACCGCTAAACTAAACATCCATTATATTTATAAATAAATATGGAGGAATATAGACTTAAAAAAAGTTTACAAATTTAGCAAATGGAACTATTTTTAAAAATGGAGGGAATATTATTCCCATAAAAATTGATGTTTTCAGAAGGTTCTTCCATCTTTCTCACCTGACTTTGAGAAATATCAAATTCCCCAGAAAATAGCAATCCCTCCCTCCCCTTTTTGGGTCAGTTGAAGGAACGTACAATTTCCCTCCAGCCTTTTTGGGTCAGTTGAAGGAACGTTCAAGAGTATTATGGGCTTTGAACTTGTAAAAGAAAAGTTTCATAATGGGCTTTGATGTGAACCATCTATTTTCTTTGTTAACCATTCAGCTCCTCCTCCCAGCTGGTTCAAGATAAACGTGGATGGAGCATCGCAGGGGCTGGCTGTCTAGTACGCGGCGCAAGGATAAGGTTGTGCCTTACAACATAACCAATCACAAGTGATGTATTCATCAATTTAATAATATCATATAATTTGAGATAGAAAAATTTGAAACCCCCAACAATATCCATATCCATTTGTTAAGGGCAAAATATGGAGTGGGAGGGGTGGGCTAGTGAGTCCCAAGCGGTGTTTATCAAGGGTGAAGGAAATGTCATATTCCGAATGGTTATCATATTTGTTAAGGGCTAAATTTGGAGTGGGAGCAGGGTGCAGCAAGGAATGGGCTAGCGAGTCCCAAGCAGTGTTTATTAAGGGTGAAGGAAATGTCATATTCCGAATGGTTATCATAGAGACGGATTCTCAAAGCGGAGGCATGCAACTCAAATTTCAATCTGCCTATTAATATGCGCAGAGAATATCTACTTTGGAGGTAGGGCTATGCATGAGCAGATTTCCTAGCAAATTATGGTTTGGCAGGACTGAATGGAGTTGCAGTGCTTCAAGAGGAGAGAGCTTAAGAACAACCTGAATTTTATCATAGTTTTCTGCCTAAAAGTTTTGAAATGTCAGAAAACAAAACTATCATGGCATAACCTTGGGGCCAAGAAAGCAGAATAGTCGCAAAAGATAAATGCACAGCGTATTTCTCAATTTCTTCAGGATTAAGGTCAACCGGATAAACTCCTTTGAAAACTGGACTAGCCAACGTACAGAAGTCGCAAGAAATAAAAAATTGCATTTTCAAAAAGTTGAATCTCTGAAGCTCCCAGCTGATTGAGTAGTCTCCCTTCAGACGCTTTTGGAAGAGTACAAAAAGAAAAGATATTACCATCCCAGCCATAGCTCCATAACTCACACAAATTGGCCATTCCTACAAGTAAATTTGTCCAGGCATCGAGAGATGGGGAAGGCAACAAGCTAGGTTAAAAAAGATTCTATACACACACAAAGTGCAGTCGAACACGTTTAAGGATAGATGAAATAGCCAAGTGTTCTCCTTCTACAGGCTGCTAAGTTGAGCAAAACTCAGTCAAGTCCAACTAAAAGGGTCAAGCTGCTGAAAACCAAGAACATAGTCGACATTTTGTTTTTCTATCCTCTTTGGACCCAAAGCTCTAAGGAAATATTGATGTCAAAAAGAACATCGACCACGCATTGTTACAATATAATAAAGAGGAATATTTTTTAAGACAATACGGTTGTAAAGTTGATGTACATACACCGCCTATGAAGCATAGATCATCCACGAGTAGGGATGTCAATCATGTCATGTTATAGATATTATACTAAATAAGTTAATACTAATATGACTTATTTAATTAACCGTATCAATATTCTCAACATTAACACTAACCAGTTTATTAGTTGTGTTATGTGTGTTTGGCCTGTTTAGTACACAAATTACAAAAAAAATAATAAATAAAAAAAACAACACAATTTACTTATTAAATAATAACGTAGTTTTTTTTTATTACAACAATGTATTTTTAACAAAATACAAGATAGATTGCTTAGAAAAGTAACAAAGAATGCTAAAACTTAATACTTAAGATAAATTATAACGTCATATTGTATTAATTTTTAATTATTTTAAATAAACGGGTCTAATTGGGATAAACATGTCAACCCGTTGATAACATGTTTGGCCCAATTAAATTTCGTGTTAAACCTTTTATGACATGGAAACCATTTATATTAAAAACTAAACATGTTTCATGTCGTGTTATCGTATCGTGTAACAAATTATCGCCCGTACACAAGAGCCACACCACTGGCAAAGTGACTGTGGAGATTTGAATTCGCCTAGATTCATGGTGATTTGTCTTGGGGATTTGGGCAAAAAAAAAAAAATCAATAAATCTTGGCCCAAAAATCAGGCCTATTTATGTGGTAGAGATCCACCATTGGTTTCAATACTGAGATTTGGATAGGGTACTTTTCATAATTTGACAAACAACAAAAAGTAGAAAAAAACGATACATACCTTAAATCCGAAAGCTTTAATTCAATCAAGCATCAAATCCATTCAAAAGAGTCATGACTTGGCAGCTACTCTTTGTCTATCTTCCTCTCTTTCACTTCTGCTATCTTCTTCTCTCTTTGTTATGTAACGTATTCAAGCTGGTGTATTTATTGTGTTTTTCGCAATGTCAATTAATATAATTTATAGTAATTGAATTTAACTTTTAAATAATCATATTTTATGACTAGTAATTATTAACCTAAAAAGGTTGATGTTTTTAATGTACTCCCTCCGTCCCACATAATAAATGTCTTAATTTTATTTTAATGGTTAAAGTAATTATTTTTTAAATTATTAATTAAAAATATTTACATAAAATTTTAAATCACAAAACTTAACATTAGTAGTAAATTTTTCGAAGTTTATTATGTTTATAGTCTCTCAGTATATATGTTGAAAACTTTCAAATTTATTTTATTTTTTTTGTTAATTTGTAATTTTATATTAAAGAAATGAAGATACATAATCCAGAGGCATACTCACAATAACTATAACAACCACATCAAAAGACAAGCCTAATGATACCAATACTCTAGATAAAACAAAAAATTAAAGTAACCAGACCCTAAGCTGTGGAAATTTGTCTACAAATTTTGTAAATTTTTTAAATGAGAACACTCTACATTTAACAAGTTTAATATAATCATAGGCACGAACCACAACTGTTAAATTGGAGAGTTCATAATTGTCAAATCAAACATCATATCGTGAATCAAAAACTCTCGTATTGTATTTCATGTATTGTATCGAAAGATACAAAAAATAATTAAAAAAATAATAATTATTATGTTTATTTATATTGATACATTTTATAACTTACATTTCATAACAAATAAGGATATGGTCCAACCATGATGTAAGCCTTCAATGTTTTAAGTTGTCAAAAGACTACAAACATAGAAAATTAATAACTAATGTTTATCAAATGTGATTATCATCAATCATCATTTATATTAATGTCAATAAATTCATCAATCCCGTGAATTCCACCATCTTCATCAAGCAATTCTGTCACTTCTTCTCCTTCTTGTTGTTCTTCCTCTTCATCATCATCAATCACCTCAACACTCTCAACTTCGTGAGCTTTTGCTTTTCCTTTTGTGTCACCTTGCAAGTTTCTTGGTCCTACAAAAATATAAGTAGAAACATCAACTTATATTATTATGATAATTATTATATTAATAATTAACTTAATGAAAATTAAATACCTCTCTCTCTTTTTACTAGTTTCTTCATGTTCAAATCATTCATAGATCCACGAGTTGTCCAGCGGTAAGCAAGGATTTTCTAACTCGGTTATCCACTCATCATCGGATTCTATGTCAGAAAGATAAATTAGATCATATGTTTCACCTTGCTTTACTCTTTCTCTTGCCTCAATTCAAGTTGAAGATTATACTTAACAAAGACGAGTGTATTTACATTCTTGTTCTAATCAATTCCTTTTCTTTGAATGAACATGATAAAAAAATGCTCCAATTTCTTTTACATCCTGTTGCGCTACATGTAAGACTCAATACTCTTATTGTTAGAATTTGAAGCTCTTTGCATTCTTCACCATAGCTTTCCCTCCATAAAGCTAAAATAATATTAAACAAATTAAATGTTCATAATTTTTATTTTTTAATGATGTCATGGTGATAAAAAAAAATTAAAGCTAAAATTATCCGATTGCTTCTTGTTCATTGTTGCAATGGCCATACTCGTGCCAAATAGCCCTTCGGCCTTCAAAAACGTCGCTAATTGTTGATCAATTTTGATTCTTTTTCAATGTTGGGATACATACGCTCAATTATTTTGTACAATCCCACTTTAACTTCTATGTCGGAGTTGAAATTATAATTAAAATGGAACCTACAATATATAATATTATAATGATAATTAATTATTTTGTTAGCACTTCAAGTTGGCACAAGAAAAATTAAAATAAGCAATAAATAGAAAAGAAAATTATTACTTTGGGTTAAGATAGTATGTCATTGCATGGAGAGATATATGTAATTGCAAGTAATAATATACCCCATGGTCGATTTTGTATCACCATCAACAAGTCTCAAAACTTTACAAAATGGTTTCACACAATTCAAACAATATTTGATTGCCCTCCAAAATTTGTCAAGTATTGTTGATTCCACCTTTTTTGCAACACCCTTATCTTTGAAAGGTCCATTAACCTACTTATTTGAGACAAACATTTTTCTTATAGAAGTCTTCAGATCATCAAAATTTTGTAAAGTAAGAAAATAAGTAACAAATCTTGTAACCCCGCTCTAGTTAATTCCCTTTTTCCCGATGATTATCTAAACAAATTAAGAACTCAATTATGCCGATAAATATAAATCTTTACTTCACTAGCACATTGAATTGACTTTTAAAAAATAAGAATGTTATCAATATCATGCAACATGTTATCAATGCAATGTGCCGCACAAGGAAACCAAAACAAGTTCTTTATTTTCTTTTCTATCTTTTCTCCAGCAAGCACATAAACCAACGCACTATCACTTACCACTTGAACAACATTCTCCTCTCCTACTTCCTCTACAATAGAATCAAGTAACTCAAATAACTTTTCACCATCCTTAATGAAAGAGGATGTGTCCATTGATTTTAGAAAAACGGTTCCACTTGGACTATTAACAAGAAAGTTAATGAGGTGTCTTGACTTTTCATCCGTCTAGCCATCAGACATGATTGTGCAACCCGTTTTCTTCCACTTTTTCTTATACTTTTGTAAAGTTTCATGCACACTATCAACTTCTTTTTCCAAAAAAGTGACTCTAACGTCATGATAATTAGGGAGTTTCAATCCCTTACCATAATCTCCAACCATTTTTGACATTTTCTTAAATGTTGGACACTTTACCAATCTCTTTCTTTAATCATTGAATTTATGGGTGTTTGTTTAGCTTTCCTCACAAAAGATTGAATTGCTCTTTTTTATTTTAGAATTTTTAGTAACCTCTTGGGACTTTTCTTCATTTGCTTCAAAACATTCATCTTCATTCGTTTTCTTTTTCATTCCTACCACAAGTTTCACAAATAATTTTTTTTAAATTTTCGAGTACTTGGGGACTCACTCACCAAAATGACAAAATCTATGTAAATTAATATTATATTACATATTATAATTTAGATAATATTATAATATATTATATTATATTATACATTATCTAAATTATAAAAGAAACATTGATTCATGAGCCGTGACGGGATGGAATCTAGAACTTACTGTATAAAGTGATAAAGTTCAATCCTGACTAAAGAGAAAAACAAGCGGTTCAATTTGACGAAGATTAGTGGAGATAAAAGTGGTTTCCGTCGATGATGGCGAGCAAACCAAACTCTAAGAAATCAAGAATCCAAGATGGGCTAGTGGTCTCTCACATAACAGGACTTCAATGGCTAGTTTGGGGTTTAATTTTTTTGTTTAATTGGAGTTTGATAAACTGAAATTGGGTTTGTTATCCTTTTAAAGTCGTTTTTGTGGGCTGCTTGCAGAAATCGAAACGACTGGCAACAGTTAATTTTTTGTTTGCTTTATTTTTCTGCGTCTTTAGGTCTTCATTTTGAATCATCAAAGAATCGATGTATCGCATGCGATTCTACTTCGATTCCCCTTTGATACGTACGATTCTTCTACAATTTCGATACCCATACAATTATATATCAATTGCTACGTGTATCATGTCGAATCGTACGTACCAATCGCGTATCATACGATTTTGACAACTATGAATCAATTTGACCACGAAAGACAAAATAGTATATTTACTGTGGAACAGAGGGAGTAATATATATGTTCAATCGGCCATGGAATCTTTATTATTAGGTTGATATTCGTCATTAATCTAAAAGGCCGATAATTATTATTAACCTAATATTTTGATATATTATTCACCTAACAGACTAATATTTATTATTGACCCAAGTTGCCACTGTGTATGTTTGTTCAAAAACAGGTGGAATTTCTTATTAAATTTGATTATTGTTTTCTTTTGTTTTTTTCAAACCACCATGGATATAAATAGTAAATTTATTTAATTTTTAAATATGTGCAAAATCTGCATTTTTTTAAGAATTTGAGACCCGCCAAATCTTGGATGGTGAACCCAAATCCACACACCCAAATTCATACTTCCGAGTTCACTGCCAAATCTACTCAATAAAGATAATGCACAAACAGATATATATATTAGATCTTATAAAACTGGTGAGCATGAAACATACAAGAAAGTAAATAATTTCAAATTACAAGATAATTTAAACTAAATAATTTTAAAGTTAGGCACTTTAATATTACAAAATCACTTCATCATACTGAAGATTACTAGATGACCAAATTTAAGTTCAATAGTAAGAGCATTTATTGCTCAAGTTTCTTAAACAATTCAAACTATATAATTTTTTATTATTGCAAAAGAAAAAAAAGAGAGAACAGCAGAACTTAGAACTTAGAATACATTGTACTATGTCATTTTATCTATATGCTTTCTTACAAAAAAAATGACTATAAATCAAAATTTGACAACTTCAGGAAAAGAAAACACTATAAGCCTTGGTTTTTTCATACTGTGGTTACCGTGGTGAAAAAAAACATGTTTTTACACCATCATAAGTCTTCATCTTCATACTAAAGACAGTTTCTGTCCTATAACCTAATAATGATTAGCCTTTCACACATCATCAAAGTTTCAATTGTCAAACTTCAAAAATAGGTGGTGCACAATAATTTGCGTCACTGGCTTGTCATATGCCATCTTTTAATAAAGAGGCAACTAAGAGTCTAGGAATGATCAGGTTCTAAAAAGACCTTGTATAACAGTTTTTTATCAAGATATGAGCCGAAACATTCTGTCAGGGTGACACTAAAGATAATGCTTTGGTGGCTTGGTAGCAAAACCAAATAAAGATGAAAAGTTGTTATCCCAGCTTACAAGAGAACCCAGATATAAAGAACAATATGCATTTGAAATCTATTGTGTCAGCAAGAGTAACTATCATATTGGTCTAAATTACCACGTACACTAAAAAATGAGCTGATATGATATCAATGACTCACATCAACACAGCCAAATAAATACGAAACTGAAATAATATTGTCTCCCAGGTTTTCAATATCAAACCAACGAAAGGAATATTTTTTTACCTTCCTTTCCCAATCAAGTGGCAACGGCCAGGCCCCAAACCAAGCTCCTATAACAGCCCCATGTGCAGGTAGACAGATCATATAATCTATTAATCCATTTGGCCTGCAAGAGAAAATTTTGCTACAATAACCAACGTAAAGGTAAGAGTGCCAACATCTACTCACACCAAAAGGTGCATAGGTTATAATGACATCAAAATAATTACAAATGCAAAGTTATTTATCATAATAAGAAAAGCTACTGAACTATAATTGTTAATAAAGAACAGTATAATATGAAGGAACTTACTTTGTGTGTGCAAATATTCGTTGCCAATCAGTCCACATTCCACAATGAACCATAAACAGAAGCTGCAGGGGTAAACTGCAGGCACAAAAGAAGTTAGTTATAATGTATACAAAGCATAATGAGCATCAGGAGGAAATAGCAACTCGACTTGTAGGAGCCTTTATTTAGTTGAAGACATAAGATAAATGTTGGAATTGAGGAAAACTTTATCTTATGGTGTTGCATTCTTGACAAAAAAAATGGCAGAACATATAGCAGAAAGATAATGTTTCTGATTAATTGAACCACCAGAATTCATTCTGCTGTAATCCAAAAAGTCAAAAGACCTTCCCTCTTGTCCCTTGAATGACCTAACAAAAGTTCAATGGAATCTGGACATTACCTATTAAGGTATGTGAATAACTAGCCTACTACCAGCTATAGATGTAGTGAAACAAGCAACAGTAACTACAAAAGTAGCAGGATACTCACAGTAAATGCTGACATCATAATAGACCAGTTGACGGTCATTGTAAAATACCTGTTTCCAATATTTAAATATCAAAATTTGTAAAGGTTTGTACAAATTACAATACATACAGAAATAAGGATAAACATGCTTGCTTTAAAAGATAAAAGCATGGTAAATTCTTGGGGGGTTCATTTCTTGTTTCTGTTTTGCAATTATGAGAGCATGAAACATAGTTGAGGTAGGACTAAGGAAAGCAAAAATGAATCTTGATAAAAATGAGATTTTAGGTCATATCTTGACATCTTGTTCTCAAATGTTGCCCTAGTAGACAATTATTTTGCATGTGCACACGCGGTGTGTGTATAGGATACCGGAATGAAAGGATTGAAGTCTTTGACAAAAAAATAAATTTAAGTACCTAGCGATAAGAATTAGGATACAATCTACAAGTTATGGGCTGGATTTTCTCATGCATGGAGAATGCTTTAACTTAATTATTTTATTTTTTGGAAAATTTTATATGCTTGCCTTGTTTAGGCAAGCAATTCAGCTGAATGAGCTCAGAAACCAGGTAAACCAAAAAACTAAAGTCTTACAGAACTGAGTTCAGGTTAAAATAAATTTTGTCTCTGGAAATTTCCATCATTTATAGAACTTTCATTAGTACATTCTGATCAGTGCAAAATCAAATTCTAAAAAACATATGTTTGATTCATAAGGGTTTTGATATTTGATACGACTTATTTATACTTGAATGACGAAGAAAATCAGAATCAGAAAAAAGTTGATCCAATCTCGGAAAAGCGTATGTTCGATTCATCACGCTACCACCTAAACTTCAAATATAAATGACACAGTCAACCCCTTTTTCTGCATATGGATGGCTAGAAACTTAATCCTGATAGTTCAATATGAAAAGCAACTAAGGTGGCTGACAAACTCAAATGTGAATGTTCATACCACTAAAAGATACAACATATAATTAGAAGAAATCACTATAATATACTGGAAGCACACAAATTGAATTTAACAGTATCCATTTTATGATAACAAGGGTTCACAAAGGAAATTATATTTTCTCTACATATAATCCTAAAGCAAACTTTTTTCTAAAAAAATAAAATCTTTCTGTTCCAAATTAATCTATAATACCATTGCTAGCAGATTTCAAGAACCACTTATAAGCCACATCAGAAACTGGATGATCATAATAAGTTTCAGAAAGTAAATGAAAATCACTTAACAGTTAACACATATTCTAAAGTAAAAACCATTTAATAGAAATGCAACTCTCTGAGTTCAAATATTACTAAGAAATCATTGTGTTTACAGGGCAGTATAAAAAAAATAATCAAAACCCACATCAGAAATCGATCAGATTAAGGATAATCTTATGGCTTTAGGGGATCAAATCAAATCCAACAAAAACATGAAATGTCCAAAGATGCACATAAAATCATGAATACGGTAATATCGCATGAATCTGTTACGTACCTAAATCTTTTACGGTCAGATTAACCCACCGGTAAAGCAACCCTTTTCTTCTACTTCTTTTTCTTGTCCGAGTTTCTGTGCGCGTGAAGTAAAGAGAGCCCTAAGATGGGGGAAGAGTACCCCCAGATACATTGTTGAGTGTTTGTTCTACGGATAATCATATATTTTTTCGGTATTTTCCAGTTTGATGCCTATAATTTATTCCATATATGTAATTGTACCCCTTATGTCTGAATTTATTTCAATTTGGTCGGAAGGGGTACGAAATAGGAGAAACTATACTTATATCTCTTTAAATTACCAAAGGGGTACAAAAATAAAATTCTCTAGTTGGTAAAATTTAAATCACATTAAGAATACAATTGTTTATTTATTAGTTGAAACCATTTTGCATCCGAATCTTTCTCTTTTAAATTATTTTACACAATGTTTTGAAATTCGGCCGGTCGGACCGGTTGAACTGGGAACCGGTTTACTTTCCGGTCCGATTTGGACCGGTTCAACCAATTTAGTCAAAAAATCGGTTGATTATCGATTCGACCAGTAGTTCAATCGATAAACCCTGTTAGTTGGCTCGATTCAATAGTATAACATAATTTTACTATAGTTTAACTTACAAAAAATTAGATGTTTTAATTTTTTATTAATTATTAATAATATATATTTTTATATATTTATGACATCACTTGTTCAATAATGTTTCGACCATTAGTTGAACCAGTGATTCATCCATCTGATACCATTTTCGATTTGATTACTAGCCCGATTCTAAAAACATTAATTTTACACATGCAATAAAATTATTCAAACACTTAAATAGTTCAAAAAATCAAACAATATAATTAACCAGTTGAGCTCAAAATTGGTTTTAACACCTAAAACTAGATGGAAATGACTTTTAAAAGAAAACACATATTACTTTGGAGCAATGCTATAATTTTAAATGATGTGTTATACACTTATATATATATATATATATATATATATATATTAACATCCATTACTCTTTACTTGAGTTATAATATTTTAAGAGAAATGAATATAATATACATGTCAACAAATTTTATGACAAAATTAAATTATGACTAAGGTAGAACTTTAAGGAATAAAATGAAATAATAGTGTTTGATTCGCTTTTTAATTCCTATATATTTCATATATTCATATTTTTTATCGACATAAATTGATCACCATGTATAACATGGCTCTAAGAGAAAACGATAAATATACTTCACTTTTTATAATTTAAGGTTAAAATGAGAAAACATTTTGTTCTTTTAGTGGAGCACATTTTCTCGGATATGGAATACATTTATCATTTTACATATTTAAAGGTGTAATAAGTTATGAATGCTTCATTAAATAAAGTTATTTCAAGATATTTTATCATTAACTAGTTTAATAGACTAGTACTTCCTAGTATTCATCTTCCAAAATGGAAGAGGCACTCTAATTATTATAACTAATTTTCTCCTTTTATTGGGCAATCGTAGTCTAAATGCCTTCCTTATATAAGAGCTGGATGTTCTCATCCCAATCCCCATTAAGATAAAAATGCAAAGGGGTGAGACTTGAATCGTAAAGAAGGAAGGAAACCGTAAAAGGGTGAGCAAAATAACTTCTTGCAAGTATGACTCGGACTTGTCAAGCATTAAAAATACCCCATGCGATTTTAGACACACGACCGTTATTCTGTTAAAATTAAAGCTTGGAACCCTTCTCAAAAAGAAACGCGGCTCTTTATGAACAGACAAATCCATATACATCATAAGTACTACAAATTTGTTAATCAGAAACTGCACACAACCCTCAACTCATGAACGTTAACCCTAAATTTCATTTAACCTTTACTTGGTGCTCACTTCTATTTTCCTCAAAAACCCTAATCCTAATCCAAATCAACCAAGATTTCTTTATTCGCACTTCTTATATAAATCCTAATATTTCAATAAACATTTGATACTTTTGCATCGTGGGAGAGAGAGGAAGGTTGATATTTGCTGAAGAAATAATGGTTATAATGAAGCAGGAGGTTGAGTTAATTCAACATAAAGTTGAGCAAAAGTGTATCATGAATAATAAGTATGGAGATGGAGTGGCATGGTTCCGAGGTGCAATGATTGGCAAAGGAAGTTTTGGGTCTGTCTTTTTGGCTACTTTAAAGAAACCCAAATCGAAATTCAGGTGTTTGCCATCTGTGATGGCTGTGAAATCGGCTGAGGTTTCTGTTTCCGGTTCAATTCAGAAGGAGAGAGAGGTTTTGAGTAATGTTGGGAGGTGTAATCATGTAATTCGATGTTTTGGTGAAGAGACTACAATCGGTGAGAATGGTGAGATGGTGTATAATTTGTTGTTGGAGTATGGTTCTGGAGGAACCCTAGCTGACGTCATTAAGAAATCGTGTGGGAACGGATTGCCTGAATCAGATGTGAGGCATTATACCAGGTCTATGCTTAGAGGGATTTATCATATTCACGAGTATGGTTATGTTCATTGTGATTTGAAGCCTGAGAATATATTGCTGGTGCCTATTACTAGAAGCGGTACTGCTGAATTTAGGGCAATGATTGGTGATTTGGGGTTGGCTAAGAGGTCTAAGCAGAGTAAGAAGAGAAAGTTGGATCCTTATTGGAGGGGAACTCCTATGTATTTGTCACCTGAAGCAGTGACTGAGAGTATTCAAGAGTATCCTTGTGATATCTGGGCGCTTGGTTGTATTGTGCTAGAGATGCTGACGGGGAAGCCTCCGTGGGGCGGAGCACAAGATTTTGACACTGATGAGCTTCTATGTCGGATTGCGGAAGGGTATGAATTGCCTAAAATTCCAAATGAGATATCTGTTGAGGCGAAGAATTTCTTGAAGGGTTGTTTCGTGAGGAAGCCTATGTTTCGATTGACTGCGGAGATGCTCTTGAATCAGCCGTTCGTGGAGGGTTTAATTGATGATGACGAGGATGAAGAAAAAGAGGAGATTTCAGACGTAAACACGGTTAGCTCTTTATTGTTGTTGTCTGATGATGATGATCTCAGTTGTTCCTCTTTCTCAGATGATTGCAGCTTTGTATCCGAAGAAGAATCCATTTCTTATTGGTCAGAAGAAGAGACGAGCAGTGAAAAGGTTACTGGTTTTGCTAAAGACAGAATATTGGAGGTCCAAGAAAGTAGGGATACCACAAGCTTGAGCATCAATTCTGAATTCAATCACGTAATTAAGACGTCAATACAGGTTCCATCAAATGCAAGTCAGCAGTACCCAATTGCTTTCACCATTCCTGCTGGTGTCTAGTAATGTGTGTGGTGGGACAGAGAGTCAAATTAGGCTTATATGTGTATTCTAGTGATCATTTATAGCAGTTAATGGTAGATTTGTTTCTAGAATGTAATGGTTATTGAAATTCTATTGATTCATGTATTTAGAATTGTCTTTTTAATCCAATTGTTATTAATTTTTTATGCAGCAAATAAAAGGTACTAGAGCATTTAAAACAATCTCTGACAGACAAAAGGCCTTGGTTTCTTTTTTTTTGTTGTTTTTTTTCCCCTTGCATTTCCCGAAACATGCTAGATTTTTTTTGGTCAACTAACTAGTTCTTTTTCTTGCTGAATGAAGTCTTACCTTTTTCTGACTAATCATTTTGTACCTCCTGCAGTCTGGACACACACGCGCGCATGCACACACACACACACACATATAAGAGTTATGGATATCCTGCTATCTTTGTTGTTATTAAGTCAAAATGATGCTGTGTGGTTAAGGACTTACCTCTCCCATAAAGTCTAAAATAGTAATCTTGAACTTTGTTCATTTTTCCACAAGCAGTACAAAAAACATTTTTTTTTTAATTATCTAGTTCTACTATTTTTGTTTTTAAAGTAGTTGATACATTAGTCTTAGAATTTAAAGCATGGGTGGCATATGGCATCAGAGGGTGATTGAGGCGAAAGAAAGGTGCAAGATAAGGAACAACCGTAGGCCTGTAGTGTGGAGGCAAAACGGCTTTTATATAGCGGTGGGAAGTCCCCAATTGAAAGGTTTCTATCTAGTTTGGCCCAGATAAAATGTTGACCAGTTTTATTAATGCTCCAAGTCAACTTGATGTTTGAAAGCACCATCCACTAATCCACACGAGCAAATCACATCTTGAAAGCTTATTACTTCAATAAAGGCATTGAAGTCATGAGGCCAACCCCCAATTGTTCCAACGGATCTGTTTACTGAGTTTCTCATTGAAACAAACTGCAAGGCGGCTACTCCTATGGAAGTGTAAGGTTTGTTTCTCTTGAACTCGTGAATAAGGCCGGTTGTCAATAACTTCTTATTTGGGATTACTTTATTATTGCTCGTGTGTATTAAATTTCGGGCCTGGTAGAAGTTTCAAGGCATGATCTGTGTGGTTTTGCTTATTATTAATGCTACTATCACTTTTGAGATAAATTTGTGGTTTTTCTTATCGCCATGAACATAATAAAGTTTTTCGCTGAACCCTTTGTTTTTAGGAATCTTAGAATTAACATGCTTCACTGTTTAACTCAGATTGAAAAACAGCTACATGATATTTATATTTATATGCAGTATGTTTTCCTTTCCCCTAATTCTTGTATCCTCTTAAGGCTCTAATTGTAGTAGAAAAGCTAAGAAGTAAATAAGACTTTTAAATCTTATGTTTTATTCATGATATCAAAGGCTTCCTGAGGTGATATACAATTCTGTCCCAACATCCACCTTCGCCTCTGTGGTGGAGTAAAAGCAGTATTTTGAGCTTGAAAAATTATTTGTAAGTGAACAAAGGGTGCAGTGGAAAACTTCTTTCTTATGTCCATAGAGCATACCAATTTACTCAGAGGTAAAGTAGAAGTGCCCACTTTCAATGCAATGGAAGTATTGTCGTTTTCAAGATAAAAATTCTGAAAGACTGGTGTTCTTATGTTGATATGATTTCACTTTAAAGAGCCTATAGACTCATCCGACCTTAGGTGACTTTAATATTCTATTCTTCCTTTACCTCTGCTTTAACTGCAATTTCACCGAGACAAATCAAAAAAGCTTAACCATTTTCATGTATGTACGAGATTACGTTTTTAAGCATGTTATCTTCAAAAAGATTAGTTTGCAGTAGTTTTTTATTCAGGTGGATTATTGTCATCATATTACCTATATTCTGGTCATTGGCAGGAAGAGGGCCATGGATGAGTTGCTTCTCATCTAAGAATGTAACTGTTTGGGTATTGTTGTTGTTCTTAAATAAATGTTCTTTGTTTGGACTGCTAGTTAATCTGATATCCATGCCTCCTAGTCCATTGAAAGAGACTAAACAAGGAAAACAGAGAACTTCTGGGAGTAGAAATTATTTGTGATGAGACCCACAATGATATGATAGATCCATGATAGCTCTGAAGTCAGGCTTAGATTTACTTAGTTCAGGCATAATGCAGCAGAACCAGTTATATTTGTCTTCATTTCATTAGTTCAGCATGAGGTGAGGTATTCTGAAGTAGGAACAAAAAATTTGGCAATTTTTTTTTACCATACTTTGAAATTGACCTGAATTTTTAAGACGTATGAGTTTAACTTGGTCCATCATATTTGTCGCTTCCTTACTAGTTACAATTATGTTTAAGCATACTTGTGCACTAGTTCTTTTGCTTCAGCTTTTTTTGAGTATTGTTATTCTTGTTGTTTTATTACTAATTATTGGGTTTATAGTAATATACTATATTGTCTTCCATGTTTACAGCCTGCTATAAAATCACATTGACACACTGAAGATGTATTTTTTCTCCACTTGCATACTTTTAGCCTACATTACTCCTTTTGGGAAAACATTCACGATATGATACATGGTGTGCCATAACTGGGGGTCTACATGTGTTCCGTAGATGTATTTATGAATCAATTCATCTTACAACCTTTAACCTTGTGAGTTTTTCCCCATGTTTTCTTCGTAAACTAGTAGGCCTAATATGTAAAATGGGGATTCAGTGGATACAGGTATGATTATTCGTGGTATTTAGGTTTCAAGAAGTAATGCAGTATAACTTTATCTTGTATATTTCATTTTCTTTTTTTATTTTATTTATTTTAGGGGTGTTTGTTTGTCGGTGGGTGGGTTGGGGAGGGGGTGATGGGGGGCTGCAATCTAACATTACACTACCATTTCTCGGTGACCACTTTTGACTTGTAGTCTTTATTTTTCTCGGTCCACGCTTTGGTGATGCTGTTTCTTATTATTATATATCTAGATGTTATACACTTATACTTAATTATGCTCCTGTAAATTCTAATATAGATTGGACTAGGGCACGAAAGCCATCATTAGGCAAAAGACAAGAGGATTATACATATAGCATTGTGGTTTTCATGCAAAAGTCTCATTTCAATTATTTGTATCACAAAAGACAGGTGTTGTGAGACGCCGGTTATGATTGTTGTAAATAAGAACTTCAAAAAATATAGATACTTCCACAAAAGTATACAAATTTTTTTGAACAATAAAAATTCAGCCTTTATATAGGTACAAGGACTTAAATAATTTAGGTTGTGTTTTTCTTCATGTTGCCAAAGGAAATGGGATAACAAAAAACGCATAATTCAGATATGGCACTTTACAACATTTAAATTCTCATTCTTCCTTGACAATGCACAAATGCTTTGATTTTCTATATGAAATTTTCTTTTGCAGAGATTTAAATGCTGAACGCATTGAAAGACCTTATAATGGGACATCAAAAGCAAGGAGAACCAACCTCGTTGATAAAATTTTCTGAATGCAATCTGAGTGGATGCAGATGCTCCCAACAAAATATCAGAAATAGTCCCTTGTATAAGGTAAAGGTAGTCCTAGTCTCCTTTAATGTTTCTTTTTCTTTTTAAATAATTTGGTGTCAGATTTTTTGTGTAAAGTCCCTTTCAGTCCTAATTAAAAAAACCTAGGGACATATGTGGATTTGGAAACAGTTTTATTAGTTAATTGTTGGCCTTACCTTGAAAGTTCAAGATTGGCTTTCTCAATTGCTGTATGTTTATGACCTTTCTTTTTTTAGTGGTCTAAAAACTGATAGAGTAAATACATAAGAAATTTCATATAATTAAATGTTAAAACTAAATAATCAAACTTTTTCCTCTAATAGATAACAAATTAACAACACTCGTTTCATCGCTATTTAACTCTTTATAAAAGTTTTGTTCCATAACAATTTCTTAGGAAGACTCTGTCATACCTTTTCAGTAAAACATATAAACGTCTCTCACTAAACCACTAGTCTAGCATGTGAATGAACCAAATAAATACTTGGGGGTTTCATTTTGCATATGCTTAAGAAGTCTCTATATTATCTGTGGAACTGCCGATTTATGGACATAAGAATGCCAGTTATTTTCTTGTGTTGGATGTTGGAAGGGAATTGTTCAAGATGGATTGTTTTTGTGTGTAAAATTTAGGCAATTTGCAAAATTGTCCTCTCATGTTTACCCACTTTTGATATGTGCTCCCATGTTTCTCCAATTTTTGCAATGTCCTCCATCTCTCCATTTTTTGCACATCTATCACCTCCTATTAAATTGGGGAAATCAGCTCATTTGACAAAAATGTGATCTCTATCTTTCTTTCTGATTTACTCCTACGGAACCAAGATATTGGTTATTTAAATTTGACAAAATTTGTCTTATAAATGGACGGTAGCATGTGGCTTTATTATGTGCAGAAGAAACTAAGCTTAATTTGATTCAAGTTTTTGTCACGTGAGCTGGTTTTCCCAATATAATGAGGAGAGATGACAGAATTGTAAACATTGAAGAGATGTTGGAGGACGCTGCGAACACCGGAACATCATGGTTCAAATTGCAAAAGTGGGTAAACATGAGTAGAATGTTTTACATATGGCCCTAAAAATTACTATACTTTCATAGTTGATCATTGGTAGTGGGGTTGGTACATGCTCTGCTTTTGCTGTGACAAGTTTAGGCGGTTCTTGTTGCTATATTTGGTGCTGGCTTTCTATAGGTTTGAATTTGGTGTTTTGTGTGTCAAAGTTGGTACGAGTGCTATCTTGCTGGCTTTCTTGTTTCTACAGTTGTTTGTTGCTGAATAATAGGTAATGCTTAATATTTTTGCTGTAGCTTGCTGTTTACAGTTTTCTAGTGATTGGGAGTGCTCTAATTCTTGCTGCTGATATAATGTGGATCCCAAGGTTTGGTGCTGCCTTGCTTCCTTTCTCTCTCTTTTTTATTTTTATTTTTGGTTTTGTTTTCTGGTCACTTCTTTATTTGTTGCAGCGTACTTGCAGCATACTTGCAGCATGACGTTGCCATTTAGTTTAGTTTTCTTGAAAATTTCGTTGTGTATTTGACTAAAGGATAACCTCTTGGACTTTTTGAATTGGAGACATTTAGTTTCTTGATCATTGTATGTAAAATTTGCCCAAGTGCTTCTAGCACCAGATGATAGGCATTCTGGTATATGGCAGGTGTAATATATACAAAGCTTGTCAATTTAATTGTATAAACCTTTATGTTATATTTGGATTAAAAGAATGGAAAAAGAATGGAATAGAGAAAAGAATTGAATGAAGAATGGAATGATTTATTCCATTTCAGCTCGAATAAGTCATTTCATATCATCCCTCCAAGGAATAAGAAATAAGAATGGTCCATTTCATTTCAATGAAACAATTAAATACAATTTTTTTTATTACATATGAATAAGTCATTTCATTCTCAGTTTCATTCTTTTAATAACGTAGCAATAAAGTTAGCTTCCTAGAAACTAGAAAGTCAAGGGGCAATTTGAATTTTTAAGGCTATAAATTTTTTACAAATATAATCTAATCAAATAAAAATACAAGAATTTTCAGTTTTTGCTCAAAAGCCTCTCAGTAAACTTCTTGAATACAGGAACTCGAAACCAAATGAACAATTAAGATTAAAGGTGAAAATCATCATTTGATCCGTCTATGATATCAAATATATATGAATACAAAAATTTAAAGTACTATCAAGGAGCAATTATGTTTGAATTTCTTTCTAAACTATGATTCTTCCAGTCCCGGTAAGTTAATTAAAATAAGCAGCCGCCTCCTCATCATCATTGCAAATCTTCAACCTCTAGCTGTAGGAAGTCATCCTCTTCCAAAAGACCTTCACCATCAAAAAAAGCTGCTGCTTGTGAATCTTCAACCTCAAGAGGTATAAAGTCCAAATCATCCGTACCCTCCTCTAATACTTCCTGCATATCTCCACCAGTAGTGATCATCTCTTCTTGCACTCCATCTGTTGCTACAAAGGGTGATTTAAGAGCTTCTCAGCAGTCAATCTGTCAATGGCTTCTCTTTCCAAACAACCTTTCAAAAAACCCTGGGCATTTTTCGAGATGATCTCACTCGAAAGCTTAAGGAAACCATGCCCCTTTCCAATTCTGCAGAGAAGCCCTCAATTTCTGAATCTTCAATCCCATCCCACATATTCTTCCCAGTTAGCATCTCAAGCACAATGCATCTCTGAATCTTCAATCCCATCCCACATATTCTTCCCAGTTAGCATCTCAAGCACAATGCATCCAAGAGCCCATATATCACACCTAGGCTCCAATTCTACATTATTAGTATTAATATTATCAACATAATTAACAGCTTCAGGCGCCAAATGTTTGACACGTCCTTTGATTTCCTCTGTCCCTTTTGTGTTTTTTCCATTCCAAAATCAAAATTAATCTTGGCAATATAATTATGTTGAGTACTAGTGGTAGGCACAAGTAATATGTTTTCTGGCCTCAACTCAGAGTAAACAAAACCATGGCTATGAATATAATTTAGACCGATCAGAATACTCCTGGTAAGGTGGCCAACAGTAGATTCAGGCAAGCCGCAACCACCACTTTTATTTATCAGATCAGCTAGGGTTCCGCCGCCGGAGCACGAACGGAGATTCGAATCAAGAATAATTCTTTCCTTTTGAAGCGTTCCCCAATCAGTAACCTCAGGAGATTTCACAGTCAAAAGAATAGGCCGGGAGTTTGTCATGACCCGAGGATTCACAGGTTTCTTTAGAGTAGTAACAGACGCACAACTTTCTTCTCGCTGTCTCTTCAACAACATCATCATCATCGCCGCTTTTTTCAATCCGTCATTACGGAATTCTATAGGGAGTATAATTTACGATCGTAGGGAAGAATCCTATACAAAATCGGTTTCGTAAAGCGTCCTCAGTGTAGTGCGAAAAACAACGATAAATTTTATTTGTTTATATATTTACACAGAATTTAATATATGAGGTCCACTAGTATATTATTTTTTATATATTAAATTTAGTGTAAATACATAAATAAATATTATTATATATTGTTTTCCGCGCTTAGAATGTGCCCTTAGAACACATTCTAAGAAAATCCTATTATATTATATAAGAGCATTTTTTTTTTGGACACTGAAGTTAATACGTTTTATTTAATATATTATTAAATTTTTAATTTTATAAATTAAAATATTCAATTAATTAAAAAAGTGAGTTATTTAGTCAAATTAGATGAATGAAAAATAACTTTTTTTCTACATGATAATTTAAAATAATAAAAAAAGACAAAAAATGACATGGATAATTTTTAAAAATACAAATAAAATTCAAATAATCTTATAAAAATTCAAATAAAATTAAAAAATAATAATATAAAATTCAAAATAAAATAATTTTTTTTAAAACAAATAAAATTAAATAAATTTGAAAAATACAACAAAAAATTAAAAACAAAATAATAAATTTTTAAAAAAATGAACTTGAAAAATTAAAATAAAAAAAAATTAAAATAAAATAATCAAATTTTGATTTTTTTTAAACCTGCCATTTTTTATTTGAAAATTTAAAATTTAAATTATTAAAAGTATTTAATGAAATTAAAATAAAATTGAAAATTCCAATAAAAAAATAGAAAATGATAATTTTTTTAAAATGAAAAATAAAATTAAAAAATACAACGTAAAAAGTTAAAATAAAAAAATAATTTTATATTTCAAAAAGTATATATTTTATATTACAATAAAAGAATTTAAAATAAAATAATACTTTTTAAAATATAAAATAAAATTTTAAAAATTCAAAGAAAATTAAAATAACCTTGAAAAGTTATAATAAAAGAATTAAAAATATAAAATTAAATTCTTTTTAAATTTTAAAAATTCAAATTAAATTACAATGAACTTGAACAATTACAATAAAGTAAGTAAAATAATTCATTATTATGTTATTAATTCAAAATAAAAATATAAAACTAAAATAATTTAAAATAATAAAGTTTTAAAAATTCAAAAAATTATTAAAACATCCTTTCAAAAATACAAATAATATTAAAAAAAACTTGAAAATTATAATATAAAATTCAAAACACAATAATAAATTTTTAAAACAAATAAAATTAAAATAATTTGGAAATTACAACAAAAAATTTAAAAAAACATAATAATTTTTTTAAAATACAAATTAAATTAAAATGAGCTTGGCACGTTTCAAAAAAAAATTATTATTTTAATTTTTCAAGTTCATTTTAATTTAATTTGTATTTTGTAAATTTTATTATTTTGTTGTGTTTTTCAAGTTTATTTTAATTTTTTTTGTTTTAAAAAAAATAATTTGTTTTGAATTTTATATTATTATTTTTCAATTTTATTTGAATTTTTTCAAGATTATTTTAATTTTTTTTATATTTTAAAAAATTATCCATGTCATTTTTGGCCATTTTTTATTTTTTTTTAAATTGTCACGTAAAAAAAAAGTTAACTTCCATCCATCTAATTTGACGGAATGATCCAATTGCTATTTTTTTTAATTAGTTTAATGTGGTAAGTTGTAATCTTAAAAGTTCAGTAATATATTAAGTAAAACGTATCAACTTCAGTAGGCAAATCATATGTTTTGCCATTTTTTTTATATTTGCACATGAAAATCGTTATTATATGTCTATAACAATGGTTTTAAGCGTCACTAGAGGTCTATAACGACGGTTTTCATGTGAGAATATCAAAAAAATACTGTAAAAATATCAATTTCCATTATGGTTCATCTTAAAAATAATTATATTCTTTCATTTTAATTATAAATAAATATATTATTAAATATTAATTAACAAAGTACTACTGATTATAGTATTTATTATTTATAAAATTTAAATAAATATCATATTAGTTTTTAATTTTACAAATTCACAAATTAACTTTAAAAAATTAAAATGTAAATTTAATTGTATGGAGATAATACAAACTTGTGTGCACTATTTTGTCATAAAAATAATTTCTAATAATAAAATATAATTTGTTCTTACAGCTGCTTATCATTGCTTCTTGTTTACTCTTATTTTATTATATGCTAAGATATTAAGGAAGAAAGAAGAACGTTTATTTGATGCTATCATCTTGGGCCATAAATGTTATAGTAGTATAAGTTTCTCTTAGAATTTTATATTGCATGTTGAATTAAAATATTTAGAAGCCACTGTAATGCATATATGGTAATGATGTGGTCATAACGAATCGTGAAAAAGGATTATGTGAAAAAATAAGCACTCACTTATAATGATTTTAACTATTTCAAGATTGTTGACTAGGAAATTAATTGGCTGAAGACCATGCGGTGATGGCTGAAATCTCTCCCCTACCAAATTAGAAAGTAATGATTGAAAACCTGAAAATGAGCATCTTTGGGAGAGCATCATGAAATTTTGATATGTTGAGGCCTTCTCGTGTGCAACTCTCAATAGATTTGAAACCCCACATTGGCCACAAAAAAAATGTTGCAAGGCACACAGGTGAAATATTACTTCAAATGAATTCTTGATAGAAGTTATAATACATAAATAAATAAGTAAATAATGGTAGATCATTTTGCTTAATGCATAAAGTTCCAACTAGGCCGCCTTATTAAGGTTCACTCAGTAGGCTACTCTTAATTAACAGTTTCCACTCTTTTCTTTCAAACAATTAATCATATCCTTCTATCTTTTGACCATCTAAATTGTCCTCCTCTGTGCTGCTCTGTCCTGAATTGGTGGTGGTCACACATTGTATTACAATCAGACAGCAAGGCTCTAATGAGGTTTATTGGACCTTTTACTTGCTCTACTTCTTTCGTCACTCACACTTGTCAGTTGAAATCTACTCATCATTGCTGCATCTTTGTTACATCAAAATGGTTTTAGTCCCTTCACAAATCCCACCTCCATTCACAATAAACCTCATTCCTCGTAACAGTTGTTTTATTAATCTATTATGCAGTAAAATGAACACTATAACGAAAGCTATCAATTTTTCCAACATGGTGGTTATAAAGAGAAAAAACCTGTAACTTTTCTTGATCCAGAATTTGATTCTAATACTATCAGTACAGGTATCTGGTGATCACTACTACCATCACCACCTTCATTACTCTTTAGACAAGGATAGAGCTGCACTTCTGGCCTCAAAAGGACTATATCATCAGACCTAAATTCCACGCTTTCAAACTGGAATCAGACCATTCATGTGTGCAACTTTATAGGCGTCAGATGCAACAAAAAACACCATTGTGTTACCAAACTCATTCTTCTTGGCACTGGACTTGTGGGGCTGCTGTCACCCTTCATTTCTAACCTCACTGGGCTTCGATGTTTAATAGTTATTGATAACCACTTGTCCGGGATCATTCCACCAGAATTCTCCTCCCTCTACCACCTTCGACAGCTCCAGCTGGACGGGAACAATTTGCACGGTCCAATACCCGATTTTTTCAGTTCTTTCTCCAACCTTTCTTTCGTTACTTTTCTGGGAAACAACTTAACGGGTAAGATTCCACCTTCCCTCTTCTCCAATTGCACTTCATTGCAAAATGTAGACCTCTCTCAGAACTTCCTCACTGGGAATATTCCAGAAATTGGTAATTGCTCAAACCTATGGAATCTCAATTTGTATAATAATCAATTTACCGGAGAAATACCCGTCTCTTTAACCAGAAAAATTATAAGGTGCTCCTGGGGCACCTTATAATTTGGATTTGGAGTACAATCTTCTTTCTGGTGAATTGCCTACTCAAGTAATGGCAGGGCTACCTGAACTGAGCTTTCTTCATTTATCATATAATAATATGGTTAGTCATGATCGCAACACTAATCTTGACCCGTTTTTTGCTGCACTTGCAAACAGCACTAGTTTAGAGGAACTTGAACTAGCTGGTATGGGCCTTGGAGGAAGGTTGCCTAGTTCCATTGGGAGACTTAGTGTCAAGTTAAAATACGTGTCGCTACAAGAAAACCATATAGTCCGATCAATTCCTCTGGTTTTGGGAAATCTCTCTGGTCTTATAGTGCTAAATTTGACGTCCAATCTTCTGAATGGAACTCTACCATCAGAAATAACCGGAGCTTGGAACAGCTTAGCTTATCAAACAATAACCTCACTGGTGAGATTCCAGTAGCATTAGGGCAGTTTCCCCTTCTTGGTCTGCTTGATCTGTCAAGTAACAAATTTGCCGGTACGATTCCTGAAAGCTTAGGAAATTTGGTCCGGATAAATTCTCTGTTCCTCAACAACCACCTCCTTTCAGGATAAATACCTCCGAGATTAGGGGAATGTGCAGATCTGTACAGACTTGACTTATCCTATAACAGTTATCAGGTGTGCGAGAGATCAGGATATTCCTTAATCTTTCACACAATCACCTTCAAGGACCTTTGCCTATCGAGCTCAGCAAGCTCCAAAATGTACAAGAGATTGATCTTTCATCAAATAATCTGAGTGGAAGAATATTCGTTCAGATATCAAGTTGCATTGCCTTGAGGATGATAAATTTCTCAGACAATTCCCTATAAGGGCAGCTTCCAGAATCCTTGGGTGGTCTTAAGAACCTCGAAGCATTTTGATGTTTCAAGACAACTTATCTGGAATGATCCCCACAAGCTTAAGTAAAATCCACGGTCTCACCTTTCTAAATCTTTCATCGAACCACTTTGCTTGGAATGCTTCCCTCAGGCGGCATCTTCGACTCTGCCACAAACGTATCTTTTCTGGGCAACAGACATCTCTGCGGCACAATACCAGGAATACCCATTTGCCATCGACATTATTTTCGTGTTCTTGATTATATTCTGCATTGTCATATTTATATCAACGTTCTTCTTGACAATATATTGTGTTATCAGATATAGGCGCATGGAAGGAGTGATTTCCTTGGCCAAGTCTGAGGCAGAAAGAAAGTCAGAACCAGAGTTGATACCCAATTTCCCAAGAATACCATACAAACAACTTTCAGAGGCTACGGGAGGATTTGATGAGCAGAGACTAATTGGGTCAAGCAGTCAAAGTGCTACAATTACAAACTGGCAATTCAACAAAAAGTTTTACCTGAGAATGCCTAGTTCTCAAGAGGATTCGGCACAGGAACCTGATAAGAATAATAACAGCTTGTAGTTTACCTGATTTCAAGGCACTTGTTCTTCCTTATATGGCTAATGGGAGCTTGGACAGTCCGTCTCTACCCACATCCTGTCACAGGCCTGCTTTCTGGTTCTTCAGACTTGAACTTGATTCAGATGTTCAATATTTGCAGTGATATTGCTTAAGGAATGGCTTATCCGCACCATCATTCTCCAGTTAGAGTCATTCACTGTGATCTAAAGCCAAGCAATGTTCTTCTCAATGATGGCATGACAGCTCTGGTCTCTGATTTCGGAATTGCAAGGTTGGTTATGACAGTTGGAGGGGGGTAATGGAGGGGTTATTGAGAATATGGGTAACTCAATAGGATACATTGCACAAGGTACAAAATTCTCTTTTGTTTCTGCATCTCAATACACTGGTAAGAAAATAGATAAAATTAATTAAATCTACAGTCTATGCTTAGGTATAGCAGTTAGATAATGCCTACGACTAAATACTTTCAAAGCACACAAAAATTTTGCTTTCTTGACAAGAAATCTGTAACACCTCAGAATCATGGAAAAAGATAAACTTCCTTTCTCCATTTTATTAATATATTTTCTAGCACAAAGGATGAAGCTGAATTTTATTCAAGTAATAAAATGCAGGATTTAGTGTGATTTTCACAATGGTTAAAATATCTGTACAAACCTGAATTTGAGTATTACCTTAATTGAACATGGTTTTCTTGATTCAACCTTTTTTAAGTATAAACCTTTAAATAATTTTGTCAATTGTTATGTTTCTGATGCAGAGTGTGGGTTTGGATCAAACACATCTACGAAGGGAGATGTTTACAGCTTTGGAATTCTAGTTCTAGAGATGGTGACTAGAAAGACACCGACAGATGATATGTTTGTTGGAGGGCTAAGCCTGCACAAATGGGTCAAGAGTTACTATCATGGAAGGATGGAGAAAATAATAGACTCTTCACTGGTGAGAGTTATGCGAGATCAGTCCTCTGAAGTGAAAAGAATGTGGGAAGTTGCAATAGGGGAATTGATTGAGTTGGGTATTCTTTGCACACAGTAACTCCCCTCTATAAGGCCGACAATGCTTGATGCTGCTGCTGACTTGGATCGCCTCGAGAGATACTTAAGTGGGGACACAACAGCAACATTTACATCCTCTCTTGGAATATCGTCTTCGACTCTAGGCGATGGCTAGCTGTCACCTAATGTATTCCTGTACAAAGATTCAATGATGATTAAATTTTTGTTTACTTTCAGTTGACTTCTGGAAATCAAAAACTGGTGTGGGAGCTGACCATATATATCACAGACTACAAGAACCATACTCTTACTACTACTTAGTGAAGTTGGATCCTTTGATTTGAAGTTCCATCATCTCCTGCCCGATTTTCCCAGTCATGTCAACATTAAACAGTAATCATGCTTAAATGATTACCCAAATACTGAAGCCTAAGGTCCAACTAACATGCACTTATATAAAGTAAAATACCTAGAGAATTACATGAAAATTTTAGTATAGGTGAAGGTAATATCTACGTGATCAGTCATTAAAGATGCTCCTAGATTTTAGCTCGATCTTCAGCAGATAATTTATACCACATTATCACACGAACTGTTTAAAAAATAAATTTAAAAAATAGATTAATAATGAAAACATAAAGAGACCATATACATAGGAGTGTGAAATCTTTCTAAACTAATAAAAAGTATCTTCATATTTTGAAGATGTATAAGGGTACAACGCTACAGTGCCTACCCACATTTGACCAGGAATGATTGTGTAGATACTTTCCGTCTAGAAAAGGAGTACATGTTCCATGCTTTAGCTTGTAATATATACAGGAGTGAGTGGGAGATGGTGCTCCATGATAGTGATCAACGACCATTGTCAACTATATATAATGCTTAACATTTGTGTACAAAGAAAACTAATACAGCACAGTGATTTCTGTGATATGTACTTAACTAACGAATAGAAATGATAATAACTTGAGCACAGTGACAATTAATAATAGATAATCATATAGACAAAATAAAACTTTGTTCTTTTCTTCCCCAGAAACCTTTTTGATAGTCATTATGCCATGAAATTATTTTCAAAATAATTAATAAATTGTTATCCTTTTACCTCTTCAAGCTAAACTGAAGTATTTATAACTTGATGCAAATTTTTGTTATGTTCTCTTTCTGTTAATATTAAGTATTAGGACAGTTCGGCAAAGCAACTGATTTTTTTAAATCGATTGGGTTGGTGGTAGATATGCACAAAAAGCCTACGGCGCGCAGGTTGGCTTGGCCCGACTTGAGCCCGGCCTAGTCAAGGCCTGGGCCAGTTTAGCCTTGCCTGCAGGTCTTCAACAGGCTGCTATTTAAATGTAAAAGTTCGATTTGACCAAAAGTCCAGCCTAGCCCGACCCATAGACCCAAACCGACATACTAAAAGTCTGCTTGTGTGGGATATATTCAATACACATATACTATACTAAAAGAAAAAACTTCATAGTGGCATTGAAGTTAATGACTGATAATATAATATTTGTTGTTCTATTCTTACATAATTTATTGGAAGTATTTTTTTTAATAAGGATCAAGAATCAGAGGAGCCATGTAAAGCCCAGTCTAGCCCGACCCGCAGGCCTTAACAGTCCATAGTTTTGTTGGAAAGCCCAACTTGGCCCGGCCTATAGGCCCAAAAGCCATGGTCTGGCCTGGCCTGGTCAACGACCAAAGCCTGCCGAGCCCAAGTCAAACCGACCTGCTGTACATGCCTAGTTGGTGGAGTTACAGCTTTTTTAACCTTTACGCTTTATTCAACCACGCTCTATAGATTGAGTAGATTTGATCTCTGTTTTTCAGATTTTTAGTGCTGCAAAAGTGCAGGAGATTCTCTCATGCCTCCATAGAAAAAGGGAAAAAGAAATAAAATCTCGAGAACCCATTGTGGACTTTATTCTAATGTATTGTCAAAGAATGGACCTTTTTACTCAAAAAGTCTTTTATCATATGATAAAGTAAGTGTTTACAGCATCACCGAGATGAGAAACTTGGACCATGGATTTTGTTATAATCAAAAAATTAGAAAGAAACCTTGAATATACAACAGTCTTCTCTCCAGAGTCTATCTACTAAGTCCCAAAGTAAAGATGGAGATCAATTTTATTGCATGCCTTTCAGTAATTTTATGTGCTCAAGTTCTTATAGCAACCAAGGCCATCGAAAATAACCTTCCATCGTATGGGAGTTCTCTTGACCAATTGAAAAGCCTAGTACTGGATCATGAAGTTCATGGTAAGGATTTTCCTATTGCATCTTTACAATCATTTATGTTCAGAAATCTCATTTTTTGCTCAATTATTCATATGATGAGATATGTTGCAGCTACGGGAACCACAATCAATTCTAATGCAAGAGAATATTTGGTAAAGCATGAACTTGTCAATTCCAAAAAGTCACAAGGATTGAGGGGCTCTGGTGGTGGTGCTAATATTGTTCGTCAGCCTCGGACTGTTAAAAGCAATGCAGTGTCACTAATTCAATTTCGCTCTTTCTACTTGTCAATCTGCATTAGCTTTATTGTGTTCCTTATTTTATGTTCTGATTGCTGATATATCAAGAGTTGGAGGCATGGGGAGCTTTGAATAGTTCAGATTTGACAGAGTTCCTTTTTAATATGATGTATTTCAGCTGTGCAATATCTTAGCCATTAGTTTTACTAATTTTAAATGCGTGCTCTTATATTTTGGCTTTTTAATTTCTTGTTCAACTATCGTGCAAAGGGAACGAATTTCTCCTCGTGAATATGCGACAAATGAAATGCCCTAAAAACAGAATGAATATACATGAAGCACATTCAAAATATCAAATTGAAAATATTCGGCACCATGGATAAAAATCCATCTATTCAAACGCATGGAAGAAAAAAAAAGGGCAATCGGAAAGAAGAATACTTGTAGCCATTTGGAGAGGAGGAAGTACAGACAAGAACTCGATGATTACAACGTCTGAAGCTTGATTTTGAACAACAAATCAACAAGCATAGACGTACCCAGATAAAATGGTATCTTTATCATGTATTGACCTATCGGTTTTTATTTGCAGAGAATGAGCCGTCATCATGTGGTTTGTTATACATGAAGAATTATTTGTTTTAAGGACATAATCATTGTTTAAGCTTGAGATGCCAGCATGCCTTTTAGGGGGTTGATACTGTGTATAGGCTCTAATTAATGTGGTTAGATAACAGTCAGTAACTGAAAAGTGAAAAATGTAATGAAACTACAACTACTCTTCGTTTTGTTGTATTATTATTTAGTTTGAATGGCTATTTTTCTTGTTGGTTAAAAATTAAATTAAATTTTATACCAACTTTTTTAAAAGTTTACTCGGATTTTGTATTCAACATTCAGCATTCAATGCTTGAAAACACAAATGAACCCTAATTTCTTTAACCAAATAAAAAAGAAGTGCACTATTCTAAAAAATTACTTCTCCAAAACCAGCACATCATGTAGCACGAGTTTGTTGGGCGGTTTATTTCTTCAAATGTCATACAAGAACTTGCTAAAGAGTTTCATGTGTTCTGATTGCAAAGAAATCGCCACCGATAAGCTCCCATCATTAGAAGGACTTGGTAACACAAAACTTAGCCCCTCATATGCAATTCCACCAGGTCCCATAAAAATTGGCCTGCCCCAACCAAAATCAGCGTCGTGGATTGGCAGCCTTGCCCAACTGGTGATCCCAAGATTCGGGCACCTAAAAGTATGCGCCCCACGAACAAGGGCCTTAAGATCAGGCTGCAATTCCAAGTAATCAAGAGCTGACCTCAGATAATTATTGTCCATTGGCGCTAATGCATCATGAATCCTACTGGCACCATACCATACGGGCTTTGATTGGAGTTCACCTGCTACTGCAATTGGTGTAGCAGTGAATATCACATTGCCAAAGTAACCTGGCGGGAGGACGGGCCGGAGTCTGGCTCGTCCGTCTGTTGCAATGTACAGCTTGCTTTCTTGATCATCTGGAAGCTCACGAGCTTTGCACGCAGACCGCCATACATGTCCTGCCAGCATTTCATAGGAGCTATAAGCAATGGTGTTTCCGTCTTCCTTGGACTTGGCTTTAAGGGCGTTAAGCTGGTCCCTGGTTAATTTGAAAATGGAAACTTTCGGGGAGTGTAGTTTCAGGAGTACTGGATTTCATGGAAGGAGGGGTTGGTATTCAATGTGGTGGAAGACAGGTTGGGGTGGAACATGGGCTCGGAGGAGGGTGCGGTCAATGAAAGGCAGAATTGTGAGGTCAAGGCCACGAGCCATATCGGACCATGTGTTTATAAAGTGGAGGCCAGAAGCTCCATCTGCCGCATGATGTTGCATACCAACACCTAGTGAGACTCCACCACAATTGAAGTATGTGACCTGCTCAATTGTAGGGAAGTAAATTACTTGCAACAAAAATTTTGCAGCTTTTTTTTAATAGAAAACAAAAAACACTCCAGATAGGGCATTGAATCTGAATGTAAGTAAAGAAAGCAAGAGCCAAACATTATATCCACATACCAAGTGATTTGAATTCAAAAAGCAGGTACTACTGGACATAACCGGTTCCAACCAGTCCCACATGGATAGCTAGTTCGATACCTTGATTAATTGTCTAATCAATGTCCAAAATTCATGCATTACAAAACTACTTGGTTTTATTTTTTATTTTGTAATTCTTCTGTGAAAAAATAAACAAAAAATTGTGAAGTGTATTACAAGTATTTTGGGGGTCGTTGGAACTTGTGAGAAGCTGAACTGGTGATTGGTGTGAGTCTCATTTTTTACGCTAAAAGAAGACTGAAAATTCTCAAATACTGGAACAAGAAAAGGACCCACCCAAATTTTTTACTTTTAAACTTTGACTTTTTGTTTAGAATAAATCTATACTTAAAACTTCTAAATATTAGTATTATTTATACTATTAAACAAATATGTATGACACATATTTCAATTTAACACATTTTTGTAATGGTATACATGATAGTAGTGTTTAAAAGTTGTAAGTGTAGACTTATCTAATCTAGTGATCTAGTGATTTAGAAAAAGTTATTCAATAATTTTGAAGCACCACGTGGTACCTCAAATCATTAACATACTGTCATTTTAATATATATAGTGAATTTTTTTATTGTACATTCTAAAATAATAACATATAAATAATCTTAAAACATCACGTAATTATACTCCAGAATTGAATAATTTTTCGTGATTGGTTGTTGACATCAGGGCTTATGCAATTGAAGATTCTGGGCAAACGTGGGGTCCCCAAAAATTGATTTACTTACTTCCTTGATAGCCATTTTTGTTTTTTTAGCGGAACACTAAAATTCAATATCCGTATAAATGTATACACGATCAAGAGCTGGTCCACTAAATAAATATTACTATTATAATTGTAAATGGGTATAGTTTACAAGCCTAACCTTAAACAAACTACTACTATTATATGTAGTCACTTGTCCTAATGTGTTACTGCAAATATTTTTATTTTGGGACTAAGCGTAAGTCAGTCTTTAATCTTATGATATTGATACTTAACATTACATAAAGCATAAGGGAGGCACTCAGGCACCTGCATGCATCCCACAACAGCTTGACCAAACACTTCAAATATATATATAGTATTCTAAAATTACTAATTTTTAATAAAATCAAAAAATAAAAAACTTAACCCTAAAACAAAAGTACGTCACTTTGTTAATATGTTTCAAATTGACTAAGGCATTACTTTAATATTCTATACGTTCCGTAAAGACTAATTTAATTTAAATTTTAAAGTTAAATTAATTAATTTTAGAACCAAAATTTATCTAATTTTTAAATATAAATAAAAAGATTATAACTATAAGAAAATATGTTAAATTTACTATAACATTCAATTTTTATATATTAAGTAATTTTATTAATAATCTCCTAACCAAATAGTTCAGCCCACGAAGCTCTCACTCCTCCGGTCCTCCGGATCGGACCTCCATTAACATCATACACTGTCGTCATTATATTAGTATTAAGTTTAAATATTTAAATTGCCTCTAAAATCCAAGCTCTATTCTCAAACACAAAGTAACATGCACAGTAAAATTCACAAGAATCAAAATTGTTAGCTCTAGAGAAATGTTTGCAGAAGTTACATTGCCTATCCAATATAGTAATTACCAATAGCAGTAAGCACAATACATATTCAACATCTCTCACATAAACTTTAAAACAACTAGTAATGTTAACTTAATTTGTACGCAACAATAAAAAACCAAGCATGTAGAAAATATTGTATATTGATATTGTTAACGCTTGAATTTCAACATTCATCCTAACAGATATCTATATATATATATATATATGGCGTAGTTGAAACGCACGCACGGACGTACCTGCAAGACTAAAAGAGGATAGGCATGAATTCCAAGAGAATAATCAACCGCCGGAATGAGTTTCCGGAGCTCCAACGTCGGGGCGAAGTCGCCGAAGTCATCAACCAGTCCATCCGTCTCCGCCTCCACGAATAGCACACCTTCTCCGTTACAGTCGATCTCAACGCGCCCGTCTTCGTCCCTCTTTAACCGCCCAGCCATCGGGTAGAACGGGACCAAGGCACGGCTTAGGGCCTCCTTAACTACTTTCGGCTCAAAGAAATTGGACGACCCGTTCGGCCTGTAAAAGTATACGCTCGGGGTATGGAAATTCGGTACCACAAGGTCCACGTTAGCGTTCCACAGACTCCGCCGCGGCGTCTCCTGCGCCGGCGCCACCATCGTCGACTCTCTTACGTTGATCTTCATTGTGGTGTTGGAGTTCGTAGATTAAAGAAAGAAGGCCGGCCAGAAATATGGTAATTAGTGTGGGGAGTTTATGGGTGGTCATAATTTGGTGAAAGAGAGTTGAGACTTAAAGAAGGAAAAAACAGGAGGGAGAACTGGAGAAGTACGGGACCGGAGAAGTCGTATTTTGGCCACTATGCTTTTCTTTTCTTTTTTCTTTTTAAAGTATTTTTTTAAGACACTCACCTACTGCAGCTAATGGAGGAGGATGATAATAATAATAACCACCACAAAAAGCCTTTAGTCGTGTTTTTAACATTACAAGTTTATTCAATTTTTTTGAAATAATTCTTTACATTATATTTTTTAATATTACATAATTTGGTGAAAGTGATTTTAATGTTCAATTAATTATTTAATTATACAGATGCAAAAAAATATATAAAATTATATAAATTTTTATTTAATTTAAAATTATAAAACACCATAACTATCTCATTAATGAATCAAACATTAAATAAAAGTTTGATTCGTTTGACATTGTCACTTATTCAAGGTCAAGTTCAATTATGAACAATTAAAGTCGTATTAAATTTTATAATCTTATATAATATTAAATTAAATTGAATTTGAAACTTAATAAAATTGAGTCAAACTAATTCCACGCTTATTCAGTTATACATGACATCCTTGGTTTATATTTAAATTCTAATCTCAAAATTTGACCAATTTTTTTTTTACAATATGAGCTATTAATTGATAACAAGATAAAATCAAATCACTATTACACCCCATCGCCCGGGGTCAAAGGGAGAGAAAAATTAACAAGGTATTCGATTAGATGATGGAATTGGGGAGGAAGTTGGTGAGATATTGATCTAAAACTCTCATGACTCTGACAATCGCCACTCCCACCAACTCTCATCTCCCAAGGACCCAACATAACACAAAATTGGAGTCTACTTTTTTAGGGTCCACAAAAGGGCATTTCCGTACAATTTCTTTGGATTATGGACTTGGGACCCAGTTATGGCTAGTGTGTTGGGGGGCGGGGGGGCTCAGGGACTGCATTGTAATTTACCTTCATTTTCTTTCTATTTTACCACCCAGTTTGTCCCAAATGACTAGTCTCCCTTATTGCTCTAAAGTCGTGAGTGTTATAAAATTGATATCGATAAGTTTGTCACAGTGATAATAAACTTCATTAGAAATGTTTTCAATGTGAACCTTATTTTGCATAAAGGTTTGATTAAAATTGCTTAACATACCTCGGGGCTTAATATGTAAAATTAACTCTCATTTTTCAAATTACGGATATATAAATCTTTTAAGTCAATTTATAGGTTTCAATTTAAGTATTGAACAACATGATAACTAGTAATAATTTTTAATTGCTTTTCAATAATTCATTATAATTGTTTGTACCAAAATAAATTTATTTCTATTGATTTTGAATTTTAAAATTTGTATAAGATGTACGCACAAATAAACACGCACACACACATCAACACTCATACTGTATTGAGAAATATAAAATAACAAAAAATAAAATTCATAAGTTATCGATGATTTAAGTCATAAGTGTCAATCCAAATCGTCAGACTAAAAACTAGACCTGGCAAACGACCTGGGCCAAAACGGCCTGAGGTTTTTTGGACAAAAAATCTTCAGCTCACGAGTCATTTGATTATTTTATTATTATTATTATTTTATATATATACAATTATGATACATAACATGATGTTTTGATTTTGAGTTATTGAGTATAACATGCAATTTGTTTTATTCAATAAAAATGTACTTATTAACAAAAAATATTAAAAAATTTATGTTTAATTAAGAAATAATTTTAACTTTATAAACTATTGTGAGTATTATTTATTTGATTAAATATGTGAAACTAATAATTGTAATTAAATAATAAGTGAATAATTATAAAAAAAATACTAGAATAATATCACATTACACATGTATGTATTTATATAATGACAATTATTTGATTATACATGTGATGTATTCTACTATATGCAAGTATATAAAAATATAATTAATTATTATTTTTTATTAACATTTGTAAATCAATAATATTTTAAATTTTATCTTATTTAAGTTCTTTCATATCTAATAGCCAAATGTTTGGAGATAATAGTATTTTGAACAAATGAATAGAAATTTTGTTGCATAAATTGATCTAAACGATTAATGAATTAAGTTATTTTTAATTTTTTTTTATTTATTGATGTATTTATTTATTTATTTTTAAAAAAATAATAATTTAAGCCAAGCCAAAATGACCTTTTTTTTTGGGCTGAAAAATAGAAACCCATAATCCACTCTTTTTTTGTCTACCCGACTTACGGGTTTGGGCCCCTTTTACCAAGTCTATTAAAAACCTTATTAACACCTAGGACACATTCTTAGATTTTGTGTTTTAGATGATTTTTATTATTTAATTTCAGGACTAAATTTGTTATTACTATTGAGAAAGAGAAAAGATTTATGTATAAAGGTAATGCTTTTAATGATTTGTGGGGGGAAAATTAAGAAAAAAAAGGATAAAGTCAAATGGGACGTTGGTGAGTTTAATAGCCCAACCTTAGTCCATTAAGTTTTAAAGGATTGGGCTGAACATAGGTAGATCCGCCATTCAGTATCGGCATCGCCCAGGAATGAAATTTAAGTGTAGTGATTGGCAAGCGAGTCGAATAATGGCCGGTCGCCCGGAATAGCATGTTATATTGTGATTCAACATAAAAAAACTACTGCTACTGCCCTTTTTCTCTTCTTTCTCTCTGCTCTGCTGCTCTCTTTCTGGATACGTGTTTTACGGACTCAACCTAACGACTGACCTGAAATTCCCGAGCGATACATTCATGTATTTTTATTTCTTTTACTTTGTCTCGATTTGTTTTTTGTGTTTCGAATTCATGATCGCGCGCGACGAAATTTCCTTTCATTTGATAAACGCTTGATCATTTACTAGGTTTTTAATGTACGTTTACTTCAAGATTTAGATTATTATATGCAAATTGAGATTATAAAAATGAATTTGAAAGTTTTTGCTGAATTGAATGGATTTTAGTATATTAGGGTGATAATTTTGGAACACTATTATCTTATAATGTATATGGTTATATAATAATTTTAATTTCCATGTAATTGCTGCTTTCTTTTAGAATTTCAGAGATAGTCTAACTCAAAGCATATTGAGAAGTTAATAATACGGAAATTCTGATTCCTTTAGGTTATTTTAATCTAAAAGTGGTGTTACTGTGGAGGAATTTTAATTGTACGTGTGAATTTTTCTGTGTTTTCTATATAAATTCTGACGTATAATTTGACGTTACGTGTAGCATTCTTTAGGGATTTAAGGTACCTGAGTGTTTTGTTATTCTTAATTAGCTCTTTGTACATTTACATACATATACACACATATTTATGCTTGAGTGTTTATGTAAATGGTTATTGCAATTACATTTATAATTTCGAACAGTTAAATATGGGGGTATATCTGAGCACCCCAAAAACTGAGAAGGCCTCAGAGGATGGTGAGGATGACAGGCTTAGGTTTGGTGTGTCATCCATGCAAGGATGGCGGTCAACAATGGAAGATGCTGTAAGTATTCCATTGTACCTCATTATATGAGATTTCTTAAATGCAATGTTTGTTCGCATTTCCCATTTTTACTTTTGACGTAACCTGGAGGTCCTGGACCTTCACATCACATTGTTCACATTCCCTTTTTCTAAATTTTGATGTAACTTGACCTTCATACAGTATTATCAAACTAAAAGCTTTGTGTCCTAAATAATTATTTCATCTTCACGTTATGATTGTTTATCATGTTGGTTCAGTTAATTTCAGCGGATATGATTATTATTAATCAATATGTTTACTGTCAACTAGAAGAAAAGGTATCCATTGTTTCGTTAAAGCAACTTGTAAGGTTCATATCGTATGAAACTGGGATAGATTTCACAATGAATCTGTAAATAATGGATTGACATAGGGAGTTTAAGGATATTACCTTCACTGCTTCGGTGGTTCTCCTCAGGGAATAGAAATGGTTTGAACTTTGAATTGACATGCAATGCTGCTTTGTAATGAACATCAAATGCTTCTGGTATGCTGATATGGAGTGTCTTTTTAAGTTTGTGTTGGCGATTTATCTTGATACTGGTGTGTTGGGACTTCAAAATAAATATGAGGTTGGCAAGCCTTTCCATATACGTTTAGATGCTTCACCATGGAGGGTAATGATTACTGTGGTCTTCTTTTTGGGATTAGATGATTCTATATTTGGGGTGATACTAATTGGTTTCTTCTGAAAATATGTTGTCAGTGCAAGAGACGTGCTTGTTTTACTTATCTACTGCCCCATTGGGCTGACCTCTCTCCCAAATTTTCTCATTTGAACTCTATGTGGCTACTTTAGGTGCTCCCAGGCTTTACTATGGGTGGTTCTTTTAAATGATTGATGGGCATGTTGAACATCTCATAGAAAAAATCTGCGGTGTCATTCATGTTTGCATCCTTTCCTGTCTTTTGACTTCTGTCTTTTTGGAATGAAGTACATTTATGTTTCCTCAAGTAAAAAAGAAACTGCTTCCGTTCTGGTGAGGAATTAGTGACTTGTGGCTCTTATAAGTTATATCTAATCGTAAAATTAGTATTGTGTGATGTACTTATATAAGGCATTCTACAGCATGCAGCCCATCTTGATTTGGATAGTTCGACATCTTTCTTTGGTGTTTATGATGGCCATGGGGGTAAGAGCTTGAGTCTCGTTATTTTTATTTTCTTTTGTATTTAATGACTCTTGTTATATTAGAAATGCTATATAGAATTCATATGGATATTTGGACAGTAGTTCTACATTTATTTGAGTTAATTTTGTACACTTTTGAACGGGTTTGTTGTCTGTTAAATTATGATACTATATTTATTCATATTATGTTTGGTTAAAGCTCTTGTTGCCCTCTCTTGGCATGACTTACAGATTTTTACATCAGTATTTTTGACACATTTTTTCATTAAATCAAGTAAAATGGATGCTCAGTATGGCTTTCTTCATCATTATTAAAAGTCACCTATTCATTTACCTGTACTTTGGCTTGGTCTTCTGCTTGGTGAAACTGACTGCATATTCTCTTCATAATTATTTTTAACATGAAGTCATTAATTATGTCAATTAATAATCGTAATTTGAAGACATAACTATTGTTAACATGAAATTGCCACCAAATAAGAGTCTGTCAAACTTGGGTTCTTGCTAAATCTATTGTGTGTGAGCTGTTTCAGTGCTCTCTTGATGTTCGTACTTCAAACACTTCATGGGAATCACTCAATTCACTAGGCGAATATTATCCAAAGTACTAAAGTTTAAGTTTCCCTAGTATTTGCATTTAGTTTCTACTTGCTCCACTAATTTTTACAGCAAAGTTGTTTGTGTCTGATTTAATAAGTCTTACAAAATATAGTACTGTTGAATAGTCAGTGTTTCTCATAGACCATCTCAATTCTATTTGACATGCTGTATTCTTCCTCTTGTGTGTGAGGGTGTGTTTTCTGTTGTTTTTAATTCCATTTTCATATGATGTAAATTGAAACATAGTTCTCATGGTACTAAATTTTCAGTAAGTAGAGTGCTTTTGAAAAGAAACTGCTGTAACTTTTCTCCCTTCGTGCATTATTAAAATTTGAAACCAAAGCCATTTTTGGTATTGCATCTCCTCATGGCAGTTGTCTACAAATTACCTCCATCCTTGGTCAAAAGAACGAACTTGTTAATGCTGGATGTGATTTTATTTGGTATTGTACTGTCACAACTACCATGATGGGCATGTGGTATCAAACCCTCGCTTATATGGGGAGTGGTTATGGGATTGAGCCTCAACGGAGGCATTATTTGCTAGCCTCAATGAAGGCACTATTCTATTTCTATAGCCTCATGACATTATTTATAGGGAACTGATATTTCTACATGAAAAATTGATATTTCCACATTATCCCTCTCACATCCATGTGAGAGAGACTCGTGTGGAAATATCATTTTTTCATGTGAAAATATCGGTTTCCTTTTTATAACCTTAGCGGAGGCAGTATCTTATAGCCATTATGACTTTATTTCCATGTAGAGTTTTAGGTTAGGTTCAATGCCCCCTATAAACACTATGATAATATTAATAATCATAATAATAATAATAGTAAAAAAACATTATTTCCTTTTTATTTTGAAAAAAATAATAAGAAATTTATACTATGCTTTTTGTAACCGGTCAATTATGCTTTTTATAACAGGCTATAGGGGATTGTACTGTTGTAACAGTTGAGAGATTAACCCAAACATATGAAGAAAGATTATTAAGTTAGTTCCTATGAGACTGATTTAAGGTCGTAAGAGGTATAATCTCTTTCAAATACGGTACCGCTCATTGGACTTTTATTTCATAAATGTACTGATCAATAGTTACTATAATGAGATTAGTAAGGCATTCTATTATCCTGAAGCAATGTTTAACTGAAACATATGTGATATTTATGTGTATATACAATGTTTATTTATTTATTACTTCTATTTCTATTTGCTACACGATGGTGATATGTGAAGCCCCATTAGACTGTAGAAAAATACGCAACCAAGGTATATATCTTATAATGCGAAGCCTGATTACCTGGCCTTTTTTGTCCATCTAACTTACCTTTTTCTTGTTAATGTTTTAACTCCAAAGATTGAACTCGACAGACAAGAAAGTCCAATAAATGGACCTTAACCTATCAAAAAATCCAGTAAGTGGGTTTACCATTATGGTCTGTACTCTTTATAAGTACTTAAATTTGCAGGTAAAGCAGTTGCTAAGTTCTGCGCTAAGTACCTTCACCAACAGGTTCTCAAGCAAGAAGCCTATTTGGCTGGAGATTTATGTACTTCTCTGCGAAAAGCTTTTCTCAGGTTATTTCATTCCTTTTATCTTCATTTGTTCATGTTACATTTTAAGCGGATACAATTATGTAATCATTACACAAGAACATATGAAGCAGCATGGCAGGTGTCATTTACGTGTATGTGTTCTCATTTGCTTGTGATTCTTAAACCATGCTGGGTTTGTTATTGGCCAGTATGTCCTCTCAAAACTCTAATATTTCATATAAGCAGATCTCATATACAATCACTGCTATGTACTACTTTTACCCTGAAATTTGGGTTGTTATTAAATTATTGAGCCATATGGAGTCCAAAATATCCAGTATTTGTCCCTAGTATCTATCTGATAGCCATATATCTGATAGCTATCTGATATTATCCGACGAAAGCGTATATCATTCATATTTGTTTTGAAGACAGATCTGGATGCACGGATAGGTACATCCCTATCCGCTAATATCCGTTTATGCATTGAAATCTCGGATGTGCAGATATTTTTGTCTAAATATATATATTATACATAATATATACTAAAAATATATAATAGCTATTATTTAGAAAAAATATAGAAGGTATTTAAGAGAGAGTTAGAAAAAATATAGAAGTCTATCCTTTTTAGATCTGCTATGATTTATGTTGAAAAACATTGCCAATCTATTGTGTATGAACATTACTTCTAATATAGGCATTATTTGGTTGGTTGAGAAATTCCTTAGTTTTGTATTCAGTTTTACATTACTTCTGACTGTTTTTGGTTGGTTGAACATTACTTTTAGTGTTGCGCAAGAATTTAATTTAAAAAGAGAAAATCGATAAAAATTTGGATACTACACGGATATCTAAATATCTCAGATATTTATTCGTATTCATCGCAGATTATGCTTCTTGGATTTGGATATAGTATATCTGTATTTAAATAATATATGACTACTGATGTTTAATTTTAAATATCTGCCAGATAAGGATACAAATATTATATAAAATTTTCATAATACAGATTCAAATAACTGCATGTGTTAATACCTGTTTACCCTACCCTAAACTCTACAGTAAATCAACTACTGTATAGGTTACAAAATAATTAAAAATGTTATAACAATTGCTAGTATAATGGCTGTATAGATGATTTCGCACCAAGTCGTATTTTTATTTTATTTCATAATCTTTATTCCACAAAAGTTGCAAGTAAGAAGCAACTTCAAAGTTTCAAAGCGGGGTAAATATATTTCTTGATGTCCACTAATTGTATGCAAGTACTTTTATGATCCTAATTAATGTGTATCAATGCAGAATGGATGAGATGATGTGCGGACAAAGAGGTTGGAGAGAGTTAGCAATATTGGGAGATAAAATAGACCAATTTAATGGTATGATTGAAGGATTGTTATGGTCTAAGAACAGTGAAGTTAAAGAAGGCAACATTGATGACTGGCTTTCAGAGAAGGTGAATACCTAATGGATAACTGAATTTAATTTTAATATACATGATCATGTAGTAAGTTACTTCATCATCCCAGCCTTGTCATTACATAATGGTTTTCTTCCACAACCTGTCTTACATTTCACAATAGCATGGAAACTTCCACTGCGATTCATCTGACCCTTGGTTTCCTTCTAAAACATTTTAGCTGGGTATTTGTGCACTCTTGGGTCCATGATTGAATGTGTGTGTAAAAGTCTACACCTCGGGAATTGGATAAAGTGGATGAAATTGCAGTATAAATTTATAAATAATAGAATACCAAAAGTACATAACATTTGTAAGAGAAATTACAATGGTAAAAGTAGAAATCAGCTTGAATTGAAATGCATCAGTATATATATATATATAATCCTTCATATTATTCCCTCTATCCCCAAAAGAATGACTAAAGTGATAAAAGATTTTGACCTAAAAAAGATGAGCAAAGTAAACAAGTCAACTAGAAGAAAAAAAATTGCATGGACTAATTTACCTTTGACTATACATCACTCACATCACAAATGAGTGATTTGCATTAATTCTCTCTCTCCAAACCCAAGGATAGATTGGGAAGAAAATTTATACTCTCACCTACTTTTTTAATTACCTTAATTTGTGTGAAAATTGTCTTTTTGTCATCATTTTGGGGCCAGATGGAGAATCATTTTGGATGGAACCCAATGCTAAACAAAGAAATTGAAACTTTTTGGTTGTTTAGAGGACACTAGACCATGATATACTGTACATATTGTTTTTCAAGTGTTCGATCATAAACTTAAAATCATGGTTATGAAAATCGGACCGAACCATCGATCCGACAGGAAAAAACCGGAACCGGACCGCCGGTCCAACCGGAAAAAACCGAAAACCGGTCGGTCTTCCGGTCCGGTTTAAGCTAAAAAATCAGATTTGATCAAAAACCGGTAAAAACCGATGACCCGGCGGTCGGACAGGTTGACCCAGTGACCCGGTCACCGGTTTTACCGGTTCCCTACCTATTTTTTTTTTTTTTTAATTTAAGCATTTGAATTTGATTAAATATATCATTGATTGAGTTTTGAGTTATGATCATGATTTAATATATTTCTTTTCATATAGATTTAGTATTTATTTGAATTGTATTAAGTAAATATTGTACAAATAGATTTATTTATTTTACCGAATTTGATTGAATATATCCTAGAGATGTTTATGTTCATTTATATTTGATTTTATCATTCTTGAGTCTTGAATTTTGAGTTATGATCATAATTTAATATCTTTTTTTTATATAAATTTAGTATTTTTTTGAATTGTATGAAGTAACTATTGTACAAATAGGTTTAATTTTTTTTGTGTGTGTAGATAATTGATTAATTTTACATATTTACTAAATATTATATATAATAATAATTAATATATTTAATTATTTATTATTTATTACATATTAATGACGTCACCGGTTCAATAACGGTCCAACCACTGGTTGGACCAATGACCCGTCCACCCGGTAGCTTTTCCGGTTCGACGACTGGTCCGGGTCTGAGAACACCGCTCAAAATGATGTAAATTATAAAAGATAAAGACATTATGTTATACCTGAACTAAAATACAGTAAGTTCTAAAAATCTCCAGTTTGTTTTAGAGTTAATTTTATAATCTTGATTTTTTTTGGATATTACTGATAGCAACTCACAAGTGTTTTCCTCGTGCTGTTTGAGAAAGGTTACTTAAATATGTTTGTATTCATTCCACTCATTGCTTATTGGATATTGCTAATAAGGGTCCTCAATTGCATTCATGTGCAAGGGGCTTCACTCTGATTACCGTGGACCAAAATGTGGAAGCACAGCTTGTGTTGCAATCATTCGTAACAACCTACTTGTCGTCGCAAATGCTGGTGATTCTCGCTGTGTAATATCTCGAAACGGTCAGGTAATTATGTCTGATCATTAGGAGTATCAAAATACTTGATACTCTAGATTTTGTTTAAGTATGGTTATCCAGCTCACTCAACAAAACAAAGTGGTAGATTTTAGTGATAGTTCGATTTTTTTCTTGGAAGTTGGAATTAAAATAGACTCCCTTTGTCCTAGAAAATACCATTTTCATTGCAACTTTATAAAGAAAGTGGTACTCTGTTTTTTAGATGGAGGTAGTCTATATTTTATTGAAACTAAAGATCAATTAGTCAACTTCTTATTCATAATATGGATTATAACACTTTGTATAGTTCATGATTTGTACGTGTGCTTGTGTTTCTTGAATACACAGTTAACATCAAACCGTTAAGTGTGCCCGGATAGTGCCTCAGCATATTTACTTATTTAGATATGGAGTCTGCTTTTGATGATATGCAAAGATTCTTTTTTATGTAGGCATATAATTTGTCTAAAGACCACAAACCTGACCTCGAGGTTGAGAAAGAAAGGATATTAAAAGCTGGTGGTTATATCCAATGTGGGCGGGTCAATGGAACATTAAACTTGGCAAGAGCAATTGGTACTTTTCCCTGTTAAATTTATTTTTTGTCGTACTAATGGAGAAAAGATTGAATCAAAAGCTTTCTTGTTATTGCTTGTTTTGATTGTAAGTATTTCAATGGTTTTAGGTGACATGGAATTGAAAAAGAATAAATCTCTGCCTGCTGAGGAGAAAATCCTCACTGCTAATCCAGATATAAGAACTGTATGTTGCATTTATGCTTGCTTGTATCATGTGCCCAATTCAAGGTTTATGCTCTAAAATTGGGCAAACACAAACACAACTGTCAAAATGAACTTAACTAGCTGGTTTGGGTTGTATTATGGAAGAATGCGAGATGAACAGCTCAGGAATGTTATCTCTGTTTTTACCTTGTTTATGATATACATTTTTGAGTCTTAATTACGTGGATTACTTTTTCTTTCTTCTTTTAATCCTACTTGAACTAGGTTGACCTTGACGATGATGATGAGTTTATTGTTCTTGCTTGTGATGGGATATGGTAAGTCTTCTTTTCATTTGTGTTCTTAGTTTCTTGTTTTATTAGTTTGTTAAGACAGAATATTAGTTTATTTTACCTTGTTTCTTCATTAAACTTCAATCTAGCAGCCCATCATGACTTACAATCACCATCGCTTACCATTTACCTGCTTTATTCTGAGTTAAAAACTCTTCGCCCCATTTTGTGGCAAAAATCGACCTGTAAATGGATCATTAGCATTGGTTACAGCATGTTCATTTTCATGAAACATTTGCATTTGTATACATATGATATGCCAACATATTGCAACTCCCAAATTACATTGACTGGCAAATGGCAGTACAATCGAAACAGACAATTTGAGTAGCTTTGAAGAGCGTCTCTAATTTTGTTTTTAGATGCTTTTTTAGTATTCTGTTCGTGAACTATGTGATTACTATTTTTTACAGCCGTATAAAAATCTTGTCCCATGATTCCTTTATTTTCATTTGAATGGTAAGGCATTATGATGATATAGATTTTTTTTCTCTTGAGCTAGGGATTGCATGTCAAGCCAACAACTAGTGGACTTTGTTCGTGAACAATTGAATTCTGTAAGTAATTAATTTTTTTTCTTGTATACTCCCTCCGTTCCACAAAAAGAGTCCCATTTGCAAACAAAATAACAATAATAGTAATAATAATTGTTCCACAAAAAGAGTCCTCTTTTTAACTATAATAGTTTATCTGGCACACAGTCCTTAAGTTTGTCATCATAATTTCATTATCATTCTATCTCTGCCAAAAGAACAACATATTATTTTAGGGGTAAACATGGAATTATGACTAGAGTGCTCTTACAAATCATGCAGGAAACCAAGCTCTCTGTGGTGATTGAGAGGGTGTTTGATAAGTGTATTGCACCATCAGCTGGCGGTATAGGATGTGACAATATGACAATGATCTTGGTGCAGTTTAAGAAATCTTCTTATTTTGGAGCTTCTACCAAGGAGGAGGAGCGTCTGCCCTCTAATCAACAATCCGAAACTGCTTGCAGTCCATCAGTGTCTTGATCCAAGTAGCACGGTAACCCTTTACAAAAACCTAATTCCCCTAAAAGTTGGGATCTGTTGGTGCAATATTTGTGGATCTCAACACGTGTTTGTAAATGTTAATGGTTTTCACTTGAGATTAGTGACTTGGGAAATTATGTAAATGTGTTGTTTTTTGTCAAAGTTCCAACTGTGGCATACTTGCTTTAAAATAAGATCCCCTATTTGGTTTGATGATCTAATAAATTAGCCTTCACTGTTAATGTGAGGGATGTAAATTTTCATACACGTATGATTTTGATGATATCTTTCTGTTGCTTGTTGATGAGAAAGAGTATTATAGAGAGGAAAAGATACATCGTTTTGGTAGCCGAATGGGTCTAAGATTTCTGTCTTGTATTTTGGCCGGGAATGAATGTGATCTAAAATATCTATCAACTAGCAACCCCCTTTTCTCAGTTTTTTGCCGTGGTTGGTATCCTCGCCTTGTTGGGATTCTTTTCCCCGTAGATAATAATAGATAAAATAAAATCAAAACAGAAACAGTTGTCTATCAAGGAAACAAAAGGAAAATTAAAACATCTGGAATTTTTTACTTCTATAACTACGGCAATATACTACTTACTATATATGCTATATGCTTTGCTTCCAGTATTTTTGTTTTCTAAATCTATTTTGTCTGGGATTTCGCGTTAATGTGAACAGCCATATAAGGAAGATGTTAGTAGTATAGTATTTACAAGTTTTAATGTGCAGGTACGTACATCAATACCTTGCATGTATTTGACATTGTTAGTAATTAACATCGATCTCTAGAAATGGGCAGAATAAGAAATATATGCAAAACCGAGCATCACATGGCAATGATGTTTAGTAAGGGGTAGCTTTGTAACTTGTAAGGTTGTTTGAGATTGCAACTTGATCAACTAAGGAGAAAATTAAATCAATCTTATCTTAATCTGCCTTTTATTTTTCATTTCTTTTATTTTTTTCAATGTATTCATAACAAAGTATGCACACTATAAAAGTTTTATGTAAGTTTATAATAAATTACTTTGTGGAGTACGAGTCACTTTTTATGGAGAGCATGTCTTTAGTTTTTGCCAGTCCGTTGGAATCTTGGTAATTTACAGGTTATGGTTGAGTGCCCTCGCTAGCTGTGGTTTAATTTTGAAAGGGAAACAATTTTCCATGCTTTAAATTAATCTCCTGCCCTGCAGCTATTGCCACTTGGTTTGCTAGTCCGTTGGGTTTACGTTGTGCTAATCTTCAACATGGTTCGGTCTCCAAAAGGTTAATTTATAGGTCTGTTTGTTCAATTATCAGATGATCAAGTGTGTATTCCAGCCATGGTATTGTGGAGTATTTAGAACACTAGGAGTACAATGTGGTGCACGCAATCTATTCTCAAAATCCTTTTTATGGGATGGCTGGTAGTAGTCTAAGCTTATTTACACGAGTTTAGCACTGCTCGGCTCTTGATAGAAAGTGCGAGAAACAAGGCTTCCCCTGATATTGTAAAATTTTGGAAAAAACTGTTAGGGTTTCGACACAGAGAAAGCAGCAGAATTTTTAAAAAAAAAATTCCGAAACCCTAAGCCAGGATCCATGCAAAACCATATTAATTCAGAAATTTAGATTATTTACCAATTATTCGAGATGGACAGGAGACGTTGAAATTCTGAAACGACTTCGAATCTTCAACGCAATCCAGCGACTGCGTCTCTACAGTATCCACACGAACGCTCCGTGAACCGTCACACGATCTACAGCAAAAAGGATCTGCGGTACTAGCCACCAAGATCAAGATTTCTAACCTATTTTTCTCTCTAGTCTCTTTCTGAAAGCGGCTAGGGTTTTAGTTTTTCCTTACTTGACTTTTAGGCTACTGATATATCATATATATAGTAGTTAATAGGAATTAACTAAAACCTAAAATAAATAGAAAAATAAAATCCGAATTTATATATATTATATTTTAATTAAGTCTTACTTAATTAATATACATATATACAAATTATCCTATTAATTTAAATTCGTAATTTTTTAAATACTATCAATCATATTGACATATTTAAAATACTTACAATTTAAATTAATTTTCCTTTAATTACGTTCTGAGTGTGTGACCCTATAGGTTATTATTATGTTGACAATAATTTTAAAATCATATTATAAAATTATAAACAGTAAGCGGCATCTAGTAATGCATCACTGCTACCCAAATAATAATAAGATCGGTGATTCGATACAACCTTTTCGTGACCAATGTTTCAATGTAATTTAATCTTTTTAACCTTATATCCTAGATTAAACTCGAGGCATGGAATGTGTCATACTCTTCATAATTTAATCTGAGTTTTCTTGATCAATGAGTAGACTATATGAAACAAATCAATATTTGAACATAGCCATGCATTTCATAGTCCTACTCAATCAAGAGGCCTATGGATATCACTCCTAATATATAGGAGGGTTAAATTCCATCTAGATCACTCATATTCCTCACACGATTCATGATGTACCCAATAATCACATTTATTGTCCACCCTATTAAAGGTGACATTTGATGATATCAAAGTACACAAATTCTCGTGTAATAATATAGTGACTTCAGGTCGGAGGATCATTACATCATTGTCACTATAAGAATTTTTTATGACACTTTGCATAATGCTCCATGTAGAATTCTCATGGTGGGTCAGTCCAGTACATTGTTCTCTAACATGTACCTATGCATTGACTCAAATATCTCATATATTTATGACCAATGAGATTTGGCCATCAGTCAATCCACATACTAGTCTCAATTCATCATTGTTGTCCCATTAACAATGATACTCGACTAGGGACATTTAAGAGTAATGATACTAATTATAATTATATAATCTCATGTTCAAGTCACATACTTAAAGCTATATAATTCGTATCATTATTCTAAGGGTTTTTATTATGTTAACATTTATATAACGCAGTAAATGAAATCATAATAAAATAATCTATTTATTCAATCAAATATAATATCAAAAATGTTAAGCAATTACATCAAATAATTAATCTCTAAGACATAAACTCTAACAAAAACCATCCTTGGGTACGTGAAATTAGTTGTGATGCTTCTGTGAAGGGGAATGGTAATTTCATTGGTGTTGGATTTATTGTTCGTGACTCAGTTGGATCTATTTTGGGGACTGGCATTGATAGATTTCAAGGTAATACTATTATTGAATGTGATAGAAACTATTGCAATTCGGTGTACTTTGAATTTTGCCAAAGAATGTGATCTTCGAAAGATTTTAGTGGAGAGTGATTGTGCTTGTGTGATAAGAAAACTTTCAGATAAGGTTATGGAGCATTCGTATTTATCTTCGATTATTGGTGATTGAAATGTGTTGGTTAATTCCTTTGAGTCTTGTAGAATTTTTGGATGCTTGTAGAATTTACATCCTAATATTCTTCCCTTGATGTTTTAGATAATTTGATGTAATAAAATTTCTCACTCTTTTAACTATTTTTCGAAATTACGATCAACTTATACAGTAGAATTTTTAATATTTATTTTTAATTTAATTTCAGGTATCTTGTGATGACGGTTAATTTATATTATAAAGTAGAAGAAAAGTTAAAATTTATTTTGAATAAATAAAAAATTAAAACTTTTTATTTTTTCATCTTACTTTATAAATGATAAGACCAATTACTTTTTAAATTAAAAATATATATTTATTTTTCTCCCCTCACTCTTTTATTAATTTTTTATTTAATATTCTTTCATTTATTTTACATACATGATATGTACAGGGATACCAGTTCCCCTCAAAAATAAGAAATTGGAAACCGCGTTTGCTAATTTCTAAGTACAAACGTATAAGCGATTAAGGGGCTCTTCGATTAGAGTTGAATGGATAAATTGGTCAAATAGACTAAATTATTTAATGTGTTTATTTATATCTGAATAATTAAATTTATCAGATATTTGAGTTGAATGATTAAGTTTAATTTTTTTAACTGAATAGTTTAATTCCAGCTGAATGAAATAAAAAAAATTAAATATTATATAAAGTAATATTAAATAAATTTATAATAACTTTAAATTTTTTCAGAGGGATAAAATAGTAAAAATATATTATTCAGATGACATGTCACTTATCAAACAACTTTTTTCATTCAACTGAAATTTATTTCATTCAGCTCATTCAGATTACTTAAACATTCAGAACTATTTCATTCAGTTTTTATCAAACACTCCCTAGACCTTAAGCAAGGTAAGAAGCCCGCATAAAGGACAAGTTTATACACACAATAACTAAATATTATATTTATTTATATTATTAAAAAATAAGACATGATACATATTTTAAAATTATATTTTATTTTGTAATGATGTGTAAATGAATATTGTATTATATTTAATATAATATTTGGTTGTGGTGTGTTTATATTTAAATAATTATTATTTTCACAACAATTTTTATTATTTTTGCATATGAATTTAATTTTTTACTTATAACGACGATTTTAAAATTGTCATTATATATTTATTATTATATTTTACATGTTAAAAATATTGCTATAAACTTATTATAATATTTTATATATAAAAAGTATTTCTATAAATTTAATTTTAAAATCGTTATTATAGATAAAAAATAAAACCCAATTACAAAAATAACTTAAAATACTGCCTATACTTATTGTCACAAAAAATGCCTAATTCAATATAATACTACTATTAATATGGGCTGGTGCATGTGGGACGTGTAGTTCTTATCCAAATGAATACCATGGGCTGTCTCAAAAGATTTCCCGATTCGAAATCGAGAGGATTTATATAGATTAATTAATGCTATCTACATAAATATTATATATATATATATATATATATATACACACACACACACACACATATATATATTTTTTATATATAATTTATACACATAATATTATTTTAATTTTTTTTGCTAAATATTACTTATTTTAAAATTTACTTCTCGTTTAAACTAAAGACAAAGCGTCAGATTTCACGGGACCGACTTACCTCTAACGCAACAAACACATGTAGTGTTGCCACATCATTATCACACTATTGTCAGCATATTTATCCTTTCATCCCTTATTTTTAACATTTTTTAGTTTGTTGCCCTTGTATTATTTTTTCTTTCTCCTCTTTGTTAGGGTAGGGGGTGTGTTATATTTAGAGCTATTATGTGATTAATTAATTAATAGTATAACAACAATTTCAGAAATTACCTATATAGCTTGTTTCTCTTGGTTTTTTTAGAATTTGATTATAATTTTTCATGATTAAAACCAAATTGACTCACTTGACCTAAATAATCAAATTTTTAAATATCAAAGCGAGGTTGTCTTTTCGTTTTTTTAGAATACGTGTTATTTAATTATGTTCTCGTGATAAAATTATTATCAATAGTGAAGTTAAACATTTTATTTTCTTATTATATATAAATTTCAGTTATACAAATTTAATATTACTTAATTTTAGCAATCACATTTAATTGGTTATTATTATAATTAAATAATTAAACTTTATATAATGTTCAATAAACTCATAGTATAACAAGCAATAAAGGTAGATGGAAGGTGGGTAATTGTACAACATAAATTGAAGAGGAAAAAAACGCTAGTATCCGTAACGGCAAGCAACTATTGTCAAATTTGTCCCCAAGTATAATAATAAGGGTGCTTATTTTTTCAACGCAAAAAGTGTATTCCTGTGCAAATGTAGAATACATATATTTTACATGATACAACCGAATAATAGAAAAAATAGTATTATTTTTCTAAGACAAGTTACAAGTTATATACAGATGTGTTAGAGTGGTAATATCGTGGAACAATATGGTGAAATTCATAAAAAGTGCAAAATTTTGGGGAACAAAAAGTAGAAAAAGGGGTGTAAGCAAGCATATTCTCTAAAAAGTTCTAAAAGAATATGAGTAGGACCAAAGAAAGGAAAGGGCCGGATAAGATAGACTTTGAATCCACCCATGTAAGGGCGAGAGACGCATCATCATTTATCGGCCAGTAGATAAGGACCTTTCATTTAATCATACGTAACCACGTAAGTTTGGCTTTGACACAACACCACTCCTTTTATTTTCTCTCTCTATATAATCAACAACCCCTTCTCTCTGCATTTGAATCCTTCTCTTATCTTGTACTGTCCCTCCATAATTGTTTTCCACAGCACCCTTGTTTTTTTAATCACAGAATAAAGGGTCCATTTCAATTTGCCGTAACAAATACACAATTACTTGAGCCCATCAAACTTCATTTCGTGATTCATATATTCCCCCATCCCCACCTCCACCGTCACCATATATTTATATATATATAAGATCAATCTTGGTTCTTGGTAGGCACAAATTGAAGGTTTGGAGCTGAAAAAGGGATGGCAAGTGTTGGTGGGATAATTGGTGGTCGTGGGTCTTGTTCATTGTTTGAGATGAAGAAAGATCTGAAGAAGAAGAAAAGAAATCACAGTAATGGATTCAGGGTTAACTGCGTTTCTACTGTCTCTGATCCATACAAAACTCTCCGGATTCATCCCGGTGCTTCTGAATCTGAGGTCAAGAAAGCTTTTAGACAACTCGCTTTGCAGGTAATTTACTCGATCCTTGATATTTGCACACACACTGTTAAACCCATTTCCAGAACCCTCTGAAAAGTGTATTTCTGCTGAAGAAGATGCAATCTACAATCATTTGTAATGAAAAAGTTGGAATCTTTTCTTTTGGGTCTGAGGCAAAAATTAAAATCTCTTTGATATATTAATTGATTACTACTTATCCTCCCCTGTTTCCGTTGACTTTTCTTTAGAGGGTTAATTGGGTTTTTATTAAATGTGTTTTTTGTTAGTAAATTATTAATCATAAAAATAATTGTTGGGTTTTTGTGGTAATTTGATCAGTATCATCCGGACGTATGCAGAGGGAGTAATTGTGGGATCCAGTTTCACCAAATAAACGAAGCTTATGATGCTGTGATGAGCTGTTTGAGAGAGGATCCATCGGAAGCCATGTACGATCATACGTCGGATGCAGGAATTGATGAACCCATGAGAGGGATGTACGATCAGGATTGGGACATGTGGGAGGAATGGATGGGATGGGAAGGAGCTGGAATTCGGGACTACTCTTCCCATATCAATCCTTACATCTAGACAGATATTACTAGTATAAATAATAATTATTATATTTTAAAATTTTCTGTTGTAGAATCCAACCCTCACATGGATCATCAATCGACCAAATTAATTAAAGATGGTTGAGGGTGTTTGTATATATTGAAATTTGGGGAATTTGATGGATCATTTTATCTCTCCTCTTTGTATGTAACATAATTTTATTCTATTGCAAGGAGACCGGTCTGGCCAAGGAGTCAACCGCCACTTGTAATTGCTAATTAATCAATAATGTGATGATATAATTAAATACCCCCATTACGTTTTTGGTGGTTTTTGCTTATTCTTGTACATACTAAATTTTTGTTATTTGTGTTATTTTCAAAAAAGGTAGAATATTTTTTTGAATAAGAGGGACGGGAGAATAGACTGAAGAACAACTACTCACTACAAAGGCCACATATATTGTGCGGTTGGTTTACCTTCTGGATAGGCACGAACAGAATGCCCTTGGCCCTTATGCCTTTTTTGGTTTGGGAGTTTGACCTGGAAAGCCTAATTTGGACAAAATTTGGTTTTGACGGCCTTAAAGCAGTATATTGCCTGAGGCCTGGAACCAACCTGGCCTTGTCAACCCCAGCCCCTGCCAGCCCAAAAGAATATACTTAGACGCCAAAGCGCCCAGCCCCTTCTTCCCCAGCAAAGTAGCCTAGTCCCAGCCCAAGACATACCCAACCTAAAAATAAAAGCTGCAGCAACTTGGGATGGAACAGCCCAACCCCCTGCTGCCCAGAGAGTAGCACCCATCCCAAATCCCCAAAAAAAATTAAAAAATTAGAGACGTTAACTGCCCATGGAAAAATTATTCAATAGTTTTGTTGGGATAAATTTACGTAGTGTCTCAGGTCAATAAAAAAAATTCATTTTAGTAGTGTCTTATTACTTAAAATTACCGGCTCACTAAAATAAAAAAAAATTCATTAACTTAGAGACACCACGTAAATTTATCTTAGATCACTGAATGAGCCCATGGCCACCTCAAGGCTCAAACCCAAAAAAAAATATTAAAAAAAAAGAATGGGAGAGATCGGACCAGCCTGGCTTATCCTTGGGCTACAATTGATCACATTTGCAGTTGCAATATAATATTTTTCTCATTTTATATTATTTGATTGCTATTAATTTAAAAAAAATTTAAACCCAAAATTAATATAAATTCTTTAATTTTAATTAATACAATAATAAATATTTTAAACTATCTAAAAAAAATTACTCGTTCTAGGTTTTATAATTTTGAATGAGTTATCTCAATTTTGAGTTTAAAAGTATTTTAAATTAATTTTTAAAAATTAAACAATGATCAAATAATTTTAAACAAAAGGAGTAATAATTATTATACTTTAAATTTGCTCTTCTATGTAACCCAACCCGGATCATCAGTCAACCAAATTAATTCAAGATGGCTGATGATGTTTGTATATAGTGAACTTTGGGGAATTTGATGGATCATTTTCTCTCTCGTGCTTGTATGTAACATAATCTTGTTCTATTTCAAGGAGAAGGGTCTGGCCAAGGAGTTAACCACCACCTGTAATTACTAATTAATCAATAATGTGATGAGATAACTATTATTACCCCCATTATGTTTTTGGTGGGTTTTGCATGGTCTTCTTGTACACATTTTTTGTTATTGTGTCATTTTCAAGAAAGAGAGAATAGTTTCTTTGTTGAATAAGAGGAGGGATGGGAGAAAAAGACTGAAGAGCCAACTACTCACCACAAAGGCCACATATAGTGTGCCGTTGGTTTATCTTCTGGCCAACAGGAATGGAATAATAATGCACATAAAGCTAAATAATACCGAGGCTATTTTGATACAGTGATTAAATTCATTTCTTGAATACAAAATAATCTTAATTGTTTATTTTTATTTGTTATTTATAAATTTAAAAAAAAATTTAAATACTTGATTTTTTATATTACATTTTATGTATAAAGACTAATTTATTTCTCTCATTTTTTTAATAAATTTTAGAAAATTAACATTAAAATTGTATATTTAATTTAATTAATCAAATAAAATATTAATTATATTTTTTAATTTATATGCATAACATTAAAAGGACAGATAAAAAAGAATCGAGCTTCTACCACCACATTGCAGGAATTTTGATATTTTCAGAAGCAGTCTGACAAGTGGGTTAGTGTCTGATTAGATAAAAAATGTGATAATTTAATGATGAAAGACTTTTTCCTCCACCTGTAAACATAAAAATAAAATAAAAAATATTTAGTGAGAGGTTGAGTGAGAGGGTGCGATGACTTAAAAGTATTTTTAATTTAAAAAATTAAGTTTGAAACAGTTAATAGTGCTTTATTTATTTCAAAATGCTTCATGTATTTAAAAATATATTATTTTTAATTTTAAAATACCTCAAATTTTCTCTTATACTTTCGTCTATAGGGAGGATTATAAAATGCTTTTAATTGCTCAAAATGCGATGTAGAAACAAGCGGCCCTAGGCGGTTGACAAGATTGGTGGGAGCCTTCCTACTTAAGGACGCCCCTATTCATGATTATCACTGCAAGAAGTTAGGATATGAGATTTTTTGTAATTAATTTTTTTTTTTATTTTATGTTAAAATTTATGATGATGATTTTTAAAATTTATGACGACAGAATATTTTATCGCAATAGTTTTTAAAAAAAAAAAATACGACACCAAAATATATTATTATTATAAGTTCTTAAAATTATCGTTATAAATTTCGATACAAAGAAACAACAAATTTAATTATAAAAAATCTTAACCCTGAAAGTAAAAGCCGGAAAGAAATGGTTAGACACTGAACACACATTCACTCCATTAATAAATAATAAATACTCACACCACACCGATATCGTAAACACCCTCCGGGCGGATCACCGATGCCAAGGACCCGCCATAAAGGATAGAGCATCATCACTTTGCATTTCACAAGGCAAGAAATATAGTATTATTAACTACTATTCTCTTCTATTTTAAAATATAAAATTATTATTAATTTTTTTAAATTAACTTAAAATAATTTAAAATTTAAAATTAACATATTTTTTTTTTAATTTCATTCAATACAATATAAAGTACCTAAAAGGTGGAGTACTATTAATCGTAAAATTTAATGTCTCATAATAAATCATATAAAGTTTAGGTTTAAAAAGGCTTTTAAAAGTCAATAATAATGTTATACTTTGAAATGAAGAAAATATTATTTATTAAGATCAATAGGAATTCTCTGTAGTAAATGTAATTTTTCATAACAATTTACTAGTATAAAAAACTTGTCAATAAAACAATAGCAATAAAAACAAAAAGATATTAAGAAAAAAAAAAGGATAAAAAACATTAGAAATGGGTCAGGTAGGTAGTTTTTCTTGCCGTTGGGTTTTGAATTCCGAAGCCCAAAGGCGATAAGTCCAAGGTCCAACCCTCCGACAACGAACAGAGCCCGTGCATACCCAAATAGAAGCCGATAATAAAAGATATTTTCTTGCGACTGAGATGTAATCTCTCCGCAATTAGTTTATTTATTAAACCTCTCTCTTCAATCACTGTATCATGACGTATGTGTAAATTATACTGCATATTACTGGTACTATTTCTTTTTTTCTTTCCTGATTCTCGCATAATCCAGTCGTTAAGCAACGGATGTAATTCAATTCGTATTGTTCCGCGAATCCCTAAATTCTTTTAATCGTTTAGGTAAATTCAAACTTGTTACTGATTTTGTTGTTTTAGTTTTGGTTCTTATGATTGATTTGCATGAGTTTGTCAACCTGTTATTCGTTTGTTAACGAAGGTTCTTAAATTGAGTTTGATATTTAGAATTTAGTTGCTATCATCTTCAAGTAATTATTATATGTATGTGTGTGTGTGTGTGTGTGTGTGTGTGTGTGTGTGTGTGTAACAATTGCCTATTATTGTTTGGAATTCTAGTTTGAAAATTAAGAAAAAGCCCCATTTGAGAATTGCCAATATTTTTTTTGGAAAGCTTTGTTGATATTCAAATGTTTTCTTGTGGGGTATGTATAGTGTCCCACTTATTTTAAGAATAGAGTAAACTGACTACACTAGTATATAAACTCTGGCCAAAATAAATAAATAAATAAAAATAGCACGGCTGAGTGCTTTTACCCAATCAGTATATAGTTTTAGCTGACTGAAACTCTTAGATTGTGACATATGAGCCAAATGAGGCTTCATTGATGGGATTTGCACTCAAAAATGTACTGCTAGAGGTGTGATCTCAGTGAGAGGATACAATCATATGCCACTCAAACCAGAAGTTCTGTTGTGGTAGAAATTTCAAATTTTCATATTTGCATCAATCCTGGTATTTAGACTCTTGTTTTCTAGTTATGAGACATAATAGTCATATTGTATTTCTAAATAAAAATAAATCCTATAATAGCTAACCTGAACCTCAAAATAACCAGCGTTGGCCTTTAAACATTGAATAATATGTCGCATATAGGTTGGTGGAAATGTGGAATGCTTCAACTACCAAAAGGTAGTTTATCCTTTGCTTTTCAATAAAATTTTTGCTTCATTTCTTTTTCCCTCTAGACATCTTCTATAATGGAGGACCTCAAAGAGCGCCTGCTCCCGCCAAAACCTGCTTCTGCTATAAATCTCAGAGATGCATCTTGTAGGCCCTCTGCCTCCTGGCGTCAACCTTTTCAAGCCGTGGATGTTTTAGGTCTGAAAAAGCGGGGCCAAGGCCTTCGCTCATGGATTCGTGTTGATACATCAGGGAACTCCCAAGTCATCGAGGTTGATAAGTTCACCATGATGCGTCGATGTGATCTTCCCGCCCGTGATCTACGCTTACTGGATCCATTATTTGTTTATCCCTCAACAATTCTTGGCAGAGAGAAAGCCATAGTTGTAAATTTGGAGCAGATTCGATGTATTATTACAGCTGATGAGGTTTTGCTTTTGAATTCTCTCGATAGCTATGTATTGCATTATGTGGTGGAGCTACAACGGAGGTTGACAACTGCTGGAGTAGGTGAGGTTTGGCAGTCTGAAGGTGCTGCATTGAGCAGAAGGAGAGGAAATAGGAATTTTGAGAATATGTATGAGAACACATCACCTGATTACTTGCCGTTTGAGTTTAGGGCTCTTGAAGTTGCTCTAGAGGCTGCTTGTACATTTCTGGATTCCCAGGTGCGTAGAAAGAAAAATTCAATCCTAGTGTACATAATCATTTACCACTTCCTCAAATTCAATTGAAATTATAAAATGACTGACATACTTACGACATGACTGTGTCTAAGATTGTAAATTCCTAGAAGTTGTCTTGTTGCATTTTGTAGTTATCAAGTTGTAGTGGGATAACTAGTTAGTCGATCAGATCCATTATGATGCAAAGGCCAATATGGTTTGACTTGAAACTGAAGTCAAATTCTTTCACCTTACAACTTCAACATCCACGGACCTAAATGTGATTGGTAAGATCAGCAAAGCGAAACTATTTGGACTCTGGGTTCCTTAATTTAAGATGATCTTTTTGTAACAGTCATGTTTATGCATTCCAAAAAAAGCCCAACTCTGAAAGTGGTGAAACATGTAGTCTCCTTGAATTAAATCTGAAAAAATGGAGGAAAAATAAGAGAAGAGAAGAAAAAGTAGCACACAATTATGTAACTCCAAGTCATGTGAAAGAATGTGTGAAAGCTGTATTTGCAATATTTTGTTGAGGCAAAACTATGATTTACGCCACTAAAGTTGGCATGTTTTACTTAATATCTCATCGAACTTTTAATTTTTCAAATTACACCAGTAAACTACTTAAAATACTAAAATCGGGTCATTCTGTTAAATTATTTGTATGTCTATTAACTTATTACCTACGTGGCTGCGTGGAAAAAAAATGAAATTAGAATGTAATGACATGGAGTTGAGGTGGCTGACAAGGAAGAATTAAAAAAAAAAAATGATTTTTTGCTCTCTTTCTTCCCAATCCCAGTCAGAACTTGCAGAAGAGAAACAAATGGAAAAAGACCAGAAGATGCAATGGTCTTCCGATCAGAAACTAGATTGGAAAGAGCCTTCGCCGTATTCCTCGCCGGAACAACCATACTTTCCGATCCAAAACATGGATTTTTGTTCTTGTAACACAGATCATCGCCATGGCTGCCGCCGCCACATTTCTCTCCTCGTTGCCGTGGCTGCCAGAGCTTCACTGGCAGCCTCTTGTAGGAAAAAAGAGATCGGATTTCCCTCCCTTGCGTCACTTCCCCTTCCCCAATTCCCCCACCCCCTGTGTTCGTCAGCCGTCTCCCCTTCTTCAACTCCCGCCCTGCTCCGGCCCCCATCCAACCACCGCCTTCGACGACCTCCTTGCCCCAATATGACGAACATCTTCTTTACGTCGGTGCCAATTGTGGCTATGATGTTTTTTGCAATCAAAATTGGTAGAGAGAGAAATAGCAGCAGCATGCTTGTGGATGTGTTGATGGAGTTTATATTTTTTTGATCTTTTGTGAAGTGAGACCCCTCTAGTTGAGCCGCCCAAAACCATGTCATTTTCTTTAGTTTTTCTTTTTCTTTTTAGTAGCCACATAGGAAAAACTCTGAAAGAATTTGACAGACGTTTAGTCAATTTAACAGAATGACCCAATTTCACTATTTTAATTAGTTTAATGTGATACTTTAAAAAATTAAAAGGTCGATGATGTATTAAGTAAAACGTGCCAACTTTAGTGGCGTAAATCATAGTTTTGCCATTTTGTTGATAACCTATTGAAAACCTAAATCCTTGAGGACGAGGGTTGGGCATTAAGAAAATCATCTTTGGAGATGATCTTCTGCTCTCTAATTGACAGGGTTCCGTATGATATTCATCCTCTTTCTGTTCTCAACATTATTCTATCAACCACAAAAAAAATTCACACAAGAATGGGAATGGTTACAAAGAATTTTGTAAATGATTCTAGCTTTTGTTGGTGATTTATGTACTTAACATGTTTAGACAAATGCTCTCGACAATTCTATGAATGGAAAGAAAGCAAAATATTTCTGGGCTCTCGTTTCCCTTCTACTTTTTCAGTGCTTGATGAGACACATTTCTATGAATGGAAAGAAAGCAAAATATTTCTCATTTTGTTGTAATCATATTATATACTTGTCAGGTATCTAGTGAAATGGGAAATTGTAAAGCGGGCTATGTAATGAATTTTCTATGTCATTATTTCCTCATTTCTTGGGAAAGATTAGGTAATAGATCAATATCTTTGATGTGCAGTAGAAAAGAGCAACTGGTTATGTTGAGCGTTGTGTATTTCAAAGACTTGTCACACAGTCGTCACTCATCCATCCTATTAAACAAGTATAAATCCTATGCATTCAATGCAAAATTTATAGGTTGCTTATACATTCTGTATGTCATGTTTGGATTGCTAACAATTCTTTTTCAACACAAACAAAATGTTTTTTGCTCATAGCATTTTCTGCGATAAAAGAGTTTAAAAAATCCTACAAATTTCTCAGGCAGCAGAATTGGAAATTGAAGCTTATCCACTGCTAGATGAACTTACATCAAAGATTAGTACCTTAAACTTAGAACGAGTTCGTCGATTAAAAAGCAGGCTTGTCGCATTGACTCGGAGAGTTCAGAAGGTGATATTTTTCCTACCAATACTTTTTTTTCCTTCCCTTTTTTCTTTCTTTATATTTTACACAGCTGCAATATATCCTTCAATTTATTCTGACCTTTATTCATATAGGTTAGGGATGAGATAGAGCAGCTAATGGACGATGATGGAGATATGGCTGAAATGTATCTCACTGAAAAGAAAAGACGGATGGAGTCATCATCAATCTATGGTGATCAATCTGTGATAGGATATAGATCCAATGATGGTGCACTATCCGTCTCTGCTCCAGTTACTCCTGTTTCTTCACCACCTGATGGACGAAAGCTGGAGAAATCCTTAAGCATGGCAAGGAGTAGGCATGAGAGCATGAGGAGTTCAGAAAGTGTCACAGACAGTATAGAGGAGCTGGAGATGCTGTTGGAGGCTTATTTTGTTGTCATTGATAGCACCCTCAACAAGCTGACATCGGTATCTACTGTAGTAATTTGTATTTTGTGTGTTCTTTTTTATATCCCTCGGTTACAATAGAGTTTGTTTAGCAATCAGTTTTGTTTTTTCCTCAATTTCAGCTGAAGGAGTATATTGATGATACAGAAGACTTCATCAACATTCAGCTGGTATGTGCCCTTTATTACTGCGTGTCAACTTAAATGCATAAATTGTGACAGTTCCAGTTGTGGTATTTCTTCCTGTTGAAGTCGATAATATCAAGTAGTTTCAGGTATAAAGATCCAATTATGCCGAACTTGAATGTGCTGTGAATCTTGTCAATTCAAGATGATGAATATTGAAGTCAGCGACTTGGTCCAATATTATTTTAAAATTCACCACTTCATGGTACCTTTGACTGCCCAGATCAAAGAAAACAGACTTAGTCTAACAATATTTCAAATTCACTGCTTCATGTTACATTTAAGTGCACAGTTCAAAGAAAGCAACTAAGACGTGTTGCTTTAACTTTTATGCTAGAACACAGCATTTGCTAAATGGTGTTTGACATGGTTGGAATCATTATTTCTTCAAATATATGTGTATACAGTTATATATATTTGTACTTGTTTGAATTGACAGAGTTTGATAGGAGTTCAGTATGTAGCATACTCTTGTTGCCCAGACACTTCTGATAGCTTAATTTCACAAGTGTGCTTATGGTTGCTCACCACATTCAGAAGTAGGAGAAGAACATGCCTTTTAAATTTAATTTTGTATTTTTTAATCTGAAAAAACACATTGCACATAATGTACTTAAAATTTGAAAATTAACTGAATTTTTTTTCCTATCAGGATAATGTACGGAACCAGCTTATACAATTTGAGCTGTTACTCACCACTGCGACATTCGTTGTTGCAATCTTTGGGGTGGTGGCAGGGATATTTGGTATGAATTTTGATGTAGCAATATTCGATGATCCAGGTGCATTCAAGTGGGTCCTGATAATCACCGGAATTACAGGGTTTGTCATATTTTCTACCTTTTTGTGGTTTTTCAAGTATAGAAGATTGATGCCACTTTAGATGGCGTGTGCGGGAGAACTGATACAAGCACCATTAGTCTGCTCGTTTACTTTTGTATGCGGTAGGAAAATAGGATACAGAGAAAGGCTCAATTCTTTCCATATAACTAGTAGCATCTCTTTGAACTGGTTATTTCTGTTTACGTTTATTGGGGGCTTGACATAGTTGGGAGCGACTAAATTACTAAAATATATTGCTGAACATGAAAATGGGATGCTGTAGTGTTTCTTTATCGTCATCACATTTTAATTCTTTTAATAGAGATACTTGAATCTACTTATGGAATATATTTTTATAAAAACTTGCAATGACCAAAAATAAAATCTTAATTACTGTGTTGTGGGGGTTGGGGTAAAGTCTGGCTCGTGTCTTTTCTTTTGTGGTTATGCTTTTCTTGGTTGAATGAAAAGCTATAATTGAAGGGGGCCTTGACATGCAATGATACAAAGATGAAAATCTTGGCCCATGAATCCATATTCTGCAAAATATCTGTGGCAAACATCTTCCTGCTGCTCAGAAATTGAAGGGGCTTTGACATACAAAGGTTATCATCTTGACCCATTAAATCTCTTTGGCGAACATCTTATTTTTTAGACATCTCACTTTTTTTAACCTCCCCTTACCCCAACATAGGGGTGCACACGGTCGGTTTGGTTGATTTTTTGGAGAAAAAAATAACCAAACCATTTAAATCGGTTATAAAAAATTAAAAACCAAAATCGTCCAAATTTTTACATCGTAATCGGTTATCGGTTTATTCAATTTCGGTTAAATCGGTTGGTTTATTCGGTTATTCGGTTCCGTAATTGATAATTTGATATTCATTATATTATCAATTTTTCATAATAATTAATAAATTACTAACTCAATAAATTTTACAAAGTTGTCACAATAAACTATGACTAGAAAACAGGAGTCATTATGCCACTAAATGTTATTTTCAACAGCCGAGCCATGACGTTTTGTTCCATGAACCTTTGCTCCAACAATCTATAATGTGAAAAAGATTTGGAAGTAAAAAAACTTTCTAACAGAAGAGGGTATTAAGGAAAACAGATGGCACAAAAAATCATAACAAGGCAAAACTTGAACTTTGGGTAGAATAAGCTATAACTTCCTTAACTAACAAATACTTCAATTAAAGATCCATAGTAATAGAAATTCAACAATTCATAAACAATTTCTAAACAGAAGTACAGAGAAAACACCATTGAAACTTTCAAGTTCAAACTGTAAGTTGTTCATAACAAACTTGCTATGAATAAAGGTATATAATAAATATATAATTATATAAAATAAATATTTATTAGAAAAATATATAAAATATATTATAATTTTAAATTGTTCGGTTGGTTCTGTCGGTTTCGGTTTTTTGAGAAGCCAAACCAAACCGGTCAAACTAATTTCGGTTTTTCAATTTTATAGTGTTCGGTTTTATGTTTTTCGGTTTGAAATAGTAACGGTTCGGTCCGGTCGATTTTTCGATTTTGATCGATTTTGTGTGCATCCCTACCCCAGCATTTCATTCTCAACATTATTATACAGTATATAGATAGATAAACGGAAAAAAATAGCATGGCTGCAACAACTAGATAGATGGTTGTAGCAAACGACTCGAAACAAGCTACTTCGCAAATCATGTTGCTTAGAATTCTTATAAGAGGCATGTTTGCCGTTTTCAGTAAATTTCCTCGAGAATCATGCATACGATAATATTTAGGTCTCTATCTTAGTAATCCTTTGTATACCTTTGTATCTTGAACCCAAAAAAATACTAAGGGGTTGTTTCTTAATTTTTGAATTTGACCGAATAAGTTATTCACACTGCTTGTTTTATAGTTTTTAAATTCTGAATGAGTGAACGATTCAATCTTAAAATTATGGCTGAATCAGTAAGAAGAAGTGATGAATGATATTTTTACTTATATTTTCTCATTGATAATTAAAAATTACTTTCAATATTTATCTTGTTTTATTATTGTAAATAAATTTTGTTATGTACAAATTGTTTTTTATTTTTCTTTAACAAATTAGTAACCAATTTAATGAATGTTGCTATAATATTTTGTCTTGATTTTATGAACTGATAAAATATCATTAATATTTTTAGTTTTTATCCCTAAAATTATATTACTAATAATATAGTCCATTAAAGACTATTCAAAAGTTTATATTTAATTTTTCTTAGATACCATTGTTTATTTATAATTACATAATAATTTTGTTCATAATAGCTCAGAAGGTTAAAATAAAGAAATATACGCATTGATCTGTTCATTTGTTTAACTTATTACATTTTCTATTTTCTATGAAGCTTGAATTGAAATTATTTGAATCATTTAATACTTTATTGATAAGTTTGTTTGAATTATTAAAATATTGTGTAATTAATATTGCATTAAACTTATTTTTTAATATGTTCATACTTATATACTTGTCCAATATAGCTCGATGGAGTAAAATACTAAAAAACTATTAGATGTTTCAGATATATTAATTATCAAATAACTTTTTTCATTCAGAATTTTATTTCATTTAGATTAGTTAAACATTTTGAACTGTTTTATTCAGTTTTATCAAACAACCATTTATAAATTATGTGATAAGATAAGCAATGATTTATAAATAAGAGTGTTTTGCATCAATTGACTTATCATAAAAAAAAATAGGTTAAAACTAAAGGTGTTTGGCTAAAATAACTTATAAGTTAAAATAAGATGTAAAAATTACTTGGGCAAAATAATCTTTATATTTGGTCAAATTTATTTATTTTAAAATGACTTATAAGTTATTTTTTAAGAAATTAGAATTTGTTACTTCTCAAAAATGATTTATAAGTCAAAAAATAAGTCAATCCCAAATACTAACAATAAAAAACAAACCAACTTATAAGTTGTTCCTGAAGAGACTCTAAGTTCATCAACAACAAATGCAATTTTTATGTTCCTCTTTTTATTTTTATTTTCTTTTTTTATATAAAATAATATATATTGCAAACATTTATATCAATTTTTTGATAGTCAATCATGTAGATAAATATTATTTATAACTCTTTTATAAATATGTGTAATAAAAGAGATTATTTTATAATTTTATCTAATTTCTTATATTAATATATTTTATAATTATTATAATTTGACTCAAATTTGTTGCAATAGAGTCTATTTTATTTCATTTTAGGCCCAACCACCGCTTTGTGTTGTGTTATTTCATTCGCTCTTAATAATAAGATAAATTTTTAAATGGAGATTTTATGAGTACTAGTCCGGTGGCTACACACCGAAGTGTGTAAATTAAAGAAGTGTAAAAGATTTAAAATAAGAAGTATAAAAATTATCAATTATTATAATATTTATTATTTATAAAAGTTAAATAAATCAGTCTAATTTAAAAATATCGCTTATTAACTTTAAAAAGCATTACGTGTTACTGTATTTTGGAACGGATAAGTTTACATACACAACATTTTAATACAAAATCAAACACTATATCCGTCTTAATCATTAAAAAATAGAGCATAACACGAATTTCAATATCATATACTACTTTTTAATGGATATAGTGTTTAGATATTATGCATTTATATTTATTCTTTTGGAACAAAACAATTATTATTTATAAATTATTTTAAAAAAGAAGACCTTTTATCAGGTTTATCTTTTCTCATTTAATAATATAGTAAAAATTATAAAATTTTCATTATAATTATTTCCCCTCCCTTCTCCCAATTTAGGGCGATTGATATGAGATTTTTAGGAGAAAAGCTCATCCCCGTCTTTTCTCACAAACTCGACCAAAGATAAGATTATCCCCTCCCGCACTATTTACTATTTTCCGTTCATATTTGAAGTCCAAGGTGCATTTTCTTTGATCAGTCAAAGTGCATTGTTCATTCTAGGAACAACATAAGAGCTGATGGCGGTGGCTACCTTTGCCCGGAGGCTTCAAAGAACGCATCCCCAACTCTTCTTGTCTTCTATCCTAAACGCACTTACTCGCCAACATGTTTCATCTTCTACTCCTTCCTTTGCACATCCAGCTCGTTCTTTCATTCGGGCATTTCATCAAACACGTTTCCTACCCTCTCATTCCTTCCCAGCCACGCCTCATTTTGATACACCCCAAGCGTCACACGGTTACAATCTGTACGAAGTAATCGATTTCAATCAATGTATAAATGAAACTCATGAACCCAACCAGTCTGATGTTCGTAAGTTATCTGAATTACTTAAAAATGTTAATGGTTTCCCTTCTGAAGATGAAGCTATGGCTTTACTTGACGAGTCTGGTGTCAAGCCTAATGGGAGTTTGGTTTTTTCGGCGATTTGGGGTTTTAGAGAGGAATGGAAGTTGTCATTTTTGCTGTTTAAATGGGGTGAGAAATGGAGTTGCAATGGTGTCAAATGTTGGAGCTTGATCGTGTGGGTATTGGGTAATCATAAAGAGTTCAATACAGCTTGGTGTTTGATTCGTGACTTGCATCGGTCTTCATTGGATACTAGACAGGCAATGCTAATCATGGTTGATAGGTAATACTATGCAGTTCTTATGATTCCATGTTAATTTTTTGATTTGAAGTAATTACGATATATAGTTCTTACTTGAAGTCTTTTTAAAGATGGTGCAGTTATCCTAAAAATTGCACTAATAAACAAACATGGAGCAGTTATTTAAATTTTTTGCACCCTCATTCCCACGTGTGGAGGTGTAAAATAGCTGTTAAGGCCATTTATAATTTTTCCCACTTCAGTTCTGTAGGGAAATGCATTAAATTTATACATTGCCATAATGCTCGGGACTGGGAGTGATTTTGAGTGACTGGTCAAGGCTTTGTGGATTTTAAGTTTTAAGGCACAAAAACTAAACTCCCATTCCCATACTTGGGGCAAAAATAACTATAAAAAAAGAAAAAAACTCTCTTAAACAGCCAAATTCCTCCCTTATTGGATTCATCTAATACCGAGGCGTTGTACTTAAATTTTTCCATTTGCTTCACTTTTTATTTTTTCTCACTTCCCTTTTTATCCTTTGTGTATATTGTTGTATGATTCTTCTGCTACAAAATCCAAGAAGGTCATTGTGGATTGACCAGACAGTATAGAAGTCTTGGGTATTGCTTTCAACTGAAGATGCTCACTAGCATATCTGTCCAAAGTTAAAGCTTCGTGTTTTGTATTTATTAATCATAAATTGCATAATTGGTATTGTCAGTTGTGAAGGATGCTAAGTCACTTCGTGTGAATCAAATGAAATACTCATTTAGGTTCATTGCGGTTCTATAGTTTAGTTTTTTGGTAAAATTGTACAATAAATGTTTCTTTTCATCAGTTTTAATAATATATTTTTTTTAATAGATATGCAGCAGCAAATGATCCTGGCAAGGCAATAGAAGCATTCCAGACAATGGAAAAGTTCAGTATGTCTACTGATCAGGAAGCATTTTATACACTTTTGAATGCCCTATGTAAAAATGGGTTTATTGAAGAGGCTGAAGAGTTTATGCTTTTGAACAAGAAGCTTTTTCCATTGGAGGCTGAAGGCTTCAACATAATTCTCAATGGTTGGTGCAATATATCTCTTGATTTGTTTGAAGCGAAGAGAATTTGGAGAGAAATGTCTAAGTGCTGTATTTTGCCCAATGAAACCTCTTACACTCTCATTATTTCTTGCTTCTCAAAGGTAGGGAATCTCTTTGACTCACTCAGGATGTATGACGAAATGAAGAAAAGGGGTTGGGTTCCAGGGCTTGAGGTTTATAATTCTTTAGTATATGTATTAACTCGTGAGAATTGCTTAAAGGAAGCTCTCAAAATTGTGGACAAAATGAAGGAGCTGGGAATGCGACCTGATTCTGCCACTTACAACTCTATGATATGTCCCCTGTGTGAAGCAGCAAAGCTGGAGGAGGCAAGAACTGTACTGGCTACAATGATTGGGGAGAATGTAAGCCCAACTATTGAGACATATCATGCATTTCTTGAGGGTGCAAGTTTAAAAGGAACTTTAGAAGTTCTTAACCATATGAAGAAAGCTGGTCTTGGACCATGCAGTGTGACCTTCCTTTCAATTCTTGGTAGGTTCTTCAAAGCGGAGCAGCCTGAATATGCATTAAAGATTTGGGCGGAGATGAAGCAGTACGAGGTAGTACCCGATTCTACACATTACGTTGTATTGATAGAAGGGTTGGCTAGGTGTGGAGTTTTAAGTAAAGCTAGGGAATTTTATGCTGAAATGATATCTAATGGAATGACAGACGAACCCAAACTCAAAAAGCTGATACGTGTACAAGGACAGGATGGTAGTCACCAACGCGCAGCACAAAGGCAGATGAAAAGTATGAGACACGTCAAGAAACCTACCCACAAAGGTCATGGTAAAATCAGAGTCAGTAAGCAGCCATGAAAGAAGACAACAAGTGTGACTTAAGCTCTGATTGCAGAGCTGATAAAGGTCGAATATTGCACCAAGTTTATTTATACCAGGTTGACATAGCTGAGGGAAGGGGCTGCAATGGAATATTAATTATACTTGGAAAAAACTTTGCCTACCTTCGGCAAGATCTAGAAGTTGATCTTGAACAGTTCTCAGGAATCAAGTGGGATGCTTGAGGTGTGGTGGCCTGTGGTGCTTGATTCTAATTTAGTGGTTGACAAAAGGGGTATAGTGGTATTTTTAGAAAGATGATACGTAATGCTAGCAGGCTTGCAGGTATCATCTGTTACCAAGTAAATTTTAGCTGTTTGTAAACTTAGTAATTGTATATTCTAGTGAAGGTTCTCACACTCAAAGAGATTCAATATTCAATGGATTGGTTGCCTCTTAAAATTTTGGAAAGTCTCCAGCATTTTATAATGAATTTTGGATAAATCCAATGATCAGACTAGATTGTGTTATCTGAGTGTAACAGTGGCTAGAGCAGCTTCCTTTTAAGGACGAGTAACGGATAAACTTTCAATTAAAAAAATTGATTCAGTTTCTTCTTATTTCTGTGGCCATGACCAAATGGGGTGAGTTTGGATTGTGAAATTTATGTGATGCTTGTGTAGTGACAGACCGAGCTGTAACATTAGCAGCAGTACAACTGTCTACAAAAAGTTGAAATTTTATTGGATCCGTTATCTATGTTTAAGTTCCAAGTAATAGTATAGTCAAAAAGAAAAAGTGATACCCTTCACCACATGGCCAACTCAGCAGCAGCAGCAGCTACTCAGCTCCTTGGTACTGCCCCTTTCTTCTTCTTACTCCTCATCGCCGCCGTATCCGCCGCCGACCACATCGTCGGAGCCAACCGCGGATGGAACCCCGGGATGAACTACACCCTCTGGGCCAACAACCAGACCTTCCTTGTCGGCGATCTCATCTGTACGTATACAATTTCACTCATTCTCTCTCTCTCTAAAATTAAAATTACATTACTTATTATACTTGGATGGATGTGTTTAGAGGTAGTACGTATAATAACTGATGATGATGGTGATGCAGCATTTAGGTACCAGAAGACTCAGTATAATGTGTTTGAAGTGAACCAAACTGGGTACGATAACTGTACCACTGAAGGAGCTACGGGGAACTGGAGTAGTGGAAAAGACTTTATTCTCCTCGACAAGGCCAAGAGATACTACTTCATTTGCGGCAACGGCGGCTGCTTTAATGGAATGAAAGTTTCTGTTCTTGTTCATCCTCTGCCTCCTCCTCCTCCTCCTCCTACTTCTTCTGCCAAGCATTCCTCCGCCGCCCCTCCCACTCTGCTGACCCGCCGTGGATCTCTGCTGGTTGGGCCTATAGTGGCTGTATTCATATTGATCTGGGTGGGATCTGGATTTGGGTGGATCTTCTACTAATGGTTGAGCATTTAGTTGTTTGTTGATTGTTAATTTGTTTTTGTCCCACGAACGATTGCCGGTCAAGTGTGTATTCATTATTTGGATAAGAACTTTTCTTTTTATTATCTCTCGTTTTTATTTGAGGATTCTTTTTTAAAATCTTGCTTAAGATTCATTTTATTAATTATAGAAAATGATTAATTACTCAATGAAGACTTACCAGTAAATTGATTAATAAGGCAAAGATTATATGAAGTGCAAATTTGACTCCCAACCCACTCTGATAGGTAATATTTACAAAATAATATTAACTTTAATACTTATACATAATGTTTGTGAATCCTATAAAAATATACACATTAATTAAATAATTAGGTATACGCTATATTTATTCAAAAAAGAAGAAGAAAACTTTTTCTTTTAAAAATTTGAAAATAGATTTTTATTTTGAAACTACTGAAGTACTTTTTAATTGTCCAACTTAAGATAATTTTAAATTTAAAATTGATGCAACTCGATTAGTGTTTTAAAAAATAAAATAAAATCTTGGACTATTTATATAGCGTAAAGTTTTCTTAATTAACTAATTGTCTAAAGCTAACTTAATTCTCACAAAATTTAAAAATATGATAATTAATTTTTGAAAGTCAATATTAGTTATATAGTTTGAACTGGTTTAATTTTTTGGAAACATGATGAGTATTTTCTTTCTAGAGTTCATCATCACAGACGTAAAAACTTTCTTAAGGGTTAAGTATATCGTAGACCTCTGAATGATTTTGAATCACTTACTCTCAATCAACGCAAATTGAGCCACAAACTATATAAAAACTTGAATTTTAAGTCCCAACGTGTCATATGTACCCATGCATGTGGCACATCTGACATGACGCTTCAATTTAATAAGTGATAAAAAAGAATGTTTCTCCTATAACACGAATTTGAGGCCTTCAATTTGAAACTTTTATCCAAGAACCACCCGAGCACCACAAGGCTAACTACAAACTTAAGCAAAAAAATTATTCATATATTGTAACAGCAGATGTCCCAGCACAATAATAATAATAATAATAATAATTATTATTATTATTATTATTACTATAATTATAATAACAATAAAAAAAATAACAATAATAATAATAATAACAGTAACAATAATAGTATTATTATTATTATTAGTAGTAGTAGTAGTAGTAATATTGTTATTGTTATTATTATTATTATTAGGGTATCTGTTGTTGCAATATATGAATAACTTCTTTCTATTATTATTATTATTAGAACATCTGTTGTTGTAATATATAAATTATTCTTTGCTTGAGTTAATAGCTAACCTTGTGGTGCTTAGATGGTTTTTGGATAAAAGTTTTAAATTGAAAGTCTCAAGTTTGAGTTTTGGGAGAAATAATTTTTTTAACTTATTAAACTGAAGCGACACGTCATATGTGCCACTTGGCACATTGGGGCTTAAAATTTAAGTTTTTAAATAGTTTGGGGCTCGATTTGCGTTAACTAAGAGTAAGGGATTCAAAATAAAAAATCTCAAAAGTTCAGGGGTCTACGATGCATTTAACCCCTTTCTTAATTTTAAAAATTCTTCTCAAGTACTTTGGGCAGTACATTATTTTGTGAAGGCAGGATTTTATATAATTGGTGTATGGCAGCTAATGTAACCACCCTTCCCCAATAGAAAGCATAGTTTATGTTTAAATAAACGGAGAACTAATAATTTTAAATATTTTTAATAATAGAAAATTCATAAATGAATTAAATAAATTTTTTTAAAATTTATAAAATTAATCAAAACCTAAAATTAAATAAACTTAGATAGTCAAATATAAGCTCTTTTCACACAACCATGAATCGCCCTTATAAACCTGCCGGAAGAAAAACATAACATAAATCAAATGACCAATACAAATAAAGATATACAAAAGAAGTAAAATTGAAATGTAAAACTAATTGAACAAAATACGAAAGATAGCCTCAAATATAAATATCAACGGTAACTAAAATCTCCAAAGTCTGAACAAAAGTATAACTGAATCAAAAGAAGTAATGAAACCAAATAAAAACTAAATCAAAGTGGTTAAGTTGTGATTTCATATCGAACTCATACCAAAACAAATATACATTGCTACAAAGGCAAGTTAAAATACTGTTAAATAGACAAGTCACACATCGCACCATGAATCTAAATGCATGCAAAATCGAAAGGTGTATTCGACACAAACTTTTCAATATACAAAACAGAACATAAAATTAGGCTTGACTCATATGTATCCTAAACAAATATATCAAATGACCAAAACTCACACCCAAAATAACATACAAAAAGATACGTTGTGGATTGATCACACCGCCATGAAAGATGTCATGCCTCGGTGCCAAGAGGACATTCCTGTAGTACCCCAAAAAGTGGTCATAACTTAGGTATACCCTACCTCTTACTTTACCAAAGATATAGTGTCACAACACATGTGACACAATACCAATAAAAATGGTTCCAAACGTACATATTGAACAAAATCAAATTATAAACAAAATACCTTCAAAATAATATAACAACATGTACCTTTACAAATATCAACAACTTTCTATGCATGAAGATCAAATTTAAAAGAGTACAAAGTACGAAATTCAGAACATCTAAACCAAAACGAAGGAAAATAAGAATTTTACTAAGAAACGAAACAATTAACAAGTACCAAATTCTGAATAATTGGCAAAATAAACAAATCAACATAATAAGCGTATCGTTGAAAAAGCTATGGAATTTATACAAATTATAATAGAGGGGGAGGAGTTTAAATTATAGAATAAAGTCAATGTATAAAGTATCAAACTTTTATTTAAGAGTGTCAACAAAAATATAAAGAAACGGTTATAAATGATAAGATATTACGATATATTGAAAATACAACAATGATTAAATGAGTGGAATACGAAATTCATACATGATAGTCAAATTCACTTATAACACGCTTTACAAAATCTTAACTTAAAACGTCAATGATATCCAATATGAAACTTTATTCACCAGCTAAACATATTCACTCTAAATTAAGTATATAATTATACATACTAATTCTAAAACACTTTTTAAAATATTCAAGGTGCCTTTAATTATTCTTCTTAGATTATTATTAATACCTCTAAAGTATAAAAATTAATAGCAAAACTTAAAAATCTAAAAATCCCAATATGATAAATTATTTTTTAAGTCCTCAATCCACTGCATCGCTTATATCAATCTAATTTTATAAATATTTTTTAAATTAAATAATTTTAATAGAAATTAGATTTCAATATAAATATTAAAATTTGTTACTAAATATTCTAAATTAGCCATTTCTTAAAATTTATAACAAATCATAAATTAATCTTTAACGATTCAAAATTGGTGAAAATATTATGAATTTATATATGTATAACATATCCGAAATTTATAATAATCCAACGATAAGATTAGGAAACATTACCAACGCAATATACCGTAAAAATATAAACATATTTTTTAATTCTAACTTTTACATTTAATCAAATTATTTTCTTTTATATTAATTGTGACGAGTTCCATAACCTCGAGTTTGGTTCTCACTATTAAACACATTACTAACAATTAAATACATACATTGCATTTAAATATCGCGGAATAATACATATTGGTTCCCTTCAAAAGGTTACAATACCAGGGTCTATCAACCTTAACATAAAAACAGTTCCTATCATAAGGAATTACAAAAGGTTTAACAACCGTAAATACATAATTAAAGATCTAATTAGCATGCATAAGCTAACTTAAGCTCTGACTTTTCCTTTTCCCTTATCCTTCTTTGAACAATCGGGTATATCTGAAAATAGTTCATGATATAGCAAGAATGAACAACTAGTTTGCTCAGCAAGTTTAGAACAATCATAGAGATTTAATATATCATGAATGAATGGGAAATGTCATCAATGGTTCAACAATAGATATAACAATTGTGAATGAAACGGGATTTAAATTTTAATAAACAGAATATTTGAATCTTAAAATACTGAGTGGTCACTAAGGACCCTGAACTAACGAGGGTATAATAGAGTTTCCTCTGTCCCTTTGAGTTGTTTAGTTTTCAAGGGGATCAGCCTATTCAACCCGCTGTATATGCATTACATTTAGTCACTGGCGCCCAAAGTCGGTTTCCCGACACAAAATCCCCTAATTTAGGGTTGTTCAATTCTCAGACTTAATATAAGAAATCCGCACCCAACAATGGTTTGGATAAGCTTGTAAAAGTATTCAAGTATTGAATTTATAAACGTAATGTCTAGCTGAACTATTAGCTTTTGACATTTTTAATACAGTTCATGAATCAAGAACTAATAAGCTTCAAGTGCACTAAGTGCGATTTTATAAACAATATGGATGTGGGATAATTTTAAATAATTAAACCACTTCAAGCTTTGACAATAAATACAAGTATAGAAACTTGTTCAACAATAAATGAGTAGGGTTGGAGAACTTGTCTGTCTGCTCAGCTACAATAAATGTCTAGCTTTAACTAACTTGCTTTGAAAGACCTAACATTAATAAAGTCGGTCTAATAATTAGTACGGCATATTTGCATAACTATACGCTTAATAATGAACTTATTTACCACACATAAGTACTAACACATAATTTACATTAGTCAAAACAATATTATTAACCTTATAGACCCTTAATCATTTTAGGTTAATAATTTAATAAGTTAGAAAATATTTTTCTTAAATGTTAGACACTTATTAAACTCTTAAACAACTTATTACAATTGTTTAATTAAATCATAATTAAATTCAATTTATTTTATTAACTCAATATCTATTTAATTACTATTTAATCTTGATTAAATAGAAATTAATTAATTAACTCTAGTTATTATTTAAAATAAATAATAACTAATTGTACTTACTTATTATTTAATTATAATTAAATAATAAATAATTATTGACTTAATTTTAACCTTCTTTAATTTAATATTAATCAACCAATAATTAACTAAGTAATTAACCTTACTTATTATTTAATTTAAGGAAATTAAATAATAGTTTACTAATCTTAATCCTCTTTAATTATTATTTAATGTCAATTAAATAATAATTAATTATTTAATTAATTTTAATTATTATTTAAGGTTAAATAATAATAAAATCATTCTTATTTATTATTTAAATTAAATAATAAATTATTACTCTAAATACTTAATTTCTATTAATCGTTATTTAATGCTAATAAATAATAATTAATTACTTAATTATCCTTATTTATTATTTAATAATATTTAAATAATAAATAATTAATTTATAAATTTTATCTCTCTTTAAGTATTATTTAATAGGAATTAAATAATAATTGCTAATTTATCACCTTTATTTATTATTAACATTTAAAATAATAAATAAATAATAAATTTATTTAACTTAACCATGATTAGCTAACTAGATTAATATTTAAAATATTTAAATATTAAACTTAATGAAAAATATCCTCCCCAATATTATTTTTGTATTATTATTATTTTTATTATAATTTTAAATTAATTTTTAAATATTTAAATTAATTAAAATTAACCCGAATGATATTTCCGTAAATAAGTTGAAAACTGATCCGAGGGCAAAATGGTCATTTCGCCGAAAAAAACACGGAGGGGCAGTCTGGTAATTTCGCAGAAAACCGTGTTCGCGCATTGCGCGCGTCTTCAGAAACAACGGGCCAAAACGGTGTCGTTTTGAGAAACCGGAAACGGCTTCCGCGCGTACGCGCAAAGTAACTTTTTACGGACGCTAAACGACGTCGTTTGGCTTCGCGTTTTTCAGCCTATGAACTAGCGCGCATTGCGCGGTTTTTTTTTTTTTTTTTTTTTTTTTTCTTTAGCAGAATGTGAACAGTGTCCGGTAATACACACTTTAATAAAAATTATACCATCAAGTAAACTTTAAATCCTCAATAAAAATCCAAAAAAATTACCAATCACTTAATATCAATTTATAACATAAAAATTTAATTTTTCATGATTTAATATCATATTTTGTTTATAAAAAATTTTACATCACATAAACTACCACAAATCATAACTTTTTGTGTATAACTCCATTTTGAGTGATTCAAACTTTGTTTTTCTCATGATTTAATATTCTATAATATTATAACATTAAACCTAAGGTTTGTAAAAATATTTTTGGTCATACATTCTAAGACTTGTTTATACACTTCTAAACATATATTTTAGCATACAAAATATACCAAAATACAAACCAAGCATGTTAAACTCAAGCATGGCATAAATATTACTATTACACATTATTAACTATATTAACATATTTATACACACATGTTAGTTTATTTAATTTAAAACAAAAATTAGATTTAGAATAACCATTACCTTAATTTAATGACTATCTTCATTTTTCTTCCAAAATAGGTTGTGAATGGCATGAACAAAACTAACTACTCCTTCTTCCTCCTTAGTCTCTCAAATATTATGCTCTCACTAAAGCTTTTCTCAAACTCTCTCTTTTGGACTTGGAGAAAAATAATGAAGTGCAATATTTACCAATTTCAAGTATACTTGCCAAATTCTTAGATACACAAATTATATCTATAAGTCATGATGCTCCTACTTGGATACTTACACAAGAAAGTTAGCCCATGACTTAGTTGGTGAGGATTTTGTGGGAAAAGACTTTCCCAAAAATCAAAAACAAGCAACCTAATATTAAATAAATGAAAAATCAAATAATAATAATAACAATAAAAAAAAAAACAATACACTTTCTCTTCTCCTTATTGCCGGCAACATCACTTATGTCCCAAAATAATAGTCATTTTGCTTACTTTAATAAATAAATAGTTTAATTAAGTATTTTTCAAGTGGGCCAATCATTGGGCTTTAATTTAAAATACCAATTGAGTTTCTATTAAATTGTTTGGGCTACTAAATTGTCAAATTTTATTATTCTCCACTTGGGCTACTAATTGACCCATGTTGGGTTAATTTAATAATTTACACATTAATTATTCAATCCATGATTAAATAAATAATTAGATTGAATAAATAATTAAATATTTTAACCCATAAGTATTAAATTACTAAATGGACTAATAAATATTATTATTAATATTTCACATTATTTACATTAATTAATAATCATATTAATTAATTTATTATATTTAATTCACTCATTATATTCAATTTAATTGAATATTTAATTAATAGGAAACTTATCAATTATTTTGCTATTAAAACTTTAGGGTTTGTTCACTAATTTAATAACATATTAGTGACCCCCTTTAATTAATTCTAGTAATTAATTACATAATTATTTAATCACATAATTAATTAATCACATAAAAAGATTTAAATAATCTTGTAAAACTAACTCGTTAGAAATTAAATTAATAATTTAATTAATAAAGACGTGAAATGTAAGACCCCGAATTTTATGAAATACAAAATTTAATTTTTCTTCATATATATTTTTTTTGAAACAGTAAGTGGTTAAATTAACAAAATTGAAAGTTAAGGATGTTATGTGCAAATTTTATTTTGTCGGACAATATTTGCTTTGTCGAGGAATATTCGTTTGGTCGGGGAATATTCGTGCCGTACGACGGCGCCGAAATAATAAATTATTGGTGGACCCCACAACGGAATATTTGTCGGATATAGAAAACGACAGAAGTAACCTTTTTAAATAAAAATAGTCAACGGAACTGTTAAAATACCGGTGATAAAAGAATAGTAGCATACGGTAGTTTATGGTATTTTCTGTAGCACACGGTACTCTACAGTAACACACGGTATTGCATAGTGTCTCATATTATTGGTCTGATAATTGACACCGTAACTGTTACGCATCATTTCATCGATAATTGTCACTGCATAATATTTTATATTATCAATTCAATAATTGTTGTTACACAGTATTTTGCATTATTGATTTAATAATTGTCATTACACTGTATTTTATATCATTGAGTCAATAATTGTTGTTGCACTGTTTTTAAAATTATTGAACCTAATAATTGTCACAGTAACATATGCACAGTAATTCACATTATTGAATCAATAATTGTCATTACACAGTAACGTATGCTTTATTTTACATTATTGTTATCTCTATTATGATGTTATTTAAACAGTTGTATTTCATTAATTTATTGACTTGATATCTAAGAGCTAACTATACTGTATTTATAACAATTAGTCATAATAATTGAATTGATAAAGTTATTTGTTTATAATATAAAGTTAGGTGATTATTAGGTGATATGAAATGAATGGTGTAGATTAAAGTGGAATAATTGAATTGATTTGTTTATAATATAAAGTTAGGTGATTATTAGGTGATATGAAATGAATGGTGTAGATTAAAGTGTGAATTATTGTTGAATAATTGAATTGATTTGTTTATAATATAAAGTTAGGTGATTATTAGGTGATATGAAATGAATGGTGTAGATTAAAGATAATATAATATTTGAAATGGATGGTGTAGATTAAAAGATGATCTTTAAATGAACGGTTTAGATTAAATGAATGATAAGATTTTTGGCTATAAATAGAAGCCTTAACTTAAGGATTTTTCATAAACTTCCTTACTTGTTCTTTCTTTATCTCTCTAAATACTTTTTGTGTAAGTTCTCTCTAAGTGTTCTTAAGTCATTCCTAGTTTTGAAATCTTTTGCATTCTTCTTTGAATTCCCGAGTAGAATTTTCTTATGTACAGCAACTCTTTCGAAAAATCGTAGTAAATTCATTATTTGTCAGAATTTAATGAATTAAAAGCCTGTCTCTTCAGTTTTTCGTCCTCTACAACTTTGAAGAAGGAAGAAAAGTCATCTGAAATCATCTTCATGTCTTAAAATACTAAAAACCGTAACCTATTCTGATTTTCGTCACTATTTTCAGTCTTAGTTTTGAAAATTCATAACTCATTCATATTAACTCCGAATTGAGTGATTCTTGAGTCTATGCCGTCTATCTTTCCGAGTGTAACATTATTTTAAAAGCATAAAGAGATTTTAAAAACTCTAGAAGACTCAAAAGTCAGATTCCTTACTGCTACAAACAAGGAAGGATTTGTTCGGCTATAAACTTGTTTCACAATATCAAGGTAAGGAATGTCATCTTCTTTCATCTTCTATTATTAAAACTTACTACGGTAAGGGATACCATCTTTTTCATCTTCCATTATTCAAACGTACTATGGTAAGGGATTATCATTATTTGATTCTCGATAATAATATTGTTTCTTCCTTACTCATAAGACGTGCCTTTTATTTCCATGTATTAAATTGTGGGAATAACCTTACGGAGCGGATTGCCGCCTGTTGGTGAATAACCTTTCGTATTCATTCATTATTAATCTCTGAGAATAACCTTACGGAGCGGATTGCCGCCTGTTTGGTGAATAACTCTTTGTACTCAAATTCTATTAAATTGTGGGAATAACCTTACGGAGCGGATTGCCGCCTGTTAGTGAATAACCCTTTGTATTAATTTTCTCCACCTTTTGTTAATCAAACCTGCTACGGTAAGGGATATTATTTTCTTTCATACTCCTAAATCGAAATTTATTATGGAACTATTGCTTCTATAATTCCTGAAAATATTATATGTTCCATAATAGTTGAACTTCATTATTTCAACTGAACCTTCCTATTTTCTGAACCTTTCTATTGAACTGTAACCGTTATTCTGAACTGTGGATCTTGAATATCATTTTTAAATTTTACTTCACATCATGTTGACAATTTGGATATTATTTGAATCTGCACAAAGTAAACTTTCGATATTTATTGTTCATCCTATTTCTTCTGTTCATCAATTGTCTCACTATCATTTGAACTAATCTTCAAGAATCAAGCTGTTGTGAACATCTGTGGCCGGGGGCACAGATGTGATATATTTGTTGAACAGATGATAGGTTAAAGGCGATATAATAGGTTAAAGGCGATACATCTGTTCGGTGTCTTTTATGGCACGTGGTGAATGTTCTCTTTGGCCTGTAGTGCAAAGATGAACTGTTGATTGGTATGATTATGACCAAAGGCTGAATCTGGTATAATCATGACCGTTGGTGCTATATTGAATATCTTTGGCCCGTAGTGCAAAGATGAACTGTTGATGTGCATGATTATGATCAGGAACTGTGAATTTATATTATCATGACTAATGGTATTTCAGATGATAAAAGTTGATGATGTTTTTACGAAAAAGAGAAGCGAATGGACATTATAATCTGCATTATTCTTCTAATAGATTGCTCATTCCGCTGCTATTATTGATCTGAACATTGTTTAAGAATTTAACTGCAGTTTTTGATATAAACCTTGTATTCTATTGTATTCTATCAAGAACTCAACTGTTGAAGGCTAATGATAATTTATTCGTCATTATCTTAGTCATGATATTTCTTACTGGGCTATTTGAGCTCACCCTTTTTTTTGTTCCATTGTTTTTCAACAGGAAATGAAAACATAACAGGGTCTAGCCGGGGAATGGAGTGAGGGTCCGAGGAATAGTTATCATAGTCTTCACGTTTTGTAAAATAGTGTGGCAATAATAGTGAAGATTTAGTTGTGTATTATTATACACTGTATTGTAGTACGTTGTGCTTTGTTGTAATAATTTTATTGTAGTCTTTTGACGACTCATGTTTGGGCTGTGTGGGCCCAGATTTGGGGGCGTCACATGAAAATTCTAGGACATTACATTTGTGACGCCCCCAAATCTGGGCCCACACAGCCCAAACTTGAGTCGTCAAAATACTACAACAAAATTATTACAACAAAGCACAACGTACAACAATACAGTGTATAATAATACACAACTAAGTCTTCACTATTATTGCCACACTATTTTACAAAACGTAAAGACTATGATAACTATTCCTCGGACCCTCACTCCATTCCCCGGCTAGACCCTGTTATGTTTTCATCTCCTGTTGAAAAACAATGGAACAAAAGAAAGGGTGAGCTCAAATAGCCCAGTAAAGAATATCATGACTAAGATAATGATGAATAAATTATCATTAGTCTTCAACAGTTGAGTTCTTGATAGAATACAATAGACTACAAGGTTTATATCAAAAACTGCAGTTAAATTCTTAAACAACGTTCAGATCAATAATAGCAGCGGAATGAGTAATCTATTAGAAGAATAATGCAGACTATAATGTCCACTCGGTTCTCTTTTTAGGAAAAACATCATCAACTTTTATCATCTGAAATATCATTAGTCAAGATAATACAAATTCACAGTTCCTGATCATAATCATGCACATCAACAGTTCATCTTTGTACTACGGGCCAAAGATATTCAATATAGCACCAACGGTCATGATTATACCAGATTCAGCCTTTGGTCATAATCATACCAAACAACGGTTCATCTTTGCACTACGGGCCAAAGAGAACATTCACCACGTGCCATAAAAGACACCGAACAGATGTATCGCCTTTAACCTATTATATCGCCTTTAACCTATCATCTGTTCAACAAATATATCACATCTGTGCCCCCGGCCACAGATATTCACAACAGCTTGATTTTTGGATGATTAGAATGATATAAATGATGAACAGAAGAAATAGGATAACAATAAGTATCGGAAGTTTACTTTGTACAGATTCAAATAATGTCCAAATTGTCAACATGATGTGGAGTGAAATTTAAAAATGATATTCAAGATCCACAGTTCAGAATAACGGTTACAATTCAATAGAAAGGTTCACGTAAATAGGAAGGTTCAGTTGAAATAATGAAGTTCAACTATTATGGAACATATAATATTTTCAGGAATTATAGAAGCAATAGTTCCATAATAAATTTCGATTTAGGAGTATGAAAGAAAATAATATCCCTTACCGTAGCAGGTTTGATTAACAAAAGGTGAAGGAAATTAATACAAAGGGTTATTCACCAACAGGCGGCAATCCGCTCCGTAAGGTTATTCCCACAATTTAATAGAATTTGAGTACAAAGAGTTATTCACCAAACAGGCGGCAATCCGCTCCGTAAGGTTATTCCCACAATTTAATAGAATTTGAGTACAAAGAGTTATTCACCAAACAGGCGGCAATCCGCTCCGTAAGGTTATTCCCACAATTTAATAGAATTTGAGTACAAAGAGTTATTCACCAAACAGGCGGCAATCCGCTCCGTAAGGTTATTCTCAGAGATTAATAATGAATGAATACGAAAGGTTATTCACCAACAGGCGGCAATCCGCTCCGTAAGGTTATTCCCACAATTTAATACATGGAAATAAAATGCACGTCTTATGAGTAAGGAAGAAACAATATTATTATCGAGAATCAAATAATGATAATCCCTTACCATAGTACGTTTGAATAATGGAAGATGAAAAAGATGGTATCCCTTACCGTAACACGTGACTGGATATTGATTTAAATGAGGTTGATTAACTTGAACAGTACACGTATACTTATAGATCTTCACAAATACTCAAGATGACTTAAGCACACTTAGAGAGAACTTTCACAAGAAGTATTTAGAGAGAGAAAGAAAGAACAAGTAAGGAAGTTTATGAAAAATCCTTAAGTTAAGGCTTCTATTTATAGCCAAAAATCTCATCATTCATTTAATCTAAACCATTCATTTAAAGATCATCTTTTAATCTACACCATCCATTTCAAATATTATATTATCTTTAATCTACACCATTCATTTCATATCACCTAATAATCACCTAACTTTATATTATAAATAAATCAATTTAATTATTCAACAATAATTCACACTTTAATCTACACCATTCATTTCATATTACCTAATAATCACCTAACTTTATATTATAAACAAATCAATTCAATTATTCAACTTTAATCTACACCATTCATTTCATATCACCTAATAATCACCTAACTTTATATTATAAACAAATAACTTTATCAATTCAATTATTATGACTAATTGTTATAAATACAGTATAGTTAGCTCTTAGATATCAAGTCAATAAATTAATGAAATACAACTGTTTAAATAACATCATAATAGAGATAACAATAATGTAAAATAAAGCATACGTTACTGTGTAATGACAATTATTGATTCAATAATGTGAATTACTGTGCATATGTTACTGTGACAATTATTAGGTTCAATAATTTTAAAAACAGTGCAACAACAATTATTGACTCAATGATATAAAATACAGTGTAATGACAATTATTAAATCAATAATGCAAAATACTGTGTAACAACAATTATTGAATTGATAATATAAAATATTATGCAGTGACAATTATCGATGAAATGATGCGTAACAGTTACGGTGTCAATTATCAGACCAATAATATGAGACACTATGCAATACCGTGTGTTACTGTAGAGTACCGTGTGCTACAGAAAATACCATAAACTACCGTATGCTACTATTCTTTTATCACCGGTATTTTAACAGTTCCGTTGACTATTTTTATTTAAAAAGGTTACTTCTGTCGTTTTCTATATCCGACAAATATTCCGTTGTGGGGTCCACCAATAATTTATTATTTCGGCGCCGTCGTACGGCACGAATATTCCCCGACCAAACGAATATTCCTCGACAAAGCAAATATTGTCCGACAAAATAAAATTTGCACATAACATCCTTAACTTTCAATTTTGTTAATTTAACCACTTACTGTTTCAAAAAAAATATATATGAAGAAAAATTAAATTTTGTATTTCATAAAATTCGGGGTCTTACAACATTAATCCATCTTCTATTTTTAATACTTCTAATTCTATATCACTATTTTAATTAAAAATAATCTCTTGTTTAAAATTCGCATGTTAAAATTAAAAACTGTAATACAAAATAATAATTACTTTCTTTTTTCGTCTTCATACAAATCGCAAAAATATGTAATCTGAATTTTGGGTCTTGTAAAGTCCTAAAAATCTTCTCATATTTTTACGAAAATTGTAACTCTCGAAAAATACACGAAATAGGATTAACAATAACTCAATTTGGAGTTAATATAACTAAGTTATAAATTTTTAAAATTAGGTCTAAAACAGTGACATGAGTCAAGACATATTGCAGTTTTCAGTAATTTAATATAAGAAAATAGTATCAAATAACTTTTCTTTTTCGCTAACATTAAAGAGGACAAAAATTTTAAGAAATATGTTATGGATTCACTCAATTCTAACTTGGGATGAAGTAATTACAATTTTTTCTAATTGGCTACGGAGCATATATTATAGGAAATTTAACTAATTAAGTTATAATAGGATTATGTTACATCTTACCTTCTTTAAATACACGTAGGAAACAATATGACTTACCAAAATTCCAATGAACGCTTAACTTCAATTAATTCAATTATCTATGAATTCTTTTTGCTAATCCAAACAAAATAAAAAATTAATAATTTATTATTCTAATTCAGTTAAGCTTTTAAAAAAAATTAAATTAATATTTAATTATTAAAAAAAATTCCGGTTATTGCAGCTAAACCCTTTATTTGCTTGTTCCAACAGCTTATTTTAAAGTCCCTTATTTATCTCTGTCCTCACAAATTGCCTCGGTCCAAATCAAACATACAGAATATTGAAATTCGGTTACTTCCTTCCAAACCTTAATTTTCGCGGCTCTCTCGCTATTAGCCCGCGCATTCCCTACCGAGATAGACACCAGCTCCCTCCCTCCCTCTCTCTTTCTCTTTCTCTCTCTCTAAATGCAAGCCCTATGTTTCCGTAATTGTTTCTTTCCAGATGATTTTTCTGGAGATACAAGCTTGAAGAATAATTTTACCCTAAGTAGATATCTCTTTCAATTTGTCTTAGCATTCTAATTTCGATTTCATTCAATGACAATTTGTGCATAAGCTATAATTTATTTTATGTCAATCATGAAGGCCATTTACTTTGATTTCTTACAGAAATTTAATGAATATGGCTTCTTTTCATTTAATAAATGGTAACTACAGAAGATAGGATCATAAACATATTTAAGATTCTAGATCCTGAATAGTGGATTTTCTGAGCATACGAGGTACTTTGTTATGTATCATAATTTTCCTTTCAGTATGTGATGTGTTTGTGGATGCAGGTTTTCCTTTGATACATTATATAGTTCCCTTTCCATCAAAAGTTCCACTTGGATTATCCATTGAATGCTGACGTTAATATCACCTTCTCCTATGCATCTAGCTAGCTATACAAAATGTTTGATTGTGGTTACAAGTATGGCAGGCAAGGAGAGAAATTTGTAAGGTATAAAATAGACAGTATATTCTACCATATCTACTACAGATTTTTTTTTGTTTTTCATATTTTCGTTAGTGCATAAAAAAGTCTATATCCCGATATTCTTTTCTTACGTGTTAAAGGATTGCAGTGTTATTTAAGACATGTTACATTGATCATGAAAATGCATCATGGATTCTCTTGCTAAAAATATGCTCACAAATGAATAACTTTTTGTTCATTGAGCTCCAGTACCCTGCTTTCTTTACCATGTAGCAATCAAATATGTTTGTCTTATGAATTTGTCCGGTGGATTTTTTTGGCATAAACAAAAATTACTTACAACCTAAAGTGTATGTTTATTGGAGCACCATTCATATTTTTTTTTTTCTCAAGTTTGTGTATATGTAAATATTTTTTCTTTACTCTTGCAATTGGTCTCCTCTGAAGGACTAATTATACTTCTTTGCTGAAATATGTCCCAAAAATAGAATGAATCTAATATTTGGGTTATTTGTACAATCAGTTTTACATTTTTGCATACATCATGTATCATATTTATTGTTTTTCTTTCAAATTTCTATCCAGGTTCAGGAAAAGTTAAAGATGTGGAATAGTTTAATATTTCTCTTGCCTAGGAGAATGACACTGTCGAGGAGATAGTTTCCTAGGTTTTTTAATGATGAGTTATATGCTTAAATTGTTATCAATTTTTCTTGGAAGGTGAACTTTTTGTTGGTTGAAGCACCCCCCCCCACCCCCCACCCCCCACCCCAAAAAAAAATATAACAATAATAATTTTGCTTTGAAGTACGAGAATTATTAAGCTCAGTACCTGCTCTGACACCCTGAATACTGGACTGCCAAAATTAAATTGTAGACATCAAAACTTGATTGAAGTTTTAACTAATGCTAACTTCTACTGCAGCTTTGATTGTTGTGAGATGCTTCATAGTTTGACGGACTTTCGGTTTTGGCATTGACTTAGACATGAGTGTCCGCTTAATGTGTGCCCTCAGAGCACACACTAAGCGCGAAAAATAAGAGATGGGACCCGTTAAAAATTATTTCTTTATATAGTTGCACTGAATTCAATATATGGAGTCCACTAGTATATTATTTTTTTATACATCGAATTCAGTGCACCTACATAAACAAATAATATTATATATCATTTTTTGCACTTAGTGTGTGCCCTAAGGGCACACATTAAGAAAATCCTGAGTTTAATCAGTGTGGTGGTGTTTCTTATTCCCAAGTTTGCTTGAAAAATATCACAGCTAAAAGGCAATAAATGCGGAATGCGACAACAGAATGACTTCTCAAACCCACGAAAATATTTTTGTTAGGATAATAGCTGTAGCTTTGCAATATGAGATCTGGAGATAATGTGTTTTTTTAGTGAGATTTATGTAAAGACTGATGATGAATGCTTTAAAATCTGGAATACAGTCCTTTCTCTTCTTTTTATGCTTATCTTTGTCCAATTATTGACAACCTTGGATAATGACTTTCTTAATACATTGCATATTGTTTTGTTTTTTATTTTATTTTAAAAAATAATAATTTCACAATGTTTTCCCCCTACTTTCCCCCTTACACTATTAGTTTGGATAATGATGGGATTCATTTTCAGCGTACACTATTAGTTTGGATAAAAGTCGTCAATGAGTTGACTTGTCATTATGATTTTAGTAAGATTGACATCTCATTTCGTTGAATAACTCCCATCCTTTTTTATAGGTTGGAAGACTTGGATTCTAGATCATCATTTAAGTCCGATACAGGTGGAATGAAAAGACATGGATTTAGTTTAGAGGGACTGACTAATGCCGGTCTCTCAAAGAATAACCCATCAGTGTCGTTTAGGTTGGGAATAAAAAGAAGATCAGAAGGACTAATGACTTTCAGTCGATCACTAAGATCTGGAGTCACTCGAGCAGTTTTTCCAGAAGATCTCAAAGTATCTAGGGAAAAGATATTTGATCCTCAAGACAAGTTTCTCCTATTTTGGAATAAACTTTTTATAGTCTCTTGTATTATTGCGGTATATTGGGATCCTTTGTTTTTTTACCTTCCTGTATTCAAGGCTGATGAAATGTGCCTTCATATTGATAGAAGTTTAGCACATTTTATTGTAACGGTACGGACCATAATCGACTCTTTCTACCTTTTGCGCATGGCACTCCAATTTCGTACAGCTTATATTGCACCATCATCTCGGGTTTTTGGACGAGGTGAACTTGTAATAGATCCTGCACAAATAGCAAGCAGATATTTACATCGTTATTTCATTGTTGATCTTCTTTCTGTGCTACCTCTACCTCAGGTTTGACATATAATGCTTCCATTTCGCTTCAAAATGATTATGCGTACACATGCATACATAGACTTGAGTTTGCATGCATATGTGATTTTAAATATGCATATGCATGTGCATTTACGAATATATATATATATATATATGTGTGTGTGTGTGTGTGTGTGTGTGTGTGTGTGTGTGAGAGAGAGAGAGAGAGAGAGAGAGAGTAGAAGGGGTGGACGAGAGAATTGAGACTTGAGAGAGAGAGAACCTTGTGATATTCTTGTTTTTGTTGTATCTCTGAAAACTGTAGAGTCCGTGATTTGCTGAGCCCATCTTTAGATTCAATACACCTTCCATGACAAAATGCCAAAAGCTAAGTTGATCAGTAAACCAGAATCATCCTATCAAATTTATAGCCTCATATGGATGGCACAATTCATCATCTCTATCAATTTGATAAAATAAAGTAGGAGAACCACAAGGCATAGTCTTGGATAATGATGCTGAGGATGTAAAATTAGCAAGCTTACTCATTTAATTTGGTTCATACTTATAATTGGTTTTCTAGAAATGATATCTGAATGTATATGAGTTTATTTATTAGAAATATTTATTTTATTGCCAGGTTGCTCTTAATATACCCCTTTCTGAAGTATATGTTTTCCTGTAGGCTTTGTTTCTTGTAACTTCTTGTTTTTTGCAGATTGTTGTTTGGAGGGTTCTTCAGAGAACAAGTGATTCAGATGTATTGGCTACAAAAAAGGCTTTATTGATCCTTGTCCTGCTTCAATGGATTCCTAGGTTTTGGCGGTTTGTGCCACTAATTTCTGAGCAGAAAAAGACCGTCGGTGTATTTGCTGAGTCTGCTTGGGCTGGTGCTGCATACTACTTGTTGTGGTTTGTGCTTGCTAGTCATGTAAGTAGCTTGTCTGATTGGGTATTAGCATGGTTATAATTTAAAATGCAGTCTGTTTTTGGGGCTCTAATATTGATGCTTTAACTTTTTTTTGTTGCTTAAATATCAAACCTTTGATCTTCTTTATTCATACCCTTTGTAAATTGACTATATGCCAGGGTTTTGACATTAGGTATATGCTAAGTACTATGACAAACATCTAAATTCAGAAAATGGTGTTCACTGGTCATTATGGTGTTGAAAATGACTGAATTGTTTAAAGAGGTGCCTTATCTATTCTTCTGAGCTTCATAGCAGGTTAAGATCCTTGAAACTCTGCTGCAAACAGGTTAGGGAGTGAAAAGAGGGTTAGAGCTTCTTAAGTTTTTTAAAGCACTTGAAATGATGTTCCAAGCCAATGGTTATCGTTCTGGTGGTGTTTGGGCATTGGCCACGTTACGGCAGACTTGTCTGATTGAATTTCATCTGTAGCGTACTCTCCTACCACCCCAAAACAGTTATATTGAAAATGGTAAACCAAGGCCATCCACATGGTGTTTTATGCCCTTGTCCTTATCAACAAGCAGAAGAGGCATACTCCGAGATCATCTGCTAGCCAGACGCTCCAACTTCCTTATCCTCCATGACAGACTGAAATTTTTTGAATGAATGAATATGAGAATAGCTATCTTCTGTGAACACACAAACAAACACTTGTGCGCACGTATACAGGAATAAAATTGAAATACTCAAATAACAAGATAGCTAATAGGGTAAAATAAGAAAGTTAGCATTTTACTTGAAAATTAATCCATTCACAGAGACAACAAGCATAACAGCCAGAGTTGGTTAAATCAGCGGCGATACACCTTATGTATCTCCTATTTAATTTTTATTTTCTTGAAGGCGAGAGTGTGAGTCAAGTGTACACTATCTCTTGATGCGGAACGGAAGAAGAAAATTAAGAAGTTAATTATTAATTATTTTGTATTACTGTTTAGCGTTAAATATTGAATTATTTATGTAATTATATTTAGATTAGATTAAGTAGCATATTTTAGTATATTAATTAAGGTAATAGATAGTTATTAGGAGTTATTTCCTTATTTTAAATTAGGTTTTTTACTTGGTTGTAAAGTCGTGGGTTCTCTATATAAAACATTGCAGTCCTTATTTATACTCGGACTTATTTTACTTGGCAGGAAAGTCGTAGGTTTTTTCTATAAAACATTGTAATCCTTGTTTGTTTATTTATTTATATGAGTAAAACATAGTTGTCACGGCACCACGCCGAGATGCGGTGGTAGTTGACCGCCAAGATGTATAGGCAATAAGGCGTCCGTCACGGCTTCCGTACGACGAAAAGTCGTTAACAATGTGCAATTTATACATAATTTATTTTACTTCAAAAGTATATTAGACAACAAAATTTTATATGCATTAAAACTCAAAATATAATAATTAACACTATATAATACAATTAAAAACACAATTATATGAATACTTAACAATCAAAATTTAAAAGTAAAACACTTGACATCGAAAACTAGTAGAACAAGTCAACAAACGGTATGTAGAAAATAAAGAATTTGCTAGGTCATCACACATTACAAGTCTAATAAGTAATAAAATTACACTATGTATCTAGTCCATGTGTAGCTAGTCTATGGGTTATGATGAGTCATGGGTACAAAATGAATTAATCACCTAATTTGGACCAGCTACCAACACGTGAACCTTAGCGGCTCGGCATCCAAGGCGGCGTATTGTCCTTTTCTAGCACCAGGACGGTTAGTCGTCGCCATGACAACTATGGAGTAAAAGCTTTGTGCGTGTTTTTGACATACTCTTCGCCCTTTTGTTCCATCTGAATCTATATTTCTAAATCTTTTATTGACCCCATCCTCAAATCTCACCAGTTATCACCCACTTCAACTCATGATGATTTTACTACCGCTTCTAGTTTTCCAATTATTTGGCGGTAAGACTATCAATGCATTAAATTGCTTTGGTTGTCTTTCTACCAATTTGTGTTGAATGAACCCCTATTTTGAGGCAATACTAGTGGAACTAGGTTACTGCAGCAGAAAGGCGCCATTGAAGATCACACTTCTCTCTCTCTCCCCCATGCATTTTTATTTATTCCATCATTTCTGTTTAGCAGGGTCTTTACAACTGTTCATTTGGAATTGTAATTAGTTCAATAGGGGGCACGAGGCATCTATCAGAGTGGCAATGACATGATAGTAAACACATTATTAATCTATTGCTGCTAGACGGTTATCTAGTGTACTCCACGTGTTATGTCAAAATCAATCCATGGGGAGTGTTAGTTGGAAATTATTATTTTTGCCAACGGTTTGTGACACAATTGTTGAGCCCTTTTATTTATAATGTCACAGGTAGTTGGTGCTTTGTGGTATATATTAGCAGTGGAACGCAAAGATACTTGTTGGGAGAAAGCTTGTATTGATAGCCAGAAGTGTAATAGAGACTTTCTGTATTGTGGACAAGAGGTAACAAAAGAATACACAGAATGGAAAAATATCAGTCGGACTTGGCTTGAAAAAAATTGCTCTGCAAGTGATGGTAATCCACCATTTGACTATGGGATCTATGCACGTGCTATATCATCTGGTATCTCAGAATCTGAGGATTTTGTCCCCAAGTACTTGTTCTGTTTGTGGTTTGGCCTGCAGAACTTGAGGTAAGCTTCTTTTATTCCATTTTTTCCTATGAGAAAATTTCTTTTACTTCTTTGTTTCCGTGCATAATTTTGTTCAGTCCAGTCTGGGTAGGTGTTTCTTCTCCTTTTATTTCCTTTTCATTTGAAGAAGATAAAATAGATCACTTAGGAACTTATTATGGACTTTTTTGTTGATATCCTTAGACCATTCACAGTTCCAGGATTATCAAACTAACTGAAGCCGATTAAACTCAGTCACTAACTTAGCTTTAAGTGCAAAAAGTGGTGAAACCAGAGTTATTTTGATGTAAGACAAGTACGAGCCTGCAGAAAATCTATATTATAAAGGGGGAGGAGGAGATGACAGTTATTTTGCTGTAGTATTATCACAGTTTAGGATAAAATAAAATTCTACTCCTTAACTTCTCTCTCCTACTTCTTCCTGTCCCCTTATTTCTCTACTATATTTTCTCACCAGTTACATTTCTTAAATATTTTTAATACTAGTAGCAAATTAATGATGCATATCACCTCACACTGGCTCCATTTATTAACTCAAAGGTTATATAATTCTTCTAAAATAACTGATTGCGATGAGTCGATCTACTGATTTAGATGCCTTTATAGAGACTAGCTCAAATGTTATTGCATACAACTTGCTAAAAAACTTACTCTCCCTCTAAGATCAATTCAGAGCTAAATATGATTCTTCAGCAAATTAGTTGTCAGAGAACTTGGCGTAGAGTTCACTTAGTTGATTGGGCAGCTTGTATTCTGTTTTTAGCTCTTATAGCTCCAAAGCTAATGTGTTTTTCTTTTGTAGGTTCCCACAGCCTCATTATTTTAATTGGTTTGTTTTTTCATATTTTCAGCACTCTTGGTCAGGGGCTTGAGACCAGTACCTTTGCTTCAGAGATTATCTTTTCCATATTGGTGGCCATTTTCGGGCTCATTCTCTTTGCTCTTCTGATTGGTAACATGCAGGTATGGGTATAACTTATACTTCCGAGGACTTTGTATCAGCTATGTACGGAAATTTGTTTTGTTAAAATATATAATGATATAGCTTCAATTTCTCAAATTAGTATTTGAGGTTGTGATTATCTTATGAAATCATGCCAACCCTATGATGGATTCGTCTACAGTGCTAGCCAATTTAACGTGCAATATTGTCTTCAGCAACTTTTATACTCCTGAAACTGAATTTCTGGCCTCTATTGTTCTTTGATTGTTGTACAAGTTCAGTTATAGTTTCAGTGAACGCAGATATCTGCAAAGTATACCCATAAAACTTCAGTTAACTGCAGTTTTTACTATAGAAGTCTATATAGAGGACATTGAAATGAGATTAAATGAAAACAATGGTATCTTAGTGACCTGCCATTGGAGGTGAGATTAACATGGGAGTTCCATTGATGGCCTAGAAATGGATTGAGAGTTCAGGGGGTGAGGAAGGGAGGTGGTTTCAAACCAACCTGTTTAAATGAAAGGTTTGCTCTGGAATATTTCTAGTATATCTGGTGCTACAGTTATGATGTCAGACGATAGTCCTAAGTGGTCCGGGGGTGCTCTTATTCTGTGCTATCCAATGGCCATGATTATTAATCATTTCCACACAATATTCCATTACAATCATTTCAAGCAGATCAGTTGTCTGATTTGAATATTATCGAGAGTGAGAATGAAACATTGATTTTCATTGATCTTATCCTAAAGTTTGGTTGACTCAACTGCTGTCCCAAGTGCCAACTTTTTAGTAGTTACTATTTCACTTGAATGGGTCAATACAATTAGGAAACCCAACTACTAGCTCTAAGACAAAATTCCCATAGGTGAGTTCCTACTTATTCTCATTTATTCCACTCTAACGACCTTCAATTATCAAACTCAACATTGCAGTTCATTTGAGCCAATGAATTGAGAAGAACGTTTTGAATAGTTTATTGGAAGATACAATTATTTATCCTATTTCACTGTTACATGGCCTATGTAGGAGTGCAGGTGTTCATATGAGCTTATGCATCAGATGTTTCTAGTCTTCAGATTTAATAATATGGGGAAGACGGGCATAATACTTGTTATTATTGATTTGCTTAGCATTTGAAGTAGGTTCCTTAGTAAACTTCAAGCTATTTCCTATATCAGTGTCCGGCATTTTAGAGTTCTTTAACTTGTGATGAGTACAGACGTATCTTCAGTCTCTTACGGTTCGGCTTGAGGAGATGAGAATCAAACGCCGTGACTCAGAGCAGTGGATGCATCATAGAGTACTTCCACAGGAGCTCAGGGAAAGAGTTCGGCGTTATGATCAGTACAAGTGGCTAGAAACAAGAGGAGTTGATGAAGAGAGCATAGTGGGGAGTCTACCAAAAGACCTCAGGAGGGATATTAAGCGCCATCTCTGTTTGAATTTGGTGAGAAGGGTAAGTATTAATATCCCTCATCTTTTAATCTTTTATCCGTTGTTTAATAACATTATGTTATATATTGTGACTGAATATGGTAAGAAAACTGAAATTCTGCCCATTGACCTTTTTTTATGTCATTAACAAAATCTAGTATTACTGGATTTGAAGGTTCCTCTGTTTGAAAACATGGACGAACGTTTGCTCGACGCCATTTGTGAGAGACTGAAACCAAGTTTGTACACACAGAATACTTACATAGTCCGAGAAGGGGACCCAGTTAATGAGATGTTATTCATTATTCGTGGTCGCCTAGAGAGTGTAACCACAGATGGTGGGAGAAGTGGTTTTTTCAACCGAGGTTTCTTGAAAGAAGGGGATTTTTGTGGGGAGGAGCTCTTAACATGGGCCTTGGATCCCAAGTCTGGTTCTAACTTACCGCCGTCCACTCGAACTGTGAAGAGTTTGACAGAAGTGGAGGCATTTGCCTTAATAGCAGATGAGATGAAGTTCATTACCTCACAGTTCAGGAAACTTCACAGCAGACAGGTTCAACACACTTTCCGTTTTTATTCGCAGCAGTGGAGGACTTGGGCTTCTAGCTTTATCCAAGCAGCATGGCGCCGGTATTCTCGGAGGAAAATTCTGGAACTTCGCCGGAATGAAGAGTTCAATCAAGAAGAAAGTGGAGAAGAGGCAGAAGAAGCAGCTTCATTGATTAGGAGCACTTCAACAGCCAGGTTTCGTACAACCATGTTAGCATCAAGGTTTGCAGCTAATGCTCTGCGTGGAGTGCAAAGGCTCCGCTCAAGGAGTACAAGGGGTTTGGTGAAACTACCGGCAAAACCTCCAGAACCCGACTATACATCCGATGATGCAGATTAATCAGTTTTCATATTGTTGACCGCAATTTTATGGGATGACAAGGAAAAGTATAGAATGAGATTATAGTTTTTTTTGTCATGTTTGCAAATTTTAGAAATGAATGAATGAAATGAGATTTTAATTAAATTTTTTATTGTTTGTGAGTTTAGAAGCACAGAAGGGAAAGAAAAATATTTTTATTTTTAAACTACACTATTACTATATTATCTTTACATGTATAAATATAAAAAATAATATAATTTAACAATGTATATCTATTAAAATTATTTTGCTTGATCCTTTTTTTTTGCTTTGTTATACACACACAAAAATATTTCCCCTTCTCAACATCACTTTGGTTAACATTTGCTAAGAAAATTATTTTTAAAAATATTTTATTTTATTGTCATAATTTTATTATCTTGTCATTCCTATAAAATAAATTTAAATTTTTAATATTTTCAAAATTTATTAGTAGGACTCTATTTGTTGAATTGAGAGAGATTTTTTATAAAAAAGAAAAGAAAAGAAAATCGTTCTTTTTTTATTTATTTCTAGGTGTCTGTATATTGTGTGTGTGTGTTTGTACACACACATATCGTTAACCACTTACAACAATATTATAATTGCTAAATAATCATTTATTTAAAATTTTACAACATCTCTTTTTATTCTAGAATCGCAATCTTTATAAATTCATAGTATGTCTCAATATCATACATAATACGAGTTCATTTTATTACAATCTATTTGAGTATTTAAACACTCACAATATATACTAATCATTTCTTTAATTACACAATCATTTTACTTGTCCAATACAGACTCATAACTACAACAATCACTTAAACTTTCGATGAAAGTAATACGCATTCCTTATCCTTGATCTTTAATAAAATCTTCGGATATCTTGCACTTATCTGAAAGTGTTTATTTTATAGCAAGAGTGAGCACAACGGCTCAACAAGTCTAACAGTTACACATAATGCATTGCATGCTTCATATATTAAACATACTTTGCATTTTATACGTACATTATGTTTTTCATGCTTTTCATTTTATGAATGTTTCATACTTCTTATGCGTCGCATATAATACACAACTAGCATCTATCAAGTCATGTTTCATATTCTGTACATACTTCACATATAATCATACTTCATGCTTTTCACATATCACAAAATATCATCAATATATCTTCATATCAATAATTTAATATAACATCGTTACATAATAATACACATATGAGCAAATTCTGAAAAAACTTGTCTAGTTCGCTTATACCATTCATGTTTATTTTGCGTCTTTCGTTCAGTCTACAATTTATATATGAAATTGACACCATCATTAGTTGAAATGACTATTACTTAGTCTTTATATAAGACTCTAACTTCAAATTATTAACTCTTAAGATGTCCGACAAACGAACCCTTAAGTTTCGGACAAAAACCCTAGCCTAAAATTTAATTCGGACATATCGGGTACGCTTAACCAATTTACGTCTTCACTACACGTCATCGTACAACCCACTTTTAATAAGTTGTCTAAATTAGTCACAAATGAACTGTTTACATTGGTTTAATTCAATTAAACTTTCTTCTTTTATATAACTTAATGATTTGGACATTTAATAATGTACCAAATACCTCAAAATATTATCTACATTTGATAATATACAACTACATTCAAATATTATTAACCATTTAATAATATTTGAATCACTTATTAATATTATTAACTATTTAATAATATTTTAATCTCTTACTAATATTATTAACCATTTAATAATATTTTAATCTCTTATTAATATTATTAACCATTTAATAATATTTTAATCTCTTATTAATATTATTAACCATTTAATAATATTTGAATCACTTATTAATATTATTAACTATTTAATAATATTTTAATCTCTTACTAATATTATTAACCATTTAATAATATTTTAATCTCTTATTAATATTATTAACCATTTAATAATATTTTAATCTATAATATTATTCATCATTTAATAATATTTTAATCTCTTATTAATATTATTAACCATTTAATAATATTTTAATCGCTTACAAATATTATTCACCATTTAATAATATTTTAATATCTTATTAATATTATTAACTATTTAATAATATTTTAATCTCTTACTAATATTATTCATCATTTAATAATATTTTAATCTATTATTAATATTATTAACCATTTAATAATATCTTAATCGCTTACTAGTATTATTCGTCATTTAATAATATTTTAATCTCTTATTAATATTATTAACCATTTAATAATATTTAAATCACCTATTAATATTATTAACCATGTAATAATATTTTAATCCCTTATTAATATTATTAACCATTTAATAATATTTTAATCACGTACTAATATTATTCACCATTTAATAATATTTTAATCTGTTATTAATATTATTAACTATTTAATAATATTTTAATCTCTTACTAATATTATTCATTATTTAATAATATTTTAATCTCTTATTAATATTATTAACCATTTAATAATATCTTAATCGCTTAGTAATATTATTCGTCATTTAATAATATTTTAGTCACCTATTAATATTAGTAACCATGTAATAATATTTTAATCCCTTATTAATATTATTAACCATTTAATAATATTTTAATCTCTTATTAATATTATTAACATTTTAATAATATTTTAATCACGTATTAATATTATTAATCATTTAATAATATTTTAATCACTTATTAATATTATTAACCTTTTAATAATATTTTATCCATTTACTAATGTCATTAATTATTTAATAACGTTTTTATCTCATACTAATATTATTCACCATTTAATAATATTTTTATACTCTTCAAACAATACCAATAGTTAAAATTTTTATTTAGTTAACTTTAGTCTTTGTTTTTAAACATTTAACTACCATTAGGTCACTAATAGATTCTATATATATTGGTTTATTGTTCAAATACATTTATTTTATACTTATTTTAACTTAATTTTTTAAAAAAACTCGACCCGGATTGACCTGACCTGACCCGACCCGACCCGGACAGCTAAAACATGTTTTTGGCAGTGTGTTTGACTGCTGCAGCGGTGGTACAAAATTTCAAAAACCCTAATTTGAGGAGTACCCGACCCTCATTTACTAAAACTGTCATAACTTCCTCATTTTAAAATTTTTTAGGGTGATTCTTGAGTCTATTCTCATCAGAATTTCCCCCTCTACAACTTCTCTTTAGATTACAAATCCAAATTTCAAACGAAAGTAGGCTTAAAATTGCTTATAAAGACAGAATGAAAATTAGCTTCATAAATTATTGATTCGATTGGTTCAAACATGATGCTACAAGCATTATTTGCTAGACCATCATATTTTATGACTCTACATATATCATATGCATATCATACATCATATATAACCTCTCTAGTTCAAATATTTAACAATATAAAATAAAAAGATCTAGGTTAAGAAATTTTGTAAACCTTTAAAAGAAGATCTTCTTTTTGCTATAGCTTGTTAGATGATGGTTAGAACTCATTCCTTTCCTTATTCTTCCAACGAAAATGACTTCTTTCCTTAGAGTTTCTCTCAAACTCCCCTTAATAGCTCTCAAGCTTCTCCCTCTCTCTATACTTGATGAATAAAAAGTAAATGACCAAAACTCTTGCTAGTTTCTTCTTTCTTCTCTATTTATAGAACCTTTGGGCCCTCATACTTAGGCTCCTAATCTCCCAACACTTGGACACTTAAGGCTTAAACTCATATTTACTATATCTTGGATGGACAACGTGAATAACAATAATGAATGACTTCATTCAATGTTACTTATAAGCAACTTTTGGAGTGAAAATGAAGCAATAGGAAGCAACACTTAACATTCTCATGAGGGGCCCCCTCAAAATTTGGGAATAACATTTATTTTTACCAATTTAGCTTTATTTTTTTATGTCATATATAATTATATAAGCATTCATATATATATATATATACACACACACCAATATATGTATACATATTCACGTATACATGCACAATATTTGCATTTTTATCATATTTGACCATCATTTGACCTTTAAAATGTCACCCATCAATTTGATTACAAACAACATATCACCAACACTTAACCCACATATGGTTAACTCTCTAACTCTCCATAAGACCTAGGGTTAAAGTATTACATAAATTCTCAACCTTAGTTAAATCTCATCTTATTTCTCATGATTAATTTATTTAACCAACATTGGTTAACTTTCTACCAATTCATATACTTACAACATGTATATCTCTACATATTCACCAATAACTTTTTATTTAAATTACATCCTAGCATGAATTAAGGGAATTGACAAAGTAAATGACCAATTTAAATGGAATACAAGCAACATGCAAGCTTCACTTAATCCCCAAGTGGGGCCTCATATTTGGTTAACATTCCACCATTTTTCATTTATTTTTATTATATATACATATATATACAATACTTGCAATTTCTACTAACAATTAACCAATATATGGTTAATTCTTTATAGCATGCAATCCATGGTTAGCTACCAATTCTATCTTGGTAAATTATATACATACATAATTGTATCTATAATATTCTTCCACCAATTAACCCATGTAGGGTTAATTCCCTTATAACAATTTTTTCTAGGGTGAATTCACTAACTCCCTTTAGTTAAGTTTCACCCATCATGTATACATATAATTATGTATCTACACATTTTACTAGCAATTAAACCATGCATAGTTAAAGCTTTAATTTATTTACCACATAGGGTTACTCAATTAACTCATCCATAGTTAATTCTCATAATCACATTCGTTCATTTAGTAATTAATTAATGTTTGGTTAATGTTATCTCTTGCTTACCAACTAGGGTTATTCAATTAACCCTACATTAATTAATTCTCTACACTTACTAATATTTGAAAAATATTTTCTCAACACATTGACCAACATTTGACTTTTAAGTGTTTGAGCTACATAGTTTACTTTTCATTTCATTTAAATTGTTTGGGTTATTCAACATAACTCACACATCTTTCATAACTTGGGCTAGGTAATTAATTCAATTGGACTTCCACACCATTACATATAATACATGCCAATATAATTTAATTAGACTTATATTAGTTACCTCTTGGACTATCATTTAACATAACACTTGAGCTTATTATTTAATTACTTAACTTCATTCAAGTATTCCCATATTAGGCTAACACATATAATCCTTTTGGGCTAGTCCGCTAGTAGTAATTAAATTACTTGGACTCTTTATGAGGCTAAATCCTTAAATTTATTTGGATCTCTTTATTATTACCAACAAGACTTATAATATTTAAAATATTGGGCTTGTTTTAAATTCTTTAATGAACTCTATAATATAATTTGATAATTAAGTTAATTACTTAATTAATTAACTTCTTATTATTGTCATCCTATGCAGTCATTCTAGCTTTTTATAGCTTTAACTCATAACTAATATAATTAACCTAAGTAATTATATTTCACAACATTCCTTCTTATTCTATATTAAAACTAATTAGTTTTATTAAGTATTAATTTACTCATCTTTTTATTTGACTAATAAACACACTTTAGGTATATATATACTTATCAATATAACCACTTTTACTTCTTAATTGAATTTATTTTCTTAATAAATTATCCACATGTATCCTTATAATATTCTCACATTTATCCCTAACAAATAAATTAGGTTAAAAAAATGTTTACTCATTTTCTACACATCTCACTTCTCCAACTCTATATTTTCAACCTTAACATTTAATTAAATCATTTAAGATCTTATCTCAAAATCTTGTAAATATCCTGGTATTACAGTTGACAAAGATGTCGTTGAAATTTGAGTATTTCCTTGACTGAGGATTCATTGTGACTGCAGTACTTCTTTGGCTTTAAAGATTGCCTAGACTAACATTAAAACCAATTGAAATATCATATATCTAGAAAGTATTAGACAAAAATAATTAGGAATCAAGTCACTCAATAAAATATGAAATGTATGTTTTAGTAAAGTAAACATACTAGACTTGTCAAAAGTATTTACCCTAATATATTGTGCCCCACTTGATATGTAAGAATCCCCGCTTACAGATACAAAAATACCAAACTTAGTCTTACCTCCAGTTCTTTTTCTCCTTCTCCCTCCTTGGTGGCCTACCTCTTTATTTTCCTTACCTCTACTACTTGGAGGCCTACCTCTATCTTTCCTTTTACCTATACTTTTAGTTTGTGCATCTCTAACTTTTATATTAGTAATATCTCTACCTCTCCCTGCACTACTAGTTGCTTCTCTACCTCCACTACCAGATGCATCTCTACTTTCACTACTAGATGCATCTCCCTCTGCACAAGTAGATGCTCATTTCCTTGCATTAGTAGATGTTTATCTACTTGATCCATTTTCTGCAACTGCAATAATTAAAGTAAAAATTGTTACTTTGTAAATCAAGTAAGTAAAATAAAAACTTAGTCATAGAGTAAGTTGCAGTTACCTTTTTTCTTTTTGAAGCCTTTCAATTGGTATGTTATTGCAAGTCATACTGTTATGACCAACTTGATTGTACCTCGAGCATGTCATCGGTATTTATTTTTTTAACATTCTTCCACTTGAACCTAATTTATATTCCTCATATGGATCTTTAATCCTTTGATTCTTTCACCTCCCCGAAAGTATTTTCAATTTTGGGGCTAATCTTCTTTCCTGAAGGATCCCATAGATTTGGTCCATTTATTACTTTCAATGAAAACTAGAAAGATACTAAGTAGGCATCTCTTTTAAGCATTAGATGGACATATTCTTCTGGCTCCTCCGTTTGTTCATAAATAGCAGCAACTATATACCTACAAGAGATAATACTATCAAGATCTCAAACTTTGCAAGGACAAGTCCTGTTCACCAGACTTACCGTCCTACCTTCAAGTCCACCATTAGGAAAGGGAGTTAGAGAAAGCCTAGGGTAAACTTACCTTCATATAATGTTGGTTAATTTTGAAATATTCTAACTTATGTTAAAGGAGTAAACGTGAACATATGACAGTAAAAAAAGATACTTCATAAAAAATAATATAATTTATATATTTTTTAAATTTCACTAAAAAGTCATTTAATAAAATTTATTAATAGTAGCATTAAATGATCTAATATATTAAGTTTTATTATAATTTTATTAACAAATAATTACTACTTAACTAATAATTTATTATTTTTCAAATTAAACATAGATCAAAATCAAATTCTTTATACTTGTAAATTTTGTAATAGAACTCTTATTGTATAATAAAGGGAGGATTACTTTAGATAATCTTATGGGCATTCTAAACACGGGATCAAAGATGTTTTTTTAGAATTATAAAAGAACACGGTTAAAAGTTTTAAATTTTTTATCTTAAAAAGTGTCATAATTAATTTATTACTATTATATTAATTAAATAAATTTTTTATGATTAGTTATTATATAAAATATTTAATGTTATATTCTTTGAGACATATTTGAAATAAAAATTTAGAGACCTGATGTGATAAAAAAGAGTAAGTGCAAGTGCACAATGTCAAATTGAAAAACTGACAAGTACAAGTCGAACTCATAAAAACTAGATTAATTTTAAAATATCTTTAATATGTATTTTAAGCGAATTATAAATAAAGATAAAAAATTGATTAACTATAATTAAACAATAATTAAACTAATTTGAATATGAAAACTACTAATAAGGATGCAATATATGAATTCGAATTTATTAAACAATAAACATAACAAATAATTCAATTTATTTTGTTTTTATAACTCAAATTATGCCAGTGATTTGGTGTACATTATTCAAAAAAATAAAATAATCAAAATTCAAATAAAAATTAACTATTTTTTGACTTCCTTTTAATTTAGTAATTTTATAATTAACTTGAACAAGTATAAATTATAAAAATTTAATGATTAATTATAACCCATTAAAATTTCTTCGAGTAACAATGAATTATGAAAAATTCATATCTTAATAATAATCTATCAAAACTTTTTCATTAATTTAAAATCACATAAGAATTAGAAAATGAATGTATTTTAATAATGAAACACGAGAGCGAAATCAAGTAAGCATTAAAGCACAATTAATAGAAGAGATGGAGAAATATTGTCATGAATAATTATTTTATTTTCATTCTAGATCTAAAAAATTAGCTAGACATTAAACTAAATAAAATAATTAACGTAAAGAAGAAGAATAAGATTAGACATAAAATAAGAAAACTCCCTTTATTTAAGTTCTTCCAACGATTCCAACGAATATACAATGAACGAGCGTACAATGAATAATAAGTAATTTATTCTGCTCATACTCCTAACCTAAATTAATACACAAAGTTAATTTAAATACATAATTAATATATAATTTGCTCTCGACACTCTTCTATTTACAGGCATTGATGCTTTAATTAATTTCCTAGTAAGAATTAACTTACTAGTGGCAAATTAACTCCCTTCAAAGAGATATTGTAGATGAACTTTCATTCCCTTTATTAGATTTGAATTACAAACAAAAATTGTTTTACCTCCTTTTTTCTCTTTATAGGAATCTTCTTGACTCTTTCTTTTTATGAATTAGAGTATTAAATATTATTTGATCACTAAAATTTTGACTATATAATAACAAAATATTAAATTGTATAAAAATAAAATAAAATAAAATATATTAATTAAATAAACTAATATAATAAAAAAATAAAATATATGAATTATGAGTCTATCAAAACCCTCAACATTACTGCTTTGACATTACTAATTTAAAAATGAAGAAGGAGAGGATAAAAAGTTAATAATTATCGAAAAAGGCAAAAAGTAGACGGAATAAAAATTAAAAAAAGTTATCGGACTTCTTACAAAATTCACTTTTTGCAGTATTATTTATGGCTTTATGCACCACTGTTGTTATCCTTTTGCAGGGAGAAGTGGATATTTGACTGTATGTTCCACTTCGCACTAATACATTTTGCCACGTGTACCGCATATATCCGAACGATCAAATTTTTACGTATTTTTGCATCAGACTTTACCTATACAAACATAATATTTTATATAAATTTTATTTTAATTATTAAAAAATAAAATTTAATATAATTTTTTGTGTCAAATTTTATTTTTTAATAATGAGATAAAATTTATATTTTGTGTTTAATATTTATATTTAATTATTTATGTAAGTAAATTTTCCTGCTACTCCTATTGCGGGGCCCACGAGTAACTTTAATATGTCCAACCATCTTGGATCAAATCAAATAGTAGTACTCCTACGCTACTCCACTCTGTTCGGCTTTAAACGTCTCTCTCTCTCTCTCTCTCTCTCTTCTTGTTGCCAAAGTTTGCTATCATTGCCGCGTAAGACGAGAGAAGAGAACAATGGAGTTTATGAAGATAATTTGCCCTAGTTCCCCATACGTACGTGTTTACTTAATTGTAGCTAAAAAATTTCTGTTCAAATTAGTTATCTAATTAAAATTTTTAAGTATGTTCTGTCTTAATTTTGTTTAATTTCTCCGTACATTCTAATTTTTTCCTGGTTTCATTTCAATTAATATTTTAAAACCTAACTTTTCTCTCCTGTGGAGTAGAACGGAACGAAAATTTGCATTCACTACATTCGAGTTGCCATAATCTTCTTCACACGTTTCCTCGATTTTCTCTCGGAAATTAAACATAGTTTATATGTATTGTTTGGTTGATAAATTGTTGAAGAAGGTAAAAGTGAAACGTGAAGATTCTGGCCTTCTGTGCATTCACTAAACGCTCCACTCAATTGAGTCTCTATAATCGAAATACAATGAATACATGATACTCCCTCAGTTCAAAATTAGAGATACATTTGTAAAACCAAAGTTTTCAAGGATAATTTTATATTATCAAATGTAGCCGGTATTAGTTAAGAATTCAATTGTCCTTAGTATTAGTTAGGAATTCACTTGTCCTTAGTATTAACTAGGAATTCAGCTGTCCTTAGTATTAATTGAAAATAATAATAAAAATATAATGACAAATTAGGAACATTATGTCAATTTATAATCATAAAATAAAAATATATCTTTAATTTTGAAACGGGCTAAAAGAAAAATATATCTTTAATTTTGAAACTGAAGGAGTATTTGTTATCATTTGCCTTCACTTTCTCGGAAAACAAGCAAGTGAACAAGAACGATAAAGTGAGTCTCTAATTCAAATTATATAGCTATTTGGGTTTATACATCGATACAAACCAAAGCAGCGAAGAAAGTAAGTTTAAAATCTTTACTACAGTTTCTCATCAACCAAACAGAAGATACTGAAACACCTTTTCGGCTCTATAATTTGTTTATCACTGTTCTGAATAGTTACTTGCTAGAGTAATTTTCCTTTGATACTAATAAATTTATTAGTCTGTTTTTGACGTTCAGGTATGGGATAGAAATGGAGTCTCCAAGTGTTTTGATGACATATATCCTTTATTTGTAGCGTGGTTAATGTTGTAATACGAAAGTAGTAGAAGTAACTGTTATAATTTTTTCCCTAACGATATCTACGATTCTTGGTTTTGGAATTAATATAGTTTCAGCGGTGGTTGTTGCTGCACTAGGAATTACAAAAAGGAATGCCAAAGGAATTAGGAGGGTAGGTAATTAGTTCATTGCTAAGATGCTTGTTTGGTTTCTATTCAATTAGAGGAACTATAAGAAGTAGGACTTAACTTGTAGAAATTGATAATTTAGCTGCGTCTTTTTTTCACTCAAAATTTTCTACCAAATCTACAATATTTTGGTTTTTGACAGAAGGTTGGAAAATAATTTAAAGATAAATAGTTGGCGCTCCTGCCTGCTTCACACTGACTGATCAATATTTCTCTGTCAGCGTTGAATAGTTCTAATTTCTGCATTATATCCAACTAAATGTCTTCGAGAAGAGTAGCAAGGAGGCTTTGTATTTGTGATATTTTATGCTGAGAAATGTCCATTTACTTTTTATCAATACATAGCTATACCTGGCGAAGGTGGTTCCCTTGCATGTTCTTCCAGCCCTTGGGGCACTCATGGCATGCTTTGACATGGTTTTTCTTTTGAGGACTACACTGAGTGGTTACCCTGTTGTATATCACGAGTGGCTACTTAGATTCTCTCAGCTCTTAGTCTGGGTAAGTTTGTAGAAGTTGCTTACAGCCTAACAATATCTTGAAAATTATCCTTTAAAGTTTTTATCTTTCTTTTTTTAAAAAAGTTCTGATACATTCCTGTTGTCTCTTGTGCTACAATTTGAAGTTTACGGTTCTACTTGTCTCAAAATGTGACTACTGGTTTATTGTCTTCTCTGATTGGATTCTGTGCATTTGGTGGATCATGAAGCCATTCTTTGGGATTCCTCATCTGCAAACAACCTTTTCTTCTTCGGAGGTACAGTTTTTCCATTTAATTGAAGCTAAATATCTCATGCTGTGTAATATATATTTTATTGGTCACGTAAAAGTGTTCTTGTTCATATTTTGATGTAACAGGCCTTAATGTCGAATTTCACTCTTTCGTTTGTTTATAAACTGGTATTTCATGCAAACACATCTTGCCTTAAGTGGCTTTGAATAAGTAATGATGTGAATGGGATTTGTTCTGACAATAGTTGGGAGCAATACGGACAAACACTACATTTCCTATAATGGTATCAATGAGATTTTCTTTTCAACATGCTAATATGTTTGATACTCTGCAACCTAGTATTTTTCATGGATATCTGACAGTTGATGAGTAGCATGTTTGAAACTCATTAAGAACAAACTCACGCTAGACCAATTTTGAAGCCCACTTGCTTGTTCTTATGTGCCAATATTTTTTAGGCATTCAGGATTGAGTTATTTCACTTGTTATTATCTGATGCCTAAAATGTACTATACCAGTTATATTGGGTTGCCATCTTGAATTTTGCAAGTGTAAAAAACCATTGCCCTTCAAAGCCTTACTCAATCACGTGCATTAATTAAACTGCATGGTATATATGGTATACTATTTGGGAATGCTGCATGTCTCTGTTTATCTAATATGAGATTCTCATACATATGACCATGAAAAATACAAATAGTTCATTGTATTTTGATAAATGGATGGAATTATTTTGAAGTTGTAAACATGTGATGGAAGCTGCTGACATCTCAGTTAGTCCTTAAATTCTTGCTGCAGCGTGTGCATAGATAACCTAGCCTACATTAATCAAAAGAGAGTAAACATGACACAGATAAAAAAATTTGAGGTATTGTATAGTCTGAGAAGTAGAAAAACTCTGAAGCAGGAAAATATTACATCAGTCAACAGAAGTTCTTCCCGATATATAACGTATGAAGTATGAACTGTTTGCTGAAAGCAAGAATTCTGTACTTTCTTAGTACTGTTTGAAGGTTTATTTTTTCAGGATTAAGATTTTTTATTTGGTGGCACATAAATAATTTAGCTGAAGAAAATTAAAATAAATTTGTTTTTCTTTTATATTTGGATACCAGATTTTTGTTATGGGGGATTTCCTTTGATCACTGTAAGTTTTGTAAATTGATTCAAGCTTAAGGCTTGCTAGCTGCAAGGAAATCCATAATAGGTGAAGTTTTTGATTTTTGAAAAATTTCTAGAGTTTTTGAATTTTTTTCTAAAGTATCAACTAAATTTGCATACAAAATCTGTTTGAAGAACTTGTTTAATACTTTATGGAACGGGTTTCCAGTTTCTTTACCACAATAATTAAGCAGTTGTTTTTTTGAACTGTTTATTGCATTTTATTTCGCTACAATTTTGTTGTGGCAGGCTTTAATATCTCTTAAAGAGAGCTTATACGCTTTGGCGGATATCATGTTTGCGGTCTTAATTATCTTTATCAGAATAAAGTGGGTGTCTCTCAAAAGCAGGTAGGATCATGCCTGCAGCCAATTTCTTAAACCCTTTCTATCCAGATGAAAAATTATGTTATGCGCAGTTGTACAGACACACTGAATTGTTTTCTCCTTTAATTATTTCTTCATAAATTTTGTTGAACTTTCATAATATTTTTGAATACAATATAACCCCATGTAGATGAAAAAAATATTCTGTAGTGTAACAACAAAAAACCTGAACTAGAGCTAATATTGGATGTTGTAATCTGGACTATTCATTCAGACAGAGCAAATTGAAAGAACTGAAGGATTACGAATCCTATGATAATGAAAAGAATGAAGAACAAATGAGAGGAAATTTCTAGTACAACCAAAATGAATGTAAGGAACATATAAATCGGTTATGGCTTTTACTTGCTCTTTAGAACAAGAAACCATTTTCTTCGAGTAATGTTAGCTTCTGATGCATAAAATATAGGATGTATTTAATAGTTCTCTTCATGATCTTAGTTACAAAGATGAGAAGTGGACTCAGCAACTTTTCTTAGCGTTGTTCATATAGGTCTTCATTACTTGGGAATGTCTTTGACTTTAGATTGTCTTTTGGGGATAGGGAGGAGGATACCAAGTTTCAAAGCATAGTTTTGCTTAAGTTCATCACATTGGTCTGTTCAGCTTATCTAGAAGAGGCCCGAGAATGCTTCTTACTTTATCGCTCTAGTGTATACGAAATTAACTTGATTTAGATGCTGCATATGAGATAATTGTGGAAGATTTATTTCTCTATCTGGTCAAAAAAACAGAAGAAATCGATATGTTCCTAAAGAAGGTTGGAAGGACTCTTTTGATCTACGTACTTCTCTGTGGAGACAATGAAAGGTGAGACAATTTTGATTGGAGCCAGTGATGAGTTACATAGACGAAGGCAGAAGTAATTTTGGTGGTGTTTGATAGGACTGTGAGACTGACCATGTCAATAGATTTGAGGTTCCATTAAGTAATGGAATTTGGATAAGTTCACATGGCTACCACATTGACCTCCATAGTACATACCTTGTGGCCCATATTTTTCACTTAGCTGGCTTATTGTTCTATTCATTCATTACATTTTTGTTGTTGTAAAACTAGGTTCCTTATATTTCTCCTTCTGTTGATTGGTCTTATACACTCGTTTTCTTTCAAATAATGTAGTTCGACTGAGGATTCACTTCTTTCATATGAGATGGACATTGAAAAAGGTCATCATGTGGATCCTGTATGTACTTTTACCAAAATTTTGTTCTTTTGTGAGAGGTTTATTTATTTATTTTTTGACATCACCTATCCAACTCTTTAATTTACTCTTCCTGGTTTTTCTTTCTCTGTCTTCAATAACATAAACTAATGTCGATATTCTTTTGTTTTATTTTGTTGTCAAAGGGAACTGCTCACACCTTTTGGCATTGTCTGGCATTTAAAGCTATATCTTCTGTAATGGAACGTGGAGCAAGGAAGCAACTTGACTTTGAAGATCTGCTTCAGCTACCCATTGATATGGATCCTTTGTCATGTCATGATATGCTGCTAAGCTGTTGGAAAAAGCAGGAAAGGCGTGATCACTCTCATCCTTCACTGTTTAGAGCAATCTTTTGTGCATATGGATGGCCATATATGCGCTTAGGTATGCTAAAGGTAAAATATTTTGTGAGACATAAAGCTTTCCTCTTCCTGTATTGTAAAAGAGAGGAATTACAAGAAGGCAATACAAAAAAATAAATAAAATGCAGCCATACTAAAATATAATTTAATAATTATTTTGCCAAAATAGCGATTCTAATTGCAAGGCTGTAAACAAATGTGAGACAAAGAATATTTGTTTGTCACTTTGTTAGACCCCAAAAAAGTAATAAAAGAAGTGAAATAAGAATGTGATGATTTTGTCTACACATCTGTAGTTAAGTTTTAGTATGTCTTCCTAAATAGTGAGGCTAATCATTACTTGGAAAAACAATGAAAGAAAGATAAATTACAACACTTATGCTTCCAAAATAGTGAGTCTTCTCATTACTTGCAAAAACAACGAAAGAAAGATAAATTACAGCAATTGTGCTTACAATTGTTGGCTTATTATACCGTGAAAAATGGCACAAGCTTGTCGTTCGCTTTTCCATTTATTAGTCACTGACATTCTTTTAGCCGTTTGAATGACTTTTTTTTTCATGGCTACTTGTTAAGATCTTCTTTGGACAAAACACTACAACTGAACTTGAACAACAAAAATATAGTTCACCTGTACTTTACGATTTTCTCAGATCTTGGAAAGGAGTGGAGAAAGGAAACTATGAAAGTAAGTTGCACAAGAATGTTTCACAGCATTCGCAGAATTTTCCTTTCTCTTCACATCTTCTTTTTTTTATGATCCAAATAAAAAGGGATTGTTCAATTCTGTATAATTCTCGTTCAAAAGAAGTATTTTCTGACCGTAGAGGAATCATCTTATGTCATTGATTTGACTTGAGAATAGAGGGAATGATTTGACTACTACTTGTACTTTAAACAAATAGAAGAGATGTTTCAAGTTGGAGAGGAATATATTGCTGGTAACTTTCATGTAGTGAATAGGAATGCAAGAGGTCGAAGGTGGGGAATTTTCAGAAATGGATTAAAGGTTTGGGGTTGCCAAAGTTTGGAGGTCAGATTATAGTCAATGAGGCTGGCTAATGATAGGTGACAGGCTCGCGGATTCCTTGTTATGGAAAGGACATACTGAAAATAATACAAAAAGTTGGGTATTGATTGATTTTTCATATCTCAACACCCTTGATTATTCTAGAACGGTGTTGGGCAATGGCTTTTCTAAAAAGGATATTGTCTCTTTGATCTTTGCAGATTTTACATGATAACGATTGGTGAGGTAGAAATAAAACAAACTAGGGTTCTATTTTTTATTTGTTCGATTAGTTTGTTATGTGGCTGAACGTAGTTAGACCAAGGCTTTAGTTGAGTTGACTTGAGTTATATGGACTATTTTGTTCATAATGGTTTTTCAACATATCAAAGCTAGGTTAATATGCTTTCTCAGTCTCTCTGGTCCTGATATTTTAGCTCTCTTAGTTTCTAGAAGTGTCATTACGAAGAAAACAACTCTTGATTAGATTGTTTTTGCTCCCATATCACTTTATACTATTGAGAATAAAGGATTTAATAAGGGACGTTTGACTATTGATTCACTTGGAGATAGATTAGATTGACCCCTAGTCTATGTTGGACAGTCTAGTTTTAACACTTGATAATCCTTAGGTATTTTGTGAGGGTTGAGGTGTCTCTTTCAAGACGTGGGTAGAGGATAAAGAAGTGGGTTAAGGAATTGCAGATGCGACAATCTTCTGTGAATTGTGGCAATATTAGAGGTAGGAAGGTCGTTTCTTTAACTTTTTGTTATGAAGAATTTGAGTTTGAAGTTGCGCATTTTAGTTGACTTCATGCTAGCCTACTCTTTTCATAATATTTTCATTGTTTTGGCACTTATATGCCTCTAATTGAAGTACTAATTATCGGTCGTTTGATAACTTTTTTTTACCTCTTTTTGGCTTTGCCTTTTTTTTTTTTTTTTTTCCAGGTAGAGACTTGATTGTTTGATAACAATTTGTCTAACCTGTTTTTGCCTTTTAAAAAATAAGAGATTGAGGCATCTCTTTCTAGAAAAAGAGGCAACTTATAACTCTTTTACCCTCACTACTCTAATTTTATTTTTAAAATTTTTCATTTCACTTCTCTCATTGCACTACTCATCACCACCTATCACCCCCACCCCTACTCGCCCCCACCCATCACTAGTTCACTACCCATTACCTACTACTACCCATCACCACCACCACCACCACCCCACTGTCACCATATTTTATATAATTATGTAAAATTGTCATAATTATTACGTTCTAATATTAAAATTGAAATATTTTACCAGTTATACATTGTTGGTGATTTTATTTGAATTAATCATTTAATATTTGTTTTATTAATAACTCTATTCTAAGTTTGTATAAACTGATCTAAGGGTAAAATAGCAAAATGTTATATTTAGACATATTATGCTGATTAATTATCAAATAACTTTTTTATATTTAATTTTTTTTTAAAAGACTCTTTTTTATACTAAGGCTCTATTTTAATAATTTCTTATTACATTTAAACGCCACCTTAGGCAAGTGATTATTTCATTATTTGGTATATGCTAAGGCGAGAACCTCAACTTTTTGCAGATACTTAATGATTGTATTGGTTTTTCCGGGCCGCTGCTTCTTAATAAGCTGATTCGCTTTCTTCAACAAGGTTTAGACATCCGATTGGGTTCCCTTTTCTTTTCTTATTACTGAAATTATAGTATAGTATTCTCTCCGTTTCAAATATAAGATCAATTTTGACTTTTTAAAATTAATTTGAAATATTTTTAAAGTCGAAATTTATGTTCATCATTTAACTTTTGAAAATAATTAATTTTATAATTAGTAGTACTTTTACATAATTTACAATTTTCATAATTGTATTCTCGAAACAAAATGAATTGATATCAATTTTAAATTTGAAAATATCTCAAATTGACTTCAAAAAGTTAATATTGATCCTATATTTTGCAACGGAGGGAGTATTTGAATTGTTTTCTTATTGTATTGTCTTTGAGATAACTTTTATTTTGAAAAATTATTCTTTGCCGTTTTCTTTTTTTTGTTTTTTTCTTCTTGTTTTCCCCTCAATGCTAACAGGTACTGAGAATTTGGATGGCTATATTCTTGCGATATCTTTGGGCCTCACATCTATCTTAAAGTAATTCTCATTTTAGATTTTATTTATTGCATTTTAGTATTTCATTTTATTTACTTCATGAGTTTTTCGTTCAATGTGATAATCTTCTTAGTTAAAATTTTTTGTAACTGATTCTGTAGAAAAACTAGACTAACTTGTGCATTCTTTACACAATCTTAAAAAGAACATTTTTGCTGCACTTTTGGATGGGAAAAATTTATTCTCAATCTAAGATGTACTTGTTACAACTTCAACGGTGTGATTAGGATGTCAAGTTTACTTAATCAAGACAAGAAAAAGAAAATGGAACAGAAGATGAGAATGACAGAGTCACTGCTTTTCTATCTCATGTTTTTTTTAAATCTGTCTGCTTCAATTTGAGTTATAAACAAACTCCTATGGGTGTTTCCGTTTGGCAAAAGAAAACAAGTAAAGGAGTTTGCCTGATTTTGGTCAATAAGAATTGCCAAGGTTCCATAGTTGAGTAGTTTTCTCTTTTATTAAATGTGAATCATATGCCATGTATGCCATCATGATATAATATATAATTCTTACTATAAACTCTTTTCAGAAGCAATGTCTAACTAGTATTAGTTCAATGGTGCAGATCCTTCCTTGACACACAATATACTTTTCATCTTTCCAAATTAAAATTAAAGCTTCGATCGAGTATTATGGCTACAATATTTCAAAAGGTAAATATTTATTATTCGAGGTTACTTCGATTTCCAGAATATAGCTCATTCGATCTTATCTGCAATTAATTAACTGGAATTTTGACTTCAAACCGTAAGCCTATTGGTATTATGATTTCATGTGCTTGTGATGATTCCAGTCATGGTATATTTCATAGAGCTCAAAAATTGTTGGTATTCATCTACTTGTTGAACCTTATTCTGTTTGAAATGAGACTTGAAGATTATGTTCTGGTTTTCACTTCTGTAGTTGAACTGTTGAAGCATTCTTATCAATGTTGTAAGCCTTCAGTGTACATGATGCCTTGTTATTAATTGATAATAATTGATTTTTGATTCTTCATTCTTCTAGTGCCTATGTGTTAGCCTAGCAGAAAGATCAAAATTTTCTGAAGGTGAAATCCAGACATTCATGTCTGTTGACGCAGATAGAATTGTCAACTTGTGCAACAGTTTTCATGATTTGTGGAGGTCAGACTCTGACTTATTAGTCTATTTCAAACCCTATGTAATTTTAATCATCATATACTTCATACTTCATACACGAAAGCAGGATTCTTTAGAACTACTCAGTCATTTTTTCCTCTGTAGAGGCAAAAAAAATAAAAGAGTAATGATTACTTCTGAAGCATTTAAGTTACCTGACTGTTTCTCTGTTACTCTAATGCTTGTTGAAAGAAATTAGTTCTTTGTAAACAAGCCATGCCTGGTCTTTCAGAATTGAGCACACAATGAACTTGAGTCTGTCTTGGTCTCGAGTCTGGCGTGTGGCTTCCTGTTCAGTTTTATTAATTCTATAGAATGATTTGTGAGCTTTGGGATCTAGTTAGTAGAGTATGTTCCAACATTAATTCCATATTAAGCATATGATTTGGCATTCAATCATTCACCTATTCGGAAAAATATACCTCCACCTCAAATTGAGTGTCATCCTGGAAAGAGTGGTTTGAGAACGGATATTAAGACTTTCAGATAATGTATTTAGAGATTATATCTTTTAATATAGTTCATTTCAGAATTGTTTAGCATCTGTTTCTGCAAAATGCAGTATCTAAATTCAGGAAATTTGTGCAACATACTCCCTCCGTCTCATAAAAGATGACTTGAGTACAAGTTTCACACAGATTAAGAAAAATCAGTAGAGGAAAGAAAATAAAACAGTTCCAGTTTTATCCACAACGGACCCCATACACTATAAAATTCTTTTCTTTTCCTAAGAGTAATGGACCATACTTAAATACTTTTAAGGGTAGAATAGTCTTTATACAATATTTTGAATTTGAATTGTGTACTGTACTACTGTAGACATCTTTTGGGGGACAACTTTTTTGTACTAAAGATATCTTTTATGAGACAGAGGGAGTATATCATTGTGGGATGCCAGGAATGCTTTCTTTCCTCCTTTTTTTTTTTTTTTTTTTTCCCGTTAAACACAAACCTTAGTATATCAATATGTAATATTTATATTTGATATACATTTCTAATTCTCATGCAAATGTATCAGCTTGCCTCTACAAATTGGAGTTGTACTGTATCTGCTTTATACACAAGTGAAGTTTGCTTTTGTTTCTGGGATTGCAATAACTATTTTGCTTATACCAGGTATTCATAGCCTTTGAATTGAATCATAACAGAGATATTCTAGAATATTTTTTCCATTTACTATTATGTGTTTGTACATTTTCGTATGGAAATAAATGATCAATTATCAATAGTGAAAAAAAATTTGTTTGCATACAGATACAAGATGTATCAGTTTTATATGTATTTAACTTACTACAAAATGGTTGGTTAGAGTTGATGCATATGGATTTTATCGTTTATGTCCAGCAAGCTATAATGAACTATATGAAGAAAGCATGTTGCAATGATGGATGCATCAAATCACTGCTCCACACTCTTGTATAACATATCTTTTTTGTTGTAGGTTTACTCTTAAGTCTGAATTTGTATTCAGAACTAGACAATATTTGCATCATTGGTATTTTTCTTGCAGTGAATAAATGGATCGCTGAGTCAATTGCAAATGCTACAAAAAGTATGATGAAGGAAAAGGATGAGAGGTACGTAATATTTATGCATTTCTCTACGATGCTACAGAAGTTTGCAAAGTTATTGCAGTATTTTTTTTCATGTAGATATATTGGTCAGTTTCAAGCCTTTCATAAACCTGTAGAATAATGTGGCCAACTTATAGCAGCTTATATGCTAAATTATTTGCTCGTAAATCTCATCTCTTTTTATGAGATGTTTGCACCTGTCCGTTCTTCTATTCTCTGTTGTCCATTGTATTTGCTATAAACATGTTTGGCTGTATCTACACTTGACCAAAACTTTAAACTATCGAACAATTCTTGATACCCTATCCAACAGGTTCACAATCATCCTGATGAATTTGACTACAAAGCATGACCCTGATCATTGTTGTTATGGAGTTTCACAATATTTCATTTAAAATTTGCAAATGCAAGGGTGCTGAGGCTATGTTACTAACTGGATTCTCCTCCCATGGAACATCAGCCACCCAGGGTTTGCATAGTGGTTCTCCGAAACCTTTACTGGTGTGCAAGATATAGAGGCGTGAAATATTTGCCATAGTTGAAAACATGAACTTGCGTATCACTGAGACTCTGCTTTAAGCATGACATTCTGATAACAAGTGCCTCATCCTGCAGTCATCTGCACATTCATAGTATAGGTCACAAGAGGCTAAAAAAGTTTTGGAAAAAAAGTCAGGCAAGCTAGTTGGGGTGTTTTATGTTCATCATGATTTGTTAAAGAAATCATCCAAAATATGGGTCCTAAAATACTAGGCAATTCGCATGTTCAATCACTCTCATTACGAAGAGAAATTTTAATATCCAACGAGGGAAGATAAGGTCACAAAACTTAAAAATGCACACCAAGGTGAAAGTTCTTCACTCATGCACTGTGAATTTAAATGATTTTCACATCGAAACAACTTGAAACTTATCTTGAGCAATAATATCAGGCCACACCTTGGCCCCGACTTAAATCTGTAGAGATAGAATAGAATATAAAGTGATAGATAGAAGAATTTTATGGAGGAAAGAGAAAAACAGACAGATAGACTCAATTTGGGGGAAAGATAGGAGGGAGATTGGAGTGATAGCAAAACTGCGTCTGAAATTTTCGTATCATTCATTATTTACTCCATGAAAGTTACAAGACTACATAGTCTTGCTGAAAAAGTAAAGTTTAATCTACACTATATTCTCTTATCCTTCACCCATTATTAACTAACTCACCTTAAACACTACTGCTAGAATATTTTATTATTTACTAACTACCATTTTTACCCCCTCTTGACAAATAATTAGGGTAATTATGTTACTTCTCATTGATATGATGCTAAAAAGTAGCCAATTCCTTGGCTCTTATTTTTATTTTAGCAGCTTTGCTAAAAGAATAGAGATTATCACAAAGGTTTGATTAGCTTACATAATGATCATAACATTAAGCTTTGCCACTCCATTAAGCAGGATGACGAGCACCGTATTTTTTTTTGTTTTTGGCATTTATAACCATGCAAAGGTGATTATAAATCCATGTAGAGGTGATTATAAATATCTAGTTCAACAATGTAAGAAGAAGATATGCTGGAATCGTAAATATGCCTGGACAAAAGGAAAAAGAAAAATGTCTTTCAATATTTGGGATCAATATGTCATATAAGGGAGATTTTGATGAGGATGTAAGTAGCATGGTCAGAGCATGGTGAATGAAGTTACGTGGTCGTGGTGCATCGGGTTCTATGGGATTGTCTGTCAAGTTGAAAGAAAAGTTCTACAGGATGACAATGAGGTCAACAATGCTATAAGTAGCTGAATGTTTGGAAACTAAGAAGCAACCTGAGCATAAATTAGGAATTGCTAAAATGAGAATGTTAAGGTGGATGGTGGGGGTAGCCAATTGAGGAGAAGATGAGGAACTTGAGGAATGCAATCCATATAACCTTAGTTGATTATTGTGCTTACATTTTTTTTTGTTTTGTTTATCTTTCTTTCTCTCTATATATGTATTTTTATATATGTGGTTTGATTTTGATTTTGATTTTAATTTATTTTCATGCATTTATTCTTTTATTTTGTTTTTACTGAATCTTTTTTTCATTTTTATGTGTTTATCTTTTATTTTTCTTCTTGGCTTTCTACTTTTTCTCTTTCATGCGAATTCATTTTCAGCCTATCCCAATTAGTTAGAGATATAAGGCGTTATTTAGTTGTATAATCATGCAAAGTTGGTTAAAAAATATGTGAAAGATACAACTTGTCAACTCATCTACCTGCCCCTGGATTATTACCTTTTCCTTACATTGTGAAACGCTAAAGGCTCTGAATTATGTAATATTACAGAAACTTAAATATCCCAAAATTTATGCCCTTTTGACAGGATTAGAAGAACTGGAGAACTTTTGGTGTATATTCGCACTTTGAAAATGTATGGGTGGGAACTGCTTTTTTCTAGTTGGTTGATGAAGACAAGATCGTCAGAAGTGACACATTTATCAGTAAGAAACTTAGTTTCGCTTTCAATATACTTGTATGGTATGTAATTAGAAAATCAATCCCCTTCAAATCACTGGTGTGAATATTTTAGCATTTCTTTTATTAGACAAGGAAGTATTTGGATGCATGGTGCGTGTTCTTTTGGGCAACGACACCAACACTTTTCTCCCTTTGCACATTTGGACTATATGCATTGATGGGAAATCAACTTGATGCTGCCACGGTATAGTAAAAGTAAATATAATATATATGTTTCCTTATAAACAATCATCATCCAACACCCCCCCCCCCCCCCCCCCCCCCCCCAAACACACACACACACACAAAAGGATTATTACATGGTTTTCTTGAGCAAGCTGTATGTATTTGTAGGTCTTCACTTGTCTTGCCCTCTTCAATAATTTGATCTCTCCACTAAACTCATTCCCATGGGTAATTAATGGACTGATTGACGTGAGTTGTCCCTCTGCCTTGAGTGAGAGTTGAGATTCAGCATGTCCTTAATGTTTCTGTGATTAAATTGAACTTTGGATTTTCTTAATTGTACCCCAGGCTATTATATCCACTGGGAGGTTGAGCAGGTTCCTTTCCTGTTCTGAAATTGAGACTCTATCCGGCCAAACAGGTGATCTGTCATCATGCTCGAACAGCCAGTCTTGTTTTATGGTTGAAGATATGGCTGTTGTCATCAATGATGCATGTTGTGCATGGTCAAGCAATGATCAGGGTCAGCTGGTCTTGGATCATGTGACTCTCTCTCTTCCAAAAGGTTACCTGGTTGCTGTTGTTGGAGAGGTGTGCATAATTTTTTTTATTCTTCATCTTTATCCACGTCATTGCGTTTCTATCAAGTCTTCTCAGAAACTGGTTTAACAGATTCCTTATAATGCTAAATCTAATTTTTACATACTACTACATGAGGGTGTTCAAAAGAATATGTGCATGCATTATCAGATAGTTACTTAGAAATACCAATATAATAGCAATCTGAGTTTTGGTATGCTCGTCTAAAGAATGGGATACATAATTTAACCTTGCAAAAAATTCCGACTGCAGATTTAAGACTTTATGGAGTATTTGGCTACAAATCATGTATCCCTTGCTTATATGCTGATATTCTGTACAGATGACCTGCTAAAGATCATATTATGTAACCCTTTAGAACTGATTACAAAGATACAGATGTAACATTCTTAAGATCCTACCGAACGATGTTATTTTGTCAGCCATAATGAGGCAGCCAGCACAATTATTTTAATTTGGTGACTCATTATGTTTATGGAGGAAGAGTGTTATAAACATGAAGAAACTGGTGAAAGAAGGAAGGACACATAATTAAAGTATCTGATATTGTAATCCTATTTTACCATGGAATATTATATTCCCATATTGCCCTCTTTTACTCCTAAACTATATCCTCGCAGGTTGGTTCAGGTAAATCATCCTTATTAAATACTATTCTGCGAGAAATGAGGATCATCAATGGATTTGTGTATTCAAGTGGATCTATAGCATATGTACCACAGGTTGTTATGCTTATATTAATTAAGGCATAATATTTCTAAACTCTTCAATGTACAATATTTGACTGCTCTCAGTCGCTGTTTGGAATTGTAGGTCCCATGGATTCTCTCTGGAACCATCCGTGATAATATTATTCTTGGAATGGATTACAATCCAAGAAGGTGCAATTCTACAAACATTAGATTCCACAAACAATAGAGAAGATAGAAAATTTCTTGTGTTTTTGGTATGTTAGAATGATCTCCCCCAATTAGTTTCCCCCGTGTCTAATGACATTTTCTGCTGTAAGGCACAGTTAGGCAAAATCAATATTTTTCCTCTGGTACATATGTGATTTCAAGAAACTGATCATTTTGCGGGGGATTCTTCAGTTTTAAACTGCAGATTTGTTTTCTGTTGTGAACAGATACTCTTATGTATTAGAGGCATGTGCAATGGACATTGATGTTTCCCTAATGGTTGGAGGTGATATGGCTTTTATTGGTGAAAAAGGAGTAAACTTGTCAGGTGGGCAGAGAGCTCGTCTAGCTCTTGCCAGGTAACCTCACTTCAATATTTTTTCTAATGTGATTAGCACTGTAAAGGAACTATATGAAGTACTTCTTTGAGCTTGCTGATACTCTTCTTCTATTTTTGGCTACGAACAGGGCTGCCTATCATGGCTCTGATATATTCATGCTCGATGATGTCCTTAGTGCTGTTGATGCACAAGTTGCTTCCTGGATTTTATCCAAGGCGATTCTTGGTCCCCTTATGAACCAGAAGACACGCATTATCTGTACCCATAACATTCAGGTATTGACTATGCTGAGAAATTAATTAACAAAATACATGAAAGTCCTTTGTAAAACTATAACCTGGGTGGTAACTGACAAAATGTAGTTCTAGTGGAGAATATAATTTCGTTTTCATGCATAAAATATACTCACTTGTATCACATTAATAATCTTTATCATTTATGCACTGGGAACAGAAACATCATTGGGTTAAGTTGTCATAACAATCCGACTGGGATGCACACGGCTGCATCATAGTGCTTTATATATCTGCACTAGTGGTGCACTGGAGATTCTTTCTCATTTGAAATCATGGGGCCACAAAAACCTGTTTTTACTTCTTATGTTCACGCTTTTGCTTCTTTGATATTCAAATTTAAAAAGGAATATGTGAGTTTATTCTTGTTGGAATGTGCTAACATTGGCTCACTTAATTGGTTGCTCAAACGAGGAAAAATATGTTAATTTAAAATTGTTACAATCGATTTGCAGTTTAAAAAAGTCCAAATTTGGGATTATACAGAAAAGCTACACTCTTTGGAGTTTGGATGCTGTAAATTTTCCCCACATTATTTATTATGATGCACGGCTGATATGGAGTATAAACATTTGAAATTTTACCAATGGTGTGTTGTGTGAACCATTTATAACATTATATTCTTGTATCATCTGCTTTAAAATTGATAAATGGTAATTAGGCCTTGAAATTGATTTCCCTGGATTTTGATTATTAGAGTTTGATTTGCTCTTCCAAAAGGTAGTCTGATAGGAAATGTTGCAATACGCGACTGCACCTTTTATGGATGTGAACACATTACATTGTACATATTACTTTCTTTCTCCAATTCTTTTCTTCAGCCAACTCAATCTGAAAATCATTCTTCTGCTTTCCTCAGGCAATATTTTCTGCAGATACAGTTATTGTAATGGATAAAGGACAAGTGAAGTGGGTGGGAAGTCCAGCCCAGTCCTCCATTTCTTCATATATAGCACCCTCATTGCTGGAAAACTTCAATATTTCTTCCAACATTCAAACACAAGATAAAAGTGTAGATGCTATTGAACCCCAGCAAAATGTTCTTTTAGAGAGTGACGGCATTCAAGTCTCAGAGGAAGCCCAAAATATCATCGAGTTTGAGCATAGGAAAGAGGGCAAGGTTGAACCTGTCATCTACAAGTGAGTAATAGCCTGATTCACAATGTTGATTTCATGGTTTAATGGTTGAGTAATGCATTTGGGCTTCATATTTCATTTGTTCATCTAAAATAAAATTATTTATTCAACTTGCTACATGATCTTGATTGTTTATCAATTCTCATGATTCACAGAAATTATGCAGCGTTTTGTGGTTGGTTTATTACAATCTTAACATGCGTCTCAGCAATTTTTATGCAAGCTTCTCGTAATGGAAATGATCTGTGGCTGTCATATTGGGTAGATACAACAGGAGTCCATCAACAAAAGTACCAGACATCCTTTTATCTGGTGATTAACGAACTCATTTGGTTCTAACTGCAACACAATCATAGTTGTCACGGCGTCATGGTGAGACACGGCGGTAGTGGACCGCCAGGGAGCCTAGACGATAAGGTGCCTGCCATGGCGTCCGTATGATGACAAGTCGTTAACAATGTGCAATTTATACATTATTTATTTTACTTCAAAAGTATATTGGACAATAAAATTTTATACGCATTAAAACTCAAAATATAATAACTAATACTATGTAATACAATAAAAAACACAACTATATGAATACTTAACAATCAAAATTCAAAAATAAAACACTTGACATTGAAAACTAATAGAATAAGTCAACAAATGGTACGCATAAAATAAAGAATCAACCAAGTCAACACCCATCACACATTACAAGTCTAATTAAGTAATAAAATTACACTATGTAACTAGTTCATGGGTTATGATGAGTCATAAGTACAAAATGACTTAATCACTTAACTTGGACTAGCTACCAAGGCGTGAGTCTTGGCGGTTCAACGTCCAAGGCGACTCTTTTTCCTTCTCTAGCACCAGGACTCCTAGTCGTTGCCTAGGCAACACCATGACAACTATGAACACAATAGTTTATGTATTAATCCTATCCTCAAACCAATGTTTAAATAAGATATTGTAAACTGTGGGGTTGCTTGATATATGTATAAGTAATTCTCTATTGATTCCTGAAGAATTTTTATAATTAACTCATTTGTCCAGTTTTCTACTTTTTACATTCCTTTCTAAGAAAAATGAAGTTATGAATCTTATGATGACTGGGCTTCAAATATTAGTTAGTTTGAAGGAATTGTTAGAAAGTAATTGGATGTTTAGAAGCATGACCTGGAATCTGGAAGATACTGAATTAAATTATAAAACTAGCACGTAAGTTACCTGGTCTCTTGAAACTCCAAAAACTCCCCTCCTAAAGGGAATAAATGCTTGAAATGTACCATTTGAAATACCACTGGTGTGCTATTAATATACAATTTAATTTTGAGAAAGACCTGTGTAAAGTAAGAAAACAGACTTGTGGCTGAAAGAACCTGTTGTCTGACTATGTCATTGACCATGCAGGTTGTCCTATGCATATTCTGTTTCATGAATTCCTTATTGACGTTAGTGAGAGCATTCTCATTTGCATTTGGCGGCTTACGTGCTGCTGTGCAAGTGCATGATAGACTATTAAAGAATCTTGTCGATGCACCAGTCAACTTTTTTGATCAAACTCCAAGTGGAAGAATACTTAATAGGTAGCTTGAAATCCCTTAAAAGCTTATCCTATTTAATTTTTCAGCCTACATATTGCTTTCATTATGTAGGTTGTCTTCAGATCTTTATACAATTGACGACTCTCTTCCATTCATTCTCAACATTCTCCTGGCAAATTTTGTTGGTCTCTTAGGTATTGCTATAGTTCTATCCTATGTTCAGGTAATACTAACTTAACCTTTTCACTTTGATTTAATGAATCGGATAAGTTTTAACTTCTTAAATGCTACCATAACTCTGCTTTAAAAAATATGATTACAGGTCACGTTTTTGCTTCTATTACTGCCATTTTGGTACATATACAGCAAATTACAGGTATTTGTGATATTAATTATTGTAATTTATGTGTGCACAAGTTTAAAATCTATTCTGGCACATCTAATATTTAATGCTTCATTTTTATCCATGTCTTGTTATATGATGAGAAGTGGCTAGAGAAAGAGAGATAAAGAGTTCATTGTTATATAAAATTATGTTTTTTTTGCTCGACAGAAAGGGTAGGAGTTATCTAATCCAAACTTTAAAATATTCAGTTAACGCTTTTTTATTTTCACATTGAACAGCTTTCTATCGCCTTATTTGTTCTCTTAAACTTTACCATTCAATTTCTTTGTGATAGCCAGGGCTTTTCCGAATAACTTGTAATAGTTTGTTTGTAGGGTGAAGAAGGAAAATGGGGAAAGGAAAATCAAACGTTTTCCTTCCTTTACACTATGTTTGTGGGGTTGGAGAGAGAAGGAAAAAAAGGAATTTAAAATTTATGAGAGAAAAGAGAGTGAAAAAAAGGAAATTTACTTTATTTCCTTGTGTTTGTGAGTTTTGGAAAGAAATTTTAACTTAAACAGTATTTATTATTTTAGCCTTATGAGATTACATTTGAGAATTATTATAAGGATAATTTTGGTATTTTAGTGTCATCGAAGTCTTTAATAGATTTCCTTTCAAATCTTTCCAAGTTTGGGTGGAAATTTTAAAAAATCTCTCCCCTTCTCTTTTATTTTCTCTCCTAAAAAAACTCACAAACAAGTGACTTTTGATTTCTTCCCTAAATTTCCCTCCTTTCTTTCCTCTCCTTTTTAAAACTCACAAACAGTGTTAGAGCAGAAAGGGAAAGGGAAAAGCAAGGGAATATGAATGTCTGGAGGTTTTATTGCATGCCATTTATTCTCTTTTTGATCAAAGGTGGAAAAAAAAAGAGAGAGAAAGGAAGGAAGCTTTCTTTCAGTTTTTTCCTTCAAATAAAATGCTTCTGTTTATTTAAAAGATATAAGATATAACAATTAGTAGCTCTTTCTGCCAACCCAAATAATAAAGCAAAGGAAAATAAAAACTTCCTTTCTCCGGTTACTCATCCATCCTACCTTTCCTCCCTTCCAACTTCTTTCATTCTCATATGAAATAAAGCATACCAAGAAAGGAGAAATAACATGAATGGGGAACATAAAAGCTACCCTCATTGAGTAGGCAGCAAAATGGAAGAACCATAATTTCTTGCAACAGGTGTAAGTACTAGAAAAATGAAATTAAGAAGTTGTGAGTTATATTTCATTAGATGGAATGCGTCTTTATTTCAAAATTAACAGTGTAGACACCTGCTTCAGTGCATCCACGATTAGAAGATAATATGAGGAAAAAATTCCTTCATATTTCTATTCACATTGGTCAGACACCAGTGATTTCTACGAAATTGTTTCACTTTAACATTTGCTCACGAAAATGTGAGTTATAAGAGTTGTGAGCTAAATGAAAGGTTTTCAGTTCTACTACAGGTCAACATCGCGAGAATTGAGAAGGCTAGACAGTGTTTCACGTTCACCCATTTATGCCTCATTTACAGAGACATTAAATGGTTCATCAACTATAAGGGCATTCAAAACTGAGGTAAGCATATGAACTTTATTGATTTATCCATCATCACCCAAAAATACAACTTAAACTCATAGCATCAAGTTGCTCGGTAAGACTTTGAAGTTTGAGACTACGTATTAGGTGTTTTAATTGGTAAATTTAGATTGTTTCTTAGTCGTCTTTACATCCAGCTTAAGAATGATAAATGTCAGTTGCCATTCTGAATAACTAAGTACGGAACTTACTAATATTGTTTGACAGGACTTTTTCTTGGCCAGATTCACTGAGAACTTGACATTGTATCAGCGAACTTCATATTCGGAGATAATAGCAAGTTTGTGGCTTTCCCTGCGTCTTCAGGTATGCTCCCTAACTTTAAAAGGTTTATTATGAAAAAACATTGCTTTTGTTGAGATCTAATTATGTTAAGTTAATAATGGTGTAATGCAATCTTATATACCTGTATTAACCTGTGGATTGTCTTAGTTGTTGGCGGCATTAATTGTCTCATTTGTTGCTGCGATGGCTGTTATTGGATCTAATGGACATCTTCCTATCCTTTTTAGTAGCCCAGGACTGGTAATTTTTTGTGCTCTTGAATACCCGTACTCTTTTATCTGGTTTTGTATTGAATTTCTCTAGTACTGTAACTACATTCATGTCATCTGCAAGTAGAAATGGATTCTGATGTGCCATTTTGTGAACAGGTAGGCTTGGCGCTTTCTTATGCAGCTCCAATTGTATCTCTATTGGGAAGCTTTTTGACCAGTTTCACTGAAACAGAAAAGGAAATGGTTTCTGTTGAGAGGGTCCTTCAGGTACGGAGACAGGAGAATAAAGCTAGTTTCTTAATTACTTAACCACTGACAAATAATGTGCTGATCTTTTATTCTAGTATGTGGACATCCCTCAAGAAGAATTTCATGGAAGCAAGCTTCTAGATCCAGATTGGCCATTTCGAGGACAAATCGAGTTTCTAAATGTAACACTTAAATATATGCCGTCTTTGCCTGCTGCATTGCATGATATCACTTTTACTGTTGTTGGAGGGACACAGGTCTGTTCATTACTAGGTCTATATTATTATTTTTTTCTCTCTTTTTGTCCACTGAAAAGTAACTCCCACCCCCACCCTACCTCCCCCAGCAAACTTTATCCTAAAATTTCACACCCATTATCCTAAAATTTCACACCCATCAACAATGAATCATTCTTTTGGACTTCCGATTGTTCAATTGTTTGGTTGACATACTTTTAATTTGTGCTCAATCAGGTTGGAGTTGTTGGCAGAACAGGTGCTGGAAAATCTAGCATCTTAAATGCGTTATTTCGACTCTACCCAATTTGTGGAGGACGTATTTCGGTGGACGGAATAAACATAGCTGATGTTTCCCTGAGAGACCTTCGTGCACATTTTTCTGTTGTTCCCCAGACTCCATTTCTGTTTGAAGGATCGTTAAGGTACGTGTAAATTTACATGGCTGGGTAACTCCTATAGTGCTTGAAGAAGAGTGTTTAGTTTGATGATAAATCTTGATATAACATAGATTTTTCTTTTGAATAGAAATGATAATATAAACTACTCTCCACAGTTAATTAGTCACGTGGTTGTATTAAATGCAATATTTTTCAGGGATAACCTTGATCCATTCCGGGGAAGTGATGACTTGAAAATATGGAATGCCTTGGCAAAATGTCATGTTGAAGATGAAGTTAAAGCTATGGGGGGACTGGACATAGAAGTAAAAGAGTCTGGAACTTCATTCTCTGTTGGGCAACGTCAGCTCCTTTGCCTTGCACGTGCATTTCTCAAGTCCTCTAAGGTAAAAGAGAAAATTGTACGCGTGGAGGGAGAGAGAGAGAGAGAGCGACAGATTACTGAAAATTGTGAATTTTCAGGTACTGTGTTTGGATGAATGCACAGCCAATGTAGATACTCAAACAGCGTCAAAGCTACAGAGTGCCATAACTACTGAATGCAGAGGCATGACTGTACTCACAATTGCTCACCGCATTTCCACAGTACTAAACATGGATGATATTCTTATTATTGATCAAGGGTCCCTGGTATGCTCATAATTTTGAAAATAACTTCTTTTCCTTACCTTGAGGAAGAATCATAGCTAACAGTCTTTAGGAGATCAGAATTATTGGGGAAATTGTATCGGTGATCTTAAGGGCATCTTTGTTTGCTGTTTTCTCCACACACATCTCTTCCATATTTAAATAGAAAGAAACCTAAGGTGGACTAAAACATGGGCATAATAGAATTGAAGAAGACACTCGTGAAGAAATATATGATGTTTTCATGATTTCGATTGAGGTGAGTGCACCATTGAGAACTTAATGATTGAATGTTTGAAATACAGTAGTGATTGGAGGAATATTTGGTTAGATGGAAAAGGGCACCTAATGGAGATAATGGTATCTTGTAATTGAGCCCAAAGCTTATTTTTTTCTCAAACATAGGTCAAGAATTCATCTGAATTAATGAACTAGGCATCTTATTACATATTATGACCTTATTTTATTGTAGATTTTTTTGTTTCTTGTTTTGTTTACATTCTTTTTCTAGAAGGATGCTAAACAACTCTATTTATATAGAAATGTATGTGTATATACCATGGTGTGATAGCCTGATAGGAAAACAGACTGCCACACTAAACAAAACCGCAGATGGAGTTACATTCGTAAGTTTTCTTCATATTTATAACATAATCTTTTTTTCTCTGCCATTGTAGGTTGAACAAGGAAATCCACAGGTTCTTCTACACGATAATCTCTCCCGATTTTCAAGTTTTGTTAAGGCTTCGGTTGAGTAAAACTTAACATACTGTAATATCTAATAATACTTGTACTCTCATGATGAGATAGTTTTACTTTGTCTCAACTCAGAAAGCAAAGCTTGGGTTCAGAGTTGGTTTTTCACCAGCATATATTAAGTAGTTTAGCATCTGGTTGCAGGCTTGCAGCATAAGAATAGTAGTTACATGATTTTGGATGTTTTAATCTTGTTATTGCGGTTTTCAAAATTACCACCCTGTACCAATTTGTATGATGTTCGTTAGATCATTTTCTGGTTTAATATGACTGGGAAAGTGGTTTGCACCTAAAGAAGATTAAATAAGGATACACTACTGATAATGTCATCAGGGATGAACCTGTTCATGTTACCAACTCCAGTCCATAGAACGGTCCCATTTTTGCAGAAGTTTTAAGGATATACTTTTGATCGTGTTTATCTCTAAATTTAGCGAGTGTCAGTTTAACAGTAATTACATGATAATGGAGTTATGGTGATTTATAAATTTGAGATTTTTTATTTTTTGAAAATAAAAAGTTGGTAAATGAGATTATGTGTGTTAATATTTCCAGTGGTAGAGGTCTATTGTAGGAAATCAAGGGGCTTGATGATTTTAGACTCGGTAGTTGATGATTGCCTTTAAATTCATGTAATAATCTTTTTAGGCCACGTTTGTTTTTAAGAATTATAATCTCGGATTATAATCTCAATAAATAAATCATAATCACAAGGGTTATGCTTGTTTATAAAGATTATACTTAGGATAAAACTATTAATTCCAAATGTCTTGTTTATTTTTAAATTTAGATTTGAGATTATTAGTTAAGGGATTATAAAATGACTTAATAGTCTTGGGATTATAATTCCTGATTTAATATGATATTAAATAGTCCTTCATATTAAGTCATTTTATAATTCGTGGACTGATAGTTTCAAGTCTAAATTTAATAACAAACAAGATATTTGAGATTAATAGTTTTATCGTAAGTGTATTTTTACAAATAAACATAATTCTTGCAAACAAACGTGACTTTAAGTTAAATGCTTCACTCTTCATTGCCAACAGTTTTCAAAGACGGCTGGACACTTGGATCCTCGTATACCCCAGAATTGCACATCTATTATTTTGCGAGGAGAAACTATCAAAATTGAAATACTTTGCATTTAAATGTACCTCAATTGCGAATTGAAATGGAGTACAAAGATGATGATGCCTAGTAGGACATTTTTGGAGCCTCCGATCGAATAGGACATTTAGAAGCGGATTTATAAGTTGCAGAGAAATGAAGTACTTGAGCTGTATCAGCTCTCCAAAAAGTGGAGTTGCATGCATCTTGAATACTACTAGTCTACTATATATAATAATCAATCAGAGTTAGGTTTGCAGTTCTCCGACTATCTTCTACTTTTCGTTCAATGGTACGTACTGGTTCATTACTTACATAGTTATTATTATTATTAGTTTTTAGATGTATTTTTAGTTTTAAACTATAATGTGATACGAGATTTTTAATTTATCATTATTTGTATTCTTAATAGATTGAGTATTGATATACTATCATGCATGTCATTGATATTATAATTCTAACTAATGTTATAGACATGTTTGAAAAAATAATTTTTTATATAAAATTTATCATTTTAGAAATGTAATTATAATTTTGGGATGGAGGTAATAACTTATCTGTATTAAAAAGCCAGACACTTCCACCATGCTTAATATTAACAGCAAGCAAGAAGCCTTTTTTCTTTTCCTCTTTTAGACTTCGACCCAATCCACCAAGTTTTGTTTCTTCCTATCTTCTCTTTCAAATTTAAACATCTTTTTATATTATTTTTTGGCAAAGGTCATATTATTTTATTCTTCGAAGTAAAGTTTTTTAACTTTTAAAATTAATAATCCAATATAAAATACACGATACAGCGGATATATAGCTAGAATAAATTGAGAATTGGTGGCCATGTGGTTTACTGGAGTAACTGGAATGGTGGTCCTTACTCCTCACTGGGAAAAAAGTTGAGACTATGACATGTGTTATAGGACTAAAGTTAACATGTGCCTAGATTCTCAAGAATGAGTCCTTAACTTTTTTTTTCCATACATACATACATATATATATATATATATATATCGTTCTAATTGACTGCTTTTAGTACTAATGTAAATCTTTTCTTCAGCCGAAAGGTCTAGAGACTTTTTTCACATATAATAATTTACCCGTTCATGTGTCGGAGAGGTACCAGAGATATATACATAACGAAATAAGAAAGAACTTGGCTCCTTTTGTTTCTTGTTTCTTCTTCTTCTTTTACCCTTTGGGGTCATCCTCCTTTTGTTTCTTGACTTCTCCTTCATAGCATGCACCTTCCTTTACTTTTATTAAATTTAATTAAAATATTACCTTTTTTTTGCCATGTTTTATAGAAAAGGTTTAAAAATTTCATCCGTTTTAAATAGCGAGATTAATTTTTGACTTATAAAAATTAATTTGATATATTTTAAATTCAAATTGACGTGTTTCATTTATTTTTAAAATAGTTAATTGTAATTTTTATAAGATATTATTTAAAATTAATTTATTCATATTAATTTTATAGAATTGATATTTTTAAAAGCAAAAATAATAATTTCATAAGATCACTCTCACATGAATAGTAGATGAATTTTACGCTCATATGAGAATTTTTTTATGAAAATATCAAATTTTAATTACCTAAAATTGACTTTAAAAAGTTGTTATTCTTCATATACTTTGCAAGCTGGGGAGTACAATTTTATCAAGACTTACGTCCATTCATATTTGGAGAAAAATGAAATCACTTCGAAAAAACATTCTTACGAACAATTAATTAACACGATCGATATTAATTATGCCCTACAAAGAGTCAAAAATCGCGAGGGTCAACAAATATCCCAGATGATCGAGATTTAATCCAATCGTATGGCTCACCATTCTCCTCGGTGGTGACGTGATGCTTCGCGGCTGTAAGCTTCTTTATGCACCACAGATCTTCGTCCAACGAAAACTTCCTCCAATGTGGGATTGCTTCTCGCACTGGGTCCCACCGGCCCACCTCAGCCACCACCGCCCCACATCCAACATCATCTCTCGCCATATTATGAGCGAAGGAGCATAGATACTTCACGAGCCGCGAAGCACCCTTTCCTTCCATGTGAAGCCCATACAAGAAATAAACCCCAAAGCCCTCAAAAACATTAGGAATGGAAGGCAACCTAAGCCAAGGCATCAATTTGTCCAACACCCTACTCCCTGCGCACCAGGCGTACGTTAGTGCTGATACCCCCTTCACTTGTAACTTAAATACTTCTTTTGTGTTCCAAACACTTAAAATAGCAAACTTACGTGGTAAACTTTCCATTTTCAGATCCCAATTAGGGAGATATTTTTTGGGCAAGGCCATGAAAGTGCCTAAACTCAATTTATTGGTTAAAATTTGGTTCACGTCCTGAGGGAAGAACTCCGAGTTGGCAAAGACTCGACGATAGATTGACTCGGCGAGTTGAGGATGGATTCGGACAATTGCAATGCCCGAGTCTAATGGCTTGTAGTGGGCATGGACAGGGTGCACCAACACTGTAGGGTTTCGAAACTTGACGTATTCAAATTTTCGAGTAAACAAATTGATGGAAGGCTGGTTGCTGCAATCTGTGGCCATATAAGCGTAATCGGCGCCATTTTGTTTGCACCATTCTTCTAAATGTTTCACAAGCTTTGCGCCAATACCAAGTCGCCTGCATGCAAAATAAGTAATCATTATTTATTAAACTCAACTATTTAACATAATATTGGTTGATGGGTGTTAATTTAATTTAATTTAATCTCCCACTAATTGTACTCTTGTAATATATAATATTGATTAAGTTGGATTTATTTGGAAAAAGTGGGTGGATTTTTACGAGATTACTTTCGTCATTTGGGTGTATTGATTTGATGCTAGATATATTAAAGAATGCTTTGGGTTAATTATTACTAATTAATAATGCTACCGTGTACGGAATATGTTCCACTGAAATTATTTTTCCATAAAGCAACACTTTAATTAAATAGCAAGATATAATGTGACATGCATGCACCTAACAACTAAATATCCTTTTCTTTTTTTCTTTTCTTTTTTATCAAGGTTTAACTTTGTTAATTAATAGTAGTAGTAGTATAAATTAAAAATTTTTAGTGGCCGGAAAGATATTAAATAGAAACTACAAGGTTAACTGTAGTGGGAGGAGTAGATTATTTTGAGCAATATAATTAAGAAGTATATATATAAAGATATGTCATAATTCATGTCGGAAAAACAAATTGAAGGCTCTCATAATTAAGGGATCGGACCACTAAGGATATTGGAGTATTGTGAGGTAGCAAATATCCATTTTAATTATATATATTTATGTTTGATAAAAAAAATGTATCTGTATGTAAACTTGTTAATTAATGTATATTAATTTGAGTATTTGACTATATATATATATATATATATATATATATATATATATATAAGGGACGGTGAGTAATTGATACTTTCAAGAAGTAGCTAAATGAATAGCAGATATTCATTCCTTTCCAGGATACGAGGAATATAACTAATCGTCATTCGTGTGGAGGTGGTACGTAGTTTTAGAAACCAAGAAATTAATTATTAAGCAAGCATATTCTCATAGAGAGAATTAAGAAACAAAAATAAAACCAAGAAATTAGTTAAGCATATTCTCATTCTCATGCGAAGAGAATTAATTAATTAAGAAACAAAAACTAAAAAACAAACCTGTGAGTTGGTGAAACCCTTAGTCCCAGAATATAGCCCAACTTTACGTAAACTGGAAAATCAGTAGGGGATTTCATTCCTCTCGTAACGGTTTTGATACATCCCCTAATCACCCCTACAATTTCTCTAATCGCTTCTCCATACTCTGCAACCTGCATGCATATATATGCACTATATACGTTATTTAATTATATAATATAATTAATTAAGAGCTAGCTAGCTAGCATTACTCTACATAATAAACATCAATTACTAGAATATTAATGAGTAGCTAGCATTCACTTCAAGTGCTTGTATATTCCAAAATATAAAAATATCTGACCAAGAAATACAGCTAATATATACAAGTTTTTCTCTTATTTTATTTTGTTGCCAATATCCATGCATGGACCAACAATTGGCAACCATGCAAAATATAGTACATTTAAAAAACGCTTTACCACATAATATATATATATATATATATATATATATATATATATATATATATATATATATATATATATATATACAAAAGACAATTTAAAAGTATATCTATTAAATAACATACTTTTTTAATTAGTATACATTTATCAAAACGGTATCGTTTTGAATATTTTTTGATGATATTTTCGTAAATAAAAAGAAAATAAGTGGGACCGCAGAATGTTACATCTTCTTTTAATATTATTATTATTTTTTAAAAATATTTAAAACGACGTCGTTTTGATAAATGTATATTATTTAAGAGAAATATGTTATTAATTTGAGAGATATATTTTAAATTCGTCCTCTCTATATATATATATGTACGTATGTATCTATACATATGTAGGTTTATATATTAATTAGATGAATTAACACTAGATAGATAGATAGGGATTTGATAAATACATACCAGCATAACATGGGACGGGAAGTTCCGGACGCGGCAAAGAGGGTCGCCCAAAAGGTCAGTGACAAGAGTAGGCTGATTATTGTCTGGCTGCCCAAACTCGCAGCGCCTCTCCATCTCCTCCACCACCACCTTATCTCTCTCCTCATCATATTCTCTCACCACCACCACCATCGCTGCCCTAATTAACGGCGGAGTAATTGGAAAACATGACTCTGCTATAGCTGCTATCTTAACCGACATTAATAGTTAGGAAAATATTAATGCAAATGGACGAGCTAGCTACAAACTCTGTAATATATATATATATGTATTTGTAATTATATATAATATTAATACTTACTCTATCACTCTCTCTTAATTGGATTGTGCTGCTAGTGCTCTCCCTATATATAATACTCCTGGTGGGTTCGCTGACATGGCACCTCCACCAGCTTTTATGACCACCCCCCTTTTAAATTTTAGAAGTCATATTTCTTTTCTGACTTGTATTTGTATATGTACTAGTATTTTTTTTTAATTTTCTTAACGCATATATGTTGATGTATTCATTCTAAAATGAATAAATAATGTGAATGGGTCATCTTCAAGCCTATCCAAAGTCATGAGAGATGCCAGCAGGCATACACTTTTTCTAAATTACTACAGATAATTGTGCCAATTATTGCTTCATAAGCACCCAAATCTTTGTTTATATATAGTACTTTAATAAGTTCTTTATTAATTACCATAACGCGCTCATCAGATGAAAATGATTGTACGCAGCAGCCCTTGAATACTATAAACTTTTGGATTGCATCCTTATTAATGATATATTATACTAACAGGATACATACTTACTTTTAACATACGGATATTAATTATATATTTAGCGGCCTTTTGTTTTTTTAGTTTTTCAAGTTTATCTTAACAGTCATAAGACTCTAATAAATAAATGTGTACATTATAATAACGGTGTTACCACACTCACATAAAATCAAACATACTAATTACTGCTTTGTTTGTAAGTTCTAACTGTTTACATACCTTGACTAATAATACTTATTATTGATTTCGTTATTTAATTGGCTTATTTTATTTTACTTACTTTTATAAGTAATGGATAAACTTGTTAGCTGATCGATCATATGATGTGATTAAGCTCTTTTCCCCTTGGGTTGAATATCAAAAATGATATTATGATTATTTCTTTATGTTTAATTATTTATATCAATATTTTTCCTCTTTTACAACTTTCGACTCCCTGATCGATGTTAGTATAAACACGGTCGGTACTACATTCAATAAAAACACGGTCGATACTATTATTAAGCTGCTTAATTATAATTGACCGATCACTACGAATTTTTTTTTAGTATTAATGATCCCGAAAACTGGGGGTCAAAACTATGATAACGATCATATAATGCGTCCATACGGCCCAATGAGTGTTTGCCTAGTAATAATTATGGGGCTTTAAATCGCACGGCATATATATCTGTGTGTATTTTGATTAAACTAAGTACTGGTAATGTACAATTAAACTATGTATAATTAGTAGTAATGTGCTATGTTATTTAAGTAAATGGACCAATAATTGGGTTGGGTTGGTGAGAATCATGCCTGACACCCCGCTTCTTGATGATGAACATGCATGTGGAAACCACATTAATGTTCGCATGCATATTTTTTTTTTAAATCTATATTATAATACGAAAGAAAAAGTTAATAATTAATTTGGATTAAATAAAATTGTGAAACTGTTTTATTTTTCTATTTTTCCCTAACTTTATTATTTACATAGACGATCTTTTATTCACTTTTTTAATCTCCCGTTATTTCTCATTCTCTATCTTTTAACATTTTATTTTGTCGTTTTTAACACACACGGAATATGTATTATGTAAACTAGTAATAATAATAATCCGCCCTTTCTTAATTTCTTCTCCATGACTTTGTTTTTTGCCCTTTTGATGAATTTGTTTAGAAGAGTGATCATGACATAAAAAGGGAACATATGTATGGAGCAAAGCCACATATAATTATGTGTGGTCAATTTACCCACTGATTTTTTTTATAATATATGACAAAATTTAAAATTTTTAAATGTTATATACAAATTGATCCTATTGAAATTTTATAAAATTTTTAATATACGGGGTCAAATTAAATTTTTATAATTTTTTCATTTAAGTTTCAATTTCATATCATTTTTATTTCCTCTATATATTTATATTCATATAATCTTCTTAAACTAATTAATAATATATTTTATATTATTTTTTAAAAAATTAATTATTTATAAATAATTTGTCTTGCTAAATTATTTATAGCTACATAATAATGACCCCACGGTACATTTTTTCTGCCTTCTGACTGCATATTGTGGACGGTTAGGACATAGGAATTAAGGTACAGAGGTATGGATCAGCTCCCATCACATGCTGAAATTCTGGTGGTGAGCTTAGCTAGCTAGTATTCTCGGAACAGCTTCCTTGACCACCTTTCAATCAGTAATTAAATAGGATAAATATATGCATATATATGATACTTAATATTGACACAAGGGACCTCAAATTCTATCTACGTAACCGAACCTTTCCATTTTTGGACAGTTTCCTTTTTTATAAATGGATGGACGGAAAATAGTTCTGTCCCTCCCCTACTCTTGGCCAGGAAATATAATGTGTCGATGCCGTGGAACAATTGAAATGGTGCCACATTTTTACTTCACCTACAATTTGGTGACGTACATTTAGTTTAGGCCGTAAAAAATATGCTCACTAATAATGTCTCAAGCACACAATTAAAATATAAATGTCTCGAAAAAGCTAGCAAAACTAGTTCTGCTTTTGCAGAAGTCCGAAGAGACATTAACAACGATTAGAAAATAAATAAGAAGCCTCTTGTGAGATAATTAAAGAAACTCATTCAAGATATATATATATATATATATATATATATATATATATATATATATATATATAATTTAATTAGAAGTGAAATTGGGAATCCAAAGGCTGTAGTATGTAGCACCTAATATTAAAGATATGACTCCATGCAAATGAAATATATTCTAGGGAATAAGATTCAAGAATAATTTAGGTTACTTGGACCAAACTACTAAGTGCCCCCCTTCAGTCAGTTTTTATTAAAGTTAAAAGCATATTCTGATAAGTCGATCTTCTTCAAGATTTCGCAACTCACAAGACCTATCATTTGTGTGCGTGAAACTTGTTGTGTTCTAAGTATATATTCATGACAATTTCTCATTTCATAATTATTTATAATTTGCCTACTTTGTAGACTCATTCTAAAGATTTGTAAAGAACATATTTTAACTTCTTTTTATCATTAGAATAATGAGTTATAAGTTTAACAAACGGCAGTATGATAACAAAATTACAATAATAAATTTAAAAATATTATTTTATTATCAATAAAAAAGATAACTCTTTTTATAAAATTCTTTTTTCGGAGAAGGGGGAGCACAAAAAAAAAATTGTAACTAAAATGGGATGGATAGAAATCTAGAAAGCGGGGGATTAGAGTAATAGAACACATGGGCCGCCAAAACATGGGTTTCGAAACTATATCACTGCCCATCGATAATACAAGGAATTCAGATTCACTAACAATAGCTCCATTTTCCTAATCTTGGATCCGGTGGCGTTGCATTTGGGCTGCCATGTTGGACGACAATATTAAGCCCTGAATCGTTGGAAAGAGTAATATTTCTGAGATCCAATGGAAAATTTGAATCTGAGATTTTGTACGAACTCTGACAGGATAATAATTTACCAACATATATGCTATCATTTCAAAAGAGAAAATCAACGAGCCTTCTTCTGGTCAGCAGCAGTGGTCTGATGCTGTTGATACAATGGCTTGGATTTGAAGTAGACAAATAACCAGTGCAATATTAATTAATTAAAACAGAAGAAACACTGGTTCTTCTATACAAGAGCGAGCTAAGGGCATCTCAAAAGTCTTGGTTGCATTTTCAAGAGCTCCAATATCGATGATATCTGCCAACGTTCCCCCGTCTTTGATGAAAGAATTGTGCATCTCTTCTCTTCTGCATCTGGAACAAAGAGTTTCCCTTTCTCTTCAGAGCTAAACAATGCGATGCTGTTGAAAAGGCGTATCAGAGTAGAAGATTGTTGAACTAGATTGAGATATCGACTAAGATGATTGATTCTATACAGAGTTCTTTTCATTATACAAAACTTACCAGGGCTTTTCGCGTGCATGCGCAAGTTGGATAGCTGCTGTGTTTGCAGCTATTAACCCCAATTGAGTCATTGATAAGAGCAGCCAACTGCTCCACACAGAAAGCACAAGAACAACATAAATATTTATGATTGATGTTATTTATCAAACTTTACATTTTGATAAATTCATGTAATAAAGAAGATGTGGTTTCATAAGATGGAAAAATGATCTTAAAACATTGTCAAAGGTTAGTATTGATTGGCATGTCAATATATATATATATATATATATATATATATATATATATATGTACTCGTTATGACATTTCATTATGGTTATTTGGGGAATGCAATAGTCCTTAGAAAATGCTCCTTATTCCACAATTTCTCCAAGGCCCCACCTCCTTATACTCCCTCTCTGACCGGAAAAAGAGTACCGATAGGTGGAGGAATTACAAAGAAAGTAGGACTCTTTATTTAAGTATTTCCTAGGAGGACTTTCTAAGGTTAAAATTTAAATGAATGGAGGTAGCCATACCTGTCCTGGGGTAGTGATAAAAAAATACTGGCATCCTCTCCAATAAATTCCTCCACTTCTTCCCCTACTTTCTCACGAGGAATTACAAAAAACTGGCCTCACTCCCCTGTTGAGACAATAGATTCATTAACATTGAAGTATTTCTGGAATATAGGTTCCGGGATCCAATACAATAGGTTTTTCATTCACTTTTGAGGCATTCAGTTGGATTTTCTTCTCCAAACATGTATCGTATTAGTTCCAAAAAAAAATGGTAGAAACTTCAATAAAATACAATACCTTAGAGTTTTGATTATTTCCGCCCACCTTTGGATGGGATGCAAGCTATCAGTATCACCCTTGGACTGCATAGAAGCTTTAGAATCTATCTGATTGTATCCCATGAATCACGATATATTTTCCTTTTTCCGCACCAGCACTCTTATATTTTTCCATTACAACCTCCTTCAGCTTCCTTGAGATTGATACTTTTAGTGGAGGCAGGGGTTCTATTGGTACATTGCGAACAGGTCTCCCCAACCAATCGGTCATTTGATGGTACCTAGATAGAACAAGCCCATGACCACCAACATGGCTGATAAATCCTTTCCAATGATATTCAAGTTCTCACCAAATTCATGTATTTAGGATTAATACTTGTCTTTTCTTTATCTTGATGAGAGTGGAAATCTTCTCTTTGAACTTAATTAGTTAGCAAAGCTTACAAATTTCAAAATGTTAGTTAATTTCTTTTTTCAGGAATAAGTTGTTTGATTTATCAATAACTGGGAAAACGATTAATGCTTTTGATCTAATACTCCCATATGGTACCCACCCTCCGAGAGATTCATGTTATCAGGTGTAAATGTTTCTGATAGAAGCAATCCAGCTCCTGTAGCATTTACATTAGGATATATGTAGCTAACTCTGTCACGGGCTGTTGTCATAAACAAGAATGCTGCATGTCCAAGCCCTGCTAGTTTTGGTTGATAAGATCATATCGTAGTACCTATTCTGCGACAAGGCCATGTGGATTACAGTATCGTCCCACTTATTCAAAATCTTTGACTAAAATACTAATTAAGGTATGCATAAACTTCACAATATGTATAACATTCTGCTGTTTTTTTACAAAGAAAATACAAAATGACCAACCTTGAGAGTTCCAATCATGTCAGTATACACTGCCGGCTCAGGAAAGTCTTCATCTGGATCATAAGCATCAGCCCACCTGACATTCTTGTTCAACTCATAAGTCTGCCTCCCTCTAGGCGACGCCAACAAACACGTCTACTCGAACACCAGGGTACCTCTCCTTAATCAGCTGAATTGTTGGAAAAAACAACAAGTTTTCATAAACACCACCAGAAATCACACAACAACATCTTCTAACATTCATCCCCTCTAATTTTTAATCCTAATGAAGCAACTTCCACACTGTATCCCATTGGGAATTTCAAGAACCCATATGTGTTACCACGATTATCTGGTGGCCTCGGATCCTCGTCTTGCTTACCATCCGAGAACATGGACCCGTATTCCATTTCAGGGTCATCACCATAATCGAAAGGGTCCAGCCACTGATTTTTCATTTTGGCATTTGGTCGAATCGCTTGCCCTTTGTGCCAGCATAATTAAGATGATATAATGGGTTGTTCAAGAAAGATACATTGGTGAAACGGGTTGAGGTAACTACAGGTGAGATTAAGAGAAACGGTGGGATGCATTTGGGTTGTAGAGAAGTTGAAGTATGAAGGTTGGAATATCTCTTGTTCTTCAAGTTTCTGGTTATCTTATGGAGTGTGGTGGTGAAATTGGTTGGCTCAACGGCACACATTAGCCGTTAAGATTTCAATGTGCAGAATATGGATGGATAAGTGGGTCCCATGATTTCCGCTTATTTGTTTTTTATTTTAATTTTGGATTATAGTTTTATTATATTAATAGATTTTCACTAGTTAAATTTATGAGCTTTTCTATAGAGATATGATAATTAAATATAAAAATTAAACATGAATGTTTTATAATTTTACTTATTTATATTTTTATCCCAATTAAAAAATACTAAATCTGTCTTATTTTTATATCAGAGAAAACTTATACAACAATCATTCTAGTAATATCATTTTCCTAATTTAGCCACTAGTTATAACCCTCGTGTTGTTTACAAAATATTTTTAATGAGTAAAACAGATGCATGAAATAAAACTTTAATTTCAACTCGGTAAAAAGAATTGTGAACAATCCTTATATACATGTTTGTCTTGTGCATAACAAAATAAATAAATTATTGTTTTTATCTTCTATACACTTATTTATACTCAAAATACGTGCATGACTATTGATTAGTATATATATATTTTTTGAATATATAATATTATAATTCAATTTTGGTAGATACGTTTTATCTCAATTGTTTCGGAAAAATTGAAAAGAAAAAAAAAAGGTACGGAGGAGACTAAGAAAAATATATTTATTTTCAATCTTGTATAATAATAATGTTGGTTGAATTCTAATGAGGGGTGGTAGCTCAAATGGTGGTATTTTTTTCAGCCATTGAATTTAAAATTATAAAATTAAAAATAATTATAGGGTGTGACAAGTGTCAGTATGTTGGACTGGGTGTAGAAACTAACAGCAGTGGGTCGGGTCGAGATTCCAAACTTGAAACCCGACTTATTATGTCGCCTTAAACTTAAATTATGAGCAAACTAGAATTCCGGACGGACGGACGGACGGACATCCTGCCTGCTGTCCAATTGTTGAGAAGAAGCTGCCAAACTCAAATAAATAAATTATCCATCCCTACGGAACGGTGATTTTTTTTAAATATAAATCAAAATAATACTCCCTTCGAATCAAAAGCTCAAGATTACCCGCACCCCACCATTATTGATTAACTACTACTACAAAATTCCATCATCCCTAATCATAACACTCAAATCTAATTTAGGGTTTCTGAATATATAGGATAGGAGGACTAGCAGATTCAACCCTAGGTTGGCTTTCCAGATTCCCATTCTTACGTTCGCAATGCATCTCCTCATCTTCTTCCTTCTCTCAAAATTCGCACTCCAATTAGCCTCGCTCACTCATTTATAAACCATACTTTTGCCCAACATTGGAGTGTTTCAGAGTGATGAATATAGCTGAATCCGAGTCCAGACCGGTTCTGGGACCTGCCGGAAACAAGGCGAGATCGGTGGAATTGCGTAAATCAATTTCCAAACCAAAGAATAATAGAGTGGAGAAACTACTGGAAACGGAGGACATCAAGGGCAAGAAATCTCCGGCATTGCCAAACTGCAACATGGTGCCCTCGATTTTGAGGAAGCAGCAGGAGCATAGGGTGTTGAGGTCGAATTTTTCCATGAATGCTTCGTGTTCGTCTGATGCTTCATCGGATTCGTCCCACAGTCGGGCTTCCACCGGCAGGATTAGTCGACGAAGCATGCCAATTCAGAGGAAGCAATATATTTTCAAGAATGAGAAGGTAGTTGTTACTGATACTGGTATTGTAGAGTCGCCTGCTTCAGTTGATGCTTCATTGGTGAAGAAAAGATGTGCTTGGGTCACTCCAAATACTGGTATGCTCAGTGTAGCTGTTATGGTCTATTTGCAAAATTAATTTTGTGGCATATTGGTAACTGAGTCATGAAAGTAATGACCTTTTTACTCCAAATTTTCTGCTCGTTCTAGATTAACAATAAATCTAACATTAAAAGCATTATTAAATCAAGTTGTACACTCAAAGCTCAACAAATTACATGAAAATAGCTAAATCTTGATATACATGTAATACATCATTGTCAAAGGCAAGTTTTATATATAATGTAAGCATAACAAATATTATTTATGAACAATGTATGGATATACAAGAAAAATGTCTTGAATATTAAGATTCATGAAAAGCATTATGAAAATTTTATGTACAGGAAACGAGTTCTATGTTCAAGTAACATATTTATGTCATAATATGGTATGCATGCACTATGCAATATATTATCAGTTATGAGAAAAAGGTATAAAGAATAGTTAGTGGTTGTGTTACTAGCAAAAGATAACGGGTAGTTGGTCTAGTTCCTTAAAGAACCAATTATTTCCTTAAAGTCTCAATGGAGGTGCCATGATTCACCCTTGTTTCTAAACTCTAATGTATAACTTGGTTTAATTCAATTTGTTTCAACAAGCATTTAATGCAAGTTGACGAATGTTAGGCCAAAATTGGAAAGGTGTTAGCTTTCCCTGATTATATACCCTTTACCATCTCTCGAGTCTAAATCAATCCTCATTCTTAGGGTTGATCATTCGGGTAAAACTGAAAAGCAATAACCGAAAACCGAAAGTTGTACATTTTTACTATCCAAATAGCTACCCGAATTATGAGATAACTGAATTTCCGAATGACCGAATTTACTATTCGGTTAATCCCCGAAATTAATAATTAATATGATCTGGAACGTCTGGCAATCTGGAACGAATTAAACAAATTTGGAATGCCCGGCGAAACCTCGCAGACTCGCAAAGCTTCGAGTACACTTCCTCATTGATGTATATCGGAAGGTGTCCCTTTGGCACGCTGTTAGATTTGCGCTGTTTCAAGTTACGGAACGAAATCCAAAAGCTAAACAGACCCATCAAATGGCAAACAACTTGTAAAAAACCCAAATTGCAAAAAAAATCGTAAAACAAATATAGAAATCAAAGTATAAATCTTTATCGTTCTACCATTTATGATATGTGTATCCTGTAGAACAATATCTAAAACAGAAGGATCTGCAAAGACCACAAAATCGAAACCTCTCTAGCCTTCCCAATGACCACAAACAATGGACCTATACATATTATAAATATACACAGTTCATGGTTTGCAGGCATGGGGTTAGTGTTTGCAGGCAATAATATAAGAGGAAAGTAAAGAAAAGTTAGAGAAAAAAAAAGTAGATAGAGAATGGGTGCCATCCCGTAAGACCCGCAATGCCTGCAAGTTTGCAGGCATGTTTTTTTTATATTTATTTGAATATGTTATTCGGTTAAGCAAAGTATTAAAAATCAATAACCAAACCCGAAACTGAAAACCGGAAATTAAAACAGGTATAACCGAAATGCAAAAAAAAAACAACTGAAAAAACGAAATATTTTGGTTTAAAAAATTCGGTTCGATTCGGTTTTACCCCCTTTTGTGCTTACCCCTACTCATTCTCACATGAACTAGTCGTAAATTTATCTGATGTATGTGTGTGTATTTTATTTATCTTCTTTTGTTTTCGTAGAGTGAAATGAAAGAAATTTTGGAGTGGAACCTATGAAGTACTCTTCCAGTCAATTCAAGGAAATAATGTTGGTGCACACACAAATATGCACCTCAAAAGCTTTCAATATTCTTTTGTTTTGGTCATCTCTTCCGATGTAGTGTTTTTGGTCCAATTTTTTTACAGGACATATAGTTGTGTGCATATAAAAGGTAAAAGTAGAATGCGTTGACCAATTGGATCGATAGGAGGTATGTGGTACATGGACAGATGGACTCTTCAATTTAGGGTGAATTACCTGCGTCAACATGAGTTCAAAATAGTGAAAAATAGTGAAAAATGTTTTTAAAATAGGAGAGTTCAGTGTCAAACACTTTCCCACACTCGACAAGGATCCCGAGTCCATGTAACATAGCCAGAGGTGTTTCTAGATTGGAAGCTTGAAGTATAAATATAGATATTGTACTCCTCAACTTCTCTTTCCTTTTTCTTTTCCTTTTCAATTTACTTTTTATTCTTCAATGTTTTATATTGGAATTTTTTTTATTATTATTATTAGTAAAAATAATTTGGCAACCTATTTATTTGCTTATAAGTAATTTGGTATGTTCATCTTAGTAAATTTGCCTTTTTCCACACTTTGCCACTCCTTCCAATAAATTGGGTGGGGGTTTCAAGATTTTTAATCCTATTATGGAAAGAAAGTAAAGAACTCATTTTGTCTGTAATTCCCAATCGTTTGCCCCTTTGTCAATAGAACAAAGTTTTATAATTTCTCAACCCAACAGATGCAGGTAAAAGAAAATACGTACAAATAGTGCCCACTATTTATTTTTGCATTTTGTGCTATTTTCCATATGTACATGAGTTTGTGACACTCTCTTGCATGATCCACACATCATCTCTGTTTATTTGATAAATATAACTGTCCATCAAAATGTGCCATCAGCAAGTCTGTCCAAAGAATGCAGCATAATGTCAGTACCCAGAAATAGCCTTATCAATAATTTGTGATTACAATCTCCTACATGGGCTCCCTGAAAATATAAGATTTATGGTTCTTCTCAAAAGTGTGGAATCTGTGGAGAAAAGCACTTCACTCTTTCTGAATGCCCCCTTGTGGTAGTGCACACAGCAGAGTCCTTCCTCGCTAGCCATGGTCAACTTAAGTGTTTTACTGATATTTATTGCGAGAATATGTCAACCAGGGTCATTTTTAGTAATATTTACTGTTATATCTGTACACATAAATTCATAGTACTCATTTACATGGGAAAAGGCTGGGAGATTTATGATAAACTTGTTACTACTTGTTCAGGAGACAAACATTCAAAGATTTGATATAAACACGTGTTTTTCTCATTTGCATAGTTTTGTTTCTTCTTGGTCACTTTGCATTGTTCTACGTCTGTGTGCCTATGCTTTATTTTGTGGATGTTTACTTTTTAACATGTCAGTATTGTGTCATACCTGTTTGCTTATGTAACTTTGAATTTATACCTATAAGTATGCTTACCAATCTATGTAATATTTTCATGCCTGTGGAGTGTGGATATCTTCCTCAAAAAGATGGGGTTTGTTTATCAAACGAAATTTTTTGAAGCCATTAAGTGAGGGGTTATTATCTTTCCAATAGGACGTCTTGATAATATCAGAAAGTCTTCATTTGTTCCTACAAATTTTGGAGGATGTAGAAATACTTAAAAGACAATTAGTTTTTTCTTAATATGTTTTTCTCTTTTTCCATAATATATTTTGGAAGTACACTTTTTCTGGAAGATTCTTTCACATTGACTGGAGCTAATATTTCCACTCAAGATAAACTCTATTTGGTTGATGAAGTCCTATTCTTGCCAATGCTTGTGGCAATCTACTTCTCAATTTAGTGGGTGATTTTTTTTTCTTTTGGACACTTGTAATATTTTTACCACTACTTTGTGATTTTGCGTCTTTGTGAAAGAGTAAAAGGAAAGTGCAATCTCTTTCCATAAATACTGTTCTATTATTTTAATTAACTTGTAGAATTGGTTGTGAGTTGTTGGTGAGTTTGTGGGGTTTACTTATAGTTCAACCATATGGCATAGCTCAGTAATGATCCTCTTTGTGATAGCTTATGATTTATGAAAATCTGTTTTTATTTTAATTTTTAAAGTTTAATTGAAACTTTTTGAGGAGTATACTGGTTTTACCCCACTTATTATTTGTTCCATTTTTCAATTAGGGTTCTCATAAAGTTCTTAATATACCGTGACTTGCAGGCATTTACAATTTATAATTTTTGCAAAATTATCTTAACATGAGTTCCATTTGCTAATTGGTTTTCATTTCAAAAGATCCTTGTTATGCTGCTTTTCATGATGAAGAATGGGGAGTTCCAGTACATGATGACAAGTATGTACCATCACTTATTTTTTTGCATATTCATCTTGTAGTTTCGAATGTAACGATGAACCTCATTCAAAGGTCTTCACAGTGTGCATCTTATTGTTTTTGACTTCTTGTAGAAAGCTGTTTGAATTGCTGACGTTATCAACTGCTTTGGCTGAACTTACCTGGCCTGCCATTCTCAGTAAAAGACATTTGTTTAGGTAATGTTGCACAATATTATTTGCCTGGAGCTTTTGACGAACCAAAATTGTATTTGATTTCCACTTGGTTATGCAGAGAAGTGTTTCAGGATTTTGACCCTGTTAGCCTCTCAATGTTAAATGAGAAGAAGATTGCAACACCAGGAAGCTCAGCCAGCTCTCTTCTATCTGAGCTGAAGCTACGAGGAGTCATTGAAAATGCTCGCCAAATGTGCAAGGTATGTGCTCACTTCATGTGTATTTTCTACATATCCAAAAGTTTTCTTACTAGAGCGGTGACTCTCATGAATCATAATGCTTATGTTCTCCTTAAATATTATTCTTTTTTCCCAGACAAAACAGGATAGGTTTTCTATGGACAACTTTTGGTAATTATCTCTTCCCATTTCAGTTCTCTTCTCTGCAAGTGACTAACAATGGGATAATCAGTGTTAGACCAAAACTATGTGGCAAACCAAACAAACAGGCTATCTTTTTCACTCTATGAACTGAAGTGAATTAGGTTGTTTTGGGTCCTATCATGTCTAAAACTGATCTGATTTATTTATAGTAGGTGTTTATTAAATAGACAGTTAGTTTCCAATCAATGTCATAACAAATAGGAGAATGGGACACGAGGAACTGATATCCCAGTATTTCAATTGACTATATGCTCTTGTAGTGCGTACAGTCTTAACGCATTTAATGTGTCAATTGCCAACCCTAGTTTTCTTTGTGGGTTATGATGATGCAGATAATCAATGAGTTTGGATCTTTCGACAAGTATATATGGGGCTTTGTAAACCGTAGGCCTACGATTGGTCAGTTCCGCTATCCTCGGCAAGTTCCAATCAAGACATCAAAGGCAGATATGATAAGCAAAGACCTTGTGAGAAGAGGGTTCCGAGGTGTGGGACCTACGGTCGTGTACTCATTCATGCAAGTGGCTGGAATAACAAATGACCATCTCATCAGTTGCTTCAGATTCGTGGAGTGTGTAACTGCAGAAAATGCAACATATAAAGATGACAGCTTCAAGGCTAGGGCTGAAGGGAAACAGCCAGAGGATGCAAATGGCCTCGGACTAGCAGTAGCTATTGATGACTTGAGTCTATCCACCGAGTAATTTATGAATATTTCAGGGTTGCAATTTACACCGTGAAAGGAAAGTTGCATTCTTTCATGATGGGCAGATGGGAGGGGGCAAAAAATGTTTGTGTACAAATAGTTAGTATGAATTATTTTGTTTATTGCTCTGTAGATTCAAAAATAGAATTTGACATGCAAAGAAGGTTCAAGCGCTGGTGCTATCAAGTCATTTTAGCTGAATGTCTAGCTCTTTTTGTATAGTGAAAAAAGGTTCAAGCGCTGGTTATCAAGTCATTTTAGCTGAATGTTTAGCTCTTTTTGTATAGTGAGAATGATCTGACTATTTTGGCCCGCCCTATAGGGTTTTGATCACTGACTTGCATAAAGCCTCATCCAGATGGTTTCGAGAGGATCTTTAAGGATAAGTTGGCTTTAGAATGGTGGCAGCCGAAGGGTCAATGACTAATAAATTAAGTTAGGTTTTTGCCGCTTGATAGGATATGTTGATTGTTTCACACTTCTAGTCGCCTTTGTTTTTTTTTTTTTTTTGGTTGCTTTCTCAATGAAAATCTTATTTTTACTCCAAGTAGGACTGGCTTCAAGAGGGAAAGGCCAATCTTATTATCACCACTTGATTAAGGGGTCAGTCCATGAGAAATTTCTCTCGTCCTTTTCCTCTCTTGGGTTAGAAATTTTATATATTGATCCTTTTATAAAAGCGTCGTAACTTGATTATTGTCGAAGGAGTTTATTCCTCGACTGAAAGTTGTATATTTGTACATATATGTGCTTGTCACGAAGAGGACATACGTATAGAGAACAGAGACAAGAGTCAAAAATGAAGGCCGGAATTCATGGAATATGGACAATTGACATAAAATAGTGGTTAACATGGGCGGATGACAGCTCTTTTTGTTATCTAAATGCCAAGGAAACCGCTGGTTTGTATTGAGCTTGTGTTTTGTGTTTCTTTCCATACAGCTCAACTCCATATTTGAATAGTTGTAATATAATCTGTCGTTCGTTTGACAAACTAACTACCAATTTTGACTTCCAACAATCACTGTTCCTTCCTCCATGTGCTATTTACATCAATGTCCCCCCCCCCCCAAATTCAATCTTCCTAAAAATTGTTCAAAGAAGAAATACATGAAACTAGTCTCTGCATTTATCAAAAAAAAAAAACACTATTCAATTCAATCTTCCTAAAAATTGAATTTTCCCTTCTAACTTCCCCATTTCTGTGTCTGATTAAGCTGGAGAATTTTCCCTGAGATGGCAGCGGCAAGTGCTGCTTTGAAACTTGGGTCTTTGGTTAATGAAGAAGCCATCTGATCCACCAAAAACTGTTGAAATTCTGGTGACTCCATTGTCGGGGCAGGAGAAGATTTGTTGGCATCTTCATTGGACTTGGATTTTGCTAAATCAAGAGTAAAGGTAGGTCCTGATGAGCTGAGAGAGGCGGCGCATGGAACTGAACCGAGTGTGGACGCACATCTGTTAGAACCTGAATTCGGCTCCAGTCTTGAAGGATGTGGGTGATTGTGCTCCCCTTCGTATGTTGCAACCAAGATAGATTGATCCTCAATACTTCTTTGGACCTGGATTTATTAATAAATAAGTTAGCTAGGCGTATAACAAATACTATTACCAAGTAAAATGAATGGCTTGGTATAGATAGGGCAGGGGATTGGTCACCTTCTTTTTGACAGGGCAGGTAGGAGCAAAAGAGCATTTGAAGTAGGCTCTAGGGGAGGGGTTATCTCTGGTGACCTTTTGACCATATTTCCTCCATTGATATCCATCTTTCACCACAAGGCTTGTAGTATCGGAGGCTTGGCATCGAGCATAAACCTTCCAGATCTTGGTTTTGATGTGTTCTTCTGATCTAGGTTTCTTCAATGAAGTAGTAGTATCTTCCTCACTCGAACAACTCTCTGAATTCCCATTAACAAGTGGTCCACCAGCAACAGCAGCTGCATCATTATTATTGTTGATTTTTCCTGCAGCCTTTCTCTTCCTGGATATTGTACTAGTGCTGTGATCAGTAGTAGTAGTAATAGTAGTTTCGGGATTCTTGCTCATATATTCCATCAAATTGCTTCTCAAAGCATTGTAATTTTCACACATGACAGTTAACATATCTGTCAGCTTCTTGTTCTCTGCACTCACCCTGTTCAGTTCCTCCACTAAAGCTCCACTACTCTATAAACAATAACACCAAAAAGATAAGTTTGGATTTCCATATATATACTCATTCTAAAAAATTTGGTTCGATGGATATATATATATATATATATATATATATATATATATATATATATATAATCAAAGAAGAAAAAGAGTGGATCTGCGTACTAACCTCTTCATATACTGAAGTATTCTTCAATCCAAAATCAATGAAATTGCTTTGGACCTCTTGTTTCTGACACAAAAATAAAAGAAAAGTAAGAAATGGATAGGACAGGATCAATAAATACTCTTGGCCATGAAATGGTAGCAGCTACTATAAAATAAAATAGCATTTATAGGTAGGTGGTATATACGTACCGGAGTTTCACTGAAAAGCTGTAGAGGAATATTGGTTTTAAGATCCAAGGAAGTATCAACAAAACTAGTGTATTCCATCTATAAACACTTGTTCTAAACTTTCTTCTTCTTCTTCTTCTTCTTCTTCTTCTTCTTCAGATACTCTCAAACTAGTAGTCGAATATATACACCGGGGTTCGACAGAATATATAGAAGGAGCTGCTAGGACGTAATTGAGAAAGAAAAAAAAAGTGAAGATTGATCTGTCTTCAACTTGCAGGAGGAGAATCAAGGAAACAATTAGGAAGGAGATGGAAATTCAGCAGCTGTTACCTTCAAACTTGTAATGAGCTTCTTCAAACAGGTTGTATATATATATATATAATATATATAAATAATGGGAGTGTGTGTATCTATCTATTTATATTTATAAAGGTGGGCGGGCGTCAAGAAGTCGTTGAAATAGTACTAGTCATGTTGTCGGTTTTGGCTGGGTTTGAAAACTTTATAATTAAATAAAATTTCTTTGTTAGTTAAATTACTGAAAGTCAAGGCCGCCTACGTAATTCAAAATTGTACTATTTTCTCCGTGTGTGTTACAAGTCTTTTTTGACCAAATAAATCACATTAAACTATTGGTCGACATGCTAGCTTTTGCTTTGTTTTCACATTTCTTCCGCGTTCTATATTAGTATTATTCTATTTTACATGATTTTGAGCGATAACTATATAACCCTTTTTTATTACGCCAATATGTTTATTTAGATTGACACGTTTACATGTAATTTAATAATGATTTTTAAACTTTTGAAGTATATTAATATAATAATATTGAGATAATATAGTAAAAAAATAATGTTAAAATAAAAGTCAACTAAAAAACTTGTATTCCTCTTCTTGAGGAAGAAGGAATATTATTTAAGTATAGGTTTGCCGTCTTTCACGCGCTTTTGTATGTATTATCTCAAAACAGGATACCACTACTCCTTTGTCCCAAATTAAATGTTTAATTTTATTTTTTTATTATTATTTTTACTATAATATAAATAAAGAGATTATAATTAAAAATATATATATAATTTATTATTAATTTTAAATTTTATAATTTTAAAAATATATTATATATATTTAATTATTAATTTTCAAAATAATTAATTTAACTTAAAAAAATAAAAACTTAACAATTAATTTGGGACGGTGGGTGTACATTCCACCCTGTAATGCTTTTGTCATCCATTACAAGTCACTAAGCGAGGGAACAAGGATAATTACTACGGTATATACAGTCCCTCCCTCCGCCGTCTAAAAGATGATCTAAGTTTAACAAAAATATTTTTAAGAAGATAACAATAAATATATAAAATAAAAAGTAAATATTTTATTTAGTGAGATTCATGTCGACGTCGGGATTTTGTCGTTTCGTTTTTTAATAATTAAAAGTCCTTTTCAATTTTAGCCTTTATGTGACGCCCCCAAATCTGGGCCCACACAGCCCAAACTTGAGTCGTCAAAATACTACAACAAAATTATTACAACAAAGCACAACGTACAACAATACAGTGTATAATAATACACAACTAAGTCTTCACTATTATTGCCACACTATTTTACAAAACGTGAAGACTATGATAACTATTCCTCGGACCCTCACTCCATTCCCCGGCTAGACCCTGTTATGTTTTCATCTCCTGTTGAAAAACAATGGAACAAAAGAAAGGGTGAGCTCAAATAGCCCAGTAAAGAATATCATGACTAAGATAATGACGAATAAATTATCATTAGTCTTCAACAGTTGAGTTCTTGATAGAATACAATAGACTACAAGGTTTATATCAAAAACTGCAGTTAAATTCTTAAACAACGTTCAGATCAATAATAGCAGCGGAATGAGTAATCTATTAGAAGAATAATGCAGACTATAATGTGCACTCGGTTCTCTTTTTAGGAAAAACATCATCAACTTTTATCATCTGAAATATCATTAGTCAAGATAATACAAATTCACAGTTCCTGATCATAATCATGCACATCAACAGTTCATCTTTGTACTACGGGCCAAAGATATTCAATATAGCACCAACGGTCATGATTATACCAGATTCAGCCTTTGGTCATAATCATACCAAACAACAGTTCATCTTTGCACTACGGGCCAAAGAGAACATTCACCACGTGCCATAAAAGACACCGAACAAATGTATCGCCTTTAACCTATTATATCGCCTTTAACCTATCATCTGTTCAACAAATATATCACATCTGTGCCCCCGGCCACAGATATTCACAACAGCTTGATTTTTGGATTATTAGAATGATATAAATGATGAACAGAAGAAATAGGATAACAATAAGTATCGGAAGTTTACTTTGTACAGATTCAAATAATGTCCAAATTGTCAACATGATGTGGAGTGAAATTCAAGATCCACAGTTCAGAATAACGGTTACAATTCAATAGAAAGGTTCACGTAAATAGGAAGGTTCAGTTGAAATAATGAAGTTCAACTATTATGGAACATATAATATTTTCAGGAATTATAGAAGCAATAGTTCCATAATAAATTTCGATTTAGGAGTATGAAAGAAAATAATATCCCTTACCGTAGCAGGTTTGATTAACAAAAGGTGAAGGAAATTAATACAAAGGGTTATTCACCAACAGGCGGCAAACCGCTCCGTAAGGTTATTCCCACAATTTAATAGAATTTGAGTACAAAGAGTTATTCACCAAACAGGCGGCAATCCGCTCCGTAAGGTTATTCTCAGAGATTAATAATGAATGAATACGAAAGGTTATTCACCAACAGGCGGCAATCCGCTCCGTAAGGTTATTCCCACAATTTAATAGAATTTGAGTACAAAGAGTTATTCACCAAACAGGCGGCAATCCGCTCCGTAAGGTTATTCCCACAATTTAATAGAATTTGAGTACAAAGAGTTATTCACCAAACAGGCGGCAATCCGCTCCGTAAGGTTATTCTCAGAGATTAATAATGAATGAATACGAAAGGTTATTCACCAACAGGCGGCAATCCGCTCCGTAAGGTTATTCCCACAATTTAATACATGGAAATAAAAGGCACGTCTTATGAGTAAGGAAGAAACAATATTATTATCGAGAATCAAATAATGATAATCCCTTACCATAGTATGTTTGAATAATGGAAGATGAAAAAGATGGTATCCCTTACCGTAACACGTGACTGGATATTGATTTAAATGAGGTTGATTAACTTGAACAGTACACGTATACTTATAGATCTTCACAAATACTCAAGATGACTTAAGCACACTTAGAGAGAACTTTCACAAGAAGTATTTAGAGAGAGAAAGAAAGAACAAGTAAGGAAGTTTATGAAAAATCCTTAAGTTAAGGCTTCTATTTATAGCCAAAAATCTTATCATTCATTTAATCTAAACCATTCATTTAAAGATCACCTTTTAATCTACACCATCCATTTCAAATATTATATTATCTTTATTCTACACCATTCATTTCATATCACCTAATAATCACCTAACTTTATATTATAAACAAATCAATTTAATTATTCAACAATAATTCACACTTTAATCTACACCATTCATTTCATATCACCTAATAATCACCTAACTTTATATTATAAACAAATCAATTCAATTATTCAACAATAATTCACACTTTAATCTACACCATTCATTTCATATCACCTAATAATCACCTAACTTTATATTATAAACAAATAACTTTATCAATTCAATTATTATGACTAATTGTTATAAATACAGTATAGTTAGCTCTTAGATATCAAGTCGATAAATTAATGAAATACAACTGTTTAAATAACATCATAATAGAGATAACAATAATGTAAAATAAAGCATACGTTACTATGTAATGACAATTATTGATTCAATAATGTGAATTACTGTGCATATGTTACTGTGACAATTATTAGGTTCAATAATTTTAAAAACAGTGCACCAACAATTATTGACTCAATGATATAAAATACAGTGTAATGACAATTATTAAATCAATAATGCAAAATACTGTGTAACAACAATTATTGAATCGATAATATAAAATATTATGCAGTGACAATTATCGATGAAATGATGCGTAACAGTTACGGTGTCAATTATCAGACCAAAAATATGAGACACTATGCAATACCGTGTGTTACTGTAGAGTACCGAGTGCTACAGAAAATACCAATAACTACCGTATGCTACTATTCTTTTATCACCGGTATTTTAACAGTTCCGTTGACTATTTTTATTTAAAAAGGTTATTTCTGTCGTTTTCTATATCCGACAAATATTCCGTTGTGGGGTCCACCAATAATTTATTATTTCGGCGCCGTCGTACGGCACGAATATTCCCCGACCAAACGAATATTCCCCGACAAAGCGAATATTGTCCGACAAAATAAAATTTGCACATAACATCCTTAACTTTCAATTTTGTTAATTTAACCACTTACTGTTTCAAAAAATATATATATATGAAGAAAAATTAAATTTTGTATTTCATAAAATTCGGGGTCTTACAACCTCCCCTCCTTATGAAATTTCGTCCCCGAAATTGACGTACCTGACATATCGAAGAGGTAAGGATACTTAGATTTCATCTCAGATTCTAGCTCCCAGGTCATTTCCTCAGTATCTTGGTTCCTCCATAAAACCTTAACTTGAGGTATAACCTTTGAGCGTAGGATCTGCTCCTTCTTATCCAGAATCTTAACAGGTACCTCCTCGTATGTTAAATCCTCTGCTATAACGTCTGGTTCTAACTCAATGACGTGGTTTGGGTCCTTCACATATTTACGTAACATAGATATGTGAAAAACGTTATGGATGCGAGACATACTTGGTGGTAGGGCTAGTCTGTAGGCTACGGTTCCTATTCAATCGAGGATTTCAAATGGGCCAATAAATCGAGGGTTGAGCTTTCCTCTCTTTCCGAATCTCGTAACCCCTTTCCATGGAGAAACACGTAAGAATACATGATCTCCGACGTTGAAACTTTCGTCTCTCCGATGAAGATCAGCATAACTCTTTTGTCGTTCTTGTGCGGTCTGTATTCGTTGTCGGATCATTTGGATCTTTTCTGTTGTCAAGCGTACCAACTCGGGTCCCAACAATTTTGCTTCTCCTACCTCATTCCAACATATTGGAGAGCGACACTTGCGTCCATATAAAGTCTCGAATGGAGCCATACCTATACTTGCTTGGTAACTGTTGTTGTAGGAAAATTCAACCAATGGCAAGTACTTATCCCAACTTCCTTTGAAGTCTAGTACGCAAAGTCTCAAAAGATCTTCGAGGGTCTGGATCGTCCTTTCCGATTGTCCGTCCGTTTGAGGATGGTATGCAGAACTAAAACGTAGTTCAGTGCCCATAGCTTTTTGTAGACTGATCCAAAAGCGTGAAGTGAATCTAGGATCTCGATCAGAAACTATGGAAACTGGCATGCCATGCAATCTCACGATCTCATTTATGTACATACCGGCAAGACGTTCAAGTGAAAAGTTTTCTCGTATAGGCAAGAAATGAGCAGATTTGGTCAATCTATCTACGATCACCCAAATTGCATCTAAGCCTTGAGAAACTTTTGGAAGACCCGTCACGAAGTCCATATTGATGTGCTCCCACTTCCATTCGGGAACTTCAAGTGATTGTAATGGACCTTTAGGAACTTGATGCTCTGCCTTGACACGTTGACAAGTTAGGCACCTTGAGATAAACTCCGCAATCTCTCTTTTCATATTGTTCCACCAAAATGTATGTCGAAGATCTCGATACATCTTGGTACCTCCTGGGTGGATTGCAAACGGCGTGTTGTGTGCCTCCATCATGATTTTATGCTTTAATTCAGGATCGTTAGGAACACAGAGTCGAGAGTTGACTCGAAGTATTCCTTTCTCGTCGATTCTTGCTTCGGAAATGACACCGTCTTGTATTTTCTTTATCATGTTTATCAGTTCCGGATCGGTAGCTTGAGCAGCTTTAATTTTATCGATTAAAGCTGGTTCTACTCGCACGTGAGCAATCTTCGAGTGGGTCCCTGGTGTCTTTAGCTCTATCTCCATCTTTTGCAAGTCGTACAAAATACACTTTTGTGTTGTCAGCAGTGCACTTGTACTCGCATAAGATCTTCTGCTCAAAGCGTCAGCTACAACGTTCGCCTTTCCCGGGTGATACTGGATTGTGTGGTCATAATCCTTCAACAGCTCAAGCCAACGTCGTTGTCGCATGTTGAGTTCCTTCTGGGTGAAGAAATACTTGAGACTTTTATGATCCGTATAGATATCCACTTTTTCTCCGTACAAGTAGTGTCTCCAGATCTTTAACGCGAAAACGACTGCTGCCAACTCTAGATCATGAGTAGGATAATTTTTCTCATAATCTTTGAGTTGTCGAGAGGCATAGGCTATAACCTTTCCATGTTGCATAAGGACACAACCTAGACCTTTGCCAGAAGCATCGCTGTAGATAACAAATTCTCCTGATCCTGATGGTATGGTCAGAACCGGAGCTGAAACAAGTCTCCTCTTGAGTTCTTGAAAACTCTTCTCGCATTCCTCGCTCGATATAAGTTTTGTACTAGAATGAATGATACCGATATCTAGTAATTAAACTTTCAACTCTTGGTGTTCTATGGGAGCCATTTGGTATGGGACTTTAAAAATGGGCTTAGTGCCGGGTTCAAGATCGATACAGAATTCAATTTCACGGTTTGGGGTAAGCCAGAAAGTTCCTCAGAAAAAACGTCAGGAAACTCATTAACAATGGGAATATCATTCAAGTTTGACGTGTTTTTGTTCAAATCAGTGACATGAGCTAAAAAGGCTTGACATCCGTTTTTCAATAAACGAATGGCTTTATGGCTAGAAATAACAGTTATAGATTTCAATGGTTTAGTTGCTTGAATTTGCATGACAGGTTGATTAGGAATATGAAAACTAATAATCTTATGAAAACAATCAATTTTAGCATGATGGGTAGTCAACCAATCAATTCCTAAAATCACATCAAATTCACGCATCTCCAAAGAAATAAGGTCAACAGGTAATGTGAGGTTGTTGATTTGAACTAGGCAAGATTTATAGATAGTAAATGTAATAGATATTTCTCCCAATGAGGTTTCAACTGATAAGACAAGATTTAAGTTTTCAATAGTCAAATTTAAACGTTGAGTACATATAGGTGAGATAAAAGAGTGGATAGAGCCAGTATCTAATATGGCATAGACTTCACGAGAATTTATGAATAGCTTACCGGTTATCACCTCATTCGGTTTCTTGACTGTTATCGTCAAATCGAATCCCGAATACTTCATTCGGATCTTCACGTATTTCAACCATGGGAATACCACTGAATAATTTTCTAGCAAACTGTTTCTCGGGTTCATCAACTTCATCAGTAGTAAGGTACCAATGATTTCCATTAAAATAGTATTTTCGATAGACTGCAGTTTCCACGATAGTGACTAACTTAACTTGAATTCCTCTAAATTGTAACGCCCAAAAGTATAGAAACATCATTTTTAAATAATCTTGAAAATCATAGCTGGAACACCATAAATCCCAAAGACTAATATGAAAAGTCCATATATTCTGATCCTTTGTTATAGAGCATAACCAGGTGATATCACTCTCCCAATTAGTGAGTAAATTAAAGGCAATAATTTCCGCAAGTTCGTTACTTCCTTTAATTGCTTCTAAGAATGGATCTGGAACGACTGTAGCAGAGTTTTCACCTTCATCCTTACTGGATAGAACACGCATAATTTTTGCCTTAGGCAAATGATTCAACTCTGAGTTTGTAAGAAGATTATTCGTCGCCTCTTGTTTTGCAGCTACATTTGTTTCGGTAATTTCATAGTTAACCTCCTGATTTCCAGATGCCATAATTAACTGTGGTCACAAAATAAATGTTAGTTCAAATAAACTGACTCATCTCTTCATGTTCCTACATTCAAATCGATTCATTAGATAAAAAAATAAATCTAATTTAGGTAGGACACACTAGTGACTGATTCTATTCGTCTCTCCCCTCCTAGTTCTAACCCCAGATCTCCATTAAAGATCATATCCCTAAGCTCTGATGCCAACTGTGACGCCCCCAAATCTGGGCCCACACAGCCCAAACTTGAGTCGTCAAAATACTACAACAAAATTATTACAACAAAGCACAACGTACAACAATACAGTGTATAATAATACACAACTAAGTCTTCACTATTATTGCCACACTATTTTACAAAACGTGAAGACTATGATAACTATTCCTCGGACCCTCACTCCATTCCCCGGCTAGACCCTGTTATGTTTTCATCTCCTGTTGAAAAACAATGGAACAAAAGAAAGGGTGAGCTCAAATAGCCCAGTAAAGAATATCATGACTAAGATAATGACGAATAAATTATCATTAGTCTTCAACAGTTGAGTTCTTGATAGAATACAATAGACTACAAGGTTTATATCAAAAACTGCAGTTAAATTCTTAAACAACGTTCAGATCAATAATAGCAGCGGAATGAGTAATCTATTAGAAGAATAATGCAGACTATAATGTCCACTCGGCCATTTCGACTGTAGACTCTCGGGCTTTTCTGGACCGAAGACGAGTTTGGGGAGCAATCCTGCAAATAAAACACAACAAGGTTTAGTTTCGGGAAATGACATTTGGCAAGTGCATGCTAAAGCAATTATTTTTGTATTTTTGGGTTTTGTAATCTTTTTCTGCAAAATAGGGTTAGTATCCCTTTATTTTAACCAAAGTAATGACGTTGTGTATTTTATGATGCTCTCCAAGTTGTCCCTGTAAAACAGAGGTTAGTACTTTATTTTGACAAAAGTGGGAGGTACAAAATGTTTTGACTAAAGTATGACATTATGTGCGTGAAACGTAAAAGGGTATGAAGAGACTTCCCACGCGTCGGGTTTATCTGAGGCTGACTTACCCTAAGTTACTCTCACGGGCTTTTTGGCATGAAGGTTCCCAGATCTTCGCAATATACTAGAAGGGAATAAATCCGATCTTTCAATTGGATTGGATCTGAGTGGATGCTTTTCCTGAGCCTCGCCGGGGAGCACCCCTTTGAGTCCAGTAATCCACATCCGACGGGTTTGCCTCAGGAGGAGGAACTGCTCAACATACATTCATCATACATTCATCGTACCTTACCGTATGCAAATGATGCCATTAAAGTAAAACATTCGTAAAGCAATCACAAAACTCGCACATTCATTCATACACGCACAAAAGGTAGATTAATCAAAAGTAACGCAACCACACATTTTTTAGATTTTTAAAGGATAGGAAAACATCAAGATTTTAAATGCGGCTTAAGCCCTCTACTGTCCCCAGCAGAGTCGCCAGCTGTCGACGCCGGGATTTTCGTTCGTCTCGTTTTTTATTATTAAAATTAAAATGCCCTTTTCCAATTTTAGCCTTTAGATTAAGATGTGACTTTTGAAAAGGGTCGGCTTAATGTCGACGAGTTTTGAAAGATCGATTTTATTATGAGCCAATTGACCAGAGTCGCCAGTTGGTATATTTGAAATGGATGTACCAACTCATCCGAATTTATTTTCGTAATTGCTGGCTCATATGTGACTCCGATTAATTGGTCTGCAAACCGAGATTCATAGAGCTCGGGGGCTTGCTTAAGCGAGGGGAAGGTGTTAGGCACCCCCCGACTTCCGTGAAACACGGTTACCGCAATCTCGATGTTTTCCTATCCTTTTAAATCCTAAAATGTGTGTGTGTGTGTGTGTGTGTGTGTGTGTGTGTGTGTGTGTGTGTGCCTAAATGGACGTTTGTGGTGCGTTTTGCATAAAAAAGTTTGCTTTTATTTTATATGGCAAAAGTATTTATCTGGAAAGTGTTTTGGACGTTCTTTGACCCAAATGACGAGGCTTCGCTTTTTATAAGAAAGATTGATTTTAATTCCGAAAGCGTTGAGGTTTTTTATTTAGATGTCATTTTAGAAAACAATAGTTTTAAACTTTTGTCAAATAGGAATCGAGACTATACATTGCCTTCTAACAGTTAATATAAATAAAACGAGGGCAACTTCTAGAACTCTTTAACCCTATGCACAAAGTTTAATGAAAACATTGATTTATTTGCAAAAGCGTTTCTTATGACCTTTTAAAACCAAATGGAGTCTTTTTGCCAAACACGGGTTAAAGTTCGCCCAAGACTCTTAATTTTAAACCTCGTGAATCTAATATCCTAATTTGCTTGATTTTATAAAAAACCTTTATCATTTCATTCCAAAATCGTTTTCTCGTGTCAAAAGGAAAATCAAGCATTAAAAATAGCGTTGCGGTTATTCACGGGCATGTAAGCCATCCAAATAACCCCAAACGCCTACAATCACATGTTTCACTATTACGGGGCCTTAAACCCGATTTTCGGTATCGATATCGCTTTAAGGCCCAACAATTACATATTTACAACACAAGTGCATCGCCATTTCTACATACGTAAAAACTATAAAATAACCTTAAAAGGATATCATCGGGAGGTTAGGAGGAGATTCTATCCGCCACAAATCCTCTCTAACCATCCCTAATCCATAGATCCAAACATATATCGACTACATCGGATCTAACTTCAACATATACAAAATCAAACTATATTAAATAGCAATGCACCAAATATTTTCGGATCTAACAGTAGATTCACCCAACAAATGCACAAATATTAGATCTATAACAACTTAGACAATAAGATAAAATGAGAACTAGATCTAACTATATAGAACCACAAATGCTATGAACTTGGATTTCTTTACATTTCAAATGATGAAAGATACGCTTTAACACTTGAAAATCGAAATAGGATACAATACCTAGTAAAAATTGAACACAAGATGAAGAAATCTCACAATGTTTCTCTCTTTTCTATCTTTTTCTCTCTTCTCCCGCGCCTCTCTCTCTCTCTAAAAATCTATTTTTCTTTCCTTTTTTTCCTTCTTTTTTGCTCTCGGGTGGAAAATGGCCGCATATAGGCTTCAGCAGGCAGCCGCAGATGCATCTGCGGCTGGCCGCAGATGCATCTGCGGCTGCCTGCTGTGGCCGCCTGGCCGCCGCCTCGGCTGTCGTGTGCCGTTCTCGAGCCTCGTGCCTGTCACGTCTGTCGGTGGCAGCGGTTGCATTCGCGGCCGTCCGGCTTGTTTTTTCGATTTTCGTGCCACGCGGTCTTAATTCGCCAATTTCTGCGGTATTATTTTGGAAAGCTGTATTTTTGCAGTCCGGAAATCCCCGAAAAACGTGCCATATTATTCTGGGAGGCTAGTTCGGAGGGATGCGACTTGATATGGAATTTGATAATTGTGCTTGGCTTTCAGGGGGCGCTGCCCCCTACCCCCCCGCCAGCTCATCGGCGAGCTGGGCAGCCGCTCGCTCACCGGGGAGCGAGACCCCCGAACATCGTAAGCGTAGTGGCCATTTGTCGTCTTTGGTGATCCGAACAGGTTCTTCGGGATTAGCTTTTTGCCTTGCCTGATGCTCGTTGTTTGCTGTGGCGGCTTTGACCGTAAGTTGTTGGGGTGGCTTCGTGTTGGGGTCCACCTTCCTTTTCGCTCGTCGGGTCAAATGACGGTTTTGCCCTCCTGCCAGGGTTAGTACAAAAGTGCAAAATTTGGGTGTCTACAGCTGCCCCTCTTTATCATGTTTATGGAATGGTAAGTGAAATGAACATGATAAAGAAGTAGGCACCCAATGCATGATGATGACAGTACATATTTTAATGATGCAACATATATATCATTGATGCAACATATATACGTTAATGACGCAACACTAATATTACCGGTTACTGCCTCAACTGGACTCGCATCGCATATTCGCCAAAATTATTTTCTCTTGCTTATCGCATATCGCATATTAAATATCAAATCGCATATCATACTAAATCAAAAACGCGTTACATCGCATATGAAGTCGTATATCGCATCGCATTGCACATTGCATCGCATTGTTTTGGTCATCGTCGGATCTTTTCCCAACGGTTCGTTTTTGGACGGTCAGGAATTTGCACTGACGGGTCATTTTTGGACGGTCAGTTCTTGTATCTGACGGGTCATGTTTGGACGGTCAGGGATTTTCACTGACGGGTCATGTTTGGACGGTCAGTTCTTGTATCTGACTGGTCATGTTTGGACGGTCAGAGATTTTCACTGACGGGTCATGTTTGGACGGTCAGTTCTTGTATCTGACTGGTCATGTTTGGACGGTCAGTTTCCTTTGACTGACGGGTCACGTTTGGACGGTCAGTTTCCTTTGACTGACGGGTCATGTTTGGACGGTCAGTTTCCTTTGACTGACGGGTCATGTTTGGGCGGTCAGTTCTTTTGACTGACGGGTCATGTTTGGACGGTCAGTTCTTTTGACTGACGGGTCATGTTGGACGGTCAGGGATTTTCACTGACTGGTCATGTTTGGACGGTCAGGGATTTTCACTGACTGGTCATTTTGGACGGCCAGTTCTTTTGACTGACGGGTCATGTTGGATGGTCAGGGAATTTCACTGACTGGTCATTTTGGACGGCCAGTTCTTTTGACTGACGGGTCATGTTTGGACGGTCAGTTCTTTTGACTGACGGGTCATGTTTGGACGGTCAGTCCTTTTGACTGACGGGTCATGTTTGGACGGTCAGTTCTCTTGACTGACGGGTCATGTTGGACGGTCAGGGATTTTCACTGACTGGTCATTTTGGACGGCCAGTTCTTTTGACTGGCGGGTCATGTTGGACGGTCAGGGATTTTCACTGACTGGTCATTTTGGACGGCCAGTTCTTTTGACTGGCGGGTCATGTTGGACGGTCAGGGATTTTCACTGACTGGTCATTTTGGACGGCCAGTTCTTTTGACTGGCGGGTCATGTTGGACGGTCAGGGATTTTCACTGACTGGTCATTTTGGACGGCCAGTTCTTTTAACTGGCGGGTCATTTTTGAGTTGGTCAGGTATCGTATCTGACTGGTCATTTTTGGCCTGGTCAGGTATCGTTTCTGACTGGTCGCTTTTGGTTTGGTCAGGTATTGTATATGACTGGTCGTTTTTTGGTTTGGTCAGGTTTTCACTGTCGGGTCATTATTGTAATTGCCAGGTCTCGTCTCTGGAATCGCTGTGTACTATCTTAAATGGACTCGCATCGTATTGTACATCATAAAAATGCAATAACTCTAGAGGAAATTCAAAAGGAAAGCGTACCTGATTAGTTTGTGGGGCCTCCCTAGGATTCGTCCTCGTAAATCGCTTTTGCCAGCCACTTCTTTTGGTTTGACTTGTCATTCTTGGGGTTCGTCCTCGTAGATCGCTCTTGACAGCCATCGCTTTTGAGTTGTTATCCTTGTTGATTAGCTGAGGGTGTTTCGGACAGTCATTTTGCAATTTCCTTGATGTTTCATAGATTCTGGGCGCATCGGATCGTGGAAGTTTTCCGCTGTCATGTTCCTCTGATAAATGGCACCGGTATTCGTGACGCTGACAGTCTCGTACCTGTGATTTTTCTTTCATGTATATTTTATTTTTATATATACATGGATGCGCAGATGTTATGCATGGATCAATAGTTATGCTTGGAAGGAAATGACCCCTGTTTAGTCAAATGATACAATTTTCCACGTGTCGTTCCTTTTTTACTACTCAGTTGTGTCATGCCTTATTTGGGAGGACAGTTTCTGGACTTCAAGGTTTGTTCGTTGAATCGCATGCCCCTGATCGTTTCTCTGTTGGGGAATTGTATATGTCGTTTTGAATGCCCAATCGACTCATCCAGGGCTTCTCATCCTGCTCGCAGATCGTCATGTCTTTGAATTTGGGGTGCAGGGACTTCCTCTTATGCTAGAGGATTATGCCTAGATTCTGGGTTGATATCTAGGTGATCCCCTGGTCCGTTAGTCGTATGCCTTTATAGCTCTTTGACTTTCATCTGATTAATGCAGTCCACTTGGCTCCTCTTTTTTCGATGACCGACGACCATGTTGCCCTTCCTTGCCTTTTAATTGACCAGCTCTGACGTCAGGAATTATATCGCTCTTGCATATGCTTGCTTGAGTATCGAGGTAATGTTAACGTACATCATGCTGAGTTTGTCAAAATCCATTGATGGTCGTGGGGGAAGGTTTGTTGATGAGGAGTTTGATATAGACCTGTGCTCCTTTCATTTCCATGATCTTTAAAATGCCCCAGCCTTACTCATGTTTTTGTCGCGGATTCGTACGGGAAGTCATTTCGTTGGTCATGCCGAGTTACCTACACCGATTCATATCCTGCACAAGCAACAAACGCTAAATGCTCGACCGTTCGGGTCGGCGGGGTTAACTTCGATATTACTAAACATCTCAACAGTTGAGCAGATAAAATGGAATGCTCATGATTATGTAATTTGGCTCGTGTTTGTGATGTTTGTGTCTTATCGTTAAAGAAACTCGACATCGAGATGGATCTCTTTTTTCGTAAATCGTGAGTGGATTAATTTGACATTGAATGAATTGCGAATGTATTAATTCACTCTCGATTTCACTTTTCTTTTTCTTTTTTTTTTTTTTTTTTTTTTTTTTCTTTTTTCTTTTTTCTCTTTTTTTTTTTTTTTTTTTTTTCTTTTTTCATCTGACGAGTTAGGAAATCATAATAAAAACATTTAAGTATTCATGGTCAATATACGTGAGTATGATCAAATTCAAAACTACCTTCCTTTATCAGATGTATTTTGTCTTCATTCTCGATATCGTTATTCACAGAATTAACGTCATATGGCAAGTGCACTGTGCGATGCATCCTTCGATAGGGGTTTCTTTTCCATGACTTTAGACGAGCCTCTTCTTTCTCTGATCGAACATTTTTTTCTCTTTCTTTTTTCGACTACGCCTTTTCCTTTTCGTGTCCACTTAACTTGTCTCGTTTTCTTAGGCTATTCAGAGTTACCCATTTAACGAGCTTTGGACCAATGACTCCCAAACCATGCGGCTTTAGGGCATTAGGTGTAAAGACACCCCTTCGGGTTTACTTGCTCGAGTAACAAAGGTCACGCTTCGATACAAGTTAGGTGGTTTACTGCATTCATTCCTCGTCTGACCTTGTGCAAGATTCGTTTTCTTAGGCTTGAGTTACCCATGTAGCGAGCGTTGGGGCCGGTGACTCCCAAATCAGACGACTTTAGGGCACCAGGTGTAGAGACACCCTTCAGGCTTAATTACTCGAATAACCCTTGCCACGATTCGAATCTGCTCAGGTCTCTGCAGCTGTAATGCTCGTTTTCTTAGGCTCTGAATTACCCATGTAACGAGTGTTGGGCCGGCGACTCCCAAATCAGACGACTTTAGGGCGCCAGGTGTAAAGACACCCCTCAGGCCTAATTACTCGAATAACTCAGGCCACGATTCGAGACATTTGGTTCACTTTTATTTATCTTCCGACTCTGCATCAACTGTCATCCTTATCGTCATAGCTTTATACCCCACATCTGAAAGTTGGCGCAAACGCAAAGTGCAGACTTGCCTATGAGGTGGATTCTGCTTCGAACGACACTTCGAAATCAGGTCTTTGTACAGTTTTAATAGGTTGATCAGTTTTAATCATCTAATTATACTCACGAGTCTGCTCCACAGATGCTTGTCAGAATTAATTCGATTCCTAACAAGTCAAATAAAATTTTCTCTTTCCAAAAGTAATGTTAGAGTTAAACTATGTACAGTCTTAATATATGTACATGAAGACAGGAAAGAAATAAATAACTGAGATGAGTTGTATCTTACCTGTGGGTCCTCGTATTCTGAAAGAGCTCTGACTGGAAAGGACCAATTGATCGTACAGCTCTGATGATGTTATTGTACGCTGATGAGATCGTACCATAGATGTTAAATTGCGCACTACCTTTCCATGGATGGTTGATGAATGCCCCAGTGTCGAGTCGTCATCGATTTCAACATTGCCCCAGTCCTGATTGTTGTCAAGGTCATTGCTTCGTGGTGTTTCTGACAGGTGGGCCGATGAAATGTTGGAAACCCAAAATCCTTTGCTTTTGATCAGGTAGGAAGTGCACTCCGATGGGTTGACAGGAGAACAGGTTTGTCTGAGTCATTGATCGTTAACTGTAAAACCATCGAAGGATTCTATAGAATTTTTGCAAAGATTAGACCGCGCCAAAGTGGCTGCCTACGTACTCCTATAGGAAGAGGAGATCAGGTCTTTCGTAGTTCAGGCCTTTCATTGCACACCAGACTGCTTTTTTTTTTTTTTTTTTTTTTTTTTTTTTTTTTTTTTAAGAAAACATAACATAATAATGCATAGAAAATAAAACGAGGCATAATATTAAGCAGCCAATAACATCCCCACCCCTTTTTTGGGACTCGCAATCGTATCATTTAAGTTCACCATTTCATAGTTCGCGGAGGCTCGTCAATCCATTCGTCGGTGTTCGGGTTCCCCATTGCGGTGATCTCAATATCGTTTGCCATTTTTAGCTCTCCTCTTTCGATAAGATTTTGGATCTTGTACCGCAACGCCCAACACTCTTCAGTATCATGCCCTGGTGAGTTGGAATGATAGAGGCATATTCTCGTAGGATCGTATCTTTTAGAGTTGGGGTCGGTTTGTGGCAGCAACTCCCTAATCTTTCCCCGGCTGATCAGAAGATGCAATATTTCCGCTTTTGATTTGCTCAAAGGGGTGAACTTTCGATCTCTGGAGAATGCTGCTTGATCTTTCCCTTTCGAGGGTTCACCTCTATCCGAGCGGTTATCAAGGCTCCACTGGTGGGATCGTCTGACATCTTTATTATGTTCACTTCCCTGTCCTTTCAATCTGTTTTGATCTTCTTGAGCCAGCTGGTTTTCGTGGGAGGGATCCTGGTTTGAAACTTGTTTGTCCTCTTCTCCCGTCTGGTCTCTCAGTAATTGGGTGAAGAGTTGCCTCGTCAGATTATGTTGGTGTACCACCAGGTCTGCTAATTGCTTCATTTGATGCCTGACCAACTTCATTTCTTGCCTAATGACCTTAACCTCCTCCAGACATTCCCTTTCAAGGACATTTGTTTCGCTCATTGGGGGGTATTCTTCGACCTTTCGGATGTATTTGCGATTAGGATCCACCACGATATTTCCTGACCCAATCATGCTTACCTCATTTGTTCCGTATTGTGGCAGATGGTTGGCGTTGACATCTGGTCGCTGAACTACAATGTCCCCCCTATCGATCAAGTTCTGTATCTTATGTTTCAACGCCCAGCATTCCTGAGTGTCATGCCCCGGGGACCCGGAATGATAGGCACATTTCTTGCTTGGGTCATGCTTCTTCCCCTTCGGGTCAGTCGGTGGTGCCAGCTCCGTAATCTTCTTTTGGGTGATTAACACGGCCAAAATTTGCTCTAATGGATCTCCCAACGGGGTGAATTCCCTATCTCGGGCATTTTCAAATCTCCTTCGCCCCTCGTATCTTTGATTGTTGAAATTTGACTGACGCGGGGGCTCATTCCTTTGCATGCGGACAAGAGGGCTGGTCATTGCTTTCCCAGATAGCCCTTGCAAGACCAGGGACACATCTTCCTCTTTTCTCTCCTGTGGTCTCTGAGAAGAACTACCATAGTTTCCACTCTGGATTTGCTCAGCAACAGCCTCAAGAGCGGTGAAGTCTCGGATCTTTCCTGACTTTAACCCCATTTCTGCCATCTCCCCGTGTTTGATCATCTCTGCAAAAGGCTTCCCTATCCCAGCTATCATCCTTTCATAATAAGGGGCCTCTTGGATATCGATGAAGGTCATTACCATCTCCGTTTCGTTCATGGGTGGGTTTACTTGGGCCGCCATCCTTCTCCACCGTTGAGCGTAATCTCTGAAGGATTCATTGGTTTGCTTCCTAATCTTGGTCATCTGGTATCGGTCCGGGGCCATTTGGGATTGAAAGCTGTATTGCGTCAAAAAGGTGTGGGCCAGCTCCTCCCAATTGTGAATTTTAGCATTATCTAGCCTCGCGTACCAGGTCCTAGCCTCCCCCGTCAGGCTTTTCTGAAATAACTGCATTCTCAACGATTCGTCCTCAGCATATGCCCCGAGTTCTCCGATGTAGACTTTCAGATGCGTGTAAGGATCCCCCGACCCGTTATACTTTTCAAATTCGGGGATTTTGAACTTCTCGGGGTATTTGGCTCCTGGGAGAATGCATAAGTCGGAGTAGTTGACATTGCCATATGACCCGATCCCTTTCATAGTTTTTATGGTTTCTTCCATCTGCTTTATCTTCTTGCTGACACTACTGGCAACTTCATCTTCTGGAATGACAATAATATGTTTTGGCTGTTCAACCTTCGGGGTTTCTAGGGTCATACCGTTCCCTTGGGATGATGGCTCCGGTGGGTCCTCGGTTTGTGACTTCGATTTCAACTTGAAGTGCTCTTTTAGCATCATGGTCAATTCCGTCATCTGATTCTTCACTGCATCAAACTCCTCCCGAGATATGGGAGCCGGGGTCGGATTGGGATTCTCGGCCATTTCGACTGTAGACTCTCGGGCTTTTCTGGACCGAAGACGAGTTTGGGGAGCAATCCTGCAAATAAAACACAACAAGGTTTAGTTTCGGGAAATGACATTTGGCAAGTGCATGCTAAAGCAATTATTTTTGTATTTTTGGGTTTTGTAATCTTTTTCTGCAAAATAGGGTTAGTATCCCTTTATTTTAACCAAAGTAATGACGTTGTGTATTTTATGATGCTCTCCAAGTTGTCCCTGTAAAACAGAGGTTAGTACTTTATTTTGACAAAAGTGGGAGGTACAAAATGTTTTGACTAAAGTATGACATTATGTGCGTGAAACGTAAAAGGGTATGAAGAGACTTCCCACGCGTCGGGTTTATCTGAGGCTGACTTACCCTAAGTTACTCTCACGGGCTTTTTGGCATGAAGGTTCCCAGATCTTCGCAATATACTAGAAGGGAATAAATCCGATCTTTCAATTGGATTGGATCTGAGTGGATGCTTTTCCTGAGCCTCGCCGGGGAGCACCCCTTTGAGTCCAGTAATCCACATCCGACGGGTTTGCCTCAGGAGGAGGAACTGCTCAACATACATTCATCATACATTCATCGTACCTTACCGTATGCAAATGATGCCATTAAAGTAAAACATTCGTAAAGCAATCACAAAACTCGCACATTCATTCATACACGCACAAAAGGTAGATTAATCAAAAGTAACGCAACCACACATTTTTTAGATTTTTAAAGGATAGGAAAACATCAAGATTTTAAATGCGGCTTAAGCCCTCTACTGTCCCCAGCAGAGTCGCCAGCTGTCGACGCCGGGATTTTCGTTCGTCTCGTTTTTTATTATTAAAATTAAAATGCCCTTTTCCAATTTTAGCCTTTAGATTAAGATGTGACTTTTGAAAAGGGTCGGCTTAATGTCGACGAGTTTTGAAAGATCGATTTTATTATGAGCCAATTGACCAGAGTCGCCAGTTGGTATATTTGAAATGGATGTACCAACTCATCCGAATTTATTTTCGTAATTGCTGGCTCATATGTGACTCCGATTAATTGGTCTGCAAACCGAGATTCATAGAGCTCGGGGGCTTGCTTAAGCGAGGGGAAGGTGTTAGGCACCCCCCGACTTCCGTGAAACACGGTTACCGCAATCTCGATGTTTTCCTATCCTTTTAAATCCTAAAATGTGTGTGTGTGTGTGTGTGTGTGTGTGTGTGTGTGTGTGTGTGTGTGCCTAAATGGACGTTTGTGGTGCGTTTTGCATAAAAAAGTTTGCTTTTATTTTATATGGCAAAAGTATTTATCTGGAAAGTGTTTTGGACGTTCTTTGACCCAAATGACGAGGCTTCGCTTTTTATAAGAAAGATTGATTTTAATTCCGAAAGCGTTGAGGTTTTTTATTTAGATGTCATTTTAGAAAACAATAGTTTTAAACTTTTGTCAAATAGGAATCGAGACTATACATTGCCTTCTAACAGTTAATATAAATAAAACGAGGGCAACTTCTAGAACTCTTTAACCCTATGCACAAAGTTTAATGAAAACATTGATTTATTTGCAAAAGCGTTTCTTATGACCTTTTAAAACCAAATGGAGTCTTTTTGCCAAACACGGGTTAAAGTTCGCCCAAGACTCTTAATTTTAAACCTCGTGAATCTAATATCCTAATTTGCTTGATTTTATAAAAAACCTTTATCATTTCATTCCAAAATCGTTTTCTCGTGTCAAAAGGAAAATCAAGCATTAAAAATAGCGTTGCGGTTATTCACGGGCATGTAAGCCATCCAAATAACCCCAAACGCCTACAATCACATGTTTCACTATTACGGGGCCTTAAACCCGATTTTCGGTATCGATATCGCTTTAAGGCCCAACAATTACATATTTACAACACAAGTGCATCGCCATTTCTACATACGTAAAAACTATAAAATAACCTTAAAAGGATATCATCGGGAGGTTAGGAGGAGATTCTATCCGCCACAAATCCTCTCTAACCATCCCTAATCCATAGATCCAAACATATATCGACTACATCGGATCTAACTTCAACATATACAAAATCAAACTATATTAAATAGCAATGCACCAAATATTTTCGGATCTAACAGTAGATTCACCCAACAAATGCACAAATATTAGATCTATAACAACTTAGACAATAAGATAAAATGAGAACTAGATCTAACTATATAGAACCACAAATGCTATGAACTTGGATTTCTTTACATTTCAAATGATGAAAGATACGCTTTAACACTTGAAAATCGAAATAGGATACAATACCTAGTAAAAATTGAACACAAGATGAAGAAATCTCACAATGTTTCTCTCTTTTCTATCTTTTTCTCTCTTCTCCCGCGCCTCTCTCTCTCTCTAAAAATCTATTTTTCTTTCCTTTTTTTCCTTCTTTTTTGCTCTCGGGTGGAAAATGGCCGCATATAGGCTTCAGCAGGCAGCCGCAGATGCATCTGCGGCTGGCCGCAGATGCATCTGCGGCTGCCTGCTGTGGCCGCCTGGCCGCCGCCTCGGCTGTCGTGTGCCGTTCTCGAGCCTCGTGCCTGTCACGTCTGTCGGTGGCAGCGGTTGCATTCGCGGCCGTCCGGCTTGTTTTTTCGATTTTCGTGCCACGCGGTCTTAATTCGCCAATTTCTGCGGTATTATTTTGGAAAGCTGTATTTTTGCAGTCCGGAAATCCCCGAAAAACGTGCCATATTATTCTGGGAGGCTAGTTCGGAGGGATGCGACTTGATATGGAATTTGATAATTGTGCTTGGCTTTCAGGGGGCGCTGCCCCCTACCCCCCCGCCAGCTCATCGGCGAGCTGGGCAGCCGCTCGCTCACCGGGGAGCGAGACCCCCGAACATCGTAAGCGTAGTGGCCATTTGTCGTCTTTGGTGATCCGAACAGGTTCTTCGGGATTAGCTTTTTGCCTTGCCTGATGCTCGTTGTTTGCTGTGGCGGCTTTGACCGTAAGTTGTTGGGGTGGCTTCGTGTTGGGGTCCACCTTCCTTTTCGCTCGTCGGGTCAAATGACGGTTTTGCCCTCCTGCCAGGGTTAGTACAAAAGTGCAAAATTTGGGTGTCTACAGCTGCCCCTCTTTATCATGTTTATGGAATGGTAAGTGAAATGAACATGATAAAGAAGTAGGCACCCAATGCATGATGATGACAGTACATATTTTAATGATGCAACATATATATCATTGATGCAACATATATACGTTAATGACGCAACACTAATATTACCGGTTACTGCCTCAACTGGACTCGCATCGCATATTCGCCAAAATTATTTTCTCTTGCTTATCGCATATCGCATATTAAATATCAAATCGCATATCATACTAAATCAAAAACGCGTTACATCGCATATGAAGTCGTATATCGCATCGCATTGCACATTGCATCGCATTGTTTTGGTCATCGTCGGATCTTTTCCCAACGGTTCGTTTTTGGACGGTCAGGAATTTGCACTGACGGGTCATTTTTGGACGGTCAGTTCTTGTATCTGACGGGTCATGTTTGGACGGTCAGGGATTTTCACTGACGGGTCATGTTTGGACGGTCAGTTCTTGTATCTGACTGGTCATGTTTGGACGGTCAGAGATTTTCACTGACGGGTCATGTTTGGACGGTCAGTTCTTGTATCTGACTGGTCATGTTTGGACGGTCAGTTTCCTTTGACTGACGGGTCACGTTTGGACGGTCAGTTTCCTTTGACTGACGGGTCATGTTTGGACGGTCAGTTTCCTTTGACTGACGGGTCATGTTTGGGCGGTCAGTTCTTTTGACTGACGGGTCATGTTTGGACGGTCAGTTCTTTTGACTGACGGGTCATGTTGGACGGTCAGGGATTTTCACTGACTGGTCATGTTTGGACGGTCAGGGATTTTCACTGACTGGTCATTTTGGACGGCCAGTTCTTTTGACTGACGGGTCATGTTGGATGGTCAGGGAATTTCACTGACTGGTCATTTTGGACGGCCAGTTCTTTTGACTGACGGGTCATGTTTGGACGGTCAGTTCTTTTGACTGACGGGTCATGTTTGGACGGTCAGTCCTTTTGACTGACGGGTCATGTTTGGACGGTCAGTTCTCTTGACTGACGGGTCATGTTGGACGGTCAGGGATTTTCACTGACTGGTCATTTTGGACGGCCAGTTCTTTTGACTGGCGGGTCATGTTGGACGGTCAGGGATTTTCACTGACTGGTCATTTTGGACGGCCAGTTCTTTTGACTGGCGGGTCATGTTGGACGGTCAGGGATTTTCACTGACTGGTCATTTTGGACGGCCAGTTCTTTTGACTGGCGGGTCATGTTGGACGGTCAGGGATTTTCACTGACTGGTCATTTTGGACGGCCAGTTCTTTTAACTGGCGGGTCATTTTTGAGTTGGTCAGGTATCGTATCTGACTGGTCATTTTTGGCCTGGTCAGGTATCGTTTCTGACTGGTCGCTTTTGGTTTGGTCAGGTATTGTATATGACTGGTCGTTTTTTGGTTTGGTCAGGTTTTCACTGTCGGGTCATTATTGTAATTGCCAGGTCTCGTCTCTGGAATCGCTGTGTACTATCTTAAATGGACTCGCATCGTATTGTACATCATAAAAATGCAATAACTCTAGAGGAAATTCAAAAGGAAAGCGTACCTGATTAGTTTGTGGGGCCTCCCTAGGATTCGTCCTCGTAAATCGCTTTTGCCAGCCACTTCTTTTGGTTTGACTTGTCATTCTTGGGGTTCGTCCTCGTAGATCGCTCTTGACAGCCATCGCTTTTGAGTTGTTATCCTTGTTGATTAGCTGAGGGTGTTTCGGACAGTCATTTTGCAATTTCCTTGATGTTTCATAGATTCTGGGCGCATCGGATCGTGGAAGTTTTCCGCTGTCATGTTCCTCTGATAAATGGCACCGGTATTCGTGACGCTGACAGTCTCGTACCTGTGATTTTTCTTTCATGTATATTTTATTTTTATATATACATGGATGCGCAGATGTTATGCATGGATCAATAGTTATGCTTGGAAGGAAATGACCCCTGTTTAGTCAAATGATACAATTTTTCACGTGTCGTTCCTTTTTTACTACTCAGTTGTGTCATGCCTTATTTGGGAGGACAGTTTCTGGACTTCAAGGTTTGTTCGTTGAATCGCATGCCCCTGATCGTTTCTCTGTTGGGGAATTGTATATGTCGTTTTGAATGCCCAATCGACTCATCCAGGGCTTCTCATCCTGCTCGCAGATCGTCATGTCTTTGAATTTGGGGTGCAGGGACTTCCTCTTATGCTAGAGGATTATGCCTAGATTCTGGGTTGATATCTAGGTGATCCCCTGGTCCGTTAGTCGTATGCCTTTATAGCTCTTTGACTTTCATCTGATTAATGCAGTCCACTTGGCTCCTCTTTTTTCGATGACCGACGACCATGTTGCCCTTCCTTGCCTTTTAATTGACCAGCTCTGACGTCAGGAATTATATCGCTCTTGCATATGCTTGCTTGAGTATCGAGGTAATGTTAACGTACATCATGCTGAGTTTGTCAAAATCCATTGATGGTCGTGGGGGAAGGTTTGTTGATGAGGAGTTTGATATAGACCTGTGCTCCTTTCATTTCCATGATCTTTAAAATGCCCCAGCCTTACTCATGTTTTTGTCGCGGATTCGTACGGGAAGTCATTTCGTTGGTCATGCCGAGTTACCTACACCGATTCATATCCTGCACAAGCAACAAACGCTAAATGCTCGACCGTTCGGGTCGGCGGGGTTAACTTCGATATTACTAAACATCTCAACAGTTGAGCAGATAAAATGGAATGCTCATGATTATGTAATTTGGCTCGTGTTTGTGATGTTTGTGTCTTATCGTTAAAGAAACTCGACATCGAGATGGATCTCTTTTTTCGTAAATCGTGAGTGGATTAATTTGACATTGAATGAATTGCGAATGTATTAATTCACTCTCGATTTCACTTTTCTTTTTCTTTTTTTTTTTTTTTTTTTTTTTTTTTTTTTTTTCTTTTTTCTCTTTTTTTTTTTTTTTTTTTTTTTTTTTTTTTTTTCTTTTTTCATCTGACGAGTTAGGAAATCATAATAAAAACATTTAAGTATTCATGGTCAATATACGTGAGTATGATCAAATTCAAAACTACCTTCCTTTATCAGATGTATTTTGTCTTCATTCTCGATATCGTTATTCACAGAATTAACGTCATATGGCAAGTGCACTGTGCGATGCATCCTTCGATAGGGGTTTCTTTTCCATGACTTTAGACGAGCCTCTTCTTTCTCTGATCGAACATTTTTTTCTCTTTCTTTTTTCGACTACGCCTTTTCCTTTTCGTGTCCACTTAACTTGTCTCGTTTTCTTAGGCTATTCAGAGTTACCCATTTAACGAGCTTTGGACCAATGACTCCCAAACCATGCGGCTTTAGGGCATTAGGTGTAAAGACCCCGAATTTTATGAAATACAAAATTTAATTTTTCTTCATATATATTTTTTTGAAACAGTAAGTGGTTAAATTAACAAAATTGAAAGTTAAGGATGTTATGTGCAAATTTTATTTTGTCGGACAATATTCGCTTTGTCGGGGAATATTCGTTTGGTCGGGGAATATTCGTGTCGTACGACGGCGCCGAAATAATAAATTATTGGTGGACCCCACAACGGAATATTTGTCGGATATAGAAAACGACAGAAGTAACCTTTTTAAATAAAAATAGTCAACGGAACTGTTAAAATACTGGTGATAAAAGAATAGTAGCATACGGTAGTTTATGGTATTTTCTGTAGCACACGGTACTCTACAGTAACACACGGTATTGCATAGTGTCTCATATTATTGGTCTGATAATTGACACCGTAACTGTTACGCATCATTTCATCGATAATTGTCACTGCATAATATTTTATATTATCAATTCAATAATTGTTGTTACACAGTATTTTGCATTATTGATTTAATAATTGTCATTACACTGTATTTTATATCATTGAGTCAATAATTGTTGTTGCACTGTTTTTAAAATTATTGAACCTAATAATTGTCACAGTAACATATGCACAGTAATTCACATTATTGAATCAATAATTGTCATTACACAGTAACGTATGCTTTATTTTACATTATTGTTATCTCTATTATGATGTTATTTAAACAGTTGTATTTCATTAATTTATTGACTTGATATCTAAGAGCTAACTATACTGTATTTATAACAATTAGTCATAATAATTGAATTGATAAAGTTATTTGTTTATAATATAAAGTTAGGTGATTATTAGGTGATATGAAATGAATGGTGTAGATTAAAGTGTGAATTATTGTTGAATAATTGAATTGATTTGTTTATAATATAAAGTTAGGTGATTATTAGGTGATATGAAATGAATGGTGTAGATTAAAGTGTGAATTATTGTTGAATAATTAAATTGATTTGTTTATAATATAAAGTTAGGTGATTATTAGGTGATATGAAATGAATGGTGTAGATTAAAGATAATATAATATTTGAAATGGATGGTGTAGATTAAAAGGTGATCTTTAAATGAATGGTTTAGATTAAATGAATGATAAGATTTTTGGCTATAAATAGAAGCCTTAACTTAAGGATTTTTCATAAACTTCCTTACTTGTTCTTTCTTTCTCTCTCTAAATACTTCTTGTGAAAGTTCTCTCTAAGTGTGCTTAAGTCATCTTGAGTATTTGTGAAGATCTATAAGTATACGTGTACTGTTCAAGTTAATCAACCTCATTTAAATCAATATCCAGTCACGTGTTACGGTAAGGGATACCATCTTTTTCATCTTCCATTATTCAAACATACTATGGTAAGGGATTATCATTATTTGATTCTCGATAATAATATTGTTTCTTCCTTACTCATAAGACGTGCCTTTTATTTCCATGTATTAAATTGTGGGAATAACCTTACGGAGCGGATTGCCGCCTGTTGGTGAATAACCTTTCGTATTCATTCATTATTAATCTCTGAGAATAACCTTACGGAGCGGATTGTCGCCTGTTTGGTGAATAACTCTTTGTACTCAAATTCTATTAAATTGTGGGAATAACCTTACGGAGCGGATTGCCGCCTGTTGGTGAATAACCTTTCGTATTCATTCATTATTAATCTCTGAGAATAACCTTACGGAGCGGATTGCCGCCTGTTTGGTGAATAACTCTTTGTACTCAAATTCTATTAAATTGTGGGAATAACCTTACGGAGCGGTTTGCCGCCTGTTGGTGAATAACCCTTTGTATTAATTTCCTTCACCTTTTGTTAATCAAACCTGCTACGGTAAGGGATATTATTTTCTTTCATACTCCTAAATCGAAATTTATTATGAAACTATTGCTTCTATAATTCCTGAAAATATTATATGTTCCATAATAGTTGAACTTCATTATTTCAACTGAACCTTCCTATTTACGTGAACCTTTCTATTGAATTGTAACCGTTATTCTGAACTGTGGATCTTGAATTTCACTCCACATCATGTTGACAATTTGGACATTATTTGAATCTGTACAAAGTAAACTTTCGATACTTATTGTTATCCTATTTCTTCTGTTCATCATTTATATCATTCTAATCATCCAAAAATCAAGCTGTTGTGAATATCTGTGGCCGGGGGCACAGATGTGATATATTTGTTGAACAGATGATAGGTTAAAGGCGATATAATAGGTTAAAGGCGATACATCTGTTCGGTGTCTTTTATGGCACGTGGTGAATGTTCTCTTTGGCCCGCAGTGCAAAGATGAACTGTTGTTTGGTATGATTATGACCAAAGGCTGAATCTGGTATAATCATGACCGTTGGTGTTATATTGAATGTCTTTGGCCCGTAGTGCAAAGATGAACTGTTGATCTGCATGATTATGATCAGGAACTGTGAATTTGTATTATCTTGACTAATGATATTTCAGATGATAAAAGTTGATGATGTTTTTCCTAAAAAGAGAACCGAGTGGACATTATAGTCTGCATTATTCTTCTAATAGATTACTCATTCCGCTGCTATTATTGATCTGAACGTTGTTTAAGAATTTAACTGCAGTTTTTGATATAAACCTTGTAGTCTATTGTATTCTATCAAGAACTCAGCTGTTGAAGACTAATGATAATTTATTCGTCATTATCTTAGTCATGATATTCTTTACTGGGCTATTTGAGCTCACCCTTTCTTTTGTTCCATTGTTTTTCAACAGGAGATGAAAACATAACAGGGTCTAGCCGGGGAATGGAGTGAGGGTCCGAGGAATAGTTATCATAGTCTTCACGTTTTGTAAAATAGTGTGGCAATAATAGTGAAGACTTAGTTGTGTATTATTATACACTGTATTGTTGTACGTTGTGCTTTGTTGTAATAATTTTGTTGTAGTCTTTTGACGACTCAAGTTTGGGCTGTGTGGGCCCAGATTTGGGGGCGTCACAACAGATGTTATTGGGATATTAGGAGGAAGTTATGTTCCGATGGAACCCTCGCTAATCGTCCCTTAATCCATGGATCTTCAATGATATTACAACATACTATGTTAAACAAATCAAAACACCAAATTTACAATAACAATATAAGCAAAAGATTTAAAGAAAACACCTCATTTTACCTTGCAATACACCAATAAAAGCTTTATATTCCAAGATTTGAGCATAAACCACAAGAAAACCTAACTATTTGAGCAAAAATTAACAATTTATCACTCAAAATACTCCACCCGAGCCTTTCTCTCTCCTTCTCGCGTTCTTCTCTCTCTAAAACTCACCAACTTCCTCTCTTTTTTCTTCCTCTCGGGTGGAAATGGCGTTGTATAGTGTTCAGCAGGCAGCCGTAGGTGCAACTGCGGTTGGCCGCAGGTGCATCTGCGGCTGGCCGCAGGTGCATCTGCGGCTGGGCTGCTAGCCGCCCGCGCCGAATCCTCGGCTGCCGGGTTGTCTCCTCGAGCCGCGCACTGTCCCCTTTGTCGGTGACCGCAGGTGCATCCGCCGCTGTCCGGCTTGCTTTTCTCGATTTTCGTGTCACGCGGTCTTAATTTACCAATTTTTGCGATATTATTTTGGAAGACTGTTACCTGATGTATAAACTGCTCTTTGTGCTTAGCTTCCAGGGGGCGCTGCCCCCTTCCACCCCCGCCAGCTCACTGGCGAACTGGGCAGCCGCTCGCTCACCGGGTAGCGAGACCCCCGAACATCGTAAGCGTAGTGGCCGTTAGTCGCCTTTTATGATCAAATCAGGTTTTTTTGGATCAACTTTTTGCCTTGCTTCCAGTAACCTGATGCTCGTTGTTCGTTGTGGCGGCTTTAACCGTAAATCGTTGAGGTGGCTTCATGTTGGGGTCCACCTTCCTTTCCGCCTGTTGGGTCAAATTACGATCTTGCCCTCCTGTCAGGGTTAGTACACTGGCGCAAAATTTGGGTGTCTACAATTCACTATTACATTTATAAAAAAAAAGACATTATTTTATGTAACTTTGTATGATTATTAAGAATAAACTTAAAAAATTCTACTCTTTTTTATTTTTTTTAATTTATGTGAAAAATATACTTTGAACATTTTTAATATAACTGAGAGAGTACCATCTTAGTTATTTCTCTTCCTGTTAGCTTTTAATTCACGTGTTAGAAAAAATACGTAAATAAAGAAATTAATATATTTAACATTTATTTAATTAAATAATTTTAATATATAAATTCTCAATATTATATATATTTCTAATTGAAAATATTAAAAAGAAAACTAAAGAAATATTTAACATTTAAGTATAATATTAGAAAGTGGAGCAAGAAGGAATAAAAATTTGGTCTTTAAGAAAAAGGACAAAGGGAGTATTGATGCGCATGGGTATACTACATATATATATATATATATATATATATATCCAAACTCAATTACCGTGTGCGCTATTTGGATTGATTATTAGTAATACACTAGTACGTATCAGATTTGAATTCCTTCAGACAACTTTATACCGACTTTGAAAATCTACAAGACTTTGATGTAGAAAAAAATATTGCTAGTACTACCGGCGATTGGGATTGTCGGTTACAAAAAATTATGTTTCTCTTTATTTGTATCAAAATTTATGATGATAATTTTTAAAATTTATAATGAAAGTATGTTTTGTCGTTATAAATTTATAAAAAAATAGAACTATGACGATTAAATATATCGTCGCTATAAATTTTAAAAATTGTCGTCATAAATCTCGATATAAAAATATAAAGACATTTAATAATAAATGATCTCACCCCCATATTATATATTATGTGTTCAGTTGTGTTACGTTGATAAATTTAAAATAATTATATGATATAGGATTTTATTTTCTTTAAACAATCACTTGTACTCTATGCTTAATATTTAACTTTTAAATTTTTATAATTAAACATAAATATTTAACTTTACAAAAACAAACCTTGAATTAATTAATATTAAATTATATGTCACCTGATTCATATATCTAAAATTATAACTAACTGGTTGAGTATTAAATTTCATTTTCTTCAACTCCACTGGTTTCCATATATACCAAACACAAAAAATCGTCTCGACTTAAAGATCTAAGGAAACCTCAACAGGAAATGAGATGAAATGGATGATTAAGATCAATTGGACGGTGGGTGGGGTGGGGTAGGTAACCATATATAGAATTATTATTATAAGTACGTCACATCCCTTAGCTCATGATTATGAATGATCCTAAACCAATGAAGCAAAGTCAAAAATATACTAAGCCAAATGACTTTACCGTAGACCATGACCAAATACTCTTCCCTAGCTAGCTAGCTATCAACTTGCCCAATTGGTCCATTGTTAATTTATTGAATCATTGAACCTTCTCGGTCTGTATTTTTTGTCTACGTATGTCCACATTCATGAACCGGTTTACTTTTCATGTCCAGTTGTCCATGTCCATTTCCACGTCCATGTCCAATTAATTAACTGTAACAATATTATTTATAGGATAAAATTAGGGATATACGTAATATCCTTTTATATTATGGAAAAAAGTTACACGTGGGATGATATTGTAAGAATTTAACAAAATAAAATTGCATATGAAGTTTTTTAAATTTCTTTCTTTCTTTCTTTCTTTCTTTCTTTCCCAGAAATTATACATATACATATATATATATGCTTGGCTCCCCTAATTAATTTTATTAAAGACAATAAAATGATTAAGTATAGGGAAAAAATTAATTAGAAAGAAAATTAAAGTTAAGAGTGTGTTAGAAGAAAAGACAAATTAAGAAATAGAATTCAAAAGGAAAGAAATGGTCTTTAGTTCAAACCACATGCCTAAGAAAAAGACCCTGATAGATAGTGAGTAAATTCATGTGCGCATGTACAGGGAAAATAATCAATGCAGCTTTGAATTTTGTTACCACGCCATGCGTGCGTTGAATATTAATTTTCTCATATAAGTATAATACTTACTTTCTCCATTTGCAAAAAATAGTTTTACTTTAAGATTTAAGGATATATATATGTCGATGCTTATTTTTAAATTTATTAAATGTTTAATTTAATTAATTATGATGACATAATTATAATAAATAAATAAAATCAATTTACGGTATCCTCAAGAGAATGACTTTTTTGTTAAAATAAATAAATAAAAGAATTAATTAATTAAGAAGATTTACTTTGTTGAACACACTAATTAATTGTATGGAGTACTGTATAATTTTGTGAGAAATTCACGTGATGAAGCTCCCGTAGGACACAAAGATATGAACTTTGACTTCAGTTGAAAAAGTCGTTGAATTGGCGGCTGCTACAATTAAATTAATCTCCGGTCTCGTTCCTTCACGGGGCAAGAATTCAGCTCCAAATATAGTCGTCTCGTCTCTCCTTCGATGTTGACACTGCTCCAAAATCCAAATTCTCTAATGTTATATTTAAATCGTAAGAATGAATGTATAAATTAAATAATTTATTTTTATGAATAAAAAGGAATTATATTTAGTTATTTTATTAGAATAAATTTAATTATTTTTATTTCAATCAAATTTGTAAATTTTATTCGTTGAGAAATTATATGAAATGACTTATTTCAATTAAGAATGAAATGAATTTTATATTTTTGTGATAATTTTATATTTTTAAATATATTCTTTGTATTAATTAAAAGTATAATAATAATTACGAATATATATATTATTTTATAACTTTAAGATATAAAATAAATTTATAATTTTTAAAATGACTAAAGAAATCTCTTCGTCTCTGCGATCAATCACTAAATATAATAAAACTTTTGAAGATTTTATCCTTAGCCTATTTGCAATAATTTTAAAATTTGATCAAAATATTTTCATTAGTCATGAGTTAATCTCGAGTTAATTGTTTAAGACTTTTTATTATGTTGATTTTTAAAAGTAAAAAATATTTTAAAGTTTCAGCTAAACATGCATAGTAGGCCGTTCTGACTTGGGTCTAACAAGCTTTGGCCTTTGACTAGGTTAGGTCATGCTGGAGTTCTCCACAAAATTATGAACTGTTAAGGTATGTGAGGCGAGCTTCACGTGACTCCTCCGATTCTTGGTCCTTATTAAAAAAATACTTATAGTAAACTATGTAAAAAAAGAATAGCAAATATTTTATTATCAATCATCAACTTCAATGCTATCAAAAAACATTTTCTTTTAATATAATATATGTGTATTGAATGTATCTTATCTAAAAGACTTTTAACAGGTTGGTCTAGGTCTGTGGGTCAATCTAGACAAAATTTTTGATCAAGTTAGATTAGATCAAACTTTTACGTCTAAATAACAACATGTAAAATGTTTGCAAGCTGAATCGGACCGATTTAAATCTTGATCGGACTAAATTTTAATTAAGTCGAATTCAAATTAGATCAAACCAACATGCGGACCATAGACTTTTGGTGCACGTCTAGTTCCAGCCTTGTCAAAAGATTGACTGTCCATCCAATTGGCAAACCCCGCTGCCCGGCCCACTAGAGTGAGGAAAAGGTTACTGGTGATGCCATGCATGACCTCACCACTGCATCCAATTAATTTTACTCCCTCAAATATTATATTCGTACCGAAGACTAATTAAGTACTCATTTTCCTTTCCGTTGTCCTTGGGTTCGAGCTTGACCGAACTACTGTACGCCTTAGTTTTATGAAAAGAGATTTATACTTAAAATTTATAAATTTTAAAAATATATATTATGTCATATTTTTGTAAAACAATAATTTAATGATTAGGTCATGATAATAAAATTAACTATATTTGATCATTTTATACTAATTTTAGTAAAAAGAATTATGAAAATAGAACTCTTAGAATATTGGGAATTAGAGAGAGAATTCGTGCAATTTTGTACTTATAACCTTTTTCTTGTGTTTTGCCCATTATTTTTGAACTCGTGTCATATTTGTAATTTGTAAGATTTTTAGACCCGAATTAATCATTGAATTAAAAAAGATACCGGATAGATGGCTCATTGATCAAACCGGTAATCGAACTATTATTGACCCAATGACGTTATTATTATATATAAATATATATTATTAGTAATTAATAAAAAAATAAAAAATCTCATTTTTTATGAACTAAAATATAATAAAATTGAGTTATAATATTATTAAATGTAATTAATTTTAATATTTTTTTTTGTACAAAAAACAAAAACAAAAGACCAGTGAGTCAACCGAATTTTATCAAAATTGATTTTTTTGTTCAAATCAGATCAGAGTGTCAACCAGTTTTGATTTTTACTGGTTGGACCGACAATCCGGACCGTTTTTTAAAACCATGGTAATTTGTTACAATTAATATTATAGAATGGTAAAGAAAATCAAAAAATTTATATGTAATAATACAAAAGAATATAATGACATTCTTAAATTCTAAGCATTTTTTTCTTTTTTTATTATTATTGTTAATTTTTCACCCTATCCTTACTCCACCTTTGACCTTCCCCAGCCATTTATTCATGGTATAAAATGATATCGAGCACTGCCAAGGCTCAAACTCTCCCCTTTGCCGTGCCAAAGAAGGAGACATTCCCACTCAACCAATTGATCGGTTAGTGATAATATTAATATTGCGTTTGAATTAAATAAATAAAATAGAGTAAAAAAAATTAAAATGTTTTGAGTGTATAAATATATGTTTGATTATTAATAATAGTGATTGTTGTAATATAATAGTAAATTTATTACATATATTTATTTTATTTTTATTTTATAACCTTCTATATAAATAAAAAATCAAGATGATAAAATAACTTTTTATTCAATTAAATTAGTTTATTATCCAAAATAATAATTAAATATATTGTTTTTTATTTTATTTTTTTCTCAATTCTACTCTCTCCATCTAAACATAGCAATAATAGCATAAGCATTTGAATTGCTTATAACATGTTGAATGAGGGGTTTAGCCGAATTTAGAACAGTCACAAGTCCACTTGTTGGAGTTGACTAGACAAGCAAACGTAGGCCAACGTGTTTCTGCGAGGCAAGCCTGACTCGGATATTATGTTTTATTATATATTTTATTTTATTAGAGTTAAGAGAAAAAATAATTATATTTTTTATATTTTACGACTCTTATTTAATAGGAGTATTTATTTATTTTTAATTACACACATATAACATGTGTCACAAATATTATTAATTATTAATAAATATAATGGTTCGCCGTGAGCTTGACTTCTGTAACTATTCATAAGTTCATAACACCAAACCGACGGTGCACAAGTTTAATGTGAGGACTGCAATAATATATGGCGCACAATTTTAATGTGAAGACTGCAATAATATATTCTTCTTTATTTAGAAGTACAATATTTTGCAGAGAAAATAGTATTTAAAGTAGAACTCTCTTGTCTCATTTTATATGATTACTTAAAATAATCGGAACTATGAATAAAAATAAAACAGATATATTGTTCGAGGATTAAAATTTTAATGTTATTATTTTATAATTATTAGAGTTGATCATATAAAATGAAATTTAATAAGTATGTAATAAGTTGTTACGATTCCTCTTCTTTTTTTTAATAAAAAAAAATGGAATAAAACATTCAAATAACTCAAGTTTGTGCAAAATGATTTTTAAAACTAAATTGGGGTTTAGGAGTGAGTTCATATTTCCTTTTCTTTTTTTATATTCAATTGCTGGTTTTTGAATAAAAAAGTTTTAAAAAAAAGTGTTGCCCCCATCCCCATTGATGCTAAGCCTTAACCTTTATTTTAGATGAAAGATCATCTACCATCATTTTGAGAAAATGAATTTTATTATTAAAATAAATTGAATTTTGAAAAAAAGAAGAAGAAGAAGAAGAAGAGAATCTTCCACAATTTTTAATAAAAATAAATTTAGTTGGTAATATCTTAGTTGTGTGTGTGTGTGTGTGTGTGTTATTTGTGACTCGTAAACTCTGATTGATTATCACCTTTTATTGAATCTTATTGTCTTTTTAATCGGGATGTTTTTCAATTTGGGACAGAGTATTTGGTAACGCATACTTTGATTTCCCAAGCCTCAGTCGTTTAGCGATAATATGACCACTGGCATAAGAACTTGGGCCGCTAATGGGTCAACCGTGTGACTATTTGTATCAGGACCCTGTAGGTACCCGGAAGCCCAACCCATAAAAATGATCTCCCATTCATAGAAACCTTCTTCCGCTTCGAGTAAATAAATAAATAACATCCCTTCCATCCAAAATATAGAATTAAGTTTTATTTTTCAATGCTAATTTAAGATATTTTTAAAATTTGTGTAGTCCGTTTAATTTTTCGAAAGAATAAATCTTATAATTAGTTGTACTATTAAATAGTTTTCAATTTTTATAAGCATAAAATTCATATCAATTTTAAACTTAAAAATATTTTAAATTAACTTCAAAAATGAATATATTACTAATTTAGGATTAAGGATAGCGGTCTAAGCGAGATATATAAATTTTATATTCTGTATATACATATGCATGATCCTACAGCTAAGGGAAATTTTCATGGCTCCCCTCTGGATCCGTTGTCATGTTTACTTTGTTTTTCTACACGGCTTCTTCGGGTAATATGAAATTTTCTGTGCATACTCGTATGTGGGCTAAAAGCATGGGGAAAATTCTTAGCTGACTGAATTACTTACAACCCCACCACTTCAAATATTGAGATCCCAGCAGATTTCTACAAGTAATTTTGTTTGTTATTATTTCATTTTTTGTAACAGGTTCTTGGCATTCTTGTTGCATTGCCATCAATATATGTTATTACTTCTTCGTGTCTACTTCTTTAATTATTTTTATTTATTTATGAATTTCAAGTGCGACGAGATTCCTTAAATCTTTTTATTTGATCTCTAATGCAAATATATATAGATAGCAGCATGCAACTAATGACGAGTATATAAGAAAAGAAAGAAAGAAAGGAAGGAAGAATGAATATGGGTTTTCCCTTTAGTCCATTAGAGTCACCGTTAAAGCACGAGAAGAACGGATTGGGTTGGATGGAATGGGTGAAAGGCTGGGTTCGTGTGATTTCCGAGACCTTAATTCAGAGAATTATGGCGATTCATCTCCATAATCCATTGCCTTTGCCTCCACTCAATGGTCTTAACTGCATTGTAACTGGATCCACCAGTGGGATTGGGCTTGAAATAGCCTGCCAATTAGCCCAGTCAGGGGCAAATGTTGTCATGGCAGTCAAAAATACGACTACTGCCCATCAACTGATCAAAACTTGGCGTAATGATAGCAGCTCACTGATCCTCAATGTTGAAGTCATGGATCTCAATCTTCTGCACCTAGAATCTGTTGTGAAATTCTCAGAATCATGGAATTCATCTTCGAAACCCTTGCACATTCTCATCAATAATGCAGGGATATTCGCAATGCGATTGCCACAAGCATTCTCGGAAGATGGGTACGAAATACATATGCAAGTTAACCATCTTGGACCGGCATTACTATCAATTTTGCTTTTGCCATCACTTAAAAGAGGCGCCCCTAGCCGGATTGTCAATGTTAATTCAATTATGCATGCCATCGGATTTGTTGACACGAGTGATATGAATTTCATCTCCAAGAAAAACAAGTTTACAAGCTTATTGGGTTACTCGAGTAGTAAATTGGCGCAAGTGATGTTTTTCAACGTCCTCCAGAAACGCCTGCCTGCCGATTGTGGTGTCAGTTTAGTATGTGTGGACCCTGGATCTGTACGTACAAATGTGGTAAGGGATCTTCCGAGAATTATACAATGTGGATTTCATATGGCCCCTTATTTTTTCTTTAGCGCTCAAGAAGGATCAAGAAGTGCACTTTATGGAGCTACTAATCCTGAAATTCCCGACTTCTGTGATAAGCTGAAGGCAGAGGAGTGGCCTGTTTGTGCATACATTGGGTACAATTGTCGGCTTATAAATCCTAGTAAAGAAGCACACAACGTTAGGACTGCGCATAAAGTATGGAAGAAGACACTCGAGATGGTTGGTCTTCCATCAGATGCTGTGGAGATTTTACTTGAAGAAAAAGAAATTCATTGTCGTTATGGTGCTCCCCCTAAATGAGTTGTTGTAATCCGAGATCATTACTTTGTTGAGGAAGCTTGTATCTCATATGTTTTGTAACACTCCCAATCTATGTTGAATGCATTATTCCTTTTGATTCACTAATGCAATTTACGTACAAGTTTCATTCCTACAAGGTCAATGGATTAAATTTCTTTATCACCTTAAGAAGTCAAATTTATGTAAGACTATTCTAAGCAATTGTATGAACCAAATATCCACGACTGCTTACTCATAAGATATGAAAGATTTACTACTATTTAACAAGGTTGGATCAGTTGTCCCAAACTATGTCTTATATGTTATCTCAACAGGGAGATTGTGTCGGGGTGAGATCATCTGTAACCAAATTTTTTGTTTCTCTATATCGAGACATATGACAACGATTTTTAGGATCTATGACAACGCTATGTACCGTCGCCATAGTCCTATATTTTATAAGGCTACAGCGACAGTACATACAGTCATTGTAGACCCAAAAATAAAAAAACAAAAAAATTTGGTTGCAATAAATTTCATGCCGATTGTGTCATATGATGATCTCTTACTACAATTATTACATAACAAATAAAAGGACCATTTGTTATTTTATTTTTTAGAGAAGGAAACGACTATTTAAAATCAAGCCAATTATTTTGTCTCTTTCCATATCACGAATCTTATTCCTCCTACCCAATTCATTCACGTAATACATACGGCAGAGCGAAGGGAAGAAAACAATTATCTCCTCTCCTCTTTTCGGTTGGAACATACTAACAATTAACGAGAGTACAATCGATTATCTTTTACGATCCGTACATGTTTATATGCAGTTATCTATTTTTCCTTGCATAATATTTTAGGTAGACCCCAACACACCGGAGGAGGATGCAGTAAATTCTGGGCCACACTAAACTCGAAGGTTAAGTAAATGTTAATTCCATTCAATAGGAAAGATGAAATAAATCACTTTTTTCCCTTGAGCTATTTCTTTTTTTTGAAGCGTTATTTTTGGGAGTACAATATAATATTATAATCAAATACATTATCACTATTATAATATCAATAACCAATCAAACTCGTATAAAAAAAAATACAATCTCAGAAAACAAGACTCACATAAAGAGGAAACAAACTTTCATAAAAAATAAAATAAACTCACACTTAAGTAGGACCGAACCTGAGATCTAAACACAGTACCTCAGTTTGAGTTGTTAATTGAACTAAATACTTATTACATGTATATACATACATACAAAAAAAAAATTGATAATTATTTTTGATGTTCCAACCGTGAGAGAAGAGGAGAGGAGAGGAGATAATTATTTTTTGATCCTTTGTTGTTTCAATCGAGAGAGGAGTAGAGAGGAAATAATTTTTTTCATTAATTTTTATCCACTGCTGTTCCAATCGAAGAGAGGAGAGGAGGAGCGAATTTTTTTCTACCCTCTGCTTTGCCGTAAGTATTACGTGAATGAATTGGATGGGAGGAAGAAAGAAAGACGTATAATATATGGAAAGAGGAAGACGTAATAACCGGCCTGATTTTAAAGCAGTAGTTACCTTTTTTTTATTTTTTAAAATGGGTCCTTTCATTTGTTATGCAATAATTACAGCAAAAAATTATTACAATCTCTTTGTTAGAACAACAGATGGGACATAATTTGGGACGGTTGATCCGTATTCTTATTGTTTGGGGCAGCTGAGATTATTGTGGTAAGTAGCAGATTGAAGACTAAAATTGGCTATAGTGCTCGATCATCCTATGAATCCGACCAAAGAAACACGAACATAATGTAGCCACTTCTCAATGATTGGATTTCTAATCACTACATTATTAGTTCATAATGTCGTGTTTGGCTTTAGACAAAAAAGGGATGGATCAACAATATCGATAAATATTTTGATTAATATATCATGAGTTTTGTTTAGAAGAAAAGGGTAGAGACTATAAAGTTTCTTCCTTTTAATACAGGAGTTAGTATTTCATCTGTCCTGAAATGTTCTCACACCATTTTAGAGTTTGGGTTGCACGCATAAACAATTAGCTTAATATTATGTGAAGATTTTAGGACAAGTAGCAGTCATTTGAAACTTCAGACAAATCGTATTTCCTCCCAATATACATATACAGACAAAACATAAGAATTGGTATGCTGTCAGTTGTCACACTCAAACACCAATCATTTAATTTTACTCTAATAATTTAAGACTAGATATTTTAATGGGCTTGCTGCTTGTAAGTTGTAACAACCCCATAGGCCAAACCACGTCCTCATAGGCCAAACCATGTCCTCCAGTAATTACAGGACAACCCACTCTACTCGCTCACTCATTCTGTGTCTTTCCTGTTACTTAAATTCTTCTGTAACCAGCAGCGCCGCCTCCTCCTGATCAATACCGTTCCAACGGGGTTTAATTTATTTGTAAGAATTATAATTTTAAGACATAAATTATAATTTTAAAGTTATATTTATTCATAAAAGTTATATTTAAGATAAAATTATTAATCTCAAAAATATCTTATTTTGAGATTATTAGTCTAAGAATTATAAAATAATTTAATAGCCTTGGATTATAATTTCAGATTGAATATAGTATTAAATAGTCCTCATATTAAGTTATTTTATAATTTTTAGAATAATAGTCTCAAGTTCAAATTTAAAAATAAATAATACAAAAATATGATTAATAATTTTATTCCAGATATAATTCTTATAAATAAATATAATTTTAAAATTATAATTTATATCTTAAAATTATAATTCTTATAAAGAAACATGACCCTGAAGTATTAACTATCAGCTTCCCACCACCCAGTTGGGCCCCGTTCTCTTTTTATGGCTAAAGTTCATACCATCGCTCTCCAACTAATCTGACCATTCATCATCCTAATTACCCTTAATTTTTATGCCAACAAAAACCCCTCTTTGAGTCCACTCTCTGGTTCTCTCTAAAAAATCTTCTATGGAAAACCACTCAGATCAGTCCCAACTAGAAACTACTCACAGCGCCATTAATGGCAACCGAAACATCATATTCAACAAGTACGAGATAGGCAGGCTATTAGGCCAAGGCACTTTTGCCAAAGTCTACCACGCCAAAAATCTCACTTCTTCAGAAAGCGTGGCTATTAAAGTCATCAACAAAGACCAAGTCAAGAAACAATTATGCATGATGGATCAAATCCAGCGAGAAATCTCAGTCATGCGCTTAGTCCGACACCCGAACATCGTCGAATTCAAAGAAGTCCTCGCTACCAAACACAAGATCTTCTTTATCATGGAGTACATCAAGGGCGGCGAACTCTTCACAAAAGTCGCTAAAGGAAAGCTCAATGAAGATTTAGCCAGAAAATACTTCCAGCAACTCATCAGCGCGGTGGACTTTTGTCACAGCCGCGGCGTATCTCACCGCGATTTAAAGCCCGAGAATTTGCTTCTCGATGAGGATGGGAACTTGAAGGTATCAGATTTTGGGTTATCGGCTCTGCCGGAGCAGCTCAGAAATGATGGGTTGCTTCATACTCAGTGTGGGACTCCGGCTTATGTGGCGCCGGAGGTGCTTAGAAAGAAAGGATACGATGGTGCAAAAGCTGATATTTGGTCTTGTGGTGTGATTTTGTATGTTTTGCTAGCTGGGTTTCTTCCATTTCAAGATGAGAATGTAATGAAGATGTATAGCAAGGTTTTCAAATCCGAGTATGAATTTCCACCTTGGTTTTCCCACGAATCAAAGAGGCTTATTTCCAAGTTATTGGTGGCTGATCCAGACAGGAGAATTTCAATTCCGGCTATAATGAGGGTGCCCTGGTTTATTAAGGGATTTACGAGGCCAATTCCGATTTCGATTCCAATTCTTGAGAATGAAGAACAGGGTAGTACTAATTATAAAGAGGTGGAAATTGTGAGGTCAAAATCATCTCCTCCTTTTTACAATGCATTTGAGTTCATTTCATCCATGTCTTCGGGTTTTGATTTGTCAAGCTTGTTTGAGAGTAAGAGGAGATCAGGGTCTCTGTTTACATCCAAGTGCTCTGGCTCAGCAATTATGGGTAAGATTGAAACGGTGGCAAAGAGGCTGAATTTTAGAATTTTATGTGCTAAGGAATTTAAGTTGAATATGCAAGGGGCTGAGGAGGGGCGGAAGGGGAAGTTATCGGTGGTGGCGGAGGTGTTTGAGGTGGCGCCGGAGGTGGCGGTGGTGGAGTTCTCCAAGTCGGCGGGCGACACACTTGAGTACAAAAAGTTTTGTGAGGAGGATTTGAGGCCTGCTCTCAAAGACATTGTTTGGAGCTGGCAAGGTGAAAATAACTGTCAACAATAACCTACTCGCAACGGCTAGGGCCTCGGACACGGCTCCGGCCCACGGGACACCTGAGACCCATATCAATGGAAGTATATCCATGTACATATTTAAAGTATATATCTAGAGTGCAAAATAGTAGTAAAACGTTTCTCTCTCATATTTTCTACGACACTTTCTTTCTTCTATTTTACTATTATTTAATATTCTTGTATATGTTTTTGGATATATATTTTGGATGTGCATATAAATATATTATGTATAAATTTAAAAATATAAAATCAAACAATACATCTACGTTAATTATTAAAAAACAAAAATATGACACGAATTTAAATACAATATCTTATTTTTTAATAATTATACTTATTCATATATTATATGAACAAACAAATACGATTCCCTCGTCCCAACTAGTGTTGGAGTTTGAAATATTTTGTGTGAGCATTTGTTGTGAGGCATTATTTTGTGTGTAACCCAAATTGTTATACTACTCCGCTTTGAGTGTTGAAGTGCTTGTATAAGTTTAGTAAATAGTGTGACATTTTAAATATTTGTATAATGTTTTGCTTTCTTTTCTAAATGAATTTTCTTGTGGAAAATGTTATATTTATGCATAATAATATATGCTCCAATTTTTCTATATAGTAAAAAATGTTACTTCATGACTTTAATTAAAAGGGTAATCTTTGTAGCCTAATAGTTACAACTGATATCCCTCCCTCCAAACTGGGGTTTCCATGTTTGTTAGCTTCAAAAAATAGCTCTACATCGTGCCCTGACATTGACATTTTAGTAACGGTTAAAAAATTAAATTATCATTTAAATTTTATGTGATGAAGTAATCCAAATATTTGTATTTATAACGCCACAATCTTGGAATTTAAATGTAGGGGAAAAAATCGTTAATTCTAATTTCAATAAAATAAAACAAAATGAGGCCGGGAGTCGAGGCAGAAGGATGATACTGGTCGGATGATCCATCCAACACATTTCGGCATCAGTAGTTTGCGTGCATACGAGGAACACATAATGTAATTTAGTTGTATTACTGCCACTAGTGTTGGATTTATTTGGGAGACAACATTGTTTTCCAACACAAGGAACTACTCCCCTTGGTTCATAAATTGGCAGCTTAGCCTACATTAAAATGTCAAAAACTAATCAAAAAGTAAAGGAAGGATACATTAACAGGGGCGGATCAAGTGCCCCCTCTTGATTTTTGTAATTTTTTGTTAGGATAAAGGAAGTAGTTAAGTAAAGTGATCTCTTTTTTAAATAATAATAATAATAATAATAATAATTTTATGACTTCAAAAAATAAAGATTTTAAATGATAACATGAGATTTTTTTTTAAGTAAATTTAAAATTGACATAAATTTATTTAATTTTAATCAATACAATAATAAATATTATGAACTATCTAAAAAGTACTAATAACTGAATCTCATTAATTTTAAGTTTGAAAATATTTTAAATTGACTTGTAAAAGTGAAAATTGATCTTATAAGTTGAAACAGAAAAATTATTTTAAAAAAATATATATATTTTGTGAATTTTATTATTCCTTATATTTCACAGTAAGTGTCTCGTTTGTCAATTATTTTGTTCCACAAAAAAATTTCTATTTTTATTATTAATAATAATAATAATAATATAAAATGACACAATCTCTTTAAATTTGTCAACACAATTTTATTAAATCTCACTCTTATTAAACAAATAACTCATTATATTTAATGTTAATATAAAATAAAAGTATATTATTAATATTTTTTTATACAGATTATTTTTGTGTAACAAATATAATAATTATATTATTTCTATTTAATTATAAAGAGTGTCTTTCTCTTTTTGATAAATTTTGTCCGTCAACACCTGAATATATTATATAGTAAAAACATACAACTAGTAATAAGCACCCAAAATTAATTTGGAGTCGGGTTTTGATATAAGAATTAAGTTGAGAACGGAAACTGGTGGCCTGGCCTAATAAGTAATAACTGTCATCTATCCAATCCATGTCTAATGTGGTGACCATGCATGCATGCATGTGTAGCGTCCCTCGCCGGCTGATATCAAATATATACGAAATTTAAACATAAAATTAAATATTATATTTATTTTAAAAGATAAAAAATTTTGTAACTAATTTTTTTATTTCTTTATATCGAGACTTGCGACTATAATTTTTAAGATCTATGTATCATCCTTATAATTCTACTTTTTTATAGAGTTACGGCGACAAAACATTTCATTGCCATAAATTTTAAAAATAATTATCATAGGTCTTGACACAGAAAAATAGAGAATTTTAATTACAGATGATCTCATGTCTTATCTTAACTATTAAAAAATAAAAAATGACATAAATTTTAATATTATATTCTACTTTTTAATAATTAAAATAAATATAATATTTAAATATTATATAATTATATTTATTGATTTAAATTTCTATCCTTTTTATCCACTCGAGTCCTGAAATTGAAAGGGAATTGGAGACATACACGAGTCAAACTCTTGATGGAAGGAAGAAAGAAAATCGTACCCACCCACCCAACCATGACTAAGACTTAACCCCCGATGTTCTCGACGTGTACGCGATAAAGCAATTAATTAATTGAAATGCCATCATTTTCCTTCTTTGAAATTCTTTCGTTCTTTAACTTGGATAGGAATAGCTAGGAGGATAGTAAGTACATAATCCCTCAAATCAATCCCATTTTAATTTATTTTAATTTAATTTAGGCGTTAGTTAGTTACTTTTTTATTAAATGAGTCAAGGAGCTGACAGCAGCCTAGCCCTACCGAATGGGTCCTGGAAGTTTTTCTTCTTTTTTTTTGCGTTTTACACAAATAATCAATCCCGTCTTAATTGGATAATACTACATATATAAAAATTATTGATAAAATCAAATATTATATTTATTTTAATTATTAAAACATAGAATCTGACATAAAATTTTATATCAAATTTTATTTTTTAATAATTAAAATATATTTTATCGTCAATTTTTATAAACTTATATTTTTTCGTCTTAATTTCTTTATCGATAAATACACACATAAGAAAATGCCCTCCCAGCAGCTCAGTCCAGCCACTTTAGTTTTCCTCACATTTTAGAGTATAATTAAAATTTAAAATTTCTTAGGAACCAAATGCATGCGCCTCAAACTTTGTTTTGCAGTCCTTTTATTTATCTTCAAACTCACAAAATTAATTTATAAATATGTTTCTCAGCTCTGTAGAGTTTTATTTATTTATAAATAAAGATTTTATTTCTATTAATCTTAAAATAATACTCTCAGAAAGAGTTAATTAGAACGGACCCATATATTAACCCAATTTAATTACAACCATTTGGGTTGTTTATCTACTTTACATAATTTGGGTCGGTTAAGCTTTGCACCTATACATGAGAGAGACAATTTGGGCCAAAATCAGATAACTGTGTTTAACCCAAATTTGTTAAATGCCAATCCATATCATTCATCTTTCCTTCTTTTAAATGTTACCCCCAATTAAAAAATTATTCCACTAGTATAAACCACTGTCGCCACTTATTTCTCTCTCTCACAAACCTGACTTTGTTCATTCATTGGGATTATTTCTGCCAACAGAGGAGAATAAACGATACTCCATCCCTTGTGAGTTATAAATTTTAATTTCTTAAAAAATAATTTATAAATTATTTTAAAACAAATAAAGTTTAATAGTTTTATATATTATTTTAATTTATAAATTATTTTAGTCAAATATTTATATATTTTATTTTAAGTTAATTTTTAATTTTTAATTTAAAATAATATCAAACACTTTTATTTATAAATCATCACTTAAAATAACTTATAAATTATTTTAAATTCTAACTTATAATTCATTTTAAAATAAATTATTCCCGAGTAGACTCTAAATATCTCTTTATAGAACTTTTTTGTTTGTTTTGATTTTCGTGTTTGGTATATTTTTAAAAAGAGTGATTATTTAATGTTTCATATGATATACAGACATATAATACAAATCTATTTCTTTCTATCTTTTGAAAAGATAATATTTATATTTGATATTCAATTTAATTAATCAAACAATACCGGATCCACACATGACAAATACTTTAGTATATATATATATAATTTCTTTTTTAAGTTAAATTGTAATAGACTAAAATGATAGAGTATAATTTTTGCAAAATAGACTAAAATGACTGTACAAAAATTTTAGAGAGTGTATAAAAAAAATTTGAGAGGAAAAACATATAAAACATTAGAGATAAAGGGTGAAGGAATATAAAAATTAAACATTATAAATAATTTATTTAATTGGACCATAATAATGGTAAACTATAATTATATGATTCCAACTCACATAATCCATATTAAAAATAGGTAATATAATTTTAATTCTTAAATAAAATCATAATCAAATTTTATAAATCAAAATTAATTTATAACCATATTTTATCAAGCCAAGATTTAATATAAGATGGGTGCGTGTCTTTGGAAATTTTGTGGTGAATGGATCATGTTCGATTGATGGGATTTCCCGACCACAAAAAGGTAAGAGATAACAATAACGTTAAAATTCTCCAACATAAATAGGGGTCAGGGACAAATGAAGTGAAGTGAAGTGAGCCCATGACGACAGTTTGTATAACACAAATTAAGCCGCCAAGGGTAGTAGTAGTAGTAGTTCCCCGCTTTTATGGATGTCAACTTCTTTTAAAATTAGTAAATCAAAAAATTTCAAATTATACAAATTCCATTGATTGGGCCTCATTTGTCTTGAGATGATGAACTTCATTCATCATTATATCTGCCTCACATGCATAAACAACCATTCCAAGAGGCTATTTGTTTAGAGCCTTATTTGTTGCATTATATAGCTCAACTCAGATGGATTGATACGATCATAAAAAACTTAATTGATTATTTATGTTTTAGGATATTAGAATTAAATTTGTCAAATTAAAGCATTAATAATTAATTACGAAAAAAATCTCATTTGTAAAATTTATAAATATTAAGAATGTATTTTAATTCACATTTATTCTTAAATATTAAGTTTAGTAATGGTAGCATGATAATATAATTATGATATCAAAGTTTGAAGCTATTGTATTATTTTCTTCTATCTATTACTATATATAACAAGGCAATTGACGATATCTTATACAAATTAACTTAGTTATTTTGATTGGTCAACAAGTTAACATCGACTATGTTAGTCCCGAATTCATCATCTCTATTGATACACAATGTATGTTATGTTCATAATTATATCAAATTTTTTATATCATTTGTTGTATTATCCCAAAGATGTATATACATGTGTTTAAAAACAAAACTTTTCATATCATTTATTGTATTATCCCAAAGATATACATGCATGTGTTTAAAAACATATACAATATATATATATATATATATATATATATATATATATATATATATATATATATATATATATATATATATATATATAACTCTTCAATTTCATGTTCAATGTATTACTACCATCTATACTATACTAATTATATTCAAATTATAATACCAAATATCACACACTATAATTTTATATTATATTATCGATACTAACCTGTATATTGCACGAATCAGTCTAGTCATCTATAAAAGGAGAACTCTTGTGCAAAACCGTCTTTTTTTTTTACCAAAAATAAATAAATTTAAAACAAAGGAAGTACCAAATTATTTGACTGTGGTTTTGTAAAAAAAAGAAAGTAAAAGATTGATTAGTTTATCTTTTGTGAGCAGTTGGATCAGCTTTAATCCGACAATGAAAATGAAAGGGAACATAAACCATTTAAAACTTATAAAGCAGTGAACGGAAATTAAAAGAATATTTGGAAAGGCCCCACAAACAGATCATACGCTTATTTTCTTTCAAGAGAAGTACAATTACATCATTTTCATGCTCTGTTAGTGAGCCTCTTAGAATAATAAACTTCATCCAATCATACTACACTTGAGGCCTCAAAATGGGATAGGTCAACTATCTAAGTTTGAAATGAATCAATTTTATTCCTTTGTGAGCCTTTATGAAATATAATCCAAGAAACTTGATAAAATACAAAACAAGCCCACTTTATTCTTGTTCCATTTTATTTTAATTGTTTAAATAGTCTCCCACCATGTTATTGTTATTAAAATGAAATGGCAGAGTCTGAGAAGCCCAATATGCACTAACAACGGTGCACATGAAGATATGATTTGAGGGGTCATAGTTTAATTAAAACGATAGGAGTGTGTGTGTGTGTGTCCATGTATATATATATATATATTCGATGTGGACTGTGTGAGCTTTTGATTTCTAAAACCACTAGTTTGGCCAGTTATTCGAAATCTTTGTTTGTTCTTAACTTTTAAAAGATTAATAACTCGGGGGAGAAACTTCACTTCAGATTACCGATCTATGCTTAATGGTTTGAGTTAATAATGGTATAATGCTATGTTAAAGTTAAAGTTTAATGTTTGACTACGTGAGAGCAATACATAAAATTAAACCAAAAAGATAACAGCATTTAATATAATATAAGAGCTACAGCACGAGCACTAATATTTTATTTTGTAAATGATTTAATATTCTGTTTGTGAAATTTGTCACTTATTCCTATTCTTGCTCGATCGTATACAAAACTGAAGATCTTTCACAAAATTCTATCAGTATTATTATAAATATAACACATTAAATTCCTTGGACAATTTAACATACAATGAATATGGAAGAATTTTCTTTGGCGTTTTATTGGTCTTTTGTTGTAGTATCGTATGATAGTAAAGTCTTACATCAAAATATAAAAATTAAGAACATAAATGTTTCAATAGACCATAGACCTTATAGATTAACTTTTTGGGTCAAAATATAGTTTTAGATGAGTATATATGAACCGAATATTCTCAACAACTGATATCAGAGTTATGACTATGAAATTAGTTGTAGGGACAGAGCCAAAGGTTGGCTCTGCAGATAATCCGGCCCAAAAAAATAAAATTATCCTCCCCTTTTAAATATTATAGTTATAAATTTTGGTATTATAGTATTCTTAGTCCATCTCAATTAAAATTTTTGACTCCGTCACTTATTAGTTGGATCATAGGTCCTAATATTTCCAAGAAGTGATATTAGAGTCATTGCTATAAACTTGATTGGATTATAAATATGATATAAATTATACATGATAAATAAAAATAATTTATTTAACAAGTGATGAATTTTCTAAAGCTCAAAAGGGACTTGGTGGATGGGGGTTTATGAAGCATACATGGGCAATTAAAAGTGGAACGAGGACCCGCAGCTCATAAATTTTTTAATAAAATTAAAGTAACCATTTTTAATAATATTAAAACTATAACAGTAAAGATTCCACTCGAAAGAGTTACTACTTCCGTTTTATCGTTATTGCGTATTTTAATGCATAAATGTTGGCCTTATGTTAGGCAACTCATTTTAAAATTAAAATTAAAACCACATTTGTTATTTTATTAAATTTTTAAGTTTAATTTTAATGTAAAAACTTAAAATTGAGTTGACAAACTTGAATTGAATTCAAAATCTAAGTATGACGTCATACTACCATTACCATGTAGTTTTAGTGGAGCCCAAACACCAAAACGGTCCCATTAGCAGCATAATCAAAAGACAATCTTTGGCTTAAATCATCATTATCTTTTTATAAAAAATAATTACCTTTCCACTCCACTGTGAAGTGGGAGTGGGCCGAGAGGCACATTTAAAGCCTCTTTCCAAATCTCAACAAAACAAAGTTAGTAGTATTTAGTAGGGGTGTTCAAAATATTTTATTTTATTTATTTATTTATCGAATTTATAGGTATCGGTTTTTTTGGTATTAATTTGTGATTTACTAAACTCTTAGTCATCCTGCACCACCTCCCTGTTCGTAGAGTCCCAAAACTTTGCAAACATTTCTCAAAATACCAATTCTCCAGTCATAGAGTCCCAACATTCTATGGACCATGAAAATGTACTTACTCTTAGTCTCGTAGAGTCTCAAAACTCTGTGTTAGACTTCAAAATATCCTTCTAAATCCGCAGTAACTCTGCAAGCTTCATACATATCATAATTGATGATGTCAAAAAGGGGGAGAGAATACAGTAGAAAGGGGAGCTATGAAGAAGGAGGATTACTGAACTAAGGGGGAGAGCTGAACTAAGGGGGAGCTATGAAGAAGGAGGATCAAGCAACTAAGGGGGAGATAGCTAGCAAACTAAGTGGAGCAGCTATGCATTAAGAAGGAGGATCACTGAACTAAGGGGGAGAGTTGAACTAAGGGGGAGCTATGAAGAAGGAGGATCAAGCAACTAAGGGGGAGATAGCTAGCAAACTAAGTGGAGCAGCTGTAAGTATGTATAACCTTTTGTAAGAATGCTCATTTAATGAAATCATCCTTTTGCACTAGCCATACAGTATTTCACTGTATCACAAGACATTATTTACCTGTCAAGTAGATGCATTATATAAATGTCATATCAATAAGTCTATTAGTTTTGTCATCATCAAATAGGGGGAGATTGTTGAAGGTCGTTTGATTTGATGATGATGACTGTTGTGCAAAAAGGACTGTGATAAATATGCTTACTTGGTTGATTGTCAATGTGTATCTGACAAAGTGCATAGGTGTTAATGTGATTATGTGCTTAATTGATTATGTGCTTATATACTCTGAAAGTGTTTATGTGCTTACATAATTGATTATATGTGTTAATGTGATTATGTGCTTAGATACTCTGAAAGTGTTTATGTGCTTACATGATTGATTGTCATGGTTGATATATAATGTGTATCTGAAAAAGTGCGTAGATGTTCTAAATGTAATTATGTGCTTACTTGTTTATGTGCACAGTTTGTCTAAAAGTGTTTATGTGGTTATTTGACAAAGTAATTATATGTTAATCTAATTATGTGCTTACATTGTTGTGGGTGTATGATATATATTACCTATTTCAAATACTGTGTTGTGCACACACTTGTATAGCACAAATATGATCTTGTTATAAACTATCTGTTGCTTATTAAAGAAAATGAAAGTTATCTGATTAGAATGTTGTAAAGTCCTTTTTTAGACACATGTGTACAAAGGACTTAGATTTTTAAAGATCAGAAATGTTAGGTTGATCTTTCAATAGAAGTCACTTTGCATAAACGTTGTATGATATAAGCAGAATGAATCAGTGTTGAATTTGTGCTGTCAGAGTCTGTAAAAGTCATTTCAATATGTAATGATGTAATAATGAAAGAAATGACTTAGTTAGAAAAGATCAAATATGTTAGGTTGATCAGTCTATAGGATCGTAGAATGGACTCTACGATTCCAAGCAAAGAAGACTCAACGATTCGGCATGTTCGTAGAGTGAAAGATAAGACTCTCAGCCCAGTCGACTCTACGATCATCAAAGAGAGTCAGATGTGCAAGAAGTCTATAGGATGGATATACAAGCAAAATTAAAGAACTGTTCAAGTACAAATCGTAGAGCTGAACTCTACGATCGTCGAACAGACAGTCAAGCAAGCCCGCAGATAACGCTGAACCAAAGAAGAGATATACTCTACGATATACACGCTCTAGCAAGATCGTAGAGTAAAACTTGAAGAGCTCACATACAACCGAATTTTGCACAGATAGAAGAAGTCGTAGAGTGGAACAGAATGACAAGGCAATACAGAAGATTGCTTTACACATAGAACAATCGTTGAGTAGAATTAAAGGATGAAGCAACAAAGACTACAACTCAACGATTTCACTAAGAAGCACGGCAGTTCACAAACTCTACGATTTGAACAAAAGGACAAGATCGTAGAACGAAATCATAAAGCAAGAAGCACTGCAGACAAACTCTACGATCTGTTCACAAAAGCAAGATCGCAGAGTAAAAGAGAAGTACGCTTCATCTCCACCATTTACACGACATACTTCAAATAACGAGTGGAGATAAATTCGTAGAGTCCAGATGAGCAGACAGTCAATCTACGATAACCATAAACAGCAAAGAATCATAACTGCAATATCGTATGAGAGAAAAGAGAATACTTCTCACCCAGATACAAGGAAGAGTAAGTGCTCGTGAGAGATTAGATGCATGTCAGAGCCACAAAAGACCTTGTGCCTAAACGACTATAAGTCAGGACCCACTGCTCAAGAAGATGGTGAATAAAGTCAGACCAATGGGATATCTCTGAATACATCAGAACAGTTGGTTCTAAAAGTCAAGGAAGGTATTTAATGTTGTATCAGAAGATTAATTAACAAAGGAAACAATAATCCTTGCTGAACAACTCTGGGAGTGCAACGGCTATAAATTCAGAGAAAGCTGAGCTACAAGTCAATATATCAGAACATGTCAGAAAAGAGAAAAGCACTGACACAAGCGGCAAGAAACTCAACATTGAAGATATTGAGGATCTGCACAAGGCCAAATGAAACCAACGGGATTTCTTTCAACGGTAAGATATGCCCAGAGATATAAAGGCCTAAAATGAAAAACAGAAAATAGGTTGTTGCAGTTGTCAAATATTCAAGAGAGATGATAGAAGACAACAACCGATCGTAGAGTGAAACAGAAAATGAATATGCTAAAGGACTCTACAATCCATCAGAACACTAACACTGAATTGAGAGAGACATAGAGATGTATAACTCTATTACAAGAGAAGTGTTCAGAGCTACTAGACACATGGAAGAGAGAAGCTTAAACGCCAACTTGATACACACATGGTAGCAACTGAGTACCAAAAAGAAGAAGCATCACAGTCATCTCAGAAGCCCATCTCGAGAAGCTATAAACTGTCTATGACAAGAAGGAACAACTGAGTACCAAAAAGAAGAAGCATCACAGTCATCTCAGGAGTTCATCTCGAGAAGTTATCAAGTACCAAATGAGCTGAAGTGCAAAAGCCTAGCAGCACAATGGGTGATCATGAGTAGTTGCTGAATACAGAAAGAAGAAGAACATCAACGACAAATATCAGCAGCATTCAAAGATTGATCACAAGCAGCTGCTAAGTACCTAAAGATGAAGACGAACAAATGTTCTACTTAGCAGCACAACTCCAACCTCTTTCAAACAATCAGAGAGTCAAGTCTGTTGGACTTGAAGAGGGCTTTTGTCCTTGTCATAGTGACTAAAGGAGTCAAGTCTGCTGGACTTGAAGAGGACAGTAATGTCCTTGTCTTTGTGATTAAACTAACCAAACTTGCTGGATTTGAAGGATTCTTAGTGAACCAGAGTTTCCAAGCTAATGAGCTTGAAGGGTTCCGTATGAACAATTCCTAGTGGATTTCCTACTCGTTGTAGTAGAAGAGTGGAGTAGGAGTTTTTCAGTCTCCGAACCACTTTAAACTCTCTGGTGTTATTTACTTTCAGTCATTTACATTTTGCCTCATATATATATATATACACATATGACTGTGAATTAGTTTACTTAACAAGTGATTTTCTTCAACTTAATCTTAAACTCAACGGAGAAGTTTTACAAAACTTTAAGGGGTGTTTTTCAAACTAATATTCCGCTGTGCAAACAAATCATGATCAAATAAATTATTTGGTAATGAACTCTTAAAGTAAAAAGTTTCTAAGTGATCTATTCAACCCCCCCCCCTCTAGATCATTTGTGTGCCTCTGGGAACTAACACAAACAATCTCATCAACTCCGCAAGCAATATGGATAATAATTTAGTATATTATTAAATAAGTAAATATTTAATTAAAATTTTGATTTTTTTTATAATTATTAGATTATTAAATATTTATTTAAATAATAAATATTATATTATAAATTATAGGATCTTTCAATCAATTATTAAATTAAACATTTGAATAAAGTGTATATTTATTTAGTTATAATTACAAAAAAATAATTATTTTAATTTTATTTAAGTTTATAATCAAAAACTATATTAGTGTTTATACTTACAAAATTTACTTAAAATTCTAATCCAAATAAAAGTATGAAACTCGAGTTTTAATTTAGTTATGACATTTAGTTAATAATTAATTTGCTATCATTTTTCAACTAGTTTTTAGTAATTATATTTTAAATAAATTCATAAATATTATTAATACAATTAATCTTGTGACGTGGTATAGTTTCTGTGACGACCCCGAATCCCGATTACTTTAACCTCAAATCCGGTTCAACACTAGTACTACCTTTTCCTTATTGTTCATGAATTACAACAATATTATAATTGCTAAATAATCATTTATTTACAATTTTACAACATCTCTTTTTATTCCAGAATCGAAATCTTTATACATTTCTAGTATGTCTCAATATCATACATGATACGACATTCTATTACAATCAAATTGAGTATTTTACACTCATATAATATACCAACTAAGTATTATACTACACAATCATTTACCTGTCCAATTCGGACTGATATCTATAATAGACATTTAGATCTTTAGTGAAAGTAATATGTTTTCCTGTTCCTTGATCTTTATCGAGAACTTCAACTAACTTGCACTATCTGAAAATATTTGTTTTAAGCAAGAGTGAGCACGACGGCTCAGCAAGTTTAACAGTTACACATAACACATTTCATGCTTCATATATAATACATTCATTGCCATTTATACTTACGTCATGTTTTTCATGCATTTCAGTTTATGTCATACTACTCATGCATCACATATAACATCTAGCATTTCATGTTTCATACTTACACATATTTTATTTGTAGACATGCATCATACTTTTCACATATCACATTTACCATCAATATATTTTCATGTTAATAATTTAACATCACATTATAGCATGTTAAAGCACATATGAGCAAGTTCTTAAAAACTTATCTGGTTCACTTCTACTAGTTATGCTTATTTGCGTCTTTCGTTCAACCTACAATTTATATAGAAAATTGACATAATCATTAGATGCAATGACTATTACTTAGTCTTTATATAAGACTCTAATTTTAAATTATTAACTCTTAAGATGTCCGACAAACGAACCCTTAAATTCCGGACAAAACCCTAGCCCAACCCCAGTTGGACATGTCAGGTACGCTTAATCATCTTACGCCTTCACCACACGTTCTTCGTACGACTTACTTTTAATACGCTGTTTAATTTAGTCACAAAGTGACTATCTATATTTGTTTAGTTCAATTAAACTTTATTCTATTACATAACTTAATGATTTGGACATTTAATAACGTACCAAATATCTCAAAATTTTATCTATCTTTGATAATATATAACTACATTCAAATATTATTAATCATTTAATACTATTTTAATTTCATATTAATATTATTAACCATTTAATAATATTTTAATCACTTATTAACATTGTTAACCATTTAATAATATTTTAATCACATATTAATATTATTAATTATTTAATAATATTTAAATCACTTATTAATATTATTAACCATTTAATAATATTTTAATCTCTTACTAATATTATTAACCATTTAATAATATTTTAATCATTTATTAATATTATTAACTATTTAATAATATTTTAATAACTTATTAATATTATTAACTATTTAATAATATTTTAATCACATATTAATATTATTAATCATTTAATAATATTTTAATCATATATTAATATTATTAACCATTTAATAATATTTTAATCACTTATTAATACCATTAACCATTTAATAATATTTTAATCACTTATTAATATTATTAACCATTTAATAATGTTATAATCTCCTACTAATATTATTTATCATTTAATAATATTTTAATCATTTACTAATGTTATTCATTATTTAATAACTTTTTTAATCATATACTAATATTATTGATCATTTAATAATATTTTAAATACACATCAAATAATACCAATAGTTAACTTTTTAATTGTGTTAACTTTAGTCTTTATTTTAAATATTTAGTTACCAATTAATCATTAATGGCTTTCATAAATATTGGTTTAATAACCAAACACATTCATTTTACACTTATTTCAACTTAATTTTTCAAAGAAAATTCGACCCGGAGCCGACAAAATCTGCTACGCAGATTGTTCTGGCGCAGCTGCGTCAGCCATATATGTCTGGAAGTCAACTTTTTGACTGCTCGACCCTCCAACGCTCCGACAGCCATAACTTCTTCATTTTAAAATATTTTGGGGTGATTCTTGAGTCCATTCTCATTAGAATTTCCCCCTATACAACTTCTCTTTAGATCACAAATCCAAATTACAAACGTAAGTAGACCAAAAACTGCTCACAAGGACAAAGTGATAACTAAAATCACAAATCCTTAGTTTTAATGGTTCAAACTTGAATATAATAAACTCTACACATCCAAATGACACCAACTTAGTATTGTTGTCTTCCTAACTTCTTATTTTATAATATTTCATTGTTCAATCACATTTTTGAAAACGTTTGACACGAAATTTAAAGATCGAACCACCTAGGGTTTTACCGGTAATCACAATATGAAATTTTCTTCCATTTATTTGCATACCACTCATACCAATACATGATTTAAACCTATCAAACCATGAATGTACCTATATATCATAGATTTAGACTTCTAGATCATCAAAATAACTTTTGATCGGTTAAAAATATATTTTGACCATTTAAAACTTATATAAATTATAAAAATGCACTAAGGAAGAGTTAGAGCACTTTTGAACCTCTTGGACATAGATGCTCTTCTTCTTCTTGATATGATCTTGCTAAGGACTCCTCCTTGACTATTCTCTAGAACTTTTTCTTGGTAGAATCATCAATCTCCTAATGTTTGCTTCTTTTCTTTCCAAGAGCTCTCTCTTTTCTCTCTAGACTTTCTAGACAAATGACTAACAAACATAGTCAATGTGCGGAACACTATATTTATAGCACATCCTTAATCGCCATCAACTTTCCTTAATCAACTAACATTGATCAATTAGAGTCTTAATTGAGATTACTATTGGATTGGTTGACTCTTAGATTGACATGTTGATTGACCTCCATCAAGTTGCTTACAAGCTATAGGTTGAGTAAAACAAAAACAACTTTATCCAACACTTAACCAAAGTATGGTTAAGACCCTTACTCTTGTAACCTATGATAACTCAACTATCAACCATGGTTCAAGCTCATCAATTAAACATACACACATTTTCCACCAAACTTGGGTTAATTCTCTACAATCAATTATACATATATATTCAATATATTTATATAATTAATAACACTTAACTCTAGCATTGGTTAAGGTTTTATTTTTATTACCACTTAGGGTTAACAAGTAACCTAACAATGGTTAGTTCTCTATAACATAAATTCAGAAGAATTGACCATCTTCATTAACTAGGGTTGGTGAACCACCCCTTGGTTAATTCATTTGACCAACATTGGTTAACTCTGTACTAATTCATATACTTACAATATATATATCTCTACATATTCACCAATAAACTTTTATTTACGTTGCATCATAGCTTGAATTGACCAATTTAAATTGAATACAAGCAACATACATTTTTACTCAATCTCCAAGTGGGACCCCATGTTTGGTCAACACTCCACCTTTTTTCCTTTATTTTTATTATATATACATACATATATATGTATATATATATATAATACTTGCAATTTCTACTAACAGTTAACCAAGGTATGGTTAATTCTCTACAACATGCAACCCATGGTTACCTACCAATTCTACCTTGGTGAATTATATACATACATAATTGTATCTATAATATTCTTCCTACAACTAACTCATGCATAGTTAAATCTTTAATTTATTTACTACCTAGGGTTACTCAATTAACTCATCCATAGTTAATTCTCATCATCACATTCATTCACATAGCAATTAACAAATGTTTGGTTAATACTCTCTCTTGTCTACCAACTAGGGTTATTCAATTAACCTTACATTATTTAATTCTCTACACTTAACAATACTTGAATTTATTCTCCCAACATATTGACCAACATTTGACTTTTAAATTTGGACTCAATATTTGGGCTACTAGTTTATTTTATATTGGGCTCCCTTATTTAAATATTTGGGCTACCCAATACAACTCACACATCTTTATAACTTGGGTTATGTAATTAATTTAATTGGACTACCACTACCTTATATACAATACTTGCCAATATAATTTAATTGGACTTATATTAATTACCTCTTTGACTATAATCAACATAACATTTGAGCTTATTATTTAATTATCCACCTTCAAGCAAATATTCTCATATTGGGCTTGTTTCAAATTCATTAATGGACTCTATACAACAACTTAATAATTAAGTTAATTATTTAATTAATTAAATTCATAATATTGTCATTCTAGACAACCATTCTAATTTTTCTATAACTTTAACTCTTAACTAATATAATTAACCTAGTTAATTATATTTCATGACTTTCCTTCTTACATCATATTTAAACTAATTAATTTATTAGCTTAATTGAGTATTAACTTACTCATCCTCTTATTTGGCTAATAAGCAAACTTTAAGTATATATATATATATATATATATATATATCCACCTCCACTTCTCAATTGAATTTATTTCCTTAATAAATTCTCTATATGCATTATTACAATATTCCCACATTTAATTTCTAACAATAAATTATGTAAAAAAAAAAATGCTCACCCAAATTCTACATATCTCACTTCTCAAACTCTAGATTTTAAACCATAACCTTTAATTAATTATTTTAAATTTTATTTACAATTCTTGTAAATATCTGGGATATTACAGTTTCAAGTTTTAATAAATTTAATTTAGTTTTGATATTAATTTAAAAATAAAATTCATGACTGATTTATAATAGATCTTGAGATATATGTTAAAATATGTTTTCTCTATCTTAATAATATTGTAATAATAAAACTATCCTAAATAATTTTTTTAACATATATTATTTTGCATAAAATTGTGATTAAAAAAACTTGTAATAAAATTGGTAGATCTAAAAATAAAAAATCTTTTAGAAGTTTCTTTATCTATTAAACATATAAAAACAAAAAATATCGTCATTTTCCCGAAAAGATAGAGGGTTCATTTTGAATATTTTATAAATTTAATAATATTTAATTATTATAAATTTAGATAGTATATATACTAATTTAAATAAGAAAGTAAAAGGTTGAACCAGAAATCAATAAAATTAAAAAATGGTGAAACAAAGTAGTTGATTATATTATTGACTTATGAAATACACATGCATTTATATATATATATATATATACATACAATTGATTTACTTTTAAACTACGTACTCTAATTTGTTCCATATTTGATAAGTAGTTGCAGGTGTGAAAGAGAGAAATAATAATAATTATTATTATTTTTCTTTTCATTTTATGTCATAATTGGTTATACAGATCACGCGTTATCACGCCATTAAATTAACTATTTTTATTTTTAGACTTTCACCGGGAAAATATGTGACCCGTGCGATTGATACGATCCCGCCAAGTTCCATTCATTCTTTTCGGGCGCACAATCTCGCGTGCTTCTTAAAAAGGGTACCGGATCTTCTGTTTCGGATTTTTCTGTTTTAAATTATTTTGGAGTCATTAGACTGTGTTTTATAATTTTTGGTATTTTAAAAATTAACATATATTCAACGATTGAAAATACACTAAAACAAAGAAACAGAAAAATTCGAAAAAGAATATTTGAGCCCTTTAAAATGATGATACATGCATGCAGCTGTGTTCTGCGCATCACACTTTATTACACTAATTCTTAAAACAATAAATAAGAGATTTTAAATAGATCTCGAATGGAATGGCGTAGTATTAAATATTTTAATTTATTATTTATTATAATAGTACAAATACTATTTTATTATTGAAATATTTTAATTGGTTATAAAATTATATTTAAATTTAATTGATTGATATTTTTATTATATCATAAGATATATACTTACTTTTTATAGACAACTCATCTATAAAATTTATAAGCAATTCAATTTCAATATATACGTAAATCGTAGTTTTCTCTCTATGTAGGCATTTATTTATATATGATCATCTATTTGTAGAAAACTTAAAATGGATTATATGTTCATTTATTATCATTTCTTAATTATTTTTCTTCCTTCCTTTATTTATTTTTTATCTTGATAAGCCGATATATTTTATTAAACACTAAAAATGAGTATGAAATATTTTATTATTGGGTAAGATTTTATGTCTAACTATTTTTGTAAATAATGATTAAAATTCTCAAAGTCACTTTGTATAGAATTTTTTAATAATATTCGCTCTGTTTTAAAATTATAGATATAATTTTTTTAAATTGGTCCAAAATTAAAGATATATGTTAATTTTAGAACAATAAAATGATATGAATATCTTAATTTATCATTATTTTTTTTACTATCATTTATAACGTTATACTGCTAGTACTGAATTAATATTAAAAAAAATATTATAATATAAATTATGTTTAATAAATAAAATATAATTATAAATCTCGTATTAAATCGGACACCGAACTATAGCAAACAGAACAATTATGATAACAAAGTCAGCATACTTGCTATTACCTCGGTTTCTTTTTATTTGTTTTTTTAAAGTTATACACATAAATAAAGAAATATAATTAATATTTTATTTAATTAACTAAATTGAGTATAAAATTTTAATATTAACATTTTAAATTTTATTAAAAAGATAAGAGAAAAATAAATTAGTCTCTATTCATAAAAGATAATATGAAAAATTAAATATTTAATATTTTTTTAAAATTTATAAATAACAAATAAAAAGAAACAATTTTTTTCTCTCTAAAAAATCAAATAAAAAGGAATGGAGCTAGTAAATCAATGACGAGGTTCTCATAATTTCTCCATAATTATTCTCTTACCCTCTCCCTCGACTTCTTCTCAATAAGTTAAAAAAATGTAATACTATAAGTTCTTTTAAAAAAAAAACTCTTCAAATATTTTTTGTTTCGTAATCATCGTTGAAAAAACTGAATTATTTACTTTTTAAACAAAGTTTATCTTATATAAATTTAACACCAAAGTTTTTAATCTTGTTGATATATTATAGGAAAACAATACTCATCCATTCTATAAAAGGAATTTTATTATTTTATTATAATTTTTTAAATTCTTTTGATAATAATATAAAATAATACTTTTTTTGTTTCAATATATAAAATTATTATTGATTTTTTGAAGTTAACTTGAGATATGCATATTCAAACTGAAAATTAATGAGAATTATTTTTATTTTAGTCAATACAATAATAAATGCTATAAATTATCTAAAAACTACAATACTATTTATTGTAATATTTGTTATTTTATAATTTTTAATAAATGGTCTTAATTTTAAGTTTTAAAATATTTCTTATTAACTTTCAAAAGTCAATAATAATTTTAAAATTTGTAAGCAAAAATAATTTAATATTTTCAAATTTATAATACATATATTTAATTCATGTAATCGCTATTACTTTTATTAATTTTGCATATGTATTTTTTTTAAAAACGTAATGAGTTACGTTTGGATTAGAAGAATGAAAGTGAGAATATAATGAAAAAAATTGTATTCGATTGCTCTATTAAAATAGAATAGATCATTCTTATCCCTATCAAATTTATGAATTTTATTCTTTTTGAGAGAGAGTATGAAATAGAATAAATTATTTCATTCTCTATTCTATTCCTTCACTCATTGCATTCTTTCAATCTAAATGCAACATAAAGATTTATACAAAAAAAAAAAAAGTACTCTGTAACTACTAATTAAAACAATTACGCATTTAAAGAACCATTAACGATTATATTTAATAACCTATACGACTTGCTACACTAACCCATCGATGCTTGTGGAGCTTTATCAAGTTGTACATCTCTTAGATAAATTTATCTATTTGTTCTATATTATAAAACGGGTGATAAAATTTAACAGTTAGTTCGATCTAACCAATTTAGTGAATTTTTTTATTTTATTTTTTAAAAGATAATTATGCTACATTTGTATTCAAGAAATAGAATGAACGAAAAAATATTTTAGTTGAAATGAGTTATTCTATTCTCTCGTCAAAGAATAAATTCATAAGTTTATAAAAAACAAAATAATTTATTTTATTCTAGTAAAATAATCATATATAAATTTTTTTATTTCAAAAAAATTAGTCACTTTATTCCGTCTTTATTCATATAATTCAAACGTAGTATTATAGTACATTTTTTTATTCACACCAACATTTTTTTCTTGCGGACGCGTGGTGTGAGTCAAGATATTAGCAAGCATATATAGGTGTGCACATTCCATACTCCCATAGAACATCAAGAGAGTGGCAGAGTGAGAGGTGCGTGGGGGAGGTGCATTTATAAGAATTAAGAGGAGTCATTCGGCGGCAGAGTCGACCGCTCATCAGTACCGGATTCCATAAAACCAAAACCCTTCTCCTCTCCTCTCCATCTATATCCATATCCGTAAACATAATTAAGTGGCGTAGTCCATATATATAAATGCATGCGCATTTGGTATTCTCCACTTAATTTCTTCTTCTAGGATTCATTCGATGCATTTCTCAACTACGAGGTTAATTGGGTTTTAAATTTTGATTACTTCTACATTTTTTTTCCCTCTAATCATCAATTCCTCATATACCCATTACCCAAAAATTCTGTATATTTCATTGATTTGGATCTGGCTCCTTTTCTTTCTTTCCATAGTGGTAAATATGCACACACGTACTTCAAAAATAAATAAATTATATATACATATACATATAAATATAAATATACATATATATATATATATGTGACGTAGATTTATTTCTGTTGTCAATTTCAATTACAGATAAAACGGAGCTTCACTGATCGATCAGTCAACTAATTGAAGCAGAGAGTAGAGATTAGTGGGAAGAATGGCTTCTACGCAACCGCAGTTTATGGCTAGCATGGGGAATGGGAATTCGTCTTCGAATGCACCGCTCATTGAGAATACTGATTCAAACCAAATTGTTGTACCTGATGTCAGTAATATGGCTTTTCTTATTCATGTTTTGCTTATTGATTCTTATGTTATCCTGTATCATGCTATCTTGTCACCACTCTACCTAATCAACTACTTTCAATAAAGGTGGTCTTTGAACATCATATTGAGATAATGAGAGAATCAATTCATCGACCCCAAATTATTACAAGTGATATCTTTTTATTTTGATTGCTCAATAATTTTTAGCCCTTTTTTATTTATTTATAAAATTATGATAAAAATGTAGTTTTTCAAGTTTGAACAGACCGTAACCTATTTTTTCACACTGAAAACCTAAGTTCTGAAATTGCCCCCTTTCAGATAAAAATAGATTTACCTCGGTGACTCTTGGGCTTAGTTTTTTTTTTCTTTTCCTGTCGATACTATATTCACTAAGGTTCCGCAGACTGGCTGACAGTTTTAAACATATGAATTTAGCGTGATCATTGCTCTTAGCAGTTGTTTGTGTTTTCCAGATTTTACTGCTCTTTTTTGAATATGAACCACAAGTTCACTGCGAACTATTTGATTGATAACCTTCTGTTTGACATCTGCAGAAGACAAGCTGGAAGAACTTGTTTGCCTACATGGGTCCAGGGTTTCTAGTTTCTATTGCATATATTGATCCTGGAAACTGTAAGATAACTATTTTTAGGTTTGCTTTATGCTACCAGAAATTGTATACTTCCTTACCCTTTTATGCTTGCTTAATGTTACAGTTGAAACTGATCTACAGTCAGGAGCTCAGTACAAGTATGAGGTGTGTAGCTTGTCTATAGTATAATTTCTCTAGTTTGCAACTTCAAAATGCAGGCAACCTCTGCATGTGTAGCAATGACTATATTCTATGTTTCTTCATCCAGTAAACGATGTTTTAGCAGATTAAAGATGTAAAGTCACGTGTTTATAAGACTTCTGGACCAGAGGATCTTTCAATGAGAACCAACTTGTGATTCTTTATCATAAGAAATCTTTGTCTGTTTTATGTCTTGTAAACTTCCTCTTTAACATTTGTAGAGTTATATAGTAACTTGCACTTTGTTGTTAAAGGTCAGGAACTTTTCTGTTTTTGCAGTTACTTTGGATCATATTAGTGGCTTCATGCGCTGCTCTAATTATCCAATCATTGGCAGCAAATCTGGGGGTTGTTACAGGTTTGTGATACTTGAAAATTTCTCACCTATCATAGAACCTGCAATTGCATTCAATATATTAATATACTCTTATTTTTAATCTAGGAAAGCATTTAGCAGAGCACTGTAGAACTGAATATGAAAAGGTGCCGAATTTCATCTTATGGATTCTTGCTGAAATTTCTATAGTTGCGTGCGACATTCCTGAAGGTACAAGTGTATCTTTATGTGGTAGAAATTTATTTATCCTGAAATCCTTCACCTTTAGGAGGCAGTATCTGCAAAAATCCAACCCATCACAACATGTTTCTGAAATAATGGAGATGATAACCATCAGATTCTGAAAATAATCTTCTAGGCATTTTTCATTAAATTCTCTTTTCTCTGCTACTTATTCTTTATCTTCTCTAACTATATGCAAAAGTATCCTGCAATTATGCTCTTAGAATGTCTGATCAGGCAGAGAATAAGCTGCTATATGCACAACATACGTTTGTCTACTAACGCTGTAGCTACTGGTTTCTTAGTAGATCACTGTCCAGAGACGAGGGTATAATTCCCATTGCTGTAGCACGATTAAATAAAATAAATAACTACTTCATTAGAATGAAAAACTTGGAAAGTGTTTGGTTCTCTTTAATTCTTAATTTGAGTGCATGATCACTTAGTCTGAGAATAAGGACAATACTTTCTTATACACAGACTAATAACTGAATCTTAGGTAATTGCCTACCAAGGTTCTAGGTTCTTTCTCTTGGAACCTGGAAATCAGAAGTCTAAGTACTGGTGCATTCCATTGGTGGATTTCAGGATGGATGATAACCCAGGTTCTGAAATTGGGTGTTAGATAGATGACCCACATGACTCCTACTAGTGTTGTCCTTCAAATCGGAATGTTTTAGGTAGTTTCATTTCTGTCTGTTTCTCTCTTTTTATGTTCATATTTAAGAATCAGTTAGCTTCCATCTCTTTCTCCTTTTGAATAAATTTAGTTTTGAGGAGTCATTTTTCTTGTAGTAAGGCCTGAACAACAAACATCTTATGAAAGAATGAGACGAATGTAATGTCGATCATGTCAAAAGTTCTTTAATAGTTGAATGCCTTCGTTGTTTGATGTTTCCTATTTCACTTGTAGTCAATAATGTACCACATGATGATTTGGCAAGAGGATATTGATGTTTGATAACTATGGGGTTTCCCTTAATAGACAATCCTACACAAAATTGTCATAGATAGATGATGAAAGCTGCAAATGTCTTATTTTTGCATGGAGTACAGCTCACAGTGATACATTTCTCCTCAGTGTCATTTAACCCGAGATGATTTGTCTATATTTCTTGATTAGCTGTGAACATACCAGGTAATATATATGAATACTGTATTCATATGTAGGGTATTAAGCTTCACATTTTAACAGAGAAAATGGAGTTATACAGAGGTATTGACATATTGTCATTATTATACAGAGGTTTTTTCATTATTGTGTAAGTCCATACTGATAATAGTATTCTCTAAATGTCTAACATTCATGCAAGCAGGAGCATGTATAGTGTGAATGAACAACAACAATTTTCGTGATTCTCCAAATAGAAAGAATGAGCTTTCTTTAAGTCTTTTAGTAGTATGTAGCTCACGTTGTACATATGAGTTCATACATATTATTTCTAATGTGCATTCAACTCTTCCTTGCTTCTGAAAAATGCTGTTCTAACTGCTGCTCTTTCATCATGTCTAGTGATTGGAACAGCATTTGCTTTGAACATGCTCTTCCATATACCAGTGTGGATTGGTGTTCTTCTCACAGGATTTAGTACATTGATTCTACTAGCACTACAGCAATATGGGGTATTCAAATGCCTGTTAAACACTACAAGTTCGGATTTTGGACAATGTTTTACGAAGTTTAACATATTGTTTTATCATATTATGATATCAAGTTTTAACTTCTTGCAGGTGAGGAAACTTGAGTTCTTGATTGCTTTCCTGGTATTTACAATAGCTGCATGCTTTTTAGCAGAGCTTGGATATGCAAAGCCAAATGCGTCAGAAGTGTTATATGGACTTTTTGTTCCTCAACTCCAGGGAAGTGGTTCTATCCTCCTTGCAATTTCACTACTTGGTGCTATGGTTATGCCGTAAGTATTAATATCTATCCAATTGGCAATGGCCCATCACATTTCCTGTGATTTCTTTTGATGATATACATATTGCAAATGCTGCAGGCATAATCTTTTCCTCCACTCAGCTCTGGTTCTTTCCAGAAAAATACCAAGATCCGTTAATGGCATTAAAGTAAGATTTCGTCCGTAATAGATTACTATTCAGCTTTCTAGTTCCTATGTCAGAGGACTATGAAGCATAGCTAGGAGTCTTTGGCTTCTATTGTAGATGAGGTTACTGTGAGGAGTATATTCAAATGTATAGTCTATACAGAATAGGTGTGAATATATCAATCTGAGACGACTTCATCACCCCGAACATCTGAAATAAGGCATCTCAAACATATATATTTTAAATTAGCCCCCTCTCCCCCCCCCCCAAAAAAAATACATATTCTCATCCACATTATTGTATTGAATTGTGTGCTACATGCACTTGATAACTTTTTTATATCATCTAAATTGTACAACGTGTAGTCTTCGTCTTCTCCGATCAGCTTTTCATGCAAAACATCAGCAAACTGAATTTGGATATCTAAAGATAGTTTTACCTCCCCCTGGTCATAGTGAATTGGAGAGAACAGGGGTAGAAAACTGAGTTAATGTCTGTTACTATAAAAATGGATTCTATAAAATTGAAAAATATATATTAAAAAAAGGATAATATTTTGTTACCTTTGTTTTTGATTGATGAGAACTGTACTCTTTGAGGCTTAGCATTACTTTAATTGGTTTAGTAGAGGCTATTGTAATGCATTGAAGATTTCTCTTGGGTACAGGAGGCTTGCAGATTCTATATGATAGAAAGTGGCTTTGCTCTAGTGTTGGCCTTTCTAATTAATATATCAGTTATCGCAGTAAGTGGTTCAGTTTGCAGTTCCTCAAATTTGAATCCAGATGATCAGAAGAGCTGTCAAGACTTGGACTTGAACAAAGCATCCTTTTTGCTTAAAGTATGTGACCTTTAGTCTGTCTGATTGAGAGAGTAAATATTTATATTTACATTCTGTGAGAGTAATTATCCAATTTATTTTCTGTAGAATGTTTTAGGCAGTTGGAGTTCCAAGCTTTTTGCAATTGCTTTGCTGGCCTCGGGTCAAAGTTCAACAATAACTGGAACCTATGCCGGGCAATATGTTATGCAGGTAATTTGTTTTCTATAGTTATTTTTTAGGTTGAAGATTTCATTATAATCTTTTCATTCTTAGAAAATAACCAAGTAAAACTCAATTTGCATTTTGTGTTAAAACTACTTTGGAATTAAATTAATGGCATTGTTATTGTAGCTATTTCTACTATGAAAATTATTGATCACAAAGTTACAGGAAATAGAGAAGCTATGTAGATGCTTCCACTTCTCAGTTATACTAGCTAAATACCAAGTAAAAACATAGTAAACCTCTTTTTTGCTAAATATAAACCTAAGGTTACTTTCTTGTGTTTTGGCAGCTTTATCCTCAAATTGATGCTTCAAGAGGGGCCTTTCTTGTTCCTATCAATTATTAATTTTTCTTTAACTATTTTCATCAAGTGAAAAGCAATGCTCATACTGCATATACAAATATTAATATTTCATCCCATCATGATTGGATTTTCTGAATATTTTATATAGATGCAACACCTTTTTTCCCTTCTTTGTGTGTGATTGTGTATCTGTAGCACATTTAACATGTTGATTACTTGTATTATGATATGCATGTTCTCGTGTAGGGGTTTCTTGATTTACGATTGAAGCCATGGATCAGGAACTTCTTAACTCGATGTTTAGCCATTGTCCCTAGTCTAATTGTTGCACTCATCGGTGGTTCTGCTGGAGCAGGAAAGTTAATTATTATTGCCTCGGTATGTTATTCTTGGATATCATTAACCATAAAATGAGACCTCTAGTTCAACTTAATTACTTTTTTTTTTTACTTCCCTTTTCTGAATATATATCTATGCTGGTACTCATTATATGGTACAGATCCAGGTTAGAAAATTAAAGGATTTTCTTGGCAGGGTTGCTGATAGTTATTGTTACCTTTAATATCATTTTTTGGGGCCAATTTACAGCATTCGAATGTTAGTAATATATAACAAATTATGCTGAATTAATATAGAATTTACCAGGTTTTAATATTTCCATGCATGAACATATGTGAGTAGGTGGTGCTGAATTGTCAATGCGTGTTTGCCTCTGGACAGGCACACTTACTGCTGTACTTGTTATCTTCTCATTGTTTTTGTTTTTGAAGAAGGCTAAACTCTCTTGTTTACTGTCAGATGATCTTGTCATTTGAACTCCCATTTGCTCTCATTCCACTTCTCAAGTTCACAAGCAGCAAGACCAAGATGGGCGCATATGCCAACTCTACCATGGTAAAATATTTTTCAGGGAAAAAATAAAAATAAATAAATAATAAAATGAAGCATTTAGCTGCATAGTGCAAGTGGATAATATATTATACATGTCGACATGTTTTTGTAAAATGTTTATAAATTTTTTGTTACATTGATCAATTAAAATTGAAAACCTGTTTAATTCAACTTGGAATTTCAATTTGTGCCTGGTCGGGTGTATGTGCACAGCCAAAACGTATTATCAATGTCTGGGATTAGATAATAAGAGCTATGACACGTGTCATAAAAATATGTATAGCCTATGACATCATCCTTAGCAAGGCATCTATCTAATCATCATCCATCACATTGGTAACATTTTTCTAAATGATTTTATGTTTTTGCAGATCTCAGCAACCACTTGGAGCATTGGTTCCCTAATCATGGGCATAAACATTTACTTTTTGGTGGACCACTTAATTGAATTGCTAATTCATAACCAGATGAAACTGGCGGGCAAGGTTTTGTGTGGAATATTGGGGTTTTCGGGCACATTAGTTTACTTGGCTGGAATTGGATATCTTGTCTTGCGGAAAAATAAAGAGTCGTCACACCTTCTAGCATTGACAACACCCGAAAGTCGACGAAGCGAGGCAGGTAATGTATCATCAGTATATATTCTACCCAGAGAGGACATAGTAAGCATGCAACTACCTCAGAGGGGTAGTACAGAGGTTGACTAAAAAGGAGGATCGATCTCATTTTATTTTAGCTAATAATTTCGGAAAGTTGAATTGTTCCTCTCTCTCTCTCTCTCTCTTTTATTAAATTTTATGTAGTTATACTATTAGTGCTAATAATTTGGAATGAATAATTTCTGCACCCATTGCTTTTATGTCTACGAAACAGGCTATGGGTTGTATATGATTGCCGTTTCTCAAGGAAGTGTTTTTTAGATTATTTATTTTATATCAAAGTCTTTTTTATGATTATTTCTTCTTCTTTTTTTAATTGCAGGCCTCAATTAATTAATTAAAAGGATATAACGGACTATTTTTTATGGATAAGTTTAAGGACACAAAATTAAATATTATATTCATTTCAATTATTAAAAAGTAGAGTATAATATGAATTTTAATGATTAAGATAAATATAATATTTAAATATTATGCATTTATGTTTATTCTTTACTATTTTTATCTTAAAATGGAGCCCAAAGATCCGAATTAAAAAAGAAATCAGATTTACGCTTCCTGCCTGCGTCTCCATTTTTTTATTTCGTGAAGAAATTAACTAACCAACACGACTGGCTAGCTAGCTTCACACGGGCGGCATAATAATAATAATAATCTTTGGATGCAATTTCTGACCCCACAAGCCAACAGTATCTTTGACTCTTACTCCCGACGACTACGACTGATTTTTGAATGATTTGGTATTGTGGTTCAGTAAAGCGTCCCATCAGGTTCATTAGACTTGTTAGTACAGTGGGGTTGGGCTTTGTTTTAAATGACTTTTGAAGGAAATGCTCTCAACCATAACCGACCTATATCCCTAGATTAGGTGATATAATATTAATGGCACCTTTGATTTAAAAAAAAAGAAGATATTAGATAATTATTTTTGAAGATAAATTATTTTAGTTGAATAAAAATTTATTTAATTTTTAATTCATGTGAAAGGTGATAGAATAAAATTTATTTTAATAGAATATATATATATATATATATATGATAATTTTTGACATTATATTACACTATTCACCACTACTAATAATCAAACATATATTAATAAGGATGGAATGAATTTTCATTCTACTAAAATAATTTATCCTCCAAAATAATCATTTAATACACTATTTTTTTTTTATTATATATTTTTTTTCATTTCATTTTTTCATTCCAAACATAACATAATTATTTTATCTATTGTGATGATTGACTAATTATTTGATCCGTGGTATCATCAATCATCATCATCATCATTTGTTTCACAATCTAATCTATTTATAAGCATTTCGCAAAAAATATATATGTTCATTTTCTCTCTGTATTTCTACTCTCTACTTACTTTATCCCTAAATCTTTTATTCATTTTCTTAAATTTTTAACTCACTTTCAATTGGTTGCTTACACACAGCCTTGTACGCCTTATTTTTCAATTATTTGCACATAAATCTCATCAACTTAAAAGGTGCATGTAAGTTTTTTGCACTGCCTTACCTAGAATATGTACCTAATACTCTCTTAATTTGGTCGATGACGTCTGTCCTAGTTTAGTAATTAAAATTGAGATATTATGATATTTAAATTTTAAGCTCAATTTTCATTTAGATGAGTTTATTTATTTATTTATCTAATGTGTATTTTTTTCCTTTATGTAAGACTTGTTTGGTAATAAATTGTATTGTTAAACTCAAAAATATTATAATATTTTATAATAATATTAATAAAAATAAAATAAATTGTAAAACAATTCTTTTTATTAAATAAGACTCTTTTCTTAAAATAATGGAAGAAATATTAGATATACACAGGTGACTGTATGGTACGTGTCCATATGAAAATTTTAATTATTTTTTACTAATTATAATTTTATTTAGAAATCATTAGTATGCAAAATATATTCCACGTATCGTAGAACAACAACAAATTGATGTACCGCCTGATCAGTTGATTCCTTTTCGTGTGCGAGTGCGCCTAGCCAATTGATTCCTTTTTCTTGTCACGCGTAACATGTTAATTTGTAGGTGTCGACAATGATATCATGCTTCATCACAATAAAAAAAATAATTAAAACTATTTCCGTTCCACCAAAAAAAAAATCTATTTACTTTGGTCTTAACTCATTTGTGAAATTTTAAAATTAAAATTGTGATGTAAATTTTATTTTAATTTTTACGTAACAATTGTAAATTTTATAATATTTTTAAAAGTATTTTACAAATTTAATTATTATATTAATTAAAATCAAATAAATTTATATTAATTTTTAATTTTAGAATGTTTCGCAGACTATGAAAAAAATGAGGTTTTTTTTTTTTTTTTTTTTTTTTGTGAAACAGAGGATATACTAAAATACAAGCAATACTTACCAACATTTTCTAATATATTAATAACTCTAAAATACGATCGGTACATAAAATACCAACATTTTTTTAATATATTAATAACTTTTAATTGGTACATGCTTCGGAACCATACATTCTTCCAACTTCATAATTATTAGAAGAAGATTAGAATATGTGACGATCCAAACACCTACAGAACAACATTCATTTTAATTGGTAATTCTACACCCCAGGTATACTTTGCTTGGATAAAATCATGTATTTTAACAGAACAGAGAACGCCCTCCTCTATCGCAGGCAGGCAGGCAGAGGAACTGCATTATTGCATGCGCACTACGACTGAATACGAAGAGACTGATCATTACTAACATCATCTCGCTGCTGTTGCATAGGGATCGGGAGGTGACCCTTCTCCTGCAGGCTCTTGACGGTTTCGTACAGGCACTGCTTCACTGGTGTGAACTCAACCCCCAAATCCTTTAGCTTTTGGTTTGAGAACTTTAAGGGTTTTGCTCTTGGCTTAACTTCATCCGAACACCTAGGTGCATTTATTTAATACAGTAAAAAAGATGGAAGAAATCAATAATTAAAAAATATAATAAACTAAAATTCTAAGCTTCCCTACTTTGGAGAATAAAGACTAGTAATACTAATACCCACTTTAAATCAACTCCTTTAATATTGTTTTATTTACCAAGCGGCTGAATGGCACTCTGTACTCTGCATTTACACTGAATAGAATGTGGTGGACTGGTAGTGCTTTAGCAGGGATTTGATTTAAAAAATGTGCTTAAACTATCTCCTTTGGCAGGGTGTGTTAAGTGCTAATCCTCCCTCACACACTGTTGTAGCAGTGATAACCTTTTTAGCCATCACCATGCGTCTGTCTCTCTCATTAGTGATTTTTCTTCTCTCAACACACCTTTATAACTAATGTTGGTCTTAGTGTAATTAAATATTTACTACCATACCATACATTACCACATTTAGACTAATTTTCCAAGACAAATGCGACTAAAAAATTCCCAAAGTTGGTATATTTGGCCAATCAACTCAAATATGTACGTTATTAACTTGGAAGGACCCAATTACTAAGAGGGAAAAGAAAACTTGAATGGACCCAATTACTGTGTGTGTGTGTGTGTGAAAAAGTTGATATGTGCTGCAACACCAAGCTTGGATATTGGTAACGCGCTGGTCCACCTTATGTTTGGATGAACCCATACACTAAAAACAATTAGGAACCCATTACTTAAAAGTTAAATCAAACAAAAATCCTTTTACCTATGACAAATTTTCTCAAAGAATGTGGTGTTTGTAATCTGTGTCCTAGGCTCGTGATGAAAATTGGTTGTTGGATAGGCAAATAATTGGTCCAAGTAGCTCGACAACAACTTGGTGGTGGTGGATAATGATATTCCCATTATATCCTTTCCTAAACTACTCTTCAATTTCAATTGATGGGGGTTCAAACAACTCGCTTTCCAATTGAATTATTTTACTAGTCTAAAGTTGGCACACCTACTTCCCCATCACAACAAGAATCCAAAGGATTCCACACTTAATACCCAATTGTAGCACTACTAATTAAAAAAGCGAAGGAAAAAAAGAAAGACAAACACACACAAAGGAATAAACATTGAACTTACTTGGTAGGGATTGGATATTCCGGGAAATATTTGGCCAGAATTTCGACGACCTCACCACGATGAAGCGAGCTCTCAACACAAAGGTACCGACCTGTTGCAGACGGAGTCTCAAAGAGGAGAATGTGTGCGGCTGCAACATCCCTAACGTGGACATACGCCTGGACAGAGTTGGCGTAAGTCTTGGCTGAGCCAGTGAGGTATTTGAGGATATGAACAATACTGGCATTTATAGTGGGTTGCAACAACGGTCCGAGCACCAACACTGGGTTGATTGCCACCAAGTCCACCCCTCTCTGCTTTGCCTCTTCCCACGCTGCCTGTTCTGCCACAGTTTTCCCATAGCAATACCAATTCTGCAAACCCAATGTTGGCGGTCTAACATCATAACCACGATCAAATCCTATAAACTTTGTACTTCTATTACTAGTGTTTATAAAGAATAACCCAATTATATTACTGGAATTTTGAAACATTTCTTCTGTTAAACTTTTGCCTGCTCAAACCAACTTATAGTTGTTGCTAATGACTAACAAATCCTTTATAATTTGTTTTACAGTCAGAACTTTATACTAATTATTATGCTTAAACTAAGTTAAAAAGAAATCAAATGAAAGTATTTTTTTTTATCTACCCTGGTGTTCTTGCAGAAATCAAGATCACTCCAGCAACTTTCATCAATGACCTCGTCGGGGCCTCTACTAGGGTCCATGTAAACCGCACCTATTGATGAAGTGAACACGACTCGACGAACTTTGGCTTCAGCAGCTGCAACTATCACATTCTTAGTTCCAATAACTGCCGGCTCCACCATTTGTTCCTTCAATTACAATGTCTCATATCAAAATCAAGACAATTAATAATATTAGTGTGACAAAAAAATTATTGTTTGCCTAGACAAGACATATGGACATAAAAATTTTGAGTGAGTTAATACGAGTATACCCTATACTCTTTATTATGAAAAGCAATGTTTTTCTTTAACTAGTTAGGTTTAAAAAATAGTAATACAAGGATTAGGAAAATACGTACTGGGTCATCGGTGACCGGTGATGCGGAGTGGAAAACACCATCAGACCCATTAATGGCTCCACGTAGACTCTCGTAATCAAGAAGATCAGCTTTGCATAATATCAATCTCTCCTTTGCTCCTTCTAGCTCTCTCAAATGACAATTCTTTGGATCATCTGAATGAAACCATTAATTAAGTAATTAAAACATATATAATATTTGATTATAATTTGGGGTATAATAAGAGTAAATTATGCTAAACCTGGATTTCGGACGGTTCCTCTAACAGTATAGCCCTTTTCCAAGAGTAGTTTGACCATCCATGAGGCGATGAATCCGCCGGCACCGGTGACACACACGACTTGGCCGGAAACCGACGGCATGCTTACGTTTTCCAATAAGGTCTTATCGATGAGTTGAAAAGTAAAGTATACGTTCAATCTGACTTGTATATTATGGTAAGCGTAAACGTGCGATGAGAGATATCTGATTGTGCTGTCTTTATAAGGACGAATCTCTATTTACCATCTCACCAACAAAGGCTAAAAAGGGGTTGTTGAAACTTGCAAGGGAAAGTAACAGCTTTTGCCACGAGGAAGGCTAGCTAGCTAATAAATAAAATAAAAAATGGGTAACGTTTAATTACAACTTTTTCAAAATTAAACAAACAAACACTTATTTAATGAGTAGAGTCTAATTCTTTTAGGAAATTAATATTTTTATAAATTAATTTAATATTTTTAAAAGTAAATTTTATTTAATTTTGTAAAAATATCAAATTATATTATAAAAATATTAATTTTTATATGAGAATTGATATTTTTACAAGTTAATTTGATATTTTTATAAGGGAATCTCATTTAATTTTATAAAAATATTAAATTAATTTGTAAAAATATCAATTCCCTTCTTTTTCTCATTTAAATCCTATTTCTCACCGCATTGGATGATGATTTTTTTTATTCGGACTTTCTGTATCAATAATATTATTATTATTTTTAAATGAATTAGATTAAAGAAATATACTTGTCTATATATATATATATATATATATATTATAGGAAGTATTTATTAATTAATATTTTACAACTTAGTAAAGGCTATAGGCAATCTTTTCAAAATGCAAAATAGTACTTTCTCCGTCTCAAGATAAAAGTAAAAGTTTTTATTATTATTTTAGGTAGTCCAAAATTAAATGTCTACTTACCTTAAATAATTTTTTTATTTAATAATTTGCCTATAATATCATTAGTATTAATTGTCATATTTCAATTTTCTATGCATATTTATGAAACATTATTAGTTATGTATAAAAAATTATGCAATTAAATGATAATTTAAATATGAATAATTTTGTCATTTTATTCTCTTTTTTAATATGCACAAAAAGTCAATTAAAACTTTTATTCTGGAATGAGTAAGTATTATTTATTAAAATAATCGGGACATCATACGAATCCTGAAATGACATCAAAATTTATTTATTTTTTCTTTAAAGAATAAGGATAAATTTTTAATTCAAAGATTGGAAACGATACACAAAATAAAGTAATTCTCAGTTGAATCTGGGGCTTTGGGGGGTGGGGATGTCAATTCTGATTGTGATTGAATTCCAAATTTCTCTCTCGATTTTGATACTTCGATGAAATTTTCTTCTTATAGTGTTGTTGTACCTACTACTGAGTTTCTTAATTCTCCTCCATCTAGACCTTTTGAATCTGTCCAATTGACTTGGATCTAGGTTTTATACTTACAATCAAGGTTCTCAGACTCAATCGATCATTAAATAAAAAAAAATACCGAATAAATAAGTTACTGAGTTAGTTGAGTGACGTTTTTAATATATAAATATATATATTATTAATAAATATTAAAATTTAGAATTTTTTTATTTTTTATAAGTTAAAACATAATAAAATTGAGTTACAATATTATTAAATGAGGTTAATTTTAATATTAAAATTTTTTCGTACACAACAAAATAATAATAATAAGTCGGGTCATTGGGTCAACCGGTTTTACCGGTCCGACCGGTAGGTTAACTGAATTTTGACCAAAATTAATTTTTTTGTTCAAATTAAACTGAAATGCTAACCGATTTTAGTTTTTATCTGTCAAACCGACCATCTAATCCAATTTTTAAAACCATACTTACAATCACTAGAAAGAAAAATCTGTTGTCTTGTAATGAATCAATCATATCATCGATAGAGTTTACTTATCTAACTGGGACAAATTTCAAATTAGGTTGCACTTCAAAATTCACAAGTTTTAAGAACTGTAATAAAGCATGCTAAGATAATGCGATTAATTTAACATTCATTCTAAAATTTAAATTTAATGTGATTTATTTAATTTTTATAAATATAATAATAATAATAAATAATATAATTACTGGTCTCTCTTTTCTAAATTAGAAGTACATAGTAATATTGTCATTTAAAAATGTTAAAGAATAAATTTCTATTCATGCTTACCCTTCAAATACTACTTTATATTACAATATGACATTCTATTATTTCTTAGGTTCACCAATTTACACTTTTGCTTAATAAGAATTACTATATTTAACTTTTTCTTCCCCAATTTAGTCTTTCAAATTTTAAAATATTTATAGTTTTCGTACTTAGAATTTTTTTTGTTAACTTTGAATTTTTAAAAATATAAAAAATTCATTTAAAAAATTGGCATTTAATTTGTAACAAAGAGACAACTTTTAAATGCTACTCTCTTCGTTTCACACAAAAAAAAATATTTATCAAATTTATAAATTTTAAGGATATGTTATTTATAAAATTATGATGAAAACTTTGAAGGCAATATCTCACTTTATGCTATTACAAAAACTAATAAAAATAAAATAAAATAATCCTTTTTGCTCTCTCCGTTTCACTATATATATAAAAAAAACCTCGCATAGTTAGTTAGCTTCTTTTAGTAAGGTAACTGATATGTGTGTAGATATATGTACACACATCGTTACATATATAATAAGATTTTTATTAATTTTTAAAAGTTAATATAAAATATTTTTATTTTTAACATTAATATAAAAAATTTAAACTATCTCCAAAATATTACTGATAGTTATAAAATTTATTATTATTTTATAATATTAAATAAATCATAACATTTTTAAATTTGAAAAAATACATTTAAAAATATCTCATATTTGACAATTTAAAAATATCAATAATTTTATATTTTGACCAGGAAGGAGTATAATTAAACTGAAAGATGCAGAGCATCCATGGTAACTTTTACGTTTTGAATTTAGTCTGGTGATGGTCCTCATCATATTAACGTGAAGTGCTGCAAGTGGCTAAAGCAGTAAAGCCTACTTAAATCTTAAAAAACTTACTTGCCCATAACATGCATACATACCATCTGCAGACAAAAATAAATTCCAATTTAAAATTATGACAAGGAAAAGTCTCCATACTAGAATGGTTGAACCACTGCCATTCAAGTATTTACAAGACGATTTGGTCTAGGAATATTCACACACTTATGCTAGAATCTTGCCCCATCCATCCTTAACTTTGTGCACTCCAGGCTACCTAAGTTCATGTACCAGCTTACGCCATGAACTCTCTTTGGCTTCAGAATCCAATATATCATTGCTAATTTTTTCAGCAACGCATGCCAATGCCTTCACACACCTTTCTGCCTCTCTAAGCCGCTCCTGTGCTGCCAACAGCTCAAGCTGTTTCTGCTCCAAATCCCTTTTTGCGGCTTTGGTGACAAGGATGGTGTTCGCCTTCACGTCCTTCAGCAACAAAGACCTCTGGCCAACCTCTTCAACTTCTCGGATCTTTTTTAAGTACTGTTGTAGCCAGGAAACTTGAAGCTTCGCAGCCTCTGCATCAGATACCTCACTTTCTATGGCTTGAAGCTCAGAAAAAATGGCTTCAATGGTGTTGCTTTGCAGCCGCTTAACAATATCACAAACCACTTCAAGCAATGAAGCTCTCACAGCTGCTGATTTGTACAGACAATGAGCAGCAATATCACCATGTTTGGCAAATATGGCTCTAAGTAAAGTTGCAGTGCTAGCCTTCACCTTGTATCCATGGACATCAATTGTCCCGCTGCATGCTTTGGCAACTTGACTCGTACACTGAGGCTCAGCACTGACGGAAAGTATCTCTGCCAGTGATTTCTCCCCTTTTTCAGCCTGTAAGATCCTACACTTGGTTCTTTTGCATGAACTAGCCTGGAGGAGACAAATATTACAAGCAGTAAGTACATGGCATCAATTTTATCACCACCGTCATTAAAATACTTAAGAAGGAATGCCATATAGACTGCTTCGAAAGACTATGTAACAAATGCATCCACAGAACTTGTTTTCTAATGGCTAATGTAAACATTTATTTTCAATCAGCGCAAAGTCAAGTAAACTTTCCTATCTATTTGGTACAAGCAACATATACGCACCTGCAAACACTACATTCCACTCTGATAATTGATTGAACCTTAAGGAGGCAGAATGCGTTTGCAAGGCCATCAAATTACTCACTCGATCATAAATCAACAATATGTTGTAACTTACACTAAAAGCCAATGATGTTCAAAAATCTTTCACATACACCTTATGCTACCTCGTAATTAGACCCGGTAAATGAGCGGGCATGAGTGGGTTCGGGTTTATATGGGTCCATGGGAAGGAACAACCATTTCCATTTATTTGATTAGCAACGAAAGTCATTGACATTGTGCTGGCTGATACAAGTAGAAATGGGGCCAAATGACAACCTACTCAAACCCACTCATTATATGGGTGGTCGTGGGTTGGATCATTTATAAATTTCTCATTTATTGTGGGCAGATATGGGCTGCCGTTGAGTCCCAACCCATTTTGCCAGGTCTACTCATAATCAATATCAAGCCACTTCATAATCATTCAATTCAATTCATGATCAAATCAGTGTTCCGAAAATCGCTAAGTGAACCTAGGCCGGGGGGGGGGGGGGGGGTTGCTTACCACCTAGGTGGCCAAAGTATTTTCATAGGTGGTCTCATTTATTTATTTTTCTATTATATATAAATGTTATACTATACAAAATATATGGTAGATATAATAAAATTTCACATGAAAATTTACCAAAAAAACAATCTTTTAAGACCTAATAAATTCATTTCAAGTATTGTAGTCTATTTGTAGAGTTTCAAAGCCTTAATTCAATCAGAGAGACAGAGGTCTGATTCCAATTCCGTATAGGTGGGGGACTAGGTGCTAGGGGTGTTCATCGGTAAAAAATCGAACCAGTGTCGAAAAAACCGAACCGGTACCGGACCGAAAATGTCGCTAAAACAAGAACCGGTACCGAATTACCGGTTTCGATACCAGTTTAGTACAATTTTGGTTCGGTTTTTTCGTTTCGGTTTTTACCGAATGGTAATATATAAAATTATTATTAATTATATATATTATTATTATATATATTATAATAATTAAAATAAATTTATTATTATTTTATTTAATTCGGTTTTTTCGGTATACCGATTTTTACCGAAATTCAAAAATGTCCATATCGCTACCGGTACCGAAAAAAACCGGCACCGAAAAAACCGGTACCGATCGGTTCAGTAAAAAACCGAAATTTTTGAACACCCCTACTAGGCGCCCAACTGAATCTAAATGGTAGAGGACTCACCTAATGCCTAAGTGGGGATTCTTTGGACACCGGATCAAATATAAGAATACTATAACTAATGCTATAATATCAAACAAGAAACAACATATTTTGACAAAGCAAGTCCATTGATTGATTTAATGACATGTTTGTTATTTTGACTCCATCTAAAGGATATCATCATCTACGTTACATCGACTCTACTAAAATTCAGAAGCTCCCGTGTCGACACGACATGTACAAGTGTCGGATACAGCGGGTTGGAAGAAAATGTTCTAAAAGTAGGTGTGTTCCTATCGTGTCCTTTTAAGAATTCTGCTATAAGTTGACGAGTACATGTAACATAGAGTTCATCATTATGCATGTTGAAGTACTTTTTTCAACTCTCCCACTTAAAGCTTCTATATTAGTGATCTCACCTTATAGTTGGTTTTTGCAGGACCAGAAGAACCGATTTTAGCATTACAAAACCTGCACTTCAGAAATTAAACAAAGTGATTATACACAGAATTATTTAACCTTTACTAAGCTTACAGGTAGAAATTCCAAAAATGCATGGTTATTCTGATATTCTAACTTAAAAGAAAAGAGATCACATGATTAATTAGATATGCCTTACATTTGCACACCCCGTTTCATGTTACTGACTCCTCTTTGTTAATAAAGCAGTTACTTTCACAAAACTCGATGAAGTCGGTCTTGAAGTTTGGAGTTACATCTTAACCGTAACATCTAAAACAACCATAGAAAGGGCCTAGATAATTCATGTATAATTGTCTGGTCTGATTTAGAGAATTATGTTAGGTATTACACATAATTACAAAATCACTGAATATCACTCATTAGTCACCACTCGTTAAATTGATATTTTATTTAATTAGTGAAGCATGAATGAAGTTATTCAAGTTTTCTCTAACACAAATCATCTTGAACTAATGAGTTTTATAACATATTACTATTATTTTAAAATCATTGAGGTTGAACATTAAGACTATCAAAGCTTAAAAATTTATGAAAGATTTACACCCACACAATCTTTTCATGATGATCAACTACACTCAACCAGCTTCTGACTAAACATTTCTCACAAGTCATAAAACATCGACATGCTTCCAACCAAAAATTAATACTATACAAGAGTTGTTTCAATGGACGCAACCCAATAAAAGGATAAAATTGTTGTCCGAAAATAATCAAAGAATAAAATAATATAATAGTCAAGTATACAGTATTAAACAACAATATATTGGACATTATGAAATGGTTTATAATAAGAATGATGCACTTGCAAAACAAGCAACCAACTAAAATTTTATGTTGTAGGATAGGGAGAGAGAGAGAGAGAGAGCTCAATTTGGTAAGATGTCCGATTTCAGGGGTGTATAACTTAAGCAAAAGATATGAATGCTAAGAAACTACTTATGTGGTCATAAGAAGAAACTACTAAAATATTGCATAGGCCAGTATACTATACTCCTAATGTAGATAACAGCAACTTTTATTAGTGATTTAGAGTGCCATTGTATATGCAGTTCTTAAACATTTAACTAAGGTGCTAATAATAACAATATTTTACTACTAATGCTAACATTTTAAAATTGTTCTATAAGAAACTTGAAGTTTAACCTGTGTGAGAAATATGTAGGAGATTGATGTGAATGTCTCAAATTTTAAATGAAGTTGAAAGGCAAAAGCTATATGATTACAAGGTGTTTACCAATTAGTGGAAGCATTAACACCTGGATTGTTATCTTCAGTAGCCTCACTATCTTCCCCCTGTCAGTAAACATACTTAATTAGCCAAATCAGGACACCTCAAAGGAAAAAAGAAATCCTAAAACAAACAAACAATTAAATAAGCAAGAAAAGATACATATCATGCAAAGCACCCACATCTTCAACAAGTTCCCAACGTTCTGCTCTGAGATTTAATATTTCTTCATCACCATCAATATATTCTACCTAAAAAGGCAGTCACAACCATTATTTATGATTAGATTAGCAAGTCTGATATAGTTTATACAATAAAGAAATGAAATTCATAAGCGAGGAATATTTTCCTCCAGACTGATAGCACAACAATAGGAAGGCTAAAAGGTAATGCTGGCAAAGTCTGCAAAGGAAGGCATCATACTCCGATTACACCAGATTTAATCAAGTGGCAAGAGGAATCAGGAAGCAGAAACCAATAGAGGGATAAATTTGTATATTTTATATGGTCTCTGTTGTGAAAAAAGTAATTGAAATCAATGCCTGATAAACTTAGTCAATAGGAGTCATCTTCCCATGTTACCTTATGCTTCTTTCTTTCTGGGTCAAATGCAGTAATAACACCTTCGTAGAACCTGCAGACAAAACCAAAAGGTAGAAAGAATAGAACAAGTTAAATTACGAAAAACTAATATGCAAATACTCAAAGGACAGTTAGCATCAAACCTAAGAATTGTTTCAGCTGCACAGCCAGCTCAAAGTTGGGTTAGAGACTTAGAGTCAAAACTTAAAAAGATCAGTATTCTAAAAATCCCCGCCTAGGTCCGATTAATCCCCGCCTAGGCGCTAGGCCCCCCCCTGGCGCCACGCCTAGGCCGCCTAGCGCCTAGCCTATGTTCAAGGAGGAAAAAAAATTCCTCCAAGAAATTATACGAGACTGGGTGGGCAAGACGGAGAAATTAGGCGAGGCATAAGCGAAAAATTGAGGGCTGCAATTTATTTTTTTTAATTTTAATAACTAAACTACAAAACGACGTCGTAGAAATAGATGAATAAGTTGAGGGCTGTTTGAGACTAACTTGGGAAGCGATTGGTGAAGCATCCGAAGCAGATGGTGTGCTAGAGCCTAAGAGAAATAATAGAAATGTTAGAGTAAGAAAACTCCATGAAGAATTTTTTTTGTCTGATGATGACACGGAAAAAGAGAAAGATGAAGAGTGTGAGTGTGAGCCCAATAAGGACATTATCTTGGAGGGATATGGAGAAGAAGAGTTAGAGAGAGATATAGAGGGATATAAAGATGAGGACTATTAATTTGTATTTTTTATTATTTGTTTGTGTTTGAACTTTAAACAATTGCATGTTTCTATTTGAACTTTGACATTAGCAACATGGATATGTATTTGAACTTTAAGCAAAGACCTTTATTATCTTTATTATATATTGTTTTTCTTTATATTATTGTTTTGTTTGGATAAATGTAAGATAAAATATTAAAATTGGCTTAAAATAAAAAAATCCCGTCTAGGCCCCGCCCAGGCCCCCTAGGCGCTAGGCCCCCTCCGGCCGCCCGCCTCCCGCCTAGCGCCTTTTAGAACCTTGAAAAAGATATCTAGCCATCTATTAAACAACATAAACTAGCACATTAAACATGTATGGAACACGGCAGGCAATGTACTTTTCAACTCAGTTCAACTATCTTGTAGAGTCTGCTCCTGCATTACATTTCACATTTTATAATATTTCAATGAAATGTTTATCAGCTTAGTAGGTATCAGATGTTGAAACTAAATGCAATCGAAAGTCTGAAACTATAGTGACTGAGAGAGTTCAAGTGATAAATTGGAGTTAGAGGTGTTAAACTGTTGATAGGGCAGTTACTATGGAGAATTGGCAAGGTTGGTATAGAGAGACGACTGTTATTATGCATACTCAAAAACATCAAGACTTTAGTATATAGATGGATGGTTATGTGTTTTTTGACTTTTCTATGTATATATCTTTCTTGCATTCATGTTATATATATATATATTTACTATTATATTTTATTTTATTTTTGGCAGGGTGTTATGTGAGATGTTTGTGAAGGTCGAGACGGATGATCAGAGCAATAGAGTGAAAATGTGAAATAGAAAGAGAAAAATATTATATAAGTATAACCACAAAAAAGAAGTAGGTAAAACCCTATTTATATTCTTTTCCAAATTCTGCTTTTCTCTATAAAATTAGAAGAATTGTCCCCCGACTTTTAGGTCTTTTGGATGTTCAATAATGGTAGCGAAGTCCTCTGGCAATATATCAACAAGAGCGAGGACTCAGATACAATGTTTTCAATGTCTAACAAAGTAGGTAACATGTAAAGAACATCATAAATATTCAAGGCATAATATTAATGTTACTTAAGTACTCACTGCTCATCTTTTGGCCACCAAACCTTTATCTTGCAACCAACCAGCTCCTCATCATGATCCTGAGCAAAAGAATTTTAACCATAATTAAACTTGAGAAAAGAAAATTTCTCTGTTCAGGAGTATTAAAATTAATCCCTCTCTTGCTCGTTCACACACTTGCCCACAATATATACAAAACATTTCATTATCTGTGAACATGATTCTTATAATGTTTAGAAGTAGTGGGAAAAAAGAATAGGTAATCAATCAAAAATTTCTAAACAATAAAATCATGTTCTACGCTGCACAAATTTGAAAGCATGCTATTAGAACTTAAGAGCTTCAACCTTTTGAAGAGGTTCAACTGAAAACTAGAGATCAACTTGCTTATGGATTCAAAGAAAACTATTTTAAAAAAATAGATGTGTCATATGCAATCTTTAATATTCGTACAAAAAAAGTTACAAAACTTGGGACTCTTTTTTCGGGATGGAGAGAATATTACAGATAATTAATCAAGCAACAAAAATCTCGTGGTAAGCTGGCATAGTAAACTGCCACAATCCAAAATGAGCATGATTCCCAGTGGAACATGAAAATTTCTACATTTGATCTCAATTTACAGAAGTCCTAATATTTGTCTCAATTTTCTGAAGTCCTATTTGTGTCTCATTCTACGGAAATCTCAACATTTATTAACCATTAAACACCCCTTATGTAAGGCCATCAGAAGATATAATTTTTGTTTTTTTTATAGCTCTCAAAATAACTGAAACATCTGGTACAAAAAAATAACTGAGACATCACTTTTATTATATGAATAGTAAAAGTACTTGTAGTTGGTTTTACACAAGAATATGTTAAAAGTGTTTTCTGCATTGAAATTTCTTTGTAATTCAATGTCAGCATATGGAGTAATCATCTTCCACATGTTACTTCATCTGGCCTTCCCACTTTTCTTCATTTATGTTACAAGTTATTACAATCTCTGTTTCGTTATTAAATCACAGTCCCTCCTCGTCCATTATCACATAAACAAAATTTCATTTACGGACATGATTTTTTCAAAAATAAAGCAAAAACTTGTACCAAATACTATATTGTTTCAAGGGACCCCTATGTTACAATATCTTAAGTGCAATACTGAAAATTATGCAACAAACTACCATTTTGATTTATAAAAATTGACCACCTTTAATTGTGCATTTGTGACATTCTTTGGTGGCCAAAGGTAGTGCTAAACATTAGAAACACAATATTGCTATACATGAGTTTTCTAAATAGGATGTGTGAATATAGGTAGCCAATTGTTATATTTTAATTCATTTAACATGAAACCCACACTTACGGGACATGATAAAAAATGAAGCAGCAAGCTTAATACAAATCTTTGGCTATGACTATCCCACAGATAATTAAACACACAAACTAATCCATTATCAGCATTCAACAAAAAGTTAATAGCATTGACATACCACTTCATCAAAATAATCACAAGTCTGATTCGATAATTGACTGGATGAAGTCATACAAATGACATACCAGCAATCCTAAATTATGATATAAACATACCTCTTCCTTGGACGGGGTACACTTCCTTTTGTGTTTGACCTTAGAGGCTTCAATATAGCCAATTTCATCAGCAGGTTTTTCAGTAGGATGCCTAGCTGGAGTATTTCTGCCTATTTTTTGTTCCATAGCATCAATTTGCCAGACAGATAGCTTTTGTTTTCTTTCAAGATCACGGCAGATCCCATCAGTCTTAGAAGGAGGTACATTTTTCAAAAGGCCCCTCCTGACTTTTGCTTTGGAATCTCCAGTGCTTTCAGATACATTTTTCCCAAGTGCTCGCCTACGTTTTGCTTTAGCATCTCCAGTACTTTCAGATGCATTATTCCCAAGGCCTCTCCTACGTTTTGCTTTAGCATCTGCAGTACTTTCAGATTCCTTTCTCAAAGTGGCTGATGTTCTCTGTGAAGCTTTCTCCTCATCCTGAGCTCTCAGTAGATCTCCCACTGAAACTGATAATAGGTCCAGACCATTGTCTTGATTCATTAAGCTATCTATTTTCTTTTTCTGATGCATTTTAGGGTGAATTCCATCTGGAAGACCATGATTTTGGGATGGTAATGCAGTCATACTCTTACCATGTATGTTTCTCACTGATAAAATGTGAGGCTGGGTCTCCTTTCCAGGTTCTGATGGAGAAGCTGACTCCTCAAAAGCTGAACTCTTGGATGGATTGCGATTTTTCTTTTTGGGATTTTTTGTGCAACAAGGAATTTTGAGAGAACTACTTACTCCAATAATCCAGGAATGATCATATCCTTCCTCTTCTTTTCTTAAAGAATTAGGTCTTCTACCCCTTTTCTTTTGAATTGCTTCAGGATGTAACTCTTGTGTCATTTCTTCTCTGTCATCTATATTTTCAAGTTGGGAATTTCTTCTCGAATCAGTACCTCTCTGTTGGCAATAGTGTAAGGCCTTCAGAGACTTTTCATTCCCCTGAGTGTCATACTTATTTGTTAAAGCAGCATTGTTGTTCATCACTGACTTTGGTAGATCGTCCACAGCTGGACTAACTTCTAGACAAATGGCATCTGGTACAAGCTCTTTAGTCTCCTGAAAAAGAAATTATACTTAGAATGATTTGCTACAAACAAGAACGAAAGAATATTCGCCAATGCACAACTACTACAATAATGACATAGCTTTGGTAAGCATGTATACAAATATCTAGCTACCTGAGATGGCTAAAACTCAATTCCAAACCTAGAGCATCAAGTGAAGTGCCAGAATATGGGAGATAAAGACCAGCACTATTATAGGCAATGGAATATTAGAAAATAGTTGGCATTTTTGCATAAAAAAGAATATTTCAAAAGTAAAGCACCAAGTAAAATGCTATTTACTTTATCAGATAAAAAACACTGGGTAAAATGTTGTCGAATGTATCAACAAAAAAAAAACACCAAGTAAGAAAGCCAAATACTCCACCCATTTTAAAATACATGATCAAGTTTGACCTTCCAAATTCAAAATTGATGCAATTCTTTTAACTTTGAAAAAAATAAATCTTGTAAATGCTGCACTCTTTAGAAATTTACAATTTTCATAATTGTATTGTCTAAAATTAAATGAATTCATACCAGTTTTGTATTTGAAAAAAATTCTCTATTCAACAAGTCAAAACTGATCCTCCTGTATTTTCGAACGGATGAAGTATACCATGATAAAAGGATTTCTGAATTCACAACAGACAGAACCAGCACATTAAATTATCTAAAGCAAAAATCAATTAAGTGCGCACCACAAAGTCCCTTCCTGGTGTATCTTGACATATTGAAGCAACAACTTCAGCATAATCATGATAAGCAATTCCCATGGATCTCACTGCTTTTGGGAGATCAGGTTTGAGCTTATCAGCACAGTTCTTTAAGACTTTTTGTCCCAGTTCCCATGCAAGAGGTGAAAAAATCTGAAAAACACCAAAGAGAAAAAAGATTTAAAAAATGACTAAAAGAAAGTCTGGCTGAAAAAATCCTAAGTGAAGGGTAAACTAAACTAGAATGAAAACAAGGCCAAGGAAAAGGTAGCTACCTGATTTTCCCTTTTCACACTAGTTAGAAGAAGACTCAGAAGCTCAAGTGAAGGTTCTTCACTTTCCTCTATGACTAAGGTCATGATTTTCTCCATGTACAATAATACAGCATCAGGTTGGCTGGACCTTAAAAGACGGCAAGGAAGGAACATCAGTTATGAGCATTGGCAAGGAGTTTTTTTGGCAAGAGTACCAAACAGTCCTGGAGACAGCTATGCGTATTTCATAAAGATGCATACACAATATATGTAAGCAATGCCAATATGTCACTTTGAAATTCATTAATATCAAAATGAGAATAGTTGATGGACCCAGCACATGCCTTACCCAGGCTTATTTAAAGCTTTAGGTCGATTACTCACCTACTTGAAGACCAAATCATGGAAACTTTATGTCTGAAGGAGACAATAAAAGGTGTATGTATGAGAGAGGAGGAACAATATTACAGGTAAGGCAAAGAGACAGGGTTGTAAACATCTAATGGATTCTAGTAAAGGTACAAGTCTAACGGCACAAAAACTTTCAACAAAGATGATCAATAAATATGAAAGCTAGCAGCCTTTGACCACTGCTACTGCATAGGACACTTTACTTTCAATGAAATTTAATTGATTACAGCATATTCAAAATGGCACTAGAGGATTAAGTTATAAAACTTCCATATTCTTAATGTAAGTCAAAAATAATATCACTAAAGCAAACCGTCAAGGACCATGAGAACCAATTCTAAATATTTGATTATTAATAATTTCATCTTTTCTTAAACCTAGTACCTCTTCATGCACAAATGATAGCAGCCACTCAATCAAGACTTGCAATGAAAATGACAAAGACTTGCAATTGAAACAATAAAGGCCCAAGTACTATAAAATTTAATTAGAATGAGACTGTTACTATGAAACTAAAAACAAAAGTAGGGAAATGCCACGATGGTACATTAAGCTCTAGTTAGACAGAAAATCAGCCTCCCATGAATTTACCAAAAAATCAGTGGAAACTGTGATGAGACGAGTTTTAGACAGGGATTGTCCTAGTGATGTGACAAATTATTTAAGGAGAATGTCACTCGAAGTAAATGAGCTGATTAAACTTTTAGAGCCAAATGATAACTAGACTAAGGTAACTAGCAAAAAGATGATAAAAGAACAAATCCATATCAAATCGACATAATGTTGATCCGACACCAAATAATAAACTAGGTTAGGGTAACTAACAAAAAGATGTTCAGAACAACAAACTAGAATAAAATCATGAGTTGACTTCAAGAACCAGACATTTGAATGAATGTGTGTGTGTGTGATCTTTATGCACACTCTTGATTAAGGTAACTAACAGAAAGATGTTTCATAAACAACACTTTGAAACCAGATTAACATGAAATTGATCCTACACCATATAATAAGTTAAGCTAGGGTAACTAGCAAAAAAAAATGTTCCATGAACAACAATAAATCAGATCAGCAGTAAGTTGCTTTAAAAAACAAGACATTTGAATGATTAAATTTAGTCATTTTCTTGGATGGAACTAAATTCAACTAAATAGCTGATCCAGAATTTGGCAGCATTTAAAACCTTATGCTATATTTTGGTATATTTCAACAATAACAGTCCACAGCCTACCGCTCTGTCTGTGATTCACACAAGCAAAAAGCTCCATTATTATCGGCATTCAGTTATGCTTCTCAAAAATGTGTCCGGAAGCGTTTTCCATGTGCCCGGTGAATAACTTATACTTCATGTTGCATTCATTAGTCAGGATAATCCACAGTGGAAGAAGCTTATGAAAGTGCACAGAAAAAAACAACTATTGATGTCAAGACGTGCAACATGCTAAGCTCCAACTTCTACTCAAGCTTCAATTACTTGAACGAGAAAAAACATTAAAAAAAGGGAAATATATTATAGAAGTATAAATCTATAATATTTCTACAACTAATAAATCAAGGTCAGCCAATTAACTGAAAGTACAAATTATCTCTTACGTACCTATTGGTATCTAGAAACCGTTGAAACATTTGAATAATTAATTCATCCAACTCAAGGTCCAACATCAGCACGCACACCCTGATGTTTGCAAGAGTTTTAAGTACTGAAACAGCTTTCAAGTAACAGCTACCAGACGTGTAAGATATTTTCTCAACTGCCATTACACTCAGCTGAAAATATTCCTGTAGACCAAACAAATGGAAAAGTAGACAACATAACAGTGTGGAATTACATCATCCAGGTATGAATTACAAGAAAGTTGAAGCAACAATATTGATACAGAAGTTGGGTCATCTTAATATATAAAGCAAGGGAAATTTTGATTTAAGGTATTTGAATTACCTTCATTTCTTCATCGCTGAAAGGAGTATCCGGTGCCATTATTCTCGTAACTTCACTGATGCAAGATGCAATTGAAACTTTCACATCCGTATTAGCATGCCTCAATAGTTCACTACCAGTTAGTGCCTTCATGCAGGGTTGAAGTGCATCATGCACTGATCTGGATGGTCCCTGAGCTATCTTGGATAAGAGACTCTCTACTTTCTGAAAAAACAGCATGAACCCAGAGAATGGAATTATGTGAATGCAGCAGCCTAACAACATTCAACCAACAACAATCATACATTAGTTCAACCATACACATGTAGCCTAACAATTTTGGATGAGAAAGAGAGGATTCTTTTAGAATTCTGTAGTCCTAATACGTCATTAGCTATCTGCAAGCTAAAATACAGTTGACATAAGGCCATGGAAAAAGGAAATTCTGTATAAAACTAACAAATATCAACCGACAATAACCATACATTTATTAACTCTGAGTGATTCTAAGAGAAAATTCAATTATTATCAACCACCTTTAAATAAAATTTATTTGATCACTAATCAAGCAAACAACCATCAATCAATTTAGAACATTAGAATTTAGTCAACAGAAAGTGACTAGCTACTCCGGTAAAAGTCATCTACTGCCCTCACAATTGTTCAAACAAAACCAAGCCAGTTAAAAACTCTTCAACTAGTTAACCAAATTAGAGAGCAAAAGGGAGAAATAGAAGAAATTTCTTAATTCTGTCAATTAACTGAATGTCAAAGCCAAATATCAATTTTAAGCAAATTGGAAATATATATATTGAACAAATCACCCAATAATCATCAATCTCAAACTGCTATAACACTAATTTAAGCACCAAATCAGGGGAAAAAAAAAAGTTTTGTTTCTGTCTGGATAGCTACATGTAACACACGTATATATCTACATACATAACACATGTAATGAAAAGGATCCTCACATCAAGAAGATTGAGAAGTTCCTCAGTTGAGGATGGGGGCGTTTGAAACCTAATTCCAGCATCTTTGAGCCCTTCTACAAGCTCCTTCTCTGAAAAGGAAAGTGTATCTGTAGAAGCCATTTTTCCTGCTCAACACAAAAACCTATAAACCCATTATCACATAAAGAGAGCATAAAATGCCAGTACGTGACATTATCAAATAGAGAAGGGTACTTTCATATACTACTAGTACATATAAAGTGCAAAATCATGCCTATCTGGCTCTCTACTTCTTCCTCTACGTGTCTTCGCCAATGGAATTTAGCCATGATAAAAAAGGGTTAATTATTTCTGTATAGGCTGTGTGGAATTTACATTTTAATACCCAATTGTTTGGAAGTCGCTACGTGAACATAAAAATGAATGTCCAAGCATGGATATGTGCATTTATTTTATAATGACAATAATGTACAATCCATAGCAATTAAGAATGCTATCAACCAACTCAAGTCCGTTCATTATATGTTTCGTCATTTAATTAAATAATAATGCTTTACTTTGTGTAATCGATTTTACAACGGTTGTTTTTTGTTGGGATCGTTGTGATGATAATAAGTTTATTAACTTCTTGTCAACTTGATACTTTTTTTCTTAATTTTTGCTTCTTCTTTTTTTCGCGATTTTAGTGATGATAATAAGTTCGTTAATTTCTTGTCAAGTTGACATTTTTCTCCTCAAATTTCGATTGTTTTTTGTTGCGGCCTTCGTGATGATAATAAGTTGGTTAATTTCTTGTCAAGTTAACATTTTTTCTTTTCAAATCTCGATTGTTTTTTGTCCTGACATTAGTGATGATAATAAATTTGTTCATTTCTTAACAAGTTGACATTTTTTTCTTCTCAAATTTTGGTTATTTTTTGTCGTGACCTTCATGATGATAATAAATTTGTTAATTTATTGTCAAGTTAACATTTTTTCTGCTTAAATTTTTTTCTCCCCCCCCCCCCCCTACTTTATAGAGAAATTTTTTTTCTCCCTCCTAGTTATTGGTCGCAACCACTACTTTATTTAAACAACTTCTAATCCCAAAAAACTTTCAATTTTCAACTCCTCTTAATCTTTCCCTTAATTGGTAGCCAGACTTATTCAGTCGTTTTACTTAATGACTTTATTGAGTTTTTTACTTACATTTTTACATTATTAATTATTTAAATTGTAAAAACAAGAAAAATAATCTTAAAAAATAATTTATGTAATTCGAAGTGAATAATAATTCTTATTTGTTCCACTCCAAAAATATATATTTACACACAGCCGTATCCCCAAGATTAAAATAACTGATGGAAAGAGTAATTCAAAGGTGGAGAACCAGCCCATTCAAACAAAAATTGATTTGATTGTTTGAAGTTAGACACACAAAAAAACACGTAAATCACATTAATATCAACGCTATTAATTAATAAATAATACTCTCATCTTTAAGGGTTCCTATTAACATGATAAAATTTAGAAAATTAATATTCAAAATCATTTAAATAAATATTATATTTTTCACATGTATTTCTTTATTTTGTATGTTATTATGATGTAATTTAATTTCACATGTGAGAAGAACAATTTCAAAATATTATACTCTTACGTAAAAATATCAACCTCTTAAAAAGACGAGGATTGGTTGTTTTAAAAATGTGTCTCATTATTTAGAATATAACTATTATATAAATTCTAAAGGATATATTTGTCCAAATAAAATTAATAAAAAATATGCCAAATATTCTCTCCGTCTCAAATTAATGTTCATATTTGATTTTTTAAAATTAAATTTATTATTTTAAAAATTAATAATTAAGTATATATAAATATATTTTTAAAATTATAAAAATTAGGGTTAATAATAAATTGTATATATAAATATATTCAATTATAATTTTTTTTTATTTATATTTTGATAAAAATAATATAAAAAATAATTTAAAATAATTTAAGTTAGACATTTAATTTGGAAGGACAGAGGGAGGAACTAGTTTGCAAGTCAGCTACATAGTTGTCAGTATAGTCCACATGGGACAATCTAATTAGTCATACCATCGCTATTTACGTGGCACTTGCTAATTGTAGAAACTCCACATATTATTCAGTCTTCTTGGTCTCGATTTCAAGTTAAGACGAGATCTCTCTCTCTCTCTATCTATTTCATTCCTCATCCTCGTCCGACTAATCTTCTGGTAACAGTTCGGGTCTCCGACCGGGGGCTCCGACGAGAGAGATTTACAGCCGTGGCTCCGTCAGGGCAACAGCAAAGTAACCTTTCCCGAAGAAAACCACTATCCTCGTCTTCTTCTTCTTCATCGCCCAATCAAACCCTAACTTCGGGTAGGACTCGGTTTGTTTACAGAGAAACCCTGAATTCCTTATCTGAATCGGATCTAAACTTACCATTTTGGCAACGGACTTGGTTCATATTGCTTTTACTCGTAATGGCATTATCGTTCTTCGGCCTCGCTATCTTTCTCTTTCTATCTCTCGATTCTGATTACAGTTTTAACTCTCCTGTCTCCGCTGATTCTTCTCATTCTCAAGGCGTCGAGGTAGTTTTTCTTCATAAATTGGTTTGTTGGTGATATTCAATTACTATTTTTGTTTTTGTTTTATGGGAATTGTTCATTCGAAGGGGTTTTTGATAGCTCCACAAGTCGTATATGTAGTTAGATGATTTGATGGGTGTTTATAAATCTGTGAATAGAATGGTTTAACTTTGCCGGTTTCATAGTTTCAGAATTGTTATTTTTAAATAATTTATGTAGCTTTCTCACTTGGTTCAGTTATTGGTGCTACTCCATTGTTTTTTTTGGGTTTAAATATATAATCAGATGAGGCCATGGGTTTATAAGTCTGTCAAAATTTTGAATTGAAGTGTTCAAGTTTGTCTATTTTATTGTGTTTGATATGATATTTTTTTTATAAAAATTTTTTTTACAATTTCTTCATTAGCTTATTCATTTGTTGGTTATTAAAAGATTATATGGTTCAATTAGTTTTTATTCTTTGAGCTTAGAGACCTTTGAAAACTGAATACTTGGCGATAGGCTTCATTAAATTGCATTGCTCTTTTAAAAGAAACATCATGGGATCTCCAAAGAGGTGTCTGTGTGTGTGAGATAGTTTTGTTTTGCTTGGATTAGTTCTCAGATTGTTGGAAAAGATAGGTATAGTTTTGTAATAAATGTAAAGTTGAGATATTGGAGGGGAAAAAGTATGATCCTGTTTTATTTGATGGTGGATGTTTGGTAGATTACATATGGGTCTGTGACCAAGCTGATGCACGAGAAGACGAAATTCCGGCTGCACTCACATGATGTGCCATATGGTTCTGGAAGTGGGCAACAGTCGGTCACCAGTTTTCCTAATGTTGATGATTCCAACAGCTACTGGGTTTGTTTATACTACCTGTTTGTTTCCAAATATTTCATATGTTTTTCTATGGTTTTAATGCTTTTAGCTAAATGTTGGTTGAATTCTTCTGTTTTCTATTGAAATTGGGATTCTTTATATTCCAGATTGTTAGGCCTATTCCGGACTCATCTGTAAAACAAGGAGACACGATTGAAAGTGGAACAATCATCCGGTTGCAGCATATGAGGACCCGGAGATGGCTGCATAGCCACTTACACGTGTCCCCCATATCGGGGAATTTGGAGGTTGGTGAATTGGAAGAGTTTTAGACTTTCTGTTTATTTGCCTCTATGTACTTTTTAGCCCTTTAAGATCCAAATTAATCTTGTGGCAACTGGCAAAGCTTATCAGAACACCCGAGGTTTCCTATAGGTGAATAATACCCACAATCCATGAGCAGTGAGTCGTTATTGAGTATATTTGCACCCATGTATCGCTATAGAACTAGCCAAATAAATTGGGTCTATATTACTAGCTAAGTACTTGAGCTTTGTTTGTGCTCAGTTGTCTTGATATTCTTTTAGCGTGGACTCATGAAATAAGCAATTAAGCTTTTCAACACATTATACTACTCAGATCATTGAGCTTTTTTCATTCTCAGTTCAGTAAGATATTTACCACTTACCTTAAAGTCAAACAGACAAATGCTTAAACTAATTGTGCTCTCATTTCTTTACAGTTCAGTTATGGCCTCATTTGAGCTTGGCATGATAGTCACACCAGCCAGGCTCAAGCTCCAATTTGGAGTTTGGATTTAAGCAAACTTGAGCAATCCAATATGTCTTAGACGTAGATTGTTTACTCCTGATTCGTGAATCTATTAGCTTTCCTCATAGTCTTAACGCTTCCACCCCAGGCTACCAACTAATCCCTGTGATGGTAAACGTAAATCACACTGTCTTGTCAACAAAGTAGAAGGACAAGAAAATAAAAAAAGGACCTTTTGCCATTCTATAGCGTTCTCTTCATTCCACAAAAAGAGTCCCATTTGCAAATATTTTTCTTTATCAAAAAAAGAGTCCCATTTCTTTTTATGACAGTATAAAATAACACAATGTCCTTATGTTTACTATTACAATTTCCTTTTTTACCGTCACTATTAGACTTAGCGCTCAATGAATGTAGGAGTAAAAATGGAACAAAAATATATCCTTAATTATTGTAAATTTTGCAAATGGGATTTTTTTGTGTGGAATGCGTGAAGTGATATTTGGATGCCTTAGATTATCACTAGAGGAGAAGAGAGTGTTCTTCTCCATTGTAATTTGTAGGTTTTTGTGTTGTATTTTAGGATTGTAGGTCAGGAGGTTGCTTTGTGTTTTTATCTTAAGAAACCAGTATTTTACACTTTGTTAAAAATCTTACTCATGATTAATAATATCTGTTTGGTTGCTTCCTTTCTAATTTTGAACTCCATTAATGTTTAGGTGAGTTGCTTCGGAGATGATAGCAATTCTGACACTGGGGATTATTGGAGGTGAGACATACAATAAGTTTGTTTTTAAGTATTCTTGGTGACCAAATTTGCTGATAACATGTCTTCCCCCCCAAACTACTTTGTTCTTAGACTAGAAATTGAGGGAAGTGGGAAAAACTGGAGGCAAGATCAAAAGGTCAGGCTTCATCATGTGGACACTGGCGGATATCTGCACAGTCATGACAAGAAATACAGCCGTATCGCCGGGGGTCAGCAAGAGGTGAGAACTTAAATCTGGAAATTGTAGTGAATGCCAGTTCTGTATCTTGAGGATGAATCTTCAGGAATATGACCTACATCTTTTGATAAAGTAGCATATAACTCCCAAGTGTACTTAATAAGGAGTGCAACAGAATAGATCATGAGAGTCCCCCCCACCACCCGGTTTTAAAAAAAATATTCTTTTCCCCTTGCAGCCTACCAAACAAGCGTAAATTCATACGTGGATGTCCTGTACCAACTGGAAAATCCATAACATTTATTTCTTATAAATTTTAAGCATTAGGCAGAGATGCATCCAAACATTTTGTTGCTTGCCTTCCTATTTGGTCATGTGTCAAACAGAGAAAACTTCATAACTTTCTGTCCCAGAGCTATAATGATGTTGAAACTTGTAATTCTGCAGGTTTGTGGTGTACGTGAGAAACGTCCAGATAACATTTGGTTGGCAGCAGAGGGCGTCTACCTCCCAGTTACTATAAGGAAGTAATCCAAAGTACTACGAACGGTCAACTGTGCTAAGATGCTGGATTTTCTTTTCTTTTCTACCCTTTTATGCCTATGGCAGATGTTAGTGATGTAGCAGTATCTTTTTACTTTGTGCGAGAAGATTATTAGCATTTCTGAACATCATGGTATCTGAAGTTCTTAACCGCATATATCTGAACTGGCTAACCATGCGTATACTATTTGAGAAACATTTTGTACTACAATTTTCTAAGTAAGATTCAGTCACACAGATGTAAAATGTCGTGTTTGCAATGGTGCATCTATGGTCATAATCATCAGACTTTTATTCATTGGATTAAGTTGTGTTGTTGCATCACAATATGGTCAAGGTTAGCTTTGCTGCTTATGCTGTTGCGTATTTGGAGTTGGGCATGTAAGCATATGATTACAATGAACTAACAAGATTACTTTGGAAACCATGGACAACAGGAACGATCATGAAACAAGTAGTTGTGTGACCATTCAGACTGGATGGATGTCGGACCATACGTTTAGGAGTTACTTGACTACTCAGCAAAAGAAATAGAAACAGATGTATACTGACAAAATAAGAACCTTCAAGTCTGTATTGCATCAGAATTAACATTGAAAACAACTTTTTTCAAGAAGTATAAAGAAAGAATTTTAAGTAAAGCTCGGGAAAGAACTCTGGACGTGAAAATGAAGAATAAGAACTTCTGTGGTAACATGATGCAGTTAGGTAGCATTATTGCAGGTTCTCAAATTATGGACCGACTCTGATTTTTCTCAGCTTCTTGACATTAGACGACTGGGAGACGCAACAGAGATTTATAAACAAACAATTAAGCCCAAGTGTAAGATTCACTCTCTCAATACCTGAGTGACCTACCTTAGTTGCAGAACTTTTTGACAATCTCACATTCATTCATGATAAGGGAAGAAATGATTAGCTAGACCACAGTTGAAAATTTTCTTTGGCAAGTTGTGGCAGGCCTGAGAATCATATTTCAACTATCAAGGGAGACTTTTATTGAGCAACTACATTAATCGGATCCAGGTTCAAAAAAACAATGAATATATCTTGCAAACTGAGTCATAACCCATATAACATACATTATGCAAATAACTTGAAATCATAAAACTGCCAAAATCTTGTCAAACTCTAGAAATTTTGCCCCTTGAACAATCAAAGGTTCTGTTTAAAGTACTAGAGAGATTTCTAAAGACAAATACCAAATCAAGCCAAACAGAATGTTGAATCCACTGGTAACCACTTAGTGAGTCTTCACATAATTCTGAACAATATTAAGACCTTCAGTTTCCTCTCCATAATCCTACAAAGCATACAGAAATGTTGAAATTATTGTTAAAGCCAACAAATAAATAGACTGACAAGAGATGCATTGCTTCAAAATCAACTAACTTAACAAAAACGCAAGAGCAACCAGCAACCTTCTGTAGCAATCTTGCACAACTGCATGGAGAGACCATGACGAAATGTTAAAGATAATTTTACTTTACAAATCAAATAATAAATGGAAGATGTGTTTCCTAAACAAGATTGGGGGGGGGGGGGGGGGTCAAAGTGTTAGAGAGAGGAATGACTCTCCCATCCTCCTTCAACTGGATGACGACAGGAATTTTGAAAAGATGCAACTATATCACAAAAGCATGGAAAACTTTTTTTATGTAAGATTACAAGTCAGAAACGAAGATAACTAGGAAACAGGTGGTCAGTTACCTGAAAGGGCCGAACGAGTGTAATATATATACAATAGCACATTGAGAAGCCTCAAAGTATCAAACTAATAGAGGGAGGGAGAGAGACGGATAGGGACGGAGAGGGATGGATAGGGAGGGAGGGAGGGAGATGAAGGGAGATGGAGAGGGAAAAGATAGAATGATGGAATTAATATCACACCCCCAAAAGAATTTACAACAGAAAGATGCAGAGCTAGCACTAGAGTTGTACTTACACCAGCCCATTCACCAAGAGTCTTTGGGCTGGGGACTGTTATCAAGCTTACGTTGTGGTCAGCAAAAAGTGCTTCGACCAATTTGACAAAGTCCGGTTGGTTGCAGTCGTCTGCTAATACATAGAGCTGGGAGCATGCTTCTCCATCACTTTTGCACCTTAGTCAAGACCTTGGGCAAGCCCACTATGGACAAGTGACTTTCTAAGTGCAGGGCTGTCATGATGTCCAATGGCTCACCTAGAGCTGCAGCAGGTGCAGGTGCAGGTGCTTCAGCTGCAACAACCACCTCCTCACTGCAATTGAAATTAAACAATTGAACAAAGATGAGAAACAACCTTCAAACAGAAGTCACAAATACAGATTTAAAAAGCCATAAAACAAGGACGTTGGGGGAAGCACAAATTGTCTTAAAAAGGTCAATGACTGTTTCCTTAATTATCTAAAAACGTTTTTAATTAAAGACATTCAATGATGTACACACATCCCCAAAAAATAATAACCAATTGAAAAGCCTGATTCAATCCTCTTTAACAGAAGGCATATGAAATTTACCAGAAATGATGAGCACAAATTGTGGTGAAGAAAAATGAATCAAAAATAGCATATATTTTTTTTTGGGCTAAATAACATATTTTTGGTTCATGCATTGCTTGTACAAGCATTCAGACACAGCTGTTTGATGTGATGTCTCGAGTTCAATCTCACAAGCCTAATGTAAATAGGAAATCTTTACCTCCAATAAGAATTTTTTCACAGACATTTCAAGGTCAACAAACATTCAAAGAGTTGGAAAAAAATCCCTTCTCATCAACAGGAGGCCTTTTGACCAACAATTAAGAAAGAAGAATTATAGATTAACACTGGAAATTACTTCCAACCTTCAAAAAGTCAAATAGGAAATGTGACTCAGAAATATTCTTTAGAACATGATTCTAACCAGTAACCACCAATTGGTGCGCTCTCTCTTGAGAAACTAGACCTAACACTAGTATTGAACAATTGATTCCCTAAAATAATACTTATCAAACTCTCCATAAATTGAAGTATTCATGTTTTACATAATATAACAAGTAGCAACTTGATCATAAAAGGTAACAGCAAATATAAACAAAATATGAAAGAAAAAAACTTGCTTATCACTTTTAAGAAGTGGTATGGACTTACCCAGACATTTTTTCTCTTGTTCAAATGCTTGGCTAAATCTGTTGAAAAGAGAAAAGGAGATCAGATAAAATAGTAATGAAATAAACATCAAAAAAATAAAGTGGAACGAAAATGCAGCATCCCAAACTACAAAAACTTGTATCATACCCCGCATGCTTAAACGTAATAATAAACAGAGTTTAACATACGTAAACATATAAATAACAAATTGGCTTCCAAACACCATAAACAAGAACATGAAATAAACAGACTATGATGTAAATGTAAACAAATAACGTGCAATTCATCTGAGACACTGTTTTCTTGTTCATAGACTCTGTACTCATCCAAACATGTGCTACTTCGTAGAACTTACCCCATTTGATTTATTTAAAGACTATAACATATGAACTAAGGGTGCAGCCTGGCATGTATCTACTACTATAGACATTTAATATATAATGAATGTGAACACGTCAGTTGTTACATGTTACATCCTTTCCACCTTTCTATCTGCCATATTAAATGAACAAAATGAAGATGCATGAATATGAAGATGCAAATCATGCATGTAAACAACTTTTATTTTCTTCCTCTAATTTTTCCCCATATAATGAAAGAAACCATAGCAACCCTTCACAATATCCTCAATTTCAAATTCGGTCCCTTCAGTTAAAGGGATCGGATCAGTAAGCCATGTTGTGCCTCAAAAAAACAAACAAACAACATATAGGCATAGTAACATTTTGCTCCAATTACTATATCTCTCTTTCAAATCTAATACTACTACTTTAGGGCTTTGATAAAAAGTCATGTCTTCCAAATCTAATACTACTTGAGGCCTTTGCTAAAAACTCATGTAAGGTGGTGAAAGGTATGTTGGGGTTTCTGGCCCTCCAGGTCTCCACCTATTTGTGTGATATCATTTGCTAACCATCCCATCTAGGCTAATTTTGAGTATTCAACTGAAAGCCAAAAGTTAACCTAAAAATCTCTAGAGTGACTAAGTGCCACATAGCTACTGAATACTGATAAAACATAAAACCACTACTACAATTCTAATTCCAATGCCCAAGTAATTATTACTAAATTCGTAAATTTCGTCCCAAAAAATTGTTTAAAACTCCCTCAATCAAGCAAACCAAGCTCATAAAATAAAGTTAATAAACAATGTAGCAAAATCATAAAACTAGCCTCTAATGGGGTGTATAAACGTGTATTTATAGACAGACACTTTCCAATTTCAGAACGCATTTGCTCATGTTATTAGTATCTAGTCTATTGGGCCAAAGCCTCTTGATTTATGGGCCTACGGCAAGGGATGAATCCCTCATGACTTGGTTTCAAAATGGGAGAATATACTAAAAGAACAGCTATTATTTTATTAATTTTCCTTTCTAATAATAAGTGAATTACTCTAAATAATTTTTCATTTGTTCTTCCTGAAAAACATAAATAAGAAAAGTTACCTGCTAACTCAAACTTACAAAAAATAGTCTAAATTAGAAATAAACTACATCTATCCATATATCATATGCTCTTTTTTGTACCAAACTGATAAAAAGTATAAACAATAAATATTCATACTCTCTCCTGTTGAAAATGGGTAAATTCATAACTTTTTCTTCAGCACTTTTCAAAATTTGACTATAATATATATTTTTTAAGAAAAAATTAATAATGAAATAAATTTATAAAAAACATTAAAGTATGTCATATCTTTAACATCCATAAAGAAATGTCAAAAGGTTAAATAGGATTCCCCTTTTTTTTTTTTCAATGTAGGAGGAGGAGGGCATCAATAGGTCTGTAAGTCTATTAAAAGGAAAAAGAACATATTGAATCAAATCTCCTTCAATCAATGGGTGGGTTTTGGAGCTATCCTAAGGGACACTTACCCTTCTGTTTACATGTGAATTTATTCAAGTCTATAAATATACCTTGTCTACGTATACCATATAAGTTACGGACAACAAGGGTTATGCTTTGAAATAAACCCGCATTATATCACATCATATCCTTGCAATTATGCAGATAGTAGTAAGATAACATTCCCATACAACATTTTTTTGCATATTCCTCGACTCATACATTAATCACTCCTTTAGAATGTCTTTTCCATTTGTTCCCCCTCCCCCCTAATTCTTTTAATCTTAACCATATATATTATGTTCTCATATTGAAAGGCAAAAGTCATAAATTCCTCCTAGCCTTTTGAGCAGAATCATCTTTTAGAAGGAATTAAACTCAGGCAGGACCCCCTCAGGTCTTAAATCTACTCGCACGCAGGAAGATTCACTAGACGATCAATATGGTTCTACCAATTATGCAATTTTTATAAGAAATGGTACTCTTTTCTCCACACAGAAAGAGTAATAATTGGGATGGTGGCAAGTAGAAAATCATGTATGAGACTTGTATCCCTGAGCTGAGATGACAAATAAGCATGCTTAATAAATCATATTTATGGGTTAATCAACAAAACTGTCTTGATAATTTTTGTGTCTTATTTTCTATTAAGATTCTGTGGACCAAAATATTAAAATATCTGAGGTTTACGCTATTTTAATGAAGTTTTCATGTCCTAAAACAAATCTACATGTGCTAATGTGAGAAGATTCAACTTAAGTCGATATTGTAATCTGTAAAACTAATCCCTACACGTGCGCAAGCGACTGGGAACTGGTAACTAGCACTATTAGGTTTAAAAATCATACCATTCCGGAATAAAAAAGAGAGAGAATGTAAATGATGCTCATAAAATCATTACATAAGATAATAACCAACTAATTACATCTCGTCTTCCACTGGGCGTCTGGGCGCAGAAGATATATCTATAAACTGAGTTCGATCCCTTAATTTGGTTGTACGACAGGAAGATTCGTTGTCTTTCATGGTTCAACAGGGTGCCTGCAGCTACAATGCGGAGCTTTGGGTTTAGTCTGAAATCATGCTAGGAGTAACTAAAAGAAAAGAAAGTAAATAAGAAAAAAAAAAGGTCTTAAGAGACGTTTAGATATCAAGTTGCTCTGGATGTGGAGCATAACAGCAAATGTTTTCTGACCACAGACTCGAGAACTAAGCAGAACATGAGGTTCTGCAGAAAAGACAGTACACTAAAAACAAAATTCTGACGTATAAAAGACTCCGTTGGTATGGCAAATTAAAGTTGTGTTTAGTGAAAATTCAAGTCTCAACCACCAAAAAAGAACACCCAAGTGAATGGTTAATCACATTGCAGAGAAAAGTTCAAAAACATGTTACAATGAAGGGGGGGGGGGGGGGGGGGGGGGAAGGAAATTGACTTCTTTTTTATCTTGCACAGTGCTCTTGAGGCAATTTTAAATTGGGATAATATGTAGAAAAAGGGAAGACCAGGAAGGACTAAAAAACAACCGACAATTTGCTATTACATTAAGTTTGTTAGGGAGCTTTGGGGACATTTTGTGTATAAAGTGGGGGAGTTATAGAGGGTTCATAGAAGGAGAAGAGGGGAACGAGGTGTTGCCAGGGTCTATATCATTGCTTTTGTGGGGAATTTAATTTATTAGGGCCTCTTTAAGAGCTTTTTTTATTGTTGATTTCTAAGCTTAGGGCCTCCTTAATGGCTTTTGTTATTGTTGATTTATAGACTTCCTTTCGTTAGTGAAAGGTGAGTTTTTCTAGATCAACCTGCCTTCTTGTCTACTTTGCTTGTATTAGGATGTCACCCCCTTTTGGTGCCTCTTGAATATAGTTATTACTTGTTAAAAAGATTCGATCTCTGGCTGAGTTGACCTATCATCCTATATAGTACTCTTTCCGTCTCATAATAAATGTCATAGTTTGATTTTTATGGTCAAATTTACTATTTTTAAAATTAATAAATCTTTAAAAATATTGAAGATATACGTTGAGATATTATGATTATAATAAATTTTGAAAAATGTACTATTAATATAAAGTTTCCAAATTTGAAAATTCTATATAATTATTTTTAATTATTTATTTTAAAAATGATCAGTTTGATCATTAAAGTCAAATTAGGACGTTTATTATGAGACGGAGGGAGTATAAAATAGCAACAATCTTTTTAACTAATGTGACTTTCTTAATGCCATTGAGTCAGAAAGAGGCATAACTCCTGCTATATTATCAAAGAAATGGATTGAAAAATGAAGAGCCCACACTTCGTAGCAAATTCACCTACCATTATTGTCTATCCTCGGACTCTTAGCCTTGACACCTAAATCTTTCTTTTGACAACTAAGAGAACTGTGGACAGTGGTATACTCTATAATTGAGTGCAGTCACCGAGTAAGATACATACAAAATAAGTGGCAGAGACAGGAAAACCATGATTCATGTTCCAAGTTTAAAGCTTCTTTTAAATTCCAAATGCAAGGGATCAAGAAAATGTCCCGCCGCCCACTTCCTTTCTCCACACTTCATTACCATCCACTAACTTCTTTTCTTACTTTTTGATCTCTTGGGATTCTCAAAGTCAACTATATTGAGGAGTATATAAAAAGGCCCAGTTACCCATGGCAACAGAAGGACAAGGGAGAGTGACTTGAAGCTTCTCCTACTCTTTTAGTCTGCTTTTTGGTTCTTATTAGTCTTTGGAGGTAGTGATGGATTCTGAAGATGTTGCTTCTACCCCATCAACACCCGCAACACCAGGGACTCCTGGTGCTCCTCTCTTTGGTGGGTTCAAGCCAGCGAGAAATGGCAATGGTAGAAGATCCCTTCTGAAAAGCTGCAAGTGCTTCAGTGTTGAAGCATGGACGTTGGAGGATGGGGCTTTACCCCCCGTCTCTTGCTCATTGCCAGTTCCTCCCATCTCTCTTGCAAGAAAGGTAAATGTGTTTGTGAATGTGTGTGTGTTTGTTTGTTTAACTAAAGAACACACTGATAACTTGTTTAGCTGATAAAAAAATCAGGTGGGAGCTGAGTTCATAGGCACCTTTATACTGATCTTTGCAGGGACTGCGACAGCCATAGTGAACCAAAAGACACGAGGCTCCGAAACACTACTTGGCCTTGCCGCCTCAACCGGACTTGCCGTTATGGTTGTTATACTGTCGACCGGCCACATATCAGGGGCCCATCTTAACCCATCTGTCACCATTGCCTTTGCTGCTCTCAAGCACTTCCCGTGGAAGCATGTAAGAAACTACAATTAAGCCCTGCCATAGTTTTAGATCTTCTGAAAATCTTGTATAATACTTACTTTTGGGTCCAATCAAATTTTTGAGTAGGTACCAGTGTACATTGGAGCACAAGTGATGGCATCACTCTGTGCTGCATTTGCACTCAAGCTGATATTCAATCCCATAATGGGTGGAGGAGTGACTGTTCCATCTGGGGAATACGGCCAAGCTTTTGCTTTGGAATTCATTATTAGCTTCAACCTCATGTTTGTTGTCACTGCAGTGGCCACCGACACAAGAGCTGTAAGAAGCACGCTCTTCTATTATTTGTTTATTTTGTACATTTTCTTTCCAAAGTAGCACTCTCGATCCATGAAGGATATTTTCACTAGACAGCAGCAATAGTTTAACCCTTTTAGTCCAACTTTATATTTTATATACACACACACTATATATATATGTGTGTATATATATATATATATATATATATATATATATATATATTTATTTATTTATTTATTACTAGGAGTCTAGGACAAAGAGACGAGAGTCGATGGTAATGGTTGGCAACTTGAAATTAATATCTCAGTGAACATTAATTAGATCAATGACACAAATAACAGACAATCTGCACTAGAGGATAGAATATGATTTCCCAGATCTTATGCAACCAACTTGCTATGCAGCTAATTGGTTTTAATAAGATAATTGCCATGAATAGAATCTTCTAACGTGACCCTAACTTGACTATGGTGGAATTTTACTGTCTCATTGCAGGTTGGAGAGTTAGCTGGAATCGCTGTGGGAGCTACTGTCATGCTCAACATACTCATAGCGGGGTAATGTCACAACTCCTCATCTCACCTCAAGCTAATTTACTAAGAACATGTACATAATTTGGTTAGATCATCTTTTTTTAAAAGAACTTTCCATATAAAAAAGTCTCAAGTTACCAAGATTCAATGTATACTAAATAGGACAGATCAGGTGGTGGGTCCCACAGTTTATTCTATGCTGTGCTGATAATAGAATAACTCTATATGCACAACTTTGGAACATAAGAGCGTCTCCGGCAATAAATTTTTAAACTAAATATAGTCTAGGATTTAACTTTTCTCTCCAGCAGATAGCCTAAATATAGTCTCGAACTATATTTGAAACTCTTAAAAGACTAAATTTAAGAACTAGATAGTTCATGAACTATAAATTTAATTATATTTAAATGGGAGAGTAAAAGAATGATAGGAGTTTTTTTGAATTTATTGATTATTTTAATTTTTTTATATTATAGTCCACGGAATAGTCTATCTGCTGGAATGATTGAAGACTAAATAATATTTGCTGATGTCATATTGATTAAATATAGTCTATGAGATAGTTCATCTGTTGGAGATGCTCTAACTCTAAAAACTACATGCATCACAGGCATTAAAAAGTAGGGTTTGACACGGAAATCCGTGTCAAGTCTCATTTTTTAATGGTTGAGATGTATATAGTGTCTGGAGTAATACTTGATTATAATGTGTGTAAAGTTGTTCATGATAATATAGTGGCAGAAATTAGAATTGGGAAAGAAGAAAAAAATGCATGCATAATGAAGTTGGAAGCCAGGAAGACTAGGAAAGAACAAATTAATTAGACAGAGAAGTTAACAACTACACAACTTCAGTATCATTTTGAATCCAAGCAAACACAGTCAATTGGTAACTACTATAATTAAAAGAACGTACACTGAGATATACCTCATAAACAAATTTGGAAGCACATAAATCTAGCTAGGAAATAAAATTTTACCGGCCTTGGAGCTTGCGTTTAATTACTTATTTTCTATGTGACGGTGAAGACAAGCCACGGGAGCTTCCATGAATCCAGTGAGGACTCTGGGGCCAGCAATAGCTGCAAGCAACTATAAAGGCATATGGGTCTACTTTACTGCTCCCACCCTTGGGGCACTGGTAGGGGCAGGTGCTTACTCTGCGGTTAAGCTACCTGAGGAAGATCGCAACAATCATGAAAAGCCTGAAACAGAAGTACACAGCTTCAGAAGGTGACTAGTTTCGTTGATCAGTACTCGTAGATGAATAAATTCAGATACTATTAAAGAGGTGGACCAACGGTCAGTATCCATTCCAGTACAACACTGCTAGCTAGCTAGGAGCAGTCTCGGTATCTAATTGCGACAATGTTATCCCAGCTTTAATTAATTAATTCCAACTTCAGAACTCTGAATTAAACCAGTAGATCGATGTTGAAATAATTAATTGATAAAAGTACGTACGTACGTAGGAACGACTATGTTATTAGGTTCAATCAAGCTTCAAGCTAAAGTTTTATCCATTCAATTATGTTCTCCGCAAGAAAAGAAATTACATATTAAATTGATAATTATAAAATAAATATTTTTTAAAAATATTAATGTAGAAGGAAATTAGTTTTTTTTTAAGATTATTAAATTAAATAGGTAAGATTATAAATGTTGGCTATTAAATATCAACAATATCCATTTATATGAAACCATGTTTTTTTCGCTTTTTCTGTTTTTATTAACATAGAACACACTTGTACATAACTATTTATGATGTTTTTTTAAATATTAAAACTCTTAAATAAATAATTGAAAAACATATGTTCACGTGTGTACTAGATATACTTTAATATGTATACAAAAGACAAATTAAACTCTCATATCTTTAAAAATATTGAAGTGTAATACACACACCCATACGTATGATTGGACTACTTTTTTTATGTGACTTGTTTCTCATATTATTATATTCATGCAACGTAAAGACTATTTGATAAAATTGAATATTTATATTAATTAAAATAAAATAGAGGTTATGTTTAAAATTGAAACAAAGCACAGCAAAAAATAATGAGTTTGATAGTTGATGACCCTGAAATATCTAAAAAAATATAATATAATACCTTCAATAACACATTACACATGCAGGAGGAGATTGATTAATCCTTGAATTAGTTGATTATATATATTCGAAAAAGTCGGATGACACTCGCTTCTTCAAACAACACTTTTTGCATCCATTCTACTCTACCCGTTGGATACCCACACCAATTTTTACTACTTACTTTTCTGACCGAGTAAGGTTGTTACTATGAATGAAGTACCAAATAAGTGTTATCAATAAAATTTGCACAAAGGAATAAATAAAACGTGTGAACCTGCTACAATCTTAAAAAAAAAAAAGTTATTACTTTATCATAGAACTTAATTAATCAATTAGATGATCAACTTAACTTCTCAATATTCAACACAATGCATATTTAATTCTAAATAGTACTTCATTACACATTCATATTTATTGATGGTTTTTAAACAAGTCTGCAATATTAACAACTAAAAGACACAATAAATGAACTAGTATTTAAAATCCCCCACATAAAACATCACTAGAGGTTAAACTGTTCAATAATAGAAAGATATCAATGACCATATTTCTAGCGTTCTCACTCGTTATCTGCAACAAAACAAATATAAGAAAATTGAATTAATAACACAACATCACATAAATTTTTAAAATGAATATGAATTTATTTAAGTTCTGAAAATAACGAATATGACTGCTAGTAGTACTTTTTTAGTCAGTTTACAATAGTTGTAGTTTTTGTACTAATCAAATGGAGTAATATTTTGTCTAGTGAACAGCATGAGAATGCAGCAGAGATGCATATAACCCAAGCACCACCTGATGCACATGGTCTAACAATCTTTCGCGTACAACTTCCAATGATATCTTCTTCATAAGTTCTTCACTCATTGCAAGAGGATCTTCATCCCAATGTTTTTTAACTGCCTAACGAAAGAAAAACATTCAAGAGTCAAAGTTAGTTGCAGGACTTCACAGAGAGAACAAAATGATTTAGACAGAGTGGAAGATGCATAAATACTAGCTGCTCCAATCTTTGTTTACTAAACTGAAAATAATTATATTCTACATAAATATGTTGGTTACAGCAAATAAATTATTTGGAATTTGCTATATATAAAAGAGATCTAAATGCTTAATTTTCCAGAAAGGCATCCGGACTGTTCGAAGAACTTGAATCCTTAAGATGAGATATCTTGCATTGAAGAGGTTTACATGTTTTCCTTCATTGTAAGTGAAAACATCGACGCCATCCCCAGAACTTGAACCCCTAATAATATCAACACTTCTTTTCTAAAATTATCAAAACATAGTGGCACATTATACTCTAGCAACAACTGAAAAGACATGACACAAATTGTACAAAACCTCGGACATGCAGGCAAGCAATAAAAGATGAAGAATGCTTCATAAAAATATCATACTTAGAAATGAAACAAAAATGTAAAAATGTTGTGTAGGTGGCATCATTGAAAAAAAAAAACATGTCTGCTCCATCAAAAATTGACTAAGATCTTCGACTCCAGAACCCTTCAGTCCCGTTATCATGAAATACCTAATATAAGAGTTGTGGGGAAGGTGGGATCAATCAAAAGGTAAGCCAGAGTCTATTCGTGTGATGGACTGCAATATGATATGACCATGTGACTGGAAGACCATATCTGTGGTACAAGAAGATCATTTCAAATTCAAGAATTCGTTTCTTCACAATTGCATCAAATCCAACTTTTCATTAAAGGACAATAACCAACTAATGGTCTTTAAATCACTAGATTCAGTAGTAGCTAATTAGTTGTATTGATTAAATACTGTAACTCGAGTAATAAGATAAAGGATTACGCTGTATTACTTGGGTCACTCAAAGAATTCAAACAATCTTCTATATAGGTTAAGAAGAAACACTGGATCTAATATAGCAATACTTATATCAAGCATACGGAAATTCGTATTAAGACAAACAAATCATCACATTTGTCTCTTTTTTTCTTTTTTTTCTTTTTTTGGTTATAAGCAAGACAATCAACATACCACTCGCAAAACTAGCATATTAATGCAGCTCGGATATATGAATATTTGTTTTATCGAGTTAAATATCTTCTTACAAATGTGCTTTAAAACATACCGATCCAATCCATTCCATAAACCCTGTATCCATTTGCATTCATCTGCTTAGCAAAATCACCATATCTCCCATTGTACAAAAGAAATATTTACCTCAAGTACTATGAGTTAAACAAATAACTCAACATGATGCTAAATATGGTAGAAGGAACACATCACAAACCTGTGTTCATTCAGACCATGTAAAATAACAACCAATGCCCTGCACAAGAAAGATGAAACATTATCAGCTTATGATCTGATGAGATCAATGGAGAAGTTCAGAATTACCAAAGGGGTATCCAAAAAGGACAATTAATACCATCCTGAAAGTTCAAAATTAAAACTTTAACAGATAATGGTTCCAATCAATTCATTCTAAAAAACAAGGGAGTTGATAAATGTGCTCCAATTTTTACTATTGCTGCAAGGAAAATTGAACAAAATTGTTCTACACTGGAGCTCAGCTTGTAAATTGGACCAAATTTATTATTTACAAAGAACAATATAGAGGTTAGTTTAACATAGTATGTTTAAGGTTTATTAACCTATGGTGAGTTACAGAAGAGGCAGCTGCAAGTGTTCTGACTCATACCCACTAGCTATAAAGATATCTAATGATACTCGTCAATTCGCATTCACCGCGCCTCTCCCCGCCTCTCCTCCGGCGATTGCAGGATTAAATTTCTCTGATGCGGCACCATCGTCAGCTTAAAATTCAAGTAAATCCAAGGTCAAAAAACACCAGAATTCCATCTAAAAAATCCAAACATGAAACTTTGTGGAGAAAATGCTAAACCAAAAATAAACCCAAAATAGCTAAGAGCGCGGCAACAAATAGAAACCACAAATTGTTCATAAAAACCAATCACCACAAATATCAACAAAATGTTTGAAGAAGAAACCTATCTGACAAAGGAGTAACGAAGGTAAACGGGAGGACCAAGTGATGAAGGATTAAGCCCTAATAATTGCGGGGAAGAAGATGATTGAGCTATTTGCAAGAAAGTTGGATAGAATTTGTTGAGAAATATAGATCGAAAAATAAGGAACTGACTGTAAATGTAAACACAACTTCAAAAGTTATAAATTTTAGCTTCTCTCATAAACGTTTTTTACAAGCTAACCTCGTCAGTGACCGCTATCACTTGGGCAGTTTGAGAATGACACGACCAAAGCCCACTCCATCGATCAATCAAACTATCTCCAATCCTTCAACTTGACCGGATTTAGCAGCTTTGAGAGGCCGAGCAGGGAGATAGAGTGCGAACACAGCAAGGAGAACGCCGAATAGATCGGCGATGGCGTCTTTGGGAGAGGCGCCTGCGGATTTGAAGAAACCTAACTCGTCAGCTAGCTCTTTGGCGGCGCCAGCGGCGAGTGAAACAATGGAACCAACCCAGATGCTCCGACGCCTGAGAAACGGGTAATGTGATCGGGTTGCGAGGAGAGAGAAAACAAGGTTAATGGAGAAGCAGAAGAGGACGTGGTATATCTTGTCCCGGGCTAACCAATCATCTCCACCCTCCATTGCAAACTGAGTCGGTGGAGACACAGAGATCGATCGGCAGTTGAAAAAACGGTGGGAATTAGCCAATGGTTTGAAGATTTAACCTAAATGATGAGAGATTGAACCGCGTACGACATATGCTTGCCTTTTCACTTTGTTTATGAGTTTTGTGTCGAAAACGAAAGAATACAAAACTTAATTAGAATGTAAAAGAAAATAATGATTTTTTTTTAAAAAAAATCTTTGCCTCGTTTCTGAATTTTTAATAAAAAGAAATATAAATATAAATATAAATATATATATATATATATATATATATATATATATATATATTGTGTTTTTGAGTTTTAATAAAAAAAATTTATAAATTTATCCTTCAATTACATGTAAAGAAATATAAGCTAGAAGTAGTTAACATAATTGCCCAATAAAATTAAGGAAACATGATGCCAGTTTATTCAAGTTTTTAAGAATTATATAAGCAGATATATAAAGAAAAATTAATACATAAAAAAAAAAATTAGTTATATGAATTTTACATTTATTCTATAATATGCTTCATTAAATCTTTAATTACAAAAAAAAAAAAATTAAAAATCAAAATCAAAAAACGAGTTGCAAGCACTCTAAAAAAGGCTTACCCTTGTGGGAACATTTGGAAGCAAACATTCATTCGGAATTCATCATAAATTTCAACAAATTTATGATGAATAAACAATAAATTAGAAACCTGCTGATTAACCAGCAACATTATATAGAAATGTAAATAAAACTGAACAGGATGTGCCCTGGAAGACCGTGACAGATTTTTATCAATGTGTTCCGACATATATCTATAAAAATCGAGATTCTATACAAAGACAGTACTGGAAAATCTTCTCCAGGTAATCAGTACCGATGGTATGCCAGTAGCGGCAATACCTTCAACAGCCACCATCAGCTCCTTCTCCACCATGCGAGAATGTATTATCAGAGCTTTTGTTGTCTCTCTCAAACTCTGATCAAATTGAAGATTGAGAGGGAGAAAGTGGAGAGAAAACTTGTAATTAAAAAATTATTATATTATAAATTAAGGGTAATATAAAAATTATAAAAATATTATTTATTTAATTTTTTTCGTCTACATTAAATCAATTTTAGATATAAAAAAAATTGACAAGAAAAGTGACTAAGTTTTTTATTTATTTTTTTCTTTTCTGTTTATTAAAAAATTCAAAAACACGAGAATTAGAAAGAAAATTTAATTTTTTCGTTCATTTATTTTCTTTTATATCTATTTTAAAACTCAAAAATAAAATGTTCAGGCTACAAATCGAATTAAATGGTTCGAACACGATTCACCCTTGACTTGAAAAAATACGTGCGAGACTCGAATTCGTTAACAATATAATTAAAATTTGAGTACAAAAAATAATTCGAATTAAAATGCGAGTAGAATAATTTGATACGAGTACAAATATGAGTAATGTTATACTCGATTCGTTTATAATTCAAACTATTTGAATTTTCAATCATAATTTGATACATACTCGATTGATACATATTCAAATAGATACTTGATACATTCTTTTATAACATGTACACAATTAAACAAAATTAAAATAATTAGTTATTATTTTATTTATAATTTTAATTGTATTTTTATATTTGTAAAGTCTTATTGTAATTATATTTTCTTATTTATAAGTAAAATAACAAGTTAAGCTAGTAATTATATGTATTATAAAGGTAATTATATTATGTGAAGATTTGAATTAAAACTTAAATACAAAACTCTCAAGTATTTTAAATATAATTCAATCTGAGTCTTATTGAATTCGAGTAATGAAAATTCGAATCAAGTCGAATTTAAATAATATTTTTTAAAATATAATTCAAATTCAAATAAGAATTTAAACCTATGAGTTGAATAGCTCTCTGTTAGGATAATTTCGAGTTGTTTTGCACCATTACTTAAGACCTTTTCTTTTTATTTCTTTTCTTTTCTTTTCTTTGTGTGCGAGCACAGAGTGTGGACATGCCTAAAATGAATACATTAGGACAAGGCAAAATAATATTGAAACACATTACAACTACGAATCTACAACCCACCCGTATTCATACAACCCGCCACAAGTGTGCCCGGCACTCTACTTTTGAGACTATGAAGACAAAACTATGATAATCATTACTTGACGGCAGTACAAATGTGTAAAGATGTCATCCCACGATGGAGAAAATGTCTAACTGAGACGATTCAAGTTATCTTCTAGTCCAAGAAGTAGATTTAACAAATTTGGCATCCCATCTTTGGAGATGTGTTATTGTGCTAATTCATCTTACTAATTAGCTCATTGATGTGAGCCTCATGGTTTCCGGCATCTCCACCGTCATTGTATCGTTTTTTCTTACCCTGCAATGCCTTTTCCGGCTTGTTCAGCTTGAAGGGGCACAGAAAACTGGTAGTAACCTCCTTAAAATGTGTACCGACATTAGCAATCTCATTAATGATGTCTTCTATGCATATAATCCCGTACTGACCCAATGCCTGCTAACAGACAGAAGTCAAGAATTTGGAAAAAGAATGTAGCAGAAACCAAAACGACATAATTTAGTGAGTCTAATATACCTGCTCAATGGCATTGTTATCCGTCAATGGCACTCTCTGCTTGTTAATCTTTCCCAACCCCTTCTTGTATATCAGTTCATTCACACTCTTAAGATTAGGATATCTTCAGATAGAGACAGAAAAGGGGGGGAAAGTGTTAAATATCGCACGTGTAAAATAGGAGCATCAACAAGATTTGGATGACAAAAAAAACTTATCAGTCATCCAAAAGATCTTGCAAAATTACTGTGTGAACTCTAAATTGTAAGCCTGTTACTAAGATGCAGAGATATATAAATAGCAATACGATATTAATAACAGTCTCTTTGTACTATTTTGCGGCTACAACACATTTGGAACCACAGGTCAAAGTTGCGGTAATGACCTACTTTTCGGAAAGTCATTTTTTGACTCGGTTTCGGCATCGGTTTCAAGCCATTCGCACTGTTATGCTAATTAGGAACTTCAATTTTTTAAAAAATAATTTCTAAGTAATGAGAATAACAAGATGAATAAATTAAGTTCACAAAAAACATTATCCACTACACATAACATTGTCCAAGTAATAAAACAGATATCTTGTGGATGTATCTTATACTACATTGCATAAAAATTGGACAATAAATTCTCAATATATTTTTAAGTTATACTTAAAGTATTATATAGGTATAGTTTTTTTTAATTAATGTGTAAGATATGTATTTTTTATTTTTAAGTAAAATGGCTACAATTTCTTTTAAGTTCTAGTTAAGTACTATATAGTATATATAATTGTTTATTTGCTAAGTAGCTTAAGAATAATTTAATAAGTTGTAGTTAACTATAATACTAGTTTTATTTTGTTTTATTTTTCAATACCAATTTAGCCTATAAACATATATCTTAAATAGCATACCTCCTTAAATAGCATACCTTTATCAAAACAATATTGTTTTGAAGATTCTTTAATGACATTTTCGTAAATAAAAGGAAAAAAAAGTGGGGCCGCATCATGTCACATCTTCTTTTAATAAAGATATGTTATTTAAGAGATGTATGTTATTTAAGAGATATGTTTTAGATCCGTCATATATATATATATATATATATATATATATATATATAATTTTATCTTTTTGTGTATAGAGTTTCTCCTTTTTACGTCAAAATTTCTTCATTATTTGGTTTGAAACTGTTCTGCTATGCCGATACCTTATATATATAAAAATTTCGCTGAAACATACCCTTGTACATGAATAATCACTAATTTCCTGAATTATATCAAAGTTGCAGTTTGACAAGGGTCAAAATCAATTTGATACGATGAAATATCAACCGATACGCCGAAAATTTGAAGCATGACATGGAACACAATAAAAACCCCAATTTCCTGTCTATTGGCATACCATTTAATGATTCTTGAGACCGTTCATCTTAATTCGACCAAGAAAGATGATAGGTGACCCAACAAGAAATGTTTTTCTAATTTAATCATATTAAGTGTCAACTATGATATTAGCATTGATGCCAACTGGTATATTTTATTACTCAGTAATATTGGGACACCTGTCACGTGGTATCCCACACCATTCATGTGGTGTCATGTGAGCACTTGAAGTCACTTCAAGACTTCAAGTGCTCACATGACACCACATGAGTGGTGTGGGACACCACGGACAGGTGCTCCAGGAGCATCTAATAATCTTTCATTGTAGCACGGATATTTAGCTTGTCAATCCTTGGAATAAACATATCTTTTATTTTTTTAAAGAAATGACGACATTTTACCTCTTGCTTACAGTTTTCTGGGTTGAAATTATATAAAAATACTGAATTTTATCATTTATTATTTAAATAATAATATGAAAAATTAGAAGATCCAGCTAAAGGCCTATCCTAATTTACTATTCAGCTAAATCTATGTGGGTTTTTAATCATGTCTTATTCTAGAACACCATCACTGAATACTGGTTCTGCACCAAATCCAGATTCCCTTGGATTTTCAGTTAGAGCTTTATAGGGAAAATAGATTGAGCATGGCACATTGTACGGAAGACCGTGGCTAGAAAAGTGGGAAGTATATATTTTTGGTGTGTAATATTCAAAATAGCAGTATGAAATTTGTAGTGAGAGGATACGACCAATGAATGCATTAGCTATAGGTAATTTGTAGCAAATTCCAGGAGTAGAGATCAGTTTGTCATACCCATATGTAATATATGGCTCCACTTTTTGCAGAATTTGCATAATCCTTTCATTAGCCTTCACAAAGACGCACTGAAAATTTTCCTTAGTCTCAGCGAGTACAAGATTTTCCTACTTTTGGGATGCATGTCATATTTTCTGCAAATCACATGTGAAAATGGTAATCACAAAAAGAAATAGCAGAAATATAGGAAAATAATTGGAACAACGACATTAAAAACCCACCCTTGTATGCGTATGACGAAAAGGAGTTTGGATTCTGTTGTCACCAATGCCTGCTTGCTCCCCCTGTACTTCATTTGGATGAGGTCCAGCTCCTGGGTAGTCCAGTTAGTGTCTAGACTGACAGTGACTGACACCAACTAAGGACCAACCAATGGAAGCTAAAATCTAAATGCTCCAACAGGGGTACATGCCTAACTTCGATTTGCACCAAGCCAATCAAATCTGCCGCTTGTGAAACAATAAAAACTACTTTTTTCTTTACCACAAACTAATTCTACCAAGAGATCATACTTATTAAATAAGCTAGTAATTATATAAACCTTCAAGACTCCAAATGCCACTAAGAACCATGTCAAGAGACAGCTATCATCACTCTTCTGGATGGGCAACTAATGCCCCTTTGAGACCCTAGGTAAAATGCATATAAACTGAAGGCATGAATGGCATTGCAAATATGTGAAGGAGCAGTAGGATAAGATGATCTTTACATGCTTATTATCAACAAAGCTAACCTCCTTCTATTAAGGGAGACTTGAAAAAATTCCTAATTCACAAGGTGTAAGTGAGATAGATTACTGTGTAGATATTTATTCCATTGCATCCATATACAATTATTAGATAAAGTACATGTCTGGTTGGATATATAAAATGTACTTTCATCGACCTGATACGATACAAGGTCATGGGGTTGAGGTTGGTCCAAAACCTCATAGAATTAAGATAATAGCCTAATATAACATCAACAGTGCAAGATAAGACACACCCATGTAAACTCAATATATCACTCGATATTCTACTCAAACCTTCTATTATAGCTCAAACCTTCTATTATAGCTCAAAACAACAAAAAATTGGTTATTCATATAGGTTCAAAAATGTGAAATGATCTTTTAAAATTTTTAAATAAGCTGACACCTGAAGGTTCCAGCGTGAACTTAAAGCTTCACAATGGTTTGCCCATTTTTTTGGTGGCATTTAATCTCTTACAAGATTGCATATCCACAAAACTGGTAGAGGGTCTTTAAGTCCTAGGAGTATGATGCAGAACAATACAATCTAACATCTCCTATAATCATTGACAAATAAACTTAAAGCCTATTCAAGTATCAATATTGTTAGTGAGAGTGTGAGACTTGCCAATTCTTAAAAACAAAAAATCAAAATTAAGTAACCAAAAAAGAAATACCATTTAACTTAACCAAACAATATGTGAACTGGATTTAGACGGTTTCAAACATCAAGGCCATATTTGTTTGTAAGCATTATAATTCCGGAATTATAATTCCTAAATTATAATCCCAAGACATGGATTATAATCCCAATATTATGTTTATTTGCAAGGACTACACTTGAAATAAAACTATTAATCCGTAGATTATAAAATTACTTAATATGAGTGGCTATTTAATACCACGTTCAATCAGAGATTATAATTCAAAAACTATTAAGTCATTTTATAATTCCTAGACTAATAGTCTTACGTCCAAATTTAAAAACAAACAATACATTTTTTAGATTAATAGTTTTATAAATGTAATCATTGCAAATGAATATAACTTTGGGATTATAATCACAGGATTATAATATTTGCAAACAAACACAACACAAGAGTATTAACAATTTTGGAGGAACCAAACAAATTTAAGCAACCTAAATCACAGAAAAATTTCATGCCCAATAATTCAGCAACAAAAAATAAATTTACTTTGTCTCGGTACTCTCTAATGAATTGCTCGGGCTTCTTGATGACGAAATTATCACCCTTGGATTTTTTCACCCTCTCCTCCAGCTGCTGTTTCCTTCTAATTGTCCAATCTTCATTGCTTTTCCTTTTCTTCAAAACTACTTCATCTATGTATGTGAGAGCCTTCCGTTCTTCCTCAGCCATGATTCCTAACTATAAATTCCAATCAGACTATTCAGAAATTCAGCTTGTATGCAAACCCTACAAAAATGTGAAATCAGATTAGTAAATATGTTGCTTGGTAATGAATTTCCGATACTTCCTAACTAATACAGAGTAATTAAATTAAAATTAGGGTTTTACTTTACCAAAAAATATTAGCATTAAAAATACAAGCACCACAAGTGAAATTTGTGCTTCGACCTGATCTACAACTGTACAAATTGCTCAAAACATCCCACGCTCTCTAATAAGTCGAGTATTGACAAACACACACGCAGATACTTATATATATATATATATATATATATATATATATATGATTTGGTTCAAGAGCATACCCCTTAAAGAGCATACCAAGTATACCTCCTTTAGTGACAGACTCGGTGACGGTTTGGTCCGTCGTCATAGGTTCGTCCATTGCTAAAGTTTTTAGCGATGGACAACATATCGCGACGGACAAACATATAGCGACAGACGAATCTATGACGACGGACTAAACTGTCGTCGGGTCCGTCGCTAAAGGAGATATACTAGGTATGTCCTTTAACAAGATATGCTCTTGAACTTTACTCTATCTCTCTCTCTCTCTCTCTCTCTATATATATATATATATATATATATATATATATATATATAATATGTAAATTATAATTGATAGGGCTAAATTATATGATATTTTTATTCCCTAATACTTAGTTTTTGTATTTATTGTGTGCTTAAATGTTTAATTATTTAGTTTATTTTGATTTTAATAGGTTTTATAGGATTTTAGTTAATTTATGTTAATTTAGGTAATTTTATATTATTTTTATATTTATTTTTATTTATGTGTTTTTATTTATTTTTAGTGTTTTAGGTGTTTTATTTATTATTATGCATTTTTATTATTTTTAGTAATTTTATATTATTTTTATTTATTTGTAATTAATTTATATTTATTTTTGTAGGAAAATTAAGAGCTGAGGGCATTTCTGTAAAATCTGCAAAGACTGGGGGCAAATTTGTAATTCTGCGAGAAGCCGGTGGCAAAATCGTAATAAAGCAGATTCTTGGGGGTCTTGATTGTAAATATCCAGGCGGTGGCAGTTTCGTAATAACGGCGACAAACATCCGCGGAATGCGCGAAAATCAGCAACAGCGAAGACAAGAAACGACGTCGTTTTCGGCTCGGGATGGAACAGTGGACCGCGCAATGCGCGGCTATGCAAATTTGGAACGGGCGCGTGGCGTCGACGCGCCAACGGTAAGGAAAGGAAAAGGCGGCGTGGCTGCAGCTTTTTGGTTTTTTTTTTTCTCTCTCATACGTGGCGGCTGGTTGCTGGTTTCTTTCTTGCTTTGCCACGTGGGTTCTTCAGCAATAGTAATGAATTTAATAAATTCCAAATTAGTTTTGGAATAGGAAAATAAATTAGGATTTTTATTTTTAATTTATTATTTTAAATCCTATTAGGGTTTGGAGAGTACAATTCCTACTAGGGTTTGGAGGATTTTGAAGCCTATAAATAGAGGGCTTGAGACACATTGTAAATACAACTTTTCTTAGAATAAAAATTCTCTCTTCTATTCTTTAGTGTTCTTTATATTTATGAGTAGTTAATTTATTTTTCTTGGTTTAAGTGATTGAAGCCATCAAGATTTATACACTGTGAGATCTAATTGTTCAATTTATATTTTGAGTATTGAATATTTTTCTGTGTTTAATTTTATGATTAATTCGTTTAATTGCTAGGATGCATACTAGTTTATTATTCGTTGAAATCTATTGCTAAATTAAATATCAAATCCGTAATTGTTTGGTCACTTTGATTTACGAAGCAACTAAGATTAATAATTATTTTGCTTATCAAAATATTGTTATATCTTAGAAAAAATATTCATCTAGATTAAATGCAGACGCTTGGATTGTGTTGTTTAGTTCAACGGTCTCTCTATTTCTTTATGCTACTACTAGGTTAAATCTTTAGCGCTTGTCTGAGATTATTTAGTAGTAAGGGTTATTTAGATCGCTTGTTTCTGCTTAACTAAAATTAATGAGAGATAGGAAAATTATTCGAATGGGAGTAATTATTCCACGTTGAATATTTAAAATATGAATTGATTTATTGTTGCATCAGTGATCAGTTGTAAATTCTTGATGGTGGATTTTAACTTAAACCAAGACTTTTTATTTTTATTTTTATTTCTTGCATATTTATTTTAATTAGTTTTATTTAAATTATTTCTTTAATTACAAAACCCCCCTATTTTTATTTGCAAAAATATAAAATTAAATTAATCATTCTCTGTGGGTTCGACTCTTACTTACACTACTACATTAATATTTTTCAAAAGTAAGATTTTATTTTTGGGTGCTCGCGACATCACACCAATAAAATTATAGAGGAAGATAGGAATATTCACCGAAAATATCTGCTTGCCGTTAAACCCTAACAAAATAGACTGTACGACCGCTTTTAAAATAATTTAACGAAGTTGGGCTGCATATTGAAACTAGCTTAGTAGCCCAAACCCAACTTTGAACAATATTTTTTTGGATTCATTTATAGATGTTACTTATATATATATATATTTGTTTTGTATTTATATTTTATTTATGTACTACTTTATTAAAATAAAGTAATTTAATAAAAATAATAATACAAAATAAAAAAATTCGAGACTTGATAATATTGCAAGTTACTAATGTATTACTTGGCTTGACAAGTATTCGAATAGAGTATGATAATACAAAATTCTGTTTGTTAAATATTTAATTTGATGTAAATTCAATAATTTGTATAACAAATTGAGTTCAAATAGATAATATTTAATTCAACTGGACTCGATTAAAGTGATAATTGTTGAATGAATATATTAACACTAATGTAAGAGAGGCCCTTACAAATTTTTGAAAAATAATTTATTAATTTAAAGTCAATAAGTAATTTTACTTAGTTTTAAGCATTATAATCAATTGATTGTAAAATATTTTATAATAACTATATTTCATAAAATGCCCAAATAACAAAAAATGTCATAAACCTTTTTTTCGTGAAAGACTTGGGGATTGTATATTATGCACACACAATTGAATGTTTATATTTTTTACAAATATGTATGAGTGAAGTCGAAACCATGTCTACCATTTTTTATTAGATTATTTCTCATTTATTACATGGACAATTCCTTTTATTTTATAAATTTGTTTATTCAACTTCCTTTGCATATATAATTCTAAACATGTTTATTTAAAATAAATAAAACAAAAATTGGGTTCGCACCGACAGCAGTAGAAGCCGATGCGCGTCCGATAATCTTTTTTTTTGTTTGGCAACAGGCAGTCCCTCCCTTATCGATCGTCCGTCTCTTATTGAGAAAATTGTAGATGTAAAAGAAAGGCAGTAGTAGAAACGACTGATTACAGTGTACCCACCCACAGATCTGATCTGGGAAATACTTCATAATCATAATCCTGCCAGCGTCGGGATGTCGCGGCGTAGTTCAGGGACGTGGGTAAGGGGTTGTTTGGTGATATTCGCAATTTCCTCTGCTCTGTGTGTATGTGGACCTGCTCTTTATTGGAAATTCAAGAAGGGCATCAGCCTCACAAACTCTTCATCTTGCCCACCTTGCAACTGTGACTGCCCCCCTCCTCTCTCTATCCTCAAGATTGCTCCTGGTATATCCATTCTCTCCCTCTCTCTGTATATAATTTGGTAAATTATCGGATTTGGGTACCCTTTACCTTTTCTTGTGATATTTGACTTATATACAAATGATCTAAGCACTGCCATTAGTCATAGGCGACAGTTCTGTGCTAAGTTGGTTATATATATATATATATATATATATATATATATATATATATATATATATATGGGTATACGTAGGTACATGTGTACCTACACGGTAGGCTTTTAGCGACAGTTTTCTTGATAGTACTGTCGCCATAGCCATTCAAACCGTTGCTAAAGCCTACCGTGTAGGCACACAGCTGTGTACCTACATTTTTATCATATATATATATATATATATATATATATATATATATATATTTGCGGTGGCTTGAATTTTGATCTGCAATGCGGGTATATCAGAGTTGATTAATTTGAACAAACTTTTATGGTTTCAATTCACTGTCCATCGGTAAGTACAAATGGATTAAAATTATATTCACTGGACCCACATTGTTTTTGCTTTTGGTGGGATTCAGTTATCAGGGTTAGTTCTGGTTTTTGGAAACATCTATTTACATGTTAACATTTTGCATCTGAAGGTCCTGAATCAGAAATGATTTTAACATAGCGGATTGACATCCTGCTAGTTTTGTTTTTATTGTTTTTTCTTAGGTTTTTGTTGCTCGATTCAGTCCACACCAACCATAGGACTCATTTTGCATCCTATTTTGTGAGGTCCTATTTTAGAGAATAAAATGTAATCCTTATTATGTATCATGCCTCCAGTTAGTTACTCATAAATTGATCTAAAGATAATTTACATGGCTAGAAATCTTATTTTTCCAATCCATAAAAGTAAAAAGAGTCGGTTAATAGGATATTGGGTTTAAATAGTATATGAATTGATGAAGATTCAGCTGATTACATATAATTGCAGTTGTTGAATTGAGCTGACAACAATGACCACATCACATGTAGACATAGTTTTACTATAAATTTATAATTAGCTTATGGGTTGTAGAATATGCACTATTCTCAAGGTTCGACTAAGATTTCTTGGGTTTACTCTTCATTCATCTTTCTTCTTTCTAGTTAGGGATTGTTATGGGCTTAGAAGTAGAACTTGTTGATCATGACTTCTATATATCCGTGCTACCACGATGGTAACTTGTGTTTGCCTTAAGGGCTACCATTTTTTTTCCGGTAAAGAAACAGTATTTCTTGTTTTTTTTTTAAATAAAATTTTAAGATCCATTGCATGCTTTCTGGTGCGAACAATATAGAATCTTGTAAAGACATGTTATCAAGGGCACAACACTAATTTAACATTGCCAAGTCAGGTCCCTTGGTACTAGAGGGTAGAAAGCCTTAAAAACTCTGTTACTTCTCTATATTCTCCTTTAAAAACCAATATACATACAGTTGAAGTGCTGAACCATATTTTAAGTTTTGAAACAGTCTTCTGAGGAAGCTAGGGTTTCCTAAATTATGGTTTCCGTGGCTAGAGTTTTTGAAAATAGGATTTCAGATAGCTAGGGTGTTGACAACTAAACATAGTGTGTATACGTATCTCTTGCTTTTTATGTCCCTGTCAGTGAAGTATTATACAGCTGCTTTTGGATGGTGATATTTTGTTAGTGATAACTATCTTTGTTGTTTTTTATACTTAAATCACTGTCCTGATATTTATGTATTTATATATTAGTTATCTTTATAAATATTACCTTAATGACGTTTTCCCTTTCCTGATTCCATTTTACAGGTCTGGTCAATCTCTCTGTACCTGGTAAGTGTTTGCAGTAACTTGTATTTTAAATATGACTAGAGTTTTCCTCATTTGGTATGAATATCATTCAAATTTAACTTGAATATTGAGATATAGCACTTTATTTTATAAGTCTGTATAATCATCGTATATTTCAAGGCCAAAAAGTAGTTAACTTAGTATGACAGTGAAGACCATATTTATGACACGAATTGTAAGACATTCGTAAAAATGCATTTTTTTAGAAATATTATTTTGTGATATAGTTTGTTGAAAAGTATTTTTTAGCATCTAAAGACTTAAGTGCAATTCTAAACAAAGGTATGAAAAAAATTATTAGATATAAATCTGTCAACTACAAACTCAAACTCTGCCGAAAACATGGTTTTCATCCATGACATTCTGATTGGAACAGAGCAAGATTAAGCTTTTTGCTGAAAATTGTTTTTGGTGGAGTTTGGGGTTATGAGACTCAATTTTACCACTCTTCTTTCCAGGATGTCAAAATAGATCGATATGTGGAGAGCTATAAAAAGATCATCACCTTGTCATCCACAAAGATGTTATGCATGTGCTTTCCGTGGTCAAATTATTAGTATGAATACATATATAATAAATATAAGTAAACATTGCAACTAACCTGTAGATGCATAGAAGTAGCTAGTTTGCGATGAATGGAGACTAAGTTAACTCTTAAATTTTTGCTGAAGAGTAGAAGCGAAGCTGAACTACTACTATACTATGATGAAGGATGATTAGTGAGCTTGGATGATGATGATTGGCTGGATCAGTTTTTGATCTGCCCTCTCTGGTTTTGGCTTAGCCTTATTTTCTATTTTTGGTTGAGGTGAATAGAATTAGATCCTGCCAACTGTCATTGTTATTTATGCTATGAAGTTGTTCTACTTAATATAGAGGACTTGTTATTATCTTTGACTATTATATAGTCCTTTACTTAAAACCGGTTATGTTTTGTTCCTCCTATGGCCTGGACACTTGAGTAATGTGTATGCAAGTGTTCTCAGTTGATGCATAGGCGCTCCTCAGTATGCTATCTTAAGTTCCTGGTGTTGAACTTGCACATTGGGAGCATATTATACGTTCAATCTGTTGATGCAGTTTTTTCTTTTGAAGCATGATTGTGTGTCACTAGGAGATGCATCTCTATAGATTTCAGTATTTAACTTGACAATGCAAGAAGCATGAACAATGGTGTTAAGTTTATTTTGTTCCATAAGATCTTAAAATGGTGTCAATGTGAGTTATATTTCTTTCTGAATATTTAATCATTAACTAGATCAATAATTTTTTAATTTTATTTTTTCATTCCATTAGATCTAAAAATATTGTGGACATGTGCTCTATTTCTTCGCGAATTTTAGTCATTCACTAGTTTTCAATAATTTTAAAAGTGTTTCATAGGTGAGATTAAACTGGACTGCAATTTCCAGGAACTGCATTATTTGCACCATAATTTACTATTTGTATGATCGGAGGTGTTGCCCCTACTAACAATGCTAGCATATTGTACTGCAAATGAGGTTCAAAAAATTTCTTTTTAATAGTCATCTGTATTTATGTGATTTTTCCATTAATGTTTTTGTGGTGGGTGGCTGTTCAGATTGTGGGAAGAATGACCCGGATCTTAATAAAGAAATGGAGAAGCAGTTTGTAGACCTTCTAACTGAAGAGTTGAAGCTACAGGAAGTTGTTGGCGAGGAGCACATGCGCCACATGAATATTACTTTTGGTGAAGCACGAAGGTTGGCTTTACAATATCAAAGGGAGGCTGAGAAATGTAACACTGCCACTGAAACCTGTGAGCAGGCCAGAGAGCGTGCAGAGGCATTGCTAACAAAAGAGAGGAAGGTGACATTTTTGTGGGAGCAACGAGCTCGTCAACTGGGCTGGGAAAGTTGACTGGGAATGAGAACATATTGTAACACGCATAACAAATTTGGTATTTATTTCATATCCTCTTTTTTTGGGCATTTTTTCTCATATTTTATGATATACTTTGAGAATGTTATATATGTAATAGTAGGTAACCAAAACTACTGAAGTTGTGTAGCCATGGTACTGACAAATATAGTTCATTCTGTTTTACCTGCAACAAGCGCACTTTACATCGTTATTTAAACGGAAAATGTTGGTTTGATATATGTCTTATATTTGGACTTTTACTATCTTTAATCTATTATTTTAAGGAAACATGAGATAGAAATAGTTTGTAGGTTCAGCATAGATGTAGGGTGATCTAGCATAGTGCAAGGAACACTCTCCTACAGTAAAGACCATATTTTCAAAAGTTATCTTAAAGATCTATTACATCAATCGTAAATACTCTAGCGTGCTGTTATCTCACTTGGAAAGTGTGTTATTATATTGTACATTTGTACCTTAGTTTTTACCTTTAGTTAAATATGAATTCACGGGAATACTTAAAGTTGATGCTCTGAATACCGAAATATTTATCAATGTCTGTGGCTTCTAATATAAAATTTATTGTTAATAACAAGTAACTAAATGCCATTTCTCCTGAAGATTCCTAGTTTAAAATCAACACCTATACAACTGTTCAAGATCTAGCACTTTAAGTTTGCCTTTCCAAATGGTAAGCTTGACATAATTTAAAAATGGCCCTGACAATGAAAAAGTGTGGAATTAATAAAAGGATAGATGGTCTGGTTTGAGTGCAAACTTTTGAAGTGGAGGGGAGGGGAGAGAGAGAGAGAGAAAATACTTGAATGGGAATTGAAATCTTTCTGAACTTTCTATGTTAGACTTGGGGAAAAGAATTACTTGAGTGGTAATTGATATCTTTCTGATCTTTCTATGTTAGATGATAGGGAAAGGTAGTGATGGAAAGCCTATGACTTGCTCTTCAAACTTCTGAATATTTGATTTATACCGACAACGAAATGTTACATGAGTTTTGGCCCATTTGGGGCCAACCTGATTGGAAAAAGGCAGCCAAACCCCACAAAGGAATCATCATGCAAGGTTTTCTTCTCCTGTATTGGACCCAATAAGTCCAATCTATTTATGTTTTTTCTATTCTTTTTTTCGTTAGTGCTTGTTAAGTATTGATGCTTATCTCAAGGGTTTACTTTAGTGAAATGCATGATGATAATTTTTATACTGATAATAATTCATAAAGTAAGTCGGCATATATGGGACACTATGTGCGAGTAGTTTAGTAGCCATTTCCCATTAGCTTCGCTATCTACTTGTCGGCCACTTGTCGTGTCCCCACCGGCCACTGAATATCGATAAATGACGTATGGAAGTATGTTATTGGATTCTGGAGTCAGCTGGATATACATAAATTTAAATTTAGGACATATATTCTTCTCATGTACTAACACACAGACAAGGGTGTTTTGAACCAGAATCCAACTCAAGTGGTTCTTAGCAAACTTAACCTTGCTAAAATGTATTAGTCACTAATAAATATATTATCTCTGGAAAAAAGATTTGTTGGAGTTCAGAGAAATTTTACGTCGATTTATAATTATGTCTTGAAATAGATCATTTGGTTGATGCTTATTTTGTTGTTGGACATTCTAGCAATAGACGATCATGTTTCCTAAGCTTTATCCAACTAATTAGCAACTTATTAAAGTCATCTCTCTCTCTCTCTTTGGTACGAGATCTCTCTGCTTGTGTGTTTTATTTTACTTAAGTAGAAAGCAAAATGTTGACAACTAAGCTCGAGTTGATGATCGCTTGAAAGTCTTTAAACAAATTGTACATAAGATGAGTGTAAAGATGAGTTGCTATGAAATATACTAAATAACTACCGTTATAAGCCTGTAAGTAGCTTCTCAATTATGGACGATCTGCTTGGATATGGAATCCACTGTGCTGTACATGCTCTTACTTCAGTCCTGGTAGTATATAATGTTCAATTTTTTTTTTCAATAATTATTTCCTTTTCTTATTTAACTAGGTGAATTAAACCACAATGGAGATAAATTTTGATAATATTATTTGGGCTATATTTTGATAAGATTACTACTAATATTAGAGAAAAATTTATATTTGGTAACTATATTCTTTAGACACGAGAGTGAATTAAATATGTTCAGAGGGGATGACTCACAGGAGCTACTACCATTGGAAGGGAAAGAAGAAAAGCAAGTATGCAAAATTTACTTACTTTTTGTGGTTTTGAACATTTATATGTTTTTAAATTTTACGTATTTTATGTGCATGCATTGTTTTCGTGCGCATTGTTCAAGTCTTTGGACCATATAATTGAAAATAGATCTTAGCAGATATTGGTTGGAAAAAGGATTTATACAGTATTATATGAAATTCCATTTTGTCTGCTATATATATATATATATATATATATATATATATAAGTACGAAAGTGTGAAAATCGTTGATAACAACAGAGTAATAATAGGGGGAGTTGGAAGCATGTTTAAAGGATGAGAAGCTTTTGTCGAAGTAGAATTGGAAGACCTGAAAAGTCATAATGACAAGCTATCAATCATCTATGAATAAAATTAATGCTGGTATATATGACATTAAAAAAAAATACGGGATTGTGGTTCGATTCATATTTGCTAATCTCAAAAAGATTTCTCCACATCTGGAAAATTTTCAATTATATTTTTACCTTTCAAATAGTGAATTTGACACTATCATATCTGCAAGTGTTGTAGTTCTTGTGGATGATTAGATCGATTACTTATTAATCAATACTTGATTACGTATTAATCAATACTCGATTATTGGTCTGAGGGGTGTGTGTGTGAGAGAGAGAGAGAGAGAGAGAGAGAGAGAGAGAGAGAGAGGGGCATGCATACAATTAACGAGGAAGCTTCATAATTTATTAAAAAAAGAAAGAAGAGGAAGCTTCATTGATTACCCAAGCTAGCTATCTTTTCAGTGTGGAAGTTTACCTAACAATGTCAAATCTAAAGTTCAACTTTGGCTACATAATAGGTCACATACGTAGTAGTAGTTCCAAAAGCTCACACTGTATAAATAATTAAACCCTGGTGGCTGAGGAGATGGAGCATATGTTATAGTAAGTACTACTTTATATTTCTTCCTTTTAGGATTATTCTAGGGAACTGACATGATTGCAAAAGTTAATGCAAGGACGAGGAGAGGGAGGGATATATGGAATGAAAAAACTACTTGGATATATATATATATATATATATATATATATATATATATATATATATATATACACGTACAAGTCAAAAGCTTAAGCTTTACATCTTTGGCATCGCTTTGCTTTATGCATCATCAGTAAGGATTTACATTTACTACTCATGATTTACAGAGGTCACTCGGTAATAAATAGAAAATTGATATTTTGACAGCATTTTTTTAATATATTTTTATATAAAAATTATTGTTATAGGTCTATAATCACGGTCAATTTTCAAATAAATATTAGCCATGTCTAAAGATTATTCTCTTATACTTGTTTTTGTGTTTAGTGTATGAGATAGAAAAAAAAAAATTATTGTGTTTGTTTTGTTACTTGGTGCTGCTGGAGGGTAATTAATAATAGGGGAGGGAGGAGGTGAGTTTCATAATCTCCAAGGAATTAATAGTTGCACTTAATTCAAATCGATCGTGCTCTCTATAGTTTTATATAGATAAGAGTGTTTTTATATTTATTTATTTTTTTATCTAATTTTCTTACATGTATATAAAGTAAATGAGTATGATCCTATCTCATTTTATCTTTAACTTAAATTGAGTGGGTCATTCTTATTTATCTTATACGTGAATAAAATAAATAAATAAATAAATCTAGAATTTTTCTATAAATAAATATCGTAGGATTTTTCCTTGAATGTACCAACCTAACGTAAGTAGCATGATATTACTGACATCTTTAACATCGTATGTGGAAGGAGAATTAATGTGTAGGATCTTCAAGTTATATGACAAACTAAAAATGATCGAGCTACCAATTAAGTGAATGGTTGCGACTTGCGATCCTACATGTGGGTTTACATACATTCTTTTTCTTCCTCCACACGTACCTTTTCTAAGAAGGATTTTCTTAGAATGTGCCCTTAGAATACATTCTAAGCGTTGAAAACAATACATAATAATATTTATTTATGTATTTATACTGAATTCAATACATAAAAAAATAATATACTAGTGGACCCCGTATATTGAATTCCGTGCAAATATATAAACAAATAAAATTTACCCTTATTTTCCGCGAGGACCCTTCTAAGAATTAATTGCAAAATGTAACAGAATTAATTTCATAATTCACATAATTCCTAATATTTTCGTAGAAAGGCAAAACCACGTCTATAGCCATAATGTATGCAGGGGTGTCCTTACTCCCACATTTGGCAGAAATGCATTAGAGTGGAGCAATGTAGTAAATTTTTCCCATGTACGTACAGTTGCGTTACTCTAAAAAAACATTAGTGGTAAGACAATTTTTTGTATGTGTATGTATGTATGTGTGTGTGTTTGTGTATATATATATATATATATATATATATATATATATATATATATATATAGAGAGAGAGAGAGAGAGAGAGAGAGAGAGAGAGAGAGAGAGAGAGAACATTAATCAACAAATGGGGTATATATGTCAGCAAAAGAGCTGAGAGGTATATTAGATGATGTTATTCATGAGTTCCTCTCTTCATCGGACCCTTGAGTAATTACTAAAATAAGACTTTATAACTGTAAATTCTCTCCTTCCATATATAGAGCCATAACCTTTATTTTCTGACCAATAAACTTGGTCAATCTGCTTCTTGATTCCAAATGAAATTAATATTGTCCCCCGACACCAAAGCCGTGTTATCCTCCGATCCAAAGTAGTTGAAGCATGATCATTTCACTCTCAAAGGATTCACCTATGGAGAGCCAAAGAGAGGGTAAACAACAAGTAGAAGCAGAAGAAGATCATCTTTTGTTGGATCTACGCCTCTCTAGCAACCAATATTATCATCCAAAGCAGCAGCAGCAGCAGCACAGCCCGGAACTCAAACTCATCAACTGCTTCAATCATTCCGCGCCTCGAGTTTTTTCATGCAACTATTGCCATAGAAAATTTTATAGCTCACAAGCTCTAGGAGGCCACCAAAATGCACACAAACGAGAGAGAACTATCAATAAACGAGGTCAAACACATACTGGTATACGCCCAAACCCTAGGTCCAACATGGCTTCTCTTCCTCATCTGCATGCCTCATTCAATAGGTCACTTGGAATTCAGGTTCACTCCATGATCCATAAACCACCTTCTTATTTCTCATCTACTGCTATATATGGACAATTTGGGTGGTCTAGGAAGCCTCTTCATCAACACCCCGCCATTGGCAGCCTCCCTCCGAACAGTTATCATGCCGGAGCACCATCAGTTGGCGGTGCCGATAGGTTCGATCGTGGAGGCGGAGGAGATAGGTGGGATACTACTAGTCTTTTCAAAAAAACTAATCAAGATGAGTTTCAAAAGCTAGACTTGTCCCTCAAACTTTAATTAATCAACTAGTTTTGGTATTTTCATTTCACAACTTTTCTTCCTTTTGTTCATGTTTGTCGCATGATCAAGCCTTTTTTTTTCTTTTTCTTTTTTCTTGTAGAAATTGGATATAGATCTGAATTTTTTGTCCATAAAGGACTCGAATGAACAGTTTCTTTGATATTTTTGTTTGCCTAATTAAATTCCATGTTAATCAAGTTAAATTACCGTATTTTGTGCACGGAATAAATCCATATCAAAGGAATAATTTTAAATCAGATTTCAAAATTGGATATAGAGAAAAACTAATTAATTAGTACTGAGGTTTGGTCGCACGACATTAATGTGCAAGGAAAATCAGTCGGTAAAGTTTGATAATTATAAATAAATATATACACACACACACACACACACATATAATGACCTTCAGCTATGTCATCACATTTCAATCTTTCATTTATCGTAATGGTGATAGAATTTCTTGATTTCTTACCTACCTAACAGATCTTCTAAACAGGAAAGGGTTTGGTCGATAGCCTGCAGATATATTATTATGTGTTATCAATTTACTCAATCATTCGTAATGGACTCAAATATTGTCATTAATTATATATGTCACACCACACCCACCTCCTAATCATTACAAATGTCTTACATTATTTGTTGTTCATAAAGGGATAAAATGCTCTTCGAGCCTTGCTTTTAAGATCTTTATGTCCAACTATTGTTTGTATTGTAAAAGCGAAAGAAAGGATAAAGTTTTCATTTTTATTGTTTTTAAAGGAAAGAAGGGAATGGAAGAACAAAGCGTTTGCTCCTTTTCCTTTCTATCCAAATGACCTTTCCCACCTTAATTAATATTTTATTTGTGAGTTTTTCATACTAGGATTTGATCTTAAGCATTTCTAATTCAAGAAATGATTTTAAAAAAAATGATAAGAAAGTAATTTTTTTTAAATTTTGTTTGTGAGTTTAGTAAGGAAAATATAATAATTTTCCTATCCTAGGTTTGTGAGTTGCAAAGGAAAATAAAAGAATTTTATTTTGTGATATATTATTACAATTATACCTTTACATATTGAATATAACACGTTTAATGTTTATGTGTTGCAAGTAAGGGTAATTATGGAATTAAAATAAATTTATTAAACCCATTTTCTTTTCCTTAGCTTTCTTACTGTTTTGGTCAGAAAAATATCTATAAAAAATTGGGTTCAATTTTTCTTTACTTTTCTTGACTTAAAAAACTCAAAAATATAAGATTTCTAAATTTTATTACAATTTTCTTTAGTTTTCCTCAACTTTTCTTAATTTTAAAAACTCACATGGTGTAAAGTAGAAGCAGCAAGAAGTAAAAAGGATAAAAGAGCATTTTTCTTTTTTGAGTTTCTGCTCGTGACATAAGCCTGGAAGTGGTAGTTCAACTTTTCTTTTTCTTCTTGAATACCGAAGTTACACTGTACACACTTTGACACATTAATTTTGATGATTTTTATTTAATACTATTTTTGTCCTAAAATTAGACATATAATTTGACTTTTAAAATCAAATAATGACATTGCTTAAACTTTAAAATTATTATGATTTATAAAAGTTTAGAATAAAATAAATAATATTAATTCTAAATTTAAAAATATCTCAAATTATTTTTTTTTAAAATTAATAATAATATTATAATTTAAAACGGAACAATAACTGAGTTCACTGATTACAAATCTTGTTGAATAATGTGTAAATTGTAAAGAAGTCAATGGCTTAGAGTTGGTGGCGTGACATGGCACCCATTATAACCAATAATATTACAAGGGTCTGTCCCCATTTTCTATGCATATATACATTCATGGCCAAATGCCCGAGTAGTCTAATTCTATTATAGGTATTTTATTTGGAAGTATAGTTCTTTACTTATTTGTTGAATAAGTTCAAAATAGTATAACACAATGATGCTTACTTCATAATCAGCTGAAGTTACAAACGAAGGCAACAACAATAATAGAATTGGACTCGTATAACAAAAGCAAACAAAGGACTATCCACAATCCGTATAACCACATCCTATTACGCCAACTAACCATCAGTTGTGCCAATAAATTTTGTAGGTTATACAGTTTTACTGCGTCATAGCCCATAGCCCTTTTGAGTATTAGAGAGTAAAAATAAATGATGAAAGACGTATCCAGGTAGCGGGTGTAAGAGTTATATATTCCAGGCCGGGTTAAGGAATATCCAATCCGCAAGAAGATTTTGAAACAAGAATTAGTTCCATTAGTTTTAATTTATTTCATGCAATTGTTATTATGTGTTTGATTTTTAATTCTATGGATAGCTAAATTTCTAATAGCTAGGATGAAGATGAAATTAAGTATTGCATAATATTATATTCTTTCCGTTCCGATATTAATGTCTAATTGTTTATTTCTTCAATTTTACCTTCGCGCATAATTCGTTTTGTTTCTAAATTAATTGCGAGATTTTGATAAGTTATTGTTAAGATGTGAGTTTTTCATAATTCATGCTTGCTCGATGAAATTTTGATGAGTTATATTTAATCCTTAAATTTTCATAATATTTGCTTGCCCATATTAATTATATGAATCACTATTTTTAAGGGAAGAAAAAATAATTAGAAACTAATTAAGGAAAGGAAGAATTTAATTATTATGTTAGTATTTAATCGATTCGGATTCCTAGGTAGTTTTTCTCATTATTAACTTTCGTTATTAATTTTTAATTTGCATTATTTAGTTAATTAATCATCTTCACCACTTTTTATTTCTAATTTGTTTGGAATATAAATTAAGAGAATATTAAAATTAATTTAGTCTCTATGATTCGACCCGTACTTGCCCGTTCTTTAATTTAATACCGTGCACTTACCGTTACTATTTTTTATCACATCACGTATCAAAACAATCATAAACTAAATGAATATTGAAGCCCTATGTTTAGTCGCAGAGAAAACAAAACCATGCCTACAATCATCCACTGGTCAAAACTTATACGTACGTTGGTCAATAGTTTCTAGAGTCACGCGACCAAGACAACCTTATGGTATACAAATTTCAGTGTGTGCATTCTGAATGAAATGCCAGGTTCCGTCCCAGTTGAATTATATCAAAAATGAAGATAACACCTCTTATTTTCAGGGAAAATAAAACAATTAGAACTCTGGCACCTCTCTTTTGAAAGTATGCACTTAAAATCAGTGGTAGAATTCAAATAATATTCTAGGGTACCTAAATTTGTTTAATAAGTTCTAGCAGTTCAAAGGATTAACAAACTTTCCTTCACATTATCACAAACTAACCCCAAAAGATAACTAGCGCGTGGCTACAGATTTTCAACAAGCAAATTAACAAAATAAATAAAAACATACTTAAATCCAGGTCCCATGTATGGCTCACAAGCCATCCGATCATGCCCATGTACGAAAACTTTTTGAATTTCTATAGTATTGGGCCATGCAGAGCACACAAACTCCAGCACACTACTTCCATTGCCCTTAGAGATATCAACAATCATCGTGATGTGAAGCACCACATTATCACCCGTAGCAACACCACCAGTTTTTTGAACAGCAAGAGACCCATCAAACATAGTTACCTCCACTTTTATTTCTTCATTCTCTCCGAATTTTTACTCAATCTAATCCACTGCTCTCCAGACCTTTCATCAACTGTAAATGAATAAAATTCTGGGACAGGCTGCAGTATATAAGCACATGATCAAATTCAAAACTTGCACCTTACACCAAATGTTTAATACCTTTCTAACAAACTAAACAGATATATAATGTACTATGCGGATTGTGTGTATAAAGTAAATGTTATCTGTGACCCATCATTTAAGTGCTAAAGAAACAAAAAGAAAGGAATTAAGAAAATTTCATCACTGAAAACCAATAGTACCAGGTTGGTAAAGTTATTTTTTCCTCCATCCCATAGGACCAGAAGTAGTGGCATTACTGTGAACGAAAGTAAACTCTCTTCATTAGTTTGAGCACACCATCAGTGTAATTTATCGTTTTACACCAGAGACTTTATAATCCTCTAATTCTAACTCTAATCTTATATGTCATTAGCCAGATTTATTCATTGTTTGTTGGGTACAAAAATGATATCATACCAAAATGCATATTATTGGTTGAAAACGGATAGCATTCGGAGGGGAAAAAGAAAATTGTCTATAAACTAATAATGAAGGACCTTTTTTTTGTTGTTGCCCCTATCAGCCAATTGAGTAAAATTTACTTTTAAACTCGCTCTGTATCAAAAGCAAACTCCAAAATATTCCTTCGTATCCAATATTAGTATTAGGAATTTTCAGAAACTGAAACAAAAATGAAGACGGATACGCTTAATTGCATCATTTTCTAAATTAAACAGAACGTTCTCCTCCTACTCAGGTATAGTAGGAGGAGAACGTTCGAGTTCGTACTGTATTTCGTTGCGCAGGAGTCTGAGGATATTTCCCTCAAAGGCTGATTTTCGCATCTCACTTGTGTAACTTCTTCAAGAGAGAAAATCGAGCTTCTTGTCTTCATGTAATACATAGCCGTGGAGAAGAGAGGGTTCTTGGATTAGTTTTTCGGGAATGGTTCTTATTGTTGTTGTTCTTCGTAGAAATCTGGTCAGACGATGAGCCATCATTGTCTTAAAGGTATTTTGTGGAATTGACGCAAAGAAATTGTTTGTTAGAAACTAAACCGAGTGTTTGTGGATTGTGGACTGCCGGCTGGTAGGGTTTAAGGACGTTTAAGTTGTCACCCTTTGAACTCGTGTGAATTGGCCCGGTTTAAATCTTCTTCTTCTTCTTTTTATCATTAAACTGAACTTAGATCTATAATTGTATTATTGAGTGATTTTTTTTTCCCAATCAATTCATCAGACTACTACTTTCTAACAAAAGCTTCAAATTCCGTTGGTGCTATTAAACTTTTAACAGAAGATTGACATAGCAAAATGAACCTATAAGATGTGGCAACTTTATCCCAAATTGAAAACAAGATTTGTTTGAATTTAACCTACCCATAACTCAAACTTCATCTTTGCCCAAGTTACGAAATGAAGTAAATAAGAAACCAATTGAAAAGTAAATATAGTCTTTCCGTCCAGATTTCAAAATCCATAAAACCCATATTAAGCTGAAGGGTCCTAATGTTGGGAATATCCAACTTAAGATTAATTCACTTAAATTTCAACCATACTACGAGTATTAGTTCAAAAAATGCATAATCTATTAAACATCTATAACTCATTGAATCATTGAATCTAACTTATCATGTAAGAGTTTCTGCGAGAATAGTCTCCCACTTGCTCAATGAATTATTTTCATCTAGTCACAACTCTAATACCAATTGTTGAGAATATCCGACACATATATACTCATCTGAAATTGTATCTTAATCCAAAAAGTTAGCCTCTTAAGTCTATGGTTCATTAGAGTATATATGTAATTAATTTTTTTTTTTATTATTTAACGTGAGACTTTACTGTCACGCGGTACCTCAACATCTAATCATCTGTCATGATTCTTTGATTCAAGTTTAATGATTCATCAAATCTTCAATTATTGTCATGATTCTTTGATTCAAGTTTAATAATTCATCAAATCTTCAATTATTCAGTGCCTCGACATCACTTTCTATTTATCAAACTACTATCGCAGTTATTGTTCTCTGTCTTCTTTGATTTTAGCCCTAATTTATGAACCGTTTTCCCTTTTTTTATAAGTTCAATTTGGAGCAACAATGGTGTTTATCTCAAACAATTGCTCCAACTAAACTATTATTGCGATTGAATTATTTAAAAGTCTTCATCCCCAATTGAAAACCTAAATCGTTGCCTTTTAAAACTTAGATTAAGGATGTACCAATTCTCCTCTTTTAAATTTCTTAGTCAAATTCTTTGGGAAATAGAAATGGGTATAAATATTGTTTCTTCTTTGTTTTATTTGGATGAAGTACGATGCCATTCTTTCTCTCTCTCACTCAATCGCCGAACAAACCAAGAAAGTTACGGTTCGTGTGATAGTGGGGACGGTGTCGGGTTGGGATGACGGTGAAAGGAGTTTTTTTTTAATTACCTGTTATAAAAAATAGTCACTAAAATTGGTTAAACAAATAACTCATTTATAATTTGATTAGATGATTTTTCTTTACTTGTATACTTTCTTCAAATAAAAATGGATATATAAAATAATGCGTTACTAAATTACTGTGGGTCTTGTTGTGTTTAGTTTGCAAATTTGAATATAAACTTGGGTTGGTGAGGAAATTGGGTTTAAAAGCGGCCTACTGAATTGGGCCTAATTAAGTTTAAATATATTTTTTATTATTAATCTGGACATCAATTTATATTTGTATCATCCATAATTATTCTCGATCATTCAATTTACTTTTTATTACTCAATAATAATTCATTCTTCTTTTTGTGGAGCTTGTGATAGTATAATGCTACAACTTACTGACATGAATTAAAATTATATTTATTTATAAAAAATATATTTAAGATTGTATTATGTGTCTTAATTTAATATTAATTTGTACTATTTAATTCTTTGACGATAGACTATTAGTCCTTTAATGTTGAATTATTAGTCTTATAAAAATAGTTTAAAATGAGGGGGACTATTAATCCCGCGTTCATCATGGGATTACATAATCCCTCATAAATAGCTTTACGAATGATAAAAAATAGTTCATAAGACTATTTAAAGGACTATTAATCTCCCATTATAGGATAAAATAGTCTGAAATAGTGTTAAATTAATATAAATAGTTCAATTTCAAGTATATTTTTTATAAACAAATATAACCTAAGCGACTAAATATTGATTTTATTTATAATGTTCGTAAATAATTAAGGAAATCTGTATATACGTGTATAATGTACAAGAGGAGCCAAAAGTACAAGATGCAATCCCTTAATGAAAATTCTATAATGTTAAAAGTTTATCCTCGAACAATCCCATTTGCTTGCTCAAGTAAAAGCGGATAATATTATATATATTAGTCATCTAATATTTATATATCACGTGTATAAATAAAAAAATAATTAAATTAAAATTAAGAGTTTATAAAAAAAAAAAAGGTTATGACATAATGGTAGAATAAAAATAAAAAGATGAAAAGCAGTGACACACTTTTAATTTTCAAAAAAGTAGTTTGCCCTTTTTTATAAGTACAGTAGTAATTAACTGTGTCTAAAGGAACAACATAACAAAAAATTAAATTAAAATTAAATTTTTTATTATTATTATATGTATTATTATTATTATAGTTATTATTATTATTATTATTATTATTATTATTATTATAGTGTATGGGTGAATTTGATTTGGGCGAGAATTTTTTTGTGAGATGAAATGTGAGCCATTAGATTATCTTAGAAAAATCTGAACCGTTTTTGTACTTTTAGATTCAAAATGAGTTCTGTTTTATTATATAGATAATATGTGTTTATAGGTTTAGAGAAATAAGTGTACCTATGAAGAATAGTAGATTACTGTAGATATAGTTATAATACCCCTTTTAAATGATTTATTGATTGATCACTAAAATTTTGGTCAAGTCTTTTAGTAATTTAAATTATTCAAATATTAATTTAATTTATTAAATTAATAAGAGATCAAAAGTTTATAATTATGTAATCAAGAATATAAACAGTAAATTTATAGATATTAATGTAAAAAAATATATTTGTAAGATATTAATAGTGGAATGATTTAATTAATTAATTTTAATTCTATTAATTTTAGAGTGTAATTATAATTATTTAATAAAATTAATTATAATTAGTATAACTTTAATTAATTAAAAAGTTAATCAAAAATTAATTTTTTATTGAAGGTGGAATTATAGAATCCTAGAGACACGGAAGGGAACATAGATAAGATATCCTCGACCAAATAGATTAGATCTCTTAATATGTAATATGATTGTCAAAAATTTAATTATCGTAATCTGATTATATAATTTTAAAATAAATTGAAACAATTATTTTTTATTTATAATTATATCTCAAAATTCCTCCCTTCTTTAAGCTAAAATAATGAGGTTTCTCATCGGGATGATCAAAAGTAAAATAGAATGATCATCATGGCTCTAGTTTTATTACTTAGAAGTAACCCAAAAATTACAAGTATGTCCTGGCAATAAATAGGTACTATATTTCTAATATATCATTATTATATTAATTATTAAATAATACAATGATAAGCTCCCTTTTTTGTTTTTGAAACATATTAAATTTTGAAACCTTAATATTAAAAAATAAAAATAAAAGTCGCGTACTTCCCGCAATAATTGAACTAGAACTTCAAGATCACAATTATAATTAAGAAGTTAATATTTTCATTAAAAAAATAATATTTTTATAAGAAAAAATAATATTTTTATAAGATTTTATTCATATTTAATAAAAATAATATTTTTTTTATATAAAAATACCAATTCTCTTATAATTGTCATTTTAAAGACTTTAAATGGTTGCAAATACATGAAAATCGCTCCAAAGAGTTGACCGCCATAACTAGGATTTGTTTTACTTTAGGTGACGAATTGACGACCCAACGACATTTGCTTTAGAATCAGAGCGGGTCCCATAAAACTTTTTTTATGTGAGCCTCACATCATCATATTGCTTCTATTTTCTGTATTACTTACGAGCTCTTCTGCGGGAAAATAGGTGAAATCGCAAAGTATTCGTATACTTTATTTATATTAAAATATAATGTTATTATTAATTTTTTAAGTTAAATTTAAATATTTTATAACTCAAAATTAATATGAGTTTTTAAAATTTTAGTTAATATAATAATAAATATTATAAATTATCTAAGGAATATTACTTGCTTTAAAATTTATTATTTTATAATTTTTAATAAAAATATCTTAATTTAAATTTAAAAATATATCAAATTAATAATAATTTTATTATAATTTAAACACACAAAAAAAAGAGTACTAAAAATGCCCACCGATAACATGTCACAATACCCTACCTTAATACTAGTATAATTAATTTATCAGCACCAGAGTGCCTAATATAATACATATATACACAGGCACACCACTACGTCGCATAATTAGTAGGCGTTACTTTCTCCCAGAAGAATTTCAAGATTTTAAAACATATGACTACACAGCTCATACTCCAACCAATCACTAATTATTCAAAAATCAAAACCCATCCATTAATTCTATCTATACCACATACTCCCCAGCAAAGGTCTGTTATACATAAACACCATGGTCCGCCCAAACTAGACCGTGCGGCACTAATATGCCGCCGCTGCCGCTGCCGCTGCCGCCCACCCCACATAAACATATACTAAATAATTTTAATACTCATACACATTAATCTCATCCTCTTTATTCCATTCTTCCAGATATCTGAATTACGCCGACTCGTATTAGTTTTAATTCGTTTTGGACGCCGCCGTATCGAAGGAAAAAAATTGTGCACGAGCTGGTTCTAGCAAGAAAAAAAATGTCGTGCAGAAGGAATTCAACGAGGAACAGGGGTGGATCGATACCAGTGTACCTTAATGTATATGATCTCACCTCCATGAATGGCTATGCTTATTGGCTTGGCCTCGGGGTCTATCACTCTGGTGTTCAAGGTACAACCTCCATCTTTGTTGACCTTTTTTTTTTTATAATTATTTTATTAAGAAAAAATTCAATTCCAATTCAGATCTGTTTTTTTTTTTTGCAATGTGCCTCCAATTGATTGTTGTATTTCAATAAACATGGATTTGTATTTTATGTAACAGCTAGGATTTAATTATTTGTTACTAATTTGCCATTGACCAAGGGTCATAGTTGTTGATTGTGGATAGTTCATGGAATTGAGTATGCATTTGGAGCTCACGAGTATCCCACAACCGGGATTTTTGAAGGCGAACCAAAACAATGCGAAGGATTTACGTTTCGTAAAACAATTTTGATCGGATGGACGGAGATGAGTAGGGGAGATGTGAGAGGAATTATGGAGGAGCTTGCTCAAGTATACAAGGGTAATGCATATAATCTCATTACCAAGAATTGCAACCATTTTTGCAATGATGCTTCTGTTAGACTCACCGGGAATCCCATTCCCAGTTGGGTTAATCGACTCGCTAGAATCGGTAAGGATTTGTTTGTTTGGATACGCATTGCCCTATTCCTACACTTATAAAACTTTAATAATTGTGAATGCTCTGCTATAATGCCATAAATTAAGATTTCTTATTCTGACTTTACTTGGGCATATTATAATCTTTTTGAAATTTCTGTATTTCTTCCGACGTCAATCTCTATAACTTTCTCTTTCCCCGGACGAATTTTAAAACATTTTATATGCTCACAAGAATAATGGCACATGATCCAGTTTACTTTATACATCAATTTCGAGTATACTTTTTGTAGTTGGAATACAATTTTCAAAATGTTGGGCTAAACTCCGCAGGCCCATTTCAGTTCTCCAAGACAAAAGCCCAATTCAGTATATCTCAACTGGAAGACTCATTTCGACGGCCCAATGAGTCAAATCCAATTGTGAACTATAGTTAAAATAAACCGGTTCAAAACTTTGAGGCCAAACTCTAAACCCAACTCGCGGATAAGTTTCCAGCAAAGAGGGCCCTTGCCCACCAGTCTCTGGGGGTCCGCAGTTTAGAGCCCAAGGATAGTTACTGTTACGCAGACATCGGGGATGAGATTAAAGGGGCACGGCGAGCGGCTCTAGGATGGCGACGATACGCACCACACCCCGTCCCATCAAATCTCATTCCTAATTAAAAAGGAAGTATAAAGGGAGCACGAGGCCACAAAGAAAGGGGTAGACATTAAAAACATCGCACACACGTTCACTTCGTTAATAGTTGATCTTTTGTCTTTCTTTCGGCTATTAACACCGACACCGGTGGAGTCCCCCGGCGGACCACCTATGCCCAGGACCCATACAAAGGATAGAGTATCATCATTGACGTTAGAAGGAGGGTCAACTTAGCTAGTTCTTCCTCGTTCCATTATCCAACAACCTTGGGAATCCAATTTCCCACAACCATCGATCATGGAACGACTAGGAACAAACCTGGTTGGTTCTTTGGACCATTCATGTGACGATGGTGAGAACCAAGAATCGCATAGGAAGAAGCATGGCTTCCTAAGCACGTAATAATCATTAGTCAGGACATTAAACGCACTCCCCCAAGGTCTCGAGGAATAGAGGGAAGAGAGTCCCTAACCGGGCCCGTATGAATGGTTGTACACTCCAGGGTGGCGAGTGACTTACAATACCACTTGTTAAGGAACCGGGCACTTGCATCCACCCACTCGAAGGGTCCATCGAGAAGGGATGCAAGACCGTCGGATGTAGAGGGGGAATTCCAGTAGGCTCGAATTTACGAACTCGTCGTTTTGCGTATCCAGTATGAGGAGACGCTGAGGCGTATCAACTTGATGGAATAAGAAATTCATGGCCTTCGGTAGATACATAGGGGTGTAAGCCTTCAGGGGTCTCGTGAAGGCAGCTCGAATCATAATGGGCTCCAGTCGAAAGTAAGGGGGCAGAAGATCAAAGGAATAAACAGACCCACCTTAACTCCCCTTATGAAGGTTACGACTAAGGTTGACATTGTAGGCGGAGATCGTCCATGCCTCCTCGGAGGCTCCGCAAGAAGTCCCAAGAGCCCCAGGCCTCTGTATTTACTCGATTGGGGAAGCCGATGGAAAATACTCCCTATGTCGATCGCCATCTTAAAATGACCAAACGAATCTTCATCCACCCCCAACACCGACTCTTGGGCGTAAAGATTTGCACTTAAGAGGGAAGTGCGTGGACGGGTCACTCAAGAGAAATATCCCCATTCACCCAGCTGCTGGAAAGTGGACCCGTCGACCTCAATGTAAGGGTGATGGGGTTAGAAACTTTTGATGGCATAACCGACCTGAAGGACCATACGGGTTACTATGAAAGCTTGATGTACGTGTTGAATTACATCGAGACCATGAAATACACTATTTGGGTTGACTGTAAAATTACATACCCGAGAATGGTTTCTATTCCCTCCTGCCTTGCAGCATCAGTTCCTGGGATGAGCTCCGAGACATCTTTATCGACAGATTCCCGGGCAATTGCCAGAGAGAGGTGCATACTATCAGTTTGATGCACATTAAACAATGAGAGGATGAGTCACTTAAAGACTATATTGAACGATTCAAGAAGGTGGTTGCTCCGATCAAAGGCCTCACAATGCAGGAAGCAATAACATACTTCACCAGAAACCTGAACTTTCATGCCAACCGCGACTTCGCGAAGGATATTTTGACCAAAAGCTCACAAAAGTTAGGCAAGGTTTACAAGATTGCCCAAGGGCATATCTCGATAGATGAAGCATTACGCGCGTTGTATCCTCGGGTAGATAGGAAGCACCATAACAGTCCTGGTACCAAGGGTCCCTCTGGCAAAGACGGGACTAATTCAGATAAAAGGAATGACAGAACCACGGGGAATGAGAAGGATACCACATGAAAGGGCGGGAACAAAAGATTACCCGCTAATTTCAATAATTTTGAAGTGAGATTATTAAGGATAAAGCCTTCTCTAGCTAGGCACCCAAAAAGGCTGAAGGCGCCCCCGAAAGACACGATTAGAGCAAAAGATGTGCCTACCATAATGATCATGTTACAAACAAGTGTTTCTCCTTAAAATACTTTTTAGAGGAACAAATCGCAAAAAGAAGCATAAACCAATGCATTAAATCAAGGTCGGCTCTCATAATAGCTAAAGGACTGCCCAAAAACCCTTTAAATCGGTATGTGGTGAACGTGGTCATAGGGGGATTCATCGCAGCTTGTGTTGAGGACGAACACACTAAGAGGGCCTTCTTGATCGACGGACATTAACTCAAAAAGGCAAAGCTAAACCCCTATAGTGTGATTACTTTCTCTGACGACGACTACCGATGCGTTAATGGAGAACTTGGATATCGCTAACCAAGACGTTATGAAGGTCTTGGTGGATAATGGGTCTTTAGTGGATATTTCGTAGTACAACGCATACAACATAATGCTTTTAGATGGGTACAAAATTGAATCATGTCGAGAACTACCTTTATATGGCTTCGGGAGTAACCCGATTCCTATTCAGGGCACCATCAGCCAGCCCGCCATTTTTGGATCCGAGCCTTGCTAGATTGGAATGATGGTCGAATTCTGTCACTTGTTGGGCCTCCTCTTACAATGCAATACTTGGACGTCCGACTCTGGCCAACTTAAGGGCCATCACTTCAATTACTAGTATGAAGATGAAATTATCAACCCTATATAGAGTAGGGAAGGTGCACACTGATCAAGATCAAGTGTTAAGGGTATGTTATAGCGTCGCGTTAAACCTTACAATGACTACCTTGGGAAAGAAGGGTGACAAAGGCAAAAGAGTTATAGCCGTTACCTAGTCAGCAATCGAAAAAGGTCTTATTGAGCTAAAACCCTTCGAGGAGAAACATTCGGACCTGAAAGTCCAACTGGCCGAAGATTTAGAGCAATTTGAGATTATGGCTGGTGATCCTTCCAAGAAGTTTAATATTGGGGTGGCGCTGCCATATCACATCAAGTGTAAGATTGTTAGCCTCCTCAGGGAATATACCGACATATTTGCCTCGACAGGCCACCCGTGCCTAGGACCTATACAAAGATATAGTATCATCACAAAACATGAGGTTTAAATCAAGAACTTGTTACACTTTTGATCTTATACAAGTTCATTATTTTTGTTTTTGTTACGCTTGTAATAGCAAAAGTTGGCTCGACTATTTTGATCTTCTAACATCCTTTTGTGAGTCGGCGCAAATGCAATATTTGTTATAGCACATATAACTAAAAGCTTTGAACTTCATATGATCAAGTGTGTGAGAATTTCTTGTAATTTGTAGGTTTCTTCTGCAATTGTATTATTCCGGTGAGCCTAAATTCAACAAAAGTTGGACGTCAAAAAATTGAAGAGAAGGTTGATGAAGGAGAGAAGAAGAAACTGAGAAGCCGTTCAAACAGGTTTACTTTATCTTCAAATTCATCATCTTCTTTATTGTCATTATCATCGCCACCCCCTGGCGCCACAACAAGAAGTGACGGAAGTAGAACTTCTCTTCCTCCCTCTTCACCATTGATTCTTGGTACTTCATCCTCGTAATCACTCGGTTATTAAAAATTCAATATTTTTGTGTTTTTTTCCTTCCCTTTATTGTATTCTTGTGTCTGTATTATGCTAACAGCTTTTTGAGATGCCTTGCATCGTTTTATTCTCTACAATCAACGTAAGGTAGTCCTCAAATTTGTATACTTGGCAATTTCAATAGTCCAAAAACAGTTCAGGCTTTTTCTGCTTTTGCAGTCATTTTTTCTTGAAGTACAAATAAAATAAAATAAATACTCGGTTGTCTACATTTCATGATGACTACCTCTCAAATTATTCTACGTCCTTGAAAGAATAACTATGGATCCATAATATTTAAATATTATATATATTTTAATTTTTAAAAATTAAAATATTACGTGAGTTATTAAAAAATAAAATATGATATTAAAATTCGTATTATATTTTATTTTTTAATAATTAAAATAAATATACCTAACATACCCCCTTTAGCGACGGACCCGGCGACGGTTTGGTCCGTCGCCATAGGTTCGTCCGTCTCTAAATGTTTTAGAGACGGATTTTGTTGTCTGTCTCTAAAACATTTAGCGACGAACGAACCTATGGCGACGGACCAAACCGTCGGCGGGTCCGTCGCTAAAGGGAGTATGTTAGGTATGTTGTTTAAGAGTGTATGTTCCGGAATGGTCCTCTCTCTCTCTCTCTCTCTCTATATATATATATATATATATATATATATATATATAGATTTATCTTCGTAAAGATCAAATTCCCGTGTGTATTTTTTATTGTATTCCCCTTAAAAACTAGATATCAAGGACTTCAAATCTTCTATCTTTATTTATAATTACTTTTTTTAAGTAAATAAAAATTACATGACACCAATATAATATGAACTACGTGATGGAATATGAACAGTTACTTTGTATAAATTCCAATAATGACAGGTGTCACAGGGTCTACAAAACGACACTTATTTTTTTGCGTCAATTACACTACTTGTGATGCACTGGTTCCCCTCAAATCAGTTAATAATCGTTCACACACAAACAACACACGCCTGTATGCAAAACACACTGTATAACAAGCAACACACGCACACAAAGCCACACGATTTACAGGACAACGTCCCAACTTTTTATTACTCACAATATAATGATTACACTATTGGTTAGGGCTTGTAGTCTCGCACTTGTTCAGTGCCAATACAAGCCCAACACATCTAGATAGGTCTGCAGTTGACATCCCCAACTACTAGGATTCCTTTGGCCAATGGTGTTGCAGCATTCAAACCAACAACTGCTCTGCAATTGTCCACTAAGCAACTGCATGCAGAGTGTTTTCCCCATATTCAGCATATGCAGCACAAAACGCTCAGCAATGTGGTAGTGGTTAGCTGAGCCACCAAACTGCCTATAACCGCCAACAACTGCTCATCAGCATGGAACATGATCCAACCAGCCAACCCACTAACCAGACCAACGAAGTTAGCCCACATTCTTTAGTCTTTGGCCCACGAACTTGCCCAACATGTATCTGATACTCTATCCATCCAGCCCACACGAGAATCCAACTTAGCCCAACACTTGCCCAAGGTGTTGCACAACGAACATAGCCCACACAACATTGTTCTTGCCCAATTCATGAATAGGTCTTTGATCCAATCCAAGCAACTAAACCGTATCCTAGCATTGTTGTTAAGGGAGCCCAACAATGTCCCGACGTTCCCCATGCATAGACCATAACAGCCTGCCCATAGTCTGGGTGACCTTCACGGACCACCCATCCCCTATTGTAGCACTTATAAAAATTTTCAATCTGTCACTAACAAACGCCAGCTCTTTTTGAACAATCATAGTGTATATCCTATGGGTATACTAGTTTAGCCAAACGACTTAACAATCCACCGAGTGTCAAGTTAACCTTGCCCACGTTGACTGAGTGACAAGGTTTATCCTTGACATACTGTTTGACCAGTCCGCATGCCTAGTTAGTGTCAACCCACTAAGAGGTTAACAACAGGCTATAATTAACAAGAAAATAAAAACTTGTGGGATAGAAAAGTTATATGGGAATAGAACCAAACCAAAATCCATCAAATATAATTGGAATAAGTCTACACACATAACAATTAAATATTAAATTAAATATTATATTTATTTATACTATTAAAAAATAAAACATGATATAAATTTTAATAATATATTCTATTTAATAATATAAATAAATATAATATTTAATTATTATACATTTATATTTATTCATATAATTGGGGCTTAATTGGTAACTAGAAGTCAAACCAAACCAAACCAAACCGCAAAAAATACTTGTAATGACCCACAAATCAAATCAATCTAAAAAAGAAACTCAGTTTCATTCACATTGATGAAGAAGGAGCAAAGCACTGGGAAACATCTATAACATTTATCTGCACCAGGCAAGAGTTATACAAACATATACCATGAAACTGATTAAAAAAATAAAAATATATACAAGGGGAAAAAGGAAACAGGATAATCGGCTGTCAGCATCAAGTCAATTACACTTGGCTATGCTAAGCTTTGGCAACCACCTCCGTAAACATAACCTTACAAACTACTCTTAAAAGGCAAAAGGAAGTTTGTGTTCTCCTATTTTAAAGGGGAGGAGATATTTTGTTCTATATTTACTACTTCTAAATTCATTGAGAATTTATTATATACTAATGATGATATGATAATAAATTTAAAGATATTATATAATTTAATATTATCATAAAAAGAAAATGATATTAAATTTTTTGATTATTATTATCTATATTTATATTTATATTATTAAGGGAGAGTAGAAAATATTACTATCATCTCGAGGTTATGTCATTACTTTCTCTGTCTCAAGGTAAAAGGTCTGGTTGATTTTTACGTATATTAAGAAAATGATAAAATTATTTATATTTAAATTATTATTTAAGTACATAATTTTCTTCATATATCTAACTTGTAATTCGGGTTTGAATTGGATTCGCCTACCAAAACCTTGGGCTATTGAAGTAATATTGAAAAGTAGCCAAGTCATGGGCCAACTTTAAAACAGGCCCTGTACGGGCCTTAGAGTCTGACCGAAACTTACAGATATTAGACTTAATCGGATATATTTTTTTTTAAATCTTTTTTTCTCTTTCTTTGTTGAACTGACAAGCGACAAAAATGAAGATAAAGTGAGTTAATTTCTTCGTTCTCCAATTTTAATATACTATCCAAATCTTCAAAATGTTTGGGTTTAGAAATTTCATATTATAGGTTTTAAGAGACTTCACTTAATTAAATTTTTATAGAAATATCAAATACGTGATAATAACTTTAGTCATACATGATACAATCTTAAAGAGTATTATTATGATGACAAAAAGAATTTTATAAAACATGACATGCTAAATGATGCGAGAAAATGTAATTAGTTGATAATTGATGACAAAAAATTGTTACAAAATGAATTACCGACTAATTGCGTTTTGCCACATTATTGTATAAATTATTTTTTGAAAGATTCTTTTATTATCATAACAATACTCACTCAAATATGGATAATTGATCATTAACTAAGATCTTAAAATGGGAAACCGTATAAAACTATAAATGAAACACACTAATATTGTGTGTGGATTGAAAAAATAAAATAAATGAATAAATATAATGATTTTAAGGTATTTCAAATATATGTTTGATTGTTAGTGAGGGTGAGTGATATAATATGATGATAAAATTATTATATGTATCAATTTTAACGCAGTAAATTTTATTTCATTACCTCTCACATACAATAAAAATTAAAGGAATTGAATGACTTCTTATTTCATTGGAATGGTTTATTCTCATCTAATATATTTTTTTATTATATATTTTTTTCATTTCATTCTTTTAATTTAAATATAGCATAAATTACTGTGATCTGAGATTGACTAGTCAAAGAAAGAAGGATAAGGGTAAAAAATACACCCAAAAAAAGGGGGAAAAAACTGAAGAAGAAGAAGAAGAAGAGAAAAATGTAGAGGTTCTATATTTATTAAATTGGGCGTGAAAGATACTATCATAGATTGATTCTATCAAAATCCCAACTGCTACAATAAAATAATAATAGAAATGAAATTAAAATATACTCCTACTATTATGTTCAGACTCCAATTCGCACATCCGATGGTGGAAAAAGAAGAAGCATTACAACATTAAAATTACGCAAGTTGCGACGAAAAGTCATCATGAAAATGTGTGCTCGAATTAACTACCACTACTTTTATTGTGTTTATAAAAAGCTGAAAATTTAATCACCTCTACAACTGTTGATACTTGATAAGGGCCGCATGTAGCCCTTAGAAGTTGAAAGGCCATGTGGTATTAAAATAAAATTATTACCCACTACTTGCCCATCCGAGTTGAGCTAGTGTTGAGATTGTTTAAAAATTATTCTTAATAATTTTAATTATTATTTTTGTTTGTAATTAATTTTAAAAAGGTAATTTGTATTTGATAAATAAAAAGTGTTAAAACTAATAAAAAGTAAAAAATGTTTGGTATAAAAAATTTTGTTAATCACTTATTTTAAGTGTAAATTATTAAAAAATAATATTTTAAATAGTAAATATGAGTAATTTACTAAATTAAATAGGATAGATTAATAATATATTTTGTCAAGTCTGATGATTAGATTTAGTAATAATCAGAAGCTCTAAATTGGAGCATCTAATTATTTTCATAAAAAGTGAGTATAAACAGTTTTAAAATCAATTTATCAAACACTTATTTTTTCTTAAAATTAATCACAAGTAGGTTTGACTGCTTATAAAAGATCTCAAACACTAGGCCCCGAGTTAAATTTAACTTGCTACTTTCATATAAATATTTTTTCTCAAGCCTCCGTCAATAAAATTTCACAAGTAAATACACAACTATAACTATAATATTAATAAATTCACATTAACATTGAAACAAACTTTAGATAAAAGAGACTTTATTTTTTAAGATTGAAGTAGTTTTTATTTATTTATTTAGCAATGAGTGCTATTATCCCATGTGTTAAAACTTAATAAACCAATTGTTCCATGAGTCTCAGTTTTAGTGTGATATGGAATTATACAATTCATTTATGATTTATGCCCCTGTCCCTGCTATCTTTAATGAAACGGATTCATCACGTTCTAAGATATGCCAATTTGATTTTAAGTTTCGGTTCCATAAAATTAATTAATCTTGATTTAATGATTTTAGTACTACTACATTGTCAACCCTGCAAGAGGACCGACTCCTGTCCGTCTGAATCGGTACTGTTCCAAGGGCATTGCATTGACCGGCCAGCATTAATTAATTTATATTAATACTTGCACATTAAGCCTAGACTAAGACGGGGCATGTTACTGCTAGTTTAAAACATGTTCCGTCCCCATCCAGAAGTTCAACATAATGTGTTTTTCGATATTCACATACTTCTTCCAATCAACAAGATCATTATTTACTTTGTTTAATTTTAATACTACAATTTTTACCCCTTTGTGGCCAAAGTTTTAGTTTTAATTGAACTGAAAAATACTAATATTTTGTTGTTACATCGAAACATAATATAAATATTGATTAATCTATAATTAGCATTGAACTTGATAAAAAGAAAAAGTGTTGAAACATTCAATTTAAACGAATTGATATTAAGCGGAGAAGGTTCTAAAACAATTTGGTTGCCTATTGCATAATGTAACTTATAACCTCAACTCAGGAACACTTAACATGCAGCAGATGTCCATATCTATCAATGTATCTATCTACCTATATATATATATATATATATATATTTGTCACCGGATAGAGATTGGTTCAGTACATATGCTAGCTGATTTACATAGACATTGTCTTGTCTTGACCTTACAGTGCGGCATATGGGCAGGTATGCTATGTTTAGAAAGTCTGACGTGAGCCATGTACTGGTTAAGAGATGTTTGATTGAAACTTAATGAATTTGAATGGTTGAATCGGTCAGTTATTCAGTGTATTTGTTTAAAATTAAATGGCAGAATCGATTAAATTTTTTGACTGAATGACTAAGTCTAATTTTTTTGGTTGAATGATTAAGTCTCGGCTGAATGAAGTAAAAAAAATTAAATATTATATTAAGTAATATTAAATAAATTTACAACAATTTTGAATTTTTTTAAAGGGATAAAATAGTAAATATATGTTATTCAGATGTTTCAGACATATTACTTATCAAATAATTTTTTTCATTCAGCATTCAAAAATCTACTTCATTTAACTCATTCAGATTACTTAAGTATTCAAAACTATTTTTCATTCAATTTTTATCAAATACTCCCTTAATGTCCACATGCAAATTGCTACTATCGCAGCATATATATATAAAACCTTCTGTATTCTATACAAAAATTACTTGCCAAGTAACTTTAATATTAAGAAAAATACGTACATTTCACCTAGCCATCCGTTAACAGCATCATCATAAACTAAATAATCCTACATATGATCAATTCACATAGACTTAAATAATTTATTTTAAAGAATAATAGTAGTAATATCCTACTCTATGAAAGCTGGGAGAGGTTATTAAGTAAAAAGAAAGAAAGGAAAAAAAAAGGACCTCGTGGGCCCATCTCTGCATTTATTACCAGTTGAAGGCCGAAAAGAGCGCTTTCAAAAGGCCCCTCAAGTCTATGACACTCCACTCCCATTCCCTCCTCTCCATTAAAAATCCCCTATCAGAGACAAACCGCAAGCACTTTGACCAATTGCCCTCCCATCCACTTTGCTCTGCTTTACCAACATGGTAAGACCTCAACAAAGATACAGGGGAGTTCGCCAGAGGCAATGGGGTTCTTGGGTCTCCGAAATTCGCCACCCTCTTCTGTAATTTCCCTATATATTAATTCCAACTAGATCTCTTTTTCTTTCACTAGGAACACAAACTGTTTGATATTTTTTCGCTTAATAATTCAAGGAATCATTTCTCAATTTTCAGGAAGACAAGAATATGGCTTGGAACGTTCGAGACAGCGGAGGATGCAGCACGGGCATACGACGAAGCAGCGAGGCTCATGTGCGGCCCAAGAGCTGGCACCAACTTCGCCTACAATGCCGACTCCTCCTCTCAGCCTTCTTCAACCAGGTTTCTCTCCGCCTCTCTAACAGCTAAACTACAAAGATGTCACATGGCATCTCTCCAGATGGCCGCAAAACCTGTCAGCAGAGGGGCTCAAGAACCTCAATCTCCTTCTGCCGGGGGAAAAAGCATTGCCAGTAGGGTTGATCCTAATGAGGCTACTCGAGGGGAAAGTGGCCAACAGTTCAACTCTCTTGAAGATGATCATATAGAACAAATGATACAAGAATTGCTTGATTATGGCTCTGTTGAGCTTTGTTCTGTTATGGATTGCTAGATTTATCAAATATAATTAATGTAGTAATACTACTCTTATATATAGATAATGCCACCTTTAATTTTCCCTTTTTACTTCTTGTTCCAAGTAAATTGTCCAGTAAGCAGTGGCTAATGCTTGTATCTTCGGGCATTTTACAAAATATAAGATCAAACTTGAATTTTTAAAGCTAATTTGAGATATTTTTAAATTTCAAAGATTGGATTCATTTACTTTTGACACCAATAGGACTAGTGGCTAGTAGTATTTTTTTTATATAGATAATTTATATAATTGCATAGTCTAAATTTAAATGGATGAACACACATTAATTTTAAATATTAAAATATTTTAAATTAACTTTAAAATGAAAGTTGATCTTATATTTTGAATACAGAGGGAATACTGTATTACTATATACTATGTGCTTATGAAGCCTTTTTGGAAGATTGAACATGCAAGGGGCAGTGGTTGTATTAGGGGTTTCAGTTGTTGGTTAATGTCCATTAGTGTCATGGTTCTGATCTTGTGGTCACCATTTGAAAAATAATCAGTATTAAGTAATTAGATGTATCTAGACATTTTGCATTAATTGTTGTATAGTAGTACTGTACAACTTATCAATGTTTGTCTAGTTGTATCTAGACAGTTTTTCTAATTGTATTTAAAACATTACCTAATTGATTATTTATTTGTTGAAGCACATTGCCCATCAAAGTGATGATTTGGTTTGCATTTAGACTGGTCAGATCATTTGGTTGTAAATGGATGCAAACAAGTGAAAGATCTAGTGGATTAAATGTAGTTGATCAGTGTGAACAAGGTTTGGGAATGTTGAGCTAATGATATTTGTATCCTCTGTCAAGACTGTCAATAAGACATTTTTATTTGCATGGTACTAGACCAGAGTCTCCCTTTTCCTTCCCAAAGTTGTACTTTTTGACCCACATACTCATTTCGGATCCACGCCTTCTCATCTTTTCTAAGACCTCCTAATCAGATATTCTTTACAATATTTTGTTGATCATTAGCATGGAATGGAATCTGCATCTATTGAAAAGCATACCAAGTCGGAGACTCGATCGGAGAATGTACATGCCTTTCTGTGGGTCGGGTCGGGGGAGAAATTATACAATACTTGTCTCTCTTCTGATCGACTCATGACTCCTCAGTTATTGTCATAATCAATAACCTATTTTTCATGTTACACTTTAGAGTCGCACAACTACACAAGTGTTAAATAGTCTCACAATCCCAAACCGAATGTCGTATTTCAAAACTCAGTGGCCTCAGTTTTTAGACTTCAAAGTTATAGTTTAGATGTTAAAGAATGATTAAGAGCTTTTTTTTTAATCATTATACCTCTAATATTTGAACATTTACAAATTTGTACTGTGTTGTCCTTGTCGCTAGAAGTCGGTACTCAATACTTCAAATGTTGCATGTTTTTGTAATATTGTCCTTTTCGGGTCTAAAGCCTAATTCTATGGCGTTTGTAATTCATATTTTTGTGTGGGTTCTGGGAGTAGATGACTAACTAGTCGATACCGGCAAATTGATGTTGTCCCCCATGCACAACCATTCAAAACTAAAGTCTGATCAAGTCTCAATTCTGTTTATGATAAGAAGTTTCATAATTTTGCTGTGCTTTATATTTACCTAACCTGAATAGATGATTACATATTGTGTAGTTTGCTAGCTACTGAGAGTGTTTTAAGTGATGATCTTCATCTTATAGTTGTTGGACTTCCTCTGTATTACAAAAAGAATCTCACGTATAAATAAAATTTGTTTTACAAGAGAATTTCTTATCTATTTATTATTATCGACGTGATGGTATAAAATAATTTCTTCAAATATAACAACACAATTTTATCTTTATATCATTATTGTTTGAGTCTAATAATACACAATCACATTAAGAATATTCGATTATATATGTTTATTTGAAATTATTTATTAATTTAAAAAATTAACTTATTAAATTTATGATCCATTAAAATATATATATATTATAAAAAAAAAAATTATATTTTGATATAGACTTTTACTATCAATAAACAAATCAATGTGAAAAGTGAAAATTACAAGAAATAATATGGAAAAATTAACCCTAGCCTTCAAGTTGTTTAAGAGAAAAAGCAGTCCAAATTAATAATTGCTCGTGGAATCCCGTGTCCAAATGTTGCGGGGCAACAATCATCAGCCATGCATTTAGGTTCATCATAGCCTTGCCATGCATTTAGGTTCATCATAGCCTTGCCATGCATTTAGGTTCTATTAAGTAATTATTTACCTACGAGTAATTAATTTATACAAATATCAAAATTTGCTTCCCCCCCTTTATAGCAGTGGATGGATCAGTTGCGTGCCACCTCCCAAGGCTATATATATATATATAGTCATGCAGAGTAATAGCCTAAAAAAAGCATTCATCCAATGACAAAATTAAGCTATATTAATTATGTAGGAGTAATTGTATATATGGATTTAATAGGCATGCAGTTGGCAAAGTTAGTTAAATATTTTCCATTCTGTATAATGCCTATTTTGTTGTAAATTACGAATTTTTATTTTATTTTTTTTACATGAACTACGGCTAATGAATACATTCTTCACGTTTATTGACCTTTTTATTCTCATCCTTTCCCCATCCCTAGCTCACATGCATATGCGACCATGTTATTGCTACCCAAAATTGCGTAGCGTGCCCCAATAATTTATAATAACTGTTTTAAAATATAAAATTATTATTAACTTTTAAAATTAATTAAAATATTTTAAATTTTAAAAAATAAATAATTCAGTTAAATTACCAAATAATAAATTATATATCAAACAGTCTAAAAGACAAAAATATATTAAAACTGTAATTTATATCAAAAGATGAAATGATTACAAGAAAAGAACTGAAATAGTTATTATTTCAAAAAAAAAAATTAAGAAAAAAATGCCAATTATAACAACAGAGCTAGCGGATACCATATAAACTTCTAGAATACAATAATATTTCCAAAATGATACTAATAATAAATTTTATAATTAATAATATTTTTTGTATAATTTACAAATTTTATCATATATAAACTAAAATTAAATAAATATATATTAAATTTAAATGTGAAAGGTCTCCAATTACTTTTAAAAAATTAATAGTATTATACTTACTTTGTGCTAGGATAAAAGTTTTGATTGACTTTAAGAAAGAGAATAAAATGACAAAATTATTTGTATTTAAATACTTATTTAATTATATAATTTTTTACATATGATTAGTGATACTTCATAAATATGCGTAAAAAATAAAAATATAACAATTAATACTGAAGGTAATAGATAAATTATTTAAAAAATAAATTATTTAAAATAAGTAGATATTTAATTTAAAATTATTTTTAAAAAAAAATATTTTAAGACGGAAGGGAAGGAGTATTTTCAAATTGGAGATAAAATAAGCACGTGGATTGTAGGTTTAGCATGCATAATGTTATGTTAGATATCCATACGGGAGCGCGGGTCTCCCATATTGATGCATGCTCTCATGCACATGGGATCATATTTAACACTCTTTTCTTCTTAATAAATTAGGACGACTGACCCAATTAGAAATTTAGATATATATATATATATATATATATATATATATATATATATATATATATATATATATATATATATATATGTGTGTGTGTGTGTGTGTGTGTGTGTGTGTGTGTGAGATCATATTTAACACTCTTTTCTTCTTAATAAATTAGGACGACTGACCCAATTAGAAATTTATATATATATATATATATATATATATATATATATATATATACTGTGCTGCTGTGCACATTGAAACAAGACTGTTGCCATTCTCATGCACATGCTTTCGGCAAGGGAATTAAGGACAATTAATAAATTTGGTTCTGATGTCTAAGCTTTTTCATGGCCCAGTTTAAAGTGTGTTTTGTTTCAGCCCACTTAGGCTATATGAACTAGTCTCTTCTACAAGCGAATAAATGGACTGATATCGGCCCGACTCTGAAACAAACATGTGTAAATTCCGTACTAGTTCCGTAATTACCAAATTTTAACAAAATTCAAGTACATAGTAGTACCATATCATAATCCTCAGCTAATGATATATAAATATTATTCATTCATTCTTTATAAACATTATCTGAGTTTATTTGATGTCATAAATTATAAATTAACCAAAGCCGTGTAAAATTAGGTGTATGTGAAAAAAAAATCATTCGTATTACCAATAATAATTCTTTGAATTGAATAAGATTTCACAAAAAATAAAAAATAAAAATGGTGCTATTATTGTACCCCCCCCCCCCCCCCCCCCCCCCATTATTTTATTTTAAAGACAAGAAAGACCCTTCACCTGAATAGTGTAATCCTTCCTCAGTTGGCCCCATTGACACGTAAGCAAGAGAGAGAGAGAGAGAGAGGTGGCAGGGGTTTGAGGGTAGCAAAAAGAAAGGAAGGGAAAATAAGGCGAATGACCGGGACTACTGAGGTTACAAGACTCCCGCTCGTTCGTTCGTTGAGTTTTGGGCGAGAGGAATCCAAGTCCGTTATAAAAGAAAGGCCCACAACTCAACTCATTTTCCGTAATCTTACTACTACTAATGCTGCTGCTGCTGCTGCTGCTTATTATATACCACCCATACATACATGCATGTTCTATATAGAGAATTAGCCAGCTGCTAGGTCGTAATGAGCCAATACTCGTACAATACTCTTCATGTCTTCTTCTTCTTCCTCTTTTAATTAACTTCTACCTTTTTACAGTGCGAGAGACTATATATACATATATCTATACATATAGAGAGACTGTGTGTGAAAATGGCAGAGAATAAAGGAATCAGCTTGGAAGAGATCAAGAAGGAGAGCGTAGATTTGGTATTCTCTCTTTATTAATTTCTTATTCGGCTTTGATTTTGTTTACAATCCTTAATCTTCTTAAATGTCCAATACCTACTTGCTAAATTGATATAATGCATATATTCGTGATTAACTTCACACGTACGATCCCATAATTGAACTGCCCTCGTAAAATTTAATGAAAAAATGCCATCATTGCGTTATCTTGTCTGACATATTTTAGCTAATATATATATATATATATACAGTGGCAAAATCAGATTGTTTGTTTAGTTGGGTCAAAAATTTTATATGATTATAAATAATTTAGTGGGGGGTTCGGAGGTAGCGCCTCCAAGCCAATTTTTTTGAATAATTTTATATTTTCTAATTGTATATATAAAATATATATTTGATTATAATAATTGTTAACTCTATATATATTTATATGCATGTATATATATATATATATACTCTATTGACAATAGAAACTTAATAATCTATCAGAAACGTAGTAAAATTAATTTATTTAATACCCCCTTTCTTTCAAAAAACAGGAAAGCATACCGGTTGAAGAAGTATTCGAACAGTTGAAATGTACAAGGCAAGGACTGACTAGTGAGGAAGGACAACACAGACTCCAAATCTTTGGTCCAAACAAGCTAGAGGAGAAGAAGGCAACTTGAATCCTTTTTTCTTTTGTCTTCCATTTTAATTCTTCCTTCTTTTGCTTCTATTTATCTTTCAGGAAAACACCTGATCCTTGATTTACAAAACTGCAACAGGAAAGTAAATTACTTAAATTCTTGGGGTTTATGTGGAATCCTCTGTCATGGGTTATGGAGATTGCTGCCATCATGGCCATTGCTTTGGCAAATGGAGGGGTACTGCATGCTCTCTCTCTCGCTCACTCTTTCACACATACACACAAAAAAACACAGTTCTATTGACCTTCAATGAACAACTGCAGGGTCGGCCTCCAGATTGGCAAGATTTTGTTGGTATATCGGTATTGCTTGTCATCAACTCCACTATAAGCTTTGTTGAAGAAAACAACGCAGGCAATGCTGCACAAGCACTAATGGCAAGTCTTGCACCCAAAACAAAGGTACTTAATTCACTATCAAAATAATCTGATTACAGAAATACGTTCGTGAAAATTGCAGGATAAAAGAGTTAATGTCCCCAACTACAAAGCAGAATTCTTGATGATATGATTGTGTTTTCATGTTGACTGTTTAAGGTCTTGAGAGATACTAGATGGACTGAGCAGGACGCGTCAATACTTGTTCCTGGAGATGTAATCAGTATTAAGTTGGGGGACATAATACCAGCTGATGCTCGTCTCCTGGAGGGCGACGCGCTGAAGATTGACCAATCTGCCCTCACTGGAGAGTGCTTACCTGTAACTAAGAACCCGGGTGATGAAATATTTTCAGGTTCAACCTGCAAACAAGGAGAGATTGAGGCAGTCGTAATTGCCACCGGTGTCCACACATTCTTTGGAAAGGCTGCTCACCTAGTGGACAGCACCAATAATGTGGGCCACTTCCAAAAGGTATGATACCGATGTTACTGACCATTATCATATTTTGCGAATTGTATCCTAGGTTAATATGAAGTTTAGGTTATATATTGTAACAGTGTTGTGACAAATAAATTGCAAAAAAACCTCAACAACTGTTAGCCAGTGTTAGGTCTTGAAAAACTCGTATCAGCTACAAGAAGATGCGTCTTGAGAATAACTCTGATTTAAAAAAAAAATTAATAGTATATCTTATCAAAGAATGGTACAAGACAAACTTTCTCTACACGGAAGGTAGAAGGATTGCAGCCACGTTAAAAAGGATGGCATAATGCAATACTGTAACTACATTATGTTACTTACTGGAAGAGGTGACATAGTAGCTCTGGAATTAGATTCATAGCTTGTTATTTTCTTATTGTTTCTCGCTAAATCAAACTAGCACCAATGGAATTTCTGTACTTTCATTAGGTGTTGACAGCAATTGGTAACTTCTGTATATGCTCCATTGCGGTGGGGATCATAATCGAAGTAGTGGTGATGTATCCTATTCAGAACCGCAAGTACAGGGATGGAATTGATAATCTGTTGGTTCTTCTCATTGGAGGCATTCCAATTGCCATGCCTACAGTGTTATCAGTGACAATGGCTATTGGATCTCACAAATTGTCAGAGCAAGGTGCTATAACCAAGAGGATGACAGCTATTGAGGAGCTGGCTGGGATGGATGTTCTTTGCAGCGACAAGACCGGGACTCTAACCCTCAACAAGCTTACAGTAGACAAAGCCCTAATTGAGGTACATTGGTGATTTAATATTAATTTTATATAGACAGTTACTAAATAACGCTTGCACACACGATAAATATATAAATGCTGTTGATGGAAAAAATAAGAAAAATTATAATGATGGATATAAACAATTAAGTTAAATGGTACAAAAATATCTATATTTTTGATTCTGCAAATCTACTAATCAGTAAAGTGATGATATGTTGCTTCAGGTCTTTACAAGGGACATGGACAGGGACACTGTAATGCTTTTAGGGGCTAGGGCTTCTAGGGTGGAGAATCAGGACGCCATAGATGCTTGTATTGTTGGAATGTTGGCTGATCCTAAGGAGGTAATTATAAGTTCTGTTAGTTCAGAGCACTTTTAGGTTTTTGTAGGAAGTCAGATAACTGAGATACTAATCAATATAATGAGCTCAGCTCTTTAGTTAGCATTCATGCACATACACGTACGTATAAACCACCATGAGGCAACATGAGCACTAAAGCTTCAGGCCTCCTGTGATGCTAACATCCAAGCTTAGAAAGAACCTCAAGCATCACCGTTATCATTACCCAATGTAACATAAACCACCTAATCTTTATATTTTAAATTATTCTAAGCTATGGTGTATAAACTGCACATATCCTCAACATGTATATGTAGTGCTTAGATTACATGCTCGTGATTCTAACAATTATTGGATTTTTATCTAGACATGCAACTTGTGGATGTAAGATGTCAAAGACGCCTCTAAAAGCTGTAAAACTTTGGGATATAATTTCATGGTGTAATGAAGGAAATAAATGGAAAAATTTGAGTAAACAAGAGGACTTTCTCTCATTGTTTTCCCCTGAAGAGTGGAAAGATAGTGAGGTCTATATGAAATATTTTTTTATATGAACTTTGTGGATTTTTGTTTCGTTATCTTTTCCTATTTCAGTACAATTTAACTTGGATTATTGATGAGGTCAGCGTATCTCTACAAATTTTGGCCGCTGCTTGATTCATTAGGGACTAATATTTGCAATGGATCTTTTTGCCGTTTAGCTGTAAATTGCAGGACTTTCTTATTATGCTCGTACATTTAACGCAAAAAAAAAAAAAGGAAAAGAAAAAAAATACATGTTACATGATATTCACTGCATCCTTTTCTCACAGAATCAGTATCAAAGCCAAACAAATTTTATTTTTTTATTTTCTATATTTCCCAAAAGGTGGTGAAAGCGTTCAATAAATACCAACTACTTTAATTAGGATAAACATTCGCAAACTTAATTGTACTGCTATCTTTGATGGACGTGCAGGCCAGAGCACGGATCAATGAGATTCATTTCCTGCCTTTTAACCCAGTGGAGAAGCGCACAGCCATAACATACTCCGACTCCAACGGAAATTGGCACCGAGTTAGCAAAGGTGCACCTGAGCAGGTATCTTATATATATTCCTGAAAATACTGAGAAAACATTTATTTCTTCACCTTTAATCAATATGTTATGTGCTTTATTATTCTTCACCAGCATTGAAGTTTCTTATGTGCTTATCTATCTAAAACTTTGCTAGATTATTGAACTTTGCAACCTTAAGGATGATGTTAAGAAGAGAGCTCATGACATCATCGATAAGTTTGCTGAGCGTGGTCTTCGCTCTCTGGCTGTTGCTGAACAGGTGAGTTTAATTATATTGTATTTTTCATTTGTTGAATTAATTGATCAATTGATTAAAGAATTTGGGCTTTAGATGATAGAAGTGTAGAACTGACACTTTCCTGATCTTGTGCTATTCTTTCTTCTTGGTTGCAGGCAGTGCCAGAGAAGACCAAGGAAAGTCCAGGAGGGCCATGGGTATTTGTGGGTCTCTTGCCACTTTTTGATCCTCCAAGGCATGATAGTGCAGAAACCATTCGACGTGCCCTCAACCTTGGTGTCAATGTTAAGATGATCACTGGAGACCAGCTAGCTATTGGCAAGGAGACTGGTCGAAGGCTTGGCATGGGAACCAATATGTATCCCTCATCTTCGCTCCTTGGCCAGCACAAAGACGAATCTATCGCTCATCTCCCTGTTGAGGAGCTGATAGAGAAAGCTGATGGTTTTGCTGGTGTCTTCCCTGGTAAGGAGCTATATATTTAAAAATTAAAAATTTCATCTATCATATCTCTTGGGTTTTTTATTTAATTTTTGGTTATTCAATTAATTTAGTTTGAACTCCTGCAATATTTTCCAAAAAAATTTACTGACTACAAGGGGTGGAATCCAGAGCACAAGTATGAGATTGTGAAGAAGCTACAAGAGAGAAAGCACATATGCGGGATGACAGGAGATGGTGTTAATGATGCCCCAGCTTTAAAGAAGGCAGACATTGGTATTGCGGTGGCTGATGCAACTGATGCAGCCCGGGGTGCATCTGACATAGTCCTGACTGAGCCTGGACTAAGTGTGATTATTAGTGCAGTTTTGACTAGCAGAGCCATCTTTCAAAGGATGAAGAACTACACCATCTATGCTGTGTCCATCACAATTCGTATTGTGCTAGGTTTCATGCTGATAGCACTTATCTGGAAGTTTGATTTCTCGCCTTTCATGGTTCTGATAATTGCCATTCTGAATGATGGAACCATTATGACCATTTCTAAAGATAAGGTGAAGCCGTCCCCCATGCCCGACTCATGGAAGCTCAAGGAGATTTTTGCCACTGGCGTTGTTCTCGGAGCTTACTTAGCTATGATGACTGTTATTTTCTTCTGGGCAGCTCATGATTCAGACTTCTTCTCTGTAAGACGAAAAAGTGTCTGCTCAATAACTGTGTAGACTTTTATTATTGTGTTCACTATATTTCTCATCCTATTCCAAATTTACTCTTGATTGTTATTATGACTTTGGCAGGACAAGTTTGGTGTAAGATCAATCAGGGAGAGTCCTTACGAGCTTACAGCAGCTCTTTACCTCCAAGTCAGTATTGTGAGTCAGGCACTAATCTTTGTCACTCGGTCCCGGAGCTGGTCCTTCGTTGAACGCCCTGGTTTACTACTTGTGACTGCATTTGTAATTGCACAACTGGTGAGTTATTATGGGAAGTTCAATTTGCTGACAGCATTTCCTAATCATGCTGTTGTAAATTAATCACATACTCTGTGATCAAATTTTACTTTATAATATTTTTTAATCCAGCTGGCCACATTGATTGCCGTCTATGCAAGTTGGGGCTTTGCTAGGATCGATGGAATTGGGTGGGGATGGGCCGGTGTTATTTGGCTTTACAGTATCGTTTTCTACATCCCACTGGATGTTTTTAAGTTTATCATCCGATATGCATTGAGTGGAAAGGGCTGGAATAATCTGCTCCAAAATAAGGTATTTTCGTTCGCTGTAAGGACTTTTATGTTACGTTTAGATTAAAGGAATAAAATTGGTGAACGAATGGAATAGATGAAGGAATGAAATAGAAAATGGAATGATTCATTCTATTCCTGACTAGAATGAGTCATTCTATACCATCTCTCAAGGAATAAAATTCACAAATTTGGCAGGAATAAGAATGGTTCATTCCATTTCAATGGAACAACTAAACAATTTTTTTTATTCTATAGGAATGAGTCATTCCATTTACCTTGATTTCTGCGATCCAAACGTAGCATTATGGTTTATATGAAAGGAGGAGTAATAGTTTTCTCCATGATGTTGATCTATTACTTTGTTTTCTCTAATGGAAATTATCCAGACTGCTTTCACAACCAAAAAAGATTACGGTCGGGGAGAAAGGGAGGCTCAATGGGCTCTGGCTCAACGCACCCTCCATGGACTTCAGCCCCCAAATACTTCAGAGCTCTTCAACGATAAGAACAATTACAGGGAGCTATCTGAAATTGCTGAACAGGCCAAGAGACGTGCTGAAGTTGCTAGGTAATTTCCATGGAGATCATTTATTTTGTAGTAATAATTCATAATATTTGTTTTTTATCATAGTAAACATAACTAATTTAATTTGTTTGTTGGCACAGGCTAAGGGAACTTCATACACTCAAGGGCCATGTCGAATCAGTGGTGAAGCTGAAGGGTCTTGACCTGGAGGGCATTCAGCAGCACTACACTGTTTAAAAGAGCAAGAAGACAACAGTGAGTACTTGTGATATGGCAAATGATGTTGGAAAACAGAACAGAGAAATAAGAAATGGCTACTACTATTTTTCTCCTTTTATAAATCTTTCTTTCATTAAAGATGATGATGAAAGGGTTAGAATAATCCAACATACGAGATCCATGGCTGTCAGTCAATCCGAAGTTGGAAAATAGAATAAATTATAGGACTAGAGTTTAGTGGGTTCTGTTTCTAATTATGAAGTATTACTACTTTGTTTTGCTCTGTTTCTTGTATTTGGAGTTGCTTCAAGAGCATTACTAGAATTAAGCACATGAAATGTTTACTACTAATTGCCGCTAATAACAAATCTGACAAGCAATGTAAAAGTTTGCATACTCTTTCTATGCTTGATATAACTATGCAAAGCAGTCACAATGCAAAACCCCCATGAATTATAAAATTAATCACATCAATAAAGCTCTTCCCATCAATACCGTCAACATTGACTGTAACCAAATGAAATCATAATTATCACAATTTCAGAACGATGGAATGTCAATCCTTCTCTGTACTATTAAAAACCAATATAACATGCATGTTTAAATTTATGTATTCGTGAAGCTAGTGAAATCAGAGGCCTATTACTTCATTCATTCTTCACAGATGCTTTCTAGACCTGGTTGCCATTGATCAAGAGATATGAGTCTCTCGTGAGATCTTGTCTTGATGCCGATATCGCTAATATTCCTCTTTCTAGACGTATCTGTCTCAGTAGATTTGGAGTTGCTTATCAATCTTGTGAATTCCCTGCTCGAGTCATCACTGTTGGCTTTTATCTTATTCCCTCTCAGCAAGCATGTACAATAACTATCACTCGACGACATCCCATCTTGATTATCCCCAATATTTATTTGCTGGAACAGCCAACATGTAGTAGTAGTGCTGCTGCTGCTATGATCCCCTTTCTCCTCCTTTGACATTGCAATGATTACTAGTTTGAGGCTGATGGGGAGGATAATACTTTAAGGGCATTAAGCGTGGAAAACAAGAGATGGGACCCGTTATAAAATATTTCTTTATATAGTTGCACTGAATTCAATACATGGGGTCCATTAGTATATTATTTTTTTATACATTGAATTCAGTGCGCCTACATAAACAAATAATATTATACATTATTTTCCGCGCTTAATGTGTGCCCTAAGGGCACACATTAAGAAAATCCATACTTTAAAGACAGCTTTTGAAGCCTTCTAATGGTGGTTATAGGTACGAAAGTAGAACTTCTGGCCGGGTATCAGGGTGGTTTCCGGTGACACAATAGCCCAAGGCTGCTGAAACACATTTGGATGGGCAACGCAGCATCTTGGGTTGCGAAGAAGAATCTCGGACGCAAGAACCGGCCCATCATGAAGCTCCGCGTGGCCTCCAGGATGAACAATTTTCACCTCCTGTTGTTTTGTACTGTTGGTATAGAGCCAGCTTGAGAACCCCATGATTTATTCTCACGGAGGGGGGGGGGGGGGGGGGGGGTGTCTGTGTTTTTGATTTCTATGACATGTTTTTGATTTGTCGATAACATTAAACACTTAAAATTCGATGAAGTGGCTTGTTTGTTTTTATGTGAATCTCTCTTGGTAGTACCGCTGCAACTAAGTTGTATTTAGGGAGTATAAATCATATTTTAGCCTTTGTCCATTGAAATCGAACTGGGCATTTTTGATGTTAACCAAGTCTTGTGGTCTAGATTCTCCGCCTTAAACGTTTGTGTTTGTGTTTATGCTTGTAGTATATGATTGGCACTTGTCAGCTAGTAGCTTAGTTTATCAATACAAGTGACTCAAGTCTGTCTGCCCATCATTACTACTACTATTACGACTTACGAGGGATTTAAAGGAGACCAGTTTCTATTTTTTGTAATCCTTTTCTGGTTTTACTTTACCCAGAATTGTTACTGTCCTGTTAACATCATCATTATTAGGTTATACTCCCTCCTTTTTCTAACTCAAATTTTGATCTAAATTCATTTTAATTTTTAAAACAACAATTTTATACTTCGTAATACTTAGTTTACAATATTAGTTACTACATTAGTCAAAATCAAATAAATTCACATCAATTTTCTATTTAGAATTTTACAAAATTGATTAAGAGAAAAAATCAATTAATACTCGACTCTTATTGTTGACTAAAACGAGTATTTGACATTGTGGAAAGCTGTGTCACCCCAATTCACAGAGAGTATTGTGTGCGGGACAGACGGGAAAAATAATTGTTAGGACATGATCACATGAACAATTAAATTTATGTAGTAGTCGGCAGATGAACAAAGACGCTGATTTTTCTCTCTTTTTTTTCCACGCTGGCAGAGACACAGAGAAGAGAGAGCACACCTAACCGGTAAAATTCGTATACATGGCTAGGACTGAGCAAAAATCGGATATAACCGAATTACCGAATATAACCTAATTTTTTTAACCAAATTATTTTGGTTATTCGGTTATTTTAGCTAATTCGGTAATAACCGTTTAAATAGTTCGGTATTCGGTTATCTATACGGTTATTGAAAAGTTAACATTCGGTTAACCGAATAACCGAACAAGAGTAAAAAAAGAAACCTTACAGTTGCTTTACTTTACTCTTGTTGTCTTACACCGATAAGTCATAAGTGATAAACCGAATAGATTAAAAAAAAAAGTCACAACTCATAACTCTCTCTCACAGAGTCACAGTTACAGTCTACACTCTACAGACTCACCCCCAGACCTCACTCCTCAGTCTCGCACAGTCGCACTCTCGTTTTCCAAGTAGCCGACAGGTCACAGCCACAACCAAATCGGCAAATCCCTACCTTGAGGTCCTTGACTCTACTCCTCTCCGGGCCTCCAGCACAGCCTCTTCCCCACTCCGACTGTCCGACCTCCACAACTCCACCTACGGCTTCTCTAGTCTCCGCGATTTCCTCCTTCGGCGCGATCCGCCGACCTGTGTGCCTCTCAACTCACGAGTTTCAGATCTCTTCTCTCACGAGTCACGGATTCGAAGGTATTGTAGACTTGTAGTCTCTGTTTGACTATTTCTCTCAAAAGTCTAGGGTTCTTGTCAGATTCATGAAACTTAAGCCTATGTTTTTCAGTTCCGCAGTTAAGAAATAATGTTGGTGATTTTGTTGGCATCTTTAATTTGCAATGTAGATTACAATTTGATTTTGTTGGGCATGTGTTTGTGTGTCTATATAGACGATGTGTTATAGCTGCAAATGGACTTGTTCTGGTGCAAAGAATGTGAAGTGGAGGAATGGTCAATTATAAGAGAATATATAAATTTAACACAAATATTAAATCGTATGTTTTGTCTGCCTTTTGACATTTGCTGCCTTAATGAACATGAACATGAACATCAGTGGAAAGTTACTAGTATAATCGATTAAATATATGTTTTAGGTAGGAGCTTTTGTAGTGAAATTTTCCTCATTACTGTTGTTCTTCACTTCTTTCTCACCTTTTTCTGGGCAGATTTTTTGGGTTTATGTTAATAGGTGATAACTTGATATTTGAGTTAGAAATTAGTGCCAAAGGGCATGTGCATAACTAGGAGCCTTCAATGTCTTGATTTAATGCTATATACAAGGGTCCTCCTTTGTGTGATCTCTGTTAAACAGTGGTTGTCTTTCATCACCCAATCAACAATTTATTTTAAAATTTGTTTAAAATAATCCATATATATCTTTGCTATACAAATGGTACATCTGCTCTATCTCTTTCTAGGAGGGACCGAGTATTTATTTAAGGTGTCAAGAACATGTAGAGAAGAAAAATAGGGAGTCTTTAGAAAAAATTTACAGTCCTATCATTCATGATTCATCTCTGCATGCTGTCCAATTTATAGTTTGTTTATTTTGTTATTTTGCAAGTTCTAATTGTTAAATCATGATGTGTTGCTACTTCAGATTTATCTAGGTTGTGAGCAATTGGTTTGTTTAAAACTTTCAAATGATGTCAATGAGTGTTTTAAATGATTTGTAAACGGTGGAAGATATAGACGAGCCTAACCTTGATGTAATTGGAGATGGGAAAGAGTCGGGTGGTAGTGTTCCCACCAATAAAGAGACGGGGCCAAAGGAAACCACAACAAGTACAAAGACTATGGGCCAATCAGAAAGTGTAAAAATGCAAAGAAAGAGGATGCCACCTAGATCCAAAGTGTGAACTAAGGGGCACTTCATTCCAGTTAAAGATACAGATGGTATTATCATCAAAGGTAAGTGCACTTACTGTGAAAAAGAATTAGCTGCTGATACATCTTCTAACGGCACTAATGGTTTAAAAAATCATTTTAGAACTTGTAAAAAAAATCCTAACAACATGGATAAATCTCAGCCCTAATTTGTAGGGATTACAGAGGGTGAGGGGGAGGGAGGGGCAAGTGAGAGTTCACTCACCGCTTGGAGGTTTGACCAAGAAGCTGTTAGGGCAGCCGTTACTTACCATCTTATTGTAGATGAGCTTCCTTTCAAACATGTTGAGAATGAGGGTTTTAAACGACTTATGCAAGTTGCATGTCCTAGGTTTCAGTTGCCTTCACATTTTACATTTGCTAGAGATTGCATTCGTTTGTATGATAATGAGAAAATTAAATTGAAACCAATCTTGAGAAAAAGTTGTGAACGTGTTTGCCTCACTACTGATTCATGGATTTCCAATCAACGCTTGAATTATATGTGTCTTACTGCACATTTTATTGATGAAAATTGAAAATTGCACAAGAAAATCTTAAATTTTCGAACCATCATAAGTCATAAGGGAAAGGACATTGGGAAAATGGTTGATTGTTGTCTAAAAGAGTGGGGACATTAGGGCATGATGACATTTTGAAGAGGAATCTAATCATGTAAGCCACCATCTTTGGTATGTGCATTGGGAATCAGCATTTTGCTGGAGTAGTAGTATTTATGAAATGAAAGGTTATCAATCTCTCAAATCTCATCTAATGGCACGTAAGTACGTAACACAAGACCAGCCTCCCCCCCCCCCCCCTCCCCCCCCCCCCCCCCTCCCCCTTTATAACTATTCCCTCCCACTCCCCCCAACTATTCGCACCACCAAAAATATTTCTGTTTAAATTTCAATCCATGTATCTGGATTCACTAATAAAGGAGTATTACTGTGCATGCATGTGCCCGCTCAAAGGCTACCAAGGAGTGTTATAAAACAGGGTGCGAGCATTTAAGCATCTCAATTCAGGGTTGACACCACTAGGCCTGGGATTCATTCCTATGCATGCATGTACCGGCTCTAAGACTGTTGTTGCCCGCTGATCAAGAAAAGCAGTACTCGTACTAGTCTTTGATTCAATTATTAGTGGCCATGATTGTGAGTTGTACGACAAATCAAATCAAAACATAATATCGATATATGCTCCTAGCCAAGGCCTGCCCTGAGGGGGTGCAGAAGGGACGATCGCACAGGGTTCTTAAATTTAAAGGGCCCACAAATTTATTTATTTATTTATTTTTACTAAATACGAATTTTTGTGTGTGTATATTATACTTTAAAAAGAATAGGTTGTTATTTTAATTAATGATGAATTTTGATATAAATTGTGCTTTATATATTGGTGTTGATAAAAAAAAATTATATGCGAGAGAGGACCCCTATTTTTTTTTTGCACAGGATCGGCCCTGCTCCTAGTTAGTCCTGTCCTGATAAAAAATAGTAGTATATAATCCCCCACCTTCACTCGCCCTATAACTGAGAACAGGCAGGCAGGGAGGGCTCATATATATCGAGACAATGAATTGAATTGAAGGGGGAGAGAATGAAAACGAACACTGATATCTTCACTCTCCTAACATTCCTATTCATTTGTTCTGCTTTTACATAAGCCATAACTACTCATCCAAATCATCAAAAACACCACAAAGAAGAAGAAGAAGAAGGAGCAATAATAGAAGATCAGAGCAGCAGCAGCAGATCAACTGGTGGAAGATCATCAGAATCATCAAGGTCAAGAAGAGGAAGAGGAGGATCATCATCATCTAGTAATTGTGACCCATTACATAACTACCTCTGATAACTGTGGCAAATGGCCTCTCTCGTTCCTGATCTCCCAACAACTCTTTTGACCCTTCACCCACCCGCCACACTCCTCCCTTCTCCTCCTCCATCAATCCCAATTTTACCACCACTACTAGTCCCCTCTCCTCCACCAATTACAATATTGCCTCCCCCTGTTGTGCCACTTCCACCACCAGTAACACTCCCTTCATCCTCTCCATCACTAATAATCCCTTCACCACCGCACTAGTCATTGCTTCCCCTCCACCGCATGTAGTAGCATCTCCACCTCCATCATCCCCACTGCCGCCACCAGCCCCCCCACTGCCACCACTAGTCCCTTCTCCACCTCCACCCGATCTACCACCGTTTGTATTTCCACCACCAGAGCCTTCATTGCCACCAATATTCCCATGGTTTTCTGCTCCTGACGCTGTAACCTTCCCCATACTTTCTCCACCACCACTAGTACCAGACTTACCACCAGCAGTACCGGACTAGCCACCAGCACCGCCTCTAGTTCCAATATTTTTGCCATCAATATCAGACTTCTTTCTGTCACCACCACCTGATGAATTAAGTACACTGGCACCACCTGTTTACCCAGTATTTCTGCCCCCGCCAGTATATCAAGTACGTCAAGCACCGGTAATACCTCTTGTCCCCCATATCACAAGACCCTCCGCCTAAACTACCAACATTCCCACTTCCAGTCACCAGATTTTTTCTTCTCACCTCCGGTGGTTCCCGAGTTTCCAGCACAACAGCAGCCAACACCCGCCGCCAACTACTTTCTTCCCTCCATTGCATCTACCGCCAAAGCCTGATCCTCCTCCATCCAACAAATAAAGAGTTTCTTCTCCACCAGCTGAATGAATAACCATAACTAATTAATGTACTACTAATTGTTTATATTCTGGTTCAATTAATTGTAGGAATTTCTATTGCAAATTAATCCAATCCTGGACCTCCTGGCTATGATACATTAAAGGTTCCAAGAATATATAAGTATCTATTTCACAAATTAATTATAGGATAGAATGAGAAAAAATAATCCAATAAAATTCTGAGCTTCCCAAATATTGAAACGTGTGTTCCTTTCTATTTTTTATTACTAATAGTATTTGGTTTTTATCAATAATTTGACTCGGATAGTTTTACGTTGTTATTTAAACATGCACCTTCTGTATTGTGGCAACTCATCACATATCCAGTGAGTCCGCAGTCGTGAGTGTCTTTCTAGGCTGGAAGCATGCCCCTTTTGACAGCGGATCCCGTTGGATGTTAGATTGCTTCTCCAAAAGCATAATAGCAATATAAAATAAATTTCTCAGAAATAATCCTTTATTATAAAGGCGTAACAAACAGATCTAATCTTCCGGTAAGAAATCTCTGTTTTTCAAAAATTGTACTCAAGATAGACCAAAGATAATGCTCGTAAAGAGTGAGAAGAAAAGAGGAAGCGGGATCTTCCCATTCTCAAACTGGGAAAAAAAGCAGATATTCCACTAAACTAAAACTCATGCAAGAACAGAAAAGACATTGATACATGCTTATCTAGTTCTTATAATCAGGGTTGTCCCTGAGACCAAGCTTAGAGAGCACAAAGCAGTACGAATCCCAGTCCGTTCTTCGCATATACTTTAACAATTTCTTCCTCCTCTGAACCATTGCTTGAAGTCCTTTCAGAGAATGCTTATCCTACAGTATTTAATTTATAATTATAGCACCTCATTAGCAAATGAACATCATAAATGAATTATAACAACAGGATATGGGGACTGTCTGGCACTAAATGACTCACTTATTTAAGTCAATACAATAGCCTTTTATTAAATTCAGAGTGGTTAAGAGATGGAAAAGGTGCTCAAAGTACACTTGGAATAATTCCGGAATCTGGATGCAAATACACTCATGTGTTCATACTTTGGACATAATTTGGATACTACGAAAACATGAAGGGCGAGTGCTTTTATAAGATGATGAACACAATACTACAAGGGTAAATCTGAACGTAGCTATATAGGTCTGCTTTATCACATCATTGGTGATATTAGCTTCAAGATTTTATCATTAGTGCAAAATCCTCCACAGCATCAAGGAAAAAAAATGTGAAGATTGAGTCAATGAGCTTATAGTATCTAGCAGCTACCAAACATGGATCTCATCAAACAATGAGCATTAATAATAATTATTAATATTTTGAAAGACTCCAACCAAAAAACTAGCCAAGAGGTACTTATGGATTAAGACCTCCAATAGCATAAATTTAGAATTTCACCAAAAATATTGCGGAATAATATAAAATCATTCATATAGTCACCTTTTTGTGTAGAGCTGTGGATAGATGCTTGATCTTTGTTGTGAGTTGTGCCACTGAAAAACAACAAAAGATTAGGCTTAAATGATTATAATAATAATAATTATTGGGTATACTGATACTCCCTCCACCCTCAAAAGGATGGTCTAAGGTACAACTTTTTTTATCCTCAAAAGTTTGACAATAAGTACATAAAGTAAAGGATAAATATGTCATTTAGTGGGGTCCGCTAGAATTAAAAAAAAACGGACTCACCATTTTATGTAATCTTATATGACCACTAAGGATAAATCTGGAACACTTTTTTTACTCTTTTTCCTCTACCTTACTTTTTTTTTTAATTTATGTGAAAAATGTACTTATGTCATTAGGTCATCCTTTCGAGAATGAAGGGAGTATTATATTAGAATGATAAGCAGGTAGGATAAGAGGACTAGAAGTACTATAAAGGGGGCGAACAGTGTACAAACAGTATAAAAAAAACTGAAACAAATGAAACTGTCTAAAAAGCCCATCGTAGGGACCAAAAAAGATTCAACGAGCAACCAACATTTATATAGTAAGCACATAGAGCATTTTGTTTAAAACACATTATTACAACTACATTTACATTTTTGTTTTTGGATAAGTAATCGTACAAAAAGGCAACCAAGAAAAAGGGGGTAACGGCGAAACGCTACACAATCAATGAACTACCAGCCTGAAAATGTTGCTTGCTTTTAGGATTTAGTAAAAATATTTCAAATCTCAAGCAAACTTTGTAAATGTTTTCACTTAGGCTAGCAATTTATGGCAGAACAAGAGCTGCATGATATTGTTGTACTGTGCTTAATAGGTAGTGATTTGCTCCAACAGTAACAGTTCCCAGCAAGTATTTCTTTCCTTTTATTTGTCTCTGACATATCATTAAAGTTGTTGTTAAAGAGTTTAGCTTATACAAGCAAAGAGCATTCACAATAAGATACCATATAATCATCATCAAATAATATCAAAACAAGATAAGAATGCCACACACAGACAAAAAGCAAGTTAAGAATGCTTTTACCTTGAACACGAGCAGACCCACAATCCGATTCTGACATTTTGAATTCATCTCTGACTTTCTTTAGCTCAATCTTCATCTTTTCAGAAGACGACATATTGTCCGGATGGAAATACTGTTAAAAACACAATTGTCAGGACTTAAAACCATGAACTATCACTGCAAAAGTAAAGTAACATCAAACTCATGAAAATATGCCAATAAAGAATAATCATTTAAGGTAAATGTAGTCGAAACAAACAACTCTTTCAAGGATGAAGACACAGTATGTACATGGAACTCAAACACATTCAAATTCACATATCTTCAATGTAATTTTATTTTTTTTGGGGGAGAAGGGAGGGGGGGGGGGGGGGGGGGGGGGGGGGTTGAATGCACCTTTGCGCAGAGCATTTATACAATGCAAATCTACAATATGAGTAGTAATGTATTATTGAAGAAATCAAATAGCTTTGGAGCAGAAAATGACAAACCAAGCATGTAAAACACCAAAACATCATATTCAAGGTCTCAATGTTGGAAATGGAAGTTCTTTAATTATAAAGTCTCAAATATTCCTACAATATATTTGTATGTGTATCATTGGAGTGTTGCCTACATACCGACACTAAGCAACAAGAAAACAATGAAGTTCCATTAAAACAATTACAAGGAAGGGCAGAAATACCAAGAAATGTACTACTTGCCTTTTCAACTAAGTTCTCCTTTGGAGGTGACAACATAAAGTTTGTGGTTCCGTCCAGCTGGCCCAAAATATCAAGTCTGTGAACTGTAATAATCAATGTAGTCAATAACCAGCTGATAAATGGTATTTGCTCTGTTCCAACATATAAGATCACATGCTTTTGTATTTCACTTATTGTTTGGAATGGAGGCAGTATATAAACTACGTAGCATAGACAACTCATGGCAAAAACAGAGAAATCAAGATATGTCAGCAGATGAAAAATAACTCTAGTATACAAAGCCACCATACTCTTTCTCAACAAGGACATATAAAATAGATAAAAATTGGGGCTTTTTTTGGGTCGTGAGAAGCCTGCAAATGCTTTATCTGCAATGTGGGCATGGCTTAAGCTAATCAAGAAAAACAATTTGTTTGCACACAAGAAAACAAAATTTATTATAATATGCCCATTTATGCCTACTGAATGATCATCTAGTATCAGTAGGGAAACTGAAGAACTTTTGCTGGATTGCATTAACGGGAAGACAGAAGATTTGGGAATCTTTGAGCATCCAACCTTTATATAAATATGAGAAGTATGTATAAGGTTTAAAACGGATACAAAATTTTATTGAATTTTAAAAACTCTAACCAATACAGTATTGCACAAATTTGAGGAAAATATCGTCAAAAACTTTCATATTCACAATACCAGGGACTCTGTGGTTACAAATTAGCAGAGTCAGTTGCATGACTAGGACAAATACTCAAAATACACAAGTATTGAAATAAGAAGTTAAAGCATTAATATAAAAAGTAAAATAAACTCACTGGATTTTTTCTTCACCTTCTCATGATCAGATAACTGCAACTTCACAAGGCTTTCCCTCAATTCCTTATAATCAACACCGCCAATTCTCGACTCACTCTCCTTCTCCTCCATCTGCCTCAACTTCACTAGTCTCTCGTTTAATTCTCCCAAGGAAAACCACTTCTCCCCCTTCTCAGCTTCCTCCGGCCTCAGCTTCCTCAACTTCTCTCCTAATTCACCATAACTATAAATCCTCAAAAACTCCGTCTTCATAGTGGGCGACTCCAACATTTTCTCTGATTCCTTCCCAAACACAGAAGTTGGCAACGAATCTGTCCTTAAAAATAAAGGCGCAGAATTTGCCGGCCGTAAAAAATCATTTGTAAACTTTGAACGCGACATCGTTTCATTCCCCTTGTTTTCTCCTTCAGGTCGGTTCATCCGGAGCTGCTTCAAGCTCTCGCGAATAGCTTCAAAAGAGAGTTTTCCTGATTTGGCGAATTCGATGGTGTTTGATTCTTCGTTTTTTGGGAATACGTTTCTCTTGTAAAGCTCTTGAAATGAGATGTGTTGCGAGGACCGAGGCGTAGGAGGAGGAGGAAATGATGATGAAGATGAGTCAACGGCGGAGGGAGGTGGAACGGCAGAACGACGGCGGTACTCGGAGAGGTTTTTGCGGATTTCTTCGTAAGAGGCGATTTTGGAGGTCTTTTCGGGCGGGAGAGGATTGGAGGAGAAAGAAAAAGGTTTGCGAGGTGAGGGCTGGAGATGAGATCGGTCTTGCTTAAGACTGGCTTTGACGTCGCTGAAGTAGGATGCGAATGAAGATTTTGATTGTGAAGGTGATGACGTTGTGTTCTGATCCTCCGCATTGATGGGGGGTTCTGGGGTTGAAGAAGATGAAAATAACTGGATAAAACTAGGGTTTTGAATTGGTCTAATTTTGTTGGTCCTCAACTGTAGAGAGATTGTTGTTGCCGCCATTGACGAGCTGAGTGAGCTTCTCTCAGAAAAACCCTAGAGTTTTGGACCAGCAGTGCAGACAGTCCGTTGAGGTCAGTGGTCACCCTCTCATCACTGTTACAATTTCGGATTCAAACACTTAACCCAATTTAATGATCCGATCCAGACTCTTTCCGTAATTGAATTTTAGAATATTTGTTTTTTAAATCCCAAATGTAAAATTTGGTGTCATTTATTCTAGGCTTATTAGAAAGAAAAAAGGTCCTTTTTTCTAAACAAATAAATGTCCATTTCTGTTTTTTTTAATTAATGACACGACGTTTCCTTAGATATATTTTATAAAACAAGTTATAAGGGGAGTGAAAAGTAATATTGTAAATACAAAATTAATATTTTCCCGAATTCTTTCACACATAAATAATAAATAAATATTCTTGAAAAGTGTATACTCCTTAATTTTCTTTACCAAAATACATACTCAAAATCTATGACAATTAGAATAAAAAAGATAATATACCCGCCTCCATTAGGATTAGGCGAGGCAAGCATGCAAATTAAAACTTTGGCTTGCCTATTTGTCAAACTATGGTTGTTAAATTCGGAGTGGATCGTCGATCTCCCTGAAAAAATTTGAAATTGGTCGGTCTTTCGGTTCGGTTCAAATAAAAAAATTAAATTTGATCAAAAACAAGTCAAAATCGATAACCCGATAGTCGGACCGGTCACCGGTTTCCTACCTCTTTTTTTATTTTATTTATTTTAAATTATTTTTTTAAAAATTCAAGCATTTAAACTTGATTAAATGTATCATTGATTGAGTTTTGAGTTATGATTTTGATTTAATATATTTCTTTTCATATAGATTTAGTATTTTATTTGAATTGTATAAATTAAACATTGTACAAATAGATTTATTTTTTTTATCAAATTTGATTGAATGTTGCATAGAGATGTTTATGTTCATTTGTATTTAATTTTATTGCTCTTGAGTCTTGAATTTTGAGTTATGATCATGATTTAATATATTTTTTTTATTTTATATAAATTTAGTATTTATTTAAATTGTATGAAGTAAACATTATGCAAATAGGTTTAATTTATTTATTTTTTGTAGATAAATTTTACGTATTTACTAAATATTATATATAATATATAATAATAATTAATATATTTAATTATTTATTATTTATTACATATTACTGATGTCACCAGTTCGACAACTAGTTGGACAAATGACTCATCTACTCGGTAATTTTTTCGATTCGATGACCGGTCCGAATATGATAACACCGTGTCAAACACAACTTTCATTTTGTTTTAAATTTATCTCAATGATCTAATTAATCATAATAATTTAGAAAAAATATTTTAATTAATAATTTAATTATTTGTTTAAAGTTGTGTCAAAATGTCCAACATTAATTATATGTTGTTGAATTTTATTTTTTTTGGTAACTTTAAGCTTACCACATTAAACCAAGTTTTTTGGACTGAAAATTGTAAATTTTATAAACCAAAAGATTAATTTTTTAAATCTTATCTTATACTATTAAACATACATTTATTGAGAGATTGACCATCTCCGTGGTTATGTTTGTTTGTAAGAATTATAATCTCAAGATTATATATTTTTTACAAAGATTATATTTAAAATAAAACTATTAATCTCAAAAATATCTTATTTGTTTTTAAATTTAAACTTAAAACTATTAGTCTAATAATTTTAAAATGACTTAACAGGTATGAGATTGTAATATTTGATTGAACATAATACTAAATAATTCTTCATGTTAAATTATTTTATAACATAGTCTCAAATTTAAATTTAAAAATAAATATGAGATTAATAATATTATTCTAAATATAATTATTATAAATAAATATAATTTTAAAATTATAATTTATGCCTAAAATTATAATCTTTACAAAAAAACAAACATGACGTGTGAGTAAATTGAGCTAACTTTTTGGAGAGCGGGAAATTTAACAAAACCGAAATGAATTATACCACTGCTTTTACTTTCGGCACCTTAAATGTTTTTTATTACCAAAATGAATAGTATATGTTTTATTCGCGAGCATCGCTTGTGGCTTGTGGCTTGTGGCTAGTATAAAATCTAAATAATCATACCCTTCTTTCCTTCCATATTCGATTCATATATTGTTCTGTAAAATTGTGGTGCATCACAAGATACAAATAAAAAATATTTTAAATAAGGGAGGGAGAGGAGCTTTCGGTGTGCACCAAAAAAATAAAATAAATTATGAGTTCTTCTTATGTAAAGAATAAAATTACATGAAATAAAAGTTAAAATAAACATCTTGATAGAGAAAATATGGGACATATATTGTTCTATAAAATATGTCGGTCTTTATATTTTGAAGGTCTTTTATGTGACACAAAAATAAGACAAAAAAAACTAGATATGAATATTGTCTAATTTTATTTATTTATATTTTAACTCCCTATTTTTTATAATAAAAATCAAAACATAAATAAATGAAATTAAATAATATTTTTATATCCTATTTTTATCTCCACATTGAGTGTTTGAATATTTTCTAACCCAAAACTAACAAAAAAAAAAATGGTCTTGTACCTGTTTGGATAACGCGAGCTAAGTTAATTAAAATTTCAACTTTAGTGCAATATTTGCGCCTCTTAATATTTGACGAGACCCGACTGCTAAAACTTGTCAAAACAAACGAAACGTTACTGCTGCCTGTACAAGCCGTCTTTTTATTGTGTTCGGGAGGCTAAAGCTTTTTACGTACGTTGTCAGAGAGAGAGAGAGAGAGAGAGAGGGAGAAAGTTTACAACATTAGTACTGATGAGAGAGAGAGAAACAAGAGCCTTCTGGAATGGAGTGGAAGAGAGAGAAAACTGTAAAGAAGAGGAGAAGAGGAGAAGAGGAGAAGAGGAGAAGACGAGAGAGAAGAATTTGTCCGAAAGGAAGACCGGCCCACCGGCTTGTTTCTTCACCTCCTCCGGTAAAACTCTTTCTTTACTTCTTCTCTCTTTTATTTTCAATATTAAGGTTGTAATTAATAAAACACACTTGGACATAAATTTTGAAAATATATGAGTGCACTAACTTGAAATATTTGGATATGTTATCACGGTTATATATTTAACTAATTTCCTCATAGAAGAACATAACGAAATGGGGGACTTTAAGATGAATCTCCATGATTTTAAAGTCAAAGGTGCATATAGAACTTTCATGTATCACTTGATAAAAAAAAACTCGATTTTAAATTTATAAGTGACTTATCCTCATAAATTTGGTAATTATGTGTTTAAACGACTACTTGTGGTGCATACAGGAGGAACCAAATGGCACCTTTATTTGTTACTTTAGGGCTATGTTTGTCTACTTGTATTCATTCATTATCCAACTATTTTATATTTAATCTCATGAACTATATTTTGTCATTTTTGACCATTTGATATTGTGGATCATAGTCCCAAGTAAGTAGAAGAGTGGTATTATATCGATAATTTCCTTAGCTATTAAATAACCTTAAAAATAATAACAGATAGACCATGTTAGATAACAAACTAATCGTGAGATAAAATAGTTCGAAGTTATAATAAGTTAGTACGAATAGTCTTATTTCACTTATATTTTTGCAAACAAATGTAGCCTAGGTGATATGCCATATAACAGGCAACTTTGATCGATTTTTAGCCCACTCAAAAATTAATATTAACTATTAATTTGGGGACTAGCTTTATGTCAGTTTAGCATGTTCAATTTCAAATCAAGAGAAGCTTTTTTCTCATAAGTGACAAGTAATTCATTCTGTCAGAATATTGATTATACAGGATGATACTTGATTATAGCAACTTAAATAGGAGCATATATAACCATAGTTTCTCACATTTACAATATAGTTAATAAATACTTTAGGTCTTATTATATATATAATATATAAACCGCATCTAGGCAATGCTGGGTCAAAAAACAAAAAGATTGGTTGTTAGATTGAGAGCAGCCCATCTGGTGTTAATGGACTAGTAGAGTACTGGCCTGTTATCCTTCCACCGACGGGAGAGGGAAGTTTTCGCTGCTCTGTGAAACGTGAAACCATCTGGTGTTAATGGACTAGTAGAGTACTGGCCTGTTATCCTTCCACCGACGGGAGAGGGAAGTTTTCGCTGGCTCTGTGAAACCACCCTTGCGCTGTGCCCCCCACTTTAGGGGCCAGGAAATCCAGGCCTTCGCCTAGAGCCCATGACCCAACTCCTTACTTGGAATGGGCAAGCCAGAGGATAACCCTGCCGAGCCCAACCTTCTGGACCGAGCCAACCTTCAACCATCTTAATGCTCTCACTTGAGTTACAGGCCTGCGTTACTAGACCCAGCTGATTTCCTTACCTTGGTCCTGAGTTATAAAGCCAAATATGTTTCATTGGTGCCTGATGTGGGATAAACACCCCAAGCATTATAAGAGCAAGTTTTGCTTATTTCTTTTTCTCTCTCTCTTATCTTTCTCTCTTTCATCTCTCTCTCATTATTCGCATCTTATGAAACATATCTTATCTGATTCATATGGATCTAAGATGAGACAGTTATTGAGATTGTCTATTTCTTGGTGTAAATTGAACTAAAATTTTGGTATCTGGGTTTTGGTTGGGGGGGTGGGAAAGTTAACATAAATTGAACTATTCTACTGCTTTTAGTTTCAGCACCTCAAATGTGGGTGGATTTGATTCCACAGCCACCACCATCTTATTACTATAATTTTTACTTGCTTCTCAATATTGATTACATTCTAATTGGGAATCTAAATTGTGTTTGTTGCTCATCACTTTAATGACTTCCTACTTTTTCAACAATTGTAAGCTCTTCCATGTTGTATAGAAGCTAGTCTAGTTATATTTTTCAGAGTTGCAACTAACCGTTGGTGTGGTTGGTACAGGGATTTCTGTTGATGCCAACCTATGAACCTGAGATATCAATCTTGACGGGCAACGACACTTCTTGGTGAGATCATCCTTATCAGACTTCTTGGTGAAATTATGTTTTACTGAGAACTATAGTTTGATTTACAATTCCACAGATATACATACAAGTCATAACCATATACCTAGAGTTTTGTCAGTTCTGGGTTGATCGTGTATGTGTGCTTAGAGTGGCTCGAGATTCATATATGCTTTCGATGGAAGCTGATTCTAGGCTTAATTTTCTTTGTTTTCTTAGCTGCAGCTTAATTAACTACTCATTTTTCCTTGTTCATCAAAGGTTTTCACATCAAATCTAAAAATTGAACTTCCATTTTGGGAAAGGAGGAATTCTATGTAGAAAAGGGAATTATAAAGCTATCAATTTAGAATCTAACTACCAAAATGATACTTCTGATTGTTTTTGTTTTTAAAAACCATGATATATATACTTTTAATTATGGAATTGACTCTTTTGATCTCTCCCTGCCAATATGAAAAAAAGTCCATTGTGAGAAACTAAGAGCCCAACCATCTGCAACAAGCCAACCTCCTGCCAACTCCAAGCTCTCAGTTGAGTTACATTACCAAGCCCAGCTGATCATCTTTCCTTGGTCATGACTTTTACTGTTGAGTATGTTTAATTGGTAGACAATGTGGGATGATAACTTTGAGAGTTACAAGAGCAAGTTGTGCTTTCTTCTTATTTCTCTCGTTCTTCTCTTATTATGAAACATATCTTAAATTATTCATGAATCCAATTATTGAGACTTTCCGTTTATTGGTACCGATTTAGTTGTGGTTTATGGCTTTTGTTTTGGAGTAGGGAGTTGAACAAAATCAAATGAAATGGACTAATCTACTTGCTACTTTTGGTTTCAGCACCCAATGCAGTGGAGTTGAATTTTTTGAACTTGACCACCAACTTAATAGCATGATTTATTCACTAGAGTTTACGATTACATTCTCATTAAGCATGTAACTTCTATTTGCTCTCCATCAGTTTAATGACTCAGGGTAGTGTAACGAGTATAAACTTTTTCATGATGGTATAGAAGCTTGTCTAGTTATATTGTTCTGTTGTGTAACTAACAATTTAAGTGTTATGGTTTGCAATTTGTACAGGAATGAATTTCTGTCTATGCCAACACATTCATCTATGAACTCAAGGTATCAATTTTGACATGCAAAGTCTCCTCGCATTGAGGATTTTCCTTTTCAATGTTCTGCCCACCCTGTGGCAGACAAGTAAAGTTGATGAAGGAACTAGGTATCAAGCAACCAGCAAATACTTGTCTGCAGAAATTTGTTCATGTTCAACTATGTTTTAGTTCATTTGCCCCTTCATCTTGGTATAATTATGTAGATAGGTTTTGTTAATATGTACTGATTGGTCTATCAATCTTTGTATATCCCAAGTTCTGCTGCCACGGCCTCATAGAAAATCCCAGCAGGTTTCCAAGTACGACCAACACGCCAGGTGATAAGTAGCAGAAGAGAGGGAAATCTACATATTTCAGCTGTATAATCCAGAGGGACTGAGGTGAGGGAGGTTTTCATGAATCTGTTACATTATGATGTACAAGCATGATACCCATCTGTTACTCTATAATGTACAGGCATGATACCTTGCGCGGGAAGTGTTTAAAATAATAAATTTATTTACGAACAGCGCAATATGGTATATTTATGTAATCAATACTTTAATATAATAATGATTTGGATCATTGAGAGTATCAAACACTGTAGGGTGTATTTCCCTATTCTTAATTGACAAATGGTAAAATTAGATTTAAAAAATAGAATTTTTATATCACAAAATAAAGAATTGTTCTCTGAGTGGCTCAATGTGTAAAAAATCTGAAATAGTCAAATGTGAATTACTTATAACATTGGATATTAAAGAGCATGAGTGTCTTGCATAGAGTAACAATATAATTATCTGGTGGTGGTTTATGGTGGTGATGAGGTGACATAGATAAGAGTGACAAACTTAGCTGTGAAAGTGTTTAAAATAGTAAATTTACAAGCATGATATCTTGCACGGGCTAGTGTTTAAAATAGTAAATTTATTTACTAACAAGTGAATAGGATATATTTATATAATCAATACTTTAATATAATAATGATTTGAATCATTGGGAGTATCAAATATTGCAAGGTATATTTTATTATTCTTAACTGACAAATGATAAAATTAAATAAAAAAAGATAGACTTTTTATATCACAAGACAAAAAATTGTTCTTCTAGTGGCCCAATGTGTGTAAAAAATTTGAAATAGTAACATGTGAATCACTTACAATACTGAATATTAAAAAACATGAATACTTTGCGTAGAGTAACATTATAATTATCCAGCGATTGTTTATGATGGTGATGCGGTGACATAGATAAATAAGAGTGATAAACCTAGTTACCAAAGTAGTCTCAATTATAGAATCCACATCCACATATTATACTTTTCTCATTCATACGATGTGTGTATGTATATATTTATATACAGGTTAATTAAAAAAAAGAAAGTTTTTGTAGGAGTATACAATTATACAGAGGTTGATTGGAAAAAGAAAAAAAAATTTGGAAGAAGAATTTTGGAAAAGAACAACTCTTGAATTTTATAATTTAAATTGGAGAGTAAGTATTCATATTTAAAAATCAACTGCAAAAATTTATTAAAAATCAATTCCTATCGAGTTAGACTATTCTTCAATTTTATAATTTAAACCGAAGAGTCCGTTAGTACGAATTGTCTCTTATAATTTTATATGTTAGTATTAATCGCAATGTGACAAATTTGAAATATAAAATAAACGGATGCATTATAATGTCAATCACCGTTACGTTAGAAAAAAAACATATCGGTGAACCAAACTAAACAATCTGATCACGACGCTATAGAGGTTTTTTGTTTGCTGATCGTATATAATTTTTTTGTTTGCTTATCATATGCTTGCATTAATACTCCTCTTATCTCATTTTAATTATCTTACTCTGACTTTATGATTAATGGGTGAAGTTTGATTGGTTGATATTGTAATAGTATGATTTGTAGCAGTTGATTATGCGATTTATATTGAACTCTCAAAAATTCATCTTCAAATTTGAGATCATAACTATTTTCTAAATGATGTTTCATTCTTATATTAGTTAACTACAATCTACATTCGCTAAAATATATATTTTTAATATTGGGTTTTTAAAATCAATTTAAGAGCAAAATTGATATACAACAGTCTAACTTTAGATGATATAATTATAAAAATTGCAAATAATTTTGATAATTATAAATTTTATTATTTTTAAAAAATAAATAAATAAAATTAATTTTAAATTTAAAAACATCACAATAATTTTGAAAGGACAAACTTGCTTTTATAATTTGAAACTATTCAAAGATCCAATGCCAAAAACTCAAAACATTATGTAGCAAAAACTGGAGAAAAGTAATTAATTGAAATTATTCTCTCAATATGCCTAATACATATAAATAAGCGCGCATATATATATATATACATGCTTGTATTTTTTCTATCTAAAAGGACAAGTATTTGGCAAGTATGATCTTATTATATACTCCTTTGGGCGTAATTCGAGATTTTTCACATTACATCTATATATATATATATATACACACACACACACAATACCTACACAGATAAAAGCATCAAGTCATTATTAATATGCTTACTATTCACTTATTGTTTTTATTTTATTTACGTGACAGGAAGATCGTTGGTAATTCATGGGTTATGAGCTACGTCTAAACCGGCTCTCACTCATTGTTAACCATAATCTAGTTCATTTGACTGCACACACACACACACACACACACACACACACACTACTAGTATCCAACACATGATAAAGTGACTTAATGGATTATTAAAAAATCTTTGTTTACATGTGAAGTAATCTTTGTTTGGGCTTTTAAAAAATAAATCTTTGTGCTCATTGTTTTAAGTTCTAAATACCCAATCATGTAATAGTAGGCGGGCCTGACAATGGGGCATCTATGGTCGGTCCAAGAGTTATTTATCTTTTATATATATATATATATTATACACTAGACTGAGTTGAGTTGGATTGAGTTACGGATATAAAGACATGAGTTACAATCGCCACTCCTTGTTAGCTTCGCTTCTTATATTTTATTCATGCTCCTTCGTTCCTTCCTTGTTAGCTTTTTACATTATTAAAAAGGAGAGCATTATTTTTATATAATTTTTTCTCATATAAATGTGAATTCTATTTTATATTTATATGAGAGAAAATCATAAAAAAATATTTAAAATATATGTAAAAATATTAATTCTCTATTAAAAAACGTATCGAGACATTTGTGTAAAATCTAATCTACTATAATAAGTAGTAAATAATGGGTGTAAAAATAACCAAGTTTCAGCATTAACCGCTGATTGACATAATATTGCCTACCTTTACGTGTTACTGCACTCATAATAATAAGAAGGATAAGTTTATAAATATAAAATTTATTTATTTTATTAAAAAATAAAATTTAACACAAATTTTTATATTAAATTTCATTTTTAATTAATTTAAATAAAATTTATGCACCGAAATTTATTCCACGACAATATTTATTGCGCAAAACCAGCTCCCACTTCACCTCCAGAAAAGCATTAGTAGTATCCACTATCCATCCGGTAGTATTTTTTTCCAACTGAAATTCACAATATATTCCTCCCTCTACAGTTCGGTCCACTCTCATTCCACAGCGCGTGTGGTTCAGAAGCATAGAATATATCTATAAAAAAAATTAAACTTATTTAAAAAAATTATCCATTAATCTTATTTATAAAAAATTTAGAAAATATGATCTCCTATTTTTTATCTATTTTCTCTCCCATCTTTTATTATAATTTATATTTTTTTAATTTTATTTAAATATTTTATTTTTAATTATGTATGTGCTACGTACACCAGTATAAGATGCAGACGGCCGGTGCCACGTCTCAAATGTGGGACCCAGAAATAAAAGAGAAGGGGTTAGATAGATAGACATAGTCAGTCAGTCAGTCCATCCTCCCGTACATACAAAATGCGAAAACCAAATTATTAGTTATATCTATCTATCTATCTATCTATCTATGTTATTAAAAGAATAAGATTGTCAAATTGGCATATATATTCACTCACCGCATAACTCCTTGATAATTGATATTTTTATAAATTTTTAATTTTTTAAAAATATTTTTATATATAAATTAATATTATAAATTTATAATTATAATTAAAATTGTTGCTATAAATTTATAAATTATTTTTTACGTAAAAATATTAAAAAATTATATAAAAATATAAATTTTCATATTATATACTTATAAAAAATAAATAAAATCAACTCTCCTTCATTGAGTTCTTTCTTTCTTTTGACGACACCATTTTCTCTCTCTAGATTCTAGTCTACCCTCTTCTCCCCCCTCTCTCTAAACTGACGACGAAACGATGAGTGACGAGGAGTGGTTAAAAGCGGCCGTGGCTGACGACTCCTTGGTGGTTCAATTGCTCTTACGTCTCAGCCATTCTTCGCCGCCGCCAGCTTTGCTGCTCGATTGGACTGTTCGACAGCGTCGTTCCAGGTCCATTACTCTAAAGTCGGCTACCGCCAGGGCCAGTCCGACCACTCCCCTCTCATGGAGCGCTGCCACCTCACACAGCGGAGGAGCCATCGACGGTTTCGAGGAATTCAGCCGACCACCTCCAGGATCTAAGGTCTGTATACATATATGTTTCCTTAATCTCTACTCCTCGACTCCTCCTCTCTCTTTCGTCGGCGTCACTTTACCGGTCATCTGACTCAGCTGGCTGGCGAGGATTCATTCGAGTCTCGTGTCATTCGATGTGGTTTTCATTTTTGTTTGCTTTGACTACGATACCCTTCATAAACTACAGTATTTACTTGTTTCTCGTCACCTGTCACCGTTTAGTAAGTTTCTCAAACTGACAAATTTAGCCTCCTTGCATGGGGTGTCCTTCATCTTCCGGATCTGGTTCAATGGCCGGGTGGCCGTTTTGTTTTTGGCCAGTTCTCGGCCAAATTGTTCGAATTATCCACTCTCCACTATATAATAATAATTATAACAATTCTTATTTTTGGCTAATTAGAATTACTAATTTGAAGGGAAACCAGTGACTTTCCTTGAACGCATGAAGTCAGAAAATATAAATGTTGTAGGACTTTTCACGTTTCTCTCTCTCTCTCTCCACTCTTCAGCTACCAGCCCAAAAACCACTATTGCGATTTGCGAGCGAGTCGTTTTCATCGCACGCCTTTAATTGAAAAAGACTAAGACACCCTTCGGCTGAAGGGTACTTTTGGAAATGCGGTCGTTCATGAACTGACTGTCCAAGACACTTTGTCTGGATTGGATCCGGGGTCGGGTTCTTTGTTACATTGTTTTAGGGGAGACCGGAGAGCAAGAATGTGCATTTATAACTGCATCCACATTGTATGCGGTGCAATTTTTAAAATTAGTATACCCACGTGTATAGATGTGGCTGTGCAATTTTTAAAATTAGTATACGCACGTATATAGGCGCGGGTGCGAATACAAGAATATATATACTATACCGCACCACACACATATATTTAGAAATCTTAAATTTTAAATTTACCTCTTTTGTTAATTTCTAACATAATGCCAAAAATTATAAGACATGTATAAGTTACAAATTATTTTAAATATCCTAAAATAAAGATTAAGATGCTAGTTAACTCGCATCAATTAGTGGCGTTTGCATTGGTTTTATGTTTGTACATTAATTAATTGATTAACTACCGGATAAACTATTACAAATACACAATGTGTGATTTAAATTTCAATAACTTGAGTGTTTTTGTTGAAATTTTTTGTTCATTGTTTTTGTCGAAACTTTTACTTGATTTAATAGCTAATGTCACATTTTCTAAAGTTCTTATCGGATTTTTTTAGTTGACTAAAGTTGTGTAATATTTTATTATATATAATATTAGTGATAAATTATCAAACTTATTTGTTGTTGACTTCCTTAACAACAGTTGTAATCATGTAATTGTATTTTTATTTGTTATCTTAGTGGATCAAATTTTAATAATTATTTGTTTTTGAAAATTTAAAAGTTTTTGTATTCGTATTCGCATTGCATCTACATACGCGTTGCGGTGCGATATTTAAATATAGTATCTGCGCATATGTAGATGCAGATATGTATACTACTTGTATTTGCACCAATCCGCAGAGTGCTCTCCTCTACCTTGTTTACTTATTTTGAATCTGTTTTTAAAAACGGCTGAAGAAAAAAGTTTTTTTAAATGAGAGAACGCTTTATTTATTGAGTCGAACCGTTCATCTCTATCCTTGTTGGAAGGGCAGTTTGGTCAGAGAGAATAATATTTTTGGGCCTGTAATGGGTGGCTTGTTTTGGTGGCAAATACTAAATGGATAGGTCTGCGTTTTGTGTGGTATAGTGTGGTTAGTTGTTGAGTGCACTTTATTTTTTGTTTATTAGTAATGATTCCATGTAGTCCGCTGCAAGTTGGTGTTATATGCGGATTCAATGCCATTTTTATTTGGGTAAAGTCCTGTTTGTATTTATTGACTTGCTTGTCCCTATATATGTGTACACCACTAGTAACTCTAATTCCATGTGATTATTGAAGATAAAAAAAATTGTACATAATATTAATAGTGTTAATAGAATTAGGATGACAGCTTGATCGCAATCATTTGTTTTTTGTAGCCTAAGAAATCCTTAAAAGTCAGGTTTGATTTTTCTGACAAAGTCAGAAGAGAGAAGAATTATTTAAGTTATTCATAGGCATGACTGCTTGCTTGTTACTCCCTCTATCCTGCAAAGATGGACTTCGTTTGACTTTTTTTTGGTCAAATTAAGCAATTTTAGAATTGTTAATTACGTAAATTCATTTATATTTTTGAACTTTCAAAAATTTGGATGTTGTAGTAAATTAAGCGTACTTTCTTAGGAGTATAACCTCTTTTTACCTAATTTTAAAGAAAATGTGATAAATTTTAATTTTAAAATTAGTCAATTTGATTTCAAAATTCAAACTATGCCAATATTTGCAGGACGGAGGGAGCATAATGTTATATATGGGAATGGGATGATATCTTTTTCTTTTCTTGCCCTGTTTTTTATACTGTGTGTGGGCACCGTGGGGTATGAGAAAGAAGGGGTGGTCAAATTTCATGGAAGTTGAAAATGTCAATAATATGCGTAGAGAAGATGCTATTGCTTCTTTCTTTGGGTGACCAAAATTGGGAGAGGACTCAGTGTAGTTGGGGCCTTTGGGGGATCATTTTAATTGTCTCTCAACCGATGTTTCTTATGTATTCTATCAAATCAAATATTGCAAACAAAGGGGTCAGACCAACTTAATTACAATTCATATGAATTCTACTCTTATATGTCTTTAGTTGACAGGGGTTCACCACAAAATTTTTATTGAGCCTATATGATTCAGTCATGGGAGAATGGTAATTCACTGATGACACACAAGCTCTCTCTCTCTCTATATACACATATCTTATACATAAGTTACATCAGGGAAGCCAAAAAGAAAACTTTTGGCGCTAGTCCTTTGCCTTCTATTAGAAAGAAATCCACACAAGTATGTACATACGAACACACTAACATATATATATATATATATATATATATATATATATATATATATATTCTGTATTTTTATTATTTAAAGTAACGTTTAGCTTTAGATGTTAGTGGGTTTTGGTTTGTTTGGGTAATTACGTTCTTATGTGTGTATAGGTTGACATAGCTTACAAAACAAATATCTACTTTCACAAGTCAATGAAAATGCAAAGCATTTTGTGTATAGTTTAACATGATAACTAATAAGCTTACAATAAAATATCTACTTTCACAAGTCTATGAACATGCAAAGAAATTGTAGCATGGCTCTTCTTATTTGGACAAAGAAAATGACTATTTATTTACCCGTGTGAAGCATAATTTAGGTAATCACTTGAGGACCAGATTCACTCTCAGGTTAAGATTTTGGATTTGGAATTTTCCTTGTTCTGCACACTTTCAAGAATGTGAGCCATTTTGCATGCCAACTTGTACACACCTTGTACTAGGATGGGATTATGTTGTCGTGTTGTTGTTGATCATTTTTCGGCCTGCTTGCCAAACTGAGTGATCCTGTTTTAGTGCATTAATTGTAATATTCTGTCAGATGCAATAACAGGAGTGCAAAAAATATGTGTTCATTGGTCATTGTCGATATTGTTTTACGGTCCTCTTTTCTTGGAGATTTTCCAAAGTACATTTCGATGCCAAAAGGTTCTTGCATGTCACATGCATGATATGAATAGCACTAGGGCTTGAGATGTACTTTCCTTTTCTTAAATTACAAAATTTGGCTGGGGCTTTAAATGCATCATTGGTCTGCATTCAATTCCGATCCACATATTTATGATTTCTTTGCTATAATTTATTGCAGGAAGCAGATATATATTAGCCTCATTTACGTTGTAACGTCATTTTCATAATTGAGAAGACAAATTCATTAATTTCATTGGTTGTTTAGTAGTTTCTGAATTCTTTTTTTTTTTGCCAGGTTGGTGGAACAAGTGAAGCAATCCGCACTAAGAAAAGAAAGAGGAAGGTAATTTTAATCTCATGCTTGTGAACCTTGCAATGGCTTGGCAGGCGTCATTGTTTTTTTATATTTTTTCCTTGTTATTGTGTGTATGACTGACCTTATACAAGAGTTAGGAAACAAAATGGACTGACATTTGAAAACTTTGGACAGTAAACTGATTATAATAGATTGGTATGTTATTTTAAGGAATATGATAGCTTTTATGCAATATGGTTAGTTGATAATGTTATCTCATTTCCCATTTTTTGGCAGAAGATTTAGGTCACAGATAAATATACTTGGTTGATTCCTTTTTGAATTCTTTTTTGGTGATTTTTAACTTCAAGGTATTTTAAATGTTATAGCTCTTAATTGTGTATTTTCTGGTGTTAATAGACAAATATTGAACTAAAAGACGAGGAGGTCTTGTTGCTGAAGGAAAGAAAGAATTTGAAGAGGGTATGTGAATTGAATGCTTCTTTACTAGTATAGAATCTAGAATCTAGATCCGCCGACCAATTCATGATTCTTGAGTGCAAATTTATTTTCTTGTTGAGCAGAAGATAGTAACCCTTCGTGTCACTTTGAAGGAAGAGCGAGCCACAAATGAAAGCCTTAAGCGGATGAAGGTAATTAATTTCCGAGTTTTCTTCTGTATCATATTATATCTTTTTGTTGTCTTATAGTATTCACATGTTATATATCCATTTTATTTTACTTTGATCTTGATCTTGTCCTAATTATAAACTTCATTTGGTAATCGAAGAAGCAATTCATCAGTATGTCAACATATGTCTAGTATATTCTTCTGTGTGTATGTATGCTTACTTTTTAGTGAATGCTTGCGAAGTTTATTTGACAATATATCTTATTGAAATATCTTATGATACAAGATCTTATTGAAATATCTTATGATACATCATACAAGAGATCTGTTTGACCTATGTGCTTACCTTGGTCAAATATTTGAAGAATAAAACATCGAACTTTCCCAGAATGACCTCTTCAAATTTTAAAAAATTGTTGACAAATACCTGCAGTAAATTTTCAGATATTTTATTATCAAACTGACATGTGATTTTTCTTTGGTAAATAATTGTGCCATTTCCTAATCCTGGCACACGCCAAAGCCATAATAGCAGTAGAACATATTCCAGTGGTTATTCGATATTTACAGAAAATGTTCCTCAGTAACTCTCTCATATGCCAGTTTATAAATGATGTTTGATGTGTATATTCTTGATTTATGTTACGTGCCAGCAAATAATGACAATCGGTACTAATCTCATAATATCTTACTTTTACAGATGGATTTGACAATGCAGGCGGCAGCCAAAGGGGTTGCTACCTTCGCATCTGAGGAACCAGTTTCACACCAAACCTTGGAAATGCTAGCAGCTTCTGACCGTGATCCTCTATTCTTCCGGCCAAGCGTCACCGTCAATGATCTTGCTGCTTTACCAGCACTCTCTGCCCCAAACAGTTGTTTAGAAGTGCAGAAGGAAGTCGCAAATCACGTGAATAAGTTTGCTCTACCTGATCTGAATGTTGCTTTGGTGCAATCCGGCTCTGAGGTTCTACATGTTACGAGTTAAAGAATGTTACCAAGAATCACTGATGATCAGGTTTCCAAATTGAGTGATGCGAGTATAACGAGCAACATCTATACTCAATTAATGGTAACCTTGTTGTAGGTTAAATTTTACAGTATTTGTAACTACAGAACAAATCACCTTCACGGCCTCTGCATTAAGAATGTGGAAGTATGTTTTTATTACATCTTACAGAGGGTAGGGTAGAGATCATAACCCATTAGATGCAGTCACATTCTTTCAGTTGCAGGTTTCTACTTTGTCCAAAATTCTTTAGGGCCTGTCCTCGTTCCTTGTGTTTCCTTTCTAGAGATACTTACAGATATGATCAATTATTATAATGGGAATAACATGTTGGATTTTTATTTCCAATTTTCTAATCTTATTTGTTTGTTTTCCTGCAATTCCTTTAATTCTGCTTTTTATTTTGGAGTGATACAGTTTAGAAGCAGTTTGCTTGTCATTCTGGATTCCGGGATCGTGGAGAAAGTACGGAATGTTCAAGATCATCAGCTGTCCTCGGAACTCCTTGAATCACTGTACAAGGCTTTATAATGGTACTCCATGAAATATTAAGAAAGAGCACAAACTTTTGCAACATTAACACGCTGTAGAAACCAATCAGGCTTTTTTGAGGATATATCGGATTAAAAAAACAAAGCAGGATTTTTATCAACCATATGAGAATGAGTAACCCTATATTATACTGAGAAGAATAAACAATGACGATCATTGCCATTGCCCTTAACAATGTTTGTGGAGAAGGAATAAACCAGTTCCGTTGAGTGCCAACCTTTTGAAAGGGGTGTGAGAGAATTGTGTAGGGGATGACATTGTCAGATTTGATTTGAAGGGTTGAGTGCCAACCTTTTGAAAGGGGTGAGAGAGAATTGTGAGGATGACACTGTCAGATTTGATTTCAAGGTTCTAATAATGGCGAAGGAAGAAAGATGAGATTTATTCCAACTTAATTAGTCATCTACTTTAAATAGAAGGAGAAAAAAAAAACCAAAGAGATTTTCTTTCATTCAACAAATATGAGATAGATTATTCGAGTATGAGATGCAAAATAACAAAAATAAATAAAAAATTAAGTCGCACAAAATTGCATGAAATAGATTCCACTTTCAGTGTCTACGCATGCCTACCTCTTTCAACATCTAGTTTGTTTATAGTCCCCAATCTTTTGGATTGACCCCGGTTCCAAGTCTTTTTCTAGTCCCCAATCTTTTGGATTGTCCCCCTGTTCCAAGTCTACTGGGGATTAAACAAAACTGGTCCCATTACAAGCAAGCGCCAATTTGTACACGGACAGTTCAGTTATTTTGATAAACAAAATGCAAGTACGACACACATCAAGGTTAAGTTCAGCTAAATTCAATTTTCGGATTCATTGTTTATAGGGTAATGTAGGGTGTCATCAAAATAATCAATGCCACATCATTAAAATAGTCAATGTCACATCATTTGAGACCCGTAATTCGTAATACAGATAATTTATATTGCTAATATTTGAGACAAAGAATAAGCCCAGTACAGGGGTGTGTGATATTTTACAACCTTGAAACTTAGGTCTCTTAGTTTAAGATGCTCTAATCAAGCACTGGCAAACATTCAAGTAGGATTTCAGCTGCACGACCCAATTCCTGCTCTGAGACTATCAATGGTGGTACAAGTCTCACAACATTTCCTTTTCCTGCAGTTAATATTAAAAGGCCAGAACGCAGACATGCATCTACAAGTGGAGAGGCAGGCACATCCAGCTCTATTCCAATGATAAGACCCAAACCTCGTACTTCTCTCACATGCGAGTTCCCTCCTAACTTCTGTAATAAGAGTTCCTTAAAGTACTGACCTTTCTTGGATACACTGGCCAAAAAACTTGGTTTTGAGATTTTATCCAGAACTGCAATCGCAGCACTGCAAACAAGTGGCCCGCCAGCAAAAGTGCTTCCATGATCTCCATAATTTATGGCAGCAGCAACTCTTTCAGTCACTAGCACAGCTCCAATGGGTAGACCTCCAGCAAGAGGCTTCGCAAGAGTCATAATATCAGGGAATACTCCATAGTCTTCATGTGCCCAAAGATAACCAGTTCGTCCCAAGCCACACTGAACCTAAAATATAAACAAGTACATGAAAGGTTTAGTATTATCAAACAAATAGATATTCTTGGAATATAGCACGGCTACGAGAGAGCTGATCAAACAAGACTCGTCAAACTTGTGTTTCTGCAAATTACAAACTGATGTCAGTCTTTTAAGACAGACACTTCAACCTTTCAACAAATTTTTTAAACCCAGACCGGATTGTTCAACCGGTTGAACCAGGAACCTGTCCTATGTCTGACCCGGTTGAACCATTTTGGTCAAAACTCAGATTGAATCGGTTGAGTTCAACCGGTAAAACCGGTTAAATTGACCCAATAAACCAGTTTTAAAGCATTTTTAAATATTTTTTTGTACAAACATATTTTAAATTTTAAAATTAAACATTTGTAGTAATATTGCAACACAATTTTACTATATTTTAGTTAACAAAAAAATGAGATGTTTTAAAATTTTATTAATTATTAATAAATATATATATTTTTTATGTATTTATGATATCACCAGTTCAAAAACGGTTTGACCACCGGTTAAACCAGTGATAACTTTTCCGTTCGATGTCCGGCCCGGGTTTCAAACATTGCCTTTCAACTTTTTTCTACAAATACCGCTTATCAGATATGACTATTCAGATCAAACAATATGTATCGCATTGCATGAACTTACTTAATAACCACTACTTATTCAGCCATGGTTTATCTCAATAATGACCAGAGATGGTTGCATAACATATAATTCCCATCCTCAAATTCTCTGGTAGACCAAACTATTCATCATATGTAAGCAGGCAAACAAGCAATACAGAACATAGAATTTCAAAAGAATACGAAGGTTCCCTTTTTTCTATTTTGTTTATTGTTATGTTGTATTTTTCTCCATATCTTTGTTGCAAACTGATGATAATGAACAGAGAACAACATACTCAACATAATAACATCAGGAAATATGTATGGGCTCACATGCCAAGAAGAAGAAATGTCTTCTCTGTGTGTGTGTGGGGACAGAGAGAGAGAGAGAGAGGGGGACTGTTATTTGATATTTATGATCTAAATGGTCAGCAGCAATTATAGCCTACAAGCTTCTGTGTTCGTCCATCCTTTGAACGAGAATTTTCGATACACGATATGGGAGTTTTCGATACACGATATTCACAATTTGACAACTATGGTCACCTGTTAAAATACATTTTAACATGTTCTTATTCCGAATTTTGTAAATGACTTGTCTACAAAAACTATGCAAATTTTAATGACTTCACCCAAACAAGATGCGCAGAGGCCAAAATGTATCATATCAAATCAGTTTGACATGTACAACTGTTTTGTAACTAAACCAGGAGATCATATAATTTATGTGCATTCAGAAGATATCAATCACACTGCTAACATGAATATGACAAAACTTTCTTATAGGTCACATACCTCATCAAAAACCAGCAGAGCCCCAGCATCATCACAGGCATTACGCAAAGACAGTAAGAACTCCTTAGTTGCACTGTATATGCCACCTTCACCCTGAATAGGTTCCACAAACACTGCAGCAATATTCCCAGACTGAATAAGTTCTGTTGTAGCTTGTATATCCCCATACTCTAAGAAAGTAACTCCAGGCATGACAGGTTCAAAAGGTGACCTGTAATGCTCTTTGCTTGTTAACGCAAGAGCACCCATTGTCCTACCATGAAAGCAGTTACTAAAGGAAATAAAATCTGTAGGTGGATGCTTCCTATCAGGGTGTGAAAATCTCTGGAACTTTCGAGCAAATTTAATTGCCGCTTCATTTGCTTCTGTTCCAGAGTTTGAGAAGAAAACACGATTAGCAAAAGACGAGGCAATAAGGCGTTTTGCAAGTTCTACCTGCAGGAAATAATAATTGAAAAAAAAAACCTTTATACTTACAAAAGAAAAAGGATCGTTGCTTCACTATGAACAGAGTAAAAATTCAATTAAGTAAAACAGCAAATTGTTCTGTGAATATAACGAGTGTAAGTTACTATTTGTTATTGAAAAAGATATGAATAACACGTTAAACGATTGTAACTCAGAAATGAAATAAACCACGCTTTTGCTGAATCTATCATTTTCTATATAAACACCTTATCAAGACACAAGTAAAACTAACAAAAGTACCCTCATCACCAGAACATTTACCTAATCACTGGTAAGTACAATTGACTAAAAAAAGTTCATGCAAAGTTTGAATTTGGGTCTGCATGTCATCAGCTTATTCCAAAACATATCATAATTAGACACATGGAAAGTTATGGCCGAAGGGAATAGTAAAAGTATAAGTACTAATTTCTACAGCAGCTCCATTTATTTTCCCCATCAAGTTTTCCTTGTAAATGATGAAAAAGCTTCAAATTTTAAAAAAAGCTATGCTTTATAATCACCCATCAACTATATTGAAAACTTAACAATGTACGTACACTATCACAATAAAAAAACAAGTGCATAAGAATATAATGAGAACGGAAAAAGAAATAAGACCCACCTGTGGAACTGTGTAGAATATATTGCTGACATGGGTCAGAGTATTTGCTTGGTCAGTCACCGCCCTAATCCAATCAGGGTCCCCATGACCAAGAGCATTCACTGCAATTCCAGAGGTGAGGTCCAAATATTCTCGCCCTTCAACATCATACAATTTACAACCCTTGCCACTCGAGAACACAACTGGAGTTCTTGCGTATGTTCCCACCATAACCCTCCCGTCTGCCTCCATTATCTCCTTGCTCGCCACCTCTAACCCTAATTTGGTCGAATCAGACTCTTTTTGCACGTCGACGGCGAGACAAGCACTACTCATTCGCCCACCGTTGGACGGAATTGAAAATGTTGGCGCAATCGAGCGGCGCAGATCGGTCGCCGGAAGAAAGACATTATTGTGGAACAGATAAATTGAACTCATATTCCTCCCTGGAACTTGGCAGATGGGATCAGATTTTGAGTGTTTTCAGTACAATACCGAAGATGTTGTAAAATGTACGAAGAAGCGGAGGCTAGGGTTTAGTCATTCCATAATAATTATAATACTTTGGTGAGTGGGGACTTAAAATTTGTTAAAAAAGGGAGATACACTACTAAATCAAATGATGTACGATAGATATTTATTAATTATATTTTGATATATATTACGTATTATTTTTTATATATTTTTTTTGTAAATATAACAATACTTTTATTCATTATTCAATTTTAAAAACATCGTATCAAATTATAAATTGGACCGCTTGTACGAAAAGTTTTAAGGCTTGTCCCTACTATCTGACTACCTATTTTTCCTTTGGGCTGATGAGTTGGGCCTGTTTTGATTTTGAAGGTCTTGCAAGAACAAAACTACAAATTTTACTATCTATGTAATTAATGGCATTTCAAAAATAAATAAATAAATTATATTATTCCTTATATCTCAGAATAAAATTTCACTTTGAAAAGTTATAACTATATTCCTAAATCTTTGACTTTAACATTGTCAATGGATAAGAAAAAAAAACTTGGTCGTTATAACTAAATTTGCCACACATAACTAAAAATAAATATATTCAACACTCCCTTTGTACAATATTTTATCCAATGATCATTTTTAGTATTAAAATTTAAAAATTAAATAAATTATTAGAATATGTTGAAATATGTCCTACACGAATCAATTAAAGAATTTTCAATTAATTTAATAGGCATTCACTCACCGAACTAAATCCCAATTTATATATGTATCATTGAATTAATTTTTTTTACAATCATATCACTGAACTAAATTTTTTTTATAAAATTTAAAATTTTCGTCCATGACTGTTAAAATTTAACAGATTGATGACGTGACATGTCACGTGGACAATTTAAGATGGCATGTCACGTCATCAGTCTGTTAAATTTTAACAGTTATGGATGAAAAATTTTAATTTTGTAAAAAAAATTTAGTTCAATAATACGATTATTAAAAAAAATCAATTCAGTGATACATATATAAATTGAAATTCAGCTCAATGAACAAAAAATGATTTAACCCCTCCGGGATCTTTTGTAATTGGCTACAGCCTACAAAATCTATTCGGAAACAAATAATCATTTTTTAGGGAGTGCTTCTACGCGAACAGGAAACATGGACATGAAAATTAATTGGATCGGTCGAATTTTATTTTTTTCAAACTTTTTTTGAATTCCGAAAATTTTATAATATTTATTTTTTCAAACTGTAATATTTATAAAATTTAGTGATTTTGGTATATTTTAAATATATGTAAATAAGTAGTGTTATATAGACTGTACAATAATACTTATTTACATGCATCCAAAATACACCCAAATCACTTAATTTTGTAAATATTTATGTCAAAATAAATATCATAAAATTTTTGAAATTCAAAAGAAGTTTGAAAAAAATAAAAAAATTCAACCGATCCAATTTTCATGTCCATGTTTCTTGTCCGCCTAGACTTATTATTTCTTAGGACAAGCAGAGTCCATAAATTTATATAATAAGATTATATTGGAATTGGATTGGTTGTTGCTATGAAAGGGACTCTTGTTCCTAATTACACGCTTATAAATATATGGTGCTACATGAAGGGTTGAATTACAATATCTATTATATATAAAATTATTATTTTTTAGCACTTAAACTCTTTATTATTTTAACACTTGGGCTCTTCATTATTTTAGAGAAATTTGTAAACACAATCATTATACTAGTAAATTATTTTTTCTCTCTGTGATTTTTTCCCAATTAATTTTCACATAAAATTTATTGTGTTTTTACATTAATTTTCTACGATTTATTTGTGTTTGACGTCTTTTTTATTATATATTTAGCCATTTAAACAAGTGATATAAAATTTAGCGTTAACTGATATATTTTTACGGGATAACCCAAATCAAACCTACTCTACGGATAGATCATAAATGTTGGGGGGGAAATACTTCATAGAACGAGTAGATCTCAGACTCCACAAATTAAAAAATAATCCAAACTTGGAGAAATAAAACCCAATAAAAGGAAGAAAAAAAAGAGCAATTGAACGGAAGAATGTAAGAAAAAAAACTTGGAAGAGACCCTCCCATATCTAAAAATATGGAGGATTGGAGGCTAGGATTTTTTTTGATGAGCCCAGATTTTATACATGAACAGGAGGAAAAATCACTTGTTCGCAGAATCTTAGGCTGTTATTAAATAAAATAATCGTTGAAAAAATCTATATAAAAAGTATGGATAGAAATTTAGATTAATTAAGACGATAATGTTGCTAAAAATTGAGTTCCTAAATTTCAATTTGGGTGTCTTTGAGCATTATTTATCAGATTCAAAATGTCATTTTGAAATTAAATTCAAATGATTTTTCCGTACGTTCCCCAAGTCGTCTTCATCACATAGTACAACCATGTAGTAAAATTTGAAAATCACGTAAACAATTGCCTCAATTACAACAAAAGGTGTAGCATTACCTTCGGATAAAATCCACAATGTGACGAATAGAGAGTGCATTGGATTGTTACCATGCTAAGTATATATAGCTTTCTGCTTCTATATATTAATTAGTTAAAGTAAACATATTTTTGGAAAAAGAAAAGGTGGCAAAGTATGTAACATTGTAAATATACATTAAGATAGAACAAACGGCCTAGGACCACCGTTAACTGACAATTTAACCCAGGGGTGGCTCAAGACATTTTGAGGCCTAAAGCGATATTTTTAAATGAGTCATTTTATTTTTGGTACATCTTTTATTGATTTTTATGGTCAAATTGATCATTTTTCAAATCATTATATCTTATTATTATTTAATATATATAAAGCCTATAAACATTATAAATTACATAAAATTTAGTACTAATCTTAATATTTATTTTTTTTAAAATCTAATTATATATGTTTAATTTTTAATTTTAAAATTTGTCAAATTTGACTACAAAAATCAATTGAGAACTTTTATTTTGAGACGGAAGGAGTATTAATATTTTTTATTTAAATGAGATTTTTTTTATACAGTTAATTTTTTTTACGTATTTAATATTTGAATTGGACTATAGGTCCTAAAGAATTAATTGAGCTTATATTTTTATAAAATATTTTTTATATAAATTATTTATGATATTTAAAAATTTGGGGCCTTATTTCAAATGGGGCCTAAAGCCCATGCTTTTTTTGGTATAATATAGGGCCGGCCCTGATTTAACCCTGAGACATTCAGTACATCCATGACGAGTCTTGCTCGAAAATCACCGACTTTGCAGCCCCTTGTAGACCCCTTTCAGATATATCTGTAGACAATCATACATTAACCCCTCATTTGTGACACCCAAACACTTGCAAAGACGTAAAACGCACAACTGGGGAATTTTTTTCTATAAACTGCGGTCCATCATCACTAATTTCTTGGCATCTCACAAACTCTAAAGTTTGAAGATACGGAGCTGAACAAAGAGCTTCCATCCCAACATTGTTTAAAGAACAAACGTGATCAAGAGCAAGCTTCCCTTATTGGACACATTTGTATCAAATAGATGAACGTAAAGGAGGGAAATTAAGGAAGTAAACTCCCCATCAGAGATAGATATCCTGACTGATTCAAGCTGCGAACAGTTTTGCGCCATTGCCCTTAAACTCTCGTCTGTTATATATACTTGATGTATTATTCACCAAAAGAGATGGCGCGAAATTAGAAGGAACTCGTAGGGAAATTGACCCAAGTTTAGTTGGTTTTCGGTCCAAGCCTATAATGTCACAGTCTCTTGCCCCAACACACGTCTAAGCGAAATTTCTCCAAGTTCTTGCATTTGTCCAATACACATGCATGCAAGTCCCAACCCTGGGTGAATAATACAATTCACCAGGCTAAGCTCTACCAAATTTTCACATGGTACCCGCTGCTTTTGCCACCGACCAGCCCGATCATAAACCTTCATTAATTGGTAATTAACATCGACCTCAAAATGCAACTGCTCTATTTTTTGCCAACTAGGTCCAGGCTTAATAAATAGACAGACGGGTCTCTTCATTTTAACTAAATATAATATGAAAATAAAATTTAAAAAGTAGTTATATTGCTAAATATATTAATGCAAGTAATGGTACTATAATTATTTATGAAAGTTTTTGTTATTATAATATTTTGTCTGAGAATAAGTTTCTAATAAAAATTTAAATAATTAGCTTTCAAAGATTCCAAAAATTTGCTTTAGACCAGAAAATTGACTTGTTTTTACTCGAATAAACAACCCAAAACTGTTTGTTGTGTTTATTCCCTTGATGAAGCTCTCGTAATAAATTCGTAGTTCCACATATTTATATATGCATGCACATTTGGTAGAAACTCACACCAATTCCCGCAAAGCCCAGTTGGTATCACACTATAAACTGCTGAGCTCCAGTCGACCAAATTAATTAGTTAAAGATAAAGATTACTAATTCAATAATGAGAATTCGGTTCCTACAAATTTGGTAAGTCAAACTCATATGTAGGCATTGAATTCAAAATTGACATGAATTTTTAATTTTAAAATATTTAATAATAAAAATTATAAATTATTTTAAAAATACTATTAATTATATAATTTATTATTTTTTAGAATAAATAATTTTTGAATTTAATTTAATTTTGATTTTATATTTCGAAATGGAAGGAATATATTCATGTCATCTCAATATCAAATAATTGACATGGAAACTCCATTTTAAAGACGTGTAAATTAACACCCAATTATCCAGGGGTATCTTGATGTTCACTTCAAAACCATAGAAGCCTCATCCTCTTATCTTCCCCATTAATTCAACAAAGGGAAATACTTTTTCAAAATTCACGTTTATTAAATGAATGAAAGTGAAAGCATTCGAGCCTCCATGGGTCCGTATTACTTTAAGAATTTCGGGGGGTTCGCGAAAGCTACGAATTACGGACCTGACAGAGTCCGATACTATTTTATATTATACAAAATAACATAATATATATTTAAATTTGTCATTATAATACGACATTATTAAACTAATAATTTATTATTGTTAAATATATATATATATATATATATATATATAAAATATAAAATTTAATAAAGCTTCTTTGTGAAAAAGAGTGGATGTAATATATTATACTGTTCCACACTGATAAATTGTAGAATCTTTGGTTGTTGCCCAAAAGACGACCAGGATTAATATTATGTGTATAAATTATATATAAAAAATTGTGTATAAAAAGTAGGATTCATATATTATATATCAATAAAAAATGTGTAAAATATTTAATGGTGGAAATTGTGACGCCCCCAAATCTGGGCCCACACAGCCCAAACTTGAGTCGTCAAAAGACTACAACAAAATTATTACAACAAAGCACAACGTACAACAATACAGTGTATAATAATACACAACTAAGTCTTCACTATTATTGCCACACTATTTTACAAAACGTGAAGACTATGATAACTATTCCTCGGACCCTCACTCCATTCCCCGGCTAGACCCTGTTATGTTTTCATCTCCTGTTGAAAAACAATGGAACAAAAGAAAGGGTGAGCTCAAATAGCCCAGTAAAGAATATCATGACTAAGATAATGACGAATAAATTATCATTAGTCTTCAACAGTTGAGTTCTTGATAGAATACAATAGACTACAAGGTTTATATCAAAAACTGCAGTTAAATTCTTAAACAACGTTCAGATCAATAATAGCAGCGGAATGAGTAATCTATTAGAAGAATAATGCAGACTATAATGTCCACTCGGTTCTCTTTTTAGGAAAAACATCATCAACTTTTATCATCTGAAATATCATTAGTCAAGATAATACAAATTCACAGTTCCTGATCATAATCATGCACATCAACAGTTCATCTTTGTACTACGGGCCAAAGATATTCAATATAGCACCAACGGTCATGATTATACCAGATTCAGCCTTTGGTCATAATCATACCAAACAACAGTTCATCTTTGCACTACGGGCCAAAGAGAACATTCACCACGTGCCATAAAAGACACCGAACAGATGTATCGCCTTTAACCTATTATATCGCCTTTAACCTATCATCTGTTCAACAAATATATCACATCTGTGCCCCCGGCCACAGATATTCACAACAGCTTGATTTTTTTGGATGATTAGAATGATGTAAATGATGAACAGAAGAAATAGGATAACAATAAGTATCGGAAGTTTACTTTGTACAGATTCAAATAATGTCCAAATTGTCAACATGATGTGGAGTGAAATTCAAGATCCACAGTTCAGAATAACGGTTACAATTCAATAGAAAGGTTCACGTAAATAGGAAGGTTCAGTTGAAATAATGAAGTTCAACTATTATGGAACATATAATATTTTCAGGAATTATAGAAGCAATAGTTCCATAATAAATTTCGATTTAGGAGTATGAAAGAAAATAATATCCCTTACCGTAGCAGGTTTGATTAACAAAAGGTGAAGGAAATTAATACAAAGGGTTATTCACCAACAGGCGGCAATCCGCTCCGTAAGGTTATTCCCACAATTTAATAGAATTTGAGTACAAAGAGTTATTCACCAAACAGGCGGCAATCCGCTCCGTAAGGTTATTCCCACAATTTAATAGAATTTGAGTACAAAGAGTTATTCACCAAACAGGCGGCAATCCGCTCCGTAAGGTTATTCTCAGAGATTAATAATGAATGAATACGAAAGGTTATTCACCAACAGGCGGCAATCCGCTCCGTAAGGTTATTCCCACAATTTAATAGAATTTGAGTACAAAGAGTTATTCACCAAACAGGCGGCAATCCGCTCCGTAAGGTTATTCTCAGAGATTAATAATGAATGAATACGAAAGGTTATTCACCAATAGGCGGCAACCCACTCCGTAAGGTTATTCCCACAATTTAATACATGGAAATAAAAGGCACGTCTTATGAGTAAGGAAGAAACAATATTATTATCGAGAATCAAATAATGATAATCCCTTACCATATTATGTTTGAATAATGGAAGATGAAAAAGATGGTATCTCTTACCGTAACACGTGACTGGATATTGATTTAAATGAGGTTGATTAACTTGAACAGTACACGTATACTTATAGATCTTCACAAATACTCAAGATGACTTAAGTACACTTAGAGAGAACTTTCACAAGAAGTATTTAGAGAGAGAAAGAAAGAACAAGTAAGGAAGTTTATGAAAAATCCTTAAGTTAATGCTTCTATTTATAGCCAAAAATCTTATCATTCATTTAATCTAAACCATTCATTTAAAGATCATCTTTTAATCTACACCATCCATTTCAAATATTATATTATCTTTAATCTACACCATTCATTTCATATCACCTAATAATCACCTAACTTTATATTATAAACAAATCAATTTAATTATTCAACAATAATTCACACTTTAATCTACACCATTCATTTCATATCACCTAATAATCACCTAACTTTATATTATAAACAAATCAATTCAATTATTCAACAATAATTCACACTTTAATCTACACCATTCATTTCATATCACCTAATAATCACCTAACTTTATATTATAAACAAATAACTTTATCAATTCAATTATTATGACTAATTGTTATAAATACAGTATAGTTAGCTCTTAGATATCAAGTCAATAAATTAATGAAATACAACTGTTTAAATAACATCATAATAGAGATAACAATAATGTAAAATAAAGCATACGTTACTGTGTAATGACAATTATTGATTTAATAATGTGAATTACTGTGCATATGTTACTGTGACAATTATTAGGTTCAATAATTTTAAAAACAGTGCAACAACAATTATTGACTCAATGATATAAAATACAGTGTAATGACAATTATTAAATCAATAATGCAAAATACTGTGTAACAACAATTATTGAATTGATAATATAAAATATTATGCAGTGACAATTATCGATGAAATGATGCGTAACAGTTACGGTGTCAATTATCAGACCAATAATATGAGACACTATGCAATACCGTGTGTTACTGTAGAGTACCGAGTGCTACAGAAAATACCAATAACTACCGTATGCTACTATTCTTTTATCACCGGTATTTTAACAGTTCCGTTGACTATTTTTATTTAAAAAGGTTATTTCTGTCGTTTTCTATATCCGACAAATATTCCGTTGTGGGGTCCACCAATAATTTGTTATTTCGGCGCCGTCGGACCAAACGAATATTCCCCGACCAAACGAATATTCCCCGACAAAGCGAATATTGTCCGACAAAATAAAATTTGCACATAACATCCTTAACTTTTAACTTTATCGATTTAACCACTTACTGTTTCAAAAAAAAATATATATATGAAGAAAAATTAAATTTTGTATTTCATAAAATTCGGGGTCTTACAACCTCCCCTCCTTATGAAATTTCGTCCCCGAAATTGACGTACCTGACATATCGAAGAGGTAAGGATACTTAGATTTCATCTCAGATTCTAGCTCCCAGGTCATTTCCTCAGTATCTTGGTTCCTCCATAAAACCTTAACTTGAGGTATAACCTTCGAGCGTAGGATCTGCTCCTTCTTATCCAGGATCTTAACAGGTACCTCCTCGTATGTTAAATCCTCTGCTATAACGTCTGGTTCTAACTCAATGACGTGGTTTGGGTCCTTCACATATTTACGTAACATAGATATGTGAAAAACGTTATGGATGCGAGACATACTTGGTGGTAGGGCTAGTCTGTAGGCTACGGTTCCTATTCGATCGAGGATTTCAAATGGGCCAATAAATCGAGGGTTAAGCTTTCCTCTCTTTCTGAATCTCGTAACCCCTTTCCATGGAGAAACACGTAAGAATACATGTTCTCCGACGTTGAAACTTTCGTCTCTCCGATGAAGATCAGCATAACTCTTTTGTCGTTCTTGTGCGGTCTGTATTCGTTGTCGGATCATTTGGATCTTTTCGGTCGTCAAGCGTACCAACTCGGGTCCCAACAATTTTGCTTCTCTTACCTCATTCCAACATATTGGAGAGCGACACTTCCTTCCATACAATGCCTCGAATGGAGCCATGCCTATGCTTGCTTGGTAACTGTTGTTGTAAGAAAATTCCACCAACGGCAAGTACTTATCCCAACTTCCTTTGAAGTCTAATACACAAAGTCTCAAAAGATCTTCGAGGGTCTGGATCGTCCTTTCCGATTGTCCGTCCGTTTGAGGATGGTATGCAGAACTAAAACGTAGTTCAGTGCCCATAGCTTTTTGTAGATTGATCCAAAAGCGTGAAGTGAATCTAGGATCTCGATCAGAAACTATGGAAACTGGCATGCCATGCAATCTCACGATCTCATTTATGTACATACCGGCAAGACGTTCAAGTGAAAAGTTTTCTCGTATAGGCAAGAAATGAGCAGATTTGGTCAATCTATCTACGATCACCCAAATTGCATCTAAGCCTTGAGAAACTTTTGGAAGACCCGTCACTAAGTCCATATTGATGTGTTCTCACTTCCATTCGGGAACTTCAAGTGATTGTAATGGACCTTTAGGAACTTGATGCTCTGCCTTGACACGTTGACAAGTTAGGCACCTTGAGATAAACTCCGCAATCTCTCTTTTCATATTGTTCCACCAAAATGTATGTCGAAGATCTCGATACATCTTGGTACCTCCTGGGTGGATTGTAAACGGCATGTTGTGTGCCTCCATCATGATTTTATGCTTTAATTCAGGATTGTTAGGAACACATAGTCGAGAGTTGACTCGAAGTATTCCTTTCTCGTCGATTCTTGCTTCGGGAATGGCACCTTCTTGTACTTTCTTTATCATGTTTATCAGTTCTGGATCGGTAGCTTGAGCAGCTTTAATTTTATTGATTAAAGTTGGTTCTACTCGCACGTGAGCAATCTTCGAGTGGGTCCCTGGTGTCTTTAGCTCTATCTCCATCTTTTGCAAGTCGTACAAAATACACTTTTGTGTTGTCAGCAGTGCACTTGTACTTGCATAAGATTTTCTGCTTAAAGCGTCAGCTACAACGTTCGCCTTTCCCGGGTTATACTGGATTGTGTGGTCATAATCCTTTAACAGTTCAAGCCAACGTCGTTGTCGCATGTTGAGTTCCTTCTGGGTGAAGAAATACTTGAGACTTTTATGATCCGTATAGATATCCACTTTTTCTCCGTACAAGTAGTGTCTCCAGATCTTCAACGCGAAAACGACTGCTGCCAACTCTAGATCATGAGTAGGATAATTTTTCTCATAATCTTTGAGTTGTCGAGAGGCATAGGCTATAACGTTTCCATGTTGCATAAGGACACAGCCTAGACCTTTGCCAGAAGCATCGTTGTAGATAACAAATTCTCCTGATCCTGATGGTATGGTCAGAACAGGAGCTGAAACAAGTCTCCTCTTGAGTTCTTGAAAACTCTTCTCGCATTCCTCGCTTGATATAAGTTTTGTACTAGAATGAATGATACCGATATCTAGTAATTAAACTTTCAACTCTTGGTGTTCTATGGGAGCCATTTGGTATGAGACTTTAAAAATGGGCTTAGTGCCGGGTTCAAGATCGATACAGAATTCAATTTCACGGTTTGGGGTAAGCCAGAAAGTTCCTCAGAAAAAACGTCAGGAAACTCATTAACAATGGGAATATCATTTAAGTTTGACGTGTTTTTGTTCAAATCAGTGACATGAGTGACATCCGTTTTTCAATAAACGGATGGCTTTATGGCTAGAAATAACAGTTATAGATTTCAATGGTTTAGTTGCTTGAATTTGCATGACAGGTTGATTAGGAATATGAAAACTAATAATCTTATGAAAACAATCAATTTTAGCATGATGGGTAGTCACCCAATCAATTCCTAAAATCACATCAAATTCACGCATCTCCAAAGAAATAAGGTCAACAGGTAATGTGAGGTTGTTGATTTGAACTAGGCAAGATTTATAGATAGTAAATGTAATAGGTATTTCTCCCAATGAGGTTTCAACTGATAAGACAAGATTTAAGTTTTCAATAGTCAAATTTAAACGTTGAGTACATATAGGTGAGATAAAAGAGTGGATAGAGTCAGTATCTAATATGACATAGACTTCACGAGAATTTATGAATAGCTTACCGGTTATCACCTCATTCGGTTTCTTGACTGTTATCGTCAAATCGAATCCCGAATACTTCATTCGGATCTTCACGTATTTCAACCATGGGAATACCACTGAATAATTTTCTAGCAAACTGTTTCTCGGGTTCATCAACTTCATCAGTAGTAAGGTACCAATGATTTCCATTAAAATAGTATTTTCGATAGACTGCAGTTTCTACGATAGTGACTAACTTAACCTGAATTCCTCTAAATTGTAACGCCCAAAAGTATAGAAACATCATTTTTAAATAATCTTGAAAATCATAGCTGGAACACCATAAATCCCAAAGACTAATATGAAAAGTCCATATATTCTGATCCTTTGTTATAGAGCATAACCATGTGATATCACTCTCCCAATTAGTGAGTAAATTAAAGGCAATAATTTCCGCAAGTTCGTTACTTCCTTTAATTGCTTCTAAAAATGGATCTGGAACGACTGTAGCAGAGCTTTCACCTTCATCCTTACTGGATAGAACACGCATAATTTTTGCCTTAGGCAAATGATTCAACTCTGAGTTTGTAAGAAGATTATTCGTCGCCTCTTGTTTTGCAGCTACATTTGTTTCGGTAATTTCATAATTAACCTCCTGATTTCCAGATGCCATAATTAACTGTGGTCACAAAATAAATGTTAGTTCAAATAAACTGACTCATCTCTTCATGTTCCTACATTCAAATCGATTCATTAGATAAAAAATAAATCTAATTTAGGTAGGACACACTAGTGATTGATTCTATTCGTCTCTCCCCTCCTAGTTCTAACCCCAGATCTCCATTAAAGACCATATCCCTAAGCTCTGATGCCAACTGTGACGCCCCCAAATCTGGGCCCACACAGCCCAAACTTGAGTCGTCAAAAGACTACAACAAAATTATTACAACAAAGCACAACGTACAACAATACAGTGTATAATAATACACAACTAAGTCTTCACTATTATTGCCACACTATTTTACAAAACGTGAAGACTATGATAACTATTCCTCGGACCCTCACTCCATTCCCCGGCTAGACCCTGTTATGTTTTCATCTCCTGTTGAAAAACAATGGAACAAAAGAAAGGGTGAGCTCAAATAGCCCAGTAAAGAATATCATGACTAAGATAATGACGAATAAATTATCATTAGTCTTCAACAGTTGAGTTCTTGATAGAATACAATAGACTACAAGGTTTATATCAAAAACTGCAGTTAAATTCTTAAACAACGTTCAGATCAATAATAGCAGCGGAATGAGTAATCTATTAGAAGAATAATGCAGACTATAATGTCCACTCGGTTCTCTTTTTAGGAAAAACATCATCAACTTTTATCATCTGAAATATCATTAGTCAAGATAATACAAATTCACAGTTCCTGATCATAATCATGCACATCAACAGTTCATCTTTGTACTACGGGCCAAAGATATTCAATATAGCACCAACGGTCATGATTATACCAGATTCAGCCTTTGGTCATAATCATACCAAACAACAGTTCATCTTTGCACTACGGGCCAAAGAGAACATTCACCACGTGCCATAAAAGACACCGAACAGATGTATCGCCTTTAACCTATTATATCGCCTTTAACCTATCATCTGTTCAACAAATATATCACATCTGTGCCCCCGGCCACAGATATTCACAACAGCTTGATTTTTTTGGATGATTAGAATGATGTAAATGATGAACAGAAGAAATAGGATAACAATAAGTATCGGAAGTTTACTTTGTACAGATTCAAATAATGTCCAAATTGTCAACATGATGTGGAGTGAAATTCAAGATCCACAGTTCAGAATAACGGTTACAATTCAATAGAAAGGTTCACGTAAATAGGAAGGTTCAGTTGAAATAATGAAGTTCAACTATTATGGAACATATAATATTTTCAGGAATTATAGAAGCAATAGTTCCATAATAAATTTCGATTTAGGAGTATGAAAGAAAATAATATCCCTTACCGTAGCAGGTTTGATTAACAAAAGGTGAAGGAAATTAATACAAAGGGTTATTCACCAACAGGCGGCAATCCGCTCCGTAAGGTTATTCCCACAATTTAATAGAATTTGAGTACAAAGAGTTATTCACCAAACAGGCGGCAATCCGCTCCGTAAGGTTATTCCCACAATTTAATAGAATTTGAGTACAAAGAGTTATTCACCAAACAGGCGGCAATCCGCTCCGTAAGGTTATTCTCAGAGATTAATAATGAATGAATACGAAAGGTTATTCACCAACAGGCGGCAATCCGCTCCGTAAGGTTATTCCCACAATTTAATAGAATTTGAGTACAAAGAGTTATTCACCAAACAGGCGGCAATCCGCTCCGTAAGGTTATTCTCAGAGATTAATAATGAATGAATACGAAAGGTTATTCACCAATAGGCGGCAACCCGCTCCGTAAGGTTATTCCCACAATTTAATACATGGAAATAAAAGGCACGTCTTATGAGTAAGGAAGAAACAATATTATTATCGAGAATCAAATAATGATAATCCCTTACCATAGTATGTTTGAATAATGGAAGATGAAAAAGATGGTATCCCTTACCGTAACACGTGACTGGATATTGATTTAAATGAGGTTGATTAACTTGAACAGTACACGTATACTTATAGATCTTCACAAATACTCAAGATGACTTAAGCACACTTAGAGAGAACTTTCACAAGAAGTATTTAGAGAGAGAAAGAAAGAACAAGTAAGGAAGTTTATGAAAAATCCTTAAGTTAAGGCTTCTATTTATAGCCAAAAATCTTATCATTCATTTAATCTAAACCATTCATTTAAAGATCATCTTTTAATCTACACCATCCATTTCAAATATTATATTATCTTTAATCTACACCATTCATTTCATATAACCTAATAATCACCTAACTTTATATTATAAACAAATCAATTTAATTATTCAACAATAATTCACACTTTAATCTACACCATTCATTTCATATCACCTAATAATCACCTAACTTTATATTATAAACAAATCAATTCAATTATTCAACAATAATTCACACTTTAATCTACACCATTCATTTCATATCACCTAATAATCACCTAACTTTATATTATAAACAAATAACTTTATCAATTCAATTATTATGACTAATTGTTATAAATACAGTATAGTTAGCTCTTAGATATCAAGTCAATAAATTAATGAAATACAACTGTTTAAATAACATCATAATAGAGATAACAATAATGTAAAATAAAGCATACGTTACTGTGTAATGACAATTATTGATTTAATAATGTGAATTACTGTGCATATGTTACTGTGACAATTATTAGGTTCAATAATTTTAAAAACAGTGCAACAACAATTATTGACTCAATGATATAAAATACAGTGTAATGACAATTATTAAATCAATAATGCAAAATACTGTGTAACAACAATTATTGAATTGATAATATAAAATATTATGCAGTGACAATTATCGATGAAATGATGCGTAACAGTTACGGTGTCAATTATCAGACCAATAATATGAGACACTATGCAATACCGTGTGTTACTGTAGAGTACCGAGTGCTACAGAAAATACCAATAACTACCGTATGCTACTATTCTTTTATCACCGGTATTTTAACAGTTCCGTTGACTATTTTTATTTAAAAAGGTTATTTCTGTCGTTTTCTATATCCGACAAATATTCCGTTGTGGGGTCCACCAATAATTTGTTATTTCGGCGCCGTCGGACCAAACGAATATTCCCCGACCAAACGAATATTCCCCGACAAAGCGAATATTGTCCGACAAAATAAAATTTGCACATAACATCCTTAACTTTTAACTTTATCGATTTAACCACTTACTGTTTCAAAAAATATATATATATGAAGAAAAATTAAATTTTGTATTTCATAAAATTCGGGGTCTTACAGAAATAATGTTATGAACACAAATTATACATAAAAATTTGTACACAAATAATATAAAAAAGAAAAATATAAAAAATGAGACTTACCATTATATATATATATATATATTTTTTTTTTTCTATTGATATACAATACATGCCTCCTATCATACATCATTTATATATAATATATGAACTGGACGAAGTTGACTTTAGTATCAGTTACCTATTATGCAAGTAACTCTAGAAATATATAATCCTTCCGTTTAAACATTGGAGAGATGTAAATTTTTATTTTATAAGTTAACTTGTGAAATTTTATAATTTAAAATGATTATAAATTTATTTAACTTTTGAACGAACAAATACTGCAACTAGTAATATTTTTTTTGTTAGTTTATGATAATTATGTCTATATGTACTAATTAATCAAATAAATTTGTAGCTGTTGAATTTTAAGATTTCTTAAATTAATTTAAAAAATCAAAATAGATATCCAATTAAATTTTAAGAAGATAGAATATGAAAGTCTATATATACGTGTGTGTGTGTGTGTGTATATTACTACCATTTACGTGGGCATAATAATAGGATCGCCCCTAGGGCGGATAAACATGAATTATGTTAATCCGAACTGTTTCAAACATGAACCAACAAAAATAACAAGAAACAAAAAAAATAATAGAGAAGCCTGTATTTTTGTCTTGTTGAATCTTAATAAATCAGTATAAAAAACAACAGACGCCCATGACATTTGGTACTATATATTTGTCATATGTAACACCTAATCTGATCCAAAGTTTAGAAAACAAATGCCAAAATGGGGTGAGTGTTTACTTGCTATTGAAAATATTATCCACTAGTTTAGTAGACTACCTCAGCCGCCGCCCCCCGCAAAAAAAAAAAAATGTAACCGACGTGCTTTATTACATAAACGATGACTCATTAAGCCGCCCACCCGCTAATTAATTAAACCCCGGTCATTAATCAATAAGTAACAATTTACAAAAATAGCTGTGTACATCTTTCGCACGAGATAGATTAATTAGTAAGGACAAATCAATCTTTGTTAGATTCTTTTCATTTTATTATTGATTGAATTTTGATCCTCAACTTAATAAAATAAAATAAAATGAGAAACTTAATTATCAGTCAGGCTTAATAATCTAAAGATATTTTATATATTGACTTGATTTGTAATTGAAAGTGCACAAGACTCGTCCTCTTTATCTTGTCTGGCTCGTAAAAGTAAACCAATTGTACTTCCACCCTAAACGTAAAAGTAAACCGGCCTCTTCTGGAAAGAGAGACGTGTCTTCTTAAACATGAGGGTTCTTGAATAAACCCTAAAAAACGTAAATTACTGCTCATGCTATATGATTAGATTCTTTTTTATAAAATATTTGAGGAAAAATTGTGTAACAACGTTTGTTACTTGTTTTTCATCATGTCCTTCCAATATGTATTGTGGGATATTGATCTGTTTAATTTCTTCATACTATTATTTAATAATATTAGAAAAGAATTAAAAGGCATAAAATTAATTAATAGATCTAGTCAAGGATTGTTAATTTAGAAAGAAGATGGTGATGGTTAATTAAATTAGTTTTATTGTGACTGTGTATTTATGATGATCTAATTTAAAAGATGAAGATGAAGTTTCATGAAATAATTAAGGTAATTATTATTTTAATTATTATGGTTTATATGTTTATACCCTTTTATCTCATGAAAATGATAATGGGGGTTTTCATTCATCTTGTTTTTGTCTGGTGAATAATGTGACTGAAAATAATAACAACTTAGCTTTATTAGTTTTAATGTTAATTAGATATATGATGATTTGACCGATTTACTTTTAAATATTTAATATAGATAAAAAAAAATTATTTAAAATAGACTTATTTTTTATTATTTTAAATATTTTCTTTAAATTAGTTATTATTAATAATGTAAATAGTATTTAGAAGTATTTTAATTTAGCGCTAATTTTATTTAGAAATATTTTAATAAAGTCAAACTGTATATGAATACGGACAAATCGTATAAAACTAATCGGGGGTGGCAGTGGTTAGAGTATTCCAGCCAATTTTTGCAGGAAAATAATTTTGAGTTTAACATTATATGCAATTAGGTAGTTTATGTAGCAATTTGTAAGGCTAATTATTTTGGGAACCCAATAATAAGTTTTGAAAATTGATATTTCTTTAATGCTCTACTCACATGAAGGTGAGTCTCACTTACTATTCATGTGAATTGAGTCTTGCGAAAATATTAATTTTTCTACTGATAAAATCAATTCCCTAAATTAGTGATACTTAGTATAACAGATGTACGTGTATTTAACTTTATTATTAATAATACTCGTACACGAGTGAAAAGAAAAATGCTATCCACCTAGAATTGTGAATTCTGACGAAGACACGAGGCTTAATTAGTTAATATGTTTATTTCCGATAAGAACGTATTAAGAAGCGACTTCACATGAACATATTAATTTATGAACACCCATGCATTTCTTTTAGACTTTCATCCTTTTGTTTTTATCACATGCATGTTTTCTGCCTGCCTAATTATAAGCTTTGAAAAATAGAGCACGTATGATATATATAGTGTGACGTGGATCTTTTTCCACATACAAACACACAAGTACACACCATGATCTTCAATGCAGGAGAATAGTTTATAAACATGAGAAACATGCACATTTCCACGTGTGATGTGTGGAATAACGTAATAAAATATTTTATGTACTTCCCCCTTGGAATTAATTGAAACCATAAAAGCCTCATCATCTTATTTTGGACACCCCGTCTTTATATGGCCAAACAATATTTTTAGTTCCGACATACCCTAGCAAAAACTAAACCACGTACCCGATAGAGCTACAGCTACAGCTAGGGACACCATGCCTCCTTCCTTTCAGCCTAGTATTACGATCTGCTCACACTCCCACTCGAATTTCAATGAGAATCGATGGGTCATTCAAATTCGTCGAACTCTGGAGGATGAACTAGAAGAAGAAAATAACGACATCCCAGTCTCCATCTTCAGTGTTCCAAAAACCCTAATTATCAGCAATCCAGAGTCTTATACGCCGCAACAAGTTGCACTAGGCCCTTACCATCACTGGCGCCCGGAGCTCTACGAGATGGAAAGGTACAAGGTCACAGCTGCCAGAAGATTCCTCAAACTTTTCACCACTAAATTCGACACCTTTCAAGCTATTGTTGACCAGTTGATAAAGCTGGAGCCCAGGATTCGAGCTTGCTACCACAAGTACCTTGATTTCAGCGGCGAAACCCTAGCCTGGATGATGGCAGTTGATGCCTCCTTCTTGCTCGAGTTCCTCGAAATTTATGCCATAAAAGAAGGTAAACTACTTAGAAGAGTAACATCAAGGATGTCCCATTTGGTTGATTCTGCAGGGCGAAAATCGGCTCACATCGCGATTCTTAGAGATATATTGATGCTTGAAAATCAACTTCCGCTATTTCTACTAAGGAAAATGCTGGAGTTCGAGTTCGGATCCAAAGACTCGGCAGATGAGATGTTGCTTTCGATGCTAACGGGTTTATGTAAGGAGCTTTATCCTTTCAAAACGCCCGAGGTATTACCCAACATTCTTATTGAAGATTCTGCTCATATCTTAGACTTTTTCTACCGCCTACTCATGTCCAAGGCGGTAAGACAATCCCTTATAAACGAAGCCGATCACGAGGAGGGGCATGACGGAGAAAATGATAAGAAGGATGAAGAAATATCTGATGAGAAATCAGGTTATGTCGTAACCTTCTTTCATGAGGTATGGAAGATCATTTCAGGGCTAGACAATGGTCCGGTACGTTCTCTAAAATCATTGGCAGACTCTAAACCAGTTAAACTACTGAAAAAAATTCCGTGGACAATTGTCTCTAAAGTTCCCGGATTAAAACTACTGTTGAAGGAACCTATTGAACATTTATTTTTGTCCTCACAAGATAAAGAACAGGTGAAGCCCGAAAACGACACCGTTGTTAGACCTCCATTGATCGAGGAACTAAGAATCCCTTCTGTCACCGTGCTGGCCAAAGCCGGTGTGCGTTTTGTTCCGACCAACGGTGGCATCTTTAGCACTCATTTCGACGAAAAAACATTTACCTTGAGTCTCCCCACAATGAATTTAGATGTAAACACTGGGGTAATATTGAGGAATATGGTGGCATATGAGTCGTGCAATGCATCCGGGCTGTTGATTTTTACTCGTTTTACCGAGTTCATTAATGGGATTATAGATACCCAGGAGGATGCAAAGTTGCTTAGGGAAAGGGGGATTATTATGAACCGTTTGAAGAGTGATGAAGAGGCTGCTAACTTGTGCAATGGGATGAGCAGGTCTGTGAAATTGACCAAAGTGCCCTTCTTGGATAAGGTGATTGAAGATGTGAACAAGTACTATAATGGAAGGTGGAAGGTCAAAGCAGAGAAATGCGTAAGGGGATATGTGTTTGCGTCGTGGAGAGTTCTCACACTGCTGGCTTGTATTTTGCTGCTGTGTTTGATGGCTTTACAAGCTTTTTGTTCAGTTTATAGCTGTTCTCGTACGATTCATCTCTATAACTCCACTGATCCCTGATTCTGTTAATTACTTGTATGTTGTGTATTTTTTATTTTATTTTGAATAAATTTACGTACACAATATTAAAACACAACATAAAACACTACATTCTATTTTACCATTAAAAAATAAGCCTGACATAAAAATCTGTATCATACCCTATTTTTTAATGATAAAATAGAATATAATATTTTATGTTATGTTCTAATGTTGTATTTATAAAGTGATCCTTTTTGTTTTTGCTAATTCTTTAAGTTGTATGTTGTGTGTATGAATATGTAACAGGTAAGAGTAACGCATGCTACAAGTTTTAAAATTTTAAATTTTGTGTATCAAATACAATTGTATTGTATTGTTATTTCACATTTGCGATGAATTTTATGTAGCAAATGTAAATGTTTAACTATGGATTGGGATTATAAACTCGGAAGTCGGAACAACTACTCAAATTGTAATAGATGATAATAATATCAAAGTCAAAAGTTGAATTTAATTATTTGCGATTTTACAGGAAATATATATGTGGCTAAAATGACGTTGATTTAGTGTTGAGAATTATTTATGATCTATGATCAAGCCCACTGCTTTGATCAAGTGGACTTATGTTTTACTCAACTTTATCGGCAATTAGAATTGGGTACAGAATTAGGAAGTACTAGATTGCGTGCAAGGCACGGTTTTTTTAATATAAAAATTTAATTTTTTAAATTTATATATTATATAAAAAATAATATAAATATGTAAATGAATTTTGTCAAAATTTTTAATTCTTATTTTAATGTATAGTATGCATTTTTTTTTATTAACCAATAAATTTCATAATGTTAATTTAGAGTTAATGTAAAACTTTAATCACTTTTGATGGCAAATAATTAGCTTCTTAATTTGAGTTATTTTTATCATAAAAGTGACGTGCAAAAGAAATATACATTATATAAATAAAATACTGCATTAATGCTTTTTATGACAATTTTTTTGCTTTATTATGAAATTCATGCATATATTTATATATGGATATTCAATTATAATTATATTCATTGCATTTGAAAATGTATTATTATTATTATTATTATTATTATTATTATTTATAGATTTAATATAATGATTGCTTTTATATAAAATCACAATATCTCTGATTACGGCCCATCATATATGGGCTTTCAAACAGTGGCTAGCTCAACCTAGTTTTAATAAACATCAATCCAATAGTAGTAGGCTTTTCTTTTGGGATGGGTCTCAGCCGATTGCTTACTTTTAATCATCTTTTCGTCTTTCTTTCTCCAAACAAACAGGCACAGCAAAGAGAGACGCTGAATTTAAGTATTTCAAGCCAGTTTTGTCCGTCTACGGAATGAATGCCTGGGTCCCGGAAAAAGTCATTAAGTGCTTTTGAGTATTATCACGTGATATTTTAGGTCATTTTAATATATACAGTGGATCCAAATATTAAAATGGTAGTATGTGATTGGCCTAAATTACTACGTGACAATGACTCAAAAACACTAAATAATTCTTCGGGTTCCAGATACTCAGATTGCCTAGTTGGCCGAACACTTGGAGTTTCTTGTCTTCGACCAAATTAAGCGCCCAATCAAACAAAAAAAAGTAATTAAATAATTAAAATTAACGTTTAAATTGCGCATCTTAATTCGGTTGACAAATGAAGCAACAGAAGCTAAATTTGACAGGAACGGACTAACAAAATTTGGCAGTTAGCTTATGGAGTATTTCTCTCTATGTGCAAAACCTTAGTTGATCCCAACAAAACAAATCTCTCTCCCCAGTTGAAACTACCGGCCTCATTCTTCTTTTTCTTCCATCTTCCCTTTTTTGGTTTTGTGATTTGGTAGTCTGTCTGGGTTGGTGGGGTGGGGTAACCTCATTCATCTTCAAGTTAACAAAGTGACATTCGAAATTATATTTAACGCTTGAAATTCATCTTATTGTCATAATAATAAATATTAACACTATGTTGTTTCCATAAAAAGAGTATGATTTTGACCTTTTAAAGTTAAATTTAAAATTAATTTAATTCATGCAATTACTAGAAAGAATAAAATTTATAATTAGCGGTACATTTTAGATAGTTGACTATATTTATAACTATCTATTAATCAAAATTGGATTCACATCAATTAAAATTTTATAAATTTTATAAATTGACATCATATTCCTTCCTTAGTATCAGTAAATGTTTAATGTTCAGTGAGATAGAGATGATAAATTAATGTTTTGACTATATTTGATTATGCTCTAAATTAAATTTTGAACGTGCAAAAGAAGTTAAAAATGAAATGAGACCTCTGATTAGGAATTGGGAACATAGGAGGACGGGGGGAGCAAGAGGTGGCAAGAGAAAAGAAGATATGGCATCATTAGCTGGCATACTTAATTCCTAGAGTTGGCCATAACTATGGACTCTTTTGGAAAAAAATAAAGTAGACGTCCATCCGCGGTAGCCGTTACTTAAAACCCAAGGGCAATTTAGAGGATCCAGGTTCACAAAGAGGCAAAACATGGCATTCACTCAGGCGACCAACCCCTACGCGTACAAATCATATAAATATACAAAAATCTCCAGCCAGACGAATGACCCTGTAAACGATTCCCCTCCTCCTCCTCCTCCTCCTCCTCCTCCTCTCCCTCTCCCTCTCCTTACTTAAAAGAGTTCTTCATTTATATATGAGTGAACAGGCTCTAATGTTTTCTCAAATAAAACTCCAATAAAAAGAAACAACAAAAAACATCAAGAACTTCATCATCATCGTCATCATGTTAAAGTCATTTTCTATACTTCTACTACCAACCTTATTCCTTGTATTCTCAGCCTCAAATTCATTCTCTCATGGAGCTTCTACACCCACTTCAGGTAATTTCATACTTGATACTTTCCTTATTTTTGTATTGTATTTTGTATTAGTGATGATTAAGAAATTGTTTTATGTCAGTACACTGTTGTTTCTAAACAAAAAGAGGATCTTTTTATGTTTTTGAGGATTTTTTCCCTTTATCTTAATGTTCTTATTTTTTTTGATAAATTGTAGGGGTGATTGATGAGGGCAAGTATGAATTGGTTTCATGGGGAATTAGAAGGTCTGTGGCTGAGGAATTCAAAACAAGTGACAACTCTTCTCTGATATTGGCTGAGGAGAGAACACATAGGAAAGACCCACTCGACGATTTCAAATACTACAAGGGTGGATGGAATATCAGTGAAAAACATTACATCTACGTATGTATTTCTACTTTCAAACCCTAGTTTTTCCTCCCCTCCTAATCTCTATCATCTGTTATATACTCTTCTTAATTGACAACTTTATTATCTCTCATGGGTATAAATTGCACTCAATGTTGTTATCCTTTCATTTGGGTTTTGTTTGATACCAATATAAATTTATAACCCCTATAAGTTGATTAAATTCTCTCCTAGCTATATTTTGCTTCATACTAGTTTTTCTCAATTTCTAAAGATATCCTTAATTTTTGCTACTTGAATTGTTTCCTCGTTACCAGGATGGTTATCTTTTCATACTCTCTATCATTTTGTACAATGTAACATATGCACATTATAATTCTTTGGCAGAGGCCCTGAGAAATAATCTCTTGGTTCCAATCCCCATAGTTGGACCAAATTTGCCAACCAAAAATAAAAAGTAGTAAAATTTCCATGGCCGCCCTTACAATTTCTAGTTAATTTTGAGGATTCTGTTTTGACTCTCTATCACCTTGATTTGTCATGTGACTTCCAAAATTTTCATTCTTTTTGCAAATTTTAAAATTGGCTCGTGATGTCTTTCTGGTTTACAGTCTGTGGCTTTTACTGCTGCTCCCCTGTTCTTCATTGCTGCAGTCTGGTTTTTGGGATTTGGTCTGTGCTTATTGCTCCTCTGTCTCTGCTTTTGCTGCGGCCGAAGACGTCCTTATGGCTATTCGCGAGCTGCTTATGCACTTTCTCTTATATTTCTCTCAGTATTCACCATTGCAGCCATGTAATTCTCCCTCCATCTCTCTCTGACACACACACACATATCTACATTTCAACCTATAATTTTAGACTCAGTCCCTATCCAATTTTGTGTTTCAGTGCTGGATCCATTGTTCTGTACACTGGACAGGGAAAATTTCACAGTACCACAACAGATACAATAAATTATGTTGTTAAGCAAGCAGACAGCACAGTTGATAATCTTAGGAATGTATCTGATTATCTTGCTGCAGCTAAGAGGATTAGTGTAGATCAAGTTTTTCTACCTTCTGATGTCCAAACCAACATTGACAATGTTGAAATAAAGATCAATTCCTCTGTTATAACTCTTGAACGGGAGACGAGAAAGAATTCAAATCATATAAGACATGTTTTGGATGCTGTGTATGTATATATTGATAATTCCTCCATATTAGTTAAGCTAGTGGGCTTTTATGTATTTTATTAGTTGCCTTGATGTACTCTACAGGGGCCTGGCTCTTATCATAGTTGCTGCTATAATGCTTCTCTTGGCTTTTCTTGGTTTCTGTAAGTATATTCATTCCTCTCTGTTTTTCCAAATTTCACATTTAACTTTTGATGATACTATCTCACTTCTTCACTACTGGGGTGCAGTATTTTCTGTACTTGGCATGCAGTTTCTTGTTTACTTGTAAGTGACACGGGCTCACCGTTTTATTTCATGTTCTCTATTTTGTTATATGTCTTGCACTATACTAATATTCTTTGGTACATGAACTTTTCAGCTTGATGATTATTGGGTGGATCCTCGTCACCGTCACATTTATCTTGTGTGGCATATTCCTCGCTCTCCACAAGTATGTCCTTGATTAAATTATTTCATTTACTACACTTGAGCATAGTGTATTTTAGAGCATTTTTCTCTCTTCTGTATTTTAGACGGGATGCTGGAGTCTCTTACATATGGTAAAGAATAATTCTACTGAGAAATTGAACATTGTCAAGTATGCAATAGGGGTATGCTGGATGGCAAGATACGTGCCATCCAGAAGTGCTTGTTCAGAAATAATTAAGTTGATTCTTAGAACAAGAGGAGGATGTTGAACAGACATGACTTAGAATTCTGAGAAGTTTCAAAACTTTTAAGAGGATATTTTCATGAAAATCCAGGAACTAGGAATGTAACCGTTGCTTAGTGTTGAAATATTAATTGTTGGCATGGAGGGGGCAATATGCTAGATATAAGACTTAAAAAATCTCATGATATCACAAATAAATGTCCAAAACAAAGACACAAGTACATATGGATGGCCAGATACACCCAAATTAAAGCAATAACATATGTTTTCAGTATTTTCCCAGCTAACGTGTGCATTTGTTGTTAGTTTGGGTCATCCTCTTCTAACATATATTCTTCATATTTAAGTGTGATGGGAGATAGCTGCGTTGCAATGGATCAGTGGGTTCAGAACCCTACGGCTCATACAGCTTTAGATGACATACTCCCATGTGTCGACACTGCAACCGCTCAAGAAGTATTGTCTCAAAGCAAGGATGTCACTTTCCAATTGGTTGGGGTGGTAAACCGGATCATCATCAACGTGTCCAACATTAATGTATCACCCGGTGTTGTTGGCCCTTTCTCTTATAAACAATCTGGCCCCTTGGTACCTGTCCTCTGTAATCCATTCAATCCTGACAAGACAGATCGAAAATGTGTGGCTGGTGAAGTACACTTGAGTAATGCAACACAGGTAACCTTGTAGTTGTCAAAAATGCCCTTGTAGAATGATGATTGTTGAGAAGTAAATGGAACAGATGTTAAATTTTGGATTCTTATTTAGCCAGCCAGTGTTGAAAAATAAACAGATTCTTAAGCAGAACGTTCATAATCATTTTGTGTACAATGCAGGTTTGGAAGAATTATGTATGCCAGGTTTCAGGAGGTAATTGCACCACTGTGGGACGATTGACTCCTAATATGTATGACCAGATGGTTGCTGCTGTTAACGTGAGCTACGGATTATATCTTGATGGTCCGTTCCTTGCAAGGTTACTAAATTGTACTTTCGTTCGAGACACATTTAATGGGATAAATAATGAGTATTGTCCGGATTTGAGGCATTACAGCAGATGGATCTACATTGGATTGACTTTAGCCACAGCTGCAGTAATGCTTTCTCTAATATTCTGGGTACTCTATGCAAGGGAGAGGCGTCACCGGAAATATACCAAGCTCATCAAAGCTACATCTGCTCCAAATTCTATGGAAGAGAAAGAACGGCCTTAGTGAATTTTGAACTCTCCAGTGCATGGATCCTCTATATTCTTTAGTGAAATGATTTAATTAGTGGTTAACTTATTTATCCTAAATCCACATTATGTAAATCCCAAGGCCGTTGTATAGGGAAAAATTAGTTCATCATTCTTTTAGCATGGATATTGATTTTGAATTTTAAACATCGGGTAAATTTCACATAATTACCCCAAGTTTACACGTGTTCTCACATGGTCACCTGTGTTCTAAAAATTGACACTTAAACACCTATAGAGGTAAAAGTGAAACCGTTGGATTTTTCTTTTTCATCAAAACTAACTATACGAGGTATACACTTTTTAAGAGGAATAAGTCTACATTTACAATTTCCAAATGCTATTATCATCCATACCATCAAAAGTGTGTATGACACAGGTTTTAATATAAAACACATTTTTTTAATAGTGTGAATGACAGTAGTATTTGAAAATTATAAGTGTAGAATTATCCTTATAAGAGCGCGTATAGAAATACTTGAACTATCAAATGTTAAATATTAGGTCAAAAGTGTCCTTTTTTATTCTTCAATTTTCAGTCAAACATAGTCTTGTTAAAACAATTATTTAACCAAATAAAACCTTATGTCTAACAGCAATAATCAAAATTCATTCTACTCACAAGGCAAGGAATATGTACAAATTTAACCTAAATCAGATTGATATAAATTGGTGCAAGGATGAGTTTTATCATTAATATTGAATTATAATAAAGAACATTATACTTGTTTTTAGTTAAAAATTTGGTCAAAATATTTACTTGCATCTATCTTTCGCGACTAACTTTTTCATGGGATTTGGATATATTTCGGTACCAATTTCACACCATTTACTCGTACTTGGCGAAGGTACAAAACCCAATGAATTTCGAAGTCAAATTAAAAGAGTTTGTTGGTTAAAAGTTAAGTTTTCTCGAGTTTGTATTTCAATGTTGTGATCGCTAGCTTAAAAGCGAGTTTTCGATGTGATTTGAGTTTTTTTGGGTTTAATCTTACACAATTTTACTTGGATTTTGCAGATTATACATATGTATTTGTAAATCTAAGGCGACAAACGAGTTTTCCAACATTATTTGGAATTTTTATGGTTATTCTTTGTTTTCTTATAGTTGATTGCTTGAATTTGACTGAGGGATAAAGGGGATAAAGTTCAAAGGTTTTTCATACCCTAATTGAAAGACTATATAAGGTTTTTAATGATTTTTTTTATTGAAAATATCATGTTATGCGAATCAAGGAATCAACCATGAATTATCTAAGGTTTGGTGATGAATTATAAGATGTTTATGGATGATTTTGATGTTTGTAGAAAACTATAAATGATTTTCAATAGTATGCGGTTGAATTTAGTTCGTAGTTGGATAATTTTTTTAGCTAAAAAAAAGAGTTGATGAAAGTGAATGATAAACCTAACAAAATTCGCTCATGTCTGCGGGCTAGCCCAGCCTGCTCGCTAAAAATTAGGCTTTGGGTTTATGTATTTAGGCTAAAAAAAAATTGAGCCTTTTTGGCCTGACCACCATAAAATTCATTTCACCTCATATGTTTAATATTTATCTTATAATAGTAATGATAATTTGATATTTTTCTACAAGTAGTCCACCTCATTATTTCCCCCTTAAGTAACATGAGTAACCCCACCTATTAAAAAAAATAAAAAAAAACTTAACTACCTGTTTTATTTTTATTTTGCCTAATATAATAGTTTTAACTTATAAATTTATCGAAATTATAATATTTTAAACTATATAAATATTGTTACTTATAAGATAATTTTATTTTGTACATATATTTTGTTAATTTATTTCTAAAATTTATAATACTTAATAAGCCAACTTGATTGAATAGATAAGAAGGCTAACAAGCAAGCAAGCAGATTTCATATAACCTTCTTATCTATTCATATGAAATCGGGGGTTTTTATTTGAGAAAATATGAATAGGGTGGTTAGGTTAGGTTAGATATTCACTTGGACTTGAGGCTACATTTGATGTCGACAAAGGACAAACGCAAGTAAAATCAAGAAATTAATCTTTTATATGTTCCCAGGGGAAGAAAAAAACAGTAAGAAATAAATAAAGAGATGGATATATATAATCGTGCATATTATACTACTAGACTAGACTAGACTGCCGTTGTCAGGAGAATAGAAATAATGTCGGCCCAGTGAAGTTGAAGGTCCATTAAAGAATAAGCTTCATTAAATACGTAATGTCGTAGGTGGGCTATGTGAAAGCACAAATGATGTTAACACAACCCTGGGAGAAGCCCTTATATGTTTTCAATATCCATTCTCATTAAAGAATAGATGCAGTACTCGTAGAACCGTTCAAGTGGTGTGGTCTGATTTGATCTGGTCTGGTCTGGTCCACAATAACTTGCCCCACCTGAATGACAGCCTAGCCCAGACTCCACCAATCTTTGCAATCCATTATCCAATATTATACATTTGTACTATGGTGTTTCTAAATAAAAATATATTTGCTTATTTTAAAAGTCATTTTGTATCATCTTAAAGCTTAAAATTGGTACAAATATGCTTGTTAAAAGTATTATTAAATTATAACTGAGCAAGATATACTATAATTTGGAGATATCGGTGCTCAATTACTTTCTCTATTCGAATTAAAAAAACTGTTCAGATCTGTATATTATGTTATTACTTTTAAAATGTAATTGATTTTCACAAGTATATTTTAGTGTAATTGATATATTTTTTTGATTATTTGTTATTCTATTTAAAAGGATTATCTTTTGTATTGTAATATTTTCATCATTTATAACCGTCTACAGTTTTAATATATTTCAGTCGATGAAACTATTTTATCAAAAAAAAATGGATGGGTTATAAATTAATACTACAACGATGATCATAATTGTTAATTAGATTTGAAAATAATATGTGAAAATTCATTGCGACATAGTTCCCTCCGTTCCGTTATATGTTTATACTATCTATCTATATAAACACAATTATAAGAAAATATTTAATTTAATTACTACTATATATATAGATTTGTTCGGTGAGCAGGAACAGCAAAGGAGGAGATTTAAGAATCTAAGCTGGACATTAATTATCCTTTTATAAACTGGACTACAATTTCTTCTGCACATACGACTACAATATAACTTTTACGTTATTATTGGGAAAATGACATAAGTATGTTATTACTCATATTTAAGTAATTTATTCGAGGTCGAATTTTTCAGTATAGTGATAAATATTTGGTCACGTGTTTATGTTTATTCAACTTTTAATTTGGCTCTTGGCAAATTAAAAATGATAATAGTACATTGGTAAACAAAGTCTCTCTTTTTACTAATGAAATTGGCACAATATTAGTCCCCTTATTTGAGGATTGCAAGCTTTATTCTGGTCTATTGTCTTGCTGATCCGTCACATCCTCTTGTCTATCGCCATAAAAAGCCATCTGCAGACGGCAGACCTACCCTCTTTGAAAAAGAATATCGCCTCGCCTACTTTTATGTGTTTGAAGATATCTTTCCAATTTCCGAAACTGATGATGAGTGCCTGAGAGAGACTCCTAAACAAATGGCAGTTCTAAAAGCAGGAAGTAGACCGCCATGGGTGGGTCTTGGAGCTGCTGTTTGGGTCCAAATCGCTGCTGGGAACGGCTATACTTTCCCTTTGTACTCTCATTCTCTCAAATCAGTACTGGGTTTCACTCAACAACAGCTCGCCATTCTTGCAGTTGCCAATGATATTGGAGAAAACGTGGGTATTCTTCCTGGCATCGCCTGCAATAAATTCCCCCCGTGGGCTATTCTTCTGGTTGGCGTATTTGCTTCTTTCTTGGGTTATGGTGTTCTCTGGCTTGCTGTTAGCCAGACTGTTCAATCCTTGCCTTACTGGGTTGTAAGTTCCCTCTCATATTTTCTACTATTAATTATCTATACTTTGCACTCCAGTTGGTTAATCTCCCTAATTCTCCCTATTTGGTGAATTTTTAGAATATCAATCTGTCGCTTTAATTGTCTACAATTACTGAATTGTGGTTATTGTTTCTCTTATAGTCTTTGTTAGAATATTGCATGACCCCCTAATTCCACCTAAGGACTTTCTGGCTGGTAATACTGGTAGGTGTGAATTTACTAGGATGTGTATGTATGACCTCAACTGTAAGTTTTATTGAAACTGTGCGATTCTTTTGAAATGTCTTTGGTTGCAAATGGGGTTTGGTTCCCTGTATAATTGCAAGTGAGATTAATCACCATGCACTATATAATTGTGCATTTTTTGATTGCTTTGTGTAAACCAGAGATCAACTTTGGGGTTTTAAGTGCTAAATAACATGTGCATTTACTGGATATTTTTGCTGAAAAGATCTTGCAACACAGTTTTTTTTTGTGATCACGTGTTGTGGAGGTTCAAGTATCTGTCTTATGTAATGCTTTAGCTCTGCTGCACTTCATTTCAGCCTCTCTCTCACTCTCACATAGTAGTCCATCCCAATTTGAGTTCTTGATTGCTAAACTCTCATGGGATCTAGCATTTCTCTTCTAACAATATTTGTACCATTCAGATGTCTTCTCTGCATGCGAGATTTAGATAACCAAGGTCAATTTAGAAGCAATACTTCTATTCATGAAAAATAATTTCTCCACAACCATGTACACATTTTGATTCCCAAGAAACAAGTGATTACTGAGGTGTCAGCTGAGTTTGAGATTTATCTCTAGTGCAAGTTCCCTTGGAAAAACTTAAATTACCTAAGATACTGTTGTTCAAGATCCTTCATGCAATGGAAAGTAGTAAAATCTCAGCATCACTAGTGGAATTTCATCGTTCATTGTAGTTAAAAGATTATATCCAAATCCGTTTTAATAAACATAGTGATAACTGAGTAAACCTTTGAAACCATTTTCTTAGAGTTTCCTTATCTATTAATATAATTTCTTTTGGTGCTGGGTAGAGAGGGTAAAAGGGCAATATATTTCCTTTCTATTGAAACCCCAAGAAGTTTTTCTTTCCTCTGGAGAAGAGGTAGTTTTTTCTTCTTCTTTTAATTTGCCTTTTCATTTCCAATATCTGGCTAGATTTCGCTTTATACGCATACTGCATTTGAGATCTTAATTTCAGTTCTAGAAAAAACAGATATTTCTAATGCAGGTATATTTGATTCTATGACAGTTATGGCTTGCACTTTGTATTGCCACACATAGCAGTGCATGGTTTGGCACAGCCGTACTTGTTACCAACATGAGGAATTTCCCTCACAATAGGGGCACAGTTGCTGGAATTCTCAAAGGCTACGTTGGGCTTAGTGCTGCAGTATTTACAGAGGTGTATAGTATGCTGCTTAACCAGTCAGCTGCAAAACTGTTACTGTTCATGACGCTAGGTATTCCCATTACATGTCTGGCCATGATGTACTTTGTCAGGGCATGTACTCCAGCTTCAGAAGAAGACTCGTCGGAGCATGTTCACTTTCTTTTCACACAAGCTGCAAGTCTTTCACTTGCCATCTATCTTCTCACAACCACAATACTGAAAGATATATTATCTTTAAGTGACTCCATCTCTTACTTATTTGTTGGCATCATGGTTATCCTTCTTATGTCTCCTCTGGCAGTTCCCATTAAAATGACGTTGTTTCCTGCCAATAATAAGAAACTTGGCCAACAATCTGGTTCTTCAGACAATTTGGTTACAGGAGGTGGTGAATCAAGCCAGACAGATCCATTGTTGACACCATCTTCATCAGCAGCATATCTTGGAAGCTTCTACGGGAGTGAAGATGTCTCAGATGTTGATACACTTCTGGCTATGGGGGAGGGGGCAATAAAGAAGAAAAGAAAACCCAGGAGAGGGGAGGATTTCGAATTTCGTGAAGCTATTATCAAGGCTGATTTCTGGCTTCTGTGGGTAGTATACTTCCTTGGGGTTGGTTCTGGAGTAACTGTTCTCAATAATTTGGCCCAGATTGGAGCTTCACAAGGGATTGATGATACAACAATATTGTTGAGTCTATTCAGCTTTTGCAATTTCCTGGGCCGTCTTGGGGCAGGTCTTGTTTCTGAACATTTTGCAAGGTAATCATAACGCTGACTCTAGTCACCTTTCAGAAAAATAAGTAAAAGAATGAAAGAAAATAAGCAAAACTATGCTTACCTAATTCTGTAGGTTAGTAAGTCGTATTTATGTTGAATCTGAAAAATCTGTCTTGTATGAGATTCCAATCTTACTCCTATTTTAAAAGAAAAATATATGATTGTAGGTATACTTTTAATTCAATCTTTCCTAGAGAATTCAAGAATAGTATCCAGTTTCTTAATAAATATTTAGAACTAAAAAATTTGAATTCGTTTTCAGCCCGTCTTTTTAGCTGGCTACTTGATTTTTCAGATACCAAACATGTGTAAATTTAATTTCTGATACTCACATATGAGTATATGCACAGCTGATTATGTTCATTGCAGGTCAAAAGCCATCCCACGGACAATTTGGATGACAGTCACACAAGTTATAATGATCATAACATATCTTCTATATGCTTCAGCTTTTAAGGGTACCATATATGTTGCAATGGCATTACTTGGGATCTGCTGTGGTGTTCAGATTGGTATAATGATTCCAACTTCCTCGGAGCTTTTTGGCTTGAAAAATTTTGGTATAATATTCAACTTCATGCAGCTAGGCAATCCTATTGGCGCACTTCTCTTTTCCGGTCTGCTTGCTGGCTATGTATACGACACAGAGGCGGCTAAGCAACAAGGTTCCTCTTGCTTGGGGCCCAACTGCTTTAGGCTCACATTCTTGCTTCTGGCTGGAGCCTGTGGTTTGGGTACTGTCTTGAGCATAATATTGACAATCAGAATCAGACCAGTTTACCAAATGCTTTATGCTGGGGGTTCCTTTCGTCTACCGCAAAGTGCTAGTCACTGATAACTGGAGATTTTAAGCTGCGTACGATCAGTAATTGAGTAATAGATGCCCTTTATGTAGTAGAGTTATTTCAGATCTAGGCAAGAATATGCAGTTTACGTTCATTCTATGCCATCTGTGTAGCTGCCAATATTTGATCTCCATTTATCTATCAATGGAGGATTTATCTGTCATGCGATCATATTATATTTGGGAAACTGTTGAAGCAAATATATCTATGTTGTAACGAAGATTACAGAAGTTATTACCCCATTCCAGTTATTTGATTTGATGTTGCTGTTGCTGTATCAAATTGAGTCTTGGAAGGGTTGTCATTAATCTTTGTTGTAATATCAACAGAAGCAGACATCGGATGCTCTTTATTACAGAACACAGGTACTCTCTTCAAGATTATTAGCTTGTTATTGATGCATCATAGCATGAAGCCTATTCTTTGTTCCTCTGTTTTTGAGTTTATGTGAATGAGTGCTTGGATCTTCAAGTTTGTTAATATGTTGATCCAAAGTATTTAATTGAGATATACGAAGTGAAGTAGTTTGATCAATTTGGTGTTTGATACTTTAAATGCACATATATGTGGTCTATCAACTCTCAAGATGATAGAAAACTAATGAGTAGAGATAATTAAAGGACAAGGAAAATGTGTCCCAAAATCAAGATTTTTGGTTCGTAGAGGTTGCTACTTGGTGTTTACTTATCATGATACATAAGTAGACTAAATAACAAAGAGCCAATGCCATTCAAACAGGCCTTACGATTAAAGTGGACTTTGAGCATGCTCCATTTTCAAAGAAATTCATTCTGTGAAATCGAGCATCTCAAACTATATTGGAAGAACTTTAAAAGGGTTCACTCTAACCATTAGAATTCAAATAGATCAAAAGGATTCATAGTACCATATTTTTTCTTGGGTGGTGAGGTATCAAATCTTTAAACATTGTAATCAATCTGATCACTATTTAAGCAAATCCCATTGTCCTCGCCTTTGAAACTTTTAAGTGAAGTCCAGAAATAAAGGGAAGGGAGTAAATTGACTTTAATCTGTTCCTCTTGATTGAGCGGTAGTTGATCCTGAGAGGGAAGGGAGTAAATTGACTTTAATCTGTTCCTCTTGATTGAGCGGTAGTTGATCCTGAGAGTGACGAAGGATATGGGCTCATTAAGGCACGACTGTCCAACAAGAATAGGCTGGCTGGCTCCACTGTGAAGCCTGATTTATTTCTTATTACGCGAGTGAGACCAAAGGAATCCTTTGGATATATACATATATAGTGTCCTCAATAATGGCTAGAGAAAAAGTTGAGCTGTGGAATAGTTGAATGGGATACCGGTTTCACATTAATTATCCTTTTAATAATCTGTTTTTCTGTAATGCTAGTGAAACAAGTTGATTAGTGATTAATTATATTTCTTTATTAGGTTTATTGTACAAAGTGGCCTATTATTATTATTTTGTTAATCTATTTGTGGAGCTGGTATATATCAACTCTGATTATCTACTTATAATTTAGGGATATGTGAACCGTGCAACATCGCTCAAAGGTGTCAAAAACAACAACATTAGATCAGCAGGCATGGCATGCTTAAGTTTTTGTTAATGTTATTCACATGCTTGCGAAACCTATTGTATGGTCGTTAGAACTAAAGAGCTAACTAATGATGGCTGTCGCCTTTTCATACCTAAATTCACAGGGGTGAACAATAAACCGAATAATCGACCGAGCCGAATCAAACCAAAAAATATAAAATTTATGAACCAAAAGTAAATAAAAAAAACAAACCGAAAATATAACGGTCAGTTTCGGTTTAAATGCTAAAATCACCGAAACCGACCGAACCGAAATATTAAATTATTTTTTAATGTTAAGTACTTTGAAAAATACTCGTTAATAAATGTTTAATTATGATTGGAACACTAGAAAGAAAGTTTGAACACCTGTTCCATATTTTGATGAAATAAATCTTGCATGTTTTTTTCTCTCTATATGAATTGAAATTGGATAGTCATGTAAATATCATTTTGCAGCCTTGACTTATGTTTGTATATTTAAACAATAATTTGATATACGAATGAAAAGGATTATGTCCTTATTGTTGAAAATAATATTAAATCAAACATTTTAACATTACAAAGGTACATAGTAACTCTATTTCTTATGCTTAAGTTTTATAAACGACTAAACCGATAATTGATTACGGATTAAAAATTTGTACGGTTTTGATTTTTAATTTTTTATAACCGACTTAAATGACTTGGTTATTTTTTTACCGATCAAATCTACCGTTGTACACTCTTACTAATTCATAATACTCCCGTCGTGTTGGACTTTTTAAAACTCAATTTCAAACATAAATTCAATAAATTTATGTCAATACAATCATAAACTATCTAAAAAGTATTACTACTAGTTATAAGATTTTTTATTTTCAAAACTTAAATGAATCATGTTAATTTTAATTTTGAAAACGTCCAAATTGACTTAAACAATCAATATTAATCATATAATTCGGAACGGATGGAGTATTAGATTTTTAATTGAAACTGTATAAAGATTGTTGGACATTGTTTGATTTCAAGATTTTTTTTAATGAAGAGTCCAAAACAAAATGGTTTCAAGTTACCTTTCCTTTCCATTGATAACTTGAGCTTTTCCTTAACAAACTCTAGCAAAATGATCTTCTAAAAATAACGGTAAACTGTGATAAATACACACATATTTAGATTTCAGTAAAAAAAAAAAATTACTTAAAAGCGAACAAGACAAAAATTAAATAAAATCCAAGAAAGGTGCTAAAAATCTAGCGTAAATACTTTACAAAGTCTTGGGATCAGTTCCAAGCAGAAGGTTTTACACGTATGAAAATGGCACATCATCGGTTCTGAAGGTGAAAACGAGAGTGAACATACAAAAGCAGGGAGACAATTTCATTACTGATGATACCGACCCTAATGGTACCCACCACTAAACTAAAGTAAAAGATAATGCAAGTCTTCTAAATCAACCCAAACTCTCCCTGATAGAAGAACCCAAAAAACCACCTCTTACCATTGAAATTTTGACACAAGTAGAAGAACCCAAAAAACCACCTCTCACCATTGAAATTTTGACACAAATAGAAGAAGAAAGATAAGAGATCATCAAGTAGGTTTCAAATTCTGAAACATTGTATCCTATCTGATCTCTTCAACGCCACTTCTCCAATAGTACCCATCATCGCCGTCGTCTTCCATCTTCTCATCGCTACGAAGATCATAAACCATTGGACTTGAAAAACTATTAACCCGAGGACTACCGTTTGTGAGCAATAATCTTCCTTGTTTGGTCACCATTAACTTCTTATTCCTGTTAACCATAGCACCCTTCCATCTAGAACTGTAACTGAGCCTAGGAACAAGAACAAGAGCTGAATCCTCCCGATGAACCCACGTCCGAATCTACTTAACCAGACACCTCTTTGTCCGCTTGATCGCGGTTAGAATCCTTGACATGGGGCGCGGCCTGGTTGGTCCTGTCTCTTTCCTGGCAAACTTGAGAGTCTCTAGCCTGTGTTTGGCTATGGAGATGCCCATGCTAAATCATGCTTTGGAGGAATTCATGGCGGAAGTAAGCTAAGGGAAGGCTCAAGGCCAGTTTTTGATAGCCAGGACAGGAGAACCAGTCCATTGCTTAATTTGTGTGGTATGAGCAGTGTGGACTAGGGAGTGTGCTCCATAGGGGCTAAGGTTTTTGATCAAAACTCTTGCAGGAGTGACAAGTAAGAAATGGTTTGGAAATATTGGGCATCAATCACGGCTTGGGAAAAGGTAAGGTAATTGTCATATGGGTCACGCACTGCGGCATGGATGGGGTGGAGGAAAGTGGAGCAAACCAACGGACTCAAATGATTTTTAATTAGAAATATTACATATTTTATAGTTTTAAAATAAAAATATATCATGTTTCTTTAAAATGGTTAAAAATAAAAAATATATATATGTTTACATCGACTTGCTTTTAGTGCACGCAGAGTTTAAAAAGATGGGGAAGGATTGGAATTTGTAAAATGGAGTTTAAATTGGTTTGACTTGGGTATTTGTTACCGTCACGAGTAACTGTTTTATGATTAAGTGTGAGTGATCATCTTACTGTTCTAACTAACAAACCTGTTTTTATTAGTTTTCATCCAGACCATTATCAATTTGTCCGAAGATGCGCGCCGTTGTATAATTATTATACTTTAATTTGAGTAGTACTCTATAACTAGTCAAATGTAAAGCACTAAAGTGGTATATTTATTTGACATTTTAATTGAAGCATGAAATTAACGATGCCATGATATCTATCTTTTGAGTAGGTAGGTAAATTGATGCACTCGATTTCTTATATCTGTTTAAGAAACGGTTGGTTGGATCAAATCGAGTGACTTCTCTAGTAGAGTGTACCATTTTCATTAAAAATCCTTGCCATTCATTCCTTATCCCAAAACTTACAAAGTTTGGAACGTTAGTAGTAAATAGTATATATGTTTTTGATCGAATTGTAATGAATAAGCGAAGAGAGTGACATTAATAAATGAACGAAATTGATATTTTCATAAATAAAAATAATAGTTTCACAATATTCTTCTTACATGAATAAATGAACTCCGTACCGAGTTTGTGAAAATATTATTCCCTAAATAAATTTAAAAAAGTATTGATTGTTACTATTGTGGCATTGGCTTGTAAATGCATAATAATACTAATAGATTTTGAAAAGAGAAAATGAAGTAAACTAATCGTTTAAGCTGGAAAATTGTAAAAGATTCCATTTACTGCATCCATTCAAGATTAATTCCGGATGTAATTATGATTTTGAATGTAGGTACAACAAAGTAAAAGACAGGGTCCTCTTTAACGATTTTACAAGAGACTATCATACTTAAAATTCTGCAGCCGATTGCAAACCCTCTCAACATATATATATATATATATATATATATATATATATATATATATATATATATATATGCCACCTCCAACAGGTCAATCAATTTATTCACTTCTACTTAGTTGACTTAAAAGGCATTGTACAGAGTCACTATGGACTAAACAAGTAAACTCTGGATTCAAAAGCAAGGATTGGGGATCTTCCTTGACCTGAAAGCTAAGTGGAAAGATAGCAACAGGAAATCCACCTCAGGTCTAAATGATACGATCGATCATTTAGACTTTTTTCTTCTTCCCCCTTCTCTTGTCCCCCCTTCTTTTCATATCTTCTTCTCTTTTCAGCACGTGTGTATGTAGTTTATATACATGATTGTGCTTTGATTACAATTATATCCTTCCACTACTATTTAATCTTAGTTTGATATTTTACTCTATCCTTCTCTTAGGTTCTTGTGTAATATTTTTCCTTTTCAACCTCTCCCCCGTCTACAATAAAAAGACATTGTTGAGTTGAACAAAAATATTCAAGAGCTTGTGAAATGTATAGGAAAACCTTCTAGCTTTTCATCATCCAAACTACTTTATAATTCCACTACAGGATAGTCTGTATGATCTAACATACATTCCTATTGACACGTTAAAAATATATTTACCCCTTTCTATTTTCTATATTTTTAATTTCAAGCCAGTAAGCTGCAAGTGTCATGTACGCATCTTAAAGCATGAATCTTATAAGTAAGATGCCGAAAGAGAGAGAGCGTCTACAAGTTGAACTACACTAAAAACCCCTCCTAAGTTTCTACCCTACTATTGTTGATTAGGACAACATAACGTCATTTTGTAATGAAATTAATAAACATCCGAGTTAAATAATAACTACGTACATAAGATTTTTAAGGTAGTTCATACAAATAAACCTCCAAATATACAAAACTTTTCTTCACAAGTCATTAAAAGCCAATAAAAGTAAGTACAGGATGATCATTAGATTTTAAAACTCATTCTAGACGACAATGTCAATCAATATAATAAAAATCAGTGGAATGTAAGAAACCTAAAATACAATGTACAGACCAAAACTAACCAATAAGCAATATACTTGCAAAGGAGAAAAGAAAAGGAGAAAAGGAGAAAAGAATGTCACGGCAGGAAATTAGGTAAATATATCATAACAGGAAGAATGGGGGAAAAAAAGTTATTCAAGCAGCCAATATAATTGTTGTATGGTACAGTTACAATGTCCCCTGTTTTGAAGGGGGAGAAAGAAACTAGAATCATGGAGCTGAGCAAAATGAGAAATTGAAACCAATTCCGCAACTAATTTAGAAACTCGTCAACGACTTACATTTTAGTGCTCGGTAGACTTTTTCCCTTGAGCATTCTTCAACTGAGGGGGATCCACCAAACTTTTTCTGAAGAGTCTAGACAGTGGAAAGACTATGAATCAGAAGATGCAGAAGAAACTAGGTATGGCTTCATCTTGCACTTCTCACATGGATGTAACCTTTGACTGCAACCTCACCCCCATCAACTATCTGCATCGGGTCCAATTATCTTCAAAGGTGTTAATTATCCAGGCAGGAAAGCAACCAGTTTACTGAAAAAATCTTCTGTATCACTTTAACAAACTATACTTATCAAAAGAAAACCCCCAAACACTTATCAGAAAGAAAAAACCCCAAACTAGAGCACTTAGGGTCAGTCAGATTTGCTTTCCATGCTATATATGTTTCCAAAAACTCCAATAATGCTAACTAAGATTGCTAATATCAACATCAACCAAGACAAAAACTTCTCACTGGAGCTCAAACCAGCCCCTTGTTTACTCAACCTCAAAGCAATAAGAGATGGGAAGGTAAAACCCAATGAAACAGCTGTGGTTGCCCCTGTAAATTTGAAAGCAGTCCAAATGTTTGGAATCATAGTGGATCCAAAATATATAATTACCAACAATACCCCAGTTAAGGCCAGACACCTCTTCCTACTCTCTGTAAGTGGAGGTGATCCATCAAACACCAAGGCATCCACTGTTTGACGTAAGGAGAAATGGATAACAGGAAAAACAAGAACCAAATGAAAAATGTAACCAACACGAACGATATCATTTAAAGCGCTGCTGAAACGAATCCCAAGGTCCTTATCAAAGTTAGTCAGCACGTCAGATTCAGTATCCTTTCCAAAGAGTAAATAACCTGCCATGGCAGTCGAAGCATAAACAAAAACACATAGAGCAGTTGTGATCCTTCCCACCCGGTTCATCTTATCAGGTGACCGTCCTTCTAGCTCATTATAAATAGGCTGAACATTAAAATGACAAACATAAGCATTCGACATGATTGGAATTACCACCAGCAAATCCAAAATTGCCTTTGTTGAGCCAAAGTCCGGGGTTAACCTTGGAGCTTCAATTTTCCCTTCGACAAGTTTAATAAAAGCCACAATAAAAGCAACAAGAACAAAAATAACTGCAAGAGCTACTGAAGCAGCCGAAGTCAAGCTTAAAGAATCAATCTTATCCAGAGCACAAAGTGGTGCAAGAAAAATCACCATCACAACCAAAATCAACAGCTTCCTATGATCCCACACCCCATGCCCCAGCCATTGATCAAAAAACCCAACATGATGCAGTGAACCCGACATCACATCACCCATAATAATCAAATAAACTACCAATACACCAGCATTGTTGACAATGATACAAATCTCAGACAAAATCCTAGCCCTCTTACCCAACGCATATTGAACAACCTCCCCGTAGGAGGATGCTTTACATTGAACCGAAAATCGAACAAGCAATTCAACACTGATCTCCGACAAAATACCCATCAAAATGATCAGAATGAATCCTGCAAACAAACCCAAAACCTTCATAGTGGCCGGTAAGGCCATAATGCCAGCCCCAACAACTGTGGTGGTAAGGTTAAACACGGCACCATAAAAGCCCGAACCGGAATTTTTACTTCCACCCACAACAAAGGGTAAATTATCAAAATCAAGATCATCATCAAGACCATCATCAAGATTGAAAGTCTTGGAATTCACATACCCTAGGTCCCCATCGGGAGATAGGAGTTTAAAAGACGCGTCTTGATTAGAAAAAGATTGAGGGAGTTGTGGAAATTCAACCCCAGAATTACGATTATCATCTTGGATTTGTAACTCTACAAATGAATTCCTAGAAATAGCTGAATAATTGCTATCCATTTTATTGGGCAAACGCAGATATGCATATAGAAGGAAAGCATATAAAGAGAAACTTACCTAAAAAAAGATTTGAAATTTTGATGAAGGATAGATATTATGGCCTTGTTCGGGAAGTGGTCTAACTCAATTTATAAATAATTAAGTTAAAAAAAAATATTTGGGATCGACTCTTTTTTGACTTATAAGTTAAAAAAATAAATAATTAATTATGGTTTAAAAAAATTACTTATAAGTCATCTTTTTAAGTAGGTCAACTATTATAAAATGACAAAAATATCCTCTTTTATTATTCTAATATTCTTCTTATTAAATAATATTTTAATAATATTTATATTTTACTTAACTTATAAGTCATTATTAGCCTAATACATTCACAATTATTACTTATAATTTTTAACTTATAAATAAAAGTGATATCAAACACTTTTACTTATAAATCTATTAAAATTTTAATTTACAAATCTATTTAAAGTTCTAACTTTAAGTCAAAAAAAAAAAAAAAAAATCATTCTCAAACCGGGCCATAGATTGCATTTACTTTTGTCTTTCTTTTGCAATGGAATGGAATTGAGTCGAGGAGAGAGCTGATTGAAAACTGAAAAGCAGCAGCTAGTCGCCCACGGGCAACGGCTCCTTCCCCTTTGATTGGCCAATGAAGAAATAATGCGGAGCGGAGCGGAGAGTTGAATTCGGACGAACCTTCTCTCCCTTTATTGGTTTAACGTAGCGTATTTCTTCCGAATCCGATCTTTTCTTTTTTCTTTTAAAGCTCTCCGTGTCTGCTTTTCTAGTAAAATTTGTTATGTATATTTACCATATAAACATTCATAGAATTATCCATATAATTATAATTTACTCTTTCAGTTTTAAAATATAATCCAATTTAAACTTTTGAAATTAATATGAAACATTTTTCAAATTTACATTGATGCAATTGAATTCAATTCAATTTTAAAAATAATAAATTTCATAATTAATAATATATTTTAAACAACTTATAATATTGATGATTTTTATCTATTAAAATTAGATAAATTCATATTAATTTTGAATTTAAAAAATATCTCAAATTTGACTTCAAAAGATAAAAATAACTCATATTGGCACAGAGAGTATTTAATAATGTATACAGATCAATTTTGCGATGAAATGATTAAATTTTATAATATTATGAAAAATTAAAGAGGAAGATCATCACCTCCTATTAAAAAGTTGGTGACACAAATAGTATATTGATAAGAATTTGATTACTATATTTTTTTTCTACTAGAAATATAAACAATTCAAATCATTAATGTGCATTCATTCAAACATTTACAGACTTAAATCAGTGACATTGCCAGAAGAAAAAGCAACTGCAATTCACAATACAAGAAACACCCTATCCACAAAAGGATCATTCACTTCATTGCAAAACGGAGAGAGATCCATATGAAGAGACCGTAATTTAAATTCAAGCCCAACATTCAATCAAATACAGGCACTTTCTTTTTGTAATAGAATTGACAAGTTTACTAAACTTTCTATTGTTTTAGGCATGCTGCACCCACTTTCAATCCATCACAATAAACATATCGATTTTCATTTGATTCCATTATTAGATCAGTTTTTTGGTGATCCAGAATTTATTTATTTACACTTTCACCAAATAAAAGAGCCAGTGAAGAATGTAGATGCAAAAGGAAAGATGAACCAATAGATTGTACAAACTGCTACTCCTTTCGTCTACTTTTCTCTTCTTCTTTTTTTAACTACATTATACCACAACCAACCAAAAAAAAACATCTGTATTCATAGAAAGAAGGGAAAAGAAAGAGTTTAGGCTAATGTTTAAAAAAAAAAATTTATCACCTCCTTGCCTGAAGATCAGCTCTGTATTGTATGTTAGATCCTACAATTATCCCTCTCTCAAGTTGTACATGCACCATTGCACCTCCTGTGGCATTCATTAGGAAAGAGGGGGGAAGTCATCTTCGTTCTCAAGGTTTAGCGACTTGTCTGCAATCCTGAAAGCCCAAAGAATGCAGTTAAAAACTCCAAAACCGTTTTATTAAACATCAAGTGCCCAATATGCTGAAACACGGTAAAAAACATACCTGAGTTCCTTTTTACCCTTCACTTGTTTTGGATTCTGCTCTTCTACCGATGTAAGGCTTGAAGTAGATCCCTGTGCATTAGAATTGCCTAAAGCCAGCTGACCACTGCCTTCTGGCAAAGGCCCAAAAGATCCAAACTCAAGAATTCGGTTTGAAATTGAGATTCCATTGCCATGGGAATTATCCGACACAACATGAAGAGGCCGGTGGTATAAACCAGGCTCCCTATGACCTAAAACCGTGGACTGTGCTTGAGTAAGCTTGTGACCACCTTCTTCAAATGAGTTTGTCCCATTGTCCCAACCATGTTTCTGCAACTGGCAACGAATTTCTTGCGCTTGATTCCTCCTCCCTTGCGATGGTCTCTCCCTGAATGAATAATAGTCCTGCAAATTTCACAAGTACGATAAAAATGGATCTTGACGAGGATAATTTCAGGCCTAATTATTTTTCAACATAAAACACAGGCACAAAAGCAAAGAATTTATTGATGTGTGCCCAAAAGCAAAGATATTAACAAGAAAATACCAGAATGGGGATGTATGTGCCTGTTCCGCGTGCTTTGTCTCTTTCATCCAAACCAAAAGCATCAATGGAAGGTTTAGGATTTTTAGCAGGGAGCAGAGGTTTTCCCAAGGCCGCACCATTTGTGTTTGTTAGCCTCTTCAGTGGCACGTATCGACGGACAATATCAGATGACTCGTTCTGGAACTGAGAATGAGATGACGAGGGAGGACTGCACAGTGCAGGTAGAGATAAAGTATATCCATGGCAACACTGACCATAAAGCAAACTTCTTACGTGATTATCATAATCCCCACCGAGGTCTGACAAGTTTAAAATTTCAATATCTCCAGCAATGCTATCTAAGGCCTTCTCTCTAAACTCAATGGATAAATTGTCTGAGACATTATCATCCGGACTTGAGATTACTGAGTCACTGAAACCCAAGCTGTCAAAATTATTAACACACAAGCCTGCTGCATTGTGAGATGTCAATAGAGAATCATTAGAATCTCTCGTTAGTGGTGAACAATCAGATGTTACATTTGTATTTCTCAAGTGTAGAGACCTAAATGTAACCGGGTCATTCACATCCCCTGCCAAGCAATCTCCTGAAACAACAGTTCCCTCAGGAGAGCAAGCTAACATCATCTGCGAAGAAGCTGCTGTCTTCAAGTATCTGTCTAATTCATTTCTGAATCCAGAACTGATTTTATATTCCACCCCTAGCATATCTTCATCAATAGTGCCATTAATTGAACTGGGATGCATGTCATCATTCGAAAGTGCCGAGGAGGATAAACTTCCAAGTTCACGACCAATTATTTGTGCAGCATCTTTGTGTCCATGCCTCTCCAGAGTGCTTTCGAAGAACTTCTTGATCTCATCAGCAATTCTTTCCCTGGGTAACAGAAGGATACGGCCAAGCTTGCGAGCCCCATATTTGAAAGCACTGCATATTCGATAGAAGTTTCCTGAAAGAGACACAGGTGCATACTTCCATTAAAACAAAAAAAGAATCTAACTTTGATGTTTCAACAAATACTCCAGCAAAAGCAATTCATTTTTCACGCTCCCCTTTCCTTAGATCGATCTCAAAAATGAAGAACTGTTTCTAATACTTCACCAAAAATATGAATGAGTAGAAGTGCTCGTTGATAATAGTATTATGGCTAAGATATTGTTAAGCCGTCAATGCTTTGGCAGAATATGGTGGTACTGCAATTTTCCTACGCTGATAATTGTTATGTTTATAAAATAGACATGCAGATTAAAGAAAATATTTGCTGGAGTTGCTGACTTTGTGGTATGAAGTTAACGAAGCAATCTTCACTCCATTTATCTCCTTTGGTGCTACTTTTACCGTCCCAAGCAGGTATTAATATCTAGCTTTATCCTTTCCAGGTTTACCAAAATGATAAGACTTTTTCTGCTTTTCCTAAACGGAACATGGTGCAATTTAAGAAGGATAAAACTAGAAATGAATTACTGCACGATGTGGTCAAAGTAGAAAATAATACTTCTAGAATACTATTTTATTTAGCTTCCATTCTGCCTTTCAACCATTTGCTTCAGGAACTAACGGATTTTATAGAGCGACTTGTTAATCAAAAGAAAAGAGCATGAGAAAACAGTTATCTAGAATGTTACTAGACGACAAGGAAAACTCTCCTATAAACTACACAATAGTTTCCTGTCGGAGATCCACTCAATTAAGCTAACTAAATTTGTTACTGATATAAGATATTCATTTTCTTTAAACCTAAAAAACTAGAAAACTAGAAAACATGAGAAAAAATTTCCATGACCTTATTAATCTGAGAGACCAAAATCAAAAACTTCTTTCTGGCCTATTGTCCATGACATGAACTGCCAGAATTGAAGCGCATATTATAGTATATCAGGGGGAAAAATTATCTACCTCTGTGCACACTGCGCCCAAGGTTATTGTTTTCTTTCAGTGGATCAATTATATTAAGATGCTTCATGGGAAACACTCGCAAATTTGTCTCCAAGGCTCTAGATGAAACTGAGAACATGTCCACACAGTTTCTTAGAAATTCTTCGCTAAGCATCAAATCTTCTCCTCCATTCTCGAGATTCTCAACTGCATACACACACAGAGATAAAGTAATAAGCACAACATCATACCAATTATACCCTGCCCCCTCCATCTACGCTCAAGCACAGGGACAAAGATGAACAAGAGGGAAGAGAAAGGACTATAAGTAGGTGCATCACTTACAAGTCACAACTACATAGGCACAAGATAATATTGCTTACCTACTATATCAGGCAGGGACGATTTGCAAACCGGACCATTTATACTGACACAATAGTTCTCCCAATCAAATTTGCTAAAATAATCCAGAAATCGATAGAGAACCTATACTTAGGCAAGCAAATATCATAAGCCAAACCTACTCACGCATTACATTAAATTCAATATCATTTAGCATGGCCACAAGTAATTACCGCTAAAGGACCATTTAAGGATGAATTGAAGAAATGGAATATGTATAGAATCAATGATTCCAAAGCATATGTAGAAATTAGACCATGATGGGCGCCAAGTATACGGCTTTCATAATAGCACCAAGCTTTAATCAAAATAATACTACGTTTAAAAAGATGATCCTTGCCAACAAGACGATCAACCTGCATTACGGGAAGGGTGGGGAGAAGAAAAGAAAAAACACAGCATTAGATTGTCAATATCTGAAAATAGTAGCATAATCTACTTTTTGCTCAGCATGCTGAGTAATGAAATGTCTTAACCAAATAGATAAAAGACTTTTTAGTAAGGATAAGTCTAGGTATACAACAACCAACCACAAAACCAACCACTACATTGATCTTAGACATTAAAAAATGTGTGCTTACATTGAAATCCGTATCATGCACATATTTTAATGGCTAGGATCAATATTGTGGTTGGTTTTGTGGTTGGTTTTTGTGTACATATACTTATCCTTTTAGTAAATACTTTATCAATGAAGATCAACTATCGATTCATGATTGTAATCAGAATACAGTACTAACCACAAATAGGATACACGCTATACCCCAAATAATGCACTTTTAAGCCAAGTGTTTGTGCACCCGGTGAGAGTTGAACACTCAACCTCGAGCTTATTGCTGGACCCCATTACCACTGGCCCCACACATGTGGGTCGGGATCAGTGCCAAATATAGAATATACGAAAGACTACCCGATACATTCTAGGGAATATATCAGGTGCAGCAGTATCCAATTATTTCAAATTCCTTGAAAGTACAAAATCAACTCATTTAAAATTCTACGTGAAACAAAAAGTGGAGTCATTTGCAGCATATAAGCATAACTGGAATACAAGCAGCATACAGAAAGAGACCATGAATATTTCAAACCTTTAGATTAGCCTAAAGTATTACCTGTTCAAGAAAACACAGAGTTGAAAGTCCTCCCAACTGATTGAAGGATATATCAATCACAATATTCTGTACAAGGCATTTCACAAGTTTAACCTGCGATCAGAGACGAAACTAATTTTTATTTGAAAAGACAAAGAAAAGAAAGATAAACCTTTCTCAACACAAATGCACAACTGCCAAAAAGGAGTTAACATCATCTTTTACAAAATAGAATTCATGTAATATAAAATTAAATATAACAAAAAAGTTCTGAAATCATTCTTCCTATTCAACTTCATTAGTTGATCTTCATAAATATGTGAAAGGAATTACTGACCATACCAACCTACAGCCAATGAGAAGTAAGCAAGCTAGCACTCATAATGAGGACAGTACAACACTGGAGGAAGAAAGCCCAAAACATGATTTTAGATTCAATTTTTATTTTGAGTTATTATTTAATTTTAGTATCCAATATTCTTCACGTTATTATACTAGCTTCCGACTCTAAAATACAACAGATAAAGGTATTTATGAACTTGTGTCATCATTGGATGAGTTTACTCTGATCTCCAATTTGTTACACAATAAGTAACTCTGCTCTATAGTAGGTAATCCAAGTTTTCAGCTAGGATGGTGCTAATATATGCTAAAGGTTTTACAACCAGAAATACAAATCATGAGTATTACAAAAAAGAAATACATAATGAACTGACAAGGCACGTAGCTGCAACTACTCTCAACTCTTTATTGCAGTTATACTTATATACACATTATTTTTTATTTATTTTTGTAGATAAGTAACACATTTCTCAAATAACTTTTAAAAACATTAAAAAGGAATCGTCATAGGAGAAAGAACCTCAGCATCAATAAACTGCGTATCTCTCACTTCATATTCGGCGTTTTCATTCGACTGTTCTGCATGCATAACCCCAAGTACATCATGAGGCAAAGAATTCTCAAATATAGGACTGCTAAGGACAGTCAAGTCAATATCTCCATCCGGCAGGTAAGTCTTAAGCAGTACTGAACCATAAGGGGAAACCTATAATGTGCATATGAAAATTTAAACTTATAAGTACTTCAAAGAAACAGATAATCATCTGAAAGTTTCCTCCACTAAATTGAAGTATGATGGAATGAGTTAGGATATTTTAACAACAGAACATACTACTAATTTATCCAGTGGCGAGCCACTCACATAAAAACAAACAAATAAAAAATTCAGATAAACGAGAAACAAGAACTGGGAAAGGGAGAGATCAACCTGTATAAGAAGTTATAAGATTCTGAACAGTAGCTGAGGAAATTTATTCAGGTAATTTACTTGCCTACAAATGTTTAAAGCCATTATAAAAAAATAATTTAAAAATTATAAATTGAAAAAAGCATACTTCTTTCTAGGATATCAATCACTAATATGTAATTTTCTTTAAAGAAAGAAAAAGAATTTAATAAAGAGGTAGTGATGACCAGAGCAACTTCGTAAAGGTAAAAAAACTAGCGAAAGGCATCACGAAGACTTCAACGAAGAACTACCACAAATCCTGGTGAAGATCCACAATACAACCCCACTAGAGGAGGCCCAAAGTTAAGCATGGAAAGAAACCCTACAAAATAATATCGTCTGTCTGGCAGAGCAGGTACACTTAAGTTTTATACAAAAGAAATGCAAAGGAATAACTAAACACACCTATCAACTCAATCAACCTCACCCATTCCCCTATATAAAGCAACTCTTCTCTACATCTCTACCAAAGAGCAACAAGAAGTAGATACAACTGTGCAGCCAATGTAAATTCACAGTAGAGAATCAAGAAACAAGAAACAATACATCAAAAAATTAATAACCCCCACCACCCAAATAAGCACAGAATCAAGAAGAATAAAACATCAAAAAAATACAAAATCAATTAATTTTTTTCACCTATTGACAGAAATGTAATGCAAAAAGTATCTAGTCAGGATTAAATAACAAATCATAGTTGTATGAATAACAATTGATGATAATGTCCCTATTTGTCTTGTTATTTTTTTTATACAGATGAGCTGCTCCTAGCTATTTGCTAACATCCAAAGGCATTTTTGCAAAAGCATCAAGGACTACATACCTTGAGGATATCTGAATATCCACAAAGATTTAATCAATCAAAATTACTAGCGCGCACACACCACACAGTCTGTGCGACAATTACTAGTGCCCTCAAATGTCTAAAATATATAAATTCCACAGCCCATGTAATACTTAACAGGTTTCATCCCTTTAAATAACTAGTGCCAAATATTGAGTGGTATAATTCTGTGAACCTGCTATGTTCAAGTCCCAATGGAAATATGGGAGTGGGTATACTTAAGCAAGATTAAGTCAACTACGTGAAAACAAAACACCATTGACTTGACAACTTGAAACTACTTGGTACGTCCTTACACAAGTTTAGTTGTACATGTACTAATTAAAATGATATTCACCTCAACTTCAATGGAACACCTGATCAGTCTCTGAACATACTCAATAACATCCTTACGCTTCTCCTCCGAGTCCAACGTGGGATGAATACACGACAAGACCTCTTGCGATGTCGTTTGTTCTGCTGTTCCCCAAATTTCCTCTCTGATCGACAACGGATCAGGCAGAGCACGCCGATTGAACGAGCTAAATAGGCGGTTTTCTTCCATTACATCGCCGTTTAGCCGTTGTACACACAATTGAAGATCGTCCATACCAATTTTTTCTCCTCGATATGTATGTTTATAATTGGAGTCGGTCAACCGGTTTGGAGAACGCCGGGAGCGTTGTCAATGACAACATAACGGAATTAATTAAGAGAGAGAGGAGTAGAAGAAGAATTGAGTTTTCAGGAATTATAAGACGAGCAAAATTGGAAAGGGTTTTGAGGAAGAAGTGACACGTATATGGATATAGATAGATATAGATATAGATGTGTGTGTGATATGTATTTATCTATCAATCTCTGTATTTATCTATGTGAATGTGTGTCTATATAACGTACATATATGTGTAGCTAATTATCAAGGAAAAGGAACATGAAATTCTTATCAGCTGATATAAATTTTCCTCAACATTTTGCTAATAAAATACAAGCCTGACTCTCTCTCTCTTCTCTCTCTGTATATATATATATATATATATATATATACCAATGGTGTCTCTAAATCTCTGTGACGTCTGCCGCGAGGACAGGACGCGACGCGACGCAAAGGAAAAGAAATGTGATACGAGGAGGGAATGAATTTACTAGAGAAATAAATAATGAAATGGGCTTTAGTTATATACTAGTGGGCCGGTGGCTACCACCACTTTCGTACGGGATAGAAAAGTAAGTTCACCTCCTTAAGGAACATAACATTTGTTGTTATCGGGATTGATGTGATCGTAATATTCCAAAATTTAGAGATATATTTTAAAAATAAAATTTTTAAAAATAATTTTTATTTTTATTTTTATTTTAGAAAAAATAAAATATATTATGATATTTTATATTTTAAAATAAATATATATTTTTAATTTTAAAACAAATAAATATATATATATAATTTTAAAACCGAGTATACTTCTTTTTTGTACCGTCGAAAACCCTAATTCTAAATTACTCCACAAGAATTGTGTGCTTAGAAGATACATGTAAAAGCCAATTTTTCAATATTGTGTCATCCATCTGATTTGTTATTTCTTTTCAAAATATGTTTTTAATATTTGATAGAAGAAATATGATTTAAACAATGCAAGTGTTGTCAAAATTAAAAACATGGAAAAAAAAATCAGTTATGGTATACCTTTAGGCTATGTGTTGTTTATTGTAAGACCCCGAATTTTATGAAATACAAAATTTAATTTTTCTTCATATATATTTTTTTGAAACAGTAAGTGGTTAAATTAACAAAATTGAAAGTTAAGGATGTTATGTGCAAATTTTATTTTGTCGGACAATATTCGCTTTGTCGGGGAATATTCGTTTGGTCGGGGAATATTCGTGCCGTACGACGGCGCCGAAATAATAAATTATTGGTGGACCCCACAACGGAATATTTGTCGGATATAGAAAACGACAGAAGTAACCTTTTTAAATAAAAATAGTCAACGGAACTGTTAAAATACCGGTGATAAAAGAATAGTAGCATACGGTAGTTATTGGTATTTTCTGTAGCACTCGGTACTCTACAGTAACACACGGTATTGCATAGTGTCTCATATTATTGGTCTGATAATTGACACCGTAACTGTTACGCATCATTTCATCGATAATTGTCACTGCATAATATTTTATATTATCAATTCAATAATTGTTGTTACACAGTATTTTGCATTATTGATTTAATAATTGTCATTACACTGTATTTTATATCATTGAGTCAATAATTGTTGTTGCACTGTTTTTAAAATTATTGAACCTAATAATTGTCACAGTAACATATGCACAGTAATTCACATTATTGAATCAATAATTGTCATTACACAGTAACGTATGCTTTATTTTACATTATTGTTATCTCTATTATGATGTTATTTAAACAGTTGTATTTCATTAATTTATTGACTTGATATCTAAGAGCTAACTATACTGTATTTATAACAATTAGTCATAATAATTGAATTGATAAAGTTATTTGTTTATAATATAAAGTTAGGTGATTATTAGGTGATATGAAATGAATGGTGTAGATTAAAGTGTGAATTATTGTTGAATAATTGAATTGATTTGTTTATAATATAAAGTTAGGTGATTATTAGGTGATATGAAATGAATGGTGTAGATTAAAGTGTGAATTATTGTTGAATAATTAAATTGATTTGTTTATAATATAAAGTTAGGTGATTATTAGGTGATATGAAATGAATGGTGTAGATTAAAGATAATATAATATTTGAAATGGATGGTGTAGATTAAAAGATGATCTTTAAATGAATGGTTTAGATTAAATGAATGATAAGATTTTTGGCTATAAATAGAAGCCTTAACTTAAGGATTTTTCATAAACTTCCTTACTTGTTCTTTCTTTCTCTCTCTAAATACTTCTTGTGAAAGTTCTCTCTAAGTGTGCTTAAGTCATCTTGAGTATTTGTGAAGATCTATAAGTATACGTGTACTGTTCAAGTTAATCAACCTCATTTAAATCAATATCCAGTCACGTGTTGAGGTAAGGGATACCATCTTTTTCATCTTCCATTATTCAAACATACTATGGTAAGGGATTATCATTATTTGATTCTCGATAATAATATTGTTTCTTCCTTACTCATAAGACGTGCCTTTTATTTCCATGTATTAAATTGTGGGAATAACCTTACGGAGCGGATTGCCGCCTGTTGGTGAATAACCTTTCGTATTCATTCATTATTAATCTCTGAGAATAACCTTACGGAGCGGGTTGCCGCCTGTTTGGTGAATAACTCTTTGTACTCAAATTCTATTAAATTGTGGGAATAACCTTACGGAGCGGATTGCCGCCTGTTGGTGAATAACCCTTTGTATTAATTTCCTTCACCTTTTGTTAATCAAACCTGCTACGGTAAGGGATATTATTTTCTTTCATACTCCTAAATCGAAATTTATTATGGAACTATTGCTTCTATAATTCCTGAAAATATTATATGTTCCATAATAGTTGAACTTCATTATTTCAACTGAACCTTCCTATTTACGTGAACCTTTCTATTGAATTGTAACCGTTATTCTGAACTGTGGATCTTGAATATCATTTTTAAATTTCACTCCACATCATGTTGGCAATTTGGACATTATTTGAATCTGTACAAAGTAAACTTCCGATACTTATTGTTATCCTATTTCTTCTGTTCATCATTTATATCATTCTAATCATCCAAAAATCAAGCTGTTGTGAATATCTGTGGCCGGGGGCACAGATGTGATATATTTGTTGAACAGATGATAGGTTAAAGGCGATATAATAGGTTAAAGGCGATACATCTGTTCGGTGTCTTTTATGGCACGTGGTGAATGTTCTCTTTGGCCCGTAGTGCAAAGATGAACTGTTGTTTGGTATGATTATGACCAAAGGCTGAATCTGGTATAATCATGACCGTTGGTGCTATATTGAATATCTTTGGCCCGTAGTACAAAGATGAACTGTTGATCTGCATGATTATGATCAGGAACTGTGAATTTGTATTATCTTGACTAATGATATTTCAGATGATAAAAGTTGATGATGTTTTTCCTAAAAAGAGAACCGAGTGGACATTATAGTCTGCATTATTCTTCTAATAGATTACTCATTCCGCTGCTATTATTGATCTGAACGTTGTTTAAGAATTTAACTGCAGTTTTTGATATAAACCTTGTAGTCTATTGTATTCTATCAAGAACTCAACTGTTGAAGACTAATGATAATTTATTCGTCATTATCTTAGTCATGATATTCTTTACTGGGCTATTTGAGCTCACCCTTTCTTTTGTTCCATTGTTTTTCAACAGGAGATGAAAACATAACAGGGTCTAGCCGGGGAATGGAGTGAGGGTCCGAGGAATAGTTATCATAGTTTTCACGTTTTGTAAAATAGTGTGGCAATAATAGTGAAGACTTAGTTGTGTATTATTATACACTGTATTGTTGTACGTTGTGCTTTGTTGTAATAATTTTGTTGTAGTCTTTTGACGACTCAAGTATGGGCTGTGTGGGCCCAAATTTGGGGGCGTCACATTTATTATAATTACATTTCGGACAAGATTATTAATTTTAAGTATGTTGTTTGTTTTTAAATTTAGACTTAAAATTATTTATTTCAAGATTATAAAATAAATTAAGGTGGAAAATATGTAAACATGTTTATTAGTTAAGTATCTAAACACATAAGAGCAAGTAACTCATGGAATGGAGGTACTCCAGTAAATATAATGCGGACAAATGTGTCGTTTTCCCAGTAAAATAGCACATGAAATATGGTTTCAGCTTTAAAACGCAAAACAAGTTAACTAAAAATACATAAATAACATTCTCAAATTAGAATAATATACCTAAATGGAGCTTAAAATATATATACATAGACTTCCATGTAAATATATAAAAATTAAAACTTATAGCTGACTCATAATTTTTTAATATCAAGTAAATTATGCCTAAAAGCGGGTCTTGCTCTCAACCCGAAGTCGGTCCAACAAAAATGTTAAATATTAAACATATATCAGCCTTGGTCTAAAATAAAGAGTGATCCCCTCTATTTATAGATGAGAGGAGTTGGTTAAGAGAAACTTGGTAGGCGATGTGGGACTTGGATAGGAGAGGCAAAAACAGTAAAAGCCTGTTACATTCGTCTAAAGAAGTAGAAATGCTGGAGCTGAAACAGCATAGCTGTAAATTACAAAACAGAGAAAGAATAGCATCAATACAATTTGTTTTTCCTGTAAGCTACTAAATATAATACCATCTGCATGAGTGAGCTTTATAATGCCTCCAACTCCAATGGCTTCTTTCTCTTTGCTAGGGGACGGAAAGAGAATTAACATCTGTTTGATGGCACTAACACCCCACGCTGCTGGAAAGGAATTGCCCTAATACATGAAAAGAAGGAGATAAGTATATACCCACTTAGTAGAGAAAGATATCTTGCTCCAAAAAATAAATACAAAGACCTATGAACTTAAACGAACCTTGAGGAGAAGTCCGTTTGTATATTGGAAAAACAGAACCCATCTTAAACCTGTCTCATACCTTAAAATGATGAAATGTAGTTAAAATTATGACAATGTGGTGTTTGAATTGTTTAAAAGGGCAAATCTCAGTGTCCGAGCATAATATGGATATATACCAAAACTTTTGCTATAATAGGAATCGTATGTTCCATCATTGAAGCAAAATTAATACTAGTGTTAAGAAGTTTATGTTAGAAAATTAAAAAGGGCCCTGCTACAAGTTTCATAGGGATACTTGGGTAAGATATCCTTGTCCTCTGTTGCCAATGGCTTCTGAACTTGTGAGCTTGGCATGGCAGCACCCTGGAAAAGTAGTAGTAGTCTTCAATGAAATGAAAATTTCTTGGAAGATATTACGCAAGTCCTAACATCTGACCACAGTGGCAAAATGTAGAACTTCCTTTATAAGATGAGTAACAACTTGATCCCAAACATTTTCAAAAACAACAATTACATGTCAATTAATTTACAAAACTAGTTTTGCTTGTATGTCAAACAATAGAGTAGAGCATTATGACAAGCAGCATTGCTGTGTGTATAAAATTGCACTTATTTAATAAGGCATTATTTGTTTGGCGTGGAGGTATTTTCAATCCCAAATCGATTGTAAATGGGACTTTCAAAGTTCCATAGAAGTATTAATAAGGCAATGGTTTTTAGAGACCAATGGCTTTGCCTTGCTTTGTGACCTTCAATTCCCACCGGAGGTGGCCTAATACTATGTTTGGTTCTCATTTCTTGACATGTAAGGAATGGAATGGTTTAAGGAATGGAATTGAATGGTCATTTCTCATTTTTATGTTTGGTTTGTTCATTCATTCCATCAAGAATATAATCACCATGAATAAAATGTGAAATGATTTTTTTCGTTTTTTATATATGATGAACTTATAAAATAAATGAAAAAATAAATAAAATAGAACTAAAAGAACATCTTTACTAGAAAATATTTTTAATTATTTTTAATGTTAATAATAATTATTATTATTATTAACATTATTATTATTATTATTAATAACATTATTATTATTATTATTATTATTATTATTATTATTATTATTATTATTATTATTATTGTTATTATTATTATTATCATTATAATATTAATTATTATTGTTATTTATTATTATTATTATTATTATTATTATTATTATGTTAATTTTTAGAATAAGCCTCTACAAATGTTAATGTTGCATTTTGGATAGTGCTCAGCTCCTTCAAATGTTAAGTAACGAAGAAGTTTCACAATTATTAAGCTATTGATGTTGATAGAGTTAAGAATTCACGCCTACTTTCGTTATATTTTTCACAGAGGTCTAGACTAATAATAATAATAATAATAATAATAATACCATCCTGTCCTGTAGCAATTAATATCACAATTTACCATCCTGTCGTTAAAAGTTGATTTTTATTTTTTGACTACTTTTTTAACGAAATAATTTTACTTTAGAAAGTTTTTGATTGTTTTTTTTTTATGAAATAATTATAGATTAAAAATATCGCGATTATAGAGTAGTAAAAATTATATAATGTGAAAATAGTGTTTATAATAAATAACTGACAAAGAACTCATAAGTAGCATAGAGAGTTTTTTAACCAAGCTGAAAGGAATGCAATAAACTCACCTATTTAGAAAGAAATGAAAAATAGCATTAAGATAAATATGGGAATAACTAAAGGAATGGAATGCCCATTCCAATTGACTAACCAAACATGTTTTTAGTCATTCCATTCCCAGCCCATTCCATTCCATTCCCACCAACCAAACACACCATAAGTTTACCTAATTAATAGAGACCATGGCAATTTGGAGGGCGGGATCTTGCCTAAGGTTTACCTTGTGATGCCCCCAAATCTGGGCCCACACAGCCCAAACTTGAGTCGTCAAAAGACTACAACAAAAGTATTACAACAAAGCACAACGTACAACAATACAGTGTATAATAATACACAACTAAGTCTTCACTATTATTGCCACACTATTTTACAAAACGTGAAGACTATGATAACTATTCCTCGGACTCTCACTCCATCCCCCGGCTAGACCCTGTTATGTTTTCATCTCCTGTTGAAAAACAATGGAACAAAAGAAAGGGTGAGCTCAAATAGCCCAGTAAAGAATATCATGACTAAGATAATGACGAATAAATTATCATTAACCTTCAACAGTTGAGTTCTTGATAGAATACAATAGAATACAAGGTTTATATCAAAAACTGCAGTTAAATTCTTAAACAATGTTCAGATCAATAATAGCAGCGGAATGAGCAATCTATTAGAAGAATAATGCAGACTATAATGTCCACTCGCTTCTCTTTTTCGTAAAAACATCATCAACTTTTATCATCTGAAATACCATTAGTCATGATAATATAAATTCACAGTTCCTGATCATAATCATGCACATCAACAGTTCATCTTTGCACTACGGGCCAAAGATATTCAATATAGCACCAACGGTCATGATTATACCAGATTCAGCCTTTGGTCATAATCATACCAATCAACAGTTCATCTTTGCACTACAGGCCAAAGAGAACATTCACCACGTGCCATAAAAGACACCGAACAGATGTATCGCCTTTAACCTATTATATCGCCTTTAACCTATCATCTGTTCAACAAATATATCGCATCTGTGCCCCCGGCCACAGATGTTCACAACAGCTTGATTCTTGAAGATTAGTTCAAATGATAGTGAGACAATTGATGAACAGAAGAAATAGGATGAACAATAAATATCGAAAGTTTACTTTGTGCAGATTCAAATAATATCCAAATTGTCAACATGATGTGGAGTAAAATTTAAAAATGATATTCAAGATCCACAGTTCAGAATAACGGATACAGTTCAATAGAAAGGTTCAGAAAATAGGAAGGTTCAGTTGAAATAATGAAGTTCAACTATTATGGAACATATAATATTTTCAGGAATTATAGAAGCAATAGTTCCATAATAAATTTCGATTTAGGAGTATGAAAGAAAATAATATCCCTTACCGTAGCAGGTTTGATTAACAAAAGGTGAAGGAAATTAATACAAAGGGTTATTCACCAACAGGCGGCAATCCGCTCCGTAAGGTTATTCCCACAATTTAATAGAATTTGAGTACAAAGAGTTATTCACCAAACAGGCGGCAATCCGCTCCGTAAGGTTATTCTCAGAGATTAATAATGAATGAATACGAAAGGTTATTCACCAACAGGCGGCAATCCGCTCCGTAAGGTTATTCCCACAATTTAATACATGGAAATAAAAGGCACGTCTTATGAGTAAGGAAGAAACAATATTATTATCGAGAATCAAATAATGATAATCCCTTACCATAGTACGTTTGAATAATGGAAGATGAAAAAGATGGTATCCCTTACCGTAGTAAGTTTTAATAATAGAAGATGAAAGAAGATGCTATTCCTTACGAGTAGTAAATTTAAGAGTATGAAAGAAAATGACATCCCTTACCATAGTAACTTTAAATAATGGAATATGAAAGAAGATGATATTCCTTACGAGTAGTAAATTTAAGAGTATGAAAGAAAATGACATCCCTTACCATAATAAGGTTAAGAGTATGAAAGAAAATGATATTTCTTACAAGTAAGAAAAAAAAATGACATTCCTTACCGTAATAAATTTAAGAGTGTGAAAAAAATGATATTCCTTACCTTGATATTGTGAAACAAGTTTATAGCCGAACAAATCCTTCCTTGTTTGTAGCAGTAAGGAATCTGACTTTTGAGTCTTCTAGAGTTTTTAAAATCTCTTTATGCTTTTAAAATAATGTTACTCTCGGAAAGATAGACGGCATAGACTCAAGAATCACTCAATTCGGAGTTAATATGAATGAGTTATGAATTTTCAAAACTAAGACTGAAAATAGTGACGAAAATCAGAATAGGTTACGGTTTTTAGTATTTTAAGGCATGAAGATGATTTCAGATGACTTTTCTTCCTTCTTCAAAGTTGTAGAGGACGAAAAACTGAAGAGACAGGCTTTTAATTCATTAAATTCTGACAAATAATGAATTTACTACGATTTTTCGAAAGAGTTACTGTACATAAGAAAATTCCACTCGGGAATTCAAAGAAGAATGCAAAAGATTTCAAAACTAAGAATGACTTAAGAACACTTAGAGAGAACTTACACAAAAAGTATTTAGAGAGAGAAAGAAAGAACAAGTAAGGAAGTTTATGAAAAATCCTTAAGTTAAGGCTTCTATTTATAGCCAAAAATCTTATCATTCATTTAATCTAAACCATTCATTTAAAGATCATCTTTTAATCTACACCATCCATTTCAAATATTATATTATCTTTAATCTACACCATTCATTTCATATCACCTAATAATCACCTAACTTTATATTATAAACAAATAACTTTATCAATTCAATTATTATGACTAATTGTTATAAATACAGTATAGTTAGCTCTTAGATATCAAGTCAATAAATTAATGAAATACAACTGTTTAAATAACATCATAATAGAGATAACAATAATGTAAAATAAAGCATACGTTACTGTGTAATGACAATTATTGATTCAATAATGTGAATTACTGTGCATATTTTACTGTGACAATTATTAGGTTCAATAATTTTAAAAACAGTGCAGCAACAATTATTGACTCAATGATATAAAATACAGTGTAATGACAATTATTAAATCAATAATGCAAAATACTGTGTAACAACAATTATTGAATTGATAATATAAAATATTATGCAGTGACAATTATCGATGAAATGATGCGTAACAGTTACGGTGTCAATTATCAGACCAATAATATGAGACACTATGCAATACCGTGTGTTACTGTAGAGTACCGTGTGCTACAGAAAATACCAAAAACTACCGTATGCTACTATTCTTTTATCACCGGTATTTTAACATTTCCGTTGACTATTTTTATTTAAAAAGGTTATTTCTGTCGTTTTCTATATCCGACAAATATTCCGTTGTGGGGTCCACCAATAATTTGTTATTTCGGCGCCGTCGTACGACACGAATATTCCCCGACCAAACGAATATTCCCCGACAAAGCGAATATTGTCCGACAAAATAAAATTTGCACATAACATCCTTAACTTTTAACTTTATCGATTTAACCACTTACTGTTTCAAAAAAAATATATATGAAGAAAAATTAAATTTTGTATTTCATAAAATTCGGGGTCTTACATACCTAACCAAGCAGTGGAGTCTGGCCTGTCCTATACGTAACAAGTCAGATTTTATGAGACAAGTCCAGTTTGTTCTGCATCACTAGGGCGGCTCAAGTCATTCAGCATCACTAGACTCAACCAACCCCGATGTAGCACACACCAAAAAAATATAATAATAATAATAATTGAAAGAAATGAAAACTAAAAATGATAAAATTTTGAAGTTCATGTTTAAATTTTTGAGAAACTTACTTCTTAGAACTTTCTTGGTTTAAATACACTCTCAAGTTTTTTACGTTTTATAACTTGAATATTAATGTTTTAACTTTAAGCCATTAAACTTCAATGTCTCTAAATGTTTATAAATAAATTAAAAAAATAGTTATTGTATTTAATATTTCTTACCAAAATAAGTCAGGTGACTCAAAATAAAAAGGCAGTTAAGTCTTTTATATCATTTATATTAGCTCCATTTTTATTTTATTTTCTTCTTTGTCACACACTAATCACGTGTCCATAATTTATTGTGCCTACAAATATATTTAAAGTTTTCTATCAATTTGGGCGATTAAGTCTCGTTAGTGCATATACTGTTTATATTAACTAAAAAATTTTTTTATCACACATTAATCACATGTTTACAATATTTTATATTTTCAAAGATATTTAGAAGTAAAATAACGGTGGCCAAATGGTTTAATTTATAGAAACTTGAACACATTAAATTTAATGTTTTAAAGTTAAACCATTTGGATTAAAGTTGTAAAAAAATAAAATCTTAAGAAATTAAATTGTATTTAAGGGAACTTTCTTTTATTAGTATTTCATTATTAAAATGTGAGAGGGATATAGAACCTAAACTTAACCTTACAAAATGGGACTAGGCATTTACAATCTATTGAAATATATTCATCAACATAATATTTATATTTTTTTTCAGTATCCATGACGTGATTCGGCCTCTGTCTAATTCCTAAAATCATAAACGAAAATGGATTATTTACACCTATCCAAGGGCAGCCATTCCAATGGTTGGGCTGGGCTGGACTGCCTAGCCCGCCTTGAGTTGCGAAAAGACCAACCCGTAATGATGTGGTCAATATAAAACTTCTTAACATTATATCCGTTTCTTTTTGAACCGATAAAGAAATGCAATCACCCTAGAGTCCCGATATAATATATAGTATTTCTTTTCTAGGAAATGATATTTTCATTCTCAGCTCGGTATAATGTTATGTTAGGAGTTTTATATTCTTTGTTTTAAATATTGTTACTAATGATGTAATATTAAATAAAATAAAAAATATTTTAAAAAATAATCAATAACATAACAAACATATTCATCGAATCATGTCATATTATTTGAGATGATTAAAAATTTAAAACACGTAACATTATACCTTTCTTGTAAATTAAAATATTATGAAGAAACATAATATATTTTTGAAGAGAGTGATGGATATAATTGATCTGAAAAGGAAAAAATGATTTGACTAGAATTTGTAAGGCCTGTATGAGTTGCCTTTTTTTACCCATTTATCGCGAAAAATTATTCAGTGATCTTGGGACACTGTCACATAATGTTTCAGGTTAATTACATATTTCTATTTCAATGATGTGTTACTGTTTGTAGCTCTAAATTTATTAAAATAAAAAGATATGATTAATTTAGAATATAATATGACAGTATTTTAAGATTACTGAATAATTACTCGTTTCATGTCGCTGTTAATCACATGTGGCCCCAACTAATTAAACTCCAAAATGTCGCAGTAACAAATGGCGAGTTAAGAGCTGTTCAAGGAACTGTTGATGGAAAGTTAGGAGGGAGCTAGCTAGGCGTCGAAGAGTGGGTGGTGAATGCTGATGCTATTAATAGCAGGTGCATTATAAATACTGGATGCCTCCTTTCCCAATTATTTGCATCTAAGGTTCGACTTTATTTATTATCATGCACATAAATTAAATAGAGTTTAGCTTATTATAAAATCAACATATTTATAATTCTTGAAAGAAATAGAATAAATTAAGAATATCTTAATCAATTAAAATATAGTCAATTAAGACCGCCACTGTTGAACATTTATTAATATAACGGGAGTTTATATTCTCATAATTGTCATGTTTTATTTTTTCGAGTATTTTGTAATGATATTCCTTCAAAAGTAAAGCGCTTTAAAAAATAAAAGAAAAAAATATGAGTAATATTATGGGTCTAAAATAACATGTTATTATATATTTTAATAATAATTTATGACATAATTAATCGTATGATATTTATCAAATTAATATTATAATAACATATTATTTGAGATTATTCGTAACATCATCTAATTATTTTTTTTAATAATTTATTGATAATAGTCTATCTCAGCTAAGTTTGTGCCTGCAAGGAAAACTAGTCAGGATGGGAAATTAACTTACGATCAAGTTTATTGTATCGTATCAAATAATTAACACAAACTCTGAGATATTGATCAGTGAAAAAATTAAGGATTGCACTAATCAGTTACTTTACCTGACAAAGAAAGTGGTTTGATCAGAAACGTTGTGGATATATATGAACCGGATTCTTTTTTTTTTTCGTTTTCCTTTTTAATTGAACCGGATAAATATGTCCCGGGATTTATGCTGTATATTACATGGTACATGGGATTGATGGTTGTAGATATGTTTGTTCTGCCGGCAACGTGGGCATAGTATTATTTGTGAAAGTTGGTGCTTAGTTTCTCTATCCCCTGTGAGCCTGACATTTCAATATACGAGGTTTTTTTTTTTTATAATAGTATCTATATTATTATTAAATATAATATAATATTAAAATTCATATAATATTTTATTTTTTAATAATTTAGATATTATTAGTATTTAAATTTATATTTTATTTCTACGTCTGTGGACAGACTTGTCCAATGCTCTAACCATGCTACAAGTCCTGGGCCACCTATGAAAAGCAGCAGGCAGGTTTATTTTTTGACACGACACGTGTATATAATAAGATGAAAACATTAATAATCTCTCTTATTCACTGACAAGTTAGAAAAGAAACATAAGATAAAACAGACAAAAGAGTTATGTAAAATATTGCTAACTTATTGTGTGACTAAATATAATAATAATAATATTATCTGATCACGATATTTGAAGAAACATTGCAATTCTCGCGATACATTAACATTTCGGTGCTGCGGGGTTGCAGGCTTGTCCCAGTAAACCCTAGTGATTTAATCTATATTATTTGTACACATATTTTTCATTTTATTTGAGAAGTAATTATTATCTGTTAAAAGCAAAACAATGTTTATTTAAAAAAAATAAAAAGAGTTTCAATATATTTAATGATTGTATATATACAAAATTATAATCTTCCTCGAAACTTTTATCACAATTTTATTATAATATTATCATTACTAAACTAAATATTCAGTAACTTTAGAAGCAGCTTTCACAATGAAACTTAGAAATAAATATATAACATATTACATCTTTAGATCATTAAAAAATTTTGATGACCCCCTGCTCCCATAAGTAAATATCTTTCATTTTTTAGAATAATTACAATGTTTAATTGCTAAATCTTTTCGTTATGTAATTGTCAAATGTATTCAGCCAGCCACAAGCTAGAGACAATAAGTGGGTCTTATCGTTCAAGAATCAATACTTGAATTGGAGGTAGACAAATGGGACATTTTATTATTTCCATTAATTATTTATTACCAAAAATAAAAGAAAAAGAATAAAAAAATTGCACTTCACGCATGCATGTGGTTGCCTCCGTGTCTTCGGGACTCTCTAGATTTGACCAATGATGCATCGATAATCACCATGTTGTTTGCTTAATTAGGATCATTAGATCAATAATGTATGTAAGTAGTACTCCTATATTCTTATGTTTGGGTGGCTGCGACTTATCAAGGGATGTGATATATTTAGAGCAGATTTCCCATTTTTAGCATAAATGCATTATTTTTAATACATATTTTTTCCGTTCCAATTAAATTATAAAAAAATTGCTGATTTTTGAAATACTTTCAAACTTAAAATTAGATAATTCATTAAAGATTATAAATAATATTTATTATTATATTAATTAAAATTAAAAAAGTTCATGTTAATTTTGAATTTAAAAATATATTAAACTAATTTATTAATAATAATTTTATATTTTAAAATGGCGTGAGTATTATATAATTGTGTATTGTATAGTTTGAATTATCGATTCACTTAACGAACACTGCAAATCACAAAAATAATCGGAGGAAGTATTATATAAAATGCTGCGGAAATTTACAACAATATTTGTACTGATCGATTTGGAGTTCTACCGAACTATTTGAGACTAACGTAGTTAAAAGTCTAGAATTTGGTGCATGTTGAATGTGACAATCATATACAATTAACGCTTTGCTTCCCAAACGAAGATAAGCATCATTTCCTTTCCACTTTTTGTACCAATATTTTCATCGTTTGCTAGTAGTCCTTTCGTCATTTTTTTTTTCCATTTAGACTTTGGGCACGGATGATTCTGTATTTGGTCTTCTTTATCACCGGGTTAAAGTGTTGTGAGCAGTTTGAAATAAATAAATGCTTAAAGGAATTATATGCTTAGCATAAAAAAAAAGATGAAATAAAATATTGATACGGATAATCTTTATCTTAAGGTGTTTATTAAAAGTTACAGACGATATACTTTAGGATATATATATCACCCCTATAATATTCATTACGATAGCAATTCACAAATAAAACTATGATAGCAATTCACAAATGAAATCTTTACAAAAACTGGTTTGTAAAGCTTAAAAGAGTAAGAAGAATATTTAGAGAGAAAATACTTTTTTTTTTGTACTGAGAAACAAAACTAAACTTCACAATCTATTCAAAAAATACTACGTACAAAAATTTAAACTATACCATTCATCACACGTTTTACATTTTTAATTTTCACGCTGCACATTTAAATATTATATTATCCATCTTTTATATTATTATATTATTGACTTAATATCACAATTATTTAAATATTCATTCAAATAATGAATTTGTCTAACTATTTAATACATGTGATTATTACTGTGACAATTATTGGTCCAACAATACGAGATGATATGCATTGTGACAATTATTGAGTCAATAATGTAGAATGTTATGCAATGACAAATATTAATTCAATAATGTAAAATACTGTATAATTACAATTATTGATAAAATATTGTGCAATGATCACTTTATAAGTTCAATAATATAAAATATTGTTGTAAGACCCCGAATTTTATGAAATATAAAATTTAATTTTTCTTCATATATTTTTTTTCATGAAACAGTAAGTGGTTAAATCGATAAAATTAAAAGTTAAGGATGTTATGTGCAAATTTTATTTTGTCGGACAATATTCGTTTGGTCGGGGAATATTCGTGCCGTACGACGGCGCCGAAATAACAAATTATTTGTGGACCCCACAACGGAATATTTGTCGGATATAGAAAACGACAGAAGTAACCTTTTTAAATAAAAATAGTCAACGGTGTTAACTGTTAAAAATACCAGTGATAAAAGAATAGTAGCATACGATAATTTATGGTATTTTACTGTAGCATGCGGTACTCTACAGTAGCACACGGTATTGCACAGTGTCTCATATTATTGATACCGTAACTGTTGCACATCATTTCATCAATAATTGTCATTTCATAATATTTTATGTTATCAATTCAATAATTGTTGTTACACAGTATTTTGCATTATTGATTCAATAATTGTCATTACACTGTATTTCATATCATTGAGTCAATAATTGTTGGTGCACTGTCTTTAAAATTATTGAACCAAATAATTGTCACAGTAGCAAATACACTATAATTTATATTATTAAATTAATAAAAATCTGTAACGTGTTTCTTGCATTATTGTGGTAACATTATTTTATATGTTGGACTCACAGGAAGAATAAATAAATAAATAAATAAATAAAAAATAAAATAATTAATTTTACTATTTGAAATAGTAACGTGAATAGTGACGTGAATAGTAACGTGAATAGTAACGTGAATAGTAACATGTGGGACCCATGTGGGGCCCACATGAGAAATGAATTGCAAAGTTGCTGAATTTTTTTGGCGTGGGCGGCTGCTGAATTCTCAGGTTGGCGTGCAGCACGCCAACCCACCTACCGCGCATAGTAACATTTTTCTCCTATAAATAGCTTGCTCAGCTGAATAGAAAAATCACACCTAAAACATAAAATTTTTCTATAAGAATTTTATAAGTTTTCTCTGAGAATAGTAAGGTTATTTTGAGAGTTTGAAAGCCAAAAGGAGTGCAGGAATTTTTCAAGTAAGTCTTTTATTAAAGAGTAGTAATTTCATAAATTCCTATTTTTCACGGTATTCACAAATCTTCCCTTAGAAGACTCTTCTTTGAGAAGATTTATTTATAAAAGCTTTCTTTGGAAGATTTATTTTGAAATATTATTTTAAAAACTATTTTAAAGTTGTTATATTATACTACAAAAATTATGTTAAATATATATATAATTTTGATAGTTCATAATATATGAATTATCATACACCTTGAAATTTATATGTGGTAATTACTAATTTTATTATAAAAATATAGGTTGATCAACCTCATTTAAATCAATATCCAGTCACGTGTTAAGGTAAGGGGTATCATTCTTTTCATACTCTTAAACTTACTACGGTAAGGAATGTCATTTTCTTTCATACTCTTAAACTTACTACGGTAAGGAATACCATTCATTTCAAACTCTTAAATTTACTGTGGTAAGGAATATCATTCTTTTCACACTCTTAAATTTACTACGGTAAGGGGTATCATTCTTTTCATACTCTTAAACTTACTACGGTAAGGAATGTCATTTTCTTTCATACTCTTAAACTTACTACGGTAAGGAATACCATTCATTTCAAACTCTTAAATTTACTGTGGTAAGGAATATCATTCTTTTCACACTCTTAAATTTACTACGGTAAGGGGTATCACTCTTTTCATCATCATAAATGGATATTATTTTCTTTCTTACTTGAAGGGATTATCATTCTTTGATTCTCGAAAATAATATCGTTTCTTTCTTGTGCCATTTATTTTCATGTATTAAATTGTGGGAATAACCTTACGGCGCGGTTTACCGCCTGTTGGTGAATAACCTTTTGTATTCATTCCTTATTAATCTTTGAGAATAACCTTACGGTGCGGATTATCGCCTGTTTGGTGAATAACTCTTCGTGTTCAAATTCTATTAAATTGTGGGAATAACCTTACGGTGCGGATTACGCCTGTTTGGTGAATAACTATTCGTATTCAAATTGATGGGAATAACCTTACGGTGCGGATTATCGCCTGTTGGTGAATAACCTTTTTTATTTGTCTCGTGTGGAAATAATTTGTCTACACGAATTATCACATGACACTTTTATTCCATATTCGTAAGTGATATCATTTTCCTTTATACTCATAAGGGATACCATTTTTTTCATCTTCCATTATTCAAACTTACTATGGTAAGGGATATTAATTCCCTTCACCTTTTGTTAATCAAACCTGCTACGGTAAGGAATATTATTTTCTTCCATACACCTAAATCGAAACTTATTATGGAACTATTGCTTCTATAATTCCTGAAAATATTATATGTTCCATAATAGTTGAATTTCATTAGTTCAACTGAACCTTCCTATTTTCTGAACATTTCTATTGAACTGTAATCGTTATTCTGAACTGTGGATCTTGAATATCATTTTTAAATTTCACTCCACATCATGTTGGCAATTTGGACATTATTTGAATCTGCACAAAGTAAACTTCCGATACTTATTGTTTATCCTGTTCTTCTGTTCATCATTTGTATCACTGTTATTTGTATTAATCATCAAGAATCAAGCTGTTGTGAATATCTGTGGCCGGGGGCACAGATGTGATATAATTGTTGAACAGATGATAGGTTAAAGGCGATATACTAGGTTAAAGGCGATACATCTGTTCGGTGTCTTTTATGGCACGTGGTTAATGTTCTCTTTGGCCCGTAGTGCAAAGATGAACTGTTGATTGATATGATTATGACCAAAGGCTGAATCTGGTATAATCATGACCGTTGGTGTTATATTGAATGTCTTTGGCCCGTAGTGCAAAGATGAACTGTTGATCTGCATGATTATGACCAGGAACTGTGAAGTTGTATTATTTTGACTAATGGTATTTCAGATGATAAAAGTTGATGATATTTTTACTAAAAAGAGAAGCGAGTGGACATTATAGTCTGCATTATTCTTCTAATAGATTGCTCATTCCGCTGCTATTATTGATCTGAACGTTGTTTAAGAATTTAACTGCAGTTTTTGATATAAACATTGTAGTTTATTGTATTCTATCAAGAACTCAACTGTTGAAGGTTAATGATAAATTATTCGTCATTATCTTAGTCATGATATTTCTTACTGGGCTATTTGAGCTCACCCTTTCTTTTCGTTCCATTGTTTTTCAACAGGAGATGAGAACGTAACGGGGTCTAGCCGGGGAATGGAGTGAGAGTGCGGGGATAGCTATCATAGTCTTCACGTGTTATAAAATAGTGTGGCAATAATAATGAAGACTTAGTTGTGTTGTATTATCCACTGTATTGTTGTACGTTGTATTTCATTGTAATAATTTTGTTGTAGTCTTTTGACGACTCAAGTTTGGGCTGTGTGGGCTCAGATTTGGGGGCGTCACAGTTGGCATCAGAGCTTAGGGATATGGTCTTTAATGGAGATCTGGGGTTAGAACTAGGAGGGGAGAGACGAATAGAATCAGTCACTAGTGTGTCCTACCTAAATTAGATTTTATTATCTAATGAGTTGATTTGAATATAGGGACATGAAGTGATGAGTCAGTTTATTTGAACTAACATTTATTTTGTGACCACAGTTAAGTATGGCATCTGGAAATCAGGAGGTTAACTATGAAATGACCGAAACAAATGTAGCTGCAAAACAAGAGGCGACGAATAATCTTCTTACAAACTCAGAGTTGAATCATTTGCCTAAGGCAAAAATTATGCGTGTTCTATCCAGTAAGGATGAAGGTGAAAGTTCTGCTACAGTCGTTCCAGATCCATTATTAGAAGCAATTAAAGGAAGTAATGAACTTGCGGAAATTATTGCCTTTAATTTACTCACTAATTGGGAGAGTCATATCACCTGGTTATGCTCTATAACAAAGGATCAGAATATATGGACTTTTCATATTAGTCTTTGGGATTTATGGTGTTCCAGCTATGAGTTTCAAGATTATTTAAAAATGATGTTTCTATACTTTTGGGCGTTACAATTTAAAGGAATTCAGGTTAAGTTAGTCATTATCGTGGAAACTGCAGTCTATCGAAAATACTATTCTTACAGAAATCATTGGTACGTTACTACTGATGAAGTTGAAGAATCCGAGAAACAGTTCGTTAGAGAATTATTTAGTGGTATTCCCATGGTTGAAATACGTGAAGATCCGAATGAAGTACTCGGGATTCGATTTGACGATAACAGTCAAGAAACCGAATGAGGTGATAACCGGTAAGCTATTCATAAATTCTCGTGAATTCTACGCTCTGTTAGATACTGGCTCTACCCATTCTTTTATCTCACCTGCATGTGCTCAACGTTTAAATTTGACTTCTGAAAACTTAAATCTTGTCTTATCAGTTGAAACCTCATTGGGAGAAATACCTATTACATCTACTGTCTATAAATCTTGTCTAGTTCAAATCAACAACCTCACAGTACCTGTTGACCTTATTTCTTTGGAGATGCATGAATTTGATGTGATTCTAGGAATTGATTGGTTGACTACCCATCATGCTAAAATTGATTGTTTTCATAAGATTATTAGTTTTTATATTCCTAATCAACCTTTCATGCAAATTCAAGCAACTAAACCATTGAAATCTATAACTGTTATTTCTAGCCATAAAGTCATTCGTTTATTGAAAAACGGATGTCAAGCCTTTTTAGCTCAGGTCACTGATTTGAACAAAAATACGTCAAACTTGAATGATATTTCCGTTGTTAATGAGTTTTCTGACGTTTTTCCTGATGAACTTCCTGGCTTACCTCCAAACCGAGAATTTGAATTCTGTATTGATCTTGAACCCCGTACTAAGCCCATTTCTAAAGTCCCATACCAAATGGCTCCCATAGAACACCAAGAGTTGAAAGTTTAATTACTAGATATCGGTATCATTCATTCTAGTACAAAACTTATATCGGGCGAGGAATACGAGAAGAGTTTTCAAGAACTCAAGAGGAGACTTGTTTCAGCTCCTGTTCTGACCATTCCAATCAGGATCAGGAGAATTCGTTATAGCGATGCTTCAGGCAAAGGTCTAGGATGTGTCCTTATGCAACATGGAAAGGTTATAGCCTATGCTTCTCGACAACTCAAAGATTATGAGAAAAATTATCCTACTCATGATCTAGAGTTGGCAGCAGTCGTTTTCGCGTTGAAGATCTGGAGACACTACTTGTACGGATAAAAGGTGGATATCTATACGGATCATAAAAGTCTCAAGTATTTCTTCACCCAGAAGGACTTGAACATGCGACAACGACGTTGGCTTGAGCTGTTGAAGGATTATGATCACACAATCCAGTATCACCCGGGAAAGGCGAACGTTGTAGCTGACGCTTTGAGCAGAAAATCTTATGCGAGTACAAGTGCACTGCTGACAACACAAAAGCGTATTTTGTACGACTTGAAAAAGATGGAGATAGAGCTAAAGACACCAGGGACCCACTCGAAGATTGCTCACGTGCGAGTAGAACCGGCTTTAATCGATAAAATTAAAGCTGCTCAAGCTACCGATCCGGAACTGATGAACATGATAAAGAAAGTACAAGAAGGTGCCATTCCCGAAGCAAGAATCGACGAGAAAGGAATACTTCGAGTCAACTCTCTACTCTGTGTTCCTAACGATCCTGAATTGAAGCATAAAATCATGATGGAGGCACATAACACACCGTTTGCAATCCACCCAGGAGGTACCAAGATGTATCGAGATCTTCGACATACATTTTGGTGGAACAATATGAAAAGGGAGATTGCAGAGTTTATCTCAAGGTGCCTAACTTGTCAACGTGTCAAGGCAGAGCATCAAGTACCTAAGGGTCCATTACAACCACTTGAGGTTCCCGAATGGAAGTGGGAACACATCAATATGGATTTCGTGACGGGTCTTCCCAAAGTTTCTCAAGGCTTAGATGCAATTTGGGTGATCGTAGATAGATTGACCAAATCCGCTCATTTCTTGCCTATACGAGAAAACTTTTCACTTGAACGTCTTGCCGGTATGTACATAAATGAGATCGTGAGATTGCATGGCATGCCAGTTTCCATAGTTTCTGATCGAGATCCTAGATTCACTTCACGCTTTTGGATCAGTCTACAAAAAGCTATGGGCACTGAGCTACGTTTTAGTTCTGCATACCATCCTCAAACGGACGGACAATCGGAAAGGACAATCCATACCCTCGAAGATCTTTTGAGACTTTGCGTACTAGATTTCAAAGGAAGTTGGGATAAGTACTTGCCATTGGTGGAATTTTCCTCCAACAACAGTTACCAAGCAAGTATAGGTATGGCTCCATTCGAGGCTTTATATGGACGCAAATGTCGCTCTCCAGTATGTTGGAATGAGGTAGGAGAAGCAAAACTGTTGGGACCCGAGTTGGTACGCTTGACGACCGAAAAGATCCAAATGATCCGACAACGAATACAGACAGCACAAGAACGACAAAAGAGTTATGCCGATCTTCATCGGAGAGATGAGAGATTCAACGTCGGAGATCATGTATTCTTACGTGTTTCTCCATGGAAAGGGGTTACGAGATTCGGAAAGAAAGGAAAACTCAACCCTCGATTTATTGGCCTATTTGAAATCCTCGATCGGGTGGGAACTGTAGCTTACAGACTAGCCTTACCACCAAGTATGTCTCGTATCCATAACGTTTTTCACATATCTATGTTACGTAAATATGTGAAGGACCCAAACCACGTCATTGAGTTAGAACCAGACGTTATAGCAGAAGATTTAACGTATGAGGAAGTACCTGTTAAGATCCTAGATAAGAAGGAGCAGATCTTACGCTCAAAGGTTATACCTCAAGTTAAGGTTTTATGGAGGAACCAAGATATTGAGGAAATGACCTGGGAGCTAGAATCTGAGATGAAGTCTAGGTATCCATACCTCTTCGAAATGCCAGGTACGTCAATTTCGGGGACGAAATTTCATAAGGAGGGGAGGTTGTAAGACCCCGAATTTTATGAAATATAAAATTTAATTTTTCTTCATATATTTTTTTTCATGAAACAGTAAGTGGTTAAATCGATAAAATTAAAAGTTAAGGATGTTATGTGCAAATTTTATTTTGTCGGACAATATTCGTTTTGTCGGGGAATATTCGTTTGGTCGGGGAATATTCGTGCCGTACGACGGCGCCGAAATAACAAATTATTTGTGGACCCCACAACGGAATATTTGTCGGATATAGAAAACGACAGAAGTAACATTTTTAAATAAAAATAGTCAACGGTGTTAACTGTTAAAAATACCAGTGATAAAAGAATAGTAGCATACGATAATTTATGGTATTTTACTGTAGCATGCGGTACTCTACAGTAGCACACGGTATTGCACAGTGTCTCATATTATTGATACCGTAACTGTTGCACATCATTTCATCAATAATTGTCATTTCATAATATTTTATGTTATCAATTCAATAATTGTTGTTACACAGTATTTTGCATTATTGATTCAATAATTGTCATTACACTGTATTTCATATCATTGAGTCAATAATTGTTGGTGCACTGTCTTTAAAATTATTGAACCAAATAATTGTCACAGTAGCAAATACACTATAATTTATATTATTAAATTAATAAAAATATGTAACGTGTTTCTTGCATTATTGTGGTAACATTATTTTATATGTTGGACTCACAGGAAGAATAAATAAATAAAAAATAAAATAATTAATTTTACTATTTGAAATAGTAACGTGAATAGTGACGTGAATAGTAACGTGAATAGTAACGTGAATAGTAACATGTGGGACCCATGTGGGGCCCACATGAGAAATGAATTGCAAAGTTGCTGAATTTTTTTGGCGTGGGCGGCTGCTGAATTCTCAGGTTGGCGTGCAGCACGCCAACCCACCTACCGCGCATAGTAACATTTTTCTCCTATAAATAGCTTGCTCAGCTGAATAGAAAAATCACACCTAAAACATAAAATTTTTCTATAAGAATTTTATAAGTTTTCTCTGAGAATAGTAAGGTTATTTTGAGAGTTTGAAAGCCAAAAGGAGTGCAGGAATTTTTCAAGTAAGTCTTTTATTAAAGAGTAGTAATTTCATAAATTCCTATTTTTTACGGTATTCACAAATCTTCCCTTAGAAGACTCTTCTTTGAGAAGATTTATTTATAAAAGCTTTCTTTGGAAGATTTATTTTGAAATATTATTTTAAAAACTATTTTAAAGTTGTTATATTATACTACAAAAATTATGTTAAATATATATATAATTTTGATAGTTCATAATATATGAATTATCATACACCTTGAAATTTATATGTGGTAATTACTAATTTTATTATAAAAATATAGGTTGATCAACCTCATTTAAATCAATATCCAGTCACGTGTTAAGGTAAGGGGTATCATTCTTTTCATACTCTTAAACTTACTACGGTAAGGAATGTCATTTTCTTTCATACTCTTAAACTTACTACGGTAAGGAATACCATTCATTTCAAACTCTTAAATTTACTGTGGTAAGGAATATCATTCTTTTCACACTCTTAAATTTACTACGGTAAGGGGTATCATTCTTTTCATACTCTTAAACTTACTACGGTAAGGAATGTCATTTTCTTTCATACTCTTAAACTTACTACGGTAAGGAATACCATTCATTTCAAACTCTTAAATTTACTGTGGTAAGGAATATCATTCTTTTCACACTCTTAAATTTACTACGGTAAGGGGTATCACTCTTTTCATCATCATAAATGGATATTATTTTCTTTCTTACTTGAAGGGATTATCATTCTTTGATTCTCGAAAATAATATCGTTTCTTTCTTGTGCCATTTATTTCCATGTATTAAATTGTGGGAATAACCTTACGGCGCGGTTTACCGCCTGTTGGTGAATAACCTTTTGTATTCATTCCTTATTAATCTTTGAGAATAACCTTACGGTGCGGATTATCGCCTGTTTGGTGAATAACTCTTCGTGTTCAAATTCTATTAAATTGTGGGAATAACCTTACGGTGCGGATTACGCCTGTTTGGTGAATAACTATTCGTATTCAAATTGATGGGAATAACCTTACGGTGCGGATTATCGCCTGTTGGTGAATAACCCTTTTTATTTGTCTCGTGTGGAAATAATTTGTCTACACGAATTATCACATGACACTTTTATTCCATATTCGTAAGTGATATCATTTTCCTTTATACTCATAAGGGATACCATCTTTTTCATCTTCCATTATTCAAACTTACTATGGTAAGGGATATTAATTCCCTTCACCTTTTGTTAATCAAACCTGCTACGGTAAGGGATATTATTTTCTTCCATACACCTAAATCGAAACTTATTATGGAACTATTGCTTCTATAATTCCTGAAAATATTATATGTTCCATAATAGTTGAATTTCATTAGTTCAACTGAACCTTCCTATTTTCTGAATATTTCTATTGAACTGTAATCGTTATTCTGAACTGTGGATCTTGAATATCATTTTTAAATTTCACTCCACATCATGTTGGCAATTTGGACATTATTTGAATCTGCACAAAGTAAACTTCCGATACTTATTGTTTATCCTGTTCTTCTGTTCATCATTTGTATCACTGTTATTTGTATTAATCATCAAGAATCAAGCTGTTGTGAATATCTGTGGCCGGGGGCACAGATGTGATATAATTGTTGAACAGATGATAGGTTAAAGGCGATATACTAGGTTAAAGGCGATACATCTGTTCGGTGTCTTTTATGGCACGTGGTTAATGTTCTCTTTGGCCCGTAGTGCAAAGATGAACTGTTGATTGATATGATTATGACCAAAGGCTGAATCTGGTATAATCATGACCGTTGGTGTTATATTGAATGTCTTTGGCCCGTAGTGCAAAGATGAACTGTTGATCTGCATGATTATGACCAGGAACTGTGAAGTTGTATTATTTTGACTAATGGTATTTCAGATGATAAAAGTTGATGATATTTTTACTAAAAAGAGAAGCGAGTGGACATTATAGTCTGCATTATTCTTCTAATAGATTGCTCATTCCGCTGCTATTATTGATCTGAACGTTGTTTAAGAATTTAACTGCAGTTTTTGATATAAACATTGTAGTCTATTGTATTCTATCAAGAACTCAACTGTTGAAGGCTAATGATAAATTATTCGTCATTATCTTAGTCATGATATTTCTTACTGGGCTATTTGAGCTCACCCTTTCTTTTCGTTCCATTGTTTTTCAACAGGAGATGAGAACGTAACGGGGTCTAGCCGGGGAATGGAGTGAGAGTGCGGGGATAGCTATCATAGTCTTCACGTGTTATAAAATAGTGTGGCAATAATAATGAAGACTTAGTTGTGTTGTATTATCCACTGTATTGTTGTACGTTGTATTTCATTGTAATAATTTTGTTGTAGTCTTTTGACGACTCAAGTTTGGGCTGTGTGGGCTCAGATTTGGGGGCGTCACAATTGTGCAATATTGTGTGTTACTATATAATATCGTGTGTTACATTAAAATATCATAAAATACTATATGCTACTATTTTTTTAACACCGGGTATTTTAACAGTTAAAAGTGATAGCACCGTTGACCTTTTTATTTAAAAAGTTATTGTTGTCGTTTTTTATATCCGATAATATTTCGTTGTAGGATCCACCCATAACTGGTCATTTTGGCGCCGTCGTACGAATTTAATATTCCCCAACAAACTATAATTTACACAAAATATCATTAACTTTAATTTTTATCAAATTAACACATTACTATTTCAGAATAATATATAAAAAAATAATAATTTTATTCAATAAAAATTAAGGTCTTACATATTTGGTAGCTGTACTCATAATTTAATTTAATTTTAGTCTCTGTACGTATTTTTAAAACTCACACTATTTTTAGATTATTAATATAGACAAACGTTGCCATCTCATTAAATAACTGACATGATATTTATAAAAAAAATAAGAAAAAAATTGTTAAGATGCTCTTTTTTAATCTCAAATATGTGAAACCAAGGACAATAATTGTCTTTTATCATATCATTTTTCTCAAATGTTATTAATCTCCAGAAAATCAAGTTTCTCAGTTTAATAAATAAAGATGATTATAATTAAGCAGTAATAATTCTTAAGTAGTTTTTGATATAAATTTTTGCACTTGAAAATAAAATTAAATCGATTTTGATTTTGAGAATTTTGAAATCTTGCAAATTAACTAAGAAAAATTAAATTAGATTTTTTTTATTATAAAAAAACAGAGTATATGGTAAAAGACATTATTGCACTTAATTGAGATTAAAAGAATTACATCCCAAAAGTAAGCCAACAAGGAAAAGGTCTCTTCGTTGAAAGCGATTAAAAGATGGTATGCATTATATCAAGTCCTTTTCATCTTAAAATTAAGTTTTTAAAAATGTCCTAATCAAGGCTGGGCAAAATAATTTTATTTTCTACCAAGCCAAAATAAGTTGTCTTCGTCAACAAAAGTTATGGAATAAGTATAAGTGTATAACACTTAAATATAATATTCAAGCACTATATTTATTTTAATCATTACAAAATTAAAATGAATATAATATTTTGTATTTAAATTTTGTGTCTTTAGACTTATCCAGAGTTATGGGACGGAAATTTTTAGAGTACTAATTACTTGCGATAGTAATATAATCTTCTATTTATTATCTATAATAAGATAAATGAAGATTTTATTTAAATTAATTGAGTCATTACAATTTGTCAACGAGTTTATCTCGAGTTAGTCTTAAGGTCAACACTTATGGTGATACCTAAAATATGTAATATTTATAATTATATTAAATTTTTTATATCTTTTAATGTATTATTTTAAAAGGTGTACATGCATATATTAAAAAATATATATATAATAATTTTGATATATATGTAATTTTTTAATTTTTAATTTTATATATTACTATCATACATAATATATTATTTATACTCAAATTATAATATTAGATAACATATATTATAATTTTAAATTATATTATACCAACATTAATTTATGTCTTTTAGGAATTATTAATTTGTTAGATTGGGCGTGGATCTGTGCATTAATTACATTATGCAGGAAAGATGGTCAAAACCAAGGATTTCGTTTGATTTACGACTTTGTGCTATCCTCCTACTTAGAGTTTGTCATTTGTGCATGGCTTCAAGGACTTATATTCATGTGCCAACTCAAGCAGGGTATGAGAGTGTCTACTTACAAGTTACAAAAGCAAAAGACTAATAAAAAAATTAGAGGTATCGTCCAATGAAAAGGTTTATATATATATATATACAAACATTTACTCTCTTTTATTTATATTATTGTGTCATATATACATTTTCTCTCTTTTATTTTACATCAATTGTGTGTAATATTATTCCCTTCTTTACATTATATATGTCGTTTTTAGAAGATTTTTTTTTCTTCATAATATAAAACGTTCAACATATATTTAGGAGAAAATATTTAACGATTTCTTATTTTGCTCTTAAAAAAAAATCATCAAGATGCATGGAATAATTGAGAGAGATAAGAAGATAAATAATTAATTAGTGCATGAATAGTAAAAAAAAAATAAACCGACATTAATTATTTAATATTAATATTAATAAAAAATTTATATATATAATTATGTATTGAACGCCGTGTGTGTATATATATATAATAAAAAAGAAAAAATAATATAATACCCATTACTTTGAATATTTTGTTATTCAATGACTCGTCATCAACATGTGCACCACAATACGTCAATTCAATTAATATTGTTAGTGAATAGTGATAAAGTAAAGTGGACGTCCGGTTCATATCGTGGACCACTGCTTTGGGTTTGGTAATAGTCTTAATTGCTTTCCTATAAAGCTTAATCATGTCATTCCTATAAATAATGGTATGTATGATTGCCTTCCTATTAATAATGGTCTGTAAAAGAATATAGATGTAAAAAGTTACATTTAGAAAGAAGAGGATATAGATATATATATGTGCCGTTAACTCATCGCAAAGACCTTGTGTGCAAATGTTTGAAAACTGAGCATACCGAGCATCCATCGAGACACTAATTGAAAGCAATGTTTTGAGAATAAGCAGACCTGGCAAAAATACCCAAGCCCGCGAGTCGGGCCTGGTCGCCCAAAAAAAGTGGATTATGGACTTATATTTTTTATTTAAAAAAAATAGGTCATTTTAGCATGTGGGCCAAATTATTTTTTTTTATTTTTTTTAAAAATAATAAATATATCGATACATAAAAAAAATATTAAAAATAACTTATTTCATTAATTGTTTAGATCAATTTATAGAATAAAAATTTTATTCATTTGTTTACAATACTATGATCTCCAAACATATACCTATTAGATACGAAAATTTTAAATAAGACAAAATTTAAAATATTATTGATTATTAAATGTTAATAAAAAAATAATTAATTAATTATATTTTTATATACTTGCACATAGCATAATACATTACATATATAATCAAATAATTGTCACTATATAAATACATGTATGTGTAATGTGTTTGTGGTTTTATTATAGCAATTTTTAAAATTAGTCATTTGGTATTTAATTACAATTATTAGTTTCACATCTTTAATCAAATAAATAATACTCATAATAGTTTAAAAAGTTAAAATTATTTATTAATTAAACATCAGTTTTTCAATATTTTTTGTTAATAATTATATTTTTATTGAATAAAATAAATTGAATGTTATATTCAATAGCCCAAAATTTAAATATCATGTTATGTATCATAATTGTAAAATAAATAAATAATAATAATCAAATGGCCCATGGGCCAGTCCAGCCCGTTCAGACCACGAACTGTATATTTTTGGCCAAAAAACCTGAGCCATTTTGGTGGGGGTTGCCGCTACCCTGATCTGTTAAGTTTAAAAATAAGCATGGAGTAGTTGATTCAATCCAAATTTGTAAGACCCCGAATTTTATGAAATACAAAATTTAATTTTTCTTCATATATATTTTTTTTGAAACAGTAAGTGGTTAAATTAACAAAATTGAAAGTTAAGGATGTTATGTGCAAATTTTATTTTGTCGGATAATATTCGCTTTGTCGGGGAATATTCGTTTGGTCGGGGAATATTCGTTTGGTCCGACGGCGCCGAAATAACAAATTATTGGTGGACCCCACAACGGAATATTTGTCGGATATAGAAAACGACAGAAATAACCTTTTTAAATAAAAATAGTCAACGGAACTGTTAAAATACCGGTGATAAAAGAATAGTAGCATACGGTAGTTATTGGTATTTTCTGTAGCACTCGGTACTCTACAGTAACACACGGTATTGCATAGTGTCTCATATTTTTGGTCTGATAATTGACACCGTAACTGTTACGCATCATTTCATCGATAATTGTCACTGCATAATATTTTATATTATCAATTCAATAATTGTTGTTACACAGTATTTTGCATTATTGATTTAATAATTGTCATTACACTGTATTTTATATCATTGAGTCAATAATTGTTGTTGCACTGTTTTTAAAATTATTGAACCTAATAATTGTCACAGTAACATATGCACAGTAATTCACATTATTGAATCAATAATTGTCATTACACAGTAACGTATGCTTTATTTTACATTATTGTTATCTCTATTATGATGTTATTTAAACAGTTGTATTTCATTAATTTATTGACTTGATATCTAAGAGCTAACAATACTGTATTTATAACAATTAGTCATAATAATTGAATTGATAAAGTTATTTGTTTATAATATAAAGTTAGGTGATTATTAGGTGATATGAAATGAATGGTGTAGATTAAAGTGTGAATTATTGTTGAATAATTGAATTGATTTGTTTATAATATAAAGTTAGGTGATTATTAGGTGATATGAAATGAATGGTGTAGATTAAAGTGTGAAATATTGTTGAATAATTGAATTGATTTGTTTATAATATAAGGTTAGGTGATTATTAGGTAATATGAAATGAATGGTGTAGATTAAAGATAATATAAAATTTGAAATGGATGGTGTAGATTAAAAGATGATATTTAAATGAATGGTTTAGATTAAAGGAATGATAAGATTTTTGGCTATAAATAGAAGCCTTAACTTAAGGATTTTTCATAAACTTCCTTACTTGTTCTTTCTTTCTCTCTCTAAATACTTTTTGTGTAAGTTCTCTCTAAGTGTTCTTAAGTCATTCCTAGTTTTGAAATCTTTTGCATTCTTCTTTGAATTCCCGAGTGGAATTTTCTTATGTACAGTAACTCTTTCGAAAAATCGTAGTAAATTCATTATTTGTCAGAATTTAATGAATTAAAAGCCTGTCTCTTCAGTTTTTCGTCCTCTACAACTTTGAAGAAGGAAGAAAAGTCATCTGAAATCATCTTCATGCCTTAAAATACTAAAAACCGTAACCTATTCTGATTTTCGTCACTATTTTCAGTCTTAGTTTTGAAAATTCATAACTCATTCATATTAACTCCGAATTGAGTGATTCTTGAGTCTATGCCGTCTATCTTTCCGAGAGTAACATTATTTTAAAAGCATAAAGAGATTTTAAAAAACTCTAGAAGACTCAAAAGTCAGATTCCTTACTGCTACAAACAAGGAAGGATTTGTTCGGCTATAAACTTGTTTCACAATATCAAGGTAAGGAATGTCATCTTCTTTCATCTTCTATTATTAAAACTTACTACGGTAAGGGATACCATCTTTTTCATCTTCCATTATTCAAACGTACTATGGTAAGGGATTATCATTATTTGATTCTCGAAAATAATATTGTTTCTTCCTTACTCATAAGACGTGCCTTTTATTTTCATGTATTAAATTGTGGGAATAACCTTACGGAGCGGATTGCCGCCTGTTGGTGAATAACCTTTCGTATTCATTCATTATTAATCTCTGAGAATAACCTTACGGAGCGGATTGCCGCCTGTTTGGTGAATAACTCTTTGTACTCAAATTCTATTAAATTGTGGGAATAACCTTACGGAGCGGATTGCCGCCTGTTGGTGAATAACCCTTTGTATTAATTTCCTTCACCTTTTGTTAATCAAACCTGCTACGGTAAGGGATATTATTTTCTTTCATACTCCTAAATCGAAATTTATTATGGAACTATTGCTTCTATAATTCCTGAAAATATTATATGTTCCATAATAGTTGAACTTCATTATTTCAACTGAACCTTCCTATTTACGTGAACCTTTCTATTGAATTGTAACCGTTATTCTGAACTGTGGATCTTGAATATCATTTTTAAATTTCACTCCACATCATGTTGACAATTTGGACATTATTTGAATCTGTACAAAGTAAACTCCCGATACTTATTGTTATCCTATTTCTTCTGTTCATCATTTATATCATTCTAATCATCCAAAAATCAAGCTGTTGTGAATATCTGTGGCCGGGGGCACATATGTGATATATTTGTTGAACAGATGATAGGTTAAAGGCGATATAATAGGTTAAAGGCGATACATCTGTTCGGTGTCTTTTATGGCACGTGGTGAATGTTCTCTTTGGCCCGTAGTGCAAAGATGAACTGTTGTTTGGTATGATTATGACCAAAGGCTGAATCTGGTATAATCATGACCGTTGGTGCTATATTGAATATCTTTGGCCGTAGTGCAAAGATGAACTGTTGATGTGCATGATTATGATCAAGAACTGTGAATTTATATTATCATGACTAATGGTATTTCAGATGATAAAAGTTGATGATGTTTTTACGAAAAAGAGAAGCGAGTGGACATTATAGTCTGCATTATTCTTCTAATAGATTGCTCATTCCGCTGCTATTATTGATCTGAACATTGTTTAAGAATTTAACTGCAGTTTTTGATATAAACCTTGTATTCTATTGTATTCTATCAAGAACTCAACTGTTGAAGGCTAATGATAATTTATTCGTCATTATCTTAGTCATGATATTTCTTACTGGGCTATTTGAGCTCACCCTTTCTTTTGTTCCATTGTTTTTCAACAGGAGATAAAAACATAACAGGGTCTAGCCGGGGAATGGAGTGAGGGTCCGAGGAATAGTTATCATAGTCTTCACGTTTTGTAAAATAGTATGGCAATAATAGTGAAGACTTAGTTGTGTATTATTATACACTGTATTGTAGTACGTTGTGCTTTGTTGTAATAATTTTGTTGTAGTCTTTTGACGACTCAAGTTTGGGCTGTGTGGGCCCAGATTTGGGGGTGTCACAGTTGGCATCAGAGCTTAGGGATATGGTCTTTAATGGAGATCTGGGGTTAGAACTAGGAGGGGAGAGACGAATAGAATCAGTCACTAGTGTGTCCTACCTAAAATAGATTTTATTATCTAATGAGTCGATTTGAATGTAGGAACATGAAGTGATGAGTCAGTTTATTTGAACTAACATTTATTTTGTGACCACAGTTTAGTATGGCATCTGGAAATCAAGAGGTTAACTATGGAATGCCTGAAGCAAATGTAGCCGAGAATCAAGAGGCCCCAAACAATCCTCCTGCCAACTCAGGAAATAATGTTCCTGATAACATGATGAACGATGGATTCTTTAGGAATTTCATGCAGTTCATACAGAATCAAGGAAGAGGAAATCCAGTCAATAATAACGGTAGAAACGCTGGCAATTTGAGGATGGTCACTGTTAAGCAATTTAAAGAATTAGGACCACCTGAATTCCACGGGAAGCCTGACCCACTCAAAGCGGAGGCATGGCTAAAGCAGACGACAAAAATACTTGATGTCTTACAATGCGCTGATGATCAGAAGGTGCCATTTGCCACTTTTATGTTACGAGGTGAGGCGGACCATTGGTGGGAAGCGGTAAAACGTATCCAACCTTCAGCACTCGAAATGTCTTGGACAGAATTCGAAGAACTGTTTAACGAGAAGTATTTCCCAGAAAGCATCCGCCATATGAAAGAGGTGGAATTCATTAAGCTGGAGCAGGGAAACATGACAGTCTCCCAATATGAAGCCAAGTTTGCCGAGTTATCTCGCTTTGCCACCCATCTTGTGGATGACGAAGCACGAATGAGTCGGATGTTCCTAAGAGGTTTGAGATTCAAAATTCGTCAACAACTTAGCTCTCATAAATTTAGTTTGTATTCAGATGTTGTAGATAGGGCTCAAAGGGTGGAGCAAACAGATGAAACATTGCAGCCAAGAGTTAATGATCAGCATAGAGAAAGGAGTGACAACAACCACAGGAACGAGAACCATCGAGGAGGTAACCAACACTTCGGTGGTAATTCCATACCAAATAACAGAAGAGGAGAATCTAGTGGGAACAATTTCAAAAGAAAGAGATTCCATAATAATTATGGAAGGGCACCAGCACCAGTACCAACACCGACCCCAGTTTCAAGGGGAGAAGATCGACCACCAGTGAGATGCTATAGGTGTGGTCAGGAAGGTCACATCAGCCCAAACTGTACACTGCAGTTCAAAAAGTGCTACAGTTGTGGGAAAGAGGGTCATCTTGCGCGGTTCTGTCCTGCCACAAAATCAAGTCCAGCTGCAATGATGATACCAAAAGCTAGCGCGGATAAGGGAAAATCTGTAGTTCAAGGGAGAGCTTTTGTTGTGACATCCCAAATGGCGCGAAACTCGAACGAGGTGATAACCGGTAAGCTATTCATAAATTCTCGTGAAGTCTACGCTTTGTTAGATACTGGCTCTACCCATTCTTTTATCTCACCTGCATGTGCTCAGCGTTTAAACTTAACTCCTGAAAATTTGGACTTTGACTTATCAGTTGAAACCCCATTAGGAGAAATGACTATTACATCTACTGTCTATAAATCTTGCCTAGTTCAAATCAACAACCTCACATTACCTGTTGACCTTATTTCTTTGGAGATGCATGAATTTGATGTGATTTTAGGAATTGATTGGTTGACTACCCATCATGCTAAAATTGATTGTTTTCATAAGATTATTAGTTTTCATATTCCTAATCAACCTGTCATGCAAATTCAAGCAACTAAACCATTGAAATCTATAACTGTTATTTCTAGCCATAAAGCCATTCGTTTATTGAAAAACGGATGTCAAGCCTTTTTAGCTCATGTCACTGATTTGAACAAAAATACGTCAAACTTAAATGATATTCCCATTGTTAATGAGTTTCCTGACGTTTTTCCTGAAGAACTTCCTGGCTTACCCCCAAACCGTGAAATTGATTTTTATATTGATCTTGAACCCGGTACCAAGCCCATTTCCAAAGCTCCCTACCGAATGGCTCCCATTGAACTTCAAGAGTTAAAAGTCCAACTACAGGAATTGTTGGATACCGGTTTCATTCGTCCGAGTGCATCACCTTGGGGTGCTCCTGTTCTATTTGTGAAGAAGAAAGACGGGAGTATGAGATTGTGCATTGACTACCGAGAATTGAACCATGTCACCATCAAGAACAGGTACCCGTTACCTCGGATTGATGACATGTTTGATCAATTGCAAGGCGCTCAACATTTCTCAAAGATTGATCTCCGTTCTGGATATCATCAGTTAAAGGTTAAAGCTGAGGACATTCCAAAGACTGCTTTCAGAACTCGTTATGGGCATTATGAGTTCTTAGTCATGTCTTTTGGACTAACTAATGCTCCTGCAGCTTTCATGGACATGATGAACCGGATATTCAAGGAACATTTGGATCATTTTGTGGTTGTCTTTATTGATGACATCCTCATATACTCCAAGAGTCGCGAGGATCATGAACAACACCTGAGATTGATACTACAAAAGCTCCGTGAAAACAAATTATATGCCAAGTTGAAGAAATGTGAGTTCTGGCTTGAGGAGGTCGCGTTTCTTGGGCATGTGATTTCTAGTCAAGGAATATCAGTCGATCCTGCAAAGATTGAAACGGTACTAAATTGGGAACAACCCAAAACAGTAACCGAAGTCCGAAGTTTTCTGGGTCTAGCTGGTTATTATCGGAGATTCGTAGAAGGATTTTCTCGAATCGCCACTCCATTAACGCAGCTTACTCGGAAAAGCACAAAATTCATATGGAGCGAGGAATGCGAGAAAAGTTTCCAAGAACTCAAGAAGAGACTGGTTTCAGCTCCTGTTCTGACCATACCATCAGGATCAGGAGAATTTGTTATCTACAGCGATGCTTCTGGCAAAGGTCTAGGCTGTGTCCTTATGCAACATGGAAAGGTTATAGCCTACGCCTCTCGACAACTCAAAGATTATGAGAAAAATTATCCTACTCATGATCTAGAGTTGGCAGCAGTCGTTTTCGCGTTGAAGATCTGGAGACACTACTTGTACGGAGAAAAAGTGGATATCTATACGGATCATAAAAGTCTCAAGTATTTCTTCACCCAGAAGGAACTCAACATGCGACAACGACGTTGGCTTGAGCTGTTAAAGGATTATGACCACACAATCCAGTATCACCCGGGAAAGGCGAACGTTGTAGCTGACGCTTTGAGCAGAAAATCTTATGCAAGTACAAGTGCACTGCTGACAACACAAAAGTGTATTTTGTACGACTTGCAAAAGATGGAGATAGAGCTAAAGACACCAGGGACCCGCTCGAAGATTGCTCACGTGCGAGTAGAACCAACTTTAATCGATAAAATTAAAGCTGCTCAAGCTACCGATCCGGAACTGATAAACATGATAAAGAAAGTACAAGAAGGTGCCATTCCCGAAGCAAGAATCGACGAGAAAGGAATACTTCGAGTCAACTCTCGACTCTGTGTTCCTAACGATCCTGAATTAAAGCATAAAATCATGATGGAGGCACACAACACGCCGTTTGCAATCCACCCAGGAGGTACCAAGATGTATCGAGATCTTCGACATACATTTTGGTGGAACAATATGAAAAGAGAGATTGCAGAGTTTATCTCAAGGTGCCTAACTTGTCAACGTGTCAAGGCAGAGCATCAAGTTCCTAAAGGTCCATTATAATCACTTGAAGTTCCCGAATGGAAGTGGGAACACATCAATATGGACTTCGTGACGGGTCTTCCAAAAGTTTCTCAAGGCTTAGATGCAATTTGGGTGATCGTAGATAGATTGACCAAATCTGCTCATTTCTTGCCTATACGAGAAAACTTTTCACTTGAACGTCTTGCCGGTATGTACATAAATGAGATCGTGAGATTGCATGGCATGCCAGTTTCCATAGTTTCTGATCGGGATCCTAGATTCACTTCACGCTTTTGGATCAGTCTACAAAAAGCTATGGGCACTGAACTACGTTTTAGTTCTGCATACCATCCTCAAACGGACGGACAAACGGAAAGGACGATCCAGACCCTCGAAGATCTTTTGAGACTTTGTGTATTAGACTTCAAAGGAAGTTGGGATAAGTACTTGCCGTTGGTGGAATTTTCTTACAACAACAGTTACCAAGCAAGCATAGGCATGGCTCCATTCGAGGCATTGTATGGAAGGAAGTGTCGCTCTCCAATATGTTGGAATGAGGTAGGAGAAGCAAAATTGTTGGGACCCGAGTTGGTACGCTTGACGACCGAAAAGATCCAAATGATCCGACAAGGAATACAGACCGCACAAGAACGACAAAAGAGTTATGCTGATCTTCATCGGAGAGACGAAAGTTTCAACGTCGGAGATCATGTATTCTTACGTGTTTCTCCATGGAAAGGGGTTACGAGATTCGGAAAGAGAGGAAAGCTTAACCCTCGATTTATTGGCCCATTTGAAATCCTCGATCGAATAGGAACCGTAGCCTACAGACTAGCCCTACCACCAAGTATGTCTCGCATCCATAACGTTTTTCACATATCTATGTTACGTAAATATGTGAAGGACCCAAACCACTTCATTGAGTTAGAACCAGACGTTATAGCAGAAGATTTAACATACGAGGAGGTACCTGTTAAGATCCTGGATAAGAAGGAGCAGATCCTACGCTCAAAGGTTATACCTCAAGTTAAGGTTTTATGGAGGAACCAAGATACTGAGGAAATGACCTGGGAGCTAGAATCTGAGATGAAATCTAAGTATCCTTACCTCTTCGATATGTCAGGTACGTCAATTTCGGGGACGAAATTTCATAAGGAGGGAGGTTGTAAGACCCCGAATTTTATGAAATACAAAATTTAATTTTTCTTCATATATATTTTTTTTGAAACAGTAAGTGGTTAAATTAACAAAATTGAAAGTTAAGGATGTTATGTGCAAATTTTATTTTGTCGGATAATATTCGCTTTGTCGGGGAATATTCGTTTGGTCGGGGAATATTCGTTTGGTCCGACGGCGCCGAAATAACAAATTATTGGTGGACCCCACAACGGAATATTTGTCGGATATAGAAAATGACAGAAATAACCTTTTTAAATAAAAATAGTCAACGGAACTGTTAAAATACCGGTGATAAAAGAATAGTAGCATACGGTAGTTATTGGTATTTTCTGTAGCACTCGGTACTCTACAGTAACACACGGTATTGCATAGTGTCTCATATTATTGGTCTGATAATTGACACCGTAACTGTTACGCATCATTTCATCGATAATTGTCACTGCATAATATTTTATATTATCAATTCAATAATTGTTGTTACACAGTATTTTGCATTATTGATTTAATAATTGTCATTACACTGTATTTTATATCATTGAGTCAATAATTGTTGTTGCACTGTTTTTAAAATTATTGAACCTAATAATTGTCACAGTAACATATGCACAGTAATTCACATTATTGAATCAATAATTGTCATTACACAGTAACGTATGCTTTATTTTACATTATTGTTATCTCTATTATGATGTTATTTAAACAGTTGTATTTCATTAATTTATTGACTTGATATCTAAGAGCTAACAATACTGTATTTATAACAATTAGTCATAATAATTGAATTGATAAAGTTATTTGTTTATAATATAAAGTTAGGTGATTATTAGGTGATATGAAATGAATGGTGTAGATTAAAGTGTGAATTATTGTTGAATAATTGAATTGATTTGTTTATAATATAAAGTTAGGTGATTATTAGGTGATATGAAATGAATGGTGTAGATTAAAGTGTGAAATATTGTTGAATAATTGAATTGATTTGTTTATAATATAAGGTTAGGTGATTATTAGGTAATATGAAATGAATGGTGTAGATTAAAGATAATATAAAATTTGAAATGGATGGTGTAGATTAAAAGATGATATTTAAATGAATGGTTTAGATTAAAGGAATGATAAGATTTTTGGCTATAAATAGAAGCCTTAACTTAAGGATTTTTCATAAACTTCCTTACTTGTTCTTTCTTTCTCTCTCTAAATACTTTTTGTGTAAGTTCTCTCTAAGTGTTCTTAAGTCATTCCTAGTTTTGAAATCTTTTGCATTCTTCTTTGAATTCCCGAGTGGAATTTTCTTATGTACAGTAACTCTTTCGAAAAATCGTAGTAAATTCATTATTTGTCAGAATTTAATGAATTAAAAGCCTGTCTCTTCAGTTTTTCGTCCTCTACAACTTTGAAGAAGGAAGAAAAGTCATCTGAAATCATCTTCATGCCTTAAAATACTAAAAACCGTAACCTATTCTGATTTTCGTCACTATTTTCAGTCTTAGTTTTGAAAATTCATAACTCATTCATATTAACTCCGAATTGAGTGATTCTTGAGTCTATGCCGTCTATCTTTCCGAGAGTAACATTATTTTAAAAGCATAAAGAGATTTTAAAAAACTCTAGAAGACTCAAAAGTCAGATTCCTTACTGCTACAAACAAGGAAGGATTTGTTCGGCTATAAACTTGTTTCACAATATCAAGGTAAGAAATGTCATCTTCTTTCATCTTCTATTATTAAAACTTACTACGGTAAGGGATACCATCTTTTTCATCTTCCATTATTCAAACGTACTATGGTAAGGGATTATCATTATTTGATTCTCGAAAATAATATTGTTTCTTCCTTACTCATAAGACGTGCCTTTTATTTTCATGTATTAAATTGTGGGAATAACCTTACGGAGCGGATTGCCGCCTGTTGGTGAATAACCTTTCGTATTCATTCATTATTAATCTCTGAGAATAACCTTACGGAGCGGATTGCCGCCTGTTTGGTGAATAACTCTTTGTACTCAAATTCTATTAAATTGTGGGAATAACCTTACGGAGCGGATTGTCGCCTGTTGGTGAATAACCCTTTGTATTAATTTCCTTCACCTTTTGTTAATCAAACCTGCTACGGTAAGGGATATTATTTTCTTTCATACTCCTAAATCGAAATTTATTATGGAACTATTGCTTCTATAATTCCTGAAAATATTATATGTTCCATAATAGTTGAACTTCATTATTTCAACTGAACCTTCCTATTTACGTGAACCTTTCTATTGAATTGTAACCGTTATTCTGAACTGTGGATCTTGAATATCATTTTTAAATTTCACTCCACATCATGTTGACAATTTGGACATTATTTGAATCTGTACAAAGTAAACTTCCGATACTTATTGTTATCCTATTTCTTCTGTTCATCATTTATATCATTCTAATCATCCAAAAATCAAACTGTTGTGAATATCTGTGGCCGGGGGCACATATGTGATATATTTGTTGAACAGATGATAGGTTAAAGGCGATATAATAGGTTAAAGGCGATACATCTGTTCGGTGTCTTTTATGGCACGTGGTGAATGTTCTCTTTGGCCCGTAGTGCAAAGATGAACTGTTGTTTGGTATGATTATGACCAAAGGCTGAATCTGGTATAATCATGACCGTTGGTGCTATATTGAATATCTTTAGCCGTAGTGCAAAGATGAACTGTTGATGTGCATGATTATGATCAGGAACTGTGAATTTATATTATCATGACTAATGGTATTTCAGATGATAAAAGTTGATGATGTTTTTACGAAAAAGAGAAGCGAGTGGACATTATAGTCTGCATTATTCTTCTAATAGATTGCTCATTCCGCTGCTATTATTGATCTGAACATTGTTTAAGAATTTAACTGCAGTTTTTGATATAAACCTTGTATTCTATTGTATTCTATCAAGAACTCAACTGTTGAAGGCTAATGATAATTTATTCGTCATTATCTTAGTCATGATATTTCTTACTGGGCTATTTGAGCTCACCCTTTCTTTTGTTCCATTGTTTTTCAACAGGAGATAAAAACATAACAGGGTCTAGCCGGGGAATGGAGTGAGGGTCCGAGGAATAGTTATCATAGTCTTCACGTTTTGTAAAATAGTATGGCAATAATAGTTGTGACGCCCCCAAATCTGAGCCCACACAGCCCAAACTTGAGTCGTCAAAAGACTACAACAAAATTATTACAATGAAATACAACGTACAACAATACAGTGGATAATACAACACAACTAAGTCTTCATTATTATTGCCACACTATTTTATAACACGTGAAGACTATGATAGCTATCCCCGCACTCTCACTCCATTCCCCGGCTAGACCCCGTTACGTTCTCATCTCCTGTTGAAAAACAATGGAACGAAAAGAAAGGGTGAGCTCAAATAGCCCAGTAAGAAATATCACGACTAAGATAATGACGAATAATTTATCATTAGCCTTCAACAGTTGAGTTCTTGATAGAATACAATAGACTACAATGTTTATATCAAAAACTGCAGTTAAATTCTTAAACAACGTTCAGATCAATAATAGCAGCGGAATGAGCAATCTATTAGAAGAATAATGCAGACTATAATGTCCACTCGCTTCTCTTTTTAGTAAAAATATCATCAACTTTTATCATCTGAAATACCATTAGTCAAAATAATACAACTTCACAGTTCCTGGTCATAATCATGCAGATCAACAGTTCATCTTTGCACTACGGGCCAAAGACATTCAATATAACACCAACGGTCATGATTATACCAGATTCAGCCTTTGGTCATAATCATACCAATCAACAGTTCATCTTTGCACTACGGGCCAAAGAGAACATTAACCACGTGCCATAAAAGACACCGAACAGATGTATCGCCTTTAACCTAGTATATCGCCTTTAACCTATCATCTGTTCAACAATTATATCACATCTGTGCCCCCGGCCACAGATATTCACAACAGCTTGATTCTTGATGATTAATACAAATAACAGTGATACAAATGATGAACAGAAGAACAGGATAAACAATAAGTATCGGAAGTTTACTTTGTGCAGATTCAAATAATGTCCAAATTGCCAACATGATGTGGAGTGAAATTTAAAAATGATATTCAAGATCCACAGTTCAGAATAACGATTACAGTTCAATAGAAATGTTCAGAAAATAGGAAGGTTCAGTTGAACTAATGAAATTCAACTATTATGGAACATATAATATTTTCAGGAATTATAGAAGCAATAGTTCCATAATAAGTTTCGATTTAGGTGTATGGAAGAAAATAATATCCCTTACCGTAGCAGGTTTGATTAACAAAAGGTGAAGGGAATTAATATCCCTTACCATAGTAAGTTTGAATAATGGAAGATGAAAAAGATGGTATCCCTTATGAGTATAAAGGAAAATGATATCACTTACGAATATGGAATAAAAGTGTCATGTGATAATTCGTGTAGACAAATTATTTCCACACGAGACAAATAAAAAGGGTTATTCACCAACAGGCGATAATCCGCACCGTAAGGTTATTCCCATCAATTTGAATACGAATAGTTATTCACCAAACAGGCGTAATCCGCACCGTAAGGTTATTCCCACAATTTAATAGAATTTGAACACGAAGAGTTATTCACCAAACATGCGATAATCCGCACCGTAAGGTTATTCTCAAAGATTAATAATGAATGAATACAAAAGGTTATTCACCAACAGGCGGTAAACCGCGCCGTAAGGTTATTCCCACAATTTAATACATGGAAATAAATGACACAAGAAAGAAACGATATTATTTTCGAGAATCAAAGAATGATAATCCCTTCAAGTAAGAAAGAAAATAATATCCATTTATGATGATGAAAAGAGTGATACCCCTTACCGTAGTAAATTTAAGAGTGTGAAAAGAATGATATTCCTTACCACAGTAAATTTAAGAGTTTGAAATGAATGGTATTCCTTACCGTAGTAAGTTTAAGAGTATGAAAGAAAATGACATTCCTTACCGTAGTAAGTTTAAGAGTATGAAAAGAATGATACCCCTTACCGTAGTAAATTTAAGAGTGTGAAAAGAATGATATTCCTTACCACAGTAAATTTAAGAGTTTGAAATGAATGGTATTCCTTACCGTAGTAAGTTTAAGAGTATGAAAGAAAATGACATTCCTTACCGTAGTAAGTTTAAGAGTATGAAAAGAATGATACCCCTTACCTTAACACGTGACTGGATATTGATTTAAATGAGGTTGATCAACCTATATTTTTATAATAAAATTAGTAATTACCACATATAAATTTCAAGGTGTATGATAATTCATATATTATGAACTATCAAAATTATATATATATTTAACATAATTTTTGTAGTATAATATAACAACTTTAAAATAGTTTTTAAAATAATATTTCAAAATAAATCTTCCAAAAAAAGCTTTTATAAATAAATCTTCTCAAAGAAGAGTCTTCTAAGGGAAGATTTGTGAATACCGTGAAAAATAGGAATTTATGAAATTACTACTCTTTAATAAAAGACTTACTTGAAAAATTCCTGCACTCCTTTTGGCTGTCAAACTCTCAAAATAACCTTACTATTCTCAGAGAAAACTTATAAAATTCTTATAGAAAAATTTTATGTTTTAGGTGTGATTTTTCTATTCAGCTGAGCAAGCTATTTATAGGAGAAAAATGTTACTATGCGCGGTAGGTGGGTTGGCGTGCTGCACGCCAACCTGAGAATTCAGCAGCCGCCCACGCCAAAAAAATTCAGCAACTTTGCAATTCATTTCTCATGTGGGCCCCACATGGGTCCCACATGTTACTATTCACGTTACTATTCACGTCACTATTCACGTTACTATTTCAAATAGTAAAATTAATTATTTTATTTTTTATTTATTTATTTATTTATTTATTCTTCCTGTGAGTCCAACATATAAAATAATGTTACCACAATAATGCAAGAAACACGTTACATATTTTTATTAATTTAATAATATAAATTATAGTGTATTTGCTACTGTGACAATTATTTGGTTCAATAATTTTAAAGACAGTGCACCAACAATTATTGACTCAATGATATGAAATACAGTGTAATGACAATTATTGAATCAATAATGCAAAATACTGTGTAACAACAATTATTGAATTGATAACATAAAATATTATGAAATGACAATTATTGATGAAATGATGTGCAACAGTTACGGTATCAATAATATGAGACACTGTGCAATACCGTGTGCTACTGTAGAGTACCGCATGCTACAGTAAAATACCATAAATTATCGTATGCTACTATTCTTTTATCACTGGTATTTTTAACAGTTAACACCGTTGACTATTTTTATTTAAAAAGGTTACTTCTGTCGTTTTCTATATCCGACAAATATTCCGTTGTGGGGTCCACAAATAATTTGTTATTTCGGCGCCGTCGTACGGCACGAATATTCCCCGACCAAACGAATATTCCCCGACAAAACGAATATTGTCCGACAAAATAAAATTTGCACATAACATCCTTAACTTTTAATTTTATCGATTTAACCACTTACTGTTTCATGAAAAAAAATATATGAAGAAAAATTAAATTTTATATTTCATAAAATTCGGGGTCTTACAACCTCCCCTCCTTATGAAATTTCGTCCCCGAAATTGACGTACCTGGCATTTCGAAGAGGTATGGATACCTAGACTTCATCTCAGATTCTAGCTCCCAGGTCATTTCCTCAATATCTTGGTTCCTCCATAAAACCTTAACTTGAGGTATAACCTTTGAGCGTAAGATCTGCTCCTTCTTATCTAGGATCTTAACAGGTACTTCCTCATACGTTAAATCTTCTGCTATAACGTCTGGTTCTAACTCAATGACGTGGTTTGGGTCCTTCACATATTTACGTAACATAGATATGTGAAAAACGTTATGGATACGAGACATACTTGGTGGTAAGGCTAGTCTGTAAGCTACAGTTCCCACCCGATCGAGGATTTCAAATGGGCCAATAAATCGAGGGTTGAGTTTTCCTTTCTTTCCGAATCTCGTAACCCCTTTCCATGGAGAAACACGTAAGAATACATGATCTCCGACGTTGAATCTCTCATCTCTCCGATGAAGATCGGCATAACTCTTTTGTCGTTCTTGTGCTGTCTGTATTCGTTGTCGGATCATTTGGATCTTTTCGGTCGTCAAGCGTACCAACTCGGGTCCCAACAGTTTTGCTTCTCCTACCTCATTCCAACATACTGGAGAGCGACATTTGCGTCCATATAAAGCCTCGAATGGAGCCATACCTATACTTGCTTGGTAACTGTTGTTGTAGGAAAATTCCACCAATGGCAAGTACTTATCCCAACTTCCTTTGAAATCTAGTACGCAAAGTCTCAAAAGATCTTCGAGGGTCTGGATCGTCCTTTCCGATTGTCCGTCCGTTTGAGGATGGTATGCAGAACTAAAACGTAGTTCAGTGCCCATAGCTTTTTGTAGACTGATCCAAAAGCGTGAAGTGAATCTAGGATCTCGATCAGAAACTATGGAAACTGGCATGCCATGCAATCTCACGATCTCATTTATGTACATACCGGCAAGACGTTCAAGTGAAAAGTTTTCTCGTATAGGCAAGAAATGAGCGGATTTGGTCAATCTATCTACGATGACCCAAATTGCATCTAAGCCTTGAGAAACTTTGGGAAGACCCGTCACGAAATCCATATTGATGTGTTCCCACTTCCATTCGGGAACCTCAAGTGGTTGTAAAGGACCCTTAGGTACTTGATGCTCTGCCTTGACACGTTGACAAGTTAAGCACCTTGAGATAAACTCTGCAATCTCCCTTTTCATATTGTTCCACCAAAATGTATGTCGAAGATCTCGATACATCTTGGTACCTCCAGGGTGGATTGCAAATGGCGTGTTGTGTGCCTCCATCATGATTTTATGCTTTAATTCAGGATCGTTAGGAACACAGAGTCGAGAGTTGACTCGAAGTATTCCTTTCTTGTCGATTCTTGCTTCGGGAATGGTACCTTCTTGTACTTTCTTTATCATGTTTATCAGTTCCGGATCGGTAGCTTGAGCAGCTTTAATTTTATCGATTAAAGCTGGTTCTACTTGCACGTGAGCAATCTTCGAGTGGGTCCCTGGTGTCTTTAGCTCCATCTCCATCTTTTGCAAGTCGTACAAAATACGCTTTTGTGTTGTCAGCAGTGCACTTGTACTCGCATAAGATTTTCTGCTCAAAGCGTCAGCTACAACGTTCGCCTTTCCCGGGTGATACTGGATTGTGTGATCATAATCCTTCAACAGCTCAAGCCAACGTCGTTGTCGCATGTTCAAGTCCTTCTGGGTGAAGAAATACTTGAGACTTTTATGATCCGTATAGATATCCACCTTTTATCCGTACAAGTAGTGTCTCCAGATCTTCAACGCGAAAACGACTGCTGCCAACTCTAGATCATGAGTAGGATAATTTTTCTCATAATCTTTGAGTTGTCGAGAAGCATAGGCTATAACATTTCCATGTTGCATAAGGACACATCCTAGACCTTTGCCTGAAGCATCGCTATAACGAATTCTCCTGATCCTGATTGGAATGGTCAGAACAGGAGCTGAAACAAGTCTCCTCTTGAGTTCTTGAAAACTCTTCTCGTATTCCTCGCTCGATATAAGTTTTGTACTAGAATGAATGATACCGATATCTAGTAATTAAACTTTCAACTCTTGGTGTTCTATGGGAGCCATTTGGTATGGGACTTTAGAAATGGGCTTAGTACGGGGTTCAAGATCAATACAGAATTCAAATTCTCGGTTTGGAGGTAAGCCAGGAAGTTCATCAGGAAAAACGTCAGAAAACTCATTAACAACGGAAATATCATTCAAGCTTGACGTATTTTTGTTCAAATCAGTGACCTGAGCTAAAAAGGCTTGACATCCGTTTTTCAATAAACGAATGACTTTATGGCTAGAAATAACAGTTATAGATTTCAATGGTTTAGTTGCTTGAATTTGCATGAAAGGTTGATTAGGAATATAAAAACTAATAATCTTATGAAAACAATCAATTTTAGCATGATGGGTAGTCAACCAATCAATTCCTAGAATCACATCAAATTCATGCATCTCCAAAGAAATAAGGTCAACAGGTACTGTGAGGTTGTTGATTTGAACTAGACAAGATTTATAGACAGTAGATGTAATAGGTATTTCTCCCAATGAGGTTTCAACTGATAAGACAAGATTTAAGTTTTCAGAAGTCAAATTTAAACGTTGAGCACATGCAGGTGAGATAAAAGAATGGGTAGAGCCAGTATCTAACAGAGCGTAGAATTCACGAGAATTTATGAATAGCTTACCGGTTATCACCTCATTCGGTTTCTTGACTGTTATCGTCAAATCGAATCCCGAGTACTTCATTCGGATCTTCACGTATTTCAACCATGGGAATACCACTAAATAATTCTCTAACGAACTGTTTCTCGGATTCTTCAACTTCATCAGTAGTAACGTACCAATGATTTCTGTAAGAATAGTATTTTCGATAGACTGCAGTTTCCACGATAATGACTAACTTAACCTGAATTCCTTTAAATTGTAACGCCCAAAAGTATAGAAACATCATTTTTAAATAATCTTGAAACTCATAGCTGGAACACCATAAATCCCAAAGACTAATATGAAAAGTCCATATATTCTGATCCTTTGTTATAGAGCATAACCAGGTGATATGACTCTCCCAATTAGTGAGTAAATTAAAGGCAATAATTTCCGCAAGTTCATTACTTCCTTTAATTGCTTCTAATAATGGATCTGGAACGACTGTAGCAGAACTTTCACCTTCATCCTTACTGGATAGAACACGCATAATTTTTGCCTTAGGCAAATGATTCAACTCTGAGTTTGTAAGAAGATTATTCGTCGCCTCTTGTTTTGCAGCTACATTTGTTTCGGTCATTTCATAGTTAACCTCCTGATTTCCAGATGCCATACTTAACTGTGGTCACAAAATAAATGTTAGTTCAAATAAACTGACTCATCACTTCATGTCCCTATATTCAAATCAACTCATTAGATAATAAAATCTAATTTAGGTAGGACACACTAGTGACTGATTCTATTCGTCTCTCCCCTCCTAGTTCTAACCCCAGATCTCCATTAAAGACCATATCCCTAAGCTCTGATGCCAACAGTGACGCCCCAAAATCTGAGCCCACACAGCCCAAACTTGAGTCGTCAAAAGACTACAACAAAATTATTACAATGAAATACAACGTACAACAATACAGTGGATAATACAACACAACTAAGTCTTCATTATTATTGCCACACTATTTTATAACACGTGAAGACTATGATAGCTATCCCCGCACTCTCACTCCATTCCCCGGCTAGACCCCGTTACGTTCTCATCTCCTGTTGAAAAACAATGGAACGAAAAGAAAGGGTGAGCTCAAATAGCCCAGTAAGAAATATCACGACTAAGATAATGACGAATAATTTATCATTAGCCTTCAACAGTTGAGTTCTTGATAGAATACAATAGACTACAATGTTTATATCAAAAACTGCAGTTAAATTCTTAAACAACGTTCAGATCAATAATAGCAGCGGAATGAGCAATCTATTAGAAGAATAATGCAGACTATAATGTCCACTCGCTTCTCTTTTTAGTAAAAATATCATCAACTTTTATCATCTGAAATACCATTAGTCAAAATAATACAACTTCACAGTTCCTGGTCATAATCATGCAGATCAACAGTTCATCTTTGCACTACGGGCCAAAGACATTCAATATAACACCAACGGTCATGATTATACCAGATTCAGCCTTTGGTCATAATCATACCAATCAACAGTTCATCTTTGCACTACGGGCCAAAGAGAACATTAACCACGTGCCATAAAAGACACCGAACAGATGTATCGCCTTTAACCTAGTATATCGCCTTTAACCTATCATCTGTTCAACAATTATATCACATCTGTGCCCCCGGCCACAGATATTCACAACAGCTTGATTCTTGATGATTAATACAAATAACAGTGATACAAATGATGAACAGAAGAACAGGATAAACAATAAGTATCGGAAGTTTACTTTGTGCAGATTCAAATAATGTCCAAATTGCCAACATGATGTGGAGTGAAATTTAAAAATGATATTCAAGATCCACAGTTCAGAATAACGATTACAGTTCAATAGAAATGTTCAGAAAATAGGAAGGTTCAGTTGAACTAATGAAATTCAACTATTATGGAACATATAATATTTTCAGGAATTATAGAAGCAATAGTTCCATAATAAGTTTCGATTTAGGTGTATGGAAGAAAATAATATCCCTTACCGTAGCAGGTTTGATTAACAAAAGGTGAAGGGAATTAATATCCCTTACCATAGTAAGTTTGAATAATGGAAGATGAAAAAGATGGTATCCCTTATGAGTATAAAGGAAAATGATATCACTTACGAATATGGAATAAAAGTGTCATGTGATAATTCGTGTAGACAAATTATTTCCACACGAGACAAATAAAAAGGGTTATTCACCAACAGGCGATAATCCGCACCGTAAGGTTATTCCCATCAATTTGAATACGAATAGTTATTCACCAAACAGGCGTAATCCGCACCGTAAGGTTATTCCCACAATTTAATAGAATTTGAACACGAAGAGTTATTCACCAAACAGGCGATAATCCGCACCGTAAGGTTATTATCAAAGATTAATAAGGAATGAATACAAAAGGTTATTCACCAACAGGCGGTAAACCGCGCCGTAAGGTTATTCCCACAATTTAATACATGGAAATAAATGGCACAAGAAAGAAACGATATTATTTTCGAGAATCAAAGAATGATAATCCCTTCAAGTAAGAAAGAAAATAATATCCATTTATGATGATGAAAAGAGTGATACCCCTTACCGTAGTAAATTTAAGAGTGTGAAAAGAATGATATTCCTTACCACAGTAAATTTAAGAGTTTGAAATGAATGGTATTCCTTACCGTAGTAAGTTTAAGAGTATGAAAGAAAATGACATTCCTTACCGTAGTAAGTTTAAGAGTATGAAAAGAATGATACCCCTTACCGTAGTAAATTTAAGAGTGTGAAAAGAATGATATTCCTTACCACAGTAAATTTAAGAGTTTGAAATGAATGGTATTCCTTACCGTAGTAAGTTTAAGAGTATGAAAGAAAATGACATTCCTTACCGTAGTAAGTTTAAGAGTATGAAAAGAATGATACCCCTTACCTTAACACGTGACTGAATATTGATTTAAATGAGGTTGATCAACCTATATTTTTATAATAAAATTAGTAATTACCACATATAAATTTCAAGGTGTATGATAATTCATATATTATGAACTATCAAAATTATATATATATTTAACATAATTTTTGTAGTATAATATAACAACTTTAAAATAGTTTTTAAAATAATATTTCAAAATAAATCTTCCAAAGAAAGCTTTTATAAATAAATCTTCTCAAAGAAGAGTCTTCTAAGGGAAGATTTGTGAATACCGTGAAAAATAGGAATTTATGAAATTACTACTCTTTAATAAAAGACTTACTTGAAAAATTCCTGCACTCCTTTTGGCTTTTAAACTCTCAAAATAACCTTACTATTCTCAGAGAAAACTTATAAAATTCTTATAGAAAAATTTTATGTTTTAGGTGTGATTTTTCTATTCAGCTGAGCAAGCTATTTATAGGAGAAAAATGTTACTATGCGCGGTAGGTGGGTTGGCGTGCTGCACGCCAACCTGAGAATTCAGCAGCCGCCCACGCCAAAAAAATTCAGCAACTTTGCAATTCATTTCTCATGTGGGCCCCACATGGGTCCCACATGTTACTATTCACGTCACTATTCACGTCACTATTCACGTTATTATTTCAAATAGTAAAATTAATTATTTTATTTTTTATTTATTTATTTATTTATTTATTCTTCCTGTGAGTCCAACATATAAAATAATGTTACCACAATAATGCAATAAACACGTTACATATTTTTATTAATTTAATAATATAAATTATAGTGTATTTGCTACTGTGACAATTATTTGGTTCAATAATTTTAAAGACAGTGCACCAACAATTATTGACTCAATGATATGAAATACAGTGTAATGACAATTATTGAATCAATAATGCAAAATACTGTGTAACAACAATTATTGAATTGATAACATAAAATATTATGAAATGACAATTATTGATGAAATGATGTGCAACAGTTACGGTATCAATAATATGAGACACTGTGCAATACCGTGTGCTACTGTAGAGTACCGCATGCTACAGTAAAATACCATAAATTATCGTATGCTACTATTCTTTTATCACTGGTATTTTTAACAGTTAACACCGTTGACTATTTTTATTTAAAAAGGTTACTTCTGTCGTTTTCTATATCCGACAAATATTCCGTTGTGGGGTCCACAAATAATTTGTTATTTCGGCGCCGTCGTACGGCACGAATATTCCCCGACCAAACGAATATTCCCCGACAAAACGAATATTGTCCGACAAAATAAAATTTGCACATAACATCCTTAACTTTTAATTTTATCGATTTAACCACTTACTGTTTCATGAAAAAAAATATATGAAGAAAAATTAAATTTTATATTTCATAAAATTCGGGGTCTTACAATAGTGAAGACTTAGTTGTGTATTATTATACACTGTATTGTAGTACGTTGTGCTTTGTTGTAATAATTTTGTTGTAGTCTTTTGACGACTCAAGTTTGGGCTGTGTGGGCCCAGATTTGGGGGTGTCACAAAATTGGTCTTATTTTCGGTTCGATTTGGCTCAGTTAAATTAATTTGGTTAAAATTTAAATTGAACAAGTTGATCACTTGTCGAACCAATAAAATATGTTAAGTTGACTCAGTGAACTAACTTTATAATTATTATTTAATATATTTTGGTACCAATTTTGTTTTAAATATTAAAATTAACCATTTTTTGTAATAATATAACTCAATTTCATTATATTTTAGTTTATTAAAAATGAGATATTTTAATTATTAATAAATATATATTTTTATATATTTATGATGTCACCGGTTCAATAACAGTTCAACTACTAGTTGAACCAGTAAATCATCCACTTGATAATTTTTTTGTTCAATGACTGATTTGGATCTAAAAATATTGCCTGGAGTAGTAAAGATCATCAATTATATTATTTAACTGATGGTCTTTGACTCAGTGGTATTTTAGGCTTCTTCTTAAGTAAGAGGTCATAGGTTCAAATCATGTGGGTATGTGCGTTCAATTAACAAATTTCTCGTAAATAAAAAGAAAACAAGTGAAACCGCAAAATGTCATATCATCTTTTAGTATTATTTAAAAGAAAAAAATATTCAAAACGAAGTCGTTTTGATAAAGGTATGCTATTTAAGAGAGATATGCTATTTAAGAGGTATATTTTAGATCCGTCATCTCTCTCTCTATATTATTTAAATTATAAATAAATGATATATAATAATAATAATAATAAATGACTGGTAAATCAAATTAAGCTGAAGCAGGTGCATAAAAAGGAAACTGATTTGATTTACTTTTTAAGAACGACTTGGCTTGTTCTTGGATTGTTGAATAGAATTTATATCAGCTCGGTACGGGGATATATTAAGCCAACCTAGAGTCCGACACGTGCAGTGTTCACAAATGGAGTAGTATGTATCCCCTAGCTCCTAAAAAGCATGGTTTCAAATATAAAAAAAAAATTATTTACAAAAGAATATTTAAAGGTACAAAAATTAAATATAAAATATATTCAAAAATTAATTTATTCTTAAAAAGATACTCAAATAGAGTTTATTAAGTTTAGAAAATACAAAATTTATTAATATACTTGTATGAGATTCACTATAGGTAAAAAGTGATAATTTATTATTTTTTCTCAATCTTAACTTTAGTTTTCTTAAGTCGAATGAAATATATATTGAGAATTGATATTTTTATAAATTAATTTGATATTTTTATAAGCGAGTCTTATTTGAACTTGTGAAAATATTAAATTAACTTGTAAAAATATTAATTTAATATCAATTTTATATGTATATTGATATTTTCATATGTTAATTTGATATTTTTTTAAATAAGTCCTATTTAATTTTATAAAAATATTAAATTAATTTATAAAAATATTATTTTTCTATATATTTTGTACATATTTTTAAGAACTGAGGAAGTAGCTAGTAGATGGGATTATGGGAAACTAACGTGTTCATAAAACCCATATGTTACTATGCTTCCAACTTCTAATAGTAGGAAAACTAGTAGTAAATTATTTCTGGACATTAATTAATATTATGATGACCCGGGTGAAATCCAAAGGTCGGCTCTGCAGATTATAATTTGATTCTAAAAAAAAATTATCTTCTATTTTTAAGAATTATAGTTATAAATTTTAATATTATAATATTTTTAGTTTGCTTTAATTAAATTTTTTGGCTCTTCCACTTCCACGATGATGATTAAAAGTGAGAATTCAATCAAAATATAAATATTTTGGTGCATGCAATACAAATATGCACTGTATATATACATTGTGAAAGATTATATATCACAAGACTTATTTATCTACTTTAACCAAAAAATAAAATAAATAAACAGCTGATATTATTAGCGTGTTAATTTTGAGTTACAATTCTTTATGTCATTTTTTATTGTTAAAATTTAATAAAATTATTATCTTATCAATTCTATATGTAACGTGTGTAATAAATAGCCAGCTACTCTAAAATTTATGGTATCGATCAAACACAACAAACACCAGTCTTTTGTGTTTCCCCTTAGGCCGTAGCGATAGTAACTAGAGTTGTAGGCCCACTCGCTGAACCTCACTCACACATTAAATACAAGTAGGTCCGTCAATTTGGTACTAGTTGCAGATTATATATGCTAGTACTGGTACTAGTAGTTCCCATCTTTTTATTTAATAATATATATATATATATATATATATATATATAAAGATATAAAATTAAATATTATATTTATTTTAATTTAAAAAAAATAAAATATGATACAATTTTAATATTATATTATATATATATATTTTTATTATATAGGTCATTTTAAAAATTATTTTTCTCTCTAAAATATAAATCATTTTATATATATTTAGGAAAAAAATCTAATTATTTTTTGTTTTACTCTTAAATATAGAGTAATTAAAAGAGAGAAAAGAAGAGTAATTAATTAGTGCATGAATAGTAATAGAATTTTAAACTAACATTAATTATCTAATATTAATATTGATAAAATTTCTTAATATACATGATCATGTCATAAACGGCGTATATAATAAAAAATAAAAATTATTTTTTAATAATTAAAAATAAATATAATATTTAAATATTATATACTTACAATTATTCAAGTTAATTTGGCTCCGAGCCTACCACACGAACAACCTTTGTCCCATCCCTACTGGGTTGTGTTACATACACATCAACCTTGCGCGTGACATCTCTTCATTGCTCGTTACACAAAAGTCTTGTTAATCAGTGCTTTCCTTTTTAGTACTATATGATAAAAGGTTTTATTATTTTTATCGAGGACACTAAAGTGGAGAGATATTTCACATTTTCATATGATATATTTTTTTAAAGAGTTATTTTATATTTATTTATAAATTTTATCTACAAAATTTATTTATAAAAAAGATAAAAAAAAGTATAGTCTCATTATATTTATCTTAATAATTAAACATAAAATCATACTCTTTTATCTTTTATGTGAATAAATTTTATAAATAAAATTTGTGGGTAAATCTAATTTTTTATTTTTAAAATAATAATATTTTGAAAAGATATAAAAATATTTTTTTGTGTATAATAGAGAAAAAATATATTTGATTATAAAAAACAACATTATTTTAATAATTATCTCATATAATAACGTAAAATAACCCTCATCTTCTTTTTAGGCATACTTATTATTTTAGGAATAAATAAATTGACTTATTATCACAATATATGTTATATCATTTTTATTCAATTAAATAAGTAATAAATTTAGATAAAAAAAGTCAGTAAAGGACCTTTATAGAGAGAGTAATTTTTAAATATTAATCTAAAAATTAGATAAATGCAATTTTTTTCACAAATTTATTATTATTAAATTTTATAAATGAGACTGCGTTTGTTGGGAATACCACTTTTTAAAGTGGTCTCAGGACTTTAGTAGGCCTTGGATTGGTCTCGTGATCCCCCGAGAATAAACTGGGCAGACGTACGCCTGACAAGGACTCTGATACCCCGTCACCCCTGAATAAACCCATTATTTTAAAAATAAATTTACAAATACAAAATTTTATTTTATTATTAAAAAATTAAATTTAACACAAAAATTAATATCAAATCTTATTTTTTAATAATAAAATTAAAATTTATATTTAAATTTCTATTTAATTTGTATAGACTTATCCTTATTTTAATTACCTTTCGATCATACCACTCAATAATTCAAATTCAACCTATCTTCTCGCAAACATATCGGGTCTATTATCGTTCAAATGTCTTGTTCAGTAATAGGCTATCTCGTCTATGGTGGTAATCTCGTAAATATGTCGCAAAAGTGGACCCAGATATTCAAGGCACGTCCGAGAAACCTTGTCGTTTTTATAGCCGAAAGAGAACCCCAGTGTGAACTTCTTATAAGCAGGTGCTATGATGTAAACTTGTCCGCGTTAATAGCTGTAGGATCATTAATTTGATGTCGTCCCAAGAGATTGACGGTCAAGAAAGGTTGCGTAAAGTATGAGCTCGAGTATTGTAACATGTCTTGTGACTCATTTAAGCTGAAGACAGCTGTCAACAGCAGATTCCGAGCCGATGAACTGGACAAACATTAGCCGGCTCAGTGGGCCCATTAGTACTGTTCTTTGCTGCTCAGTGGTCCCATTAGTACCGGTCTTTTTTATAGACTTACTATTTCTTATCGATAAGCTATGCTGCTTATTAGGTTAATAAGTACGGTAACTTATCTTCAGTCATGTGTCTCCCTCCTCTCTTTATAAAAATCTCAATTTCAGCAAGTATTGTCTTAGTTGGGACTCGGGAGTATTTTCTTTTCTCCGCACGATAGAGTAGAGAGAGAAAGCAGAGGGAGAAAAAACGACAGAGAGATATAGATACATAAATATAGAGAGAGAAATAGCAGAGCAAGTAAAGAGACCAGTTCTCCCTAGAGCTCGTCGTTTCTCCACCTGTGTCTTTCAATCGATCTCTTTATTTTGTTATCTTATCTTCTCTATGTAAGTTTTTCCCTTAAACTTCTCTCTGTTGTATATATCATCGGAATATTTACTTTCAACTGTTTGCTTTTTCTCTCTCCCTTTAGATATATGTATAAATGTATATATCGCTTGACTTGCTTTTTTTGCCACTTTGCTATCTCCTTTTCTTTGCATCTTCGATTCCTCTTGTTTAAAGCTGCTTTCATGTCCCTGATCATCCTCTAAAGAACCCTAATTTTTTATTTTAAAATTTTGGAACTTTTTTGTCTGATTGATTTTTGTTCATATATGTCGGTGCATGCTCAAACTAGATGATGATGATCTTCTTTGAATTGGGCGTTTCTGTATTGAAGATCAGTTTCTTAACGATCTATTTCTGGTTAGAGTTTCAAAATTTTCTTCTATTTTTATTTATTTATTTATGTTTTATTTTTAAAATTATTGAAGCATGTGTCCATCAATAAATAAAGATCTAATACTTTAAATTAAATTATTAAGAGAAGCTAGTGGTGTCTTACCTGTTTATTTATAGAGTTTATGTTTTGGGGTTTTACAGATCTGCTTAAATACTAGCTTGTTTGATTATCTTTCTCTGGATTTGAAAACCGGGTGGATGCAATGTCATCTCTCAGTAGAGAGCTTGTGTTCCTGATCTTACAGTTTCTAGATGAGGAAAAATTCAAGGAATCTGTTCACAAGTAGGTGGATTAACTTTTACTCCCAAGGATTATATACAATTTATTTTGTCTCTCTGTGTGCCGTGTTTTTTCAGATGAATTATATAGTATTTCTGCCTCATGTATTGGGATTTTCTGGTAATAGGCTTGAACAAGAATCCGGGTTTTACTTTAACATGAAGTACTTTGAGGAAGAAGTGCATAATGGGAACTGGGATGAGGTTGAGAAATACCTCTCTGGTTTCACAAAAGTGGACGACAATCGGTATTCCATGAAGATCTTTTTTGAGATTAGGAAGCAGAAGTATCTTGAGGCATTGGATAAGTAAGCTTGAACAATACTTCAGAGTGCTAAATTACTTCATTGTAATTGTAAATAGTTGATAGTGAATACTTTTATGCTATTTGGCATAGTCACATTTGGGCATTTTTATTTTTGTTAGGAATGATCGATCCAAGGCCGTGGAAATCCTCGTGAAGGATCTTAAAGTTTTTTCATCATTTAATGAAGAGCTTTTTAAGGAAATTACTCAGCTCTTAACATTGGAGAATTTCAGGTATTTACTAGTATAAGTTTATAAAATCACTTTACGAGAGCTATTGAAATTCAATTCAACGGGGGTCTATCCTTTTTTTATTTTATTATCAGGGAGAATGAACAACTATCCAAATATGGGGATACAAAATCCGCAAGAGCTATTATGTTGGTTGAGCTCAAGAAGCTTATCGAAGCAAATCCCTTGTTCCGTGACAAATTGCAATTTCCTAATCTTAAAAATTCGAGGTTACGTACTCTCATCAACCAAAGGTAACTATATTAGAGACACTAAACTTGTACTCAAAATGTCATACTTACTTGGAATTAAATTGTTCCAACGCTGTTAAAATAGATAATGAAATGGAAGTATGATCTTCCAGGCACTTAATGTGGGTATTTTATTGTGTGAAAACAGCTTCATAGGGTGCCAGAACCTTGTAAAACTTATAACTTTATCTGTTCATCTTGAGAATACCTTATAATTTGGTTTCAGTTGTGGCCCCGTTTCCATGGGAAACAAAATTAAATGGATCATGGCACACAAATGGGTGCCATCTTGCTACCGTAGTCTACAAAATGTACGCCTCACATATTGGTAGAGTAATCAGATTAGACAACCGACAATGGATATTATTACTTGGTATAGCTTGTGTTGGCTACAATTGTCTAAATACACTTGTGCTAGTTGCTAAGTTATTGGGTACGTAGATAGAACTGAAATTTCTCCTTGTGCACAGCTTGAATTGGCAGCATCAACTTTGTAAAAACCCAAGGCCAAATCCAGATATCAAAACTCTTTTTGTGGATCATTCATGTGCACAACCAAATGGTGCACGTGCTCCATCACCTGCAAATAATCCACTGCTTGGATCCTTACCAAAAGCTGGAGTGTTTCCTCCACTGGGTGCACATGGGGTCTGTATTTCACATAGTAAACTTCTAAAATCCATTTTACTGCAGTTATGTAAATTTCTTATTTTTTTCTGAACTTTTTTGTGCTCAGCCCTTCCAACCTACAGGAGCTCCAGTTCCAACTCCTCTTGCCGGGTGGATGTCGAATCCACCTACGGTTACTCATCCTCCAGTTTCTGGTGGAGCTATTGGTGGTCTTGGTGGTCCATCCATGCCAGGTTTCTTTTAAACTTGCTATATCCAGTGCTCTTTGCAGTTTGCCAATCAGGCTTCATATATAATCCTGGCTGCCTTGTTAACAATGAGCTCTGCTTTATCGCATAATGTAGCTGCTTTGAAGCATCCTAGGACGCCGCCGGCAAACCCTTCTTTAGATTACCCATCTGGAGATTCAGATCATGTAACCAAAAGAACAAGGCCCATGGGGATATCTGATGAGGTTATTATTCGGTGTCATTCCTTTTCTTTTTTGTACAATTTTTATATCTAAAAAAGAATCAATTTCACTCTACGTTTGATTAAAAGAACTGTGCTAGCATCTTTCACTCCTTAAGCTCTATTCCATGTGATGACAAGTATTTTGTTTCCTCATAATTTTACCATTTGCTTTATGTTCATACTAATGCATACAGGTAAATCTTCCGATAAATGCGTTGCCTGTGTCATTCCCGGGGCATAGTCATAGTCAGGCTTTCAATGCACCTGATGACCTGCCCAAAAATGTTGCACGAATTTTGAATCAGGGTTCATCTCCTATGAGCATGGATTTTCACCCAATTCAACAGACTTTACTTTTAGGTATGTTTTTTCCCCCTTAAGCTGTAGCGAATCTCATTCTAGAAGCTTCTATATTGTCAAGTTATATGGTGTCTTGAGTCTATTTTTGAATGGCCTTTGGTATACTAAAATTTGCATATATGTTGCACCAGTTGGTACCAATGTTGGGGATATAGGATTGTGGGAAATTGGTTCCAGGGAGAGATTGGTTCTTAGAAACTTCAAAGTTTGGGATCTTGGCGCATGTTCAATGCCTCTGCAGGTCTGCTGCCTTATTTGATTAGTAGAATATGACAATGATTATTGTGTATAATGTACTCTCGACTAATATTTCAACCACTGGAATAACTGAAACCTAAATGGCCTTTTCAATAAATTCAGGCTGCTCTAGTTAAAGACCCTGGTGTCTCTGTTAACCGTGTGATTTGGAGTCCTGATGGTTCTTTGTTTGGTAAGAACAGTTTATAAATGTAATTTACGAGTGTCGATGAAGTTGTGGATTCATTGTTTTGTCCATTCTATCATTTAAACAGGAGTTGCATATTCAAGACACATTGTACAAATATATTCTTATCATGGGGGTGATGATTTAAGGCAGCATTTGGAGGTAATTTTACTGCCTAGTCTGCAAGACCCGTCAATCTTTTTCCAGTTTCCTTCTTTTGTCCTGCTACTTGAGCTCGCTATCTCTGTGCTGGAACTGACACTGGTTCATACTATTACAGATTGATGCTCATATGGGTGGAGTAAATGATCTTGCATTCTCTCATCCAAATAAGCAGCTATGTGTGATAACCTGTGGGGACGACAAGACCATTAAGGTTGATTGTCACTAAACATGTTTACCTGTTAGCTATCAGGCATTTATATTATTGTTTGCTAGTCATCAAGGCACAGTTTCCCTTCTGATACTTCTATGTTTAGGTTTGGGATGCTACAACTGGTGCAAAACAATACACCTTTGAAGGTCATGAAGCTCCTGTCTTTTCTGTATGCCCTCACTATAAAGAAAACATTCAGGTACTTCTCCATTAGTTCAATTCTGGCTGATGGTGTTTTATATTTTCTTCCAGACTACATTTGCCAATGACGACCTATGATCCCTCTCTGTTTGCAGTTTATATTTTCAACGGCTCTGGATGGAAAGATAAAAGCATGGTTATATGACAATTTGGGATCTCGAGTTGATTATGATGCTCCTGGTCGGTGGTGCACAACAATGGCGTACAGTGCTGATGGAACAAGGTTTATTCAACTAACTCAATTTTTTAATTCTGTAATCGTTGTCTAACTCAATTTATTCATGCTGGTCTATCATTTGTTGATGAATGCAGACACTTTTTTCCCCTTTTTAATTTTGGTCTTCTTCTTCTGGGGTGGGTTTGTACTTGCAGGCTCTTTTCATGTGGGACCAGCAAAGATGGGGATTCACACATCGTAGAATGGAATGAAAGCGAAGGGGCTGTGAAAAGGACATATTTAGGCTTCAGGAAACGTTCTTTAGGTGTAGTGCAATTCGATACAACTAAAAACCGATTTTTAGCAGCTGGTGACGAATTTTCTATTAAATTCTGGGATATGGACAATGCTCAACTTTTGACAAGTATTGATGGTGATGGAGGCCTTCCAGTAAGTTCAATACATTTACTCTGACTTGTGGGAAAAGCATTTCAGAACTTATTATAGACAAGTCTCATTTTTTTCTTTTTCTGTTAATTCTAGGCAAGTCCACGTATCCGCTTCAACAAGGATGGCTCACTTTTAGCAATCTCTACCAATGAAAATGGAATTAAAATTTTAGCGAATTCTGATGGCCTTCGATTGCTACGCACATTTGAAAATCTAACTTATGATGCTTCTAGGGCTTCTGATACTGTGAAGGTAGCTGATTAGGAAAACTTGATTCTTGCACCCCTACATCTAAAATAAATCTGCCTTACGTATTTCATAATTCTACTTCATGCAGCCGTCAATAAACACAATATCTGCGGCTGCTAGTAGTTCTGGACTTGCAGAGAGGGTTGTCTCTGCTGCTGCTCTTTCTGGAATGGTTAGTAATGCACGCTTGCTTTTTATTGCCATCAGATGGTCATACTTTTGGTCATAATTAAAGTGCCAGTTATCCTTAGGTTTCACAGGGGTTTTATTATTTTTGTTTCATCTTTGTTGGTTCTATGCAAAGACCATAATACCATAAATATATGATACATGCCAACCAACTTGCCGTTGCTTATGCTAGAATGTAGATTCCAGAAATTTGGGGGACATTAAGCCGAGAATAACTGAAGAATCTAATGACAAATCAAAGATTTGGAAACTTACAGAGGTTAACGAACCTTCTCAGTGCCGGTCAATGAAGCTCCCTGAAAACATGAGAGTAACTAAGGTATGTTTCACAGTTTTCTATCTTAAAGACATGCGCCGCCATATCAATGTTTCTGTTTCATTACTTATCAGAAAATAAAAATACTATCCATGTTGAAATGTACCATTGCACGTTTGAGTGTTCTCACCTATTTCAGGAAACTGTCTTGTTCATTTGGATATTTTGCTGTTATGTTGAATGTTTCTTGATTAAGAGTGAATACTTTCTATATGCATATGAACTGTTGCCTGCTTGGACAAAGTTTCCATGCTTGATGAGATAGAGTTATTGCATTGGTCCTCGTCATATTCCTATGTACTTTTGCATGCTCCAAGAATACTAATAAACATGAGATGTTGATATCATGATGCGGTCGTTATATAGCCTTTGCATGGGCATGTGATGGTATCAACATAGCAACTACTTGTGATAACAAGTAGTATTGAATGTTGCGACTTAGGTGTGGCTGGATATTCCCATGGCATGCATTGTTCATGACTTCCATGGGTGGATACACCCGTTGCTTATGCAGGGGAATTGACCATCTTGAAATTGGTGAAAAGGGGAAATAATACAATCTTATAACAATTTTCTTATAAAGGTGAAAGTATGTCTAGACCTTCCAAAAAAGGAAAAATATTGAATTTTGACTCCTTACAGAGAAATCATGGCTCCATTACAGATGGCTTTGGATCCTGTTGGTCCATTCATCACTGGTTTGAACATTTAAAACAGCCTCTCTGCTTGCAGCAGGGGATATGGCTGCATAGAGAATATCCTTCCCAGACTCTTCAGTGGTGGGAGTCTCGCTCACTGGGTTGCTCTCTTTTTTACTGTGCAAGTCTTTGGTAAATTAGTTGTAGTTAGTATTTGTAGGCATTCACTGCTATGAGCTATCTTGGTTGCTCTTATTAGTATGCCGTGTAATCGTAAAAGTTATTAGACCATAACTTGCCCATTTGCTTCCTTACCTGGTCTTTACAGATATCAAGGTTGATATATACAAACTCAGGTAATGCTATATTGGCATTAGCATCAAATGCAATTCATCTTCTGTGGAAATGGCAGAGAAGTGATAGAAATTCAAGTGGCAAGGTAGTTGAGAAAAGTATCATTCATTTATAGGGGTTTCCTCTTTCAGTTTTGGAATGAGCTTCTAACTGGATAGTTTATGGTATAGGCTACAGCCAGTGTCTCACCTCAATTATGGCAACCATCAAGCGGCATTCTAATGACCAATGACATGACTGATACCAACCCTGAGGATGCTGTGCCATGCTTTGCATTGTCCAAAAATGATTCTTATGTGATGTCAGCATCAGGAGGAAAGATATCTTTATTCAACATGATGACTTTCAAGGTAAAATATGAATGAAGAGCAGTTTCTCTTAAAATGTGGTTTTGTACCCATGCTCACTATCATTTGATTATCATCCCACTTACTTCTGGCAAGTGCAGACAATGACAACATTCATGCCCCCGCCACCTGCAGCAACATTTCTTGCATTTCATCCTCAAGACAACAATATCATTGCTATTGGCATGGATGATTCCTCAATTCAGATATATAATGTCCGTGTGGATGAGGTATCATTCAGTTTCCCATTAGATTATAAAGTTAATATATGATTAGAATTTTTGGGTTTCACATTTAACACTTGTTATTAAAAGGATATCTTTGATGTTTCCCTGGTTGCAGGTCAAAAGCAAGCTTAAAGGCCACTCTAAGAGAATCACCGGCCTTGCCTTCTCTCATGTACTGAATGTGCTAGTTTCTTCTGGAGCAGATGCTCAGGTTGACAATCTCTTTATTTGTATATATTTGGGCATTTATTGCTGTTAAAGTGTTAATGATGTTATGAAGTTGCATTATTATCAGTTCCATCTTGCATCTAGAAAAATTATTATGGGTATTTATTCTGCAGCGTCTTCCATTGGTCTTATCATAGCTCAGTTCGGAAAAAGATCATCATGAATATCATAGCTCAGGCATATTGAGCCTGTAAACAAAATAGATATTACTATTGTGAAAAGCATTCCTTTCCCAGAGCTATATGAAATCGCTTCAGTTCTCTCTTTAAAACTTCTATGGTTTGTAGACAGACCTATCTTCTCATGCTTTTGGTTAATCTTCCAGCCTTGTTTTTTCTTCCTCAGCTTTGTGTTTGGAATTCTGATGGATGGGAAAAGCAAAAGGCCAGATACTTGCAAGTTCCAGCCGGGAGGACTCCAACAGCTCAGTCTGACACTAGGGTACAATTTCATCAGGACCAGATCCACTTTCTGGCTGTACATGAGACTCAGCTTGCCATATATGATGCAACAAAACTAGAATGTGTAAAGCAGGTACCTTCATTAACAAGTGCACTTTGTTATAGTAGTAACAGCTTTCGTTCAGTTTTCACTGTGGAACCCTTTCTTTTCAGTGGGTCCCTCGAGAATCTGCTGCCCCTATTTCTCATGCAACATTTTCATGCGATAGTCAGCTGGTATATGCCAGTTTCTTGGATGCAAGTTTGTGCGTATTTACTGCTGCACACCTCCGTCTCCGATGTCGTATCAGTCCTATGGCTTATCTGTCACCTAGTGTCAGGTACTTAGCTTAACTGGAAACTTGGTGTCTAGGAACATGAATCTCTAGTTCACTGGAATGTTTCCGTCATAAAGTTAAGTTGTACGTTTCGCTGTCAATTTAATTTAATTCTTCATAATTTCAATTTTTTTGGCTTTCAGCTTGTGTTCTCTCATAATTGACATTTATGTATTATGTATATATGTAGTTTCATGGTATATTTAAGTTGATCCTCTTGGCAATAACCTGAAATTGGTTGATAGTTCATACTTTACATTAGAAACTTGTATGTTGATACTATAGCTGGCAGCTATATTTTTAGTATAACATCTTCACACAATTATTGTATTTATCTAAATATTTCGAGTCACAATTGGAATGATAGAGTCATGTCCTACCTCATAATATAATTACAAACATAGTTTAATCCATCAATTTCCTCTCTGTAGCAATTCAAATATCCATCCACTAGTGATTGCTGCACATCCACAAGAACCAAATCAGTTTGCATTGGGTCTATCAGATGGAGGAGTACATGTCTTTGAACCACTTGAATCTGAAGGTAAATGGGGTATACCTCCACCAATCGAAAATGGGTCAGCAAGCAGTGTCCCAGTGACACCTTCAGTTGGAGCTTCAGGCTCTGATCAAGCCCAGAGATGATACAAAAGGTTGCCAGAGCACAAGTTCTTTAAAATTTAAATGCTTTGCTTGCTGGGAAATTCGAAATGTAGGTACATTTCTTCAGTGATTTATGACAATCCATTTCTTTTGTTTTTCTAATTACTATGATCATTTGAAACAATATGGGCATTGTCAAAAAACAACTCACCATGTTGTTTTTCATTTGTGCGTGTTTTACATCATCTTTCATTACTGAAATTCAAAATTTGGATCTGTAGGAGAATTTCAAATGAAAAATGAATATCGTGCCACAAGGCATTAAACCATATGCAAAACAACTGAATGTTAATTAATCTATCCACAAGGCTTTACGACTGAATGTTAGATTAATCTATCTACAACGCTTTTTGTCCCCAATGCAACCAGCCTTTTGTGGGATAGTGTGGAGTAGCTAACTGTCAAAACAATGTTTCAGTATTAGGCTCACTTCTGGCTGTCTTAGTGTTCTTATTCATTATTTTCTCTATGGGTGCAGGTTTGTGAGCAGACTGTAATTTACTTGGTGAATGACTTCAGAATTGTAGATCTAACACAATAATTAAGATGTTATGCAAGGTAAATGTTTTTAAGTATTAAATAGTGAATGTCCTCTCTGTTTCTTTCTCGCTGGAAGAAATTTGTTACAGGAAATAGATCTTTTATCTGTCTGTATCTCTTCAGTTGTTAAAATCACCGCTGCTTTCTGAACAAAAATGCCTTTTAGTCCAAAATTTTGTATTTAAATCTCTCCTAGTCTCGGCAGTGTCATCAAAAGTTGGTTCTTTTTTTGGTTGACATGCTGCCCCTATATAAACCTGCTATCCTTTTTCCTCTTATTTATTCAGACTTTTACTGGTCACTGATCAACTTCAAGATTCAAGAGTTGAAAAATCAGTAATACACTGTCAACCATGTTACCTCCACTTGAAGCATTTACGCTACGTTTTTTTTGTAAAAAATATACTTGTGGTTGGGCTATTTTTTTTAATTTAATATTACTTTGTACTATTTAATCTTTTGATGAGAGATTATTAATCCTTTTATATTGGACTATTAATCTCATAAAATCATTTAATAACTTAAAATGAGAAGACTATTGATCTCAATTTTTTCTTGGAATTTCATATAAATAGCTTTAGAAAAATAAAATAAAAAATAGTTCATAGAAATATTTAAAGAATTATTAATTCTCGTATGATGAGATAAAATAGTCTGAAGTAGTATTAAATTAATAGAAATAATTTAATTTTAAATATATTTTTTATAAATAAATATAGTCTTAATGTGTTTTTGGGGCTTCAAAGTTGGGAGTGGGTCGAGGAAACATGAGTGCAAACAAAAGCACATCAACAAAAACATGTACTACCTCTGTTGCGAAAATCCGAATCTATTTCTAAAATCAAGGAATATATTTCATTTTTTATTTTTGCGGACTCCTTAACACAAAATACTTGATAGAGTTACAAACAAGAAGAAAAAACAAAGATTTCATTTTTAATTGATTGTAGTTTAAAATAAGACCAAATCTCAAATTGATTCTCATAATTTCTTTATCATGCCAATATTATTAACAATAACAACTACTCCCGCCATTCTCCTATACACAAGAAAATAATAAGACTCTTCTTATTAATTTATAATTAATATTTTTAAAATATTAAATAAATATTTAGTTATTTAATTTAATCTATCACCATAATATAAATTAAATATACTTAATTTATTATTACGATTATGCTATTTACTTTTTAAATAAATATTATTTTTTTTTGCGGTGTAGCACTTTAGATTCTCCACATTAAATCGGTTGTAGAATAAATCAATTAGAATAATTATAATTTTATTTAAATAAATTAATTAAAATATTTAATTTATTTAAATAGATAATATTTATTTCACAATAAAAATAAGTCTTCTTAGCGATCAACAACTTTTCAGGTAATATAAATTTCAACATTTAATCATAAAAGAACATTTCAGTGAAAAGTTATCGTACAATTCAATTATTCTACCATACAATATCTCAATCAAATATAAGACATGAATTTACTGACAAGTATTATTTTATTTGATAATATGTATTTCGATTCTCAAATACACAACTTTATTTATTGTAAATTAGAAATTTCTTTTTAATTTTCATTCTGCCTTGGTCAATGACTACTGAATTGTCATTTATCGAATCGCATAGAACATTCTCTCATTTTACTAGAAGTGGTAAATTTTTTGTTGACCATTCACCTATCTCCATGTACAACTTATTACACTCAAGCATACCATTTGATATACCTTAAAGGTCTTAAGGGATATATCAAAGTATAACTTATTATACACAAGATACTATGATGATCTTAAGTTCAAAAATCACTTGTACTACTATCACATTTGGAATTTTTATTGACAGTCGAGTAAAACTCCATTAGGTATTCTTTTAGCGAGTCATGTTCAGTGAAACTTATTATCTAAATAGTACCTACATGCTTGTTTTAGTGTCTCTACACAAATAATTATGAAATCAATCATCCTCTTTATAAGAGCAAGCATAGTATGTACTAATCTATCCGGATTCACTAATCCACATTTTAGTTATCCCACGATTAGGAATAATTTTAGTTTTAAGTTATCTTGAATTTAGATCTCATTAGCATGATCATTATCATGATTCTAAAAATATTGCTCAATAATTATGAGTTTATCACAATTAATATCAACAATTAAATATGAATAAAGAAAATGCATTTGTATAAATAATTTTTATTAATAAACGAATAAAATTACAAAGTATATGCAATATCACATCAAATATGATTGACTTGTGCACGCACTATTTTCATATGGGATCATTAGTTAAGTTACTAGTAAAGAGAAATACAAGTCAGCTACAGGTCTAGGCGATGACCGCTAGTAATGTATACCATCTTTCATTTAATAGTTCCCTCATATGATTGTTCTTTACAATAGTAAATGCAAAGTTTAATAATTCAAATTCAAAACAAACTACTTTTATTTGAACTCTCAAAGTTTAATACAACTTAGTTCATTTTCATTACAACAGGTCATTTCTTCCTAGTACATGATTAATTAAAGGAAACGCTAAACGTTTGTTTTCTAAACGTGCTTCAATTCCTTGTGGTCATAATCGTTGAAACTGCTTTCATAATTTACAAATAAATTTTATTTGCAAGAATGAGTACGAAGGCTCAACAATTCTAACAGTTTTCACATTTTATACGTCACGTTTCACACATGTTTTGCATTTTATTCATGTGTCATATATCTCATGTTATGCATTTTATATATGCATCATAAGTCTTATGCAATGCGTCTATATGTGCATCATACGTCTTTAATATTCTCCTTATCATAGGCTTAATACATTTAAGTATTTATTATACATTTATTTAACTTTCAATTTTTTTTTTGAAAAACATTCGATCTGACTCAGCTTGGACTAAGAAAATAATTTTCTGAAAACAGCAAGGTGCAACGAAGCTGCGCTGGTGCTCGAAATTAAAATCAGCAGGGTCTAGCGCAATTGTGCTAGCTTCCAACGCAAGTGCACTAGGCCAATTTCTGCAGAACCTTGATTTTCTGTTTTAAGCAAGCAATTTCCAACATGTATAATTTTCATATCTTAAGTCTAAATGACTTCTATCTTGAACCATCAAATAGACCATACACCAATGCACAAAGTTCATCAAAGCATGGTCTTTAAAAAAATCCTTACGATTTTAAACAAAAGGCTCGAAAGTTGGCGTTAAGCATGATTTTCGATTTTGAACAAGTTTGTTAGAAAATCTCCAAAACCATTTTAAATTTGTTTTGAAGCATCCAAATAACTTGAATCCATTTACAACTCATGTATGCACATAATTTTCAACAATGAACCATTCATTTTCATGTTTTAGCAAAACAACATCATTGAGACATTTTATCAAACACTTAGTGTTCATATTTTGTAAACTCATTGTTTATGTGCATTTAAAACAAAACACATAACTCCATAACCAAATTCTCTTTATAACACTTGAACCCTTCATGGTTCACCTTCAATTCACACTTCCACAACCAATTTCCCAAGTATTAACAACTAGAATTCAACAATTCTTTGAATTGAAAGAGGTAGAGTATTTTTTTACCTTTTATTTGAAGTTTTGGTTTGGGCCGGATATAATCTTCTTCTTTAACAACATTTGTTCTGTACTTCCTCTTTGATGATCATTTGATCAATTCCTTCTTCAATATAACTATATAAGTTGATGATCATTTGATCAATTCCTTCTTCAATATAACTATATAAGTTGGTAACACAAACCTTCCTTATTTCCTCCCTAGTTTTTGTGTGAAGAAAATGTCGAACTCATATGTTAAACTTTTTGGAGAGGAAGAGAAAAACTGAATATGCACTTTGAAGTTTTAGATACTTGGAATGCTGAGATGAATAAGAGTTGTTTATTCACCTTCCACGCACGAACATAATGCAAGGTGTCACATTTTTAAAGCTTACAATCCTTCTCATGTTAATAGAATGATACCCAACATTATTACCTTTCATTCTCAGCACACATGTTTACACAATACACATGTATATAATACATTTCAGCATTTATTGTCTTTCTCCATGTATTATATACATAATACATAATATACATTGTTAGGATGAATATTTCGCTAAGCCTGGTCTGGTAAATCTATGATGGGCTAGGCCCAACGGACTGTCAACTTGACAAATTCTTATGAGGACTTCTAAGTCCAATAGGCTTGGGATAGGTCCCTAACCTATCTGGACTGTGGCTATTTATTATATCTAATCCGAATTAGAATAGGAGTCAGGTTCCTAGATGGTTTAGGAGATTACCTTTCTATTCTAATTATACCACGTTGATGGACAATCCCAAAGGGAATCGGTAAGAGTCAGATATACATTATAAATACTCAGTCAATGATGGAGGAAAGGGTTACGCATACATGCATATTATAATTATACTAAATACTTGGACCTCCATTGTTGACTTTTCTTAAAACTTTCACTAACTTTCACACCGGAGGAGTCCATCAACGGCCCAAGCCGTTAGGACTTTTGTGCAGGTATCCTACCCGGACGGCCAACAGGACAGCCGGACAGAATCAGGCGTCAACATACATATATATGTACTTTCAGCAATTATATGTATATATTTTATATACATATTACACATACATTTATATATTGAAATTTTATAATTACCAAAAAAATGTAGTTATTTTTAATACATACATTAAAAATTATATGTATTATCAATAAATACATACCTTAGTAATTTATACATTTATAATTATGTATAAATTCTTTTTATTAAAAATTAAATTAATCCATTTAAAAAGTTAACACTTTTAGTGTAACGAATCAATAACTTAAATAATTAATATTTACTTCATTAATTATTTTAAATAGTTCATTTAATTTATACAATTAATATTGTACAATTAAATTTAATTTGTTCCTTCCTTCCATAAATTATTTTTAAGCAATTTAATTATATATTAAATATATATATATATATATATATATTTAATATATTAATCATTATTCAAATATGAATTTAATTAACTAATTTGGTATGAATATTTATATATTATATATTGTACCATCAATTCATCTTTAAGGTACACCCATTTGGCATAATATAATATATTAAGCCATTATATAAATATATTACATTTATATGTTATATCCACAATAAAGTTCAATTCTTACTTGACACTATGTTCTTAATTCTTGAATTAGTCATCTTAACTTCTTACCATACAAAACAAATTATTTTTTAAAGTATATATGGAATAAAAAGATATCCGTACTATACACAACTTATTTTTTTGAAGTATATATGAAACAAAAAAAAAATCCATAATATTCATAAATTTTGCTAGATACGACAATAAATTATTTATAAAATAAATATACGCAGAACAAGAATACATCATTAACATTCACAAATCTAGGGAGACTACACAAAAGGGAGGACTACAAATCAAGTCGTGCGTGCGGACAAGGCTAAATCAAGTCGATCTGGTCACCGACTGCTGAAACACAGGACATACCCAAACTTACTGTAAACACATGGCAAACATCTACTACTTGCAACCCAACCCAATATCGTCCAAAAATACTATCACTTGTATGTAATGGAGTGAGTACAAGAACATCAGAAAATCCTATCCGAGTACAACCAAAACCTAAAACTCTAGCACTTGGGCATTGCAGAATCATATAATAGAATATTTTGTCTAATGACCTTCTCTCGCATATAAAAATACTAATTTTTATCAAAAACTTAATTTTTAGTGGAAATTCAAAAGGAATGAAATTTTTACCTTTAATTGGACAATAATGGAAGAGGTTGAAGTGTTAAACCGTTGAAGAAGAACTGAAGGAGACTAGGAGAGCACCAGTGCTGGCGGTGGCGCGGTGCTGCACCCTGCAGTGCATCACTGCTGTTTGCCATAGTGTCAGTCTGCCACCAACCCACCACAGTGCGTCTATGCCGATTGCCGCAACGGCGCCACCGGTGGCCACTTGCGAATCTTGCGATCTGAGAGAGCCAGAGAGGAATAGAGAGGGAAGGAGAAGACGAGCAGTGCCACCGATGCTGCCGCAGCGCTGCCGAGGGGCTAGCCAAGCAGCCAGCTAGGATGCTGCATTATTGCCGCAACGCCGCCGATCTGGGAAATGAGGCAAGGAGCCAAAGAGGTCGCGATCTGGCCTCTGGGTTGCTGGCTTGCTGTTTTTTTTAATTCTTTGAGCTGATTTGTGAAGAGAGAAAGAAAAATAACTTGCCCTTTTTAATTCTTTGGGTTGATTTGTGAAGAGAGAGAAAAAAATAATTTGCCCTTTTTAATTCTTTGGGTTGATTTGTGAAGAGAAAAAAAAATAACAAAAATACATATACAAAAAAAATAAAAATCGCGAGCCCTCCGAATTTGGGAGCCCTGTACGGTTGCCCCTTCTGCACCTCCTCAGGACCGGCCCTGTCATCCACACATTCTATCAAGACCATAACTTCTAAATTACACAGAAAAAAGACAAAAAAGGAAAAGAAAAGCGGAGATGGCCACACACTACACATCAATTGAAACAAACAAGTGAATTCGATAGGCAAGGGTTTGTAACGCGGCTAACCTATAATAAAGCATCACATATCTGGCTACCAAATATATACAAATATGTATTTGGATGAATCAACAATCATTGGGGAACACAGTTCGAGACTATGCTAAGAAGCTTGTATACATTTCTTTTGTATGTAGGTAATACAAAAAGAAAGCTTCACGTACAGCACACAAATGTTCCCTGCCAAGAAACTGTTCAAAGTAGTCTTCAGGTCTATATATGTACAATCCCACAAATGCCTTGCTTTATTCTTGCTCTATTTACAGCAGCCCTTCATTGCTGACTAGCTATTTACATAATATCTTCCTCCGGCACTATTCGGGTCGAAAGCTTACCAGATTAGGGAGGTCACTAGATTGAAGCTTCTTAATGTCATTTGTAGTCACCTTGCAGGATTCCAAAGTCAGTGATTTCAAATTCTTTAGTGGCTTCAGGTGCTGCAACCCCACGTTGGTTACACGAGAGTTTGAAACATTTAGGGAGACCAATTGTGTCAACCCTGCATTTATGTGAAATGTAGCACTCTATTAGAACCAAAAGAAAGAAATGTTATCAGTACTGATTTGAGGACCACGTAGGAGTCAAAATAATCACTGTCAATCTTTCTAATCAGTTCTGCATTATAAACCCAGGGATCACACACTTGTCCTATGTCACTCAACCAAATCACATTCATATCTGGAGTACATAATTACTTATGCATCCAAACTAAAGAACCGGAGGACATCAAAGCCACTCCAAGCAGCAATAAAATTTGCACTTCCCAATCCATCCATGTTTCCCACCAAAATCTCCTCAACCAATGTATCCATTGCTACTCATACAAAAGGAAGGATACATTCAGGTCTTGAATAAGGAAATTTCAAGGATGACCACATAGTGGTTTTGTCCTTGACCACATTGTGGTTTTGAAACAGTCCAAATGTACAACCTCATATATAACATGCAATGCAATATTCCTGAAGAGTAGATAAATAAAGAGCACAACTGTTTTTAAGATGTCGGGAAATACCGGAAATCAGTTCCAAGGCTCTATCAGTAAGGTGGTTGTTTTGGGAAAGATTCAACAGTGTCAAGGATGAAAGGTCTTTGATGTTCTTCACACCAGCATCAGTTAATCCTCCACCACAAATTTCCAGGGACTGTAAATTCTTAAAACCTGAATTACCACAGGACAAATGGGAACATGTTAATAATGATAAATACATAAAGAGTGTGTGCGTGCACGCGCATAAGAATTTTATTGAATTATGACAATGGGTCCAGTTAAAAGACAAATTAAATATGGAACAATTTATAGAAACTCATCCACGTCCCTAGTTTTCTCTCTTTTATTCCACCAGGTCACCCTTTTTCTGATCTTTCCGAGGGCTAGTTGTTAACACACATAACTATCAAAAGTGCATCATTGAGGTATCGACAATAAATGGATTAGTAAGTTGTATGCAAGTACTGCGCAAATAGTTTGTGCCCGAGTCCGTAATATGAGCTCCAAAAAGATCCAAACGAGTCAATGAAGTCAAACCTGCAAATGCAGAGAAATAGGATTTATATTTTAAAGAAGCAATGAAGGGAAAACAAGCAAAAAGGAAAAATATGTAGGAACAAAGAGACATAAAAACACATTATAGTTTAGTAAAAGTTAACCACTAAAATGGTAAAAATAAAACTCAACATTAACCATCTGTTACCACCAATAATGGAAAATTTGGTTTTCAATTCTCTGGCCTTTGAATCAAAAACTCAACATTAATCGTCTGATATCCACCAATGGAAGGGGAAAATTGGACTTAATTAAGTCTGACATTATTTGGAGTGCACTGATTTAGAACTCAATAACTCAGCACGCCTTGTCAAAACACATCTTATCACATTTAGCTTGAAGGTTGTAACATTTTTACTTATCAATCTATATTTTATTATTAGGCATAAGAATTTTATGTTCTAATATGGCCAAACCAACGTAATGTTATTCTTTTGACAGACTTAAAAACTCAATGCATGCAAGGTCTTATCTCCAACACGTGACCATCTTGAATGGACAACATGCAACAGAAAAGGCAGTTCTAATCTAGGATCTCGCCTTTATAGGACTTAATGAGAGTATGTTTTCCCTTTCTAAGTAGCTATAGTTTGAAAAAGACAACAAAATCTAGGGACCACCTAAAGTTCAAGAAAAACGTTTCATTTACTTAACCTTAATGCTTCTAAAATTTAAGATCCAAGTAGAAATGTTTTCACCGAGTATTGCATCAATCTACTTATACTAATAAGTTGGTTAATAATTCTATCGTTGGGACTCCAATGAAATTGAGATAAAAATGCCATATAAACCATAGACTATCCAACTATGCGCTAAACCCTATATATACTGCAAGCATGAGAAACAAGACGCATGTATGCATGACTTCATCTCATCTAGAAGCATGATAAGCAACAAATATAGGTAACAGCATTTCAACCGTCAAAAGTGTTCATGCAACATGGGTTGATTGCCAGAGAAGAATTCATATGCATAGGGGAGATGAGTTATTTGAGCTGCATAGGTGTTTCTTGTTTCACTATGCTCATCTATCATACACAGCATGTGTACACTGGTTGTGCCCCCTTTTTGAATGACACACTTGTCTCAAAAAGAGGAAGGAGGAAAAAAACATAAATATGCTAGAGAGAAACAATCATGACAAGGAAATGCAGACATGTTTGTTGTTTTTTTCATTTTTTGACAAGGAAATGAAGAAACCTCGCCACAGTTTTATAGCATTAAAAAGAAAAGGTAGCAAAAGCACCTCAGCAGGTACGTGCAAAGCCAAATATTAGAATATGCATCTGAATAATTATGCACCAAGCTGCCACTAATGAGAACAGAATTTTGTATATATAAAGAACATGCATCTCTAAAGGCAAAACCAACATTAACTAATAGATGAAGTTAATCTCTTTAGAAATACAACTTTTATCCTGTAAGTTATTGGCAAAAAGCTTGCTGTATACCAAGCTGCTAACAATAAGAACAAAAATTTGCATATATACAAAAATATGCATCTAAGGGGAAGGAAAACCTATATCAACTATAGATGAAGGTAATCTCCTTAGCAATACTACTTTTTCCAGTTAGTTACCATCTAAACAGGCTTACTTATAAGCGCTGCAAGTCCAGCATCTGTAATTTGGCGAGCATCCAAATTAAGAGACTTCAGAGATGATAATCCAGACAACTTTCTTAAACCACCATCAGTAACAACAGTGAATGAAAGATTCAAACTCTCCAGATTAATCAAGCCTACAAGATAAAACGCATATATAAAAATTGGGTATATGCTAAATAAATATGGAGATAGGGGTCTCCAAAGGGACGAAGCCCAGAGATGCACTAAAAATGAACATTAAAACCCAAAAAACGAACATTGAAGCCCAAAAAGTAAAAGATGCCTGCTTGAAAGGGCATACGGTACTTCCATGTCAAGCCCGCATCACTTTGCTATTTCAGCCTCAGTTCTAATATGAATTATCCCTTTCCCTATGATGCAGCATAAATTTAATTGCAATGAATTGATTAAACTAATCATTTCCATTCTCCATTCTCGACATCACATGTTAAACCCTTTGTGATTGTTCCTTTGCCCCTATAATCAATCACAATAATTACAGATGAAAATCAAGAACTTGTCATTTATTCATGTTCTCCAGTTCACAGTTTTAAATATAAAAAGGTAATACACATTACCACTTCAGCACCCGAAATGTACACCAACTTGACCTAAACGATGATTAAATTAAATTTAAAGTAGTTTTCAAGTATATACACCAACTTCATATAAACAGAGAGCACAAGTATCAATCATATCATTAAATGATCCAATCAATCCATAGAGCATATGTCTAACCAGCTAGATGGCGAAGTCCATTGCTTCCAACTTCAGTATCAGACAACTCCAAACATTTCAAATGCTGAAAGCCTGAGAAACCGAGTGTCAAATATGATGAAATCAGCACTAATTGAGGACTAGAAAGAGACAATGACAGGGTGAAATAATATATTAAGATGAGAAACTAAATTTCTCTTTAGAAGGAAGAAGAGTTAACTAGAGAGAAGATAATACACAAAGGCATAAGGAGGACATTACATATTACAGAGAAAAAGGGGGGGGGGGGGGGGGGGGGGGGGGGAACACGAGTCCTAGTGCAAGACCTCACTCCACTCCCAATGTAATAGGGGAACTGGAATAATTCCAAAAGCACCCATGGCCAAAGCCAATAAAGAAACCTTCTGCCAATATTCTCACTTCTCGGATTAAAAACATGTTCTGTGACTTCTAATTGAAAATAGAGCTCTCATTAAAACCAAAGACAATAAACTTGAATAAAGTAACCTGTCAAATGAACCAGCTCTTCATCACCAATCCTACATGAGTCGAGGTTCAAGCTCTCCAAATTTGTTAAACCTGCTTGAATCAAGACACAGTAGAGATACATATGAGAATAACCTCTTTAAGAATTAAGAAATATACATACTTCTATAATAAATTAGATAAAAACAATTTTAAAGTTTAAATGAATTAAAAGGAATCTAGCGAAAAGGTGGAATCTGGCGAAAAGGTTATTTACAATCATAAACTGGATGAGAAACCCTATACACATGAAACTTGAGCTTATGATACTTGAACATTTGATGTGGCAATTACAAAAGTTAACGCATATTACATCTTGCCATGCTCAACTAAACAGAAAGGTGATTTCTCAAACATAAACTTGTTGAAAACCCCAATAAACATGAAATTTGAAGTTGTGATAGAAGGATGGTTTCACTAAAATAACATCTTGCAGCATGTTGACTTAAAGGCAGTTTTGACCAACTGAATACAATTAGGGCATGTATATTCTATAAGAAAGAGAGATGAAAAGACCTAATCTCTTGGCAGTTTTAATAGTAAAAATTGCACGTGTTTATGTGGCTAGCATAAGTTACTTTCCGGTTGATTAATTTTGACCCTCTGAAGTTCTCCAGCACAAGTGAATAATATACATGAGCAGGAGGGGATATCCATTCACTGGCACAAAGTAAGAGTGAAAAAATTACGAAAGAAAAACCTTTCAAGTGTACCAAAACAGCATCTGATATCTCGTTAAATCCCAAGTTTAGTACCTTCAGAGTTCCTAACTCTACAGACACAAGAAAAAGAGAGAATTGACTTCAAATTTTAAAAAGCATTACAATACTAAAGTAGCACCAATATTGGTAAACTACATTCCATAGTTTGAAAGAGACAAAGATGGTGATGACTTACTTAAAAATTTCTCACACCCATCGTCAGTCAACTTACATCTGCTTAGGTTCACATATAACAGGCCAGTAAAAGCTGCATGAAAACAGATGAAGTTACAATATTCACAAGGCAAAAAATACATACATAAAATGGTATCTTGATCAAAATATTACATAAATGACTGTCAACTTTTTAAATTTGGTCATGTCGGATGAATTTCAACATCCCACTCCACAGAAAATTAAAGCTAAAGAAGATGATCATCCAGTACATCATTTTCCTTAACTTTTATGTGGTCTTCGATTTTTTTCCCAAGGCGTTGAGTTACTGAATTGAGAAGTAAAAAAGTAGTCTTAATCCTTAATTCCTTAGTCAGCCCAACACTTTTGACATTAATAATATATGTAGGCCTTACAGATCTTTATTTACAAGTATGTGAGCAAAAAAGTGGGCTGTTCACCGTCTTCCTTGGTTGTTATGGTGCTTTTTGTTTTTTGGGAGATTCGTGTGCTTGGTTTGCTATTTTGTGTGGAGAGTTTGAATGAAGAGTAATGCTACCGTATCTTGTAGTCTGGCAACAAATATCAATTTACTTGGGAATAGAGAGTCCCTTTTTGCTTGTCTTTGGGTAAATGATTTAAGAGATTTATGAGAAATTTCTTTGTTAAATCTTCATAGGTATTGGCATGCAGTGCTTAACTAATACCTCGATGTTTTTCCCATTCATTAAACAATCAGACGCAATATGAAAGAGCTAATTGGTAATGGTTGCTCCATTGAGGATCAAATTTCAAATAATCAAAGCAATATGCAATTAGCCTTAAACACCAAATAATTTAACCAATTCAACTATATCTAAAATTTACCTGACAAGAGACAGTTCATTATAGTAGCTAATTCAGGTCATTAAAAGGCATAACAATACTAAAAGCCTAATTTCTCATTGAAGTAAGCATTCCTACAAAATAAACTTTTACACGTATTTGGTACACAAGAAACAGAAATGTCGTCTCCAATTCCCCTTCCTTGTATTCTACAAAGTATTCAGTTTTAGGACAGGAATTTCGTACACGGAACTTGATTTCTAAATTACACGCTACTGTTATTAGTAGGAAAACCAAGCACAATATGAAACCTGAAAGAGAATCCAAGCACGCTGCAGTAACACGGCAACCCTCCATGTCCAGTAGAGTAAGCTTGTTCAGAGCTGCAACCACAAAAATAAAATTTAGTCATATAAATTGATTCAATTAGTATATAAGCCTGTATGCCTGTGGACAAATCAAGGAGATTACAGCAACCAGATGAAGAATGAAGATATCAAGATATAAATTTCTACCATATTATTTTCAGTGATTCAGGTATATGATTGAAAAAACAACTGAGGAAGGGTGAAGACTGCAAGAGACTCTGCGAGTAACTGAATCACTAACAGAAAGCTCAATAAATGCATATAGAGCCACCACTACTTCTCCAGTAATCATCAGCAAGATAAAAAGATTTCATAAAATATCACTGCCACAATTTTTGTCACCCAAATCACAAAAATATATTCTAGCCAACCATAGTTATGTTGAGCCATTCTAATTAATCAACACAATCAGGGTTAGAACAAACCAGAAGAGCCATCCGCAAACTTTACTGTCGCATAATTACTAAATTACCACAGATGAGATACATATACACTCTAGATTATACACATATGACTATATATATATTCAAGAGAATGTATGTATCCAAATGGCTCAATGAGGTTTAAAAACAAAATAAAATAAAATAAAATAAAATGACTCTTTCACCGACTCTGAATAAGGATAACTATATTGGGTGAAGAAACTTTCAACATCCGCTCTGCTGCATATAATACATGTAAAAATTGCAAACAGATGCGGTGGCATAGCCAAGGCTCTGGAGTGTGGACTATACATGCTTTGTCATTGTAATAATCACAAAAGATAGACAAATTAAAAGCTGAAGTACCTTTCAAGAAAGTGACACCATGATCTGTAACCTTACTGGAAGAAATTTGTAACTCTTTCAAGTTTGCAAGTCCTGAAGCATAATCAAAAAAATTATACAGTGATCAACAAGCCTAGACTTTTAGCACAAGAAAAACACATTACTACATTCAAGGTTATTACATGACCATTGCCAGTAAAAAGCAAAAAAGAACACTTCTTGTTCCAAAAGCTGGGCTCCCAAGCCTCCAACTTCATTTTAATCAATTCCAAAATAAGGCTGACTACTTCCATGAATATTTAATGGTGATTTACACGTCTTCTAATACGGGGATATAACAAAAAGAACTTTAATTGCTAAACAAAAAGTTACTTGATGAAATGAAAATATCTGAATGGTATGTGACACCCATACTAAAAGGATACAATATATCTTCTAGAACTTAACATATGATATCCTCAATGCACTTTGACAAAATGGTGATTTATATAAAGTGTCCTCCAATTGGTTAAAAATAAATAAATTACTCTTAATTAAAAAAATAAAATTGCAAATTTGAGTTAAATAACGGAATGAAAACATATGAACGTGTTATGATTGCCTTAATAAAAGAATGATCAAAATCTTTTATGGTAGTAAGTTCTACAGGTAAACGCATCCAGTTTCTTCTTGGATTTTAACAGGAATCATACCCTTGAAATAAAAGATGAATACTTCCCAAAGCAAGATGAGTTACCCACTTACCCGCAAGAAGCTTCATATCAGCATCTGTGATGCAATTGCAACAGTTGATATTAAGGGACTCAAGCTTTGACAGCCCTGCCAAACAGTGAAAAAGAGATCTAAACTTAAAGGATTAACTTCACAATGCATGGAGAAGTGAAAAATCAAGCCTCTGTAGGCTGTAGCTAAAATGCAAACACTTCGTTTTTATCCAGACTTACTTTTCAGCCGGTAATAATGGTTTTTGCACAAGCACTTAATATATAAACAAAATGAAGGATTCCAATTCAATTATCCCACATCTCCCCTCCCTCCCACTATCTGCACAATAAAATTGAAACTAACACAAACCCAAAAATGTCCATGCCCATCTCCACAATGGTAATTATTTCCACCAATTGTTTAACTATCATAAGCCTTGTACCTCACAAAGGAAATATCCTTGATATAAAAACAATTGGAGCACCAACACCTCTCTTACCAGAATTCCTTAGGCATGAAACATAAATGTTTAACATGTATGAAAATTTGGAGTTACTCCAGAACCCCAATATGGTAAACTAAGGTTGCTGGTTCCGGTCCCCATACTTGGGGCCAAAATTACCTATCAAAGAAATATCTAGGAAACCAAGACCACTAGTTAAAATCAAGACCCCATAAATTTAGTAAAGCTTAAAAATTTTCCAAATAAATTAATGAGTTTTACATACGCATGGCAGAAGAAGTTCACCACGCACAGGAGCACAAGCCAATAACAAACCTTTGAGATGAACAAGCCCGCCGTGAATCCCTGGACATCTTTCCAGGTCCAATTTTAATAAGTTAACTAAGCCAGAAAAGGCACTCATTCCTTTAGCAGTAATACAGCTGTTTCTTCTGCAACTCAGAGTTGTCAAGTTGGAGAGACCTGAAAGAGTTTATTATAATCACCCAGTGAAACCATTAGAAGAAGAGAAAATACCCTGCTACTCATGCTAATTCAATTGTACTTCACGAGCCAGGAAAAGAGTACTTCAAAAGAGAAATATTAAGTGTAAAAAGAAATTATGACCAAGAAACAAAGCCTACATTGAGGGTTCAAATTGTATCTTCTCGTTCTCTTATTTATAGCCGAGAAGTCTCTATAGACTATAGTAGCCATACCACTGTTTAAATGATCAAGTAATTAAGCTAAGTGAACTTCTCTATATTCAATTTTTATAAGATCATAGAACTCCTTTGGGTGCATTTTGTTTGTAAAAAAGATTTTTGGGGTGCATTTTGACTAGTTTAAACTTCGGAGAGTGCATTTTGTTTAGTAAAAAATAACTTTGGGGTGCATTTAAATACTTTTTAACTATTGGAGTACAAATCTCAATAACTCTATAAACTTTGGGGTACAAACTGTATTTTAGTCAATTTTATATGCAAGAATAAGAAAGCCAAAATAAAAACTGCCAATTTTATATGCTAGTAGTAGTAAATTTAGCCGCGGTCAACATCTGCTAGGGAATGGCAATCCATACACAGGGTGTTAGAGGTATCATGCGTTTTAGTGATTTGATCCAAGGTGTTCTGCAGTGTCCGAAGTATTTCCTCTATTTTCGGTTATAAGATTACGATTGATGTTTTAAATTAATTTGAAATATTTTAAAATTAGAATTAAATTTTATAATTAATATAAATAAATTTGATGAGTAGAAGTACAAATGAATTTCATGATGAACATAAATAAATTTTATAATTAACAATAAGATCTCTAAATAATACTTTCTTCGTTTTAAAATTAGAGATGCTTCACCTGTACTCTACTTCGGCTTACTCTTCCAAAATGAAGCTACCTTCTCTTCTTTCTTTCTTTTGTTGGGGGGTGGGGGAGGTTGTTTCAAGTGTATGGGAAAATGTGATCAATTTTCCTAGTTACTCGTGGCATATAAATATCATTAGTTTCCAGGTAAAGTGGATGTGGATATCAGTGATCATACTAGCATGACAACATTCGTCATAACTAAGGTATAAGTCATTCTAGAGACTGGGCTATCATGGTGTAGGAAACCAACAATAAGATGTGGCCTTCACTTGGACCAATTTTTGCTGACCATGTGGAATGACTCCGGGAGCATATTGCATTCAAGCTAAATTCCACTAATCATACATCTGATTCAGAAATTGAATGCTTTTATGAATTTTTTTGTAAGTGAAATTCCTGTGGAGCTAATCACCCATAATTTGGAATAGCTGGTCAAAAGAGGTACTATAGAAACGCAATATTTCGCAGATTAAGTACAGGATCTTTCTCAAGAAACCAGTAACTCAACACTTGCAGATCAGTTTCAACAAGGATATATTAAGGTTCATTAATCTATTACAGTGCAAACATATTACAATAATTTCTTTGCTCGGGATTATTCAACAACAGGCTAGTCCTGGAAGTAATTCTGTACTTCTGTTTTGTTCATTCCAGCTCACTTTCAATAAGGTGAAAAAATTAAGAATTCAACATAAGATAACAGGATATGAAAGGGTGGGGTTGTGGAAAGGAAAAACATACCACTGATGTATTCCAACCCGTGGTCTGTAATTTGATCACAATAATTTAAATTTAAGGTCTGGAGGTTTTTGCAATCTTTGAGATTTATTAACCCTGAATCAGTAACATCAGAACAAGAAAGGTCTAGAGAAAGTAAAGAATCCTCTTGTGAAGAGACAACATCCATCCAGTAGTCATTAAATCCTGGATATGCTCCCAAGTCAAGATCCTGACAAACACAAATACGGATTCCTCTTAATACTGGGTGACAAAAAAGTACTACAAGAAAATATGATTAAACACGATAATCATTACAAAAGTTTCTAACTCTTTAACTTTGTCATTATATGCTGGGGAGATACCTGGAGAGCACAATCTCGAAAAGCTTCGAGAGTAACATCAGTTAGACGCTGTGAACAGACCAATTCATTGAATATCTGCTGACTAATATCTCTTGGCAGCATAGAGAAGGTACTATATTGACTTATGTCCTGTTACACATCAAAACAAAATGTATGAGTCCACGTGATTTTTACCCTCCTGCTTCCATTTACGACCTTGATAAAGGAGTCCGCATACTTCACATATTTTATGAGTGCAGAGTTCCATGAGGGACGGGCATTTCCCTTTTCCCTGTTTAATATCTATAGAAGCTCGAGAAATTGAAGTTCCCAACCATTTTGAACTTCCGCTTTTGCAATATCTTACAGAAACTCCTCTGCGTCCACTGTCTCCATTGACCTGTTGGTCTCGCTTCCTCGAACAAGCCCCACCCATGGAGCAACAATCTTGTAAAGTTATCCCTGGTTTCTACACCATACATTTACCAATTTGCATATGCATTCTACTGAAGCTACAGAACAAGAAAAGGGGAGTAACCAGATTAAGCAAAAGCTCCATGCATACGAGTATATGACATTGTAACTGTGAATACCAATTGCTGAAGAACTAAAATATAGAAACAGTTTATACCATTAGAAGAAATAGAATTGTAGGACCCAAAAAAAAGTGTATTGCAGGCACGAAATAACAGTAGATTGAAAATGTAAGCGTGCATGCAGAATATCTGCGCTACATCATGCAATTGTATTCTGTGACTAAGGGCTACCAAAATTGGCTAACAGATGCTATTAGTACTGAGGTGAGAGGAAGTAGTAAATGGTGAGGGAGTAGGGGATAGGGGATAGGGGATAGGGGATAGGGGGAATAAAAGAATACTATAGATAATTATAATTTCAACCCCAAGCACACACAGCTTATTAGCTAGATAGAAGATAATCAACAGATGGAAAGAATCATCAATAAGTTATATACACTTAAAAACTCCAGTTTGCAGGTTGAAAGTGAGAGTAGTTTCCATGAGGCAGTCTGCAATAAATACCTTCCCGTACTAAATTCAATAACTCATCTTTGCTGGTAATTCAATAAAAATTCACGGTGGCTTATATTTATTCATTAATGAAAGAACAAAGGATAAAGAAGGAAAGCAACGGCCTTTCTTACAAAACCTAATAGAGAGAAAAAAAGGGGACAAAAAAAGTAAAAAAATTACATCAGAGTTGAATTAAGTCGCTCCCTAATTAAAATCAAGCTCGAGTTTCGTTCATATCCAAGAAACCAAACCAAACCAAAACAAACAGTGCGAACGTTAACATCGTCGAGAAATAAATACCAAAGCATGAAATCAACGAGCGGATTACATAGAGATATATACACACACGTATATATTACAGAGAAAATAAACAAGAGAAGAGATTCAACCGGAAGATGATGAAACTTCTAATTAGTTGCTGGAACTAATTTTGACGGAGACAGTGAACGACGATTTCACCTTTCGACCAGAGATGTGAGGGAGAAGTGATGGAAGGAGCAGAATGTAGAGGAAGCGTACAAGTGAGAGGAGTGACTGACGCTGATGACGGGGCAAACACCGAACCAACGGATTAGCGCCAAGTAGAGGCTTGGAGTTTGATTCAGGCAAAGAAAAAGGCCCGGAGTTTGGTGCTTTCGAAGATGTGGACTGAAGGGGTATGGTCCTAAATAAGATTACGTCGTATTTTAAATTAATAAAATATTTTTATTTTAATAATATTTTATTATTTATAATTATAAATTTATTAAAATAAAAATATTTTATTAATTTAAGATACCAGGTAAATTCGTCCGCAATAACTTAATAATCTATCGGAAGTTGTATGGTCCCACCAAAGGCTTTCCTTTCCGCCATTGCTGTATGCCTGTATCCATTTGTTGGTGGGGTCCAAATATTTTCTTTTATGATTATGTACGCTGCGGCACTTTGCCTTCTGTTTTAGTACTTTTTTGGGTGATTAGTTCTTCTTAATCACTAGGAAAGTTTTAGGCAAGCAATCATTACGATTTTTAATTTTTTCTGAGAGCAGCAATCATTATGACGTTAAATTAAGCATCCGGTGATAAAAATATACCTTTTAACAAAATCAGAATCTTAAACTTCTAAAATTATATATATATATATATATATATATATATATATATATATATATAATTGTTTTATGTTTTTAGTAAATTTCCTTCAAAATCTTCTCAAATTTATGGGGAAAAAATTCTCTTATTTTCTTTTCTATCCTCAAAAAATTTTACAAACAAAATATTTAATTTTAATTTCTCTCAATTCTTTTTTTTTAAATTCACAAACGTGATGTTAAATAATGCATTTAGGCTATATTTATTTGTAAAAAATATAATTGAGATTAGATTATTTATCTTAATTTAATATTATTTTGTATTATTTAATCATTTGATAAGAGATTATTAATTCTTTAATGTTAGACTATTAGTCACATAAAGTCATTTAATAGTTTAAAATGAGAGGGACTATTAATCCCAAATTTTTCATAGGATTATATAATCCCACATAAATAACCTTAGGAATGATAAAAAAATATATATATAGTCCATAAGACTATTTAAAGGAATATTAATCCCCATCATAGAATAAAATATTACGAATTAATGTTAAATTAATACAAATAATTTAATTTTAAATATATTTTTTATAAACAAACATAGTCTTGGTAGTATAATAGTCTCTTCCTCGCACAAACATAGAAACCCTACCATTGATCAATATATAATTGATGAAGAAGTCTGATAGTTAATAGACCGTCAATGGATACAAAATTAACCACCATTTGTTTTAAACGTGGTGAATTTCTTTTACCCACCAATATTAAAAAAAAAAAAGTAATGAACTTTTAGAATTATATATATATATTTGAAGTGATCCATAGTAAGCGTTTGTTATGAATATTATTTCAACAAACAAATCTCTCACCATTCATAATATATATATATATATATATATATATATATATATATATATATATGCCCGCACTTCCTACATGCGACCAGGCATTTTTTTTTTCCCTAGCTGTATGTAGTGTAAGACCCCGAATTTTATGAAATATAAAAATTAATTTTTCTTCATATATATTTTTCCTGAAACAGTATGTGGTTAAATTAACGAAATTGAAAGTTAAGGATGTTATGTGTAAATTTTATTTTGTCGGACAATATTCGGTTTGTCGGGGAATATTCGTTTTGTCGGGGAATATTCGAGCCGTACGACGGCGCCGAAATAACTAATTATTGGTGGACCCCACAACGGAATATTTGTCGGATATAGAAAACGACAGAAGTAACCTTTTTAAATAAAAATAGTCAACGGTGTTAACTGTTAAAATACCGGTGATAAAAGAATAGTAGCATACGGTAATTTATGGTATTTTCTGTAGCACACGGTACTCTACAGTAGCACGCGGTATTGCACAGTGTCTCATACTATTGTTCTGATAATTGACACCGTAACTGTTACGCATCATTTCATCAATAATTGTCATTGCATAATATTTTATGTTATCAATTCAATAATTGTTGTTACACAGTATTTTGCATTATTGATTTAATAATTGTCATTACACTGTATTTTATATCATTGAGTCAATAATTGTTGCTGCACTGTTTTTAAAATTATTGAACCTAATAATTGTCACAGTTGCAAATATACTGTAATTTATATTATTAAATTAATAATAATCTGTAACGTGTTTATTACATTATTGTTGTAGCATTATTTCATTTTATATGTTGGACCCACAGGAAAAATAAAAAATTTTATTTTTCAAAAGTTACTATTCACTCCCGGAATTTACTATTCATTCCCGGAAAAGTTACTATTCACTGACGGAAGTTGTTGTTCATCTCGGGAAAGTTACTGTTCATCTGCCAACAAAAGTTACTGTTCATTACTGTTCACTTTTTGAAAATTTTAAAGTTACTGTGCAAGTATTGAAAATTTTTAAAAACGTTTGCGCAGCCTCTGCTGAATTTTTTTTAGTTCACCTACCACGCATAGTAACCTCTTTTCTCCTATAAATAGCTTGTTCAGCTGAATAGAAAAATCACACCTAAAACATAAAATTTTTCTATAAGAATTTTATGAGTTTTCTCTGAGAATAGTAAGGTTATTTTGAGTGTTTGAAAGCCAAAAGGAGTGCAGGAATTTTTCAAGTAAGTCTTTTATTAAAGAGTAGTAATTTTATAAATTCCTATTTTTCACGGTATTCACAAATCTTCCTTTAAAAGACTCTTCTTTGAGAAGATTCATTTTTAAAAACTTTCTTTGGAAGATTTATTTTGGAATATTATTTTTAAAACTATTTTAAAGTTGGTATTTTATACTACAAAAATTATGTTAAATATATATAATTTTGATAGTTCATAATATATGAGTTATCATACACTTTGAAGTTTACATGTTGTAATTACTAATTTTATTATAAATATATAGGTTGATAAATCTCATTTAAATCAATATCCAGTCACGTGTTAAGGTAAGAAATGTCATTTTTTTTTACACTCTTGAACTTGCTACGGTAAGGGATATTATTTTCTTTCATACTCCTGAATCGAAACTTATTATCGAACTATTGCTTCTATAATTCCTGAAAATATTATATGTTCCATAATAGTTGAACTTCATTATTTCAACTGAACCTTCCTATTTTCTGAATCTTTCTATTGAACTGTAACCGTTATTCTGAACTGAGAATCTTGAATAACATTTTTAAATTTCACTCCACATCATGTTGACAATTTGGACATTATTTGAATCTGCACAAAGTAAACTTCCGATACTTATTGTTTATCCTGTTTCTTCTGTTCATCAATTGTATCACTATTGTAAGACCCCGAATTTTATGAAATACAAAATTTAATTTTTCTTCATATATATATTTTTTTGAAACAGTAAGTGGTTAAATCGATAAAGTTAAAAGTTAAGGATGTTATGTGCAAATTTTATTTTGTCGGACAATATTCGTTTGGTCGGGGAATATTCGTTTGGTCCGACGGCGCCGAAATAACAAATTATTGGTGGACCCCACAACGGAATATTTGTCGGATATAGAAAACGACAGAAATAACCTTTTTAAATAAAAATAGTCAACGGAACTGTTAAAATACCGGTGATAAAAGAATAGTAGCATACGGTAGTTTTTGGTATTTTCTATAGCACACGGTACTCTACAGTAACACACGGTATTGCATAGTGTCTCATATTATTGGTCTGATAATTGACACCGTAACTGTTACGCATCATTTCATCGATAATTGTCACTGCATAATATTTTATATTATCAATTCAATAATTGTTGTTACACAGTATTTTGCATTATTGATTTAATAATTGTCATTACACTGTATTTTATATCATTGAGTCAATAATTGTTGCTGCACTGTTTTTAAAATTATTGAACCTAATAATTGTCACAGTAAAATATGCACAGTAATTCACATTATTGAATCAATAATTGTCATTACACAGTAACGTATGCTTTATTTTACATTATTGTTATCTCTATTATGATGTTATTTAAACAGTTGTATTTCATTAATTTATTGACTTGATATCTAAGAGCTAACTATACTGTATTTATAACAATTAGTCATAATAATTGAATTGATAAAGTTATTTGTTTATAATATAAAGTTAGGTGATTATTAGGTGATATGAAATGAATGGTGTAGATTAAAGTGTGAATTATTGTTGAATAATTGAATTGATTTGTTTATAATATAAAGTTAGGTGATTATTAGGTGATATGAAATGAATGATGTAGATTAAAGTGTGAATTATTGTTGAATAATTAAATTGATTTGTTTATAATATAAAGTTAGGTGATTATTAGGTGATATGAAATGAATGGTGTAGATTAAAGATAATATAATATTTGAAATGGATGGTGTAGATTAAAAGATGATTTTTTAAATGAATGGTTTAGATTAAAGGAATGATAAGATTTTTGGCTATAAATAGAAGCCTTAACTTAAGAATTTTTCATAAACTTCCTTACTTGTTATTTCTTTCTCTCTCTAAATACTTCTTGTGAAAGTTCTCTCTAAGTGTGCTTAAGTCATCTTGAGTATTTGTGAAGATCTATAAGTATACGTGTACTGTTCAAGTTAATCAATCTCATTTAAATCAATATCCAGTCACGTGTTGAGGTAAGGGATACCATCTTTTTCATCTTCCATTATTCAAACGTACTATGGTAAGGGATTATCATTATTTGATTCTCGATAATAATATTGTTTCTTCCTTACTCATAAGACGTGTCTTTTATTTCCATGTATTAAATTGTGGGAATAACCTTACGGAGCGGATTGCCGCCTGTTGGTGAATAACCTTTCGTATTCATTCATTATTAATCTCTGAGAATAACCTTACGGAGCGGATTGCCGCCTGTTTGGTGAATAACTCTTTGTACTCAAATTCTATTAAATTGTGGGAATAACCTTACGGAGCGGATTGCCGCCTGTTGGTGAATAACCTTTCGTATTCATTCATTATTAATCTCTGAGAATAACCTTACGGAGCGGATTGCCGCCTGTTTGGTGAATAACTCTTTGTACTCAAATTCTATTAAATTGTGGGAATAACCTTACGGAGCGGATTGCCGCCTGTTGGTGAATAACCCTTTGTATTAATTTCCTTCACCTTTTGTTAATCAAACCTGCTACGGTAAGGGATATTATTTTCTTTCATACTCCTAAATCGAAATTTATTATGGAACTATTGCTTCTATAATTCCTGAAAATATTATATGTTCCATAATAGTTGAACTTCATTATTTCAACTGAACCTTCCTATTTACGTGAACCTTTCTATTGAATTGTAACCGTTATTCTGAACTGTGGATCTTGAATTTCACTCCACATCATGTTGACAATTTGGACATTATTTGAATCTGTACAAAGTAAACTTCCGATACTTATTGTTATCCTATTTCTTTTGTTCATCATTTATATCATTCTAATCATCCAAAAATCAAGCTGTTGTGAATATCTGTGGCCGGGGGCACAAATGTGATATATTTGTTGAACAGATGATAGGTTAAAGGCGATATAATAGGTTAAAGGCGATACATCTGTTCGGTGTCTTTTATGGCACGTGGTGAATGTTCTCTTTGGCCCGTAGTGCAAAGATGAACTGTTGATTGGTATGATTATGACCAAAGGCTGAATCTGGTATAATCATGACCGTTGGTGCTATATTGAATATCTTTGGCCCGTAGTGCAAAGATGAACTGTTGATCTGCATGATTATGATCAGGAACTGTGAATTTGTATTATCTTGACTAATGATATTTCAGATGATAAAAGTTGATGATGTTTTTCCTAAAAAGAGAACCGAGTGGACATTATAGTCTGCATTATTCTTCTAATAGATTACTCATTCCGCTGCTATTATTGATCTGAACGTTGTTTAAGAATTTAACTGCAGTTTTTGATATAAACCTTGTAGTCTATTGTATTCTATCAAGAACTCAACTGTTGAAGACTAATGATAATTTATTCGTCATTATCTTAGTCATGATATTCTTTACTGGGCTATTTGAGCTCACCCTTTCTTTTGTTCCATTGTTTTTCAACAGGAGATGAAAACATAACAGGGTCTAGCCGGGGAATGGAGTGAGGGTCCGAGGAATAGTTATCATAGTCTTCACGTTTTGTAAAATAGTGTGGCAATAATAGTGAGACTTAGTTGTGTATTATTATACACTGTATTGTTGTACGTTGTGCTTTGTTGTAATAATTTTGTTGTAGTATTTTGACGACTCAAGTTTGGGCTGTGTGGGCCCAGATTTGGGGGCGTCACAACTATTATTTGTACTAATCATCAAGAATCAAGCTGTTGTGAATATCTGTGGCCGGGGGCACAGATGTGATATATTTGTTGAACAGATGATAGGTTAAAGGCGATATACTAGGTTAAAGGCGATACATCTGTTCGGTGTCTTTTATGGCACGTGGTTAATGTTCTCTTTGGCCCGTAGTGCATAGATGAATTGTTGTTTGGTATGATTATGACCAAAGGCTGAATCTGGTATAATCATGACCGTTGTTGTTATATTGAAAGTTCTCTTTGGCCCGTAGTGCATAGATGAACTGTTGTTTGGTATGATTATGACCAAAGGCTGAATCTGGTATAATCATGACCGCTGGTGCTATATTAAAAGTTCTCTTTGGCCCGTAGTGCATAGATGAACTGTTGTTTGGTATGATTATGACCAAAGGCTGAATCTGGTATAATCATGACCGCTGGTGCTATATTGAATGTTCTCTTTGGCCCGTAATGCATAGATGAACTGTTGATTTGCATGATTATGACCAGGAACTGTGAATTTGTATTATCTTGACTAATGGTATTTCAGATGATAAAAGTTGATGATGTTTTTACGAAAAAGAGAAGCGCGTGGACATTATAGTCTACATTATTCTTCTAATAGATTGCTCATTCCGCCGCTATTATTGATCTGAACATTGTTCAAGAATTTAACTGCAGTTTTTGATATACACCTTGTATTCTGTTGTATTCTATCAAAAACTCAACTGTTGAAGGCTAATGATAATTTATTCGTCATTATCTTAGTCATGATATTTCTTACTAGGCTATTTGAGCTCACCCTTTCTTTTCATTGTTTTTCAACAGGAGATGAAAACGTAACGGGGTTTAGCCGGGGAATGGAGTGAGAGTCCGAGGGATATCTATTATAGTCTTCACATGTTGTAAAATAGTGTGGCAATAATAGTGAAGACTTAGTTGTGTATTATTATACACGGTATTGTTGTACGTTGTGCTTTGTTGTAATAATTTTGTTGTAGTCTTTTGACGACTCAAGTTTGGGCTGTGTGGGCCTAGATTTGGGGGCGTCACATGTAGGAGGTGCGGTTCCTAGTCAATATATCTTATTATGAACGGTGAGAGATTTACTTGCTAAAATAGTGTTCATAGCAAACGTTTGCTATGAATCACTCTCATATATATATATAGTTAAAGTTTGACTAATGTATTTTTCATTCAACCTAATCTTGTTCGTCTGTTGGGAGACCGGATGGCTTAGAAAAAATTATACCGCATGACAGTTGTTGACATCAAATCCTGAATCCTGCTATAATCACCCGTCAGCAAATTACCTGTTGTTGTCAGATTTATGTATAGACAAATTCACGCAAGTATACGTGGCCAACAAGTAATATAATAGTAAGTAAAGTATCGATCCCACGAGGAAATAATAATAATAATATTCAAGTACTAATTTTATATCAACTCAATTTTATTTAAACAACCGATTCAAGTTTTATGAAATTAAATTAACTAATTAAAATAAGCAAATTATTAAGCAAATATGAATATCAGATTTAAAAGTTAAGACTACAACTTCCCCCAATGTTTCGCATAAATATTTTCACTCTCTTGACAACTATTTAATCGATATAATTTATTAAGCGGAAATTCATAAGTATTCATTAAACCTTTTCCAAGAGTTTGACAACAATATCTATTCCAATTAATTTACTATATTCCTATGTAAAATAATTAAGAATAGATTCATTAAGTTTAAATTCCCAAAACACTTACATGCAAAATATAAATATATTCTTATTTTATACGTAATGCATGTTATCATATTTAGATCAAAACCTAGATTGTATCTTCCAATACCATCTAGGAAATCAAATAATTGTATGGCCAAACAATTATAACATGTAAGCACAAAATATGATAAATGAATTATAAAGATTAATAATTGAAACAAGAGAGAATTAATTTATACTAAACATTGGGTTCCATTGTAATCTTAAAATAAAATTAGTTCATAAATAAATAAAAAGAATTCCACAAATTAAACAACATCTTAGCAAAAATTAAAGATAAAAGAATAAAGGATAAACTATTTTGTAGCGCTTCTTCAATCTCCAATTCTTGAACTCTTGATGTTGCCTCCTTTGCTTCAATGTAGCTCTAGGTAATTGTGTGTATGTGCTCTCCCTTTGGCATGTATTTATAGGCCTCAAATATGTCCAAACCCTAATAGAATTTATTTTTCCAAACCCTAATAGGAATTAAAATCCAATTTGGAATCAAAAAAATCCTCAAAATCCACGAAATCCGGAATTACCGCGTCAGCCAAACGCGGCGTTGACCAAGTCAACGCGCGTTTATTATTTTTTTTTCTTCCGCTGAACAACCGCGCATTGCGCGAACCATTGTCTCTGCCGTGTCCGTGAAACGACGTCGTTCCATGTCCGTTCCATTCCTGACCGCGCATTCCGCGAAAAGTAATTCTCTCCTGGCTAAAACGGCGTCGTCCCATTTCCGGTTTTTGTCACCTTCATGCGCGCATGGCGCGGGAGTCCGGATGAGTATTTACGAGATTGCCACCGCGCTGGATTTTTACAATTAGCACCCTTAGGATTCTGCTTTATTACGATATTGCCACCGGCTTCTTGCAGAATTACACTTTTGCCCTTCCTTCTTTATTTCCTACACAATAAAAAGAATTACTTTTCGCGCAATGCGCGGTCAGGAATGGAACGGACATGGAACGACGTTCATAAATAAATAAAAAGAATTCCACAAATTAAACAACATCTTAGCAAAAATTAAAGATAAAAGAATAAAGGATAAACTATTTTGTAGCGCTTCTTCAATCTCCAATTCTTGAACTCTTGATGTTGCCTCCTTTGCTTCAATGTAGCTCTAGGTAATTGTGTGTATGTGCTCTCCCTTTGGCATGTATTTATAGGCCTCAAATATGTCCAAACCCTAATAGGATTTATTTTTCCAAACCCTAATAGGAATTAAAATCCAATTTGGAATCAAAAAATCCTCAAAATCCACGAAATCCGGAATTACCGCGTCAGCCAAACGCGGCGTTGACCAAGTCAACGCGCGTTTATTATTTTTTTTTCTTCCGCTGAACAGCCGCGCAGTGCGCGAACCGTTGTCTCTGCCGCGTCCTTGAAACGACGTCGTTCCATGTCCGTTCCATTCCTGACCGCGCATTGCGCGAATAGTAATTCTCTCCTGGCTAAAACGGCGTCGTCCCACTTTCGGCTTTTGTCACCTTCATGCGCGCATGGCGCGGGAGTCCGGATGAGTATTTACGAGATTGCCACCGCGCTGGATTTTTACAATTAGCACCCTTAGGATTCTGCTTTATTACGATATTGCCACCGACTTCTTGCAGAATTACAATTTTGCCCTTCCTTCTTTATTTCCTACACAATAAAATATAAAATAAAAATAATATAAAAATGCTAAAAATAATAATAATTCATAACATTAAATAAAACACTTAAATTACTAAAAATACTTAAAGACTCACAATTAATTAAGTCTAAAAATATTAAATAAATAGATATAAAATCTAATTATCACCTGCACACTTAACAAATTGTTAACACCCCACAGAACAGTCGCGACTTGAACCATCCGGGAATGCTCTGGTGTAAAGGTAAGTTCAGGTGCTTAACGTCACAATGAAAGACCTAAAACTTATGCTAGAACGTGTAAGATATTTTTTAACTAAGGTTATTTTGTGCGTAGAAAAGTATTACCTTGTTTCTTTGAGAGTTTGCCTGCATATATCCATCCATGCATTCTCGAACGTCCCATCATCCCTTTATGAGTGGAAATGTGACGTCTCCTTCCACTCACCCCCGTAGGTCCAATAGGAAGAAGGTTAGTGTGGGCTACCCTCTGACCCAACATGTTGAAGTAGACTAAAATGTACTAGACGTCCCATCAACCTTTCCTAAGAAGCAAGGGTGGGTTACCCTCTGGGTCCAACTACCCTCTGACCCAACCTGCCATAGTAGGTAAGAGTGACCCGACCCAATCCTTGCCTAAGGTAATCCAGAGGCCCAAAACAGAAACGTGAAGCCCAATAAATCACATCCCAACAACAGTTATTAGCACTATCGCATAAGTATGCAGTATATGACATATATAAAAAATGTTCAAATTATCCTTATGCACTAGACAATTGTTATGCAATACATATTAAAACTGGAAAGAAAAAAATTGCACAATTATAGATACCCAATGACAAACAATTGTGCGGTAGAAAAGAAAGTGAACATTAGACCCAAATAGCTCACTATCCTTAAAGCCTCTAATGGCTTTCTTGAGTTCTTGATATGAATACCTATGCGGCCCAATCTAAAGCTCCCAATATTCTACTACATCTTTGTTCTTGATTTTATGTATCAAACAAATAAAAAAGAAAATTGAAGCTGTCGAAACCAAAACTGCAAGAATCAAGGTACTGATTATAAGACCTAGGCTTTTCTTTCTGGTGCCCGGATGTAAATCAAGTAATGGTAAAGATTTTAAATTGGACAAGTCTACACAACAACTAAATATTACATCAAACACTACATCTTCCTACACCATTAAAAAGTGGGGCATGACACGAATTTAAATATCATGCCCCACTTTTTAATGATGTAGATTGATGTAGTGTTTGATTTAGTATTTGGTTGTTGTGTGTTTATACTTAATCTTCTAAATTTAGAAACTTTGAGTCCCCAAGAACTGAATTGGGGATGGAAACAGAGCATGACCCATCAATCTACTGGTCTCGTTTGTTAAAGTGACGAAGCCATTTTTGTCAATTTTTTCTCAGTCATACATGAAGTAGTTATAATAACTATTAGGTGGTATGGTTTTTTTCTTAGTCATCCGAAAAATACTCCGATCCAACTTTGGCTATGAATCATTCCCTATATGTATGTAAATTCTCCTAACCTAATAAAGAATTAAACAAATAAACGATGCCAATGAAAAAAATAGAAGTAAACACGCGCGAAATCCAATCAAGTTATATCAGGTTCACATCCTCATATCGTCATCAGTACCCTTGATCATAAGGGCTCAAATCCCATTAGCTTCAAACGCCACCACAAGCTCATAAACTATAATTATCATCAACCATTTTATTCTTACATTTCAGAACTATATATTCGCCCTTTAGCCACGAAAAGTTCAAAATACTCAGGCGGCTTTTGCAGCGTATAAATCATCATTTTGCAAGATATACAGCATGAAGGCGTTATTACTATATATATGCCAATGCCTGAGATCTGAAGGACCACACCACCATAGGCTCATTGTAGTAGGGATCAAAATTCAAGATCAAACCCTGAAGCGATATCAATACTTGTAGTATGCTGGATCTTTCTTTCACCGACTTTTCTTCTTATTTAACACACTAAGATAAACGTAACCATTCGAGTATAAATTAGAGTTTAAACGGAAGACTGTAAGAGTTGTGGAGACATAACTAGATAGTTAATGGGGGGGGGGGAATGTCAAAGAAGAATACACCGTCACTATAAAGGGTGCCTTGTGGTCCAAGAATGACGGCTTTCATTAGATAGATCATCATCTCGTAAACATGGACGAAAATCGATACGAGAAAAGATGAAGTTAATGTCCTACATTCTTTGCCCACGTTTTTGGCCAGTTATTCATTTTGCACCTACGGCGGCAGATTACTACTTCTTGTAGTATAGTAGTGATGATCGGCGGGAGGAGTTTAAAAGGTATGGAAGGTTTGTGAACGTGATTTGGATCAGTAAATTAAATGAAAATATAAATTAAGAAATCGGTGTGTGTGTGTGTGTGTGTGTGTGTGTTAACTAGGATGCCAAAAGAGATGGATTGGAGGGGAAGCTAGATGTGTGGATATTAATGTAGTATTTGTGCCGTAACAAAACAAGTTGTTACGTACAAACCCTAGCCAGCTAGTTTTTTTCTTTTGGAGATTTGCAAGGCAAAGAAAGCAAGATTACACACTGCAACTCAAACGCTTCAATTCGGTCCTAAAAACTAATTTTGCAGTGCATGTTAGTATAGGGCTTATAGCCCAGCCCACTGTATTCCTATGGTTGACCCTCTAGATGTTGGAGTTCGCATACCTAGTTGCTAGGCCTATGCACCAAATGGGGGGAGAGGTAATATCTTGAGGGAATAATTGCAAAACTGACACCCATGAACAATAATATCCTCCACCTCCTCCTAGTCTTGGACCATGCATCCGTACTCACCAGTAACAGCCTTGGACCATGCATCCTACTTCCTACCCACCATCAGATCTTCGGTGCATTACTATCAATCGTGTCAATAGATCACTATTAAACTTTAACTCTTTAAGTTGACATCCAGAAAATTCATTTTCCATCAAACATATAAAACACAAACAGAAGGTAATATTCACTCTCTATATATTTGTAGTTAATTTTTAAAAATTAATTTGAGATATTTTTAAATTTAAAATTCACATATTTCATTTAAGTTCTGCAACTAATAAAATCTCTTAATTATTTATATTTTTTGAATAGTTAATACCATTCATAATTTTCTTGACAAAAATTACATTCATTTAGTAAATTTTAAACTAAAAAATATTTCAAATTGACTACTAGAAATTCAAAATTAATATCATGTTATAAAATCAATCCCAGATGTTCTTTGGAGGGGTTTATTTAATAGGTTGGTCCAAGACCTATCATAGTAATGAATATATTGCGACTTCTCCAGCAGAGGAGGAAGTATTAGCCAGAGTTTCCATCACACCATCAGAGTTGTTACTATCAATGCGTCAAAGAAGAAATGGTCGTCTAAAATTCACGATTCTCCAACAAAACCCTGCTAAACAAAAACAATAGCCTTGCAATATTCAACTACCCATATTTCATAACATCAGATACAGCAGTAATGAAAAGAAAACAGAGGAAGAAGCAATTAAATTTCAGCCACAGTTCAACCGGTTTCAGTTTTCACAAGAGATCTAGTCCATAAAAGATGCACCATAAGAACATTAGAGGTAAAATAACTAGCCTAGGAACCTCAAACACAAACAATGGTATCAAGAACCAGAGTTGTCCGTGATTACATAAAAAGACGGGAAACTAGATGAGATGTTCTAAAAGCTATAAGGAAAACTTGCATTCTCACCACTCATCTGTGATAGGAGTGACAATTTTCATCATCCTTCCTTGCCATCACAATTATCATCATCATCGGATCATCAAAAATAATATTAACCAACTACAAACTAACTTCAAATTTTCCTGTTTGGGAAGAGAACAGATGCAAAGAAAACGGTTGGTGAAAGATGTGGAGAAGATGATTAGGACATGAAAGAAATGCTACAGTTCTATTAAAGGGGAAAATGGGGTCAATGTATTCCTCCTTGTGTGTTTCGCTGGTCATTTCTCCCTAAAAGATCTTAAAAAGCAGGCCCCCGTGAGTGGCAAAGAAGGGGGCAAACACAAGGGATTCAACTGCCATGAGCTTGATAAGGATATTCAGTGATGGGCCTGAAGTGTCCTTCAGTGGATCTCCAATGGTATCACCAATCACAGCTGCCTTGTGTGGATCAGATCCCTTTGGTCCAAGGGTCCTCGCATGCTCAGAGGCACCAGCCTGACAGATTTACAAATTTAAACATCAATTTATTAATTTAAAAACAAACAATAAACCACCTTGACGCATTCAAATTAGATGATTACCTCAATATATTTCTTCGCATTGTCCCAGGCACCACCAGTGTTCGATGCAGATATTGCTATCTGTAGGTGACGATTCAGGTAAGTAACAGCTAATGCTCAGTCCTAACTTTGGCAATCCAAAAAAATAAAAACGTATTTTGAAAAACACATCCAAAGGATTGGCAATCTGGCAATGAATATATACTCTTGGATAATGTGGATAGACAAAATAAAACTATTATAAAGTTATTTCACTTTTTCAATCAGAAACGTTACCTGGACACCTGAAACAAGAGAGCCAGCAAGAACGCCGGACAGAGTCTCCACTCCAAAAAGGATTCCAACAATGAGAGGTGTAAGCATCACCAAGGCACCAGGGGGAATCATCTCCTTGATAGATGCATCAGTTGAGATCTTGACACACGTGGCATAATCAGGCTTGGCAAGGCCCTCCATAAGACCAGGTATGGTGTTGAACTGTCTGCGAACTTCCTCAACCATTTTCAGAGCTGCACTACCCACACTCTTCATGGTCATGGCAGAGAACCAATAAGGAAGCATGGCACCAACGAGCAAACCAATGAAGACCTTTGGGGTCAATACATCAACTGTTGAAATTGCTGCACGACTTACATAGGCACCAAACAGTGCCAATGAAACCAGAGCAGCGGATCCAATGGCAAATCCCTACAGAAATGTAAAATCTGTAGTCAATTAATGGCGACCAATATTTGTGGAAGCAACTAATAGCCATCTCAGAGGAAAGCACCACTGCCATCTCTTCAATTCATGAATAGATAATAAACTGTTAGGGAAGAAATTTTAATCATTTTGGGAACTAGATGTGGCATTTGTCCAGAACTTACGAGATGCAAAGAGACTTATAAATATCCATGCAATGGACAAAAGCATTAAAGACATTCAGAAACCCATTGAATATCACAAGAGTATATACATGCATATAGCTTATATGCTAAGAAAATTCACAAGCATCCACACATGGTACTAACATACAAAAATACGAACCGCAGTAACAGACATCGCAAGAAAGAATAACATGATACCTTTCCAATGGCAGCAGTGGTGTTTCCAGCAGCATCAAGGGCATCAGTCCTTTCACGTATTCTGTGGCTCATTCCCGCCATCTCAGCAATGCCTCCAGCATTGTCACTGATAGGACCGTAGGCATCAATGGCCAATCCAGTGGCAATGGTGCTCAGCATTCCAAGTGCAGCTACAGCAATGCCATACATGGCAGCGAAGCTAAAACTAACAAAAATACTGATTGCAATGGCAAAAATAGGAATGATGACAGACTTGTATCCCAAGGCAAGGCCAAAAATAACATTTGTCGCAGCTCCAGTCCTGCAGGAATCAGCAACATCTTGCACGGGGCTGGGCATAAAAAATTCAAAGATAAAAGGGGTTACATAATAATGCCGAAATCTTGCCAAACTGCTGCACATAAATCTTGTATCATAACTATGAGACATACCTGTAAGCATTGCTGGTGTAGTACTCGGTAACAAAACCGATGACAAGTCCAGCCCATAGACCGACACCCACACACAAGAACAATTGCCTGTAAACCAAAATCATGGAAGTCCTCATATATTAGCTATTTTTGGAGAAATGTTTGCGCACAACTATCTATAGGACTCGAGCTAACTTATCTAAGTCTAGCTGGATCAGAACTAGTCATGTCCCAAAAAATGTAGACCTGGAATATTTTGGAACTAGCACCAGGCAGAGACCTTTATATATAAAGTAGAACTATGTAGTTTAGAAAGAGACCTTTTCTATATAAAGTAGAACTATGTAGTTTAGACACAGACCTTTTCCATATAAAGTAGAACTATTGTTTTTGCAAATGAAATTAACTTAGAACATTCTACATATGTTATCTGGTACTTTATTTGAAATCAATGAAGCTTATTGGTACCATACTCGAAACATAAATTGTTTGCAGCAACTGTGAATAAAGCTTAAAATAAATAATCTCCTTGATGCATTGTATGTATGGATTTGGCATCCTAAAATCCAACAAAGGATAAAAATTCACATATAAAATGATATAAAAAAAGTTTTTTTTTTCCTTTGAAACTCCTCATAGCCTATACCGAAAGTGTGAAACGAGCAAACTCCAGTAACCTCAAAGTTTTTCACGGGAACGCAGTAGATGCACTTATCAAGATGCCAAGACCACTTGAAATATAAACAGATAATGCTTTTGCTTAAATCTTAACAGATCAAAATTTATTATTTTTGATGTACCTCAAGTTCATCTTTTTCTCAATGCAAATGCATTTACTGTGACATATTGGCACATAATCTATATTATAGGCACATATTGCCTACTATAATCTTCAGTATACTCGACACCTGAAAACCAATTTAATAGCTATCAAGGTCTAAAATCCCCTATTTGCTTATATTGTAGATTCTGTCAAAGCACATACTAAATTATAGATTATATATGTTTGGCTACATCAACTACTAAAATACCACATTACTTTAGACAAATAAGAGAGGAAGACTGTAAAGCTTACCAATTCTTCACAACTTTCTGAGTACCAAAATTGAATATTGTGAAGGATGATGGCAGAGCAACCCAGCTAACAATTGCAATTCCCACAGTCATGAGAATAGTAGAGATGATAAGCTGTTTCTTGAGTGCTGGTTCAATTTCGTTGACTGCTTTAATTTCAAAAAAATCAGTAGCGAAAAGGGTTGTTATCACGCAAACAAGGATTCCCATGGAACTAATGAGCAAGGGATAACACATTGCAGTAAACTCATGATTGATGCCAAAAGAGGAAATAGAAGCAACAACAAGGGCAGCACAAGATGACTCAGCATATGAACCAAAAATATCAGACCCCATCCCAGCGATATCCCCAACATTATCACCAACATTGTCTGCAATGACCTGCAAAGTTAACCATAAAAAGAGATCATTCATAGTTTCCTAGTTTCCTGGAGGATAAAATCAAAGAATTTGATGTCAGCAATGTGATGTGCCTTACAGCTGGATTTCTAGGGTCATCTTCTGGAATGTTCCTTTCAACTTTCCCCACAAGATCAGCCCCAACATCAGCAGCCTTAGTGTAGATACCACCACCAACTCTTCCAAATAAAGCCATGGAGGATCCACCAAGCCCATAACCAGTGATTGCTTCAAAAAGGCCTTCCCAATCATCACCATAGTACAGCTTGAAGAGATTAATGATAATGTATAGAACTAAAAGACCATTTGCAGCAAGGAGAAAACCCATAACTGCACCAGATCTGAATGCAGTAATGAAAGCTTTTCCAACACCCTTTCTTGCTTCTAAAGTGGTCCTTGCATTTGCATATGTAGCAATTTTCATCCCAAGGAAACCAGACACAACAGAGGTGATGGCACCAAGCAAGAATGATATGGTGCTGAAGACAGCAGTGGCAAGTGCTGGCTTGCACAACTTCAATGGACTGTAAGTGCATACTTGGCTCTTTGTGCTGAAGCTATCAACAGACCCCAGAAAAAGGAAGATAAGAATTGCAAAAGCAACCATGAAAACACCAACATACTGATATTCAGTAAACAGAAAGGATGTTGCACCTGTAACATTCATGTCAATGATAAATTACACTGAGCACAAGAAGCACTCTAGCAAGTAAATCAAATATACACCTAGAAACAACGTTAACTCGTTAAGGAAATGAGAGGAGACACATATCTATCAAAATAACTAATCAAATACAATCACAAGAGATATCACTTAGTTTAACATTATACAACATAAGCAGATACATCAATGGATAGTCACAAGAGATATGACTAAGCTTAAGCTTTAACATGACGCAAAATAGTACTATGCACAGGAAGCAGCCATGCATAATTAGGCTTTAAAATCTGCAAGTTTTGATGAAAGAAATAACTAAAATAATAGCTGGTAATGGTCAGTGGATCACCATCCAGTGATTTAAATACAAATATCAAACAACTTAAAAACAAGCATTAAATTCCCAGACGTTCTATTAAGCAAACCATGTGAATACATATAATTATCGTTACTCGACTCGAATTTTCATTACTCAAATTCGATCTGACTCGAATCGAATTATATTCAAACTACTCACAAACTTCAAATTCAAACTCGAACTCGATTCTCCACATAGTACCTAGTTTGATAATACATATAATTATTAATTGAACCTATTATTTTACTTAGAAATAAGAAAATATAATTATAATTACACTTTACAAATATAAAATTATAATTAAAATTACAAATAAAATAAGAAAATAATAACTACTAATTCAAATTTTGTTTATATTATAAGGGAATTTATCGAGTATCTATTCGAATATGTAGCAATCGAGTATGTATTTAATCATGATAAAAAAATCGTCTCTCGTATAACCTTATTCAAATTTTACTTGTATTTTTATTCGAACTATTTTTTGTACTCAGATTTGGATCATATTATTAACGAATTCGAATCACACTCATATTTTTTCGAGTTGAGCTTGAATTAAGCCCCCGAACCGTTTGGTTCGATTTGCAGACTTACAACAAACCACTTAAAAAGTGATAATGGTGTAATTAAATACCAGAATATACCATTTACTAAATACTCTGCTCTCCACGTGCAGCACGTCCAGCACATGCGCTCTAAGTAGACTATTATGCTATAACTCCCCCAGTTATAGCTTATTTGCAATAAGACAGTATTGTTTAATGTATATATTAATTCTCTGTTTTACTATTCCCAATATGAAGGTAACAATAAAAATAAAAACAAAGCACTTTGAACCAAAAATACTTTATTAAAATAATCAGTGGATCTTCTGAATAATCAGTAGATCTGTCAGAAGATCCAGCTCACATGCGACATCAATGCACTTCAAATAAAACCCTAAATCCCACTGTGCGAAAGGAGAGTAATGAGACAATGAGATGTTTCAACTTTATATTACTTTTGTCATCTCATTTGCAATCTAATTGAAACTAAAACATTAAGACTCGATAAGCATAAGAAAGATCTGTATTTGAGCTTAGCTCGGTAAAAATCAAATCTTAGCAACTCTAACCCACAAAAAAATAGTAATTTTTTTTTATTAATCAACACAAGCTGAAGGACTAATTCATCAATACCATCACATAAGAAGTCAACATAAAAATAATTAAATTCCTTTTTTATAAATAAAAATTGCATTAAGGTCCAACGTTTCACATTCTTTTCGTCTTGCTCTGTTTTCTCAACAGCCAAACAGAAAAAAATATTGGATCCACGAGAGCATATATATGCATAAATAAATGTCCATACAATTAAATAATAAATCAGATCTGGCAGAAAAACTGAGAGATCTAAATATAGAGCATACCTTCAGAGATAGCCTTCTGTATTTCAGCGCACTTAACGACGACGTTGTGGTCATTGATGCCTTCCTCCTCTTCAATTAAGGAATCATTGTATCCATTCTTGTTATTGTTCCTCGGAGAAGAAGAGTTCCGCTCCGGCGAGAGCTTAACTCGAGAGACTAACACCCATTGGACCAGAGAGAAAATGATTCCGATCACCGCGCAGACCGGAATCACTATCTCCGTGGCCAGATCTGATAACAACGCCGACACCATTGTTAGGTAGGTCACCGGAACCCTAGAAGTTCGCCGGAAATCACCGGCTTCAAGTAAGAAGTATAAGAAGTGTAGCAGAAGACAAAAGAGAGGAGGTTTTGGTAGGGGTGAGGGACTGATTATTTATATTGAGAAGAGAGAAAATCCGAGGATAAGATGGTAGAATTATGATGTGATTATTCTCGCTGTAGTTATATTGTGTCTGTTTTTCGTGGTTCGTTCGTTTGGTCATGATATGACCGCAACTTAAATAAGGAGAATCGGACGGTTTATAGCGTGGAAGCAGTGCCAGATTGTGGGACAGCGTGGCACGTACGATCTAGATAGAAAAAGATCCCTCGCATATGTTACACAAGACCACACTCCACCCATCATTGTTAAAATAGAATCGATCTATTTTTAACTTTAATAGATTCATTTAACACGAGTGGGAAGTATCATCCACCGATAACTCTACAAATATTAATTTTTTACCCAAACTCGAACATAAATATTTATTTTTATATTAAATTTTATTTTTAGATAATTTAAATAAATTTTATATACAAAATTAAATTTATGCAATTAAATTTATTCATCATCTGCATGCCATTTGTATGGGACGATTTTCTTTTTCTTTTTACTTCACTCTAAAAAATAAAAATTACCTTGTAACATTATTTTAAAGAATTTTCGCCTCTATTTTGTCAAACTAATATATAAAAATTCCCTTTTACCATGAATTATCAGGATTTTAATGTTTGTATTATCAAATTAATACTTGTGTGTTATTATTAGCATTGTATTTACTCCTCCATTAACCCCCCCAAAAAAAACTTTTTTACGAAAAATCAATTTTTTATGAAAAAATTCAATGAGCTTGCTTGAATTCAACTTTTCAAAAATTGATTATCGATATCCATGATAAAAATAGTTTATGGATTTTTTTTCTTGCACTTTTTTGAATTAAAATTAAAAAATAATAAAAATTAAAGCCTATACAAAGCATTATTGTTAATATTTGAAAAAATATACTTCATCCGTTTCAAATTATAAGATAAGTATTAACTTTTGAAAAAATAATTTGACTCAAAATTCAGATAAATTTATTTAGTTTATGTCAATATAATTTTGAATATCATAAATTAACTAAAAAATACTATTAGTTATAAGATTGATTGTCTTAAAAATTTAAATGAATTATTTTAATTTTAAATTTAAAAATATTTTGAATTAATTTTAAAAAAATAAATATAATTTATAAGAGATGAAATATACTCCTAAAATACGGTAGTTAGAGAATTCTGGAGTATTTCGTTTTGAAGGTAAACAATCAAAGCAGTCTTACCATTTTGCCTCACTTGTGAATACAACATGCAATGATAGTAAAGCAATTTATACTTTCATTAATTAATTGTCAAACTCAACGGGGATTCAAAAATTGAGCTGCCTTTGCCTTAAATGACAAAACACATTTAAAGTTATCTACGGGTATTTTAGCCGAATAAAGTTAATAGTTAATAAATATTATTACTCCTTAACAAAATTACCTCGTGATTTTTTAAAGTTAATTTATATAAATTTAAAATTTAAAATCGATATGATTTATTTAATTTTGTAAAATAAAATAAATTTATATTTAGAAAATTATTTATAACAAAATAAAAATATATATTTAATTTTAAAACAGACAGAATATATTTTTTTCTCGGTCATAAAAAATAATTAAAGTATAATTTATTTGTTTGGACTTCGATCCCTCGATAAATGCAACGCAACGGGATGTGTACACAAACAAAAATAAAGATAAGTTATTAAATGAGTTCTATATTTTTCTTCTATTTTTAAAATAGTACTAGAGTTCATCTAAGTATTTTTTTTAAAATAAAATAATTTTTGGTATAGTATTTGAACGTATTCTCAATTGTTTGTATTTAAAATTTAAAATACGATTAGAGTAGCAACTCAGGGGAGTAGTAGTACACGGTAGGTTAAAATGGAGGTGAGAACACCTAAAGAAAGAGTGGGTAGATAACACCTTAATTAAGGAACGGCTTGAGTGGTGGCTGACGTCTGCTTGTATTGAATGGCGTGCATTTTCCACGTTCTGCCGGATGGATGATCATCCTATTGACTAGTGTATTTTGTTTTGGTTTTTATCCTTCCTTTTTGTTTTTTACACCACCCTATATAATTGGGTTTTGTTAACATGTGTCTTAAAGATATATATTAAATATAAAAAATTAAAATTTATTGAATATTATTTATTTATATATTTATATTAAATTTAATATATAAAAAAATAATATATTAATAGACCTCATGTATTAAATTCAGTATAAATATATAAATAAATAATATCTAATAAATTTTATTGGTTATTTATTATGTTTAAGATGTACTCTTATGACACATATTAAGAGAACCTTATATAATTGATAATTTTATTATTAATAATAATTATAGCAATAATTTATACAATAATTTTTATAAAAATAATATGACCTATCATTTTTACATGATGAATCTCATTATTTATATAAAAATCATTATATGAATTATTGCTATGAAACATTACTCATAATATTTTTTTATAATTTTCCATTTGCCTTTTTAGTACTTGAGTTGACATGTCTTCACAATAATCAATTCATAATAACGGTGACAGCCAACGAAGTAACTATGCACGGACAGCACGGTCATCATCATTCCGATAAAAAAAAAATCAGTGTATAATATTTAAATATTATATTTATTTTAATTATTAAAAAATAAAAAATAATATTAAAATTTATATCATATTTTATTTTTTAATTATTAAAATAAATATAATATTTAATTTTAAATTTAAATATTGTGTACATAAATTTATTACCAAAAAAAAAAAATCTTCGGCAAACAACCTCCGCGTTTAAGAATTGAGTAAGTTCGGAAAACAAGGGTAAATTTTATTTATTTATATATTTGTACGGAATTCAATACATAGGGTTCACTAGTATATTATTTTTTTATGCATTAAATTCAATACAAATATATAAATAAATATTATTATATAAATATTATATTATATATAATAATATATAATATTATTATATATTATTATTATAAATATTCTAAGAAAATTCTTAATAAAATTATCATAAAAATAAGTTTTATGTGTCATATTAGTTTGGTGTAACCACTAATGTAAAAAGTTGTCTGTAGATCAGCGAACTCTGTCATATAAAAAGTTTAAAAACGTGAAAAGAGATTACATGTTATCTTTAGATATTGTGTGAATGATTCGGAATAAAAAATTTTAATGATAAATTTTCTTAAGAAAATATAACGTGCGTGGAAATATTATAAAGACGTATAATTGTAAATTTGGCATGATAATAATAAATAAAAATTATTGAGAATTATAAAGAAATTTAAAATTATATATTAATCCAAAAGATTAATTAATTTTATTTATGACATGGTATAACGGACTGTGTTCTTAATTTTTGCGTTCCCATGTCAGACGGGTAAAATTACTACTACACACAATGTACAAAACCCCGTTCCGCTGTACTTTATAAAATTTTAAATACAAAAAGCCCACGAAATATGCAAAAAAGCCCAATTAAATTCAAATTCTTCAGCGGGAAAGAGTGTCAAATAAATCTTCAACCTCAATGTAGTATTGGGGCTTCGGTTCCTTCTAGTCCCAACCTAAAGAGGCCACTGTAGTAAGTTTTCTGGATTCTCTTAAAATTAATTACTATGTTATTCAATCTTGTAATATATATATATATATATATCTCATTTTAAACTCTAAGACTATGTTTGTTTAGAAAAAAATATGTTTAAGATTTGATTGTTTGTATTAATTTAACATTATTTTAGACTATTTTATCTTATAATTGGGGATTAATAGTCATTTAAATAATTCTATGGACTATTTTTTTCTATCATTCTTAAGGTTATTTCTGAGGGATTATATAATTCCATGAAAAATATGAGACTAATAGTCCCCCTTATTTTAAGCTATTAAATAATTTTATGGGATTAATAGTCGAACATTAAGGAATTAATAATCCATTGTCTAATGATTAAATAGTGCAAAATAGTTTTTAATTAAGACAAATAATCAAATTCTAAATATATTTTGTGCAAATAAATATAACCTAGATTTTATTTTTCTCTCCCCTCAAGTTATGAGTCATTTTGAAATTTTGCATATTTATTTAATCTTAGTTAATACAATCATTATACTATTAAAAAAAGTAATACTCATCCGAAGAAAATTTAAATAAATCACATAAATTTTTATCAAATATTTAACCTGCAAATTGGGTTTTCTTTTTTCTTTTTTTTCAATTTTTACTAATGATTTTTTCTTTTGGGTATATCTGATTTGCTTGATAGTAATTTTATGATCGTTGAAAGTGGTGTCATTGGTGTAGATGATTATACATTTATACCTTGGTAGTGGTAGTGATTTGGTTAATGGGTGGCATAGCCGTAGGTGGTGGCGTAAATGGTGTCAAGGTTAATTATTCATCCGTGAATGATGAACATCATTTTGACTCTTTTTTTTTTGGTTAATTTTTTTTGTTTTTAATTTATTTATTCTGACATTTGATTTAATGTCAATTTACTCCTAACTTGTTAATCCATCAATATAGTTAGTTGGGAGCTTGTGGTGTCCTTGTCACGTACAAAACTAATTTTCAATGCTATAAATGTAGTTAGTTGGCAGCGGTGAGATTATTTCATATTTTTTGAAAAAATAAACAGTATATTTTATCTTTTTGTATATTTACAGAGTTCGTTTATAATAGAATTTATATATATATGAGAAGAATAAGTATATTATTCACTTACTTAAAAAATATAAAATAATTTTTCAGCTAATTAACAATTTGTGATGTCAACGTCATCAATTTATTAGTTCAGGGTATCAATATTTAATAAAAAAAATTTAATTTTAAATTTTTTTTTATTCGTATATAAAATAAATAAATGTAATCTATTTATTTAGATTAAAAATAAAGTGAGATAAAGTCACGTTTATTTATTTTATATGTGAATAAAAAAATTGAGGAAAAAAAATTAACAAATGTAGAAAGATTCATATTTGATTAAGCCTTCAAATTAATATGAATACAAGTGGTGCTGCGCTTCACGAGTAAGTCCAATAGAAAAGCCGTTGCCGTGGGGATTTAGTCAATGCTACCCGCAAGACTGTAGAAAAACAAGCAATTGCAAACACGTAAGACAGTAACACGTGTCAATAAATCCACCGTAAAAGTTAACAAGATAATGAATAAATATAAATATATAATATTTAAATATTATATTTTATTTTTTAATAATTAAAATAAATATGATATTTATATTTATATTTAAATATTATATACATAAATTTGTTACAGTATAATATTTGGCCGGAGAACCTGACGCAATCAAATAAGCAGCATTAATTAACTACTTCTTCATTTTGGAGCTTTCTCCCCTCGGATTCATAAATGCTAGGCTACAAATGTATTTTAGATTTTGGATTTTTAAATTTTCTATTATAAATTAGCATATTTGTTAAAATATTTTATCTTATTTATAAAATTAAATTATTATTTTCAATTTTACTAAAAAATATGATAAATCCAGTAATTTTCTAATGGATTTTATCATTACAACCTTCTCTTAACTTCAGTTAACATAAAAAATACAAGATTTTCACAAAATATAATTAAGATATTTCAAGTTAAATTTGAATAATTTCAAATCTATTAAACATAAAGTTGGAAAGGAATTATTAAATTTATTTGTAAGAATATCACTTCCTACTTAATATAAAATATACTTCCTCATATTACAAAATAATTCCGTTCTGACCTTTTGAAATTGATTAGTATCATTCTTGAATTAAAAATTGATATAATTTCAATTTAGTTCTAGCTAATTTCATAAATTTATCTTTTCATATATATAAAAATATATCATAAATTATATAAAAAATGCTATTAATTATAAATTTTGTTATTTTAAAAAAATTAAACATGTAGACAACAACAAATTTTTAAAAAAAAAATTACGAATCAACTTCTTAAAGTTAAAATGAATTTCTTTTATGAAACGGATAAATAGATGACAGGTTTATTACGAGATAACATATTGTAAATTACAGTATTTTTTAAAACTACAATTACATATAAAGTAAAATAATAAAAAAAATCTTGCTACATACCCTAATGTAAGTTAAACTAGAAATAATACATCATCTTACTTAAATTATCTATGCATTTGTTTGTGCTTATTTAAATCACGTGTCATTGTATTTGATCGTAATAAAAAAAATCACGACATTTTGTTACAAGACAAGATGTATGGAAACTCATTAAGCTAATAGTTTATTGACATACAAAAATGGAAGGAAAAAATAAGCCACTAAAAGCATGGGATAATTATATCCATAATTTTCCTTTTAAAGGATATCCTAGGGATTGAAATCAATATATGATTATTACTTTGTTTGACCATATCAAAAGTAACAATTAATTATGCACTAAATATGGTTTATCAAAGATATAAATCATCAAAATTTGATTCCGCAATTTTCAAGTTAGTGTTGACTTTCTATATATGAGAAATTGAAATAGAGACTCTATCTTAAACCTAAAACATTAAATAAAATATCAAAAAAAACTGATCAAGCTGGAATTGTAAGTCTAAAAGAAGTGTTATTATTATGTTATATAAGAAATTAAGATAATTGGATATACCCGTCCAACTTCCCAAGAACTTAAATATCTCCGTCTTCTATATATGCATTCATTCATTCACAAAGTGGTCTCTTGCTGTCCTCTGTTTCTCATCAATTAATCAATCAATCAAAATCTGAGAAGAAAGAAAAATGTCGAAAGAGGATGTGTTCATAGGTTCACTTGATCAAGGAACCACCAGCACCAGATTCATTATCTACGATGGCAACGCTCGTCCTATTGGATCTCACCAGGTTGAGTTCACTCAGTTCTACCCAGAAGCAGGGTAAGTTAACCTATATATATATGTATGTTTATTATATACAATTCCATCTCTTTCTTATTTTCTTGAATCCGTAGATGGGTGGAGCACGATCCCATGGAGATATTGGAAAGTGTGAGGCTTTGTATGTCAAAGGCTCTTGACAAGGCCACAGCTGATGGTCACAATGTTGACAATGGAATAAAGGCAATTGGACTCACTAATCAAAGAGAGACCACTGTCATTTGGAGCAAGTCTACTGGTTGTCCTCTTCATCATGCCATTGTTTGGATGGATGTTCGGACCACTTCTATTTGCAGGTCCTTTTCTACTCATCATATCGTATATTTTTTATGTTATCCTTCTCCTCTTGTTAAAATTTAGATCTGGATTAATACCCAATTTATTGTATAGACAATTTTGATGGGATGATTTTGATCAATAGTAATTGGATTTTTTTGGGTTAAAATCACTTTTTTCCTACGGAATTTATTATCAACTCATTTTTTTCTTACAGTCGTATCACTTAACTGAAATTTTACTGTTAAAATTTATGTGACTAAGGATGTGGCATGGTACCTCATATTTTATATGTTAAATTATCCACGTGGTATACCACGTCATCACTCTCTTAAATTTTAAGTAGGAAAATTCAAATTTTATAAAAAAAATCAATTTAGTATTGCAATCGTAAGAAAGGTCGATTTAGTACCCATTACTCGAATAGTCTGATTATGAACTGGGTCTACGTCGTTTTGTTTGAAATGATTGAATGCATTTTATTTTTGAGTATTTAACTTTGACGGCTTGAAAGGCAATGATTTCAATACCTTTCAGGAGATTAGAGAAAGAATTGCTAGGGGGGCGAGACCATTTTGTTGAGACATGTGGTTTACCCATAAGCACTTATTTCAGTGCATTGAAGCTTTTGTGGTTATTGGAAAATGTATTGGCGGTTAAGAAAGCTGTTGAAACAGGGGATGCCCTCTTCGGAACTATTGACACCTGGCTAATTTGGAATCTAACTGGAGGGGTTAAAGGTGGTTTGCATGTCACCGATGTCTCGAACGCATCCCGGACTATGCTCATGAATCTCAAAACACTTGATTGGGACAAACCAACATTGGAAGTACTAGGAATTCCTATTGGGATTCTGCCTAAAATTGTTAGTAACTCTGAGATTATCGGAAACATAGCAAAGGGATGGCCTTTTGCAGGAATCCCAATTGCTGGTTGTCTTGGTGATCAACATGCAGCAATGATGGGGCAATCTTGCAGGAAAGGGGAAGCCAAAAGCACTTATGGAACCGGAGCTTTCATACTTCTGAACACGGGTGAAGAGATGATTAAGTCAACTCATGGGTTATTAAGCACTATCGCATTTAAACTTGGCCCAAAAGCTCCAACAAATTATGCTCTAGAAGGATCGATTGCTATTGCTGGAGCCGCAGTTCAGTGGCTTAGAGATAGTCTTGGGATAATTAGTAGTGCAAGTGAGATTGAGCAGTTGGCATCAAAGGTTGATTCTACAGGTGGAGTTTATTTTGTGCCAGCATTTAATGGACTGTTTGCTCCTTGGTGGCGTGAAGATGCTCGTGGAGTTTGTATTGGTATTACAAGGTTTACAAACAAGTCTCACATTGCTCGGGCCGTGCTTGAAAGTATGTGTTTCCAGGTAAAAGATGTGCTGGATTCAATGCATAAGGATGCAAGTGCAGTGGAAAGTAAGGCGACGTTCTTACTTAGGGTGGATGGTGGCGCTACTGTTAACAACCTTTTGATGCAAATTCAGGTCTGTTTTCTCAGCATGTCTAAGATTTGTTCAGCTACAGTACTTTTGGGTCATCTTCAGTGGTATAATACTTCACACACTTTGTTTTATTTATGTGTGCTTGCTGCAAGTTTTCATTATTCTTCTTATTATTTTTAGTTTCTGCTCTTTTGTTTTTCTAGTAATTTTGTAGCAAGTTCCCTTTACTCCCTCATTTTCAATTCAAACTTAAGTTTGCTCTTAACTTGAGAAGAACTGTTGAGCTTATTTTTATACAGTGCAAATCTCAGGAGTTCTTACAAGAACTGCCTTAACTTTTGCAATGAAGTTTTGCCAATCTACTAAAAAAAAACCCTCAGCCCCAAGGAAAAAACATTGTGTTCTTCTTTCATAGTTGAAACAACAAAAGATGGTATTAAGGAAGGGTGATATCATAGAGTAAGTGTGTATATAATAAGGGGTGTTCATATGATTTAGTTATTTCAGTTTTTTTTATATACCGAACCGGCCGGTTCACTATACCGGTCCAACCGGTTCCGGTAATGATTCGCGATTTTTTGGCTCGGTAACTGAACCATACCGTTTTCCTTTTTTTTTTAATATTATTATTATTATTATTAATAAATAATTAATAATAATAATAAATTATTATTATTATTATTATTTTCGGTGTTAACCAGTACCGAATCGGCTTACTGGTACCGGTTCGGTACGGTATTAACCGATTGAACACCCGATCAGTGAGATTATCTATCTATAATTCTATCTCGTCATCCGTAACAAAATGATGTTTTTTTGCTGTGTTTCAATCTATCATATTTTCTGGATGCACTTCCTTTGAACACAAAAGCTCAGCCTTCCCTAGAAATTTATCAGAACCGACTGCTGAAGGGATTGTTGGTTAGCTTATATAAATCTGGTATATACCAATCCATTTTTCACTTATTTAAGCAGAAATTTTGAGCTGGATGATTTCAAAACGTACTTTCTTCTATCTTGTGCATTCATGTCTCCTTTCTCCTGTATAAATATTTTATTAGCTGGCTAGTGGCTACTTGTTTGCATATTAGAAGCTGAGTAGGGTGTTACCTCTTTTTAACTTGTTTTATCTCTCTCTACCTAGGTTTCTTTCATGTTCTTATATATGCGGGTGCAATGGGTAGATTTTTAACTTTATGTTTCATATCCTTTATTTTTCTGTCTTCATACTTTTACGCTATCATGTGGATTCATTTTCAGCTCACCTAACTAGCTTGAGATATTTAGGTGTTAATGAGTTGCGTAGAATTAGTTGGCTGCTTATTTCCACTGTCTCAACTGGGTCGTATAATCATCATATGATTTGATTATTTGTTATGACTAGTGCAGGCGGATTTGCTAGGTAACCCAGTGATAAGACCAGCTGACGTAGAAACTACAGCTCTGGGAGCGGCTTATGCTGCGGGATTAGCTGTTGGGGTTTGGACAGAAGATGATATCTTTTGTAATGGTGAGAGGGTGAAGTTGGCTACGACTTTCCATCCAAAATTACAGGAGGAGCTGAGGAAGAAAAAACAGGAGTCTTGGTGCAAAGCTGTTTCAAGGACTTTTGACTTGGCTGATTTATCCCTGTAATTCACTACTGTCATTCATTGTCTTTCCAACTTTGTTCTCTTCCTCCCTTTTTTGGTTAATTTAATCCCTTTGTAGATTTGTGGGGTTATAACAAAGACAAAGCTTCTTGGTTTAATTTATGTGATTGGGATAATAAATGTTCAATTTGGAGTAATTTAATTGTAGGTATTGCAAAGCGAATGCTTTATGCATAACAAATGTTGTTCCTCGATAAAAGGTTTATTGGCTTTCATAAAGTTAGAAGAGATGGTGTCTTGTCTCTGAAGATTCTGCATGTTAAACATGATGAAGCAAACACATATAATAGATTTGTTTTGGACCAAACCGTGATGGATCTTATTTTCGTTATGGTTATGGTTACCCCTTTTTTATGATTTGGAATTTTGGATTATTCGTATAGAAATCAATCTATCTCATTTACTTTTTGACTTTTGAGTCTAGTAAATTGTATGGAGTAGAAAATCATACAGTGGTAAGTTGGACAAATTGTAACTATGTTTTTTATTCGGTTGTTTAATGTGTTCAATCTAACTATTTCCCTTCCCACATATATTCGTACTACTACTACGATTTTACTTTTTTATGTTAGAAGAACAGAAAGTTTGTTTGGCTAATGGCTAGTCCAAGAATTTATCTTCTCTTTCATTCTGTATGTCCATGAATAAAATTAAGATTCATATTAAACGAACTAAAATAAAAAATAATGAACAAATAAATAACGATGACCGAAAAAAACAGAACAAAGTCTCCCTAGGGTTCACCCTCTGGGGTACATCACTTAAGACCCATTTCATGTTTTGTCTTCCGAAATTCGTTCCGGACGAATTTCAAGCGGTACAATAAACGACTAGTGAAACCTAAACCAAGTAAATTTGGAAAAGACTTAAAAATGATAATTTTTAACTCTTATATGGAAAAGATGAACTTTTCATAGAAACGATAATCGAGAAAAACAGACGAAAATTAAACAAGAAAATACGAAAATGCAACGAAAGAGGAGCGGGACCCTTAGGGTTGGCCTCCACCCGCTTTGTTATGCGTTTTTTTGAATTTTTTCGATAGTAAAATTATTTTGTATGATTTTCTCAACTTAATAGTGAAAACTTTGAAGACATGATCCGAGAAGTGTTGTCACGAATTTCAATGTAAAAAACTCGTGGGAACAACTCATAATGTGAATCGGATAAGAGATTGAATTTGTGGTTATAATAATTGAATTATTTGGGCATTACCTAGATAACTAGGGGTATTTTATTAATTTTCTGTTATTAAATGTATTTATGAAATTTCTCCATTTGACATGTATGAGGGGAGAGCATATGGCTAGGAAAACGCCACATACATCAACTATTACTATTAGAGGTGGTAAACAGGCAGGGCCAAAACGACCCAGTTTTTTGTGGGTTAAAAAAATGAATTCCGTGGCTCGCCCGAGCCATTTTAATATTTTATAATTTTTTTTTAAAATACATATATTTACAACTATAAAACATAATTTGAAATAAATGCCAACTCTAATTATTTATAATTATGACACATAATTTATACATAATTATTTAATATTATTAGTAAATGAAATAAAACAATTAATAATTTTATAAATATTTTATAGTCATATATATTAAAATATAATTAATCTTGTGATTAATTAATTGATAAATATATATAATATAAATATTAAAGATAAGAGAGTAAAATAAAGACTAAAAGTGATATATATATATTATATTCATAATATTTTTTTGTATTATTATTCAAGATTACATGCTAGAATTTATTCTTCATAATTCTCCACTTGATTTATTTTTTAAGTTAATATTTTTTTATCAATAATATCAAAAAATAATAATAAGAAAAAGATAAAAAAATAATCCGTGGGCCAGGCCAAAATTTTCACCGGACTAAATTTTATTTTGGCGGCCCAAAACTCGTTTTTTGATGGCAGGGACGGACCGGCCCGCGAGCCCGGACCAATTTTGCCATCTCTAAAATTGGCAGCGAGGGCAGCAGAGCGAAAAGTGCGCGAAACTCCATAAACAACAGTGAACAGACAGAGTAATGCCAGAGCTTCCAGAGGTAGAAGCCGCTCGAAGAGCCATTGAAGAGCACTGCATCGGCAAGAAGATCAAGCGAGCATTAGTTGCAGACGATGCAAAAGTCATCGACGCCGTTTCCCCTTCTGACTTCGAAGCCTCTCTCCTCGAAAAGACCATCGTCGCCGCTCACCGGAAAGGGAAAAACATGTGGCTCCAACTCGATTCCCCTCCTTTTCCTACTTTCCAGTTCGGTATGCTTTGTTATTCCTCTCCAACCTAATACATACCGTTGGAATTAAATTCATGCTTTAGAAACTATCAAAGCTCCCGTCACTAGTTGATAAAATGTACAAGAAAATTTTAAATTCTTCATCTTTTCTTTAGGTTATGTTTGAAAATCAAAAATAAAATAAAATGAGTGAAGCCAAATGAAAAAGGAATAGAAAATAAAACACTGGGATTATAATACAAGTGAAAAGGTGATATTATATAATCCCTTTTGAAGTATCAAACGATCTTAAAAATGATAAAAAAAGTTACAGGGTGGTATATAATCGTCGAATGATAAAAAATTAGACCCATCCATTTTGCCAACAAGCGTATCCTAAGGGATATTATATATATATACATATATATATTTTCTCTTTTCTGTTCCTCTAGCTCACCCATTTCAATTTTAAAACAGAGCATTAGGGTTATTTGAGTTTTTGTGAACCTTTTTTTTAATGCGATTTACTGCTTACCTTCTTCTACGTGTTAAAGTTTCAGTTTGAGGATTGATCCTGAACATTATTTGATTGCTTGGAAATTTTTGGGAGGAAAAAACCATAATAAGGTTTTGATTGTTTTGAAGTTCTGTTAAAACTGGTTGATGTACTAAACTATAGGTCTCTCTCTATTTTGTCTAAGAAACAGGAAAAACTTAGATAAACTTGACTTCGTTGATGAATTCATAATCCTTTCTTGAGATTTTTAGCAAGCTAAACAAGAAATGATTGAAAAGTATGATTATATGCGAGTTGGTTTTAGGTTTATGAAGAGAAAAGGGTCATCTATTAGATATAGAGAAGATCGAAAGCTAAGCAAAGGGGTTTAACTGTTTAAGAAGATTTTAAGGCCGGTTGACACATCCATTGCCTCCCATGAGGATGTCTGAAAACTTCTATTTTCTTGTTACTAGACTGAGATATAGCAATTTCTTAAAAATTGAGTTGGCGCTGTCTTGTAGGAAGATTCCCCTCTCTTAAGTAATTTTTTTTGAGCTTCTTCAAACAGGTCTTTGGATTCAAATGGTGGTATGCCTAGTTTCCATTTTTCACATATTAAAAAAAAAATGACATTTTATTTGTATCTAATAATGAAACAAATTCTCTTCTCTCAATCTTTTAATGAATAGTGTGGTCCTTAATATTTATTTATTTATCATCTAATCATAAGTTTTTTTGTACTTTGCAGGAATGGCAGGGGCTATATATATTAAAGGAGTTGCAGTTACAAAATATAAGAGGTCAGGTCAAAACATTTATTTTATAGTAGGAATTTGCAAAACTGAAGTCCTTCGTAGTATTAGATGATAGGTATCAATAAGATGTAGGGGTATTATTTAGTAAGTGTACAACTTTTCCGTAACTTTTATCACTGTGATGAATCTTTTATATTATGTTTTATGGTTGCTGACATCGAATCAATTATTTCTTGAATCTCTATGGACTTCAGTCTGGTAATGAATATATGACAATAATCTTGGTGACTTGGCTAAAAAACTTCTTTTGTAGTTCTTGTAGCTCCCATGTTAAATAGCTTCTCGGATATACTTATAGATCAACTTAAATTTTAGTGAAGTCTTTACCGAACATTTTCTGATTATTTTTGTGATTCTATACCTTGGAGGCAGTTGTGGGGCAAGCAAGCTCCCAACTTAAGCAACATTTAATTACACACTGCACAGTAACCATATTTAATGGGAGAATCCTGCTAATCCAAGTATACACGCCCCCTAATGCCCCCCTTTGTTCCCCCAACCTCTCGATAACTGTGAATCACTCTAAGATGTTTGTTAGTCCTAAAAGAAGTTTCAATCAACTGTAATTTGTTTTCATACTACATCGAATGTTGATCTTTCATGAACATAAGATTGAGATTATATTCAATTAAGATAATATACATGAATAAGTGTAGAATTTTGTTATTAATAAATATGCAATTTAGTCAATACCAAAGGTGATGTACCTTTTCGATCACTAATTTGTTTCTCTTCTTATGTATACTTCTCATCAGATCCGTGTTTTTAAGAAATGCTTAAGAGTTGCTGAAATATTTCTCTTGAATCCCATCTGAATCTTCAATGAATTTATATGATAGTAAAACAATTTTAATTCCCTCCCCAACCCCCCAAAAAGAAAAAAGTCTATGGCTCCCCTCTGCTTGGGTGTTTTGGTTTCATAAATGGTTGTGTCGATTTAGTTCAGGAAAGATGGTGGGATTCTTTAGCTTAAAGTGGGAGAGGAGTAACTTTTATATTTAAATATGAGTCATGAGATTCTTTCCTGATAATATTATGTATCATATTACATTTCTTATAAATGTGTGCACAATTGCTTTTCTAGAAGGCCCGGTAGTGATTTCATGTAGGCGCCCAGTGTCCAAGAACGTGAGAAGACAGTACATGACTTATTTCTGCAGTTTAAGATGGGTTATGAATCTTTTTGGTTAAATTTGTGGCACCTAATGTGGGAATGTTGGTTCGGGATGTTGTAAAGCTTTTGTTTCTCCTATTTGAGTATATAGATCATTTAGTGGAAGCAGATTAGGAGGATTTTCAAGAAAGGGAAGAATATTATATATTCCCAAAGTTAATGGAAGCTTGCATATATCTCTTCTTTTTTTTTTTTTTTCTTTTTTCCAAAAGCATTTTTATCATTTTGGATAATCGTCTGAGTTGTACTTTGCAAATTATGGCCGCTTCATTGTTTGTGTTGATTATACCTTGTTTGAATCGGTTAGTCATTCTATTTGTTGTTTATTAAAAAGAAATCTACTAACAAAAAGTATGTTATATGCTAAAACTTTTTTTCATTTTCGGAATCACCATTTGGGAAACATTTTGTAATTTTTAATCCCAATGAATTATCTCATTATAGGTCTGCCGTAGCGGACACAGATGAGTGGCCTTCTAAATATTCCAAGGTTTTCATGGAAGTAAGAAGTCCTATCCCATTCATTAGGTTTTCTCTCACCTTTTTATAGTACAAGTTATTACATGTTTTGCAGTTGCTATTAGTTGCACTTACATGCAATTATCTTACTCTGTGGTAATTAACATACGAGGTTTTAAGTTACATTATAATTTTCTTTGTGGAGATTATCTACATTGGACCAATTAGTTGCTAAAATTTGAAAACTTAAATACGCGTCTGTTTATGTCGAAGTATATCCTGATACTTTTGAAATTTATACTCCTAAGCATGCCTAACTTTACTAACCATCATTATTTGTGATTTCTAATTATTTTGATGTGTTTAGTTGTGTGCTTGAAGTCAGGCATCAGTTGCCTAGCATATGTTTATACATCCGTTTTGATTTAAAAAAATTCCTTAATTTTTTGGGCAGCTAGATGATGGTTTGGAGCTATCTTTCACTGATAAGAGGCGATTTGCAAGAGTTCGCTTACTAAAAAATGTATCAGGATTTTCATTTATCCAATTTGTCGAGGTTTCTTTGCATTATTACTTTAATATGCATTCTAATTATGCTGGTAATAGTTTATGTCTATTTTTCTGTCACAGCCAATCTCTGTGCCCCCAATATGTGAGCTTGGTCCAGATGCATTGTTTGAACCTATGACAACAGATGAGTTTTTTAATTCTATGAGCAAGAAAAAGACTGGAATAAAGGCTCTTTTACTTGACCAGGTAGAAGCTACTTCGCTTTATGACATTGCATTTTCTAAGTGCTACTCATAATCATTACGGATTAAATAAACGTAAAACAGTCTTTGTTGTTTGAGGTTCTAATATAATAAAGTACTAATGGTTTTAGAAATTGAATGTGTTAATTTGATTTATGTTTATTCTTGGTCATGTGGATGTAATGGAAATGGTTGGTCAATATCTAGAAAACTAGAACACAGTAGGGAGGGGGGGGGGGGGGGGGGGAAGCTAACAAACAAAATGGATATAATGGCTGACTCGATGTACTCTTCTACTCAGGTCATTTAGACTTGGAACAAGATATTTATTCTTCAGGTTGTTCAAGTTCAAATTGTTACGAGTGTCTCACACTTTGACCAGACAAATGGACTGCCTTGGGGTTTGGGCTCTGAATAAAAACAAATGTTCATTTAAAGAAACAAAAACTGCATGATTTCATTATTTATATTTATTTCAAATGCTCTATTATTTCATTTAAAATAATTATTGATGTTCATTTTGTTGTTCATCTCTCTGCAGAGTTTTGTTTCAGGTATTGGCAATTGGATTGCAGACGAAGTATTGTACCAAGTCAGTTTGTCAATGCTCCCTTAGAGTACTATTATTACAGTATAATTTATTAATTATGTTTCTGTTATTTAATCTAATTTGAATTTGAGTGGGTATTACCTTTCGTTTTTTCTAAATAGAAAAAGAAAGAACCATAGTCCCCTCATTTTTCTTTTCCGCGTGTCTAGTGAAAGAATGCCATTACTTATAATGTAATGCCACTAGGGATTTCTTTACCTCTCATCTCTAACCATGGCCTACTGGCAAATATATATACAGGCAAGAATTCATCCAATGCAAAATGCTGCTGGCATATCCAAAGAAAGTTGTGAAGCATTGCACAAGTGCATTAAAGAGGTGCGGAATGATGTCCTAACTCCAACTGGTTGGGTTTAATTTAGGATGAGTTCTTTGTGGATAGTATAGAAGATAATTCATGTAGGTTATTCAATATGTGGTTGAAGTTGATGCTGACTGCAGCCGCTTTCCACTTGAATGGTTGTTTCATTTTTGACGGGGCAAAAAGCCTGGAAAATAAATAGTTCAAATTTTATGGTCATCGTGATGAAATCAATTCATTTTACAGGTAATTGAAAAGGCTGTTGAAGTTGGGGCTGATAATAGGCAGTTTCCCAGTAACTGGATTGTTCATTCTCGTGAAATGAAGCCTGGCAAAGCTTTTGTTGATGGTTTGGTTCCTGAACTATTTGACACTCCATAAATTATAATCTATCTGGTTACTCTTGTTTAAATGAGTATTGACATTCACATAATAAACTTATTATTTAGCAAACATAGTTTTCATCATTTCATGTTTGTGATGTTTCTTAGCTGGTGATTGCCTGTTTACAATTAAAGATCTGTACATGATTTTAATAGAAATAATTTGTTTGTGCCTTTGATGGCTTGTATCAGAGATCCCAAAAGTTCCATCACTTTCCCTTAAATATACATTCCATCCTCTGATATTAACTAATAGCCTCTGCACCTGCCAAGTACACCAAGTATAGGAGGAGAGAACCTATTTTATTGAAAATAAGACACAGCTCTTCCATATGCCTCTCCTCAAACATGATTCTCAACTCTATTGCTTTTTATGCCAACTCTGTGTTTTTGTGTGAGAGATGATTCGTAAGCCTCCTTAACTATAGAGTACGGCCAACTTGCATGTATGTGTTTCAATTGAAATATCAGTTCTTCCTACTCCTGTTTCACCACTCCGAACTTTAAGATATCCAAAGTTTCTTCTCATAAAAACATTGATGACTTTCCATTTTATGGCAGGGAAGAAAATTGAATTCATCAATGCTGGAGGCAGGGTATGTATTTGTTAAACATTCCTCCTTGTTCCTTTCTACCTTTTAGTTAATATAACCAGGCATGCTTCTTTTGTCTCAGACATCAGCTTTTGTACCAGAGTTACAAAGGCTAAGTGGAAGTCAAGCTGCAAAAGCAACAGGTAAACAGCGGAAAATCACGAAGAGAAACAAAGATGATGTTGATGATGACGTTCCTGAGGAATCAGAAATTGAGGAAGCTGCAAGATGTGTCAAGTCGAAAGGGAAAAGCACTACCAAACGAGGTAAAAAGCCTCCTGCAAAAGGAAAGAATAAAGCAAATGACATTGATAGTGCTGCTGATGATGATGACGATGAGCAGCAGCAGCATATTAGAGGTAAGAAACCTCCGGCTAAAATAAAATCTGAGGAAATTGACAAGGATGATGGAGATGGGATGAAGAAAACCCGAGGTAAAATACCTCCTACAAAGAGAAAGTCCAGGGATGATGAGCATGATAATAGCGGTGATAATGATAATGACGATGACAACACGGATCAGAAGAAGGTGGTTAAGGGAAAACAAAGCAATGTGGAGAGGACATCAAGGAAAAAAGTAGAAACAAGCCAAACTGGCAAGCAGCTGAAGCAGAGCAAAATAGTTTGTCCCGCCTAGTTTATTCCATGTTTTGGAAAGTGGAAGGGAGTGTGTCTGCTAGTAGGGTTTTGTAGGTCAGTGTTATGCTCTAAACTCAAGTACTGAAGAGGTGACGCAGTAACTTAATTATTGCAAAGATTGGTAACGTATTAATGGAGCTCGTTTATTAAGTGAAATGTGGATTCTCATGCTGCGTCTTACTTTAAATTTCTTTCTTTAGGGGCTCATGTATCCTTGTAAGAGTGGTAGGATTTTTATGAGAAGAAAATTTATAGTTTTTTGCAAATTAAAACTTTATGCTATATGATCTTTAGACCGTTCTCTTCTTGTTTAAGACTCCCTGAGCCATACTCATCCCAACATATTGTGAAACCTATTTACGTTAATAAGCTCTCTGCTGCACATTCCAAATACTTTTATGCAAGAGCTAGGATGGGGAGTACATCAACTACATCTCACTTGCCCCATATGTAGAATGGGTTCTTTAAAAGTATTGTTAAAACAACTGGTACAGCTGCATATTCCCCCGTGTTCAATCATAAAAAGTACCCACCTTGACATACGAGAAATTCTGATTACTTAGTTCTGTCGGAGACAAATCAAATATCAATTGCTTTCTACAGTAATTTCTCACAGCTTTGCTTCAGTTATATGGTAAGCCTTCAATTGGAGACAGGACAGGAAGTAGCTCTTACAACTTGCCATAGTAGAGAAAAGAATCCGCTCAAGCAGCGTGTTGGAGATAATTACTTTGTTTTGGTCATAAGTACATGCCTTACAAATGAACAATATATTGATTTTATTGCAGAACTGATTGTTGAAAATTTCTAAGAGCTGATCAGTTCTTCCTTTCATTTGCACAAGCCTGATGATAAATGTACGTACAGTGGCACTTCATGCACCGGAATTAGAAAAAATATCTCAGAGCATTGACAACTTTCTCAGGCCTGTTAACAAAGTGAACTGGTCAGAACTGAATTATAAATGGCTTTTATTTCTACATCAACATTGAGTTCGAGTTTGTTACCAATCCTCTTGTGGCATATGGCCAGCGCCTTCAATCAATTTAAGCTGGATAGCAGCAGGATTTCCTTTCTGAAACTCTTCTGCAACTGATTGAGGAAGATACTTGTCTGAAATCCCCCAGGCAACCAATACTGGTTTATCCCATCTGAAACCACCAAGTTAGTCTTCATAAGCTAGAAGCAGCAGCAGAGGAAATGGGTATTAGAAGGCATCAACTATCTGTTAGTGGATATGCCTACTTATGAACTAGTATAAATTATAGAGAAAATAGTGTATTTAAACATTATAATCAGATAAAATATACATTAAGGTGACATGGAACCCAATGGAATGAGTGTTTGAGGCAGCCCATACAGCTATATAAACATAAGCTGAAAAAAATGTCAGTCTTGTACTTCGTAAATATTGTACAAAATGTATAAAAAAAATAATAAAAAAAAGAGAAAAAAACAGTACAACTATGTATGAACAAAGTAAAACTCTCAGAGTGGGAATGTTGATTGCCCACAAACAACAGAAATATTCATTACTAGTTAAGAACCATATAAACACACGGGATCAAGTTTATAAAATCTGATTCAGAAACACCAGGGCCAGAACAAGAATCCCTTAGATCACGTGCTGTAGAAATTCTAGGACCCGACCAAGTACTTTGCAGGCTTGAGTTTAAAATGTATTTGGACTTCAACAGAAGCATGTAAGCTGAGTTGAGTCATCCTTAGCCATTACACAATAATTTATGAAAGCAAACTTCGACAATTGTTGGCATCCCTATGCCACAGATGTTGGACATGTATTGATCATGACTAATGAGTACATTATATATCTTCCTATGGCCTGAGAAGAATAATTGGGGTCTGTTAGGGGGAAGATGGTTACTATTTAAAATTTCTCATTTCCTGTCTAATATTGGAACACGCTTTCATGTGCCACACCACCATCCAATGATTTCTTAAGAATGGTTGAAGAGGAATGATATTTTCCCATGCTTCTTTAAGACCTTAATAATTTATGAAGTATTTCTTCATCTTCTAGTCATCATTTTGAAGAAAAAAACCAAAAGTAGAAAAAGACAAAATAAAATAAAATAAAGCTCCCAAATCCTTTGATAGTTTTAGTTTACCTTCTACATATACTTACGTAACACCTACATCCTATAGCTTACACTCTCACTATCCAAGATAAAATTTTACTTTGAAATCAATGCAACAAATCGTATTATGTTAAAGTAAGTGGACTCGCATTTTTTATGGACACGGTGATAAGGGAGAGTTAGAAACATAGTTGATCCTCAAAAGATTTGACTTGTAGGTTTTAAACGGGGCTTCATTTTCTGGATGCAGGGAGTATAATTTGTAGATATTTATAGGCTTATATACAAATTGATGAATATCATTATACCTTCCGGATGCAAAGCCAGCTGCTATTTGACTTGAAATATCTTTGAAGTTAGCTTTTCTTGTAGCTTCAAGCAAAGCTGAAAGGCCAAATTACAGATTATTAAACATTTAAAAATGCAAATGAAGCTACTATTGCTCAAATTCTTCAAGCATCCATGCTTGAAAACTTGATGTCAACTAGGATTGAGATATCTTATATTCAGGTATCCTAATATTTAAAAATTTCTTCCAGGGAGACACTAAACACAAAAGAAAATCATTTTGTGTTGGGGTTTCCAACTTGTCCCTTATTGCACATACATATATATTCCAATGATTCACCTGGTAGTTATGAAAGGGAGTAATAACACAAAATTTGAACCAATGCAGAACTATATATTCCTAATCCATAGATTACGTGCAAATTCATGCCACACATAGCAATAGAGTAATGCCAGGGTCCCAAATTTTGAGTCTCAAAAGTGTCATGATAATATTAGTTGCTCAACTTTTACATTAATTAAAACAGGTCCTACCATGATGTTAAGCAACTAATCTAATCGTGACACATATTTGAGATCCACATTACGCCATAGCACCATTTGTAACAATTCGGAGTAATGTTATCAGTGACATATTTAAACCTAGTTCACACCTTAAAAGCACATCAAATTAATTGCCTCAAGATTCCCCCAAAAGATAGTTAAAGGAATCAAGGAAAGCAAAACAATCCATAACCGATCAATTGCCACACTGTTCTTTATGTCAGAAACATGACAATCCCCAACTTGGCCTAGATTCAATGAACCATACAAGTTGTTACAGGGTAACGATTTACACCAAATTTTCTGCTTCAAACCTTGCCAAGTGATGGCCTAAGTTTGCATGAAACCTAGTCAGCCAACCAGCACAATCATATGCACAATATATATTTTAACCAAGTGTGCGCGCACACACACACACAAATACAAATACAACCACGCAATTTGCAGGCAACGTCCAACCTTTTTATTGACACTCAATATAAGGATTACAACAGGTTAGAGGCTTGCAAGACACACAAATGTCTGCAATTCAAAGCCCCATCTTGCATATTTATAGATTACGAAACAAACCTGCAGTTGACATCCCCAATTGCCTAGGAATTTTCAGCCAATGGTCAACAAGCATTCAAATTCAAACATTAAATTGATTGTAACTGCCTAACAGATATGTCTGATTAGCCATGTTCAAATTCGTATTTAGACCAGTCTAACATGTGTGTTGATGTTTGTCTGCCTGAGTAACTACCTTTAACCACCTACAACTACTGTTAACCCAATCAGACTAATATTTGAACCAACCTACCAAGTTAGCCCACATAATATTGCCTCAGCCTATGAATTTGCCCAGCATGCGCCCTAATGCTATGTCAATTTAGCCCACACGAAATTCCATCCAACCAAGCATTCGCCTAAGGTGCTGCATGAACATGCCTAATGCATGTAAACCACGTGCCCACTTATGCCCCGCCCATGGGCAATCCAAGCCACCGAGTTTATTCATTTTTCTCCGAGTTGCCATCGTTTGTGTTCTTTGAAGTAGAAAAAAGTTAAAATCTAATAAGTCCTCTGCAACAGCAATTGCAGGCGACAAGTCTTTGATACATTGGCGCCTTAATTCTGTCTGTGCCCATTGTTGTAATCCCGACATGAAATTAAACTATTTATCCTCTTCTAACATGTTTTTGATGTCCAACATCAAAGAACTAAATTCCTTCACATAGTCACGCACCATACCTTTATGCTTCAAATTCTTCAAAGTGTATCTTGCCAACCAAGTAGCATTTAGAGGCAAGAATTGTTCCTTCAATTCTTTTTTCAACACTACCCATGTTTTAATTTTGGGTTGCCCAATACTCTCATCATCATCCATGCGAGTTCTCCATCATAATTTCGCATCCCCATCGAGATGCATGTTGGCGATGGTGACTTTTTATGCATCGAGGACACAAACAACAACAAAGTACTGCTCCATATCAAATAGAAAATTCTCCAGATCCTTGATGTTTCGCACACCACCAAAGGATTTTGGGTTCAGGAACTTTCAATTTTGAATGTGAAAGTCCATCCCCGTTATTTTGGTCACTAGCAACAGCACGTCACACTAGCTCCATATATTCTGCCATCTTTTCATAACGCTCAGTCAATTTGAGGGTCCAACTAATCGTGGTCAACAAATCCACCGCCAGTTCTTCCATCTTCTTGCTGAACTCTAGGACATGATCTGCAACTTCACAACATTTGACGCTCTAAATTGGTTTGCCAGTGAATCTCCTTTAACCATTTGTTTGCTATCCACGTACGCTTCCAGCATCTGCAGTTTCTCTTACACATAATTGATTCGATTTACATTTGCCATTGTTCTTCAACGAGGCTCTGATACCAATTGTCACAGGGCAATGATTTACACCAATTTTTTTGCATTAAACCTTACCAAGTGATGCTCTAAGTTTGCCTCAAACCTAGTCAGCCAACTAACACAACACACACATATATAACCACACAATTTACAGGCAACACCTAACCTTTTTATTGACACTCAATATAAGGATTATAACCGGCTAGAGGCTTGCAAGACACACCAATATCTGTAATTCAAAGCTTCAGAATGTATATTTATAGATTACAAAACAGGCCTGCAGTTGACATCCCCAACTGCCTAGCTAGGAATTCCTTGCCAATGGCCAACAAGCATTTAAATTTAAATTGCTAATAGTTACCCAACAAATATATTTGATCAACCATCATGTTCAAATTAGTATTTAGACTTTCCCTGCATTTGTGTTGATGTTTGTCTGCATGAGTAACTGCCTTCAACCACCTACAATTGTTGTCAGCTTTGCTATTAACCCAATCTGACCAACATCTAAACCAACCCGCCAAGTCAGCCTACATAATATTGCCTCAACTCACGAATTTGCTGAACATGCGCCCCAATGCTATGCCAATCTAGATTACACGAAATTTCATTCAACCAAGCACTTGCCCAAGGTGCACATGAACATGCCCAACGCATGCCAAATACGTGGCCATTCATGCCCAGCCTATGAATAGGTATTTGATCTAATCCAAGCCACCAAATTATTCATTAGCATTATTGTTAAGGGAATTCAACAATGCCCCAACGTTCGCATAGGCCATGACAGTCTTCCTATAGCTTGGGTGGACTTCATAGACCACCCCTCCCCTATAATAGACATTATGAAAATATCTAAACTGTCAGCACTAGGTACCTTATCACATGTGTTGTGTCAAGGGCCAAGTCTTGGCACACTGTCTAGCCATCCAACATGCCAAGTCCATGTTAACCCACTAAGGGGCTGACACAAGTCCATAACCAATGCTGCCTTGATCAACAATTAGCCTCATGACATAATAGTTTGGATTAGATGAAGTTACAGCCAGTGAAGCATCATAAAGCATGGAACTCTAAAGTTAAATATTGATTTTCAGAAGTGGCATATAATTTATATTAGCTACTTGTTGCTTGCATATAATACCAGAGAACCTATAATATACTGTACGATAATGAACAATTAAATTAACTAAATCTAGAACAAGAAATTCTAGAAAACGTATTGATTGATTTCATTTTATTCTACATAATATACTTCCTCATCTTACTTCTAAGGTAGATAATATTCTCATGTAGTTACCATTAGGTTGGAATAACATATTGCTTTAAGCCACGAGGATAAAATACAGGATACCAAGCAATACTCTATTATGGTACTATTTAAATTTAAGTTTATGCAAGCTTGAGTTATTCGTGGACAATTAGAAGGCATCAGCAGTTCAAAATATTACAAGCATGCTGGTACACTCAAGCAAGGAGGAAGAAGTACTTGCATAGCTTTTTTACCAAAACAGTTAAGAAATAGAGAAATTTGAGGAGCAAACTTAATGCTGGTGTTAGGACTTAGGAGAACTCTGCCACATGCAAACTACGCCTGAAATATATTCAGAATACTGTTTTATTTTCTCCTTTATATGCTGGAGGAGTGAAACTTATTTACAGTCGCAATCTCGTTCCTTACCTGTTATGGAAACAATCTACAAGCCATACTATGAAAAAAGAGCAGATAGAAATACAAACCAAATCCGGGTCCACTGCTCGATAAATATGGTAATCGATAAACATCAGCCTTCTCCAGCTTCAGGACATAGCTGCCAGAAGAATTATTATTTGTGAGAATAGTGCACATATTTAAAAATAGCTCTACATTATCTATTTCAGAATGAATAACTAAATGAGTTTGTTTTACAATGTCAGGCAACCCAATCTTGGTTTCATGAATTTTTTATTTTGTCTAATGTAGCACTGAACATTATATGATGGAGATGTTATGTACAATTTATCCATAGTTAAATTTGTAGTAAATTACTGAACTTCGCCGCAAAAAATAATAATTGTATGTTTGGTATTACAAAGAAATGTAGAATTCAGGAAGGCAATAATTCTGGATGGTTATTGTGACATTTACTGGTATCAGATGCATGTGTACATTTGAGGGATATATTAACTTAGACGTGAATAGATGTCAGAAAGTTCACATGAAGTTTAACCAAAAAAAATTGGAGGACATTATCTTCTTTGATAGTAAAGTTAGAGAATTGGCAATACAGGATTAGCAAAAAAAAAAAGATGCTGATCAACGAAAAATATTGTCATAGGACAGTCCAAATCCCTTATAAAATAATTTCTTGCAGTACAAATTGAAATTTTGGATACATACGCGCTACCTGCTTCAATAAATCGCTCGGCCATTATAGCATTCTGGCAGGTAAATTCACCAAAGAGTGGAATTCTGCAGAAACAGGCCAAAGAACACACCTCAGAGCATATATATCACGGTACTATCAAGTTTCACTGATCTGGAAGTCAAACTCTGATACCTTATGTCCACTAAAAGCTACAATTGTCATGCCATTATTAGTAGGAACTAAAACTGGATGGAAGGATAAAGAAGACGAAAAATGGGGTGAATACATAATAGTTCCTTCATTTGGTGGAAAGAAATATCCTTCCAAATTTGCCATATCTTTTCATCCCAAAAGCCAGAGGAAAAAGGGAAGTGAGTAGACCTTTATTTTTCTTTGTCTCCTCATAAAAAATATTTACCTCACGAGGGATGGAGGGGGGGGAGCATGATGGAAATAAGTTCCTTATTTTAGAGTACATGCTAAATAACTAGTTCTCCTTGAATTGTGTCTTAAGTCAAAGAACTCAATTTTCGAGGGATGAAGTAAGTACATGCTAAACAACTACTAGTTTTAAAAGCATAAGTCTTAATGAATAGGTCTGTCAATTTATACCAAGTCCGCACAAATGCTGCACCAGTTTCAAAAATCTCTCATACAGGATTAATGAAGATAACACATGACTAAGACCATTTACTGAGTCCTATACTCATGCTGATGCATTGGGTAATTTGTAGGGCTGAGTTGTAAGTATTAAACATGACCAAAAGTACTTGGCTTATTAAAATAAAAATTAGTCAAATATGATCCAACATAAGCATTTCCAAAGTAAATGTTATAATATTACACCTGAGCTGTTGAAAAAGTCCAGGAGTGGGAGATGAAACTGTCAATGGACTATTCAGAATTGCAAGTTTTGAAATTCTAGTTGGGTTTTTCAAGGCCCAAGTTAGTCCATATGAACCTACCAGAAATCCCTACAACAACAAAATTTAAGTATTACACAATTTTGAAAAGTAAACTAATTCCAACAAATATAACCCAATGCAAATTTAGAATGCCTTGATGGATGTAAAACATTACAATCCTTTGTGGTGATCAGGATATGATTCTCACATACAGATTCACCGAAGGCGACACATAAAGATATTTAGGCTTTATGAGATTTTATTCAAACCTGAGATACTAAGTAAAAAGGTGAATCGACCCCCAGGACCTCTAGTAGTTTATCCAGTTCAGTGTGGAACTCTTTCTCTGTCATAATAAAGTGAGAAGTGAGAAATGAGAAACTGAGCTTCATAAAGTCACAAAAGTTATGATATAATCAATGTCATGATTCCCTTAAAGAAAATTGCAAACCAGTATAGTCAAAATCATATCCTGGCAGTGGTTTCTCACTGAAACCAAATCCTAGCCAATCAGGTGCGAAGCATTGGAACCCAGCATCTGCCATCTAGTCCAATTATAAAAACAAACAGATATATATAGGTTCTAATGAACAAATAAAAAGTGGTAAGGAAAAGAGGAAGTAGATAAACAACTACAAGTAGAAATTTACAATTAATTAATATATTGTGTAGGTACCTAACCTAAGCATTTAGATTCCAACCTGAGACATAACAACTCGATAGCTGTAGGACTGGGTTGGAGCCCCATGAAGGAAGACAATTGTTCCACGATCACTTTTCGGTGATCCTGCACGGTGAGATTTAACTGTTAATTCATACCAAAGAAAAAAATATTAATTTCATATCAAAGAAAAGTATACCTGTTTCTCTCACAAACCATCTAAATTCTCCCGATTTGGTGTAAGAACCATAATCCTTTCCCTTGTCCTCTGTTCTCTAAAATTGAAAAATAATTTCGCAAAACAGTACATCTATAAGCTATTTACAAACAGAGTGAACTGAATCACTTTTGGTTCAAGCATTTTAAAACATTATGTCCTTACGATTTGGTTATTATTTCAAAATTGCGATTACCCATCAATCTTGTAGGAGTTGTGTTTGCATTAACATTTTCCGTTAATGCTTCTACTAATAGATATCACCCTCATGTACAAATTATTTTATATTTGCTGCACACATTCACAATGAGGGGTTACAGTGGAAGTGATTATATTATCATCCTTGAACAGTGTTTAATGTAAAAGGACTCAAAGTTATAAATTAGAAAACCCAACAAAATAATCATCCTTCCACAATATATCACCAAATTAAAATAGTTCGGAAAATGGATGGTAGTTGACAAATTAAAAGAGTATTAGTAGTTAATTAAGTAAGGGAATTGATATTTGGACAACTGAAAGTTTTAGTTCCAAAAGATACGAGGAGGAGCCTGTGGCGTGGAAATATCAATTCCCTCAAGTAATACTAATTTATATGATAAATTGATAATAACTAACATTAAGCATTTGGCCAACGTTTCCATCCTCAGCGGGTGATTCAGGAAGCTGAATGGCGGTCCGGCTTGAGGGGTTATCGGTGACAAAACCAAAAGGATTGAATGCCGGCGAGTCTTCCTCTTGTTTTTCTTCCTTGTTTGAAGCTTTCGCAATGATCAATGTTCTTCTCTTTCTACTTGTAACAGAGTAGTGTATAGGGATTGCCTTAATATTATGTACAGAGGAATAAGTTGGGAGATTAAGAAGAAGAGGAGGAGAGAGAGCCATTCCTTGCCTAGTCTTGCTTAGCTAGCTCTATATTTCCAACTAAACCAACACCACTGACTGCTGCTTTGCCAACTGAATCTTCTTCACTGAGCGACTCTCTTCTTTTACGCGCTTGCCTCACGCTCCTTGTAGCCCTTTCCTTCCTTATATTCTTATCCACATATTTCATTGTATTTTTAGTAGTATTATAATAATAATAATAATTAAAACAGTCTTAGTTAGACTTATTAGTAGGAAAAAGAAGTCTGTACATACCTCACGTTCCCAAAATGCCTTGGTTTGAAACAAATACTTACGGTGGTTATTGCATATGAAGCTTTTAATGCAACAACTGAATTATTTATACAAAATATTTTACGTGATTAAATATGAAAATATTATAATGTTAAGGGGGACATATGAAAATATTATAATGTTAAGGGAAAAAATATTATATTGTATTTGACTTAATTTTAATTTTATATAAACGCAACTACTAACGAGAATTGTTTGTGAAAAAATAAATTTAAAGATCTTAAAGTGACTTTCATAATATACAGGGCTTCATCCATAGTTGACAAATATGGAATTTGACCTTTAACAGTTAGTATTAATTGTTTTCACCCATTATCGACCGAAAGAGTGAATCACTCGCTCTTTACTTGTACATTTAACTCGCTCTTTATTTGTACATTTAACTCAAGAAAATAATAATAATTTAGTGCTTATTTAATTAGAGAGCGTGTTACGAATATAGACTAATATATAAATATTTATGGGGTTGAAATTAGACTAAAATAAATGGTTAGGATTGATTATTCAATGAATTGAGATCTATATAATATTAGCAGCTATGTACTAAAAATAAACTCGAATGAAATTAATAATTTTCATTAATCTCTCTCTAAAATCTTGTCTTTTCTCTTTCTCATTTTTGGAGTTTGCAGAGGAGGCTATAACATCCTATATAATTGGTGCTTTAACGGTACGTCTCGGGATCATATGACAAAGCTCAAGTTCCAACTATTTCCCCATATTATCCCAAGTGAGGTTCTAGACCATTCCTATAATTGGTTGTATAAGGTGGAGGATAACAAGGAATTTTATATAAAAAATGGAGTGCTTTTAATTCTTGCTGGCATAACAACTGGAGTTTATGCATTGGAACACTGGTTGTGCATGAACAGCCTTCCAGTTACGACAATACATGGTGACAAGGTGCAAATGGAGAGAGAACGTGCATTGAGATCTTTCAAAACTGCAGTAACTCCTATGGTGGTAGCAACAGATGTTGCTGCTCGAGGATTGGGCATTCCAAATGTTACCTATGTCATCAATTTTGCCTTACCAAAGGACATAGATGACTGTGTTCATAGGATAGGCAGAACAGGCGGAACTGGCTAGTCTGGAATGGCAATAGCATTTTTCAGTGACAAGAACTCACCAATGGCAAAGGCACTTGTTAAGCTAATGCAGGAAGCAAAACAGCAAGTTCCTTCTTGACTTGCTCAATATGCAGAGACATCATCAACTTATGGTAGTGGTCGTGCCAACTGTTATGGAAGCAGCAAGTTTGGTGGCAATGATTATAGTCGAGAATGATACAGATATCCAACTTGTTTTTGCATATTTTTCACCTTGAGGACAAGGTGGATTTCGAGGGGATGACATTGTTACGAATATAGATTAATATATAAACAAATGTAGGGTTGAGATTAGACTAAGATGGATGGTTAGGATTGATTATTCAATGAATTAAAGTCTATATAATGTTAGCAGCTATGTACTAAAAAGGAACATGAATGAAATTGATAAAAAATCTTCTCTTTTCTCTCTCTCATTTCTGGAGTTTGTAGGAGAGACTATAACATCCTGTATCAGAGCGTTTGCCAAATTAAGTGTATATAGCGTATTTGAAAAGTTTATACATATTTTAAAATTTTATTTATATAGATTGGCTTATTTCAAGAGAAATTATTCATATTTCTAGGGTAATTGAACAATATTCTTTTTCTCTCATATATTTGTAGGGTCTGTCTGTGATAGAGCTCACAGATATGTGAAAAATGGACTATTCACTTATTCTAGTAGCATAGAATAACTTTTCTTATTTCAAATATAACTTGAACAATAAATTATAATTAATTATTTTTCATGTGTATTCTAGCTCCCATTGTGTTGTTTTGTGTTAAATGAAACTACTCTTCTTATCTTTCAAAAGTCTTGTAAAATGGCATCTCCACGGCTAATTTTTAATTATATCTCAATAAATAATTTGCTAGGGTCATATTTATTTGTAAAAATTATAATTTTGGAATTATATTTTCATGAATTATAATTCTAAGATAATTAATATGATTAAATAATTTTAATCATATGTTTGTTATAATGAGATTATTTATAGGATAATTTAAAATAATTCTATATTATGTTTATTTTGTCCAAGATTATTTTAAAAAATAAATAAAAGCCTATTGTTTAGACTATTATACTATAAGACCCTGACTTTTATGAAATACAAATTTAATTTTTCTTTATACATTTTCTTCTAAAACGGTAAGTGAATAAATTGACAAAAGTTAAAATTAAAAAAATATTTTGTACAAATTTTATCTTGTCAGAGAATATTTGTTTTGTCGGGAAATATTCGTTCTGTCAGAGAATATTCGATTCGTATGACGGTGCCGAAATAACCAAATATTGGTGGACCCTCACAACGAAATATTGTCGGATATAGAAAACGATATAAGTAATTTTTTTAAATAAAAATAGTCAACGGTACTATCACTTTTAACTGTTATAATATCCGGTGGTAAACAAATAGTAACATACGGTATTACATAGTAACACACGGTATTGCACAGTAGCACACGATATTGCACAATATTTTATATTATTGAAGTGATAAAGTGGCTATTATACACTATTTGACTTTATTGAACCAATAATTGTCACATGCACAATAATTCATATTATTGAATTGATAATTGTCACAATAACATATGCACAGTTATTCATATTATTGAATCAATAATTGTCATTACACAGTAACGTACTATTTCTTTTACTTATTTTTTATATTATTGTTATTTCTATTATGATGTTGATTAAACTGTTATATTTCATTATTAGTTGATTTTTCTGCTAGTATTGTGAGTATTTAACTCAGAAAACCAACTATACTGCATTTATAACAATTAGTCATAATAATAAATAATTGTGAATTATTGTTGAATAATTGAATTGATAAAATTGTTTTTTTTTATTATAATAAATTATATAAAGTTATTTACTTTATATAAATTATGTAAAGTAAATTATTTTATTATGATATATTATATAAAGTTATTTGTTTTATATATAAAGTTAATTATTTTATTAAATGAATGATATAGATTAAAGAAAATCTGAAATAAATGATATATATTAAAGATAATGTAATAATTATATAATTTTAAATGAACGGTGTAGATTAAAGATGATCTTTAAATTAATGATTTAGATTAAAGAAATCTTAAAAGATGAAATGAGTGATATGGATTAAACATTATCTTAAAATATACGATTTGTATTAAATTAGAAAATCTTGAATTATGATAAGATTTTTGGCTATAAATAAAGGCCTTAAGTTAAGGATTTTTCATAAACTTCTTTGCTTATCTTTCTTTTACTCTCTAAATATTACTTTGTATAAGTTCTCTTTGAGTGTGCTAAAGTCATCTTGAGTATTTGTAAAGATTTGTAAGTGTACAAGTATTGTTCAAGTAAGTCTTTTTATAAAGTTATATAAGCAATCACACACATCACACGATGTTTATAAATCTTCTTTTAGAAAACTATTCTTTTAGAAGATTTATTTTGAAAAGTTTCATTTAGAAGATTTATTTTAAAATATTATTTTCTTTCAAAAACTATATTGAAATTATTCTACTTTATTTTATCAAATCACTTTTAATGATTTCATACGAATTGATATACACCATAAAATTATATGTGGTAGTTACTAATTAAATTATAAATATATAGGTTAATCAACTTCATTTAAATCAATATTCAGTCACGTGTTAAGGTAAGAGATATCATTCTTTTCATACTCTTAAACTTATTATGTTAAATACTATTTGGTAAAATTTTTTGAAATGATTATATGTTATTTAATAGTTTACGCTTTATCTAATATTATTTCAATTGAACCTTCCTATTTTTCTAAATCTTTCTATTGAACTTTAACCGTTATTCTGAACTGTGAATCTTGAATATCATTCTTGAATTTGAGTCTGCATCATGTTGATAATTTGGACATTAATTGACACAAGACAAAGTATCATGTTATTATATTCATCATTTATATCTCTGTTGTTATTCTAATCATCAAGAATTAAGTTATTATGAATATATGTGCCATGTGACACAGATGATATGATAAAGGTGATATAATTATTGTATGTCTTTTAGGGTACATGATGAATGTTCTCTTTGACCTGGAGCAAAGAAAAACTGTTGTTGGTATGATTATGACCAAAGGCTGTAGACTGGTATAATCATGACCATTGGTGTTATATTGAATATCTTTGGCCCGTAATGTAAAGATGAATTGTTGACTTGCATGATTATGACAAGTGGTGTTTCAGATGATAAAAGTTGATTATGTTTTTATGAAAAGGAGAAGCTAGTAGACATCATAGTCTGTATGATTCTTTTAATGGATTGCTCATTCCACTGCTATTATTGATCTAAAACTTATTGTTTATTATATTCTATCAAGAACTCAACTGTTGAAGGCTAATGATAATTTACTATTTGTTATCTTAGTCATGATATTTCTTTACTGGACTATTTGAACTCACCCTTTCTTTTTGTTCCATTGTTCTTCAAGAAATGAGAGAATAACTGGGTCTAGCCAGAGAATAGAGTGAAGGTCCGAGAGATAGTTGTAGTAGTGTAACACCCCAGTCCCACATCAGTTAATGTGGGATATTTGGATGTGTTTATAAGGACCCAAGTTACTATCATTAATACTTTCAGTCATGACCTTTTGGGTGAGCCTGTGGTGGGCTAAGATGACCCAAGAAGATATTATTGAGACAGCTTATTGGGCCTTATTTTGCTGTAATTTGATTCGGACTCGGGATTTGACCCGGGTCGTTACATATGGTATCAGAGCCGACTCTCAAAAGCTCGGGTCGGGTCATCCGATCGGGTTGCCGGAGGTGGGGACACGAAGGCGGGCCTAGTAGGCCGCTGGTATTATCCCACAATGGCTAGAGAGACAAAGTTTCTGGGCCTTGTGTGACTATGTGTTCGGCCTGACGAGGACGTCAGGTTTTTAAGTGGGGGAGTTTGTAACACCCCAGTCCCACATCAGTTAATGTGAGATGTTTGGATGTGTTTATAAGGACCCAAGTTACTATCATTAATACCTTCAGTTATGACCTTTTGGGTGAGTCTGTGGTGGGCTAAGATGACCCAAGAAGATATTATTGAGACAACTTATTGAGCCTTATTCTGCTGTGATTTGATTCGGACTCGGGATTTGACCCGGGTCGTTACAAGTAGTCTTCACATGTTGTATATAGTGTGACAATAGTAGTAAAAACTTAGTTGTATATTATTGAGTTATGTATTTTTGTACTATGTACTGTTTGTATGATACTGTGTATTTTTGGTATCTCAAATTGAGTTATGTAGGCCCAAATTTGGGAGTCACATATACCCTTATCAGTAATAACATATAGATCATATTTTCAGTCGTGTGAACATAGATTAATATAATAAAATTACATCGTTTTTTTTTTATTTTTAAAAGTAAAAGGCTAATTTTCTCCATAGATATTTAATTTCAAATGGTAGGGATTATAATACCTATTTGAATATATGATATTAAATAATCCTAAGTTATTTTGTTACCTTAGACTAATAGTAATTATAACTCTAATTTTTAAAATTAACAAGAGACTTAAGGTTAATAGTTTAATTACAAGTTTTATCCTTATAAATAAACATGACTTATGTGTGTATAATGAACGTATAAGATTGTTGTAAGACCCCGAATTTTATGAAATATAAAATTTAATTTTTCTTCATATATATTTTTTCATGAAACAGTAAGTGGTTAAATTGACGAAATTGAAAGTTAAGGATGTTATGTGCAAATTTTATTTTGTCGGACAATATTCGTTTTGTCGGGGAATATTCGGGCCGTACGACGGCGCCGAAATAACAAATTATTGGTGGACCCCACAACGGAATAATTGTCGGATATAGAAAACGACAGAAGTAACCTTTTTATATAAAAATAGTCAACGATGTTAACTGTTAAAATACCGGTGATAAAAGAATAGTAGCATACGGTAATTTATAGTATTTTTCTGTAGCACACGGTATTGCACAGTGTCTCATATTATTGGTCTGATAATTGACACCGTAACTGTTGCGCATCATTTCATCAATAATTATCACTGCATAATATTTTATGTTATCAATTCAATAATTATTGCTACACAGTATTTTGCATTATTGTTACTACACGACATGTTGCATTATTAAACCAATAATTGCCACAGTAACAAATGCATAGTAATTCATATTATTGATCTGATAATCGACACAGTAGTCGTTGCATTATTTTGAATTATCGTTATCACTGTGGTAGAATTATTTTAGTTGTCATATTACTAATTGGTATTTTTGCTTTATTAAAGAAAAAAAAATTTATTATTATTTTTCAAAAATTACTATTCACTACCGGAGTTTACTATTCATTCCCGGAAAGGTACTATTCACTGACGGAAGTTAAAGTTACTGTTCATCTGCCGACAAAAGTTACTGTTCATTACTGTTCACTTTTTGAAAATTTTAAAGTTACTGTGCAAAGTTACTGTGCAAGTATTGAAAATTTTTAAAAACGTTTGCGCAGCCTCTGCTGAATTTTTTTTTAGTTCACCTACCACGCATAGTAACCTCTTTTCTCCTATAAATTGTAATGTCCTAGAATTTCCACATTTTTATTAATTAAAATATTAATTTAATTTCCAACGAGTTAGTTTTATGAGATTATTTAAATCTTTTTATGTGATTAATTAATTATGTGATTAAATAATTATGTAATTAATTACTAAAATTAATTAAAGGGGGTCACTAATATGTTATTAAATTAGTGAACAAACCCTAAAGTTTTAATATCAAAATAATTGATAAGTTTCCTATTAATTAAATATTCAATTAAATTGAATATAATGAGTGAATTAAATATAATAAATTAATTAATATGATTATTAATTAATGTAAATAATGTGAAATGTTAATAATAATATTTATTAGTCCATTTGGTAATTTAATACTTATGGGTTAAAATATTTAATTATTTATTCAATCTAATTATTTATTTAACATGGATTGAATAATTAATGTGTAAATTATTAAATTAGCCCAACATGGGTCAATTAGTAGCCCAAGTGGGGAATAATAAAATTTGACAATTTAGTAGCCCAAACAATTTAATAGAAGCCCAATTGGTATTTTAAATTAAAGCCCAATGATTGGCCCACTTGGAAAATACTTAAATTAACTATTAATTGAATAAAAGTGGAATGTGACACTCATTTTGGGACAACCAAAGAAGCTATCAGCCGACCATGTGCAAGAAGGAGGAGAGAGAATGTGTTGTTTTATTATTATTATTATTATTATTTGATTTTCTTATTTATTTAATTAAAGGATTGCTTGGATTGATTTTTAAAGTACATAAACACCATGCTTCTTTTCACCTAATGTGGCTAACTTGTGTAAGTATCCAATAGGTGCATGATGGGCTAAAATTATTAGATCTATTATGTATCTATCAATATTGCAAGTATACTTGCAAATTAGGAGCATTGTGTTAGTCATTCTTCTTCCTCCATTTTTCAAGCTAGAGAGCATTTGAGAGTGTAGAAAAATTATAGTTGAGAGCAAAAATACCAAGAGAAGGAGTTCTTGGTTCATGCCTTCAAACCTCATCACCTACTTTGGAAGAAAAAGAAAGATAGCCATTAAATCAAGGTAATGGTTATTTTAAATAAAGTTTTGTTTTTAAATTAAATAAATCACCATGTTAGTATAAACATGTTAATATAATTATTTGTGACGCCCCCAAATCTAGGCCCACACAGCCCAAACTTGAGTCGTCAAAAGACTGCAACAAAATTATTACAACAAAGCACAACGTACAACAATACAGTGTATAATAATACACAACTAAGTCTTCACTATTATTGCCACACTATTTTACAACACGTGAAGACTAGGATAGCTATTCCTCGGACTCTCACTCCATCCCCCGGCTAGACCCCGTTACGTTTTCATCTCCTGTTGAAAAACAATGGAACAAAAGAAAGGGTGAGCTCAAATAGCCCAGTAAGAAATATCATGACTAAGATAATGACGAATAAATTATCATTAGCCTTTAACAGTTGAGTTCTTGATAGAATACAATAGACTACAAGGTTTATATCAAAAACTGTAGTTAAATTCTTAAACAATGTTCAGATCAATAATAGCAGCGGAATGAACAATCTATTAGAAGAATAATGCAGACTATAATGTCCACTCGCTTCTCTTTTTAGTAAAAATATCATCAACTTTTATCATCTGATATACCATTAGTCAAGATAATACAACTTCACAGTTCCTGGTCATAATCATGCAGATCAACAGTTCGTCTTTGCACTACGGGCCAAAGACATTCAATATAACACCAACGGTCATGATTATACCAGATTCAGCCTTTGGTCATAATCATACCAACCAACAGTTCATCTTTGCACTACGGGCCAAAGAGAACATTCACCACGTGTCATAAAAGACACCGAACAGATGTATCGCCTTTAACCTAGTATATCGCCTTTAACCTATCATCTGTTCAACAATTATATCACATCTGTGCCCCCGGCCACAGATATTCACAACAGCTTGATTCTTGATGATTAATACAAATAACAGTGATACAAATGATGAACAGAAGAACAGGATAAACAATAAGTATCGGAAGTTTACTTTGTGCAGATTCAAATAATGTCCAAATTGCCAACATGATGTGGAGTGAAATTTAAAAATGATATTCAAGATCCACAGTTCAGAATAACGATTACAGTTCAATAGAAATGTTCAGAAAATAGGAAGGTTCAGTTGAACTAATGAAATTCAACTATTATGGAACATATAATATTTTCAGGAATTATAGAAGCAATAGTTCCATAATAAGTTTCGATTTAGGTGTATGGAAGAAAGTAATATCCCTTACCGTAGCAGGTTTGATTAACAAAAGGTGAAGGAAATTAATATCCCTTACCATAGTAAGTTTGAATAATGGAAGATGAAAAAGATGGTATCCCTTATGAGTATAAAGGAAAATGATATCACTTACGAATATGGAATAAAAGTGTCATGTGATAATTCGTGTAGACAAATTATTTCCACACGAGACAAATAACAAGGGTTATTCACCAACAGGCGATAATCCGCACCGTAAGGTTATTCCCATCAATTTGAATACGAATAGTTATTCACCAAACAGGCGTAATCCGCACCGTAAGGTTATTCCCACAATTTAATAGAATTTGAATACGAAGAGTTATTCACCAAACAGGCGTAATCCGCACCGTAAGGTTATTCCCACAATTTAATAGAATTTGAACACGAAGAGTTATTCACCAAACAGGCGATAATCCGCACCGTAAGGTTATTCCCATCAATTTGAATACAAAGAGTTATTCACCAAACAGGCGATAATCCGCACCGTAAGGTTATTCTCAAAGATTAATAAGGAATGAATACATACGGTTATTCACCAACAGGCGGTAAACCGCGCCGTAAGGTTATTCCCACAATTTAATACATGGAAATAAATGGCACAAGAAAGAAACGATATTATTTTCGAGAATCAAAGAATGATAATCCCTTCAAGTAAGAAAGAAAATAATATCCATTTATGATGATGAAAAGAGTGATACCCCTTACCGTAGTAAGTTTAAGAGTGTGAAAAGATTGATATTCCTTACCTTAACACGTGACTGGATATTGATTTAAATGAGGTTGATCAACCTATATATTTATAATATAAATTAGTAATTACCACATATAAATTTCAAAGTGTATGATAACTCGTATATTATGAACTATCAAAATTATATATATTTAACATAATTTTTGTAGTATAATATAATAACTTTAGAATAGTTTTTAAAATAATATTTCAAAATAAATCTTCTAAAGAAAGCTTTTAAAAATGAATCTTCTAATAGAAGAGTCTTCTAAAGGAAGATTTGTGAATACCGTAAAAAATAGGAATTTATAAAATTACTACTCTTTAATAAAAGACTTACTTGAAAAATTTCTGCACTCCTTTTGGCTTTCAAACTCTCAAAATAACCTTACTATTCTCAGAGAAAACTCATAAAATTCTTATAGAAAAATTTTATGTTTTAGGTGTAATTTTTCTATTCAGCTGAACAAGCTATTTATAGGGGAAAATGGGGTACTATGCGTGGTAGGTGGGCACTGTGCATTTGGTAGGTGAGAGAGGCTGCGCAAACGTTTTTTTAAAAATTTCAATACTTGCACAGTAACTTTGCACAGTAACTTTAAAATTTTCAAAAAGTGAACAGTAATGAACAGTAACTTTTGTCAGCCGATGAATAGTGATTTCCGGGAGTGAACAGTGACTCCGGAGTAACTTTTCCGATGTGAACAGTAACTTCCGTCAGTGAATAGTAACTTTTGAAAAATAATAATATTTATTTTATTTTATTTTATTTTATTTATTCTACCTGTGGATCCAACATATAAAATAATGCTACCACAATAATGCAAGAAACACGTTACATATTTTTATTAATTTAATAATATAAATTATAGTGTATTTGCTACTGTGACAATTATTTGGTTCAATAATTTTAAAATACAACGCACCAGCAATTATTGACTCAATGATATAAAATGCAGTGTAATGACAATTATTAAATCAATAATGCAAAATACTGTGTAGCAACAATTATTGAATTGATAACATAAAATATTATACAACAACAATTATTGATGAAATGATGTGCAACAGTTAGGGTGTCAATTTCAGATCAATAATATAAGACACTGTGCAATACCGTGTGCTACTGTAGAGTACCGCATGCTACTGTAGAATACCATAAATTACCGTATGCTACTATTCTTTTATCACCAGTATTTAAATAGTTAACACCGTTGACTATTTTTATTTAAAAAGGTTACTTCTGTCGTTTTCTATATCCGACAATTATTCCGTTGTGGGGTCCACCAATAATTAGTTATTTCGGCGCCGTCGTACGACACGAATATTATATTGCGCCGTCGTACGGGCAGAACGAATATTCCCCGACAAAACGAATATTCCCCGACAAAAAGAATATTGTCCAACAAGGTATAATTTGCACGAAACATCCTTAACTTTTAACTTTGTCAATTTAACCACTTACTGTTTCATGAAAAAAATATATATGAAGAAAATTAAATTTTATATTTCATAAAATTCGGGGTCTTACAACCTCCCCTCCTTATGAAATTTCGTCCCCGAAATTGACGTACCTGGCATTTCGAAGAGGTATGGATACCTAGACTTCATCTCAGATTCTAGCTCCCAGGTCATTTCCTCAATATCTTGGTTCCTCCATAAAACCTTAACTTGAGGTATAACCTTTGAGCGTAAGATCTGCTCCTTCTTATCTAGGATCTTAACAGGTACCTCCTCATACGTTAAATCTTCTGCTATAACGTCTGGGTCTAACTCAATGACGTGGTTTGGGTCCTTCACATATTTACGTAACATAGATATGTGAAAAACGTTATGGATGCGAGACATACTTGGTGGTAGGGCTAGTCTGTAGGCTACGGATCCTACTCGATCGAGGATTTCAAATGGGCCAATAAATCGAGGGTTGAGCTTTCCTCTCTTTCCGAATCTCGTAACTCCTTTCCATGGAGAAACACGTAAGAATACATGATCTCCGACGTTGAATCTCTCATCTCTCCGATGAAGATCGGCATAACTCTTTTGTCGTTCTTGTGCTGTCTGTATTCGTTGTCGGATCATTTGGATCTTTTCGGTCGTTAAGCGTACCAACTCAGGTCCCAATAGTTTTGCTTCTCCTACCTCATTCCAACATACTGGAGAGCGACACTTGCGTCCATATAAAGCCTCGAATGGAGCCATACCTATACTTGCTTGGTAACTGTTGTTGTAGGAAAATTCCACCAATGGCAAGTACTTATCCCAACTTCCTTTGAAATCTAGTACGCAAAGTCTCAAAAGATCTTCGAGGGTCTGGATCGTCCTTTCCGATTGTCCGTCCGTTTGAGGATGGTATGCAGAACTAAAACGTAGTTCAGTGCCCATAGCTTTTTGTAGACTGATCCAAAAGCGTGAAGTGAATCTAGGATCTCGATCAGAAACTATGGAAACTGGCATGCCATGCAATCTCACGATCTCATTTATGTACATACCGGCAAGACGTTCAAGTGAAAAGTTTTCTCGTATAGGCAAGAAATGAGCGGATTTGGTCAATCTATCTACGATGACCCAAATTGCATCTAAGCCTTGAGAAACTTTGGGAAGACCCGTCACGAAATCCATATTGATGTGTTCCCACTTCCATTCGGGAACCTCAAGTGGTTGTAAAGGACCCTTAGGTACTTGATGCTCTGCCTTGACACGTTGACAAGTTAAGCACCTTGAGATAAACTCTGCAATCTCCCTTTTCATATTGTTCCACCAAAATGTATGTCGAAGATCTCGATACATCTTGGTACCTCCAGGGTGGATTGCAAATGGCGTGTTGTGTGCCTCCATCATGATTTTATGCCTTAATTCAGGATCGTTAGGAACACAGAGTCGAGAGTTGACTCGAAGTATTCCTTTCTCGTCGATTCTTGCTTCGGGAATGGTACCTTCTTGTACTTTCTTTATCATGTTTATCAGTTCCGGATCGGTAGCTTGAGCAGCTTTAATTTTATCGATTAAAGCTGGTTCTACTCGCACGTGAGCAATCTTCGAGTGGGTCCCTGGTGTCTTTAGCTCCATCTCCATCTTTTGCAAGTCGTACAAAATACGCTTTTGTGTTGTCAGCAGTGCACTTGTACTCGCATAAGATTTTCTGCTCAAAGCGTCAGCTACAACGTTCGCCTTTCCTGGGTGATACTGGATTGTGTGATCATAATCCTTCAACAGCTCAAGCCAACGTCGTTGTCGCATGTTGAGTTCTTTCTGGGTGAAGAAATACTTGAGACTTTTATGATCCGTATAGATATCCACTTTCTCTCCGTACAAGTAGTGTCTCCAGATCTTCAACGCGAAAACGACTGCTGCCAACTCTAGATCACGAGTAGGATAATTTTTCTCATAATCTTTGAGTTGTCGAGAGGCATAAGCTATAACCTTTCCATGTTGCATAAGGACACAGCCTAGACCTTTGCCTGAAGGATCGCTATATATTACGAATTCTCCTGATCCTGATTGGAATGGTCAGAACAGGAGTTGAAACAAGTCTCTTCTTGAGTTCTTGAAAACTTTTCTCGCATTCCTCGCTCGATATAAGTTTTGTACTAGAATGAATGATACCGATATCTAGTAATTTCAACTCTTGGTGTTCTATGGGAGTCATTTGGTATGGGACTTTAAAAATGGGCTTAGTGCCGGGTTCAAGATCGATACAGAATTCAATTTCACGGTTTAGGGGTAAGCCAGAAAGTTCCTCAGGAAAAACGTCAGGAAATTTATTAACAATGGGTGTATCATTCAAGTTTGACGTGTTTTTGTTCAAATCAGTAACATGAGCTAAAAGGCTTGACATCCGTTTTTCAATAAACGAATGACTTTATGGCTAGAAATAATAGTTATAGATTTCAATGGTTTAGTTGCTTGAATTTGCATGACAGATTGATTAGGAATATGAAAACTAATAATCTTATGAAAAAAAATCAATTGTAGCATGATGGGTAGTCAACCAATCAATTCCTAAATCACATCAAATTCATTCATTTCCAAAGAAATAAGGTCAACAGATAATGTGAGGTTGTTGATTTGAACTAGGCAAGATTTATAGATAGTAAATGTAATAGGTATTTCTCCCAATGAGGTTTCAACTGATAAGACAAGATTTAAGTTTTCAATAGTCAAATTTAAACGTTGAGTACATATAGGTGAGATAAAAGAGTGGATAGAGCCAGTATCTAACATGGCATAGACTTCTTGAGAATTGATGAATAGCTTACCGGTCATCACCTCATTCGATTTCTTGATCATCAAGGCTGTCATCATCAAATCGAGTCCCGTATACTTCATTCGGATCTTCACATATTTCAACCATGGGAATACCGCTAAATAATTTTCTAACAAACTGTTTCTCGGATTCATCAACTTCATCAGTAGTAACGTACCAATGATTTCCATAAGAATAGTATTTTCGATAGACTGCAGTTTCCATGATAGTGACTAACTTAACCTGAATTCCTTTAAATTGTAACGCCCAAAAGTATAGAAACATCATTTTTAAATAATCTTGAAACTCATAACTGGAACACCATAAATCCCAAAGACTAATATGAAAAGTCCATATATTCTGATCCTTTGTTATAGAGCATAACCAGGTGATATGACTCTCCCAATTAGTGAGTAAATTAAAGGCAATAATTTCCGCAAGTTCATTACTTCCTTTAATTGCTTCTAATAATGGATCTGGAACGACTGTAGCAGAACTTTCACCTTCATCCTTACTGGATAGAACACGCATAATTTTTGCCTTAGGCAAATGATTCAACTCTGAGTTTGTAAGAAGATTATTCGTCGCCTCTTGTTTTGCAGCTACATTTGTTTCGGTCATTTCATAGTTAACCTCCTGATTTCCAGATGCCATACTTAACTGTGGTCACAAAATAAATGTTAGTTCAAATAAACTGACTCATCACTTCATGTCCCTATATTCAAATCAACTCATTAGATAATAAAATTTAATTTAGGTGGGACACACTAGTGACTGATTATATTCGTCTCTCCCCTCCTAGTTCTAACCCCAGATCTCCATTAAAGACCATATCCCTAAGCTCTGATGCCAACTGTAACTCTCATCCCACCATAGGGACAGCACCTCACAATGGTACCTATCAGTTTGCCACCTGTACTATAGGCGTCCCCTACGGAGAGTCTGGCTTCGGTGCATCCCCTTTCCCTAGGAAGTCACCAGCGAGAGGCTCGGGGCTCTTCGTTATATGGCTCTGATACCAACTGTGACGCCCCCAAATCTAGGCCCACACAGCCCAAACTTGAGTCGTCAAAAGACTGCAACAAAATTATTACAACAAAGCACAACGTACAACAATACAGTGTATAATAATACACAACTAAGTCTTCACTATTATTGCCACACTATTTTACAACACGTGAAGACTAGGATAGCTATTCCTCGGACTCTCACTCCATCCCCCGGCTAGACCCCGTTACGTTTTCATCTCCTGTTGAAAAACAATGGAACAAAAGAAAGGGTGAGCTCAAATAGCCCAGTAAGAAATATCATGACTAAGATAATGACGAATAAATTATCATTAGCCTTTAACAGTTGAGTTCTTGATAGAATACAATAGACTACAAGGTTTATATCAAAAACTGTAGTTAAATTCTTAAACAATGTTCAGATCAATAATAGCAGCGGAATGAACAATCTATTAGAAGAATAATGCAGACTATAATGTCCACTCGCTTCTCTTTTTAGTAAAAATATCATCAACTTTTATCATCTGATATACCATTAGTCAAGATAATACAACTTCACAGTTCCTGGTCATAATCATGCAGATCAACAGTTCGTCTTTGCACTACGGGCCAAAGACATTCAATATAACACCAACGGTCATGATTATACCAGATTCAGCCTTTGGTCATAATCATACCAACCAACAGTTCATCTTTGCACTACGGGCCAAAGAGAACATTCACCACGTGTCATAAAAGACACCGAACAGATGTATCACCTTTAACCTAGTATATCGCCTTTAACCTATCATCTGTTCAACAATTATATCACATCTGTGCCCCCGGCCACAGATATTCACAACAGCTTGATTCTTGATGATTAATACAAATAACAGTGATACAAATGATGAACAGAAGAACAGGATAAACAATAAGTATCGGAAGTTTACTTTGTGCAGATTCAAATAATGTCCAAATTGCCAACATGATGTGGAGTGAAATTTAAAAATGATATTCAAGATCCACAGTTCAGAATAACGATTACAGTTCAATAGAAATGTTCAGAAAATAGGAAGGTTCAGTTGAACTAATGAAATTCAACTATTATGGAACATATAATATTTTCAGGAATTATAGAAGCAATAGTTCCATAATAAGTTTCGATTTAGGTGTATGGAAGAAAGTAATATCCCTTACCGTAGCAGGTTTGATTAACAAAAGGTGAAGGAAATTAATATCCCTTACCATAGTAAGTTTGAATAATGGAAGATGAAAAAGATGGTATCCCTTATGAGTATAAAGGAAAATGATATCACTTACGAATATGGAATAAAAGTGTCATGTGATAATTCGTGTAGACAAATTATTTCCACACGAGACAAATAACAAGGGTTATTCACCAACAGGCGATAATCCGCACCGTAAGGTTATTCCCATCAATTTGAATACGAATAGTTATTCACCAAACAGGCGTAATCCGCACCGTAAGGTTATTCCCACAATTTAATAGAATTTGAATACGAAGAGTTATTCACCAAACAGGCGTAATCCGCACCGTAAGGTTATTCCCACAATTTAATAGAATTTGAACACGAAGAGTTATTCACCAAACAGGCGATAATCCGCACCGTAAGGTTATTCCCATCAATTTGAATACAAAGAGTTATTCACCAAACAGGCGATAATCCGCACCGTAAGGTTATTCTCAAAGATTAATAAGGAATGAATACATAAGGTTATTCACCAACAGGCGGTAAACCGCGCCGTAAGGTTATTCCCACAATTTAATACATGGAAATAAATGGCACAAGAAAGAAACGATATTATTTTCGAGAATCAAAGAATGATAATCCCTTCAAGTAAGAAAGAAAATAATATCCATTTATGATGATGAAAAGAGTGATACCCCTTACCGTAGTAAGTTTAAGAGTGTGAAAAGATTGATATTCCTTACCTTAACACGTGACTGGATATTGATTTAAATGAGGTTGATCAACCTATATATTTATAATATAAATTAGTAATTACCACATATAAATTTCAAAGTGTATGATAACTCGTATATTATGAACTATCAAAATTATATATATTTAACATAATTTTTGTAGTATAATATAATAACTTTAGAATAGTTTTTAAAATAATATTTCAAAATAAATCTTCTAAAGAAAGCTTTTAAAAATGAATCTTCTAATAGAAGAGTCTTCTAAAGGAAGATTTGTGAATACCGTGAAAAATAGGAATTTATAAAATTACTACTCTTTAATAAAAGACTTACTTGAAAAATTTCTGCACTCCTTTTGGCTTTCAAACTCTCAAAATAACCTTACTATTCTCAGAGAAAACTCATAAAATTCTTATAGAAAATTTTTATGTTTTAGGTGTAATTTTTCTATTCAGCTGAACAAGCTATTTATAGGGGAAAATGGGGGTACTATGCGTGGTAGGTGGGCACTGTGCATTTGGTAGGTGAGAGAGGCTGCGCAAACGTTTTTTTAAAAATTTCAATACTTGCACAGTAACTTTGCACAGTAACTTTAAAATTTTCAAAAAGTGAACAGTAATGAACAGTAACTTTTGTCAGCCGATGAATAGTGATTTCCGGGAGTGAACAGTGACTCCGGAGTAACTTTTCCGATGTGAACAGTAACTTCCGTCAGTGAATAGTAACTTTTGAAAAATAATAATATTTATTTTATTTTATTTTATTTTATTTATTCTACCTGTGGATCCAACATATAAAATAATGCTACCACAATAATGCAAGAAACACGTTACATATTTTTATTAATTTAATAATATAAATTATAGTGTATTTGCTACTGTGACAATTATTTGGTTCAATAATTTTAAAATACAACGCACCAGCAATTATTGACTCAATGATATAAAATGCAGTGTAATGACAATTATTAAATCAATAATGCAAAATACTGTGTAGCAACAATTATTGAATTGATAACATAAAATATTATACAACAACAATTATTGATGAAATGATGTGCAACAGTTAGGGTGTCAATTTCAGATCAATAATATAAGACACTGTGCAATACCGTGTGCTACTGTAGAGTACCGCATGCTACTGTAGAATACCATAAATTACCGTATGCTACTATTCTTTTATCACCAGTATTTAAATAGTTAACACCGTTGACTATTTTTATTTAAAAAGGTTACTTCTGTCGTTTTCTATATCCGACAATTATTCCGTTGTGGGGTCCACCAATAATTAGTTATTTCGGCGCCGTCGTACGACACGAATATTATATTGCGCCGTCGTACGGGCAGAACGAATATTCCCCGACAAAACGAATATTCCCCGACAAAAAGAATATTGTCCAACAAGGTATAATTTGCACGAAACATCCTTAACTTTTAACTTTGTCAATTTAACCACTTACTGTTTCATGAAAAAAATATATATGAAGAAAATTAAATTTTATATTTCATAAAATTCGGGGTCTTACATTATTAATGTGTAGAGGTAATATTTATGCCATGCTTGAGTTTAATATGTTTGGTTTGTATTTTGGTATATTTTATATGCTAAAATATGTATTTAGTAGTGTGTAAACAAGTTTTGAAATATATTACCAAAAATATTTTTGTAAAACTTAGGTTTGATGTTCTAATATTATAGAACATTAAAGCATGAGAAAAACAAAGTTTGAATCACTTAAAATGGAGTTATACACAAAAAGATATGATTTATGGTAGTTTATGTGATGTAAAAATTTTTATAAAAAAATATTGATATTAAATCATGAAAAATTAATTTTTCATGTTATAAATTAATATAAGATGATTGGTAATTTTTTTGATTTTTATTGAAGAGTTAAAGATTTATTGAGGGTATAATTTTAATTAAAGTGTGTATAGCCGGAACACTGTTCACAATCTGTGAAAGGGAAAAAAAACTAAAGGTTTCCGCGCAATGCGCGGCCACTGTGCACAGTCGGACGCGGAGACAAAACGGCGTCGTTTTGCCTCAGAAAAAAATTACGCCGCGCGTACGCGCGGAAGCCGTATCCGCGTTTCCAAAAACGGCGTCGTTTTGGGCCGTATAATCTGAAACGCGCGCCATGCGCGGAAGGAAAAATTCGGGGAAATTACCATTTTGCCCCTCCGTGTTTTTTTCGGCAGAATTACCATTCTGCCCTCGGTTCAGTTTTCGAATTATTTACGAAATTGCCATCGGTCCGGTTTTTCAACTTAATTACGAAAATGCCATTCGGGTTAATTTTAATTAATTTAAATATTTAAAAATTAATTTAAAATTATAACAAAAATAATAATAATACAAAAATAATATTGGGGAGGAGATTTTTCATAAAGTTTAATATTTAAATATTTTAAATATTAATCTAGTTAGCTAAACCATGGTTAGGTTAAATAAATTTATTATTTATTTATTATTTTAAATATTAATAATAAATAAAGATGATAAATTAGCAATTATTATTTAATGCCTATTAAATAATATTTAAAGAGAGATAAAATTTATAAATTAATTATTTATTATTTAAATATTATTAAATAATAAATAAGGATAATTAAGCAATTAATTATTATTTAATTAACATTAAATAACGATTAATGGAAATTAAGTTATTAGAGTAATAATTTATTATTTAATTTAAATAATAAATAAGAATGATTTGATTATTATTTAACCTTAAATAATAATTAAAATTAATTAAACAATTAATTATTATTTAATTGACATTAAATAATAATTAAAGAGGATTAAGATTAGTAAACTATTATTTAATTTCCTTAATTAAATAATAGGTAAGGTTAATTACTTGGTTAATTATTGGTTGATTAACATTAAATTAAAGAAGGTTAAAATTAAGTTAATAATTATTTATTATTTAATAATAGGTAGGTACAATTAGTTATTATTTATAATAACTAGAGTTAATTAATTAATTTCTATTTAATCAATATTAAATAGTAATTAAAAAGAGATTGAGTTAATAAAATAAATTGAATTGAACTAAACAATTATAATAAGTTGTTTAAGGGTTTAATAAGTGTCCAACACTTAAGAAAAATATTTTCTAACTTATTAAATTATTAACCTAAAATGATTAAGTGTCTATAAGGTTAATAATATTGTTTTGACTAATGTAATTTATGTGTTAGTACTTATGTGGTAAATAAGTTCGTTATTAAGCGTATAATTATGCAAATACGTCGTACTAATTATTAGACCGACTTTATTAATGTTAGGTCTTTCAAAGCAAGTTAGTTAAAGCTAGACAATTATTGTAGCTGAGCAAACAGGCAAGTTCTCTAACCCTACTCAATTATTATCGTTGAACAAGTTTCCATACTTGTATTTATTGTTAAAGCTTGAAGTGGTTTAATTATTTAAAATTATTCCACATCCATATTGTTTATACAATCGCACTTAGTGCATTTGAAGCTTGTTAGTTCTTGATTCATGAACTGTATTAAAAATGTCTGAAGCTAATAGTTCAGCTAGACATTGCGTTTCTAAATTCAATAACTTGAATACTTTTAAAAGCTTATCCAAACCATTGTTGGGTGCGAATTTCTTATATTAAGTCTGAGAATTGAACAACCCTAAATTAGGGGATTTTGTGTCGGGAAACCGACTTTGGGCGCCAGTGACTAAATGTAATGCATATACAGCGGGTTGAATAGGCTGATCCCCTTGAAAACCAAACAACTCAAAGGGTCAGAGGAAACTCTATTATACCCTAGTTAGTTCAGGGTCCTTAGTGACCACTCAGCATTTTAAGATTCAAATATTCTGTTTATTAAAATTTGAATCCTGTTTCTTTCACAATTGTTATATCTATTGTTGAACCATTGATGATCTTTCCCATTCATTCATGATATATTAAATCTATATGATTGTTATAAACTTGCTGAGCAAACTAGTTGCTCATTCTTGCTATATCATGAACCATTTTTCAGATAATCCTGATTGCTCCAGGAAGGATAAGGGAAAAGGAAAGGCCAAAGCTTAAGTAGCTTATGCATGCTAGTTAGATCTTTATTTATGTATTTACGGTTGTTAAACCTTTTGTAATTCCTTATGATAGGAACTGTTTTTATGTTAAGGTTGATAGACCCTGGTATTGTAACCTTTTGAAGGGAACCAATATGTATTATTCCGCGATATTTAAATGCAATGTATGTATTTAATTGTTAGTAATGTGTTGAATAGTGAGAACCAAACTCGAGGTTATGGAACCCGGATTTGGGGTCGTCACAGGTTGGTATCAGAGCCGTAGGTTAGAAACGTTAGGATTTGCGAAACCTAAGTTGTGACGCCCCCAAATCTAGGCCCACACAGCCCAAACTTGAGTCGTCAAAAGACTACAACAAAATTATTACAATGAAATACAACGTACAACAATACAGTGGATAATACAACACAACTAAGTCTTCATTATTATTGCCACACTATTTTATAACACGTGAAGACTATGATAGCTATCCCCGCACTCTCACTCCATTCCCCGGCTAGACCCCGTTACGTTCTCATCTCCTGTTGAAAAACAATGGAACGAAAAGAAAGGGTGAGCTCAAATAGCCCAGTAAGAAATATCATGACTAAGATAATGACGAATAATTTATCATTAGCCTTCAACAGTTGAGTTCTTGATAGAATACAATAGACTACAAGGTTTATATCAAAAACTGCAGTTAAATTCTTAAACAACGTTCAGATCAATAATAGCAGCGGAATGAGCAATCTATTAGAAGAATAATGCAGACTATAATGTCCACTCGCTTCTCTTTTTAGTAAAAATATCATCAACTTTTATCATCTGAAATACCATTAGTCAAGATAATACAACTTCACAGTTCCTGGTCATAATCATGCAGATCAACAGTTCGTCTTTGCACTACGGGCCAAAGACATTCAATATAACACCAATGGTCATGATTATACCAGATTCAGCCTTTGGTCATAATCATACCAACCAACAGTTCATCTTTGCACTACGGGCCAAAGAGAACATTCACCACGTGTCATAAAAGACACCGAACAGATGTATCGCCTTTAACCTAGTATATCGCCTTTAACCTATCATCTGTTCAACAATTATATCACATCTGTGCCCCCGGCCACAGATATTCACAACAGCTTGATTCTTGATGATTAATACAAATAACAGTGATACAAATGATGAACAGAAGAACAGGATAAACAATAAGTATCGGAAGTTTACTTTGTGCAGATTCAAATAATGTCCAAATTGCCAACATGATGTAGAGTGAAATTTAAAAATGATATTCAAGATCCACAGTTCAGAATAACGATTACAGTTCAATAGAAATGTTCAGAAAATAGGAAGGTTCAGTTGAACTAATGAAATTCAACTATTATGGAACATATAATATTTTCAGGAATTATAGAAGCAATAGTTCCATAATAAGTTTCGATTTAGGTGTATGGAAGAAAGTAATATCCCTTACCGTAGCAGGTTTGATTAACAAAAGGTGAAGGGAATTAATATCCCTTACCATAGTAAGTTTGAATAATGGAAGATGAAAAAGATGGTATCCCTTATGAGTATAAAGGAAAATGATATCACTTACGAATATGGAATAAAAGTGTCATGTGATAATTCGTGTAGACAAATTATTTCCACACGAGACAAATAACAAGGGTTATTCACCAACAGGCGATAATCCGCACCGTAAGGTTATTCCCATCAATTTGAATACGAATAGTTATTCACCAAACAGGCGTAATCCGCACCGTAAGGTTATTCCCATCAATTTGAATACGAAGAGTTATTCACCAAACAGGCGATAATCCGCACCGTAAGGTTATTCTCAAAGATTAATAAGGAATGAATACAAAAGGTTATTCACCAACAGGCGGTAAACCGCGCCGTAAGGTTATTCCCACAATTTAATACATGGAAATAAATGGCACAAGAAAGAAACGATATTATTTTCGAGAATCAAAGAATGATAATCCCTTCAAGTAAGAAAGAAAATAATATCCATTTATGATGATGAAAAGAGTGATACCCCTTACCGTAATAAATTTAAGAGTGTGAAAAGAATGATATTCCTTACCACAGTAAATTTAAGAGTTTGAAAAGAATGACATTTCTTACCGTAGTAAGTTTAAGAGTATGAAAAGATTGATATTCCTTACCTTAACTCGTGACTGGATATTGATTTAAATGAGGTTGATCAACCTATATATTTATAATATAAATTAGTAATTACCACATATAAATTTCAAAGTGTATGATAACTCGTATATTATGAACTATCAAAATTATATATATTTAACATAATTTTTGTAGTATAATATAATAACTTTAGAATAGTTTTTAAAATAATATTTCAAAATAAATCTTCTAAAGAAAGCTTTTAAAAATGAATCTTCTAATAGAAGAGTCTTCTAAAGGAAGATTTGTGAATACCGTGAAAAATAGGAATTTATAAAATTACTACTCTTTAATAAAAGACTTACTTGAAAAATTTCTGCACTCCTTTTGGCTTTCAAACTCTCAAAATAACCTTACTATTCTCAGAGAAAACTCATAAAATTCTTATAGAAAAATTTTATGTTTTAGGTGTGATTTTTCTATTCAGCTGAACAAGCTATTTATAGGGGAAAATGGGTACTATGCGTGGTAGGTGGGCACTGTGCATTTGGTAGGTGAGAGAGGCTGCGCAAACGTTTTTTTTTAAAAAATTTCAATACTTGCACAGTAACTTTGCACAGTAACTTTAAAATTTTCAAAAAGTGAACAGTAATGAACAGTAACTTTTGTCAGCCGATGAATAGTGATTTCCGGGAGTGAACAGTGACTCCGGAGTAACTTTTCCGATGTGAACAGTAACTTCCGTCAGTGAATAGTAACTTTTGAAAAATAATAATATTTATTTTATTTTATTTTATTTTATTTATTCTACCTGTGGATCCAACATATAAAATAATGCTACAACAATGATAACAATAATGTAATAAACATGTTACAGATTATTATTAATTTAAATAATATAAATTACTGTGTATTTGCTACTGTGACAATTATTTGGTTCAATAATTTTAAAATACAACGCACCAGCAATTATTGACTCAATGATATAAAATGCAGTGTAATGACAATTATTAAATCAATAATGCAAAATACTGTGTAGCAACAATTATTGAATTGATAACATAAAATATTATACAACAACAATTATTGATGAAATGATGTGCAACAGTTAGGGTGTCAATTTCAGATCAATAATATAAGACACTGTGCAATACCGTGTGCTACTGTAGAGTACCGCATGCTACTGTAGAATACCATAAATTACCGTATGCTACTATTCTTTTATCACCAGTATTTAAATAGTTAACACCGTTGACTATTTTTATTTAAAAAGGTTACTTCTGTCGTTTTCTATATCCGACAATTATTCCGTTGTGGGGTCCACCAATAATTAGTTATTTCGGCGCCGTCGTACGACACGAATATTATATTGCGCCGTCGTACGGGCAGAACGAATATTCCCCGACAAAACGAATATTCCCCGACAAAAAGAATATTGTCCAACAAGGTATAATTTGCACGAAACATCCTTAACTTTAAACTTTATCGATTTAACCACTTACTGTTTCAGGAAAAATATATATGAAGAAAAATTAAATTTTGTATTTCATAAATTCGGGGTCTTACAACCTCCCCTCCTTATGAAATTTCGTCCCCGAAATTGACGTACCTGGCATTTCGAAGAGGTATGGATACCTAGACATCATCTCAGATTCTAGCTCCCAGGTCATTTCCTCAATATCTTGGTTCCTCCATAAAACCTTAACTTGAGGTATAACCTTTGAGCGTAAGATCTGCTCCTTCTTATCTAGGATCTTAACAGGTACCTCCTCATACGTTAAATCTTCTGCTATAACGTCTGGTTCTAACTCAATGACGTGGTTTGGGTCCTTCACATATTTACGTAACATAGATATGTGAAAAACGTTATGGATGCGAGACATACTTGGTGGTAAAGCTAGTCTGTAGGCTACGGTTCCTACTCGATCGAGAATTTCAAATGGGCCAATAAATCGAGGGTTAAGCTTTCCTCTCTTTCCGAATCTCGTAACTCTTTTCCATGGAGAAACACGTAAGAATACATGATCTCCGACGTTGAATCTCTCATCTCTCCGATGAAGATCGGCATAACTCTTTTGTCGTTCTTGTGCTGTCTGTATTCGTTGTCGGATCATTTGGATCTTTTCGGTCGTCAAGCGTACCAACTCGGGTCCCAACAGTTTTGCTTCTCCTACCTCATTCCAACATACTGGAGAGCGACACTTGCGTCCATATAAAGCCTCGAATGGAGCCATACCTATACTTGTTTGGTAACTGTTGTTGTAGAAAAATTCCACCAATGGCGAGTACTTATCCCAACTTCCTTTGAAATCTAGTACGCAAAGTCTCAAAAGATCTTCGAGGGTCTGGATCGTCCTTTCTGATTGTCCGTCCGTTTGAGGATGGTATGCAGAACTAAAACGTAGTTCAGTGCCCATAGCTTTTTGTAGACTGATCCAAAAGCGTGAAGTGAATCTAGGATCTCGATCAGAAACTATGGAAACTGGCATGCCATGCAGTCTCACGATTTCATTTATGTACATACCGGCAAGACGTTCAAGTGAAAAGTTTTCTCGTATAGGCAAGAAATGAGCGGATTTGGTCAATCTATCTACGATGACCCAAATTGCATCTAAGCCTTGAGAAACTTTGGGAAGACCCGTCACGAAATTCATATTGATGTGTTCCCACTTCCATTCGGGAACCTCAAGTGGTTGTAATGGACCTTTAGGTACTTGATGCTCTGCCTTGACACGTTGACAAGTTAGGCACCTTGAGATAAACTCTGCAATCTCCCTTTTCATATTGTTCCACCAAAATGTATGTCGAAGATCTCGATACATCTTGGTACCTCCTGGGTGGATTGCAAACGGCGTGTTGTGTGCCTCCATCATGATTTTATGCTTTAATTCAGGATCGTTAGGAACACAGAGTCGAGAGTTGACTTGAAGTATTCCTTTCTCGTCGATTCTTGCTTCGGGAATGGTACCTTCTTGTACTTTCTTTATCATGTTTATCAGTTCCGGATCGGTAGCTTGAGCAGCTTTAATTTTATCGATTAAAGCCGGTTTTACTCGCACGTGAGCAATCTTCGAGTGGGTCCCTAGTGTCTTTAGCTCTATCTCCATCTTTTGCAAGTCGTACAAAATACGTTTTTGTGTTGTCAGCAGTGCACTTGTACTCGCATAAGATCTTCTGCTCAAAGCGTCAGCTACAACGTTCGCCTTTCCCGGGTGATACTGGATTGTGTGGTCGTAATCCTTCAACAACTCAAGCCAACGTCGTTGTCGCATGTTGAGTTCCTTCTGGGTGAAGAAATACTTGAGACTTTTATGATCCGTATAGATATCCACTTTTTCTCCGTACAAGTAGTGTCTCCAGATCTTCAACGCGAAAACGACTGCTGCCAACTCTAGATCATGAGTAGGATAATTTTTCTCATAATCTTTGAGTTGTCGAGAGGCATAAGCTATAACCTTTCCATGTTGCATAAGGACACAGCCTAGACCTTTGCCTGAAGCATCGCTATATATGACGAATTTTCCTGATCCTGATGGAATGGTCAGAACAGGAGCTGAAACAAGTCTCCTCTTGAGTTCTTGAAAACTCTTCTCGCATTCCTCGCTCGAATGATACCGATATCTAATAATCAAACTTTCATCTCTTGGCGTTCTATGGGAGCCATTTGGTATTGAGCTTTGGAAAAGGGTTTAGTATCGGGTTCAAGATCGATACAGAATTCAATTTCTCGGTTTGGGGATAAGCCAGGAAGTTCCTCAGGAAAAACGTCAGGAACTCATTAACAATAGGAATATCATTCAAGTTTGACGTGTTTTTGTTCAAATCAATGACATGGGCTAAAAAGGCTTGACATCCGTTTTTCAATAAACGAATGACTTTATGGCTAGAAATAATAGTTATAGATTTCAATGGTTTAGTTGCTTGAATTTGCATGACAGGTTGATTAGGAATATGAAAACTAATAATCTTATGAAAACAATCAATTTTAGCATGATGGGTAGTCAACCAATCAATTCCTAAAATCACATCAAATTCATGCATCTCCAAAGAAATAAGGTCAACAGGTAATGTGAGGTTGTTGATTTGAACTAGGCAAAATTTATAGACAGTAGATGTAATGGTCATTTCTCCTAATGGGGTTTCAACTGATAAGTCAATATTTAAGTTTTCAATAGTCAAATTTAAACGTTGAGTACATATAGGTGAGATAAAAGAGTGGATAGAGCCAGTATCTAACAGAGCGTAGAATTCACGAGAATTTATGAATAACTTACTAGTTATCACCTCCTTCGGTTTCTTGACTGTTATCGTCAAATCGAATCCCGAGTACTTCATTCGGATCTTCACGTATTTCAACCATGGGAATACCACTAAATAATTCTCTAACGAACTGTTTCTCGGATTCCTCAACTTCATCAGTAGTAACGTACCAATGATTTCTATAAGAATAGTATTTTCGATAGACTGCAGTTTCCATGATAGTGACTAACTTAACCTGAATTCCTTTAAATTGTAACGCCCAAAAGTATAGAAACATCATTTTTAAATAATCTTGAAACTCATAGCTGGAACACCATAAATCCCAAAGACTAATATGAAAAGTCCATATATTCTGATCCTTTGTTATAGAGCATAACCAGGTGATATGACTCTCCCAATTAGTGAGTAAATTAAAGGCAATAATTTCCGCAAGTTCATTACTTCCTTTAATTGCTTCTAATAATGGATCTGGAACGACTGTAGCAGAACTTTCACCTTCATCCTTACTGGATAGAACACGCATAATTTTTGCCTTAGGCAAATGATTCAACTCTGAGTTTGTAAGAAGATTATTCGTCGCCTCTTGTTTTGCAGCTACATTTGTTTCGGTCATTTCATAGTTAACCTCCTGATTTCCAGATGCCATACTTAACTGTGGTCACAAAATAAATGTTAGTTCAAATAAACTGACTCATCACTTCATGTCCCTATATTCAAATCAACTCATTAGATAATAAAATCTAATTTAGGTGGGACACACTAGTGACCGATTCTATTCGTCTCTCCCCTCCTAATTCTAACCCCAGATCTCCATTAAAGACCATATCCCTAAGCTCTGATGTCAACTGTGACTCTCATCCCACCATAGGGACAGCACCTCACAATGGTACCTATCAGTTTGCCACCTGTACTATAGGCGTCCCCTACGGAGAGTCTGGCTTCGGTGCATCCCCTTTCCCTAGGAAGTCACCAGCGAGAGGCTCGGGGCTCTTCGTTATATGGCTCTGATACCAACTGTGACTCTCATCCCACCATAGGGACAGCACCTCACAATGGTACCTATCAGTTTGCCACCTGTACTATAGGCGTCCCCTACGGAGAGTCTGGCTTCGGTGCATCCCCTTTCCCTAGGAAGTCACCAGCGAGAGGCTCGGGGCTCTTCGTTATATGGCTCTGATACCAACTGTGACGCCCCCAAATCTAGGCCCACACAGCCCAAACTTGAGTCGTCAAAAGACTACAACAAAATTATTACAATGAAATACAACGTACAACAATACAGTGGATAATACAACACAACTAAGTCTTCATTATTATTGCCACACTATTTTATAACACGTGAAGACTATGATAGCTATCCCCGCACTCTCACTCCATTCCCCGGCTAGACCCCGTTACGTTCTCATCTCCTGTTGAAAAACAATGGAACGAAAAGAAAGGGTGAGCTCAAATAGCCCAGTAAGAAATATCATGACTAAGATAATGACGAATAATTTATCATTAGCCTTCAACAGTTGAGTTCTTGATAGAATACAATAGACTACAAGGTTTATATCAAAAACTGCAGTTAAATTCTTAAACAACGTTCAGATCAATAATAGCAGCGGAATGAGCAATCTATTAGAAGAATAATGCAGACTATAATGTCCACTCGCTTCTCTTTTTAGTAAAAATATCATCAACTTTTATCATCTGAAATACCATTAGTCAAGATAATACAACTTCACAGTTCCTGGTCATAATCATGCAGATCAACAGTTCGTCTTTGCACTACGGGCCAAAGACATTCAATATAACACCAATGGTCATGATTATACCAGATTCAGCCTTTGGTCATAATCATACCAACCAACAGTTCATCTTTGCACTACGGGCCAAAGAGAACATTCACCACGTGTCATAAAAGACACCGAACAGATGTATCGCCTTTAACCTAGTATATCGCCTTTAACCTATCATCTGTTCAACAATTATATCACATCTGTGCCCCCGGCCACAGATATTCACAACAGCTTGATTCTTGATGATTAATACAAATAACAGTGATACAAATGATGAACAGAAGAACAGGATAAACAATAAGTATCGGAAGTTTACTTTGTGCAGATTCAAATAATGTCCAAATTGCCAACATGATGTAGAGTGAAATTTAAAAATGATATTCAAGATCCACAGTTCAGAATAACGATTACAGTTCAATAGAAATGTTCAGAAAATAGGAAGGTTCAGTTGAACTAATGAAATTCAACTATTATGGAACATATAATATTTTCAGGAATTATAGAAGCAATAGTTCCATAATAAGTTTCGATTTAGGTGTATGGAAGAAAGTAATATCCCTTACCGTAGCAGGTTTGATTAACAAAAGGTGAAGGGAATTAATATCCCTTACCATAGTAAGTTTGAATAATGGAAGATGAAAAAGATGGTATCCCTTATGAGTATAAAGGAAAATGATATCACTTACGAATATGGAATAAAAGTGTCATGTGATAATTCGTGTAGACAAATTATTTCCACACGAGACAAATAACAAGGGTTATTCACCAACAGGCGATAATCCGCACCGTAAGGTTATTCCCATCAATTTGAATACGAATAGTTATTCACCAAACAGGCGTAATCCGCACCGTAAGGTTATTCCCATCAATTTGAATACGAAGAGTTATTCACCAAACAGGCGATAATCCGCACCGTAAGGTTATTCTCAAAGATTAATAAGGAATGAATACAAAAGGTTATTCACCAACAGGCGGTAAACCGCGCCGTAAGGTTATTCCCACAATTTAATACATGGAAATAAATGGCACAAGAAAGAAACGATACTATTTTCGAGAATCAAAGAATGATAATCCCTTCAAGTAAGAAAGAAAATAATATCCATTTATGATGATGAAAAGAGTGATACCCCTTACCGTAATAAATTTAAGAGTGTGAAAAGAATGATATTCCTTACCACAGTAAATTTAAGAGTTTGAAAAGAATGACATTTCTTACCGTAGTAAGTTTAAGAGTATGAAAAGATTGATATTCCTTACCTTAACTCGTGACTGGATATTGATTTAAATGAGGTTGATCAACCTATATATTTATAATATAAATTAGTAATTACCACATATAAATTTCAAAGTGTATGATAACTCGTATATTATGAACTATCAAAATTATATATATTTAACATAATTTTTGTAGTATAATATAATAACTTTAGAATAGTTTTTAAAATAATATTTCAAAATAAATCTTCTAAAGAAAGCTTTTAAAAATGAATCTTCTAATAGAAGAGTCTTCTAAAGGAAGATTTGTGAATACCGTGAAAAATAGGAATTTATAAAATTACTACTCTTTAATAAAAGACTTACTTGAAAAATTTCTGCACTCCTTTTGGCTTTCAAACTCTCAAAATAACCTTACTATTCTCAGAGAAAACTCATAAAATTCTTATAGAAAATTTTTATGTTTTAGGTGTGATTTTTCTATTCAGCTGAACAAGCTATTTATAGGGGAAAATGGGGGTACTATGCGTGGTAGGTGGGCACTGTGCATTTGGTAGGTGAGAGAGGCTGCGCAAACGTTTTTTTTTAAAAAATTTCAATACTTGCACAGTAACTTTGCACAGTAACTTTAAAATTTTCAAAAAGTGAACAGTAATGAACAGTAACTTTTGTCAGCCGATGAATAGTGATTTCCGGGAGTGAACAGTGACTCCGGAGTAACTTTTCCGATGTGAACAGTAACTTCCGTCAGTGAATAGTAACTTTTGAAAAATAATAATATTTATTTTATTTTATTTTATTTTATTTATTCTACCTGTGGATCCAACATATAAAATAATGCTACAACAATGATAACAATAATGTAATAAACATGTTACAGATTATTATTAATTTAAATAATATAAATTACTGTGTATTTGCTACTGTGACAATTATTTGGTTCAATAATTTTAAAATACAACGCACCAGCAATTATTGACTCAATGATATAAAATGCAGTGTAATGACAATTATTAAATCAATAATGCAAAATACTGTGTAGCAACAATTATTGAATTGATAACATAAAATATTATACAACAACAATTATTGATGAAATGATGTGCAACAGTTAGGGTGTCAATTTCAGATCAATAATATAAGACACTGTGCAATACCGTGTGCTACTGTAGAGTACCGCATGCTACTGTAGAATACCATAAATTACCGTATGCTACTATTCTTTTATCACCAGTATTTAAATAGTTAACACCGTTGACTATTTTTATTTAAAAAGGTTACTTCTGTCGTTTTCTATATCCGACAATTATTCCGTTGTGGGGTCCACCAATAATTAGTTATTTCGGCGCCGTCGTACGACACGAATATTATATTGCGCCGTCGTACGGGCAGAACGAATATTCCCCGACAAAACGAATATTCCCCGACAAAAAGAATATTGTCCAACAAGGTATAATTTGCACGAAACATCCTTAACTTTAAACTTTATCGATTTAACCACTTACTGTTTCAGGAAAAATATATATGAAGAAAAATTAAATTTTGTATTTCATAAATTCGGGGTCTTACATAAGTTATAACCTTAGTATTAAACTCATATCGAGTGCGTTAGGGGATGAATCGGGGAGATTCATGATGTTGTGTATTTTTGGAGATGGATTGAGAAAATCCATCGAGCCGAGATGTACATGATAAAATATCATTTCATTTCATCAATGAATATATTTTATTGCTGTACTAACGTGTGTTATTGTTTTATGTTATAGGATGACAGAGATCGGACAGTCGAGTCGCACTGCTGAGGAGGACTATATTGATATCCATATGGATACTGCACAGCCGCTGGTGGCTGCACCCGTAGAGGAGCCAGAGTCAGATCCTGAGGAGGGGGATCGTGTGGAGCCCGTCTGGGGCGGAGTCATGAGGCCTTACAGTGAGGATGAGGCAGAGTCAGAGGAGTCTGAGGAGGAGGAGTCAGCTGATGGCATGGGCACCACTGCCGCTGACATCATAGAGGGACTGACCGATAGGAACGAGGGGCTGGAGGCAAGGGTCCAGCATCTAGAGGAGCAGAATCTGACCCACCAGCACATGGAGGATCAGTATAGGGATGCGGCTTATCAGTTCTCTGGCGAGAACGCAGAGCTGAAGGAGAGGATTGTAGGACTGGAGGATCAGGTACAGGAGTACGAGGATTCAGTGGAGCACTTTGCGGTGCTAACTCATCAGCTGGTAGAGCAGGATGTAGAGCTGCAGGCTAAATTAGCAGTGGTTGAGACTAGGTTGGCAGAGGCTGAGCTGAAGGTTCAGCAGGTTCAGGCAGAGAAGGCCGCCATCCGTGCACACTGGCAGGAGGCGATAGAGGACCGTATAGAGATGGAGAGACAGCGGGATGCCGCTTATGGTCAGATAATTGAGCTAGAGGAGGAGGTCCGCGAGAAGCGGGTGAGGACGGATAGACTTAGCTACGTCTACCGATCTTCATATGGTAGGCTTCAGAGCAGGGTGCACTACTACCCAGCTGAGGAGGGCCAGTCTATGCACACCATCAGCAGGAGTGTGGTGATGGCCATCGGGGATGAGGAGTATGACGACGCGATCCGTAGGGGGATGCGCAGTCAGTAGTAGTAGTAGTTGTTTTCTAATTTCGTATGTAAATAGATGCAGTAGAACCCAACTTTTGTTTTATTAAAGGGTTAATATGTCACTAAATCCCAACTCTAGGAAGTTGTAGAATATGTCAGATCCCATCTTTTGTAGCTTCTCTGGGATAGAAGCATTTATAGCAGTATGCTTTTGATGTAAAGTGCTACGCACTCCTGTTTTAGCATATGAGTATAAATGCAGTTGAATTTATGTTTATATGCGTGTTGAAATAATTACTTGTATTTTAGCTAAACATTGTCTAAGATACAAAATAATGAAATGAAAAAGATGAAACCAGTATAATAATGTAAATTTTTGTTTATAACAGAAAATGCCGCCACGTAGACAACCACCAAGGAACCAGGGGGTAGAAGAGTCAGTTAACAACGACGCGGGGGGACACAACGTAGACCCTATGCAAAACTTTGTCGACATGCTAGCTGAGGCAATGCAAAACCGCCACCCTGTAGTAGCAAATCCGCCACCACCACCAAATCAGTTGGCGAATTTTAAAGATTTTAAAGCGGTGGGACCGCCAGAGTTTAGGGGAACGTCGGACCCGATAGAGGCCCAGTCATGGATAAAGGAAATAGAAAAAGCGTTCGTTATCGCGAGGGTAGCTGAGGAGCAAAAGACAATCTTTGCTACCTATATGATGAAGGGAGAGGCCAATTTCTGGTGGGAAGCCAATCAGAATAGGGCTGGCGAGGGGGTGGTGTCATGGACAAGATTTAAGGAAATATTCGATGAGAATTATTTCCCGAAGAGTATGAAAAGTAGGATGGAAGTGAAATTTCTAGAACTGAAGCAGGAAAACATGTCGGTACCTGAGTACGCGGCAAGATTTAATGAGCTGGCCAGGTTCGCTCCACATCAAGTGGATACGGAGGAACGCAAGGCCAGAAGATTCGAAAATGGATTGAGACCTTGGATATTCAACAAGGTAGCGGTACTGCAGATTGACTCATTCGCAACTTTGTTGGAGAAGTCAATCATTGCTGAAGGAGGAAGCGACGCATTAACCAAGTACAACCAGGAGAGAAACAAAAAGAAAAATGAAGGGGGAAGCAAGAACAGCAACAGTGGAGGCAATAATAACAACAATAATAACAACAAGCGCAAATGGGACAACAGCAGCAACGACAAGAGCTCGGGGAATCAACAAGGAAGTGTTCAGAAAAAGCCAGCATGCAATATATGTGGAAAGAACCACTTCGGAGAGTGCAGGAAAGGGAAGAATACATGCTACAATTGTGGTCAGGTGGGACATATTTCTCCAAATTGTCCCCTCCCAAAGAAAGTGAGATGCTTTTCTTGCGGAGCATCTGACCACCTGATAAAGGACTGCCTAAGAAGAAGAATGACGGGGGTAGCGGCTACAAGGGCAATAACAGCAAATTGGCTATCGGGGGACCGGTACCACAGAACAAGCCGACAGCCCGGACTTTCAATATGACGGTACAGGATGCCGTGGGGTCAAAAGACGTGGTGTCAGGTATTATTCCGATCAATAATATAAATGCCTATGTATTGTTTGATTCGGGTGCTACCTGTTCATTTGTGTCTGATGATTTCGCTAGACGATTAGAGTTGCCTAGGGACAAACTAGAAAACTCAATGAACATAGAAGTTGCTAATAAAGAGGTGATTCCGGTAGAGTACATACATAGAAATTGTTGTGCTGAAATCAGGGGTCAAAAATTAAATGTGAATCTAATTCCAATACGTCTGGGGGAATTTGATGTAATACTTGGGATGGATTGGTTGTTTAACCACGGAGCGATAATTGATTGTCAGAAGAAGTGCATACACCTTAAGACACCAAATAAGTCTAAGGTTGTATTTTATGGCAGCAAGTCGTCAAGACAGTCTTCTTGTCTGACGATGATGCAAGCCAAGAAATTATTGAAGAAAGGTTGTGTAGGGTATTTGGCTCATGTGGTTGATACACAAGTGGTGAGTCCCGAGATGGAGCAAATACCAGTAGTTAGAGAGTTCATGGATGTTTTTCCAGAAGTACTGCCAGGTTTACCGCCGGACAGAGAGATAGAATTTACGATTGATTTAGTACCGGGGATAGCGCCGATATCAAAGGCACCATATAGAATGGCTCCGGTAGAGTTGAAAGAGTTGATGGTGCAATTGCAGGAGTTGTTAGATAATAAGTACATTCAACCAAGTGTTTCTCCATGGGGAGCACCGGTGCTGTTTGTAAAGAAGAAGGATGGATCGATGAGACTGTGTATGGATTATAGAGAGCTGAATAAGGTGACAATTAAGAACAAGTACCCGTTACCACGAATTGACGATCTTTTCGATCAATTGAAAGGGGCGAAGTACTTTTCAAAGATTGACTTAAGGACTGGTTATCATCAGTTGAAAGTCAGGAAGGAGGATATACCCAAGACGGCATTCAGAACTCGATATGGGCATTATGAGTTTCTGGTGATGTCGTTTGGACTAACGAATGCGCCAGCCGCATTTATGGACATGATGAACAGAATATTCAAGCAATACTTGGATAAATTTGTAGTCGTGTTCATTGACGATATTCTGGTGTATTCCAAAACGGAGGAGGAGCATGCTGAACACCTAAGATTGGTGTTGGAGATTTTACGGAAGGAGCGGTTGTACGCTAAGTTTTCAAAGTGTGAATTCTGGTTGGAAAGAGTTCAATTTTTAGGTCATGTTATTGACAAGGAAGGAGTTTCGGTTGATCCGGCAAAGGTTGAATCGGTAATGAATTGGGAGCAACCAAGGACGCCGACAGAAGTAAGAAGTTTCTTAGGGTTAGCGGGTTACTATCGGAGGTTCATTCAAGACTTCTCAAAGATAGCAACACCGTTGACCAACTTAACAAGAAAGACGGTGAAATACGTGTGGACAGAGAAGTGTGAGGAAAGTTTTCAGGAGTTAAAGAAAAGACTTAGTGAAGCACCTGTATTGACCTTACCAGACGATACAGGAGGTTTTACGGTTTACAGTGATGCATCGCACAAGGGGCTTGGCTGTGTGCTTATGCAAAACGGCAAAGTCGTTGCGTATGCGTCCAGACAATTAAAAGATTATGAGAAGGGATATCCTACCCACGACTTGGAGCTGGCAGCGGTAGTGTTTGCCCTTAAAATTTGGAGACATTATCTGTACGGAGAAAAATGTGAGATATTCACAGACCATAAGAGTCTGAAGTATATCTTCACACAGAAGGAGCTGAATATGAGGCAACGGAGATGGTTGGAATTGATCAAAGATTATGATTGTGAAATTCTATATCATCCCGGCAAGGCCAACGTAGTAGCGGATGCTCTGAGTAGAAAGAGCAGGGAGAAATTGTTCATATTGACAGATCAAGAACAATTGGTTCAAGAGATGGCTCGAATGGAGTTGGAAGTGAGAAGTCCAAACGAGTCAATAGAAGTCGAGGTGAGCCCAACCTTGTTAGATAGGGTGAAAGAGGCTCAAGACAAAGATGAGGAATGTGACAGAATCCGGAAGAGGATGACCGATGGAGAAGAGGTCAAGTTTAAAATTGATAGCATGGGATTGCTGAGATTTGAAAATCGTGTTTGGGTACCGCTAGTGCCTGAATTACGAGAGGAAATTTTGCAAGAGGCTCACAGTACTAGATACTCGATACATCCGGGAAGTACGAAGATGTATCAAGATCTACGTCAGCATTTTTGGTGGCCGAATTTAAAGAGGGAGGTTGCAGAATGTGTCAGCCGATGCCTAACTTGTCAGAGGGTAAAGGCCGAACATCAGAGACCAAGTGGATTGTTACAGCCGTTAGAAATTCCTGAGTGGAAATGGGAGCATATCACAATGGATTTTGTGGTAGGACTTCCAGCAACACAGAAGGGATATGACGCAATTTGGGTGATTGTGGATCGGCTAACAAAGTCAGCGCACTTTTTGCCGATCAAGATTAGGTTCAGTTTGGATCAGTTGTCCAAACTGTACATCAAAGAGATAGTTTCAAGACATGGGGTGCCGGTATCGATTGTGTCAGACAGAGATCCGCGCTTCACGTCAAAATTTTGGAGAAGTCTTCAGGAGAGATTGGGGACACAGTTAAGAATGAGTACATCGTATCATCCGCAGACCGATGGGCAAAGTGAGAGAACAATTCAGACATTGGAAGATATGCTCAGGGCCTGCGTAATGGATTTCAAGGGCAGTTGGGAAATCCATCTACCACTAGTTGAGTTTGCATACAACAACAGTTATCATGCGAGCATAGGTATGCCGCCTTACGAAGCTTTATATGGCAGAAAATGCAGAACACCTCTATGTTGGGATGAGGTAGGAGAACGCCGACTGTTGGGGCCAGAATTGGTTCAACAGACGGTAGAAATTATCAAGGTAATAAGAGCTCGGCTAGTAGCAGCTCAAGACCGTCAAAAGAAATACGCCGATTTACATCGACAGAAACGAGACTTCGAGGTGGGGAGTTTTGTGTTCATTAAGGTATCTCCCTGGAAAGGGAAGATCAGGTTTGGAAAGAAGGGGAAATTGAGTCCAAGGTTCATAGGACCGTTCGAAATATTGAGAAGAGTGGGTGAAGTAGCATACGAGGTAGCTTTACCTCCTGAATTGGAACATATTCACAATGTGTTTCATGTGTCGGTATTGCGGCCATACAAACCAGACTACAAGCACGTTATCTCGTATGAGCCAATTAAAGTCGGGAAGGACTTATCATATGAAGAAGTTCCTGTTCAGATACTCGATAGGAAGGAACAGAAACTGAGAAATAAGATAATTCATTCTGTCAAAGTACTTTGGAGGAATCACGCCATTGAAGAATCTACGTGGGAATTAGAGGAGGAAATGAGGACAAATTACCCGTTTTTATTTGAGTAACCTTATTTTACAATTCCGAGGACGGAATTTTTATAAGGAGGGGAGAATGTAATGTCCTAGAATTTCCACATTTTTATTAATTAAAATATTAATTTAATTTCCAACGAGTTAGTTTTATGAGATTATTTAAATCTTTTTATGTGATTAATTAATTATGTGATTAAATAATTATGTAATTAATTACTAAAATTAATTAAAGGGGGTCACTAATATGTTATTAAATTAGTGAACAAACCCTAAAGTTTTAATATCAAAATAATTGATAAGTTTCCTATTAATTAAATATTCAATTAAATTGAATATAATGAGTGAATTAAATATAATAAATTAATTAATATGATTATTAATTAATGTAAATAATGTGAAATGTTAATAATAATATTTATTAGTCCATTTGGTAATTTAATACTTATGGGTTAAAATATTTAATTATTTATTCAATCTAATTATTTATTTAATATGGATTGAATAATTAATGTGTAAATTATTAAATTAGCCCAACATGGGTCAATTAGTAGCCCAAGTGGGGAATAATAAAATTTGACAATTTAGTAGCCCAAACAATTTAATAGAAGCCCAATTGGTATTTTAAATTAAAGCCCAATGATTGGCCCACTTGGAAAATACTTAAATTAACTATTAATTGAATAAAAGTGGAATGTGACACTCATTTTGGGACAACCAAAGAAGCTATCAGCCGACCATGTGCAAGAAGGAGGAGAGAGAATGTGTTGTTTTATTATTATTATTATTATTATTTGATTTTCTTATTTATTTAATTAAAGGATTGCTTGGATTGATTTTTAAAGTACATAGACACCATGCTTCTTTTCACCTAATGTGGCTAACTTGTGTAAGTATCCAATAGGTGCATGATGGGCTAAAATTATTAGATATATTATGTATCTATCAATATTGCAAGTATACTTGCAAATTAGGAGCATTGTGTTAGTCATTCTTCTTCCTCCATTTTTCAAGCTAGAGAGCATTTGAGAGTGTAGAAAAATTATAGTTGAGAGCAAAAATACCAAGAGAAGGAGTTCTTGGTTCATGCCTTCAAACCTCATCACCTACTTTGGAAGAAAAAGAAAGATAGCCATTAAATCAAGGTAATGGTTATTTTAAATAAAGTTTTGTTTTTAAATTAAATAAATCACCATGTTAGTATAAACATGTTAATATAATTATTAATGTGTAGAGGTAATATTTATGCCATGCTTGAGTTTAATATGTTTGGTTTGTATTTTGGTATATTTTATATGCTAAAATATGTATTTAGTAGTGTGTAAACAAGTTTTGAAATATATTACCAAAAATATTTTTGTAAAACTTAGGTTTGATGTTCTAATATTATAGAACATTAAAGCATGAGAAAAACAAAGTTTGAATCACTTAAAATGGAGTTATACACAAAAAGATATGATTTATGGTAGTTTATGTGATGTAAAAATTTTTATAAAAAAATATTGATATTAAATCATGAAAAATTAATTTTTCATGTTATAAATTAATATAAGATGATTGGTAATTTTTTTGATTTTTATTGAAGAGTTAAAGATTTATTGAAGGTATAATTTTAATTAAAGTGTGTATAGCCGGAACACTGTTCACAATCTGTGAAAGGGAAAAAAAACTAAAGGTTTCCGCGCAATGCGCGGCCACTGTGCACAGTCGGACGCGGAGACAAAACGGCGTCGTTTTGCCTCAGAAAAAAATTACGCCGCGCGTACGCGCGGAAGCCGTATCCGCGTTTCCAAAAACGGCGTCGTTTTGGGCCGTATAATCTGAAACGCGCGCCATGCGCGGAAGGAAAAATTCGGGGAAATTACCATTTTGCCCCTCCGTGTTTTTTTCGGCAGAATTACCATTCTGCCCTCGGTTCAGTTTTCGAATTATTTACGAAATTGCCATCGGTCCGGTTTTTCAACTTAATTACGAAAATGCCATTCGGGTTAATTTTAATTAATTTAAATATTTAAAAATTAATTTAAAATTATAACAAAAATAATAATAATACAAAAATAATATTGGGGAGGAGATTTTTCATAAAGTTTAATATTTAAATATTTTAAATATTAATCTAGTTAGCTAAACCATGGTTAGGTTAAATAAATTTATTATTTATTTATTATTTTAAATATTAATAATAAATAAAGATGATAAATTAGCAATTATTATTTAATGCCTATTAAATAATATTTAAAGAGAGATAAAATTTATAAATTAATTATTTATTATTTAAATATTATTAAATAATAAATAAGGATAATTAAGCAATTAATTATTATTTAATTAACATTAAATAACGATTAATGGAAATTAAGTTATTAGAGTAATAATTTATTATTTAATTTAAATAATAAATAAGAATGATTTGATTATTATTTAACCTTAAATAATAATTAAAATTAATTAAACAATTAATTATTATTTAATTGACATTAAATAATAATTAAAGAGGATTAAGATTAGTAAACTATTATTTAATTTCCTTAATTAAATAATAGGTAAGGTTAATTACTTGGTTAATTATTGGTTGATTAACATTAAATTAAAGAAGGTTAAAATTAAGTTAATAATTATTTATTATTTAATAATAGGTAGGTACAATTAGTTATTATTTATAATAACTAGAGTTAATTAATTAATTTCTATTTAATCAATATTAAATAGTAATTAAAAAGAGATTGAGTTAATAAAATAAATTGAATTGAACTAAACAATTATAATAAGTTGTTTAAGGGTTTAATAAGTGTCCAACACTTAAGAAAAATATTTTCTAACTTATTGAATTATTAACCTAAAATGATTAAGTGTCTATAAGGTTAATAATATTGTTTTGACTAATGTAATTTATGTGTTAGTACTTATGTGGTAAATAAGTTCGTTATTAAGCGTATAATTATGCAAATACGTCGTACTAATTATTAGACCGACTTTATTAATGTTAGGTCTTTCAAAGCAAGTTAGTTAAAGCTAGACAATTATTGTAGCTGAGCAAACAGGCAAGTTCTCTAACCCTACTCAATTATTATCGTTGAACAAGTTTCCATACTTGTATTTATTGTTAAAGCTTGAAGTGGTTTAATTATTTAAAATTATTCCACATCCATATTGTTTATACAATCGCACTTAGTGCATTTGAAGCTTGTTAGTTCTTGATTCATGAACTGTATTAAAAATGTCTGAAGCTAATAGTTCAGCTAGACATTGCGTTTCTAAATTCAATAACTTGAATACTTTTAAAAGCTTATCCAAACCATTGTTGGGTGCGGATTTCTTATATTAAGTCTGAGAATTGAACAACCCTAAATTAGGGGATTTTGTGTCGGGAAACCGACTTTGGGCGCCAGTGACTAAATGTAATGCATATACAGCGGGTTGAATAGGCTGATCCCCTTGAAAACCAAACAACTCAAAGGGTCAGAGGAAACTCTATTATACCCTAGTTAGTTCAGGGTCCTTAGTGACCACTCAGCATTTTAAGATTCAAATATTCTGTTTATTAAAATTTGAATCCTGTTTCTTTCACAATTGTTATATCTATTGTTGAACCATTGATGATCTTTCCCATTCATTCATGATATATTAAATCTATATGATTGTTATTAACTTGCTGAGCAAACTAGTTGCTCATTCTTGCTATATCATGAACCATTTTTCAGATAATCCTGATTGCTCCAGGAAGGATAAGGGAAAAGGAAAGGCCAAAGCTTAAGTAGCTTATGCATGCTAGTTAGATCTTTATTTATGTATTTACGGTTGTTAAACCTTTTGTAATTCCTTATGATAGGAACTGTTTTTATGTTAAGGTTGATAGACCCTGGTATTGTAACCTTTTGAAGGGAACCAATATGTATTATTCCGCGATATTTAAATGCAATGTATGTATTTAATTGTTAGTAATGTGTTGAATAGTGAGAACCAAACTCGAGGTTATGGAACCCGGATTTGGGGTCGTCACATAAATAGCTTGTTCAGCTGAATAGAAAAATCACACCTAAAACATAAAATTTTTCTATAAGAATTTTATGAGTTTTCTCTGATAATAGTAAGGCTATTTTGAGTGTTTGAAAGCCAAAAGGAGTGCAGGAATTTTTCAAGTAAGTCTTTTATTAAAGAGTAGTAATTTCATAAATTCCTATATTTCACGGTATTCACAAATCTTCCTTTAGAAGACTCTTCTATTAGAAGATTCATTTTTAAAAGCTTTCTTTGGAAGATTTATTTTGGAATATTATTTTTAAAACTATTTTAAAGTTGGTATTTTATACTACAAAAATTATGTTAAATATATATAATTTTGATAGTTCATAATATATGAGTTATCATACACTTTGAAGTTTACATGTTGTAATTACTAATTTTATTATAAATATATAGGTTGATCAATCTCATTTAAATCAATATCCAGTCACGTGTTAAGGTAAGAAATGTCATTTTTTTTCACTCTTAAACTTACTACGGTAAGAAATGTCATTTTTTTACTCTTAAACTTACTACGGTAAGAAATGTCATTTTTTTTACACTCTTGAACTTGCTACGGTAAGGGATATTATTTTCTTTCATACTCCTGAATCGAAACTTATTATGGAACTATTGCTTCTATAATTCCTGAAAATATTATATGTTCCATAATAGTTGAACTTCATTATTTCAACTGAACCTTTCTATTTTCTGAATCTTTCTATTGAATTGTAACCGTTATTCTGAACTGAGAATCTTGAATAACATTTTTAAATTTCACTCCACATCATGTTGACAATTTGGACATTATTTGAATCTGCACAAAGTAAACTTCCGATACTTATTGTTTATCCTGTTTCTTCTGTTCATCAATTGTATCACTATTATTTGTACTAATCATCAAGAATCAAGCTGTTGTGAATATATGTGGCCGGGGGCACAGATGTGATATATTTGTTGAACAGATGATAGGTTAAAGGCGATATATTAGGTTAAAGGCGATACATCTGTTCGGTGTCTTTTATGGCACGTGGTGAAAGTTCTCTTTGGCCCGTAGTGCATAGATGAACTGTTGTTTGGTATGATTATGACCAAAGGCTGAATCTGGTATAATCATGACCGTTGTTGTTATATTGAAAGTTCTCTTTGGCCCGTAGTGCATAGATGAACTGTTGTTTGGTATGATTATGACCAAAGGCTGAATCTGGTATAATCATGACCGCTGGTGCTATATTGAATGTTCTCTTTGGCCCGTAATGCATAGATGAACTGTTGATTTGCATGATTATGACCAGGAACTGTGAATTTGTATTATCTTGACTAATGGTATTTCAGATGATAAAAGTTGATGATGTTTTTACGAAAAAGAGAAGCGCGTGGACATTATAGTCTACATTATTCTTCTAATAGATTGCTCATTCCGTCGCTATTATTGATCTGAACATTGTTCAAGAATTTAACTGCAGTTTTTGATATACACCTTGTATTCTGTTGTATTCTATCAAGAACTCACCTGTTGAAGGCTAATGATAATTTATTCGTCATTATCTTAGTCATGATATTTCTTACTGGGCTATTTGAGCTCACCCTTTTGTTCCATTATTTTTCAACAGGATATGAGAACGTAGCTGGGTCTAGCCGGAGAATGGAGTGGGAGTCCGAGGAATAGCTGTCCTAGTCTTCACGTGTTGTAAAATAGTGTGGCAATAATAGTGAAGACTTAGTTGTGTATTATTATACACGGTATTGTTGTACGTTGTGCTTTGTTGTAATAATTTTGTTGTAGTCTTTTGACGACTCAAGTTTGGGCTGTGTGGGCCTAGATTTGGGGGCGTCACAGTTGGCATCAGAGCTTAGGGATATGGTCTTTAATGGAGATCTGGGGTAGAACTAGGAGGGGAGAGACGAATAGAATCAGTCACTAGTGCGTCCTACTTAAATTAGATTTTATTATCTAATGAGTTGATTTGAATATAGAGACATGAAGTGATGAGTCAGTTTGTTGGAACTAACAATTATTTTGTGACCACAGTTATGTATCCTTACCTCTTCGAAATGTCAGGTACGTCAATTTCGGGGACGAAATTTCATAAGGAGGGGAGGTTGTAAGACCCCGAATTTTATGAAATATAAAATTTAATTTTTCTTCATATATATTTTTTCATGAAACAGTAAGTGGTTAAATTGACGAAATTGAAAGTTAAGGATGTTATGTGCAAATTTTATTTTGTCGGACAATATTCGTTTTGTCGGGGAATATTCGGGCCGTACGACGGCGCCGAAATAACAAATTATTGGTGGACCCCACAACGGAATAATTGTCGGATATAGAAAACGACAGAAGTAACCTTTTTATATAAAAATAGTCAACGATGTTAACTGTTAAAATACCGGTGATAAAAGAATAGTAGCATACGGTAATTTATAGTATTTTTCTGTAGCACACGGTATTGCACAGTGTCTCATATTATTGGTCTGATAATTGACACCGTAACTGTTGCGCATCATTTCATCAATAATTATCACTGCATAATATTTTATGTTATCAATTCAATAATTATTGCTACACAGTATTTTGCATTATTGTTACTACACGACATGTTGCATTATTAAACCAATAATTGCCACAGTAACAAATGCATAGTAATTCATATTATTGATCTGATAATCGACACAGTAGTCGTTGCATTATTTTGAATTATCGTTATCACTGTGGTAGAATTATTTTAGTTGTCATATTACTAATTGGTATTTTTGCTTTATTAAAGAAAAAAAAATTTATTATTATTTTTCAAAAATTACTATTCACTACCGGAGTTTACTATTCATTCCCGGAAAGGTACTATTCACTGACGGAAGTTAAAGTTACTGTTCATCTGCCGACAAAAGTTACTGTTCATTACTGTTCACTTTTTGAAAATTTTAAAGTTACTGTGCTAGTATTGAAAATTTTTAAAAACGTTTGCGCAGCCTCTGCTGAATTTTTTTTTAGTTCACCTACCACGCATAGTAACCTCTTTTCTCCTATAAATAGCTTGTTCAGCTGAATAGAAAAATCACACCTAAAACATAAAATTTTTCTATAAGAATTTTATGAGTTTTCTCTGATAATAGTAAGGCTATTTTGAGTGTTTGAAAGCCAAAAGGAGTGCAGGAATTTTTCAAGTAAGTCTTTTATTAAAGAGTAGTAATTTCATAAATTCCTATATTTCACGGTATTCACAAATCTTCCTTTAGAAGACTCTTCTATTAGAAGATTCATTTTTAAAAGCTTTCTTTGGAAGATTTATTTTGGAATATTATTTTTAAAACTATTTTAAAGTTGGTATTTTATACTACAAAAATTATGTTAAATATATATAATTTTGATAGTTCATAATATATGAGTTATCATACACTTTGAAGTTTACATGTTGTAATTACTAATTTTATTATAAATATATAGGTTGATCAATCTCATTTAAATCAATATCCAGTCACGTGTTAAGGTAAGAAATGTCATTTTTTTTCACTCTTAAACTTACTACGGTAAGAAATGTCATTTTTTTACTCTTAAACTTACTACGGTAAGAAATGTCATTTTTTTTACACTCTTGAACTTGCTACGGTAAGGGATATTATTTTCTTTCATACTCCTGAATCGAAACTTATTATGGAACTATTGCTTCTATAATTCCTGAAAATATTATATGTTCCATAATAGTTGAACTTCATTATTTCAACTGAACCTTTCTATTTTCTGAATCTTTCTATTGAATTGTAACCGTTATTCTGAACTGAGAATCTTGAATAACATTTTTAAATTTCACTCCACATCATGTTGACAATTTGGACATTATTTGAATCTGCACAAAGTAAACTTCCGATACTTATTGTTTATCCTGTTTCTTCTGTTCATCAATTGTATCACTATTATTTGTACTAATCATCAAGAATCAAGCTGTTGTGAATATCTGTGGCCGGGGGCACAGATGTGATATATTTGTTGAACAGATGATAGGTTAAAGGCGATATATTAGGTTAAAGGCGATACATCTGTTCGGTGTCTTTTATGGCACGTGGTAAAAGTTCTCTTTGGCCCGTAGTGCATAGATGAACTGTTGTTTGGTATGATTATGACCAAAGGCTGAATCTGGTATAATCATGACCGTTGTTGTTATATTGAAAGTTCTCTTTGGCCCGTAGTGCATAGATGAACTGTTGTTTGGTATGATTATGACCAAAGGCTGAATCTGGTATAATCATGACCGCTGGTGCTATATTGAATGTTCTCTTTGGCCCGTAATGCATAGATGAACTGTTGATTTGCATGATTATGACCAGGAACTGTGAATTTGTATTATCTTGACTAATGGTATTTCAGATGATAAAAGTTGATGATGTTTTTACGAAAAAGAGAAGCACGTGGACATTATAGTCTACATTATTCTTCTAATAGATTGCTCATTCCGTCGCTATTATTGATCTGAACATTGTTCAAGAATTTAACTGCAGTTTTTGATATACACCTTGTATTCTGTTGTATTCTATCAAGAACTCACCTGTTGAAGGCTAATGATAATTTATTCGTCATTATCTTAGTCATGATATTTCTTACTGGGCTATTTGAGCTCACCCTTTTGTTCCATTATTTTTCAACAGGATATGAGAACGTAGCTGGGTCTAGCCGGAGAATGGAGTGGGAGTCCGAGGAATAGCTGTCCTAGTCTTCACGTGTTGTAAAATAGTGTGGCAATAATAGTGAAGACTTAGTTGTGTATTATTATACACGGTATTGTTGTACGTTGTGCTTTGTTGTAATAATTTTGTTGTAGTCTTTTGACGACTCAAGTTTGGGCTGTGTGGGCCTAGATTTGGGGGCGTCACAGTTGGCATCAGAGCTTAGGGATATGGTCTTTAATGGAGATCTGGGGTAGAACTAGGAGGGGAGAGACGAATAGAATCAGTCACTAGTGCGTCCTACTTAAATTAGATTTTATTATCTAATGAGTTGATTTGAATATAGAGACATGAAGTGATGAGTCAGTTTGTTGGAACTAACAATTATTTTGTGACCACAGTTATGTATCCTTACCTCTTCGAAATGTCAGGTACGTCAATTTCGGGGACGAAATTTCATAAGGAGGGGAGGTTGTAAGACCCCGAATTTTATGAAATATAAAATTTAATTTTTCTTCATATATATTTTTTCATGAAACAGTAAGTGGTTAAATTGACGAAATTGAAAGTTAAGGATGTTATGTGCAAATTTTATTTTGTCGGACAATATTCGTTTTGTCGGGGAATATTCGGGCCGTACGACGGCGCCGAAATAACAAATTATTGGTGGACCCCACAACGGAATAATTGTCGGATATAGAAAACGACAGAAGTAACCTTTTTATATAAAAATAGTCAACGATGTTAACTGTTAAAATACCGGTGATAAAAGAATAGTAGCATACGGTAATTTATAGTATTTTTCTGTAGCACACGGTATTGCACAGTGTCTCATATTATTGGTCTGATAATTGACACCGTAACTGTTGCGCATCATTTCATCAATAATTATCACTGCATAATATTTTATGTTATCAATTCAATAATTATTGCTACACAGTATTTTGCATTATTGTTACTACACGACATGTTGCATTATTAAACCAATAATTGCCACAGTAACAAATGCATAGTAATTCATATTATTGATCTGATAATCGACACAGTAGTCGTTGCATTATTTTGAATTATCGTTATCACTGTGGTAGAATTATTTTAGTTGTCATATTACTAATTGGTATTTTTGCTTTATTAAAGAAAAAAAAATTTATTATTATTTTTCAAAAATTACTATTCACTACCGGAGTTTACTATTCATTCCCGGAAAGGTACTATTCACTGACGGAAGTTAAAGTTACTGTTCATCTGCCGACAAAAGTTACTGTTCATTACTGTTCACTTTTTGAAAATTTTAAAGTTACTGTGCTAGTATTGAAAATTTTTAAAAACGTTTGCGCAGCCTCTGCTGAATTTTTTTTTAGTTCACCTACCACGCATAGTAACCTCTTTTCTCCTATAAATAGCTTGTTCAGCTGAATAGAAAAATCACACCTAAAACATAAAATTTTTCTATAAGAATTTTATGAGTTTTCTCTGATAATAGTAAGGCTATTTTGAGTGTTTGAAAGCCAAAAGGAGTGCAGGAATTTTTCAAGTAAGTCTTTTATTAAAGAGTAGTAATTTCATAAATTCCTATATTTCACGGTATTCACAAATCTTCCTTTAGAAGACTCTTCTATTAGAAGATTCATTTTTAAAAGCTTTCTTTGGAAGATTTATTTTGGAATATTATTTTTAAAACTATTTTAAAGTTGGTATTTTATACTACAAAAATTATGTTAAATATATATAATTTTGATAGTTCATAATATATGAGTTATCATACACTTTGAAGTTTACATGTTGTAATTACTAATTTTATTATAAATATATAGGTTGATCAATCTCATTTAAATCAATATCCAGTCACGTGTTAAGGTAAGAAATGTCATTTTTTTTCACTCTTAAACTTACTACGGTAAGAAATGTCATTTTTTTACTCTTAAACTTACTACGGTAAGAAATGTCATTTTTTTTACACTCTTGAACTTGCTACGGTAAGGGATATTATTTTCTTTCATACTCCTGAATCGAAACTTATTATGGAACTATTGCTTCTATAATTCCTGAAAATATTATATGTTCCATAATAGTTGAACTTCATTATTTCAACTGAACCTTTCTATTTTCTGAATCTTTCTATTGAATTGTAACCGTTATTCTGAACTGAGAATCTTGAATAACATTTTTAAATTTCACTCCACATCATGTTGACAATTTGGACATTATTTGAATCTGCACAAAGTAAACTTCCGATACTTATTGTTTATCCTGTTTCTTCTGTTCATCAATTGTATCACTATTATTTGTACTAATCATCAAGAATCAAGCTGTTGTGAATATCTGTGGCCGGGGGCACAGATGTGATATATTTGTTGAACAGATGATAGGTTAAAGGCGATATATTAGGTTAAAGGCGATACATCTGTTCGGTGTCTTTTATGGCACGTGGTGAAAGTTCTCTTTGGCCCGTAGTGCATAGATGAACTGTTGTTTGGTATGATTATGACCAAAGGCTGAATCTGGTATAATCATGACCGTTGTTGTTATATTGAAAGTTCTCTTTGGCCCGTAGTGCATAGATGAACTGTTGTTTGGTATGATTATGACCAAAGGCTGAATCTGGTATAATCATGACCGCTGGTGCTATATTGAATGTTCTCTTTGGCCCGTAATGCATAGATGAACTGTTGATTTGCATGATTATGACCAGGAACTGTGAATTTGTATTATCTTGACTAATGGTATTTCAGATGATAAAAGTTGATGATGTTTTTACGAAAAAGAGAAGCACGTGGACATTATAGTCTACATTATTCTTCTAATAGATTGCTCATTCCGTCGCTATTATTGATCTGAACATTGTTCAAGAATTTAACTGCAGTTTTTGATATACACCTTGTATTCTGTTGTATTCTATCAAGAACTCACCTGTTGAAGGCTAATGATAATTTATTCGTCATTATCTTAGTCATGATATTTCTTACTGGGCTATTTGAGCTCACCCTTTTGTTCCATTATTTTTCAACAGGATATGAGAACGTAGCTGGGTCTAGCCGGAGAATGGAGTGGGAGTCCGAGGAATAGCTGTCCTAGTCTTCACGTGTTGTAAAATAGTGTGGCAATAATAGTGAAGACTTAGTTGTGTATTATTATACACGGTATTGTTGTACGTTGTGCTTTGTTGTAATAATTTTGTTGTAGTCTTTTGACGACTCAAGTTTGGGCTGTGTGGGCCTAGTTTTGGGGGCGTCACAATTGTATTAAAATATGAATAATAATAGGGATCTCAATTTTTGTGTGCCTAAAATAACATTATATGGAATATTTTAATGATATATCCAATCATATGAAATTTACTCAACTAAAATAATCGTAAAAGACCGGCTAACCATTAATTCTTTTATAAAATATCATGAAATTATTTAATATTATTATACTTGATATACTTTTTTTAAACTAAAAATTTGATATTCTTAATATTATTATTAAGATAGATAATTAATATTTTCACAAGGGAAATGATAGTTCCGCAATATCTCATTTACATAAATAGTAAGTGGAGTCCGCATTCGTATGAGTGAGACCTTACGAAATTATCATTTTTTCTTATGAAAATATTAATTCTCTTGAAAATTAAATGATTTTTTTGGTGTCTGTATTTTTTTAGTCATATTTTTTTGTATATGTTCAATTGATTTTGAAAATAAAATCGTACAAAATGAGACCGAACAGCACGAATCACAAGTTATTTTATGCACGATTTTGAATTTATCAAATCATACTTAAACGATTTTCTATGTAATTTGAATTTCAAAACATACCAAACTGCACAAGAGATTATTTCATGCTCATAGGGTAAGTGAACAGTATGCTCCCTTCTCTTACATTCATGTGAGACTTGCTTGTGTTGGGGAACACAAGTAGGGGTGGACAACAGTCAGTTTGGTAGGTAAAAAAATAACCAAATCATTTAAATCGGTTATAAAAAATTAAAAATCAAAATCGTCCAAATTTTTACTCCGTAATCGGTTATTGATTTATTCGGTTATCGGTGACATCAATCGGTTTAATCGGTTATTAAAACTTGAACATAAAAGATAGAGTTGATATGTTACCAAATTTTGAAGCAAAATGATAAACAAGTTGAATGTCACGATTTGTTTCACCCCTTCGTCCCTAATGTGGTACAGTTTTCATTTATAATTGGGCTTAGATAAACTTATCCCTCCAAAAATAATTAACTAACTAACTAGAAAACGTTTTGCCGATTAAAAAATTATTCAGATAATCTTAAAAAAAGTAATTAATTAGATGCACCAACAGTTGTACAATCTTTAAAATAAAAAAAAATAATTGTGCACGAACAGTTGTGCATTAAATGCACTAACAAGAGAAAAAAATTAAATATTAAACTGGTCAACTTAGGATTAATTACCATAAAACAGCCTAATACATTATAATATTAAAGCGTTCGGTCGGATTTGATTTTTGAATAAACCAAATCGAAACCGCCCGATTAAGTTTTGGTTTTTCAGTTTTACAAGTTTCGATTTTTCGATTTCGTGATTTTCGGTTTGATTTATTAATGGTTTGGTTTAGTGCGGTCGATTTTTCGATTATTTTCAATTTTGTGTGCACCCCTACCCATAAATATTTGAAAAAGGAAAACAAAATATTCACTTACTCCAAAAACATAAAATAATTTTTCAAACCGCACCACGTTGATATGTAGTAGAAACCCCAGGAATGAATTTGAGTAAATTCCGGTATTCCCACGTCACCCCTTCTGTTATCCCAATTCCCATACCCGGTGGTTATGATGTAAAGACGAGATTACAAGGACTGTAAAGGAAAAGAAAGAGCTAGTTGAGGATAAAAGTAAAACTAACCTCCCAGACTTTGACACAACCCACGGGAAAGTTGTTCCCAACCATGACAGACGACGAAGCCCTATCGCCGAGCGCAGATCTACATGTCCCCGTAAGTCCCTCTCTTTTTGTTTGTTTCGTTCTATTTTTATTATTCCTTTTACTCTCTTCCCATGTCATAATTCTGCTTCACATTATCATTACTTGTTTACGGTGACAGTTTTAGGTTTTTCTTCAAATTACAATTCCATTTTTTTGCCGAAACCCCATTAACTTTCATATGTTCACTGAGAAAAAACCACCATGCTTATCCCCCAAAAATTGAAGATTAAAGGTCCAAGGGAAAATGTAGCTTGTAAGCTCAAATACTTAGTTGAGCTCGTTGATTTCTCTCTCCTCTTTTATCTGCTTAAGTAAGATCATGGAGTAGATTATGTGGATGCTGTTTTCAAGGAAAGCTATAACTTTGAACTAACTTGGCCATCCTATAGGAATCTGACAAAAGGAGACAACGGAATGTGGAATGAAAGATATTGGATGTTGTAATATATATGCCGCGACATTAATTATAAGGATAATTAAAATCTGTCCGCTACTGAAATCTTTAAATTATGCAGTTGGGCAATTTATCCTGATTGTCTTGGCATTTACACTAGTGCTGCCACATAATGCAGAATTAGTGAATATGTATATCTGTGTGGCAAATCACATTAGGCGGCAAAAGGTTCCTCACCTTACATAAATTATCTAAAGTCGCTTCAAATATGAAGTGTGTGTGGGTGTGTGTATCATCATTGTTTATGTTTTAATTGAACATTAGTTACCAAATAAAGAATTTTAGTTTCATCTGGGTGGTTTGATTTCGTGCTAGATGGAAGAAGGTTCTGAAAACAGTGAGCAGTTGCGTGAGGATGAGGACGGTGATCATGCAGTTGACATTGAGCAAGTCTTTGGCATTGAAAGCATTGACCTTGAAAATGGTAGTGGACAAATGCTTAGGATTGATGGAAACGAACTTGAGAATGGCAGTGAACAAGTGATCAGGATTGAAGGCAATGGCTTTGATAATGACGAGGAGCAACCACTTGAACTTGAAAGCAGAGATGACCTTGAGGACAGCGATCAAGTTCTCGAATTCAGAAGCAATGACCGTGAGAACGACAGTGATCAAATGCTTGAGATTGAAAACAATGACCGTGAGAATAGCAGAGTTGGTGATACAACAATGCTTGATGATCAAAATGGTGGAACTCAGGAAATGGACTATCCACCACCAGTTGTAGGAATGGAGTTTGAGTCGTATGATGATGCTTATAATTATTATAATTCTTATGCCAAAGATCTGGGATTCGCCATCAGGGTCAAATCATCATGGACGAAACGTAACAGCAAGGAGAAGCGTGGTGCGGTGCTTTGTTGCAACTGCGAGGGTTTCAAAACATTGAAAGAAGCAAGTAGTAGAAGGAAGGAAACAAGGACGGGTTGCCTAGCAATTATAAGGTTGAGGTTAGTGGAGTCCAACAGATGGAGGGTGGATGAAGTTAAGCTTGAACACAACCACCTATTTGATCCCGAAAGGGCACAAAGCTCCAAGTCGCACAAGAAGACAGATTCTGTATCAAAAAGGAAGTTAGACCAGTCCATTGACGTAGAGGTGCGAACCATCAAGTTGTATCGCGCACCTGCTGCAGATACAGTTGGTTACGGAAGCTCAAATAAAAGAGAAATCAGTGATCATGTCAATCAGTCCAAGCGTTTGAAGCTTGGAAGTGCCGATTCGCAAGTCATTTATAGTTATTTTTGTCGGATGCAGTTAACAAACCCCAACTTTTTCTATGTTATGGATTTCAATGACGAAGGTTATTTACGGAATATATTTTGGATTGATTCTAGGTCAAGGGCTGCATACAGTTATTTTGGTGATGTGGTTGCAATTGATAGAACATGTCTGTCAAACAAATATGAGATTCCACTTTTGGTATTTGTTGGAGTTAATCACCACGGGCACTCTGTTTCGCTTGGTTGCGGTTTGCTTGCTGATGAAACTCTGGAGACATATATATGGTTATTGAGGGCATGGCTTACATGTATGACAGGACGTCCTCCACAAACTAGTATTACAGACCAGTGCAAGACCTTGCAAAGTGCAATTGCAGAAGTTTTCCCTAGGGCTCATCATCGTCTTTGTTTGCCTATTGTAATCCAAAGTATTGTTGAAAATTTGGGAGAATTGGGGCAGTCTGTAGTATTTCGAGCAGTTCTGTACAGAACAGTCTACAACTCGATGAAAGTTGATGAATTTGAAATAGCTTGGGATGATATGGTCAAGCGTTTTGGAATTAGGGACCTCGAATTCTTACACTCTTTATATAAGGACCGGGAAAGATGGGTTCCAGTTTACTTTAAAGATACTTTATCTGCTGGAATGTCGACGTCTCAGCCAGGCGAGTCCTTTACCTTTTTTTTCGACGGGTATGTGCATAAACAAACTTCTTTGAAAGAATTCTTTGATATGTATGACTTAGTTCTACAAAAAAAATTCCAAAAGGAAGCTCTTGATGATTTGGAATCTAAAGAGTTAACCCCCTTGTTGAAAACCAAGTACAATTTTGAGTTGCAGCTCTCTGAAATGTATACAAAAGAAATATTCTTGAAGTTCCAAGACGAAGTGGAGATGATATCTAATTGTGTCAGTGTAACACAAGTTCATGCTAATGGGCCAATTATCACATACATGGTCAAAGAACGAGATGCTGAAGGAAATATGAGGAATGTAAGGAACTATGAAGTCATCTATGATAAGATTGGACAAGAAGTTCGCTGCATTTGCAGTTGCTTCAACTTCAAAGGATTTCTATGCCGACATGCATTATCTGTTCTTAGCCACAATGACAGAGAGGAAATCCCATGCCAGTATATTCTACCACGTTGGAGGAAGGATTTTAAGCGATTATATGCACCAGATCTTGGGTCCAATAATGTTGATATCACTAATCCGGTTCAGAGGTTTGATCACTTGTACAGACGAGCAATACAAGTCGTTGAGGGGATGCCATCCCAAGATCATTATATGGTTGCTTGGCAAGCCTTTACGGAGTCACTGAATAAGGTTCGACTTGTTGCAGATAAGGACACATGATCACTAGTTGGGTATAATATTCATTGTAAACTTTATATGTTCCGTCTCAATTCTTCCATTTTACAAACCTTCGAGTTATGATTTTGTATTATAGGATTATTATAGTACTGTACTATAAAAGGAGATTTTTTTTTTCAAAATTACTTTGCGTAAACAAAAGAGATTGATTCAATACATGCTATGCGAGTTTACCGTCTTCAGCAGCTTCAATCTATCAGATAAGCATCATACTCGAGAACTTTCGCGTCCTTGGGTGTACATTGTGTAATTCCCAGATCGCTTTTCAGTTTTAGAACAAACAAGTACGTATCTACATGGGACTGGTTCTTCACTTCTTTGATAGCTCAAAAATGAGAATAGGAAGAAAAGGAGGAGGTTAATAGATAGTTTTAAATTGTTTTAGTTCTTCCTAGGTTGCTTTTAGGAAAATGGTGAAACATAATTTCAAGTTTGTTGTACATGATTACGCCATTTGCTATTTAATTTAACTACGATAAAAAATATTTTGTCAGAGAATTTTGGTGAGCGAAAAAAGAGTTTGAGAAAATGGTAAAATTTGAAGATAACTTTTATTATGTGAACTTATTTAAAACATTCAATTAAAAAGTAAGGCTTTCTAACTAAAGTAAAAAAAATATTCCGGTAACCGGTAAAAAAAGAGAAAAGATTTGTCTATGATTCTTTCAACAGAAAATACCGCAACAAATCAAATTAGAAAATTTTGTGTAAAAACTTATTAAGTAAGGGACAAGTCTATATATATAATATCTAAATATAAAATCAAATATTATATCTATCTTAATTATTAAAAAATGAGACATAACATGAATTTTAATATCATATTCTATTTTTTTAATTATTAAAATAGATATTTTGTACTTATACTTATTCTTAAGTATACAACCTGTATCAAAAAAAAAAAGTATTTAGGGGTTCACTTGTGCAACAAATTACTAATAATTCTTTTGTTTTTTAAAAAATCTCATTTAAATATTTTTTTAATTATTGTATAAAATAACATTATCCTCCCCTATAAAAAAAAATTACAATGGCATACTACTAACTTAAAATTTTATTATATTTAAAAATAAACATAAAAAATAAGATATCAATCAAGTTTGCAAATTTTTGCAAATAAAATATTTTTTTTTTGTTGAACCAAGGAAATAATAAGGGTTAAATACATTTTTGTTCTTGAAATATCACCTAACTTTAGACTTAGCAAAATTAGTCGGGCCCAGGCCGCAGGTCAAAAAACGAGCTTTGGGCTGTCAAGATATAACCCAATAAAAGTTGAATTTTTTTGGTTCAACCCGTTTTGGCCCGGCCCAACCTCCGAGCTAATTTTTTTTTAATATTATTGTTTGTTATTGTTGACAAAAAAAATGAATCAAATAAGGAATTATAAAAAATATAAGAATAAATTCTAACATGTGATCTTGAATAATAATACAAAAGAATATTATGAATATAATATATATATCATCTTTAATCTTTCTTTTACCCTCTTATCTTTAATATTGATATTATATATATTTATTAATTAATTAATCACAAGATTAGTTACATTTTAACATATATGACTACAAAATATCTATAAAATTATTAATTATTTTATTTTATTTACTAATAATATTAAATAATTATATAAAAATTATGTGTCATCATTATAAATAATTAGAGTTAGTATTTATTTTAAATTATATGTTATAATTGTAAATATATTATATAAAAAATAAAAAATAAATAAAATATTAAAATGACTCGTGGGCTTCATTTTTTCAGTCCGTAAAAAATTGAGTCATTTTAAACCAGCCCGTTACTTACACAAGCAATTCTAAATTATCAAAAGAATAATAACAGCATCCTCAAATACACTTAAGAAAGACCTTAAAACTATTGAAGATTATATCCTAGAAAATTCATGTTTTATAAGATTATATCCTAGAATCCCGCCTAAATCACATTGAAGATTTTGATTATATTTCCCTTGTATACATACCTTTTAAATAAATAACCCACCATTTTACACCATTTCTATTAAATTTTCATTCCCTCTAATCCCCTCTAACCGTATGTATGGACAGACGGGATAAAATTTTTAAAACGTATTAAAAAAAAGGGGTTAAGAACAACCTATACTCCGTTGGATCATGGGAGATGTGGAGGATCCCTCTTTGGTGTTGAACGGAGTGTTGCAAATTGGTGGTGATTTGGCGGCGGATTTCGATTTTAATGGTGGGTTTGGTGTTGTGGATTAACAAGCTCTTGGGTTAGACCCAGTTGGTTCTCTAGTGCTGCAAATTTGATGCTTTCAATGAATCATCCTAATTCCCTCGTTAATTCAGGTTTTCCCCACTTATTAGCTCCAAACCCCACCTTCAAATCTTTCTAATTATAAGTTCCCTAACCCTCAAAACCCATGTTTTCACCATTAGCTAACAATCTTGGACTTGGACCTGGACCCGAACCCATTTCTCTGAATCAACCTCAACCAGCAAGAGCAGCATCTTTTTATGCCACATCAATCCAAGCGGCATAACCCTGCCAAATCTTGGCTGACAACTAATGAAGAAGAAGGTATGTACCTTTGATCTATACCTCGATCCTAAACAACTGCTACTCCTTTCTCCTCCCACCAATTTTTTATTACTCTATAATGGGATCTTTATGGATCCAGCTTCTTACACCATAATTGGAGGAGTTTTGAGTGAACTCTCCGTGGTAAATGATGATGGGTGGTAGCCATGGGGACGGAGATGGTGTTGACAATGAATGGGCGGCGGCCCCGGTGTACGAAGATGATGTTGACAAGGAAATCTGGGTGGTTGAAATTTGATGTTTTAGGGTTCTTGTGTGATGGTGTTTCTCTTTTAAGGATAGTTTTCTTTGGAAACAAAAAAATGTGTTTTTTTTCCTTTTTCATTTTTTGTTGGTTTTTAAATTGTTATTTTGTATTGTTTTTTTTTAATTTTTAATGACCCTAATTGTTGTTTTGGGTTAATTAATGAAGTTGATTATTTTATTTTTTAGCTTGATAAATAAGGTTATTTATTTATTTGGGCTAATTAGTATATTTTAATTATTTTACTTGATTGATTATTTAAGTTAAATAGTTAATTATTTTGTTTGAATTAATTAAGTGAATTATTTATTTAATTGAATTAATTAATGAGTGATAATGTTTAATGTAATAATGTATAGCGATTAATGTAATAATGTATAGCGAGTGTTAATTGTTTTACAGAGATACACATGTTTATAATATTTTATTGGGTTAAATAAATAAATAAAAATTAGTTAAACTATACATATAAAAAAAATTATTGAATGCTTATGGGTAGACATGCACAACAGGCCAGACCGGCCTGGCCTAGGCCTGACAGGCTTTTTCCGTTGACCAGGTCAGGCCAGGCCTTGACTTTTAGGCCTGCAGGGCAGACCGGGCCGGGTTTCTCAACAAAAAATGGGGCCTGTTGAGGCCTGCGGGCCAGACCAGGCCTAGATCGAGAGAGGGACAGAGAAGAAAAAGAGAATGAGGGAGCCCCGAAATCGTCGGTTGCAGATTTTTTTGTACGAACGTGTACAAAATTACAAATCAAGGAGACCAAATATTAAAAAATTCATCAAAATCATCATTTTTCATAGTTTTTAGTAGTGCTGCATAAAAATTAGAAATGACCCACAGTGATAATGACTATATAATTATATAATATAGGGTGGTTTGCAAATCACCATTACCCCAATTTGAATTAAATATTCACTCACAGACTAATAATCATATTATAATATAATATGATAGGAGAAAGAGGAATACAATTTATTATTTAGTGTATCCCAGTTCAGTATTCTTGTCACTTTACTAAAAATCAAGGTAGACTTTAGCCAGGTCAGGCCAGGCTTTTGACCAGGTCAGGCCGGGCCAAACTTTTGCCCAGGCCAGGCCAGACTTTTTCCCAGACCAGGCTAGGCCGGGCTTTTGCACTCAAATCGTGGCCTGTTTAAAGCCTGCAGGCCGGGCTAGGCCTTTGACCAGGCCATGCTTTGACCAGGCCGGACCAGGCCAGGCCTCAGGCCGCGGGCTTTTTGTGCATGTCTACTTATGGGGTGCACATATTTTGTCTTGATGATAAATTTCAGTGAAATATGTTAAAAACTATGAAAATACATTGAATATAAAATTTTCTCCTCACATGTCAGCAATTCAACTTACTTTTTGGCCGAAAATGGTATCTAGCCAGTTTTTGGTTGCGTTAAATTAAATTTTTATCACTATACTCGACGTTAATTTATAAATACATTATTATATTTAATTTTTTTATAATCGCATCATTGTATTAATTTTTTTTATAAAACTTAAAGTTTCTATCAAAGAATGTTAACCATTTAGTAAAAAAATAACATGAAAATATTAATTTATAAAAATATCATTGAATTGGAGATCGATTTACAGTTGCATCACTAAAAGAGATAATAATAATAATAACAACAACAACAATAATAATAATAAAGAACCTTTTTTTTTTTGTGTGTAACGGATAGGGTATTATTATTATTGTTATTATTATTATTATTATTATTATTATTATTATTATTATTATTTTTAGTGATATAATTGTAAATCGACCTTCAGTTCAATGATGCATTTATAAATTAATACTACCACGTCTTTTTTCTATTAAACGGTTAACAGTTTTTGACGGAAATTTTAAGTTTTGTAAATAAAATTTAGTACAGTGATGCGATTATAAAAAAATCAATATTAGGGGTGCATAATGGTCGATTTTGTTAAAAAAAAATAATAACTAAACTATTTAAGTCGGTTATAAAAAATTAAAAATCAAAACCGTTCAAATTTTTACTCCGTAATCGATTGTTAGTTTAGTCAATTATAAAACTTAAGTATAAATGATAAAGTTATGAATTCATCTGATCTAAATAAAATTAAGGATGGTATTATTAAAGTATTAGAATACCATCCTTAATTTATTTTTAAACTCTCACTTTAATATTCATTCATTTCAGTATCACAATATGTTATATCTGTTTTTGTATATAATACTAATACCATAGGAAGCTTCTTATTTTCTTGACAATATGTGTGATATTATTGGTAATTGATAATTTGATATTCATCATATTGTCAAATTGTCATAATAATTAATAAATTACTAATTCAGTAACTACTAACTAGGATATAAGTTTTCTAAATCCATTACAGGAAAACAAAAATACCTAACTCATTACTTATGATAGAAGTTTTGCAAATTTGTCACAATAAAGACATATAATAAATATATAATTATATAAAATAAATATTTATTAGAAAAGCATATAAATTATATTATAATTTTAAATTATTCGATCGGTTCAGTTAATTTCAATTTATTTAGAATCCAAACTAAACCGGTCGAACTAATCTCGATTTTTCAGTTTTACGGTGTTCGATTTTTTTGATTTTATACTTTTCAATTTGAAATAATAACGGTTTGGTCTGATCAATTTTTTAATTTTGTGTGCACCCTTAACAGTGATGTATTTGTAAATAAAAACTGAGTACAATGATAAAAATAATAATTTAACTTGTTTTTGGTCCCAAATAATTTTGGGGTCAATTTTGCTTATTTAAGTGTATTTGAAAAATATTATTATTAATTTTGATAGTTAAAGGTCGTTTGTGTAAATTAGGTGATATTTTCAGAGGCACAAGTATGTTTAACTCAAATAATAATTCTCTTTTTTTTAAAATTATAAGATTATTATTAATATTTTAAATTTTAATTTAATATTTTAAAATTTAAAATTAACATAATTTATTTAAATAATAAATTTTATATAATTTTTAAAAATAATTTATAATAATTATTATTGTATTGATATAACTTAATTAAATTTATATTAAATTTAAATTTAAAATATTTAAAATTAATTCTTAAAAAAATAATATTAATTTTATAATTTAAAACGGTATAGCAATGAAAAAAGAAGAGCTACTAAATATAAGGTTTCACAAGTTATCATCGGTAGCCCTTGAAGCACACAGAAACTCAGACAAGAAGAAGAAAGCCATCGCAGCAATCATCGGTGGGTGAAGATGATGAAGATCTAAATACCCATCGTTAAGCAAACCAGTTGTTCAAATCCATTAGCCCCCTCGGGTTGGTGAGTGATCCTCTCTCTTTCTATTATTTTCTCCTTCCTCGTTCTTCGTTTACTCTCTCTACTCGTCCACATGCATCCATATGCGGATCTTCATTTAATCTTCTCAAAGAGCTGAACACTTTTGAAATTCTTATGGTAGACATATAATATATTAGTATTGATTGAATTCTTAAGGTCGTTGAATACTGGTTTCTATCATACTGATTGAATGTTATGAACATTTTTGAATTTTCTCACAAATTTTTTCTACTACTGTTATTTCTACAAGATAAAAAAATGATTAAATAAATAGCATGTATTGTGGTAAATAATAGGAGCATTTATTGTGTTCAAGAAGCCAAATGATCGTGCTAGGTAGGTAAAAATGAGATTGCCGTTCTATATAAGGTGATCTAGAATGGAACTTGGGAACTTATTATCTGTTCGGTTGGAAGTGAAGTATTTGTTTGCTGCTCCAAGATTTATTCCTATGTTAGTAGAGGAAATTAGAGATACTGAAGTTAGAATTTGAAGCACTACAGCAACCTGACAAAGTGGGAATTAGTCTAATAAGTTGTTGGTATGTGCTGGACAGCTTGGCCAAATGATGGGTTAATTGTCTCAACCATCTCTGAATGTGGTCACATCATATCTGTAAAATTGCTTATCTACCCAAACCAAGACAGTCCATTTTTAGATGTAGTTTGTCTATTATTTTTCTTAGTTTTGCAGCTCACAGCTTCCATGTGACTTATATGTATCTTGGAGGATTGATTCTTTTGCAACTCATATTAAACCAGTGTTACTGCTGATAATGTATAAAGCTTTAAAGAAGTTCAAGCATACTCCTAAGTCTTGATTTGTTGGCTATTCTGGACTACACTGACAACATCTAGTTCTACTCATTGCCAAGTATATGTTCAGTAAAATTAGGCTCAATACAAATATCAGGGATAACCAAATTACAGTATTTAAGCATGGGGCATGATTAGATTTGCATTTGCTGGCAAGTTCTGTTCATTTCCAAGTATCTATTTGATAACAGTAGACTAGATACAAGCATCATGGATGACAAAATTATACTAGTATTTAAGCATATGGGACAATGATTATGTTCTCCTCAGCATCCTTTAGAATAGTGTCTGTTTTTAGATTTTTATGCATTGTTTTTCCTAGGGCTTTTAAATGTTTACCTCTTTAGGTAGTTACTGAGTACTGACGTTTTGTTATTATTTATATTCTTAGGGAGTTGATCTGTATTTTGGATGGAAGAAGTTTCTCTTAGTGGTGAGCAAGTGACTGTTGGTCAAAGCAGCAAGACTTTGCAAGAGAGAGATGGTGAGAAAACGGAAATAGAAGGTCAAAATGGTGTTCCTGATGGAAGTAAGGAGTTTTTGGCACCTGCTGCAGGCATGGAATTTGAATCATATGATGATGCTTACAACTATTATAATTGTTATGCGAAGGAGGCGGGGTTTCGTGTAAGAGTGAAAAATTCATGGTTCAAACGAAATAGTAGAGAGAAGTATGGTGCAGTACTTTGTTGCAGCAGCCAAGGTTTCAAAAGAATTAAAGATGTAAACCGTTTAAGAAAGGAAACAAGAACCGGTTGTCCTGCAATGTTAAGGATGAGACTAGTGGACTCTAAAAGGTGGAGGGTACTTGAAGTTGCTCTTGAACATAACCACTTGTTAGGTACAAAAGCCTACAAGTCAATCAAGAAGATGAGCACTGGAACCAAGAGGAAGTTGCAATCGAACTCTGATGCAGAAGTACGAACAATAAAGTTGTACCGAGCACTTGTTATTGACGCCGGAGGTACTGGGAACTCTGATTCCAGTGCAAGAGCAGCTAAAACTTCTGATAATCCTGATCACTTGAATTTGAGGAAAGGTGACACACAAGCCATTTATAATTACCTTTGTCGTATGCAATTGACTAACCCGAACTTTTTTTACGTGATGGATGTTAATAGTGATGGGCGTTTGAGGAATGTGTTCTGGATAGATGCTAGGTGTAGGGCAGCAGTTGGTTACTTCAGCGATGTAGTTTTCTTTGACAATACATATTTGTCAAATAAATATGAAATCCCACTTGTGGCATTTGTTGGAATGAATCACCATGGTCATTCTGTGTTGCTGGGTTGTGGCCTGCTTGCAGGTGAGACAACGGATTCTTATGTTTGGCTATTTAAAGCGTGGCTTACTAGCACGTCAGGACAGTCTCCACAAACCGTCATCACAGACAGATGCAAGATTTTGCAGAATGCAGTTGCAGAGGTGTTTCCAAAATCTTTACATCGTTTTGGTTTGTCACACGTCATGAAAAAAGTTCCAGAGAAATTGGGAGGGCTCAGCAACTATGATGCTATTAGAAAGTCATTGGTTAAAGCAGTTTATGATGTCTTGAAACCTTTTGATTTTGAAGCATCATGGGGATTTATGATCCAGCGATTTGGTGTTAGTGATCATGAGTGGCTTCGGTCCTTGTATGAGGATCGAGTTCGATGGGCTCCCGTCTACCTAAAAGACACTTCTTTTGCTGGAATGGCTGCTGCACGATCTGGTGAGACCCTGAATGCATTTTTTGATAGATATGTCCACAAGCAAACTCCATTGAAAGAATTTCTTGACAAGTATGAATTAGCTTTACAAAAGAAGCACAAGGAGGAAGTACTTGCCGATATGGAATCAAGAAATTCAACTCCTACATTGAAAACAAGATGTTCCTTTGAGTTGCAGCTATCCAAAGTGTATACAAGAGAAATTTTCAAGAAGTTCCAAACGGAGGTGGAGGATATGTATTCTTGTTTCAGTACTACCCAGCTGCATGTTGATGGACCAATTATAATATTCTTGGTCAAAGAGCGAGTTTTGGCCGAGGGAAATAGGAGAGAGATTCGGGATTATGAAGTTCTGTACAACAGAGCAGCAGCAGAAGTTCGTTGCATTTGCAGCTGCTATAACTTCTATGGTTATTTATGTCGTCATGCATTGTCTGTGCTTAACTTCAACGGGGTAGAGGAGATCCCTTCTAAATACATTTTTCCACGATGGAAAAAGGATTACAAGCGCTTCTGTGTTCCAGATCATGTCTCCATTAACGCTGATGTTAATGACCAGATTCAACTGTTTAATCAGTTATATAGAAGTGCATTGCAAGTTGTGGAGGAGGGGATGATTTCCTTGGACCATTACAAGGTTGCACTGCAGGCATTTGAAGAATCCTTGGACAGAGTTCATGATGTAGAAGAAAAACATGAATAAAATCTTCTGCAACTTCAAACCGTCTCTGATCCTTTATAATCCACCTATCCCTGAGTGTGTTTTTACTGGTTCTTGTACATCGTTTCTTTCTCTAGAAGCATTTTCGTAAATGCGATGAATGCTCTCATCTTTAAATTTGTATTATATTTGAAGTTCTCATGCATATGGCACCCTATTTGTAGATCCAAAGTGAAGACATCCTTCACACCGAGCTTGAACCGTGTGTTACTGGCTGATTTATGCTTCAAGAAAGGGTGTTATGAGTCTTATGACACGCATACTAATAGTAAATGGAAGCTTTGCTCCTGATATGGCCAGGATATAAATTCTTGGTGATTCTCAATAATTACTTGAAATAGTTCTCAAATTTATTTCTTTTGGCTATTTTTTTTAATTTTCATTGTAAAATTTATTGTTCTATATTTTTCTAATAAATCATTCCAATTTTTGAATTTGACAATGTCAACATTTAAAATTAGTCTTAGAAGAAGTATATATTTGATAATTTGAATTTTAATGTAATCAATAACTCTTGTACTCTTATAAATGACATATAAATGTGGGCTCAAGTCAATGACAGTTCGATTCCAAAATTTGGATGGAAGATTATTATGCTTTTATATAATATAATATAATTTTAATTTTTAATTTGTTTTAATTATTATTAAAAACATCTTGGAAAATAATTCAATAACTCTTGTACTCTTATAAATGACATATAAATGTGGGCTCAAGTCAATGACAGTTCGATTCCAAAATTTGGATGGAAGATTATTATGCTTTTATATAATATAATATAATTTTAATTTTTAATTTGTTTTAATTATTATTAAAAACATCTTGGAAAATAATATTTCCTCGGAAGTAGATTTATTTTTAATATAATGCAAAATATTACAAAAGCCTTCCACCATCTCATGTGGAGATTAACAACTAGTCAATCTTACAATTTATTTTTATAAAAAATAATTTGTAAAAAATAATTAATAAATAATTCAGCATATATATATGTATCCAATAGTTATAACGGACGACAATATACACGTCATTAGTATTATTGTTAATTTGTTATATAAGTATTATTGTTTTCTGATAGAATCCGGAGTATTTGACGGTAATGATGTTGGTGGTATAGACCCTTCTGTACACCCGCTCGTCGTCGCCAGGTGGTCCGCCACGCGAACACTTCTTTCCGGCAACTCCCCGCCGTGATCTCTACAAGATACACTTCATCACTAACACCGCGAATTTGTCGTCTCCTTCTTCACTTCAACAGGTAAATAACCCTATGACACGTGTTGATTATTCAGTTATTAATAAATAATGATTTTGTTTGAAGTTTACTTATTTTTTATACATGGTATCCAAATGCCCTGGAACTAGGTTTAATTGTGAACACATTTGTGTTCAGAACTTTCTCTTTATACACTGTTTGTTTTTTCCTTCCTGTTTTCTTCCTGGATAGCATTGTTCAGCTATTCAACAGTAATAAATTGAGAAATTATAGCATAATTTAGTTTTATTAGTGTTACATATTATTCAATTTGATTATTTTCTTTTAAGTTTACCGAATTCAGAAAATAGATTTCTCCTGTTTTATCATCAAATAACGACGAGAATGGCAACTAGTTGCAAAAGTCAATTGATTAGTTTATATCTTAATTTAAGTACTTTTAATCAAACTTATACTCACTCAGTTCTAAAATTAGAAATACATATCTATTTTAGAATGTTCCTAATTTGTTATTGCTATTATTTCTAGCATCACACCACTACTACTAAATCACCTAAATCGCCGCCACTACAAAATTCTTAACTAATATTAGGAGTACATTTGAAAGCATAAAATTATCTTTAAAAACTTTCGTTTTTAAAACGTATCCTTAATTTTGGAATGGAGGGAGTACATGCTTATATAGTTATACTGGTGTGTGTTCCTGTATGCTTATATATGTGTCTATATACATGTCAAAATGTTTCAGGCACTAGGAATTGTCATAATTAACATCAGCTGTAACTAAGATGTAGCACTAAAGGTGAGATAATGTATAATCCTATAGGAAGAGATAATACATACTCATTTAGGGTTTTGAGGAAGCTGGCACCTTTCCCTGCGTGTATATATGGAACTATAGCCAATTGAGGTAAGAATGAGTATTCTATTGTTTATTGTGTGAGTTGCAGAAGAAGATAAAAGAATGTTATGAGATATCGGTTAGTTGCCTTGAAGGCTAATCACTACATGAACAAAGGGAGGGGCAGTTTAGTTGAGTTTGATGAAAGGTTGTGGGTGCCTATGGCCTATGCTATGTTTGTTAACTTCTAGTGCAATGGTGCCAAATACTGATTTGAATTAAAAAAAAATTACGAGCTGTGTAAGGGTTTTGGAGAATTGATGTATTGGTAGCAAATTTTTCTACACTGGCTATTATCAGTTTTGACCATGCATGTCGTTGCATTTTGTACTTGGTTAAACGCAATTGTTTGCTTCCTTACATACAGACCATATTCTTTCACATCCAGGATCTAGCACATGAAATACTTCCCATTAGTACATATAGTATAGGAATTACCAAAAAAAGGTTCTTTTTTTTTCTTTCTTTCTATATACTTTTAGTTATTATCGTAAATTCTTTCATTTTGATAGTTTCTACGATTAATGGATTATACCTATTTACACAAATACCCCGAAGATTCCCGCTCATTAAGACATAGAGTCCAATAAGCATATCTTGAGATGGTACGGAAATAGGATCCCTAATAGCTGGAGACAGGACATTCATATGAGAAAACAAAAGCAAACGCTGTTGAAAGGGGAAGTAAGTAGTTCATGTGCTTAACAGCCTTCCATTGATTTTTAGCTACAATAATTTTGTAATAATAAATGATGAGCATTGACAATCATTTGAATGAGCATCAACAAAACAAATTTCAAAAAATCATCATCTTCCCATTTTCTTTTATCTCTAGTTAAAGAAAAATCATCTTACTTCAGACAGGGAATGGAAGTAATGTATCCAAAGATTGTGTTCGTGTGTGCGAGGGAGAGAGAGAGGAGAGAGGGAGTAAAACAGAACAGTAAGACTTTATTCTTAATCTCAAAAGACTGTGAAACAACTACTTATTTGAAACTATATGATAGGCCATCACCTCTTTCCCCCGGGGGGGGGGGGGGGAAGAGAGAGATGATCCCTTGACGTTGAAGAATTTTAATGTTAGCATAGCTCTAAAGCTTACTAACCTGCCATGTTGAGCAAAGTCCATAACATTCTGCACAGTTGACTGACCAAACTAGCGGCTCTAACAAATCTCCAGAAGAATTTTTAAAGAGAAGCAATATAGGGGGTTTATACTTTGTATAGTTATCAAGATGGCTGAGTAACTGCAGCCAGTCAGCTCAGTCTATAAGTATAATTTCAGTCTTCTACATTAAAACAGAAGAAAGTAAAAATAGCAAAATAAGTAAAAGAAGAGTAGTTGACACATTACTTCCTAATTGACTGAGGTCACAATGAATGGGGATAAAGGTTCAATTAAAGGAAAAGATAAGATTATTAAGATGAATTAACGGACATTATTGCTCTAATTGTAGGCAAGCATATTGAAATTTTAGATCTAAGACTGCAATCCATCAGAAAAACAAAAGCATCCTTTACAAATAGTCCAGTGTTCTAACAGGCTCTTAAGGCTGTAGATCAGAAGTAAGAGTGTAGTTCAATAGAGTTGCTCCAGTGTCCAGGTTGAGAAAACTTGTAAAGCTACTTTCGTAGTATCCCTTGTGAAAACTTTTGTGAAATAAGCATATTCAAATAATCTTGAGGAAAGTTGGATGAAGCAGGGTTGGAGAAAGAGTCGGGGTATATTTCTATGTTTCTTTTTCGTGTGTCGTTGGTGGGGGTATTGGGGTGGGTGGGTTTGGGAATGTTGGTAGCTGTTTCATAATATGCCTTTGTGCTTTTGTTTAAAGAAGCTTCTGTACCTTAAAGTTGTTTTTATATGCTGCTGCTTTTAAGTGTCTATTTCTTGAGGGAATGACTTTTCTAGCTTCAAGTCCTATATCAGGCAGAAAGCATTTCTAAAGGAAAAGAAGTATTGGAGCCTCAATCCTCTATATTTATTTACTGTATGCATATGGTTCTTTTATTAACAGTTATTAGTTCTTTTTTCCACTTTCTTTTAGATGGATGAAGTTTCGCTCAACAGCGAACCTGTACGCAACGTCGAGACCAATGAATTTGAGATGGGAGGTGATTGTGCTATGACAGAATTTGTTGGTCAAAATGGTGTAATTCAAGGAGATAATCCCCTTCCACCTTCCGTTGGGATGGAGTTTGAGTCTTATGAGGATGTATATTACTTTTACAATTGTTACGCCAGGGAACAAGGATTTGGAGTCAGGGTAAGTAACACGTGGTACAGAAAGAGTAAAGAAAGGTATAGAGGAAAACTAAGCTGTAGCAGTGCAGGTTTCAAGAAGAAAAGTGAGGCGAACCGCCCAAGACCAGAAACAAGAACTGGTTGTCCAGCAATGATAAAGTTTAGGTTAACGGAGAACAAAAGGTGGAGAATAATTGAAGTTGAGCTTGAACACAACCACTTAATTAGTCCATTGAGTGGAAAGTTTTATAAATCCCATAAGACCATGGGTCTTGGCACTAAGAGGCCGTTGCAAGTAGATGAGGCTGAAGAAATCCCAAAACTTAGATTGTTTCGGACAGTCATCATTGACACAGAGGATAATGGGAACTTATATTTTGATGAAGGAGAAATTGGTAGTAGTGTTGATCAGTCAAATCGGTTGAAGCTTAAAAAAGGAGATGCACAAGCAATATTTAATTGCTTCTGCCATTTACAGTTGATGAATCCCAATTTTTTTTATGTTATGGATCTCAACGAGAAAGGAATTATACGTAATGTGTTTTGGGCTGATTCAAGGTCTAGGGTTGCCTATCGTTATTTTGGAGATGTAATTGTGATTGATACTGCATGTTTGACAGACAAATATGAAGTGCCGCTAGTTGTATTTATGGGGGTAAATCACCATGGACAATCTGTGCTCTTGGGTTGTGGTTTACTTGCCAGTGAGACAGTAGAGTCATTTGTATGGTTGTTTAGAGCATGGCTTACATTTATGTTAGGACGGCCTCCACAGGCCGTAATAAGTGATCAACACGAATCCTTGCAAATTGCTCTTGCCGATGTCTTTCCTCGAGCTTCTCATTTTGTTTCTTTATCACATATTATGAAGCAAGTTCCAGAGACACTGGGAGGCTTGCATGAATATGAAGCAGTGAAGGTGGCATTTATGAAAGCAGTTTACAAAACTTTGAGGGCAGATGAGTTTGAACTAGCTTGGGAGGACATGATGCAGCGTTACGGTATCAGGGATAATAACTGGCTTCAAACATTGTATGAAGATCGTAAACGCTGGATCCCTGTTTATTTGAAGGAGACGTTTTTGGCTGGAATGTTTCCCATGGAGCTAGGTGAGGGAGTGACTTCGCCTTTTGAGGGATATTTGCATAGAAATACTCCTTTAAAAGAATTTCTTGAGAACTATGATCAAGCTGTGCAGGAAATTCAACGAAGAGAAGCTTTGGCTGATTTGGAATCAAAAAATTCTGCTTCTATCTTAAAGTCGAGATTTTCTTTCGAGTTGCAGCTATCAAAATTGTATACCAATAACATTTTAAAGAAATTTCAGAGTGAAGTTGAGGGAATGTTCGCTTGTTATAGCACAAGGCAAGTAGGTATTGATGGGCAAGTTATAATATATGATGTCAAAGAACATGTTGAAGTAGAGGAAAATAGGAGAGAAACAAGAGATTATGAGGTTGTGTACAATACATCCGAAGCTGAGATTCTTTGCATATGTGGTTTATTCAACCTCAATGGCTATTTATGCAGGCATGCACTGACCATTCTCAACCATAATGGCATGGAGGAGATCCCTCCTCAATACATTCTTTCAAGATGGAGGAAAGACATTCACCGCAGTTATATTCTTGAACAAAATTGCAGTGGTATTGATATTAACAATCCAGTTCACAGGTATGATCATCTACATAAATGTGGTGTTCAGGTTGTGGAGGAAGGGAGGAAATCACATGATCGTTACAAGTTAGCATTGCAAGCATTGGATGAGATGTTAAATAAGGTTCGTCTTGTTGAAGATCATACTTTGTAAACTGATTAAAATTGATGTTGTAGTTTGGTAGCATTTTTTTATGTAATAAAATATGATCATCTATATTTTTGTAGAAGATCATACATGGTATGTGTTTTTTATATATGAAGCATTTCCTATATGTGCATGTTGAGCTTATTTCCTACGAGGCTTTGATCGGTTCAAATGATTGTATCATAGGTTTAGCTATTTCTTCAAAGCCGAGGAGGTAGAGGGTTATATATATATATTTATTTTTTATAGTTCTGAAGTCACGATCAGTAGCTTCTCACTCAAGATCTTTCCAAGCTCATGAGGTAGATAATGTTACTATGTGATTGATTAAAGCTTGTGTAATTATTAAGAAAGGCTTTAATATGTGAACTCGACCAAACGTTGGTCATCATTCAGGGGAAGGATTCAATTCTTAGCAAGTGAATATGGAGTTGTCAAATTGAGGTGCGGGTGCGTTTTCGAGTTTAATATAGATTGGTGCAGAATTTATAATTTAGGATTACACAGGATAATTGAAGAATTACTTCTTCTTCTTTTTTTTCTTTTTTTCTGACAAGTAATTGGGGTGTGACTATTGATCAAGGATCAATTATCAGAACATCATACATTCAGACTCTTTGATCTGGCGAAAATTTAAAATTACTGTGCAAAGGAATAAGAAAAATTACAGAGCCATAGGCGAGGCCCATCTTATTTTGGTAATTTTTTTAGGGGAAATATAGTCTTGTAAAATCCAGAAAAAGAATGTCATATTATTTTTTCACAAAATTTAAAATAGTTACATACTGCCGGACTCATGATATAACGAAAGTCAATCATTTTATTACATAAAATGATAGTTTGCAAGTGGAATTTCGGAGACCTGTAAGCTGCAGAGGTGTGAAAGCAATGAAGGTCATTTCCTTGTTCTGGGTCTCTAGTAAAAATATAGGAGAAGATCAATTGGATGAAGTGAAAGTTTTAGAATTATAAGAATTGTCCATTAATTGCGAAAGACATCAGTACATAATATTGGATAGATTTATAAAATTTGTTCATTATATTACATACCTCTTTTAAAAAAATTATAGTTATATTTATCCACTGAAAAAAAAAATAATGAATAAAATTACAATATATATCATTTTCCAAACCAGTATGAGTTTCAAAATGCGGCATGCTATATGCTATATAATAGAGACCTATTATTCCAAGGAATCATATACATTTTTCTGTAAAAGAGAAAAAAGAAAAACAAAAATAGAGGGGGGAAAAACTTTTAAGGGGTAACAAAACCCCAAAGAAGAAATTTTCTTTTTTTTTGCTACCTAAAAGGGTAGAATATGAATGAAAGAATTAGAAAGAAAGTGCACTAGAATGACACCTAGTAAGATGAATATAGTTCCAAGAAAGCTAAAACTCGTTTTTAACAGTTGGGTTCCAAACTTCTGATGATCTGTACTGTAGCCAATCTTTGCACAAATAACAGCCTCAACCTTAGTGAGCTTTGATAGCCATCCATCTTCTTACTTGCAGTGTCAAACACGGAATCTGAAGCAACTGTGGAGACTGGGATGCACAAGATATCAGACGCCATTTTAGAGAGTAGGGTACTTTTGTATGTTTAGTTTCCACCAAGCCAAAACATCAAAATCTTCTTGTCGGGTCAAAAGGGATTCTTCCAAATACTGGTCTAATTCTGATTTCATCTGTTGGCTACTCATTATCTCAGACAGATAGACATCAAACTCCGAAAAATCGCCACCAGCAGAAATAAGAGCATCATCTTATTCAATCATCTCTAACTTCACAACTTCACAGTCTTCTACCCCAAAAGTTGGTGGAGGAAGCGATAGCACCATATATTCAAGAAATAGTTCACGAATACCCTTGTCGACAACCTTGATCCAGGTCTCAGCATCCTCACCATATATCTTAGAAAAACTGTAGTCCACAGGTTTCATCTTGTACCTAGGATCCATAATAACAGCAATAGCAAAAACTAGGTTGCATTCCATCCAATATTCATTAAACCTTTCCTGCAAAGGTTTGGTCAGATCACTGAAAAGTATCCTGGCTCATGGCTGCATGCATCAATTCCAACTGAATTTTCCACACTTCATGAAAGAATATATCTGTGGTTGGGTATCTAGGAGCAATTAAAATATTAGCTGCGTCAAATAAAAGCTTCAAGTATATGCAGAGAATTTCCACCTGTCTCCACTCTTCCATTGATGGGGTTTCTTTATAATTTGGATCAGAAGTATTCAAACAAGAAAATACTTCCTTCCATTCGAAGGCAGGCGCCAGCATATGATAAGTAGTGTTCCATTTTGTTTGATCATCAATGACTAGGCTCTTTGTGCTAGGGTTTTGAAGCTGTTGCTTTAATTCAATAAATTTTTCTTCATGGCCTTCCAAGGTTTTCACGTACTTCACATTATTGCGGACTTTCTTAACGATTTCCCTTGTTGAACTTAAAGCGTCTTTTGCAAGACGACTCAAGACACAGGCATAACAGGTCCCAAGTACTAGCTGATCCTTGACAATAAGTGAGTTCTTAATAGGGAGTATACCTCTGAGATTCCTTCTCACAGCTTCACTTGCAAAGGATTGATCAAGAGTTAAAGTAAATAGCTTGTTGTCCAAACCCCAATCAGTTAAGCAAGCAACAACAGCACGATTGAAAGCAACTTCTGAATCAGGGAACGGTAGCATGACAACATTAAGGATCCGTCTTTGCAATTTCCAATCACTATCGATGAAGTAACCTGTTAAAAGCACATAGCCTAGGCCTTGATCTGATGTCCACAAATCTAGAGCAAGGCTAACACGTCCTAAAATTCCACCAAGAAGGTTCAAAAGGCGCTGTTTCTCCTTCGAGTAAATGCTCACATATTCCCCTTGGATAGTATTGATGTTCACCATATCGAACTGAGGCTGAAGAGTCTGTACAAAATCAACAAATCCAGGATGTTCCACGATATGAAGTGGATATTCATGTAGCATGATCATCTTGGCAATCTCATGGCTGCAACGGTCCTGATCAAACAGAAGATATGCTGATCCAGGGGTACTTCTGAAGCGTTTTTTGGGCAGGACAGTATGTGCAGTGCCATCAGTCTTGAAGTGAGTAAATGTAGTTGGTTGATTTTTCTCTTGATTTTTATGGCGGCTAACCGGGCAGATCCCCAGTGCAATGTGCCTTTTTAGATGGCTGGTTCCTGCTAGCTTTGAGCCGGTAATGTAGGCAAATGACTTCTTGCACTGGTTACAGCAAGCCCTGGTACATCCATCATCAATTTGTTCAAGCGTGAAGTGTTCCCAAACTATAGACTTCTTTCTCCTGCGCTTGTTAGGCTTTTGATCAGCATTGGGTGGCCCATTATTCTCAGTAGGTATAGCCATATCTATTAGAAACACAATCTGCATACAAGGTAAAATGATATGAAAAATAATATATATATATATATATATATATATATATATATATATATATATATATTCAAATCCTGAATCAAAATGAGGCACAGAAGTCTCAACAACATGAAAAAACCACATATATTTCACTAAATAGATTAAATATATAAAAAATGACTGAACTTTAAGGCTGCTAGTGGCCACTTTCTAACTGAGCCAAAATAAGCCACAATGACATTACCAATTCAAAGCTCGGACCTAAGAGCATATATGCTTTCTAATTAGATTGACAACTCGTGGCACTCCAACTTGTGAATTATGTCTCTGGATGAATGCACCCATTTGGAATGATCAACTACAATTCCGTAAAAGTATATTTGGAACTTGAGAACTCAAGGGGAAAGAAAGGACTAGGAAATAAAATCCAAAAATTTATTAGAACTTTTTAAAATCTTGACCATTCATTAGAACTTTTAGAAGTAGTACAGAATTAGACTTATGTCCATCATGATAGTTTTTTCCACTTTTACATTTATTTTTGTTTTACTTTTCCTTTCTTTTACTCGTTTACCAAGTTCCAAATATATCCTAACTGAACATGAGTGATTCTGTGCATTATCTCATCATTCAAAATTATTAAAACAGGAAACAATAACTAATCAACTGGGAAAAAATCAGAAGCATAACAAATGGATGAAAAGATAGTGAAGCAAAGTATTAAATGAATTACTCCACAATTACATGTCTTCCTTCTGTAATTCATATAAGCATCATTAGTGCAACACTTTGAAGTTGGGTTCCTTTAAATCTTCATTTTCCCCCTCCCATAACTAAACATGAGTTTCTAAGTGCAATACCATGTTGTTCAGAATTATTACGACAGCAAAACAATAACTTATCATCAAACAATAATAATTGGCATTCCTTATGCCTAAATAATACCCCAAGGGTTAGCTAAGCCTAAAGTAGTAGTGAGTCTTGTAATAGGTGCCTTTCAAGGAGTAAGTCATGCATTCAATACTCCATGGAAAAATGATCACCTTTGGAATTACCCAAGCATAATTTACTATGGTTACACGGTGGGTGTTGTTAGTGAGGTATTGCGTGCATATGGTGGTTTACCCAGTGCACTACTTGCTACGGGTTTCACCGTCCTAAAGAAAATAACAGAAGCATAACAACAGGATGAAAAGCTAGTGAAGCAAGGTATTAATGGTATGTGTGGAAAAGAAAAACAAAAAAGTAAATGTAAATGTAAGGAGAGAAAAAACTTTTAATGGAAATAAATCTAATTATCTGAATGTACTTTTAAAAATTCTATATCAAGAATAATCTTAAAATATATTGTGATAGATAGTTAAAAAAAGTCTCCAATAAATTTTTAAATTTCATTTCATTTTTCATTTCCCTCAATTTTTCGTAGTTCCAAACATAACATAAACAAATTACAACACAAATTACGAGTCTTTTGTACTTCACATAAGCATCATTAATGCAACACTCTAAAGATGACTTCCCGAATATTTTTCTCACTTAAACATATAGTACCGGACTTTAATTTACTTTTCTTGGTGGAGTCACCCACACACTGCCCTTTGGGTGTGTACTGGGTGGGTTACTCTATGGCATGTGCTCCCGCGGAGTTTGCACCCATGACAAGTTCCTACTAGACTTCCTTATTAAGAAATTTAATTAGACCATGTTAATTATGCTAAATGGATTCCTCTTAAGGGGTTCAGCTACATGTGACATACACTTGACAGTAAAAAAAAGGTATTCTGATACTCTTTTGGTCCCCAAAAAATCGACTTTACATTTTTCACGTAAATTAAGAATCAAAAGTAGAGGGGAGAGTATTAAATACCCATAGTGGACCTTACAAATGTTGACTTAGTCAGACTCCATCCTTGGGTTTTGATGATAACTTTTTATTTGCTAAGTTCTTGTAGTTCTATACAAACCATGCAATAGGCCTATGCAACATAATGAATGTGAAATCAACTGTATGCATCAATACAGCAAGTTGTGAGCTGAACTGAATTTAGCATAACAAAGAAGCCTAATACAGCAAGCTGGGAAAGTCAACTGGATTGAGAAGAATAAGATCCCACTATGCAGTAGGCTGAACAGTCTTATCGGATGCAGTGCAAAATTCTAAAGGTTTTTTTTTTAGGAAAAATCAATGTAAGATCTTAGCTTGAGTTATTACTTCAATCAAGACTCTTATAGGTTGCATTGCTCACATGAAATTTATTTTGCTTTCCTTTAAAAATAAAAACGGTAACAAATTTTTCAAAATGTATTAGAGTTTCCTTCTAAAAATCAAATCTGTTAGAACATAAACTGTTATGACTTAATTTCTTCCAACTATGATTCACGGTTACCTTATTCAGTGAAAATCTATTTAAGCTAAAATCTTGAGATTTCTATGGTTGGTTTAAATTAATTATGTTGACCGATTAGTTTCTATAATCGAGCTAATTCCAAAATAAATTGATTGAATATTTCTTTATGGGATTAATTGAATAATCAGTAGGACTAATTAATTGATGTTACCATAATTAAAATCAAAGCTGGTTCTATATTAATTAATTATGGTAAGAAACAAGACATGCGGAGATCACATCCTGTCATATCAAATCTCCCCCATCTATTGCTATTAACGTTAGGATCAACTGAAAAAGAATTTGATATCATATAATAATTGATTCTAACTGGAGCACAACGGTAATATAATGCTAAGATTAAGCCAAACAGATTGGAGCATGATATATTTTCCTATAACGGCAAAAAGGGTCCTAGTGTATAAATATATTCTATGTTAGCTAAGCAAGATACACAAGAAACGAAATATAGAAGCATACTCAAAAAGCTATTTACTGTTGTTTTTATTCTTCACTATTTCGATTTTGAGCACTATTTCGATTTTGAGCATTATTTCTGTGCGTGAAGAAGTACATAGTTGCTGAATTTTAAAAAGGATAATATGGTGTTGCAATCTCCAAGACTCCAATAGTCTACTGGTGATATCTTATTTTATTAATTGATCATAGCATTTTGTTTTGAGCCTTGCGTTAGATTTATTACTCTTGCTATTGATCATAGGCTATTCTTAGGAGCTCGGTAAGTAAAGATACTCAAAGACAAATCCTCTCAAAGTGAGCTTATCTTTACTCTTACATAATTTGTTTTGTTTACGATTAAGTTCTCAACCTTTAGGTTTGAACAAGGAAGCATAAGTGTTTGAGAGGATTTGTTCTCAAGGTTGAGAACTTAAATTGTATAAGGGCTTTTGTAAGTCAAAATTAATTAATAAAATGAGTCTCCAATATCAATTGGTATTCTTGATGTTCGTGTGATTGTTTGAGTTAAATATCTTGTTGCATGTTCATCACATAAACAAAACTCTGAAAAATCTTAAATTGCTCAAAACAACTTCATATTAGACTCACTGCATTGAACATTTAACAGACTGTTTTATTAATCTATTAAACTGTCTTCATATTCCTGATACAATAAATTGTTTTCATAATCCAGTAAAACTGTTTTGTTAAATTAGAAAAATTGGACAATAGTTATTCACACACTTATTCAACCCCCCCTAAGTGTGTCTACGTATATTTCAACAAATACTGGAGTAGGGAATAAGAAGTTTTAGATCAGGAGATATTCAAGATTGAAGCACAAATACTATTATATCTCAACCCACTATGTGCTTAGATAAAATTATCAAAACATCCAAATTTTGGAGCAGATGGACTTTATTGTGGCAAACTAGGGGGTTGTTTAAGTCAACAGTAAGAAAGCAATTCTTTGATGCATAATGTCTAGACTATGAGAAGGGATTCCAGATACTTCAAATAAACTTTTGCAGACATTCTTCTAAAAAAATACACCGTTTTACACAAGGAGTTAGTCTAACAAACAGTCATTTAATAAGACCCACCGCTGCAACAAATTCTGTTTATGGCATGAGTCGTATGACTCTAACCCGAGTATATGCCAAAGAGCTTGAATGCTATCATTTTTTTCACTACTAAGAATGTAAGATGTACCCACGTAAAAGAAACACCAGAAAGGACTTCTTTCTTATGGTTAAACCAAAATAACAGTTGGTATTTCGTAAACCATCCTCCATACTCCAAAGTAAAACAATTTTAACACAATGTATCACCCTCAGTGAGTAACCACTTGAATTTTTTCTAGTGTCCCACTGCACCTTAGCCCTGACACGAAATCTCAATCCCGCAGAAATTTTTACGTCCTGAATCATACAAAACCAAACAGCAACACTTTTAAGAAGCAGTAAATCCAGAGTCATTCACACGAACATGAACTAGAAACAGACTTTATGGCAGAACCCAGAGAAAGAGAGAGTGGGAGTACATCAAATCCATACAATATCGAAGTAGAGGAAATAGAACCCATTGCAATACAAAATCAACTAATTAAAAGCACAAAGTCAATTAAAACTCATATGGTGTGTGTATCTAAAAGCTATCATATATTAGGCACAAAATTCATATTTTGAAGCAGCATGAATCTCGGAACCAGAATCGACGACGATCGGAACGTATCTGCTGAGGCCAAACTAGGGTTTAAGGTTTTGGAATTTTTAATTCAAAATTTAAAATTTTCAGAAGTTTTGGAGGTAGAAGACGATGGATGATGGGCTGCTAAGCGGCTTTGAGCTTTCGGTTGAGAGAGGAACTAAAACGCCTAGGTTTTGGACTCTGCGGTCCATTACCCACCCACCCACCCTCTTTTAAACCAAATATGAGCCCACCGACTTATTTACAAGCTTTTTTTCTTTTAAAAAATATTTATTTTATTTTACCATCGACCGACTGATTTAAGTGAGCTGGTAACTTAACTACTTTTGAGAGTTTCTTACTATCAGAACTCTTGAAAGAATGTAACGTAAATTGTGTGATTATTTTTTTAAAACAACTTTTGCATACAATCTATCTATCTACCTGGAATATATTCTATTGAAGATCGTATAAACTTTTTGTATTTTGTAATTTAGGTCTTGTATTATTTTAGTAAAAGAAAAGCTAATTACGTATACTGATAGATAGAAATATAGAACTCTCCTTTTGGAATGGACCTTTGTCGGACTAATGTCTAATTCATATGTGATTGGTGTCCTGCATGTAATATAGGAGATAAATAACCTACATATTACGTCAAAATTCATACATTTTACAACGCTAGTAAAAAAATTATTAAAAATTTGATTGGCTGATTATAAAAATTAAAAGTTTAATCAATTTTGGGTAGTAATTTATATTTAACGCTTATGATTTTTTGCCCCCTTTATTATAACCAACATAGTTATCTCCAAAAAAACCTGAACCAGGAAATAAACAGAACAATACATAAGAGTTGGTCTTGCTTATTGTAGATGCTCTACGGCCAACAAATAAATAATGAATCGAACGTAGTCCCAGCATACTCATTTAAAGGCAACGTAACAATCATTGACGGTAAAACCCACCCAAATTACTAAGCTAACCTAAAATATGTTCAAAAAATTTCGGCCAGATACCATACAAAAAGAACATCAACTTAATATTACCACAAACATCATCACGCTATATTCTGGTCGGCTTAGATTTGTCGCTCTAGCAATAGAGCAGTGGGCAGAATTGACCAGATTTTGGATTTTGGATTTTGAATAAGAATTCACTTTGTAGTTTGAATATGGACCTAACAGTTGCACTTGGGGGGAGATATTACGTGTCTCCGCCTCCAAACATTCCCATCATGTCTTTAGTAGAACCCATTTGCTTCATCAAATTCTGTAAGCCACCCATTCCACCAATCTGCTTCAGAATCTGTGGAGGAAGGACCTTGCTCATGTGCTGTGCGTTCATGTTTCGCGACAAGGCACTCATCTCTCCCTTCTTTGGAATCTTGAGCCCCTTCATCTTGCTCCAGATCTTGGCTAGTCTCTTGTACTCCTCTAACATCTCCATCACTTCCCTTACTTGACGACCAGATCCTCTTGCTATTCGCATGATTCGAGATTCGTTCATGAGCTTTGGGTTAGAACTGTCCAACTCTGCAAAACATTAGCTGTTGAGAGTAAGAACACCATATTAAGTTATTAACTAGTACTACTTCCAAACTGATCTCCATGAAATATCAACAATGACTTGCCTTCGTTAGTCATCGAGTCCATCATAGTCATGTAGCGTTTGATCTTTGCTTGGCTTTCCTTTTCACGGCCTTTTGGCATTAACTCTGAACTAAATCCAGGAAGCATTGAGAAAACCTACGCAAAACAAACAGGTTAATTTCTGACATATGAAAACAATCAAAAACCCATCAAGTAAAATGCGTGTGTATGAGAGAAAGAGGGGGAGAGAAATTAGGTTACAAACCTGGCCAATTGGACCCATTTTAAGTATGTTCTGAAATTGCTCGTACATAATCCTCAGGGTGAAGTTTCCTTCTGAAAGCTTCTGCAGAAGCTCAGGCTGCTGATCCATAGGAACTACTTCATGGATTTTGTCCATGAATCCAGACCAGTCACCCATGCCTGGTTAAAGTTGGAAGTTAAAATTATTACGAATTCAACAAGGACAAAGTATCTGTAGACCGACATGCACAGAACATCGTCAAAGTAAATTTGATATTGAGAAAAGGAACGGCAAACCTAAAAGACGGCTCACAAATGGTTTGACATCAAAAACTTCAAACTCATCCATATGTTCTCCAGTTCCAATAAATATGACGGGACTTTTTGTTGCTGCAACTCTGAAAATAGAACGCAGAAGAAAATTATAATATCTGGATTGCCATATCAGAATCATGCTTTCAATTTCCATATCTCCAACCTTGCTAACACAATAATCGAAGCCTAAATTTGAATCGAAATTTTAATAGTTCTGTATATGTTTGTGAATAGAATGAAATTCTGTTGAAGAACTTGTCATTTCCTGAAAAAATCACATATATGATTGAACAGTGAACATAAATGTTCTTTAAGGTATATCATGACATCATAATTGATTAATCATTGGCTTTTATAAAGCTTAATTTTAAGAAGCCTATAAAATGTAATACCTTACTGATTTGAATCATACTAAACACGGGACACTGTTCCAACTTCCAATAGAACAAATTTACAGATGCAGAACCTTTTCTTCTCATAGTTTATCTTGAGAAATTGAAGGAGTAACATATTTATAGCATATAGCAATCTAATAACTATTTACACTGTTTTATAAAGAACCATAGAACTTGAAAGACTACATTGTAACTCACTAAACTCTTTTCTCCAGCATGAATATATAACTGAGTGTCCATTAACTTTTCATGAGGTTTTGACATACTTCATAAATGCTACCCAACAAATTTGTATAAATCACATAACTAAACAATAATATTTAGAATACGCATTGTATTTTATCTATATTCTATAACTAATCCACCTATGACCCCCTATTCTGTTCAATCAATCAAATGCTACAAATTAAAGAGTTCAACTTGATAATTGGATAGTATCTGACTCAAGGGACCTTAACTCAAAACCTAATATACCCACCAGGGCCATGACCACCCGCTGAATGAAATAACTATGACCATCACTGAGGTATCACACCATCTCCAGCCACACCATTAACATAGCTTAATGACTGTAAGACAATGTTCTGAAAGGAGCTAGGCGGGCGGGGGAGAGGCTAGCGCCTAAACGGAATTTTTTATTTTAAGTCAATTTTAATATTTTATCTTACATTTATCCAGAACAAAATAATAATATAAAGCAAAAAAATCTATAATAAAGACATTTGTTTAAAGTTCAAACACATATCCATATTGTCAATGTCAAAGTTCAAACACAAATATGCAATTGTTCAAAATTCAAACACAAACAAATAATAAAAAATACAAATTAATAGTCCTCGTCTCCATATTCTTCTATATCTCTAACTCTTCTTCTTCATATCTCTCAAAGATAATGTCCCCATTGGATTCGCACTCATACTCCTCATCTCCCTCCTTCTCTGTGTCATCATCAGACAAAAAATATTCTTCATAGATTCTACTACTTCTCATAGGTTCTAGCACGCTATCTGCTCCGGATGCTTCACCAACCACCTCTCAAGTAAAGCTCGAACAACCCTCAACTTCATCATCTATTTCCACAACGTCGTTTTGTAGTTTAGTTATTAAAATAAAATAAAAACAATTGCAGCCCTAATTTCTCTGCCTAGCTACGCCTAATTTCTCCGCCTTGCCCTCCAAGTACTGTCTAATTTTCTGGAGGATTTTTTTTTTTTTTCCCTTGGGCCTAGGCGAGACTCCAGGGTGGGCCTAACGCCTAGGCGGGGCGGCAAGGGGAGCCTAGCGCCTAGGCGGGGATTAATCGAACTTAGACAGAAATTTTTAGAACACTGCTACAAGGAGTAAGGACCATCATCCTAGCCCAAACACTGACCAATCCAAGTCACCATCAGACACTAACCCTAATTTCTCTATTGGCCAACTGAACCCTCTAACATTACAGTAGTTCTTCATCGAACAAAACTACTGAGCATAAAATGTATGTATGTGACTGGAGAACATTCAAAAACTAGATTACCAAGAGAATCTAGGGGTGACAATTGTTAGAGATCCCAAAGAACAATATGACATTTGCAAAACGGACACTAAAAGTTCAAGTTGTTGTGAGTTGAAAAAAAACAATGCCAATATGTAAAAAAAGACGCATAACAAAGAATGGCACATTAAAGCAATTTAGACGATCAGGCACAAAATAATTTGAATCAATCTTTTCTAAGTTTTTAGCTGTTATGCATGCATTCACGGTGGCTAGTGGCAAAATTGGTGCTACTTGATATTATAATACACATAGAGTCGTTGGTACTGATCCCCACACTTCGAACTAAAATTACCTATCAAAAAAATAAATATAAAAGCTAATATATTGGCCTGAAAAACTTTATTTTGGATCCTTACGCCATATGGAACATTATTTTTCAAAAATGTTATTAAAATAGCAATAACACTTACGCACTAAGAGCACCGCCTCCCTTTGCATGACCATCCATCTTAGTAACAATCACAGCTCCCACTGCAACACTTTGCTTGAATGCTTGGGCTTGATCAAATGCAGCTTGACCAATACTGCTATCCATAACAAAAATTACAAGATCTGGTTTCTGGAACATTTCAAGAAAAGAAATTAGCATTTATAATAGGACGTAACAAAATATGTGGATCATAGCATGAGATATATACCGTTGCTTCAGAAACTTGACGCATCTCTTCAAAAAGAGATGCTTCCTGTTTGTGGCGCCCACTGGTGTCCACAATTATCAAATCACAGTTTTCCTTCTTGAATCTTTCCACACCTTCCACTGCAATTTTCACAGGATCTGACTCCATGTAGCTATTAACAAAAGGAAAAAAAAAATTGAAATACTGAGGTGTATTGCTACAATGAGATCTGAATTAAAAACTATATGATGATTTCTAAAGTTTAAGGTTAATGAACCTATAAATTAATAGGCAAGAGCCCAAGAAAATTTGCTTTGTTCAAAGGATATCATAGGAATAATTATTATATATTAATAAATATAAATTTGTTTGTACTAGAGACCTAAGAGAATAAACAAACTGAACTCTGAAACAAAAAGTAATCTGAGGAAGGGTGCATGTGGCACCCTTACCTATTTCTGTCATGCACTCTTACCTATTTCTGTCTAGTAAATTATTTTTCTTATGTACTTTCATCTTCATCGTACCATCAACTAAGGAAAAAACTATAATCACTCATTCTTAACCAATGTGCATTTAACAACAAATGATGTATTCAATGTTAATTGGCTCTTCTTGCAAAAGCACGAGTAGTTATTTACGTGTTTATAATTACAAATTTGTATTTAACACCTTGTCTAATGGAGTCACAAAAATTAGTTACTAGTTTTCTAGACAAGTTACAGCTATAAATTTTTATGTTTCCTCAATATGACTCCACCTGCTCCTCCCCAATAGGATCATCTTTATTGTTGTTTGAAATATAATTTACACAAATATATAACATCACCACTATCAAACATCTGAAATCATACGGAAGAACAAGAAATTCAAGAATGGAAGAAAGGCACCTTCCATAGAAAGGAATTTTTGCTTTAGTAGCATTCTGCTTTAGCTGATCAAAAGCACCAGCTCTGAATGTATCGGCACACACCAAAGCTGGTTTCCAGCCCTTCTTCTGATGGTAATAAGCATATTTTGTACATGTCGTTGTTTTACCAGAACCTGAAATTTATTATGTAAAATAAGCACAATCCCTCGATCTTTCACAAAGGAAGGCAAAAAGGAAAAATATTACATCATGGTTTCAAAGTCTATAGCAGACAAATCTTTAAAATGTTGCATTCATGCGTAGATTACCGACTGCGATTCTCAGCCACTGAAATGATAAAAGTATCAGATATTCCAGCTTGCTCAAAAACAAATACAACACCCAATGACAGAAAATAATGATAGAATGATCTCTACTAAAATGAAATATCATCAGGGAATATAAACATACCTTGCAAACCTACAAACATAACCACACTTGGTTTCCCTTTCTTTGGTGCAAAAGAAGGCTTCCCAGGATCCAACATCTTGCAGAGCTCATTAAAAATAGCCTATACTTATCATAAAAACCTCTTACAACGTTGCAATAACATAGCAAAAAGCCAAAAAACATAGAAAAAGGTAGGATACAGGATACTTGATATGGTTTCATCTTTAATATGAAAATAAATTCAAAAAGCAGAAGAGAATAGCATTTCAAAAAGTTCAGTGATCGGAATGAGATTATGTAGTAAATATATTATTGTATTTAATAGTATCTAGGTTAGACACAATGAGTCTTTTTATAATAGGTACTTAGTAATTACTTATTGGGCCTATTAGGATTTCATTTTTGCAGTTTTAGGGTGTTCTATATTCATAGGAATGTAAACGTCCAGTTATTATTGATTATTATTAAATATAAAAAACTTAAAATTATATATTTTGTCTACAGATGCGAGTAATCTTTTGAGGGACTTCAAAACATCTGGCAGGGTGGTTCATTTCCCTGAGGTGTAGACATATCCATTTGGTTGTGATCAACAGACCATAGTATTTAGGTGCGGTCCGTGCGGAGCCTTTTCCTAGCATAGGTCTCCTTCATGGATACATTAGTCAAACCTCTTTTTTTAGCAGTCTTCTTCATGAGTAAATTAGTTGTGCAACACTGTTCCTGCAGCCTTTTACATCAATTAGAAAGCTAATTCAGTTAATTAAATTTGACGGAAAGCGCTAAGCTATTCACATATCTAAAGTAAGTGTATTATAGTTATTTTAATAGTTTGACCCATTTGAGACGCATTTGAGAACAACCATATCCATATTCATGATCAGAGAAGAAGCATAGGCGAGCCAGGAGGTTTCAAATTACGGTTAGAATTCATCTTAATCAGATCGTGGGTTTCAAAGTAGGGCTAGAGCCTAGAGGGTCCAAATTAGTGTTGCAGATGGAATCGGTAATACCATAGCCATCTTGGGAACCTGATGCCACAACCCAATATTGTATGTGTGTGTATATAGATATATATTTCAAATGCATTGAATATACAAAAAAGTTAGCATGTCAATGAATATTTGTTTTCTTTAACACTTGGTAAATTAAATATAAAAAGTTACTTGGTTTACACATAGAATAATAATAACAAAATTAGATTTTTATTGACGGAAAAGGTTTAAGGAACAGTTTCGCATAACCAATGTTTCCCGAACACATTTGCAAAAACATGACAGGAGGGTCAGATTTACAATTTAGTCGATTAAACCCCGCTTGGATTTTTTCAGGTACAACTTTCGGATAAAAAACAGCATTCAAGCATATATCTATATGTTGATATAGAGAGAAATAGAGATATTATATATGAAGCATTATATACCTGTTGGATAATTTTACGCTTGTTGTGGCCAGCAGCAAGATCGTCAAGATTAACGATTTTCTTAATATTGGTTTGCATATCACGAACTAGCTTGAACTGAACATCGGACTGAAGTAGAGCTCTTGTGATTTCATTAAGGCAATCATTCAGAACCTTTTCGTCGATGATCGTCGCATTGCTCATCTGCTGGAGAGCACGGGAGATGCTCCCCCCTAATTGTGCTAAAACCATTTTGATTGATTGTTAAATTAACCAACGCTTTGAATTGCAGATTGAAATTGAAGATGTTCTAGGTATTCTGGGCAGGGATTAGCGTTTGGGGGGAATGGATGTCGTTCAGAGCTTCACAATCACCGCCGATGGAATTAATTAAAACGCAGGAGTTACGGGGTGGGTTAAAGATATAGGTCCGTATGGGTATCCAAACGCGAAAAGCAATAACAGGGCCTTGGACAGTAGGGAGTCTTGTTACTTCTTGTATAAATTAATTTTAAATTAGGATTTTAGGCCAAGACTTGGATTTTATATTAATCAACAGATGACAAAGTATGGGCTTTTAATTTGATCAAAAAAGTTATGGCCTTTTTGTTTAATCCAAGCAAAGATAATTTGAAAAGGGATTATCAAAAACTATTACACTTATCAAGAATTCTGATGCTTCAAAATTACTCTTTTAGTCCATAAAATAGTCTCATCTATTTATTTATTTTTATTTTTTTTGACTATTTATCAAATCCTTAAAGAGTCCTATTATATATTTTGGAAAAAAATTAATCGAATTATAATTACAACGTATGTATGTACATGTTATACATAAAAATCAAGGATAATTTCATGCTAATTTTATTAATCTTAATCAATCTTATCGGATAGACTTTTACCTTAGGCTGAGATAGATAAATACTTTAATACTTTGTTATAATCTACCTTGATCAAATATTTATCGACATATATATTATTTTCTATTCTTAAATTTAAAATTAATGTGATTTCTTGGATTTTTAATAAAATAGTTGTTAACATATATATTATTTTTAATTTTTCGTGAAATTTTATAACAATAGATGTGTTAATCTATTTATTTATTTATTCATCTATCTGTTAATTGATCTTTTCCACAAAATTGTGTCGTAATAGGGTTCATTAACGATTCTTTTCCCAGTCCTACTTCCTCTCGTATTCTAACATTTTTTAATGTTACTATATATATATGAAAATAATTCATAGCAAATATTTGTTATAAATCTTTATAAGGTATACACCATTTATACCCTTTAAAACAAAAGTAAATCATCAAAATTAGAAATATCCGACTATAAAAAAGTAGTAATAAGAATTTGACTTTATTAATTAAGATTTATGATTTAGTAAAATTTATAGGATTTAGAGTTTATTTGTTTGCACCTAATAATAGCAAACGTCTATTTTCAGTTTCTAATCTTAATCGTTACTTCTTATTTACTTACATCTATTTTTAACTTCTAATCTTGATCGATATTTCTTGTTTTATACAGTATAATTAGTGTTTGTCCATTTTATTACAATCATTAAAAATTAAAATTCAGACACAAATTTTAAGACTCCTAAAATTATGCTTATACAAATATCAATTTCCCTGAGAAATATCGTTGTTCTTACTTACACAACATACATACAAATATACATATTTACATACATACACATACAACCAACTAAACTAAGTTTATTTCAACCAACATTCCATCATTTTTATACTGAAAAGTCAAAACTAAGTTTAGGTTGTTATCTCAACCAACAAGCTTTGACTCGTAACTTTGCGCGTACTGGGTGAAATTGACTTCTGCAAAATTCTTGTATAAATCTAAAAATCGAGTACATTAACTAGTTATTCGCATCCCAACAGTCTCATGCCAAATAAAGGAATACACTTGAGGAGATTATCTGCTTAATAAGCCAAATGCTAAAATTTAAAAGAGTGAAAAAATTAAAGAACATTTACAAGGGTAGTATTTGATTTCTTCAACACGAGTCCAATAAGGTTCGTTCAAGTAAGAAGAGTAGCTGACTGCATGACCACTGAAAAATCAATGTCCTGTCCTGTCCTGTCCTGTCCTGAATAACACGCAGCAGATGTATTGATGAGCTTGATCAAAATGTTGAACTACAGATTGTCTTTGAACCATTTTAGAGCTCTATTTGCTAGAGACCTGCAAAACCGTGGCATTTTAAGTTGATGCAAAACAATACTGATATTGATGATACATGTGATGGACCAAAGGCTTTTGAGTGTCTTGGTGCCTAATCCCTTGTGGGTTGTCCAAGAGGGTTCAACACATGGTATCTATATCAATTCAATAATATGAAATATTGAATGGAATGAGGGAAAGGATTCTTCCAAAGAAAAAGAATAAAATTAAATCAAAAAACAAGAGAAAATATGTGATATTACACAAAGTTCATTACATTAAAGTGAAATTATCAAATAAACAAAGCAGGCCAATGCTAAATTCATAGATATCAATATTATATACCCAATCAATCAAAATAAGGTAAAACAAGTAGATAATGTATAAATAATTGTTTCTTTAGAAGCTTTCCAAAACCACAAAGTAAAGGCCCTCAATTGGCTATTTTATACATGATGGGACTTTGTACACGAGATAGTTGCCTAAGACAAACTAGTTCAGAAGTACAAACAGTCAATTCAACTGAATGCGGAGATAAACTTAGACTAGTTAAATAGAAATCCCAGAAAAGTGATTCAACTTACGCATGCTAAAATAATGAGAATATTTCTACATTAACAAATTCCATAGTAGATGATTGCTCTTTAGATCGAGAGTTGAGACACACAATTGATCATGGTACACTATACACTGGAGCATGATCAACATCTCAAAATATATTCTAAATTTCTAAATTATGAATTTCACGTGCATTTCCTTATGAAAAGGAACATTTCATATCTTGAAGGATACGAAAGTTGTCGAGCATCACATCTAAAATGCTAATGGTACCACCTAGAATAATAATGAATGCTAAATTTTGGAGAGACAGAGAGACAATAGATGTATCCAACTTAGACAACAGTAGGTTTATCACTTTTTTACAAGTAACTTTTACCATGGTTATTACTTACTCTATATGATGGATTTGGTATCAAACAAAGACAAATACAAACAGTAGAATGAAATGATACGAAATCATCTCACGGAAGATTCACAATTTTAAGATGAAAGGAGCCAAAAAGCTTTGAAGTTCATCCTTGTATAATTGTTCGACTGAGATATTTCACATGAATCCCACATCGGATAAATTCAAAAGTGTAGATGAGTGAATAAGTATGGTAGTGCTTAAACCTAATATGTTAACTTTTTTGGGTAAAGAGGTGATCTAACATGCTCGTTGGGTCAATTTACACAGGTGTACGGGATGGATCATACAATTCCGCTACAAGTGGTATCAAAGACCATGGTTCGATGGGTCAAGTATCAGGTTTAAACTCTGTGGTGGTTCCGCATGTTACCCAATCTGTGTGGTGGAGCAAAAAGAGCAAAAAAGAGCAAAGTCAGGTGGAGCACAAAGGATCATTCCAGCGTTTGCCACTACGCGGTGAAGTATGATTTGAGTTAAATAGAATGGACTCAAGATAACTCTGGGAAGCTACCACATTAATGGGTCTGCTTTTCTCAAAAGGGCCATTGTGGAGCTTTGAATCCTGTAGCACTTGAAGTTTAGTACTGTTTTGCTCAGTTCCTTGGTTAATTTGAAGTATTAGAGGCTATTGAAAGTCATCCTTTGCTGCAGAGACACCTGAAGACCACTTCAAAGTTCATAGACCAATTCAGCCTTATCTTCAAGTTGTGGCTCTTCATCAAATATTGGAGTATTTCTGTAATCAAATTCTCCTTCATTTTCAACTTGTTCCCCTTCATCTTATGGTGCTGCATTAAAGGTGAATGGACAATTATAAACTGGAGCTTCCATATATTCCTTATATATAAGAGTTCCATCATAAATTGCTTCATAACAGTCCTCAATCCAGCTGCTAGCATTATCACCCTTTGTAAATAGTGAAAACACCAAATTAGAATGTCTAAGTTCTCTTCTTCATTATTATTCCCAGTTTGGTTCCTTTTCCATTTAGCATCATCTTCTTCATTAGTTATGGCAGTAAACTTCTCAGTATGTAAGCCTTTTTGTTTCAGTAACTCACTCATTTCACATATGAGATAATCCATTTTTCCCTCAATGAATTGCAATTTCTCATTAGTATAATTTCTATAATTTATAAAATCCTGTTGCAAATACTGTGAAGTACCAGCCATGTTCACAGAGAATAGAGTGAAAATGAATCACGGAACAATGTGATTCTAAGTCTTTAAATGATATCCAGCAGTGTCTACACTACCAGATAAATGAGTAGGTGAGCTAAAGTAGCCTTTTAGGTGGATATGGACTTTCTCAGGAACAAGCTGAGTATCCCAAGTGAAAAGAATCTTAAATTCAATCTAGCTAAGGCCCGGTTGAATTTATAGAGTAATTGAGCGCATGAAATGAAGTTACAACACAAAGGATCAATACTTAGCATATACACAAACCACCACTGCAGTAATAAATGTAAACACTAAGAATGTATAGCAGAAACTGTTTAATATTGGAATTGAAAATTTTCTGGAAATTGATTTTGATGAATCTGGGTTTCTGAATGGTTAAATGACTATTAGATAGGCTAACTAAACTATTAGTAACAACTAAACTTAAACAAAACAACTCAATCAAATTGAATTCCAGCATCTGGAAAAAAAATTGTCGACCGAGAATAGTGCTCAAATTTGGATCGAATCATGGTTGGGTGTTGTTTATGGGTAATATGATATGGGTCATCTGTATATGGTAGAATCAAGTGGGATATAAGTGATTTATACCTGAAACATGAGTTTAATCCTTGAATTTTGTTAGGTTGCAGGTGTCGCGGAAAAACAGAGCACCGAAAATGGAGCTTTTGCTGCTGCTGTTTGCTTTTAGGCTAGACTGGGTTTTGATTGGGTGTTGATTTGTGATGGATTCCAATAGATTTTGGGGCTGAATTAAATATTTATGGGTAGTATGAATTTTCAGGGATGAACAGTGACGAAATTAAAGAGGAATAAGCTGATTATAAATGAAATTTTTGGACTGGGCTACCTGTATGGGATAGAGGCAAGTGGGATTGAAGTGTTTAATACCTGAAATGATGAAGTTATCACTAAAAATGATGCAATTGCGGGTATGCTGGAAAAAAACAGAGCACCTGAACTTCCCTTTTTTGTTGCTATAGGGCTGGTAATCTGGAGGTGTTGCTGATGTATCTGTGCTGGAATTAAGGTGTTCTAGGAGTATCAAAGAGTCTGGAATAGATACGAGTTCAAAGACGAGAAAACAGAGGCAGAATTTTAGAGTTCAGGAAGGATACAGAAGCTAGAGGAAGAAGAAGATGATGGTTCAGGATTAACCAGCTCTGATACCAATTTGTCAGGAACCAAATGGAGACTAACCAGAATTTCAAAAGAACAGAAAACGGAAAACAGGAAGGGAGGAGAAGCAGAGAGAAGAAAGGAAGAAGAGTAGAACTCAGCAAGCTGCTAAATTCGTGAGAGAGAAGAAAAGAGAGGAAAGGGAGAAGCTAAAAAGCTTTTTAATTCAATATCATATGCATATATCATTTGCACAGTACATGAATATATATATAGTCCAAAAAAGCTGAAGTTATCCTACACTATTCTCTTATCCTACACCCCATCTAACAAACTTTCTACTAGGGGTGAGCATGGTGCAGTTTGGCGCAGTTTGAATTCTAAACCACACGTGAAACCGCCTAGGTGCGGTTGTAAATCCAAAACTGTACATGAAACCGCATGGTGCGGTTTGGTGCGTTTTGAAACATGTGGTACGGTTTCATTTGGTGCGGTTTCGGTTTCAAAACCAATTGATATTAAATTTCACAAACAAGAACAATTTTCATAAAATCATATTTTTCAAAGGAATTACTCGTATCAATGAATGTTCATTACTGTTCAGTTTGAGTGACAGTTTATAACCAATTAAGAACCCATTATGCCTCTGCATAAGTTTCTTGTCAATGTGAACTTGAACAAGATTGCTAAGCTTGTTCACCAGCAGCAAAAAAAAATTTAAGAAAAATAATGCCAAAAAATTAAAAGAAAACAACAAAAGAGTCAAGCTGATGATAATATTTTACCTGCCAGAGCCAAGCTGGTGATAATATTTTGTAAAACAGTATAAAGCAAGACAATGATGACAACAAGAAACCATAGAAAAACTCTTAGCTAATGAACTGTACTCCTAAATAAAGTATTTAACTGTAAGACGACTCACAAATAAAAATAACCAGGTGCGGTTTTTTAAATGCGGTTTAGGCCAGAACCCAAACCGCAAAATCGGTTTTTCATCTCTCCTAAAACCGCCATATACGCTGGAACCACTGGTGCGGTTTCAAAATCGATTTCTTGCTCAGCACTACTTTCTACTGATGCATATATAAAAGACTAACTCTAGAATATTCTACCTATTTTTAACTATTACAGGTTTGCCCTTTTGTCTATGGTCCTGACATATTTCACATAAATCCCACTGGATAAATTCAAGAGTGTAGATGAGTTAAAAAATATGGTGAAGCCTCAACCTAATAGGTTAATCTTTTGGGTGAGGATGTAATTCAACATACTTGTTGAGTAAGTCTATACAGGTGTGTACTGCATTGGTGTGATGAATTGATGTGGGATGAATGATGGATCGTACAATTCCGTTATATGTTCCTGAGGGTTTGTACTAGATCCGAGTTCCTTGCAAAAATATAATAATTGAATTTTGTGGACAACATTATATGACTGATTTTGCAAAATCTATGGGTGTAATAATGTAACCAAGGAGGGAGTCTGTTTATTGTCTCTAAACCTTAGAGAGTTAATTGTAATTATCTATATTTCTTATCAATTTTAGCAACACTTGCAGGTAAATAAAAGGGACGGATATTACCCAGCAAAATCTTTTAACAACTTCCACAGATCATCTTGATCTCTTGATTCATCACTTTCTTCAACAACAGAACCATTTTGACTTTCAGTACCTTTGGCTGCAAAAGACAAATAAGTTGTCTATAAAATTAGAATTTTAAGAACTAAACTATACTTGGTGTCTGTCATTCTTGCAAAGGAAAAAGAAAAGAATGGCACTTCTATGCAAGATATATGAAATTAAGATAGATACTTCAGTATTTCAACAATATGCTGGACGATTGTTTATGGATATGTACCAGCTTGCTGAACTTTAGTGCAACTTTGTGTTCGGCTGCTGGGAATGCTATTTAGGGAAGCAAGTTCTTCAAGCAGTTCTTGCTCCTTCACACTATAAGGAAAAACAAGAACTGTAGAGTTAAGTTCAGGTTAAATTTTCAGAATTTTACATTACAAGTGCAGTAAAATTCAAAGTGATGAGTAGTCTCTTCGCAATTACTGCAGTCAATGATTCTTTTGGAGAAAAACATCACTTTGATAGTACTGCTGAAAAGGAAATGTAGGCCAATACACCAAAAATAGACACACATATATATAGAAAGAGCAACTCCAATAAATGAACACATCTACGCACACATATAACTGCAATGCAAAAAGTAAATAGTAATGCAATAAGCACCATCATCATATAGAAACCGTCAAAAACAACAAAAGACTGCACAAGTTCTCTGCTATCAATACTCGTAAAAAATGAGACTAACGAACCAAAAGGTTATCTGATGTAAAATCTATTGGCATTGTGACCACAGATTTAAACTGTATCCAGAAAGATGTAAAATTCAGTTACGAAGTAAACTATGGTTTGCTTGGCAATTGATATTAATGAGTTAGCATTATAAGTTTAAGGATGCACATTAAGAATTATGTCGATACTAGATAAGTCTTGTGTACTAGGGCAGTCTCCATCTATGAGTGGAAATATTTGTGCTAATCAAAGGCCATTGGTATAAAGTGCAATGAACCTGAAAATTGACCACATTGAGGGCAATCGATGACTGCCAAGACAGAACGTCTAAATGGACATCAGACACGTGATCTTTTGACTGATTTCTGGTCATGTGAGATGCACATGATGTGTAAAGTGCCCACATGGAACAAAATTAATTCCACCCAAGTTTTGAGACATAAGAAACAAAAGCTCTCTTGTTTCTCCCCTCCACCCACGTTTTTCTCGCTCTCTCTAGTCCATCCCTTGAACAATCTTTATTCTGTTTCTCTCTCTAATCTCTCAATATATATATATATATATATATATATATATATATATATATACACACACATATACACACACACTTGTGTAATACATGAATCTGGCAAAGAGTTTCTTTAGCTATTAAATAAACTTTAAATCAAGACCCACATTGAAAATAATCACAATTCTAGCACACTTGGATACCCATTTGCTTCAAATTTAAAATCACAAGCAGTTCTAAAGTGGCCGGTGGTGGGTAATGGCTTTTTTTTACCACTAACACATGGCATAAAATGGGTCAATCTCACCCTAGCTCATCCAAGGCTTGTGTGAGTTAAATGACCTAAGATTCAGGCTCAAGATTTTCTTTTCAAATATAGATTGCAAAAACAAAACAGAGCAATTCAATCATAAAATAATCTGAAAAAAATATTGAATTAGTGGCACACCTGATGCGTTTTGGTATACTGACTTTCATAGTGAATAAATGGTCACCACGTATTGATGGTCTATTCAGTTTAGGTGCACCTTTCTTTGCTAGGACAAGCACATCCCCAGGTTGAGTACCGGGAGGGATCTGGAGTTCACTAATCCCCTCGACTGTCTTCACCTATTCAAAACGCAGAATCAACAGATTATTAAATTCACATAATATCCAGAAGAGAGAGCTATGATATAAATCATTTTTGATACACACGCATAACTTACCTTAGCAACTGTCCCCAGTATAGCATCTAGATAACTAATTATAACAGTTGAGCTTAGATTTATTCCATCTCTTTGGATCTCTGGTATCTCTTCAACATCAAGGTAAACAAAAAGATCTCCAGGTGGGCCCCTGTTGAAAAGAAAAGGAGAAATTGGAAGGTAAGACTACGTTGCCATCAAGACATAAGTATGCATGCATTCGTGCATATAATACAAAGAATTAAATCTCCTGTTCTAAAGGTCAAACCATCACATGCTACAGAACATAGATCAATCATACAAGATCTGCCATATAACACAGTTAAATAAAAGTAATACATAGGTAAAAGTTAGGTCTTGTTTGGATTGCATCCCAAATTTAGCTGTCGTCCCTCCCCCACCAAACCCCACCCCTCTAGAATGTAATATTCAACACTTGTTTAATTATACCCTCTCTCTTGCGTATATATAGTCATATACATCATGTTTCTGAGATATGGGGGATATGGAGATGCTTAGTTATAAATGGTTAAGGCAACAGCAGCTAAACCAAAAAGTCTTTTTGGACAAGCACAAGTATTATATATACACACACACACACACAAAAAAACTTTTTTTTTTTTTGTGGAAACAGAATAATTTTGACTTGGGACTTGCATCACACAACGGTCTCAGAGGAAGCTTTCTCACCGAAGTCTTCTAGAGAAGTCCCTGCAATCTGCTACTCCCACTAATCATTATTGTTCTACACTCAAAATGTGATCACATCATGCTAAGCCTCAACTGTGAATATTCATTTATATGAGGAACACTAGACCAAAGCCTTGTAGTTCAATAGTGAAAGTGTTGACATGGCATCTGAGGGAACAGTGGTTTAAAGGTTTGTTTAATTGATTCTTATTGATGTCGGTAAGTATAGACATCAGGTGCTGGATGTGCTTTTTAAAGCACAAAGGCAATTAATATTTACTGTGGTTCAGGAGTCTTTAAAGCTGGAGTTGAGAGTAGGGCCTTTTGAATATTGATTAAAGGTTTTAAAATGTCACCTAGTGAATTAAAAAAGGCAAGAAAGTATGCTCAATAGTCTGATTCGAAATAAGCAAGCAGCTGATCCGTCAAAAATCTGTAGCATCGGTGGGTGTGGCGGGTACTTTGCGTGCAATCTTTATGTTACATATGTAACGCTCCCCATCTCCTCTAAAGTCTAAAGCATAAAAGGCATTTATGCGTAATGGATTACACATTAGACAAATACTTCGTCCAAATAAACATAGTTACTCTTTAGTAAGACTGGAGGAATACTAGATGCATTCCAGCATAATGAAGAATATAAGGCTACAATTATTGAAATGGACTAAATAAAGTTAAGTGGCTGTTAATAAAATATTTTACATCGTTATGGAACAAAATGCTAATTAAAAAAACCCAATGCAAATGCATTTTGAGCCCTTTTCTAGAGGTCCCAATTGACTTGTACATCTCTTACCAAGGGAATGCTAAATTCTTAAAAGTGTATGCCAGAAAGAACATGATAATTGGTGATCATAATTTGAAAACCACTTATAGTTATCCCTATTTTAATGACTTTCCACATGATATATGGAATGCAAGTCCGAATTCTTACTCCATCTTTCCCATAACAGAGTCCCTCTGACATTTATATCATCTACCAAATTGAGAGTCCCATTTGGGAATCAGGGGGAACTTACCTAATTTGTCATTTGCCAGGGTAGGGTTGGAAAGTTTACACATAGGTTAACAAGGTAATTTATTAAATGAAAGCACTTTTCCACCAAGTTTGAACAAAGCATTTCCTTAAAGAAGTTTGAATATTGGAAGGGGGGCATAATAAGATATACCACAGAATCAACAGCTGAAGCTTAAATATGCATACACTTGTGGTCATTTACATACCCTTTTGGTCCAGCATCACCTTCTCCTGCAACTCTGAGAATACTACCCTTGCCCACTCCAGGAGGAACTTTGACTTTGATATCTTTCTTCACCCGGATACGTCCTTCACCAGAGCACTTACGACAGTACTCAGAAATCATTTCACCATTGCCACCACAGTTCGGACATACAGAAACCTAAGTCATTAGAGATGAAGAGTAAAAGAAATAACCAACAACAGTTTCCTTTAGTAATAACTTGTAAGAAGAGACATGAACCAAGGCATTCATGAACTATGAACATGTACAAAACGAAACCCTGTTCTGCTATTGCAGCTGAGTTGTAAAATGCTAAAAACTATTCAAAGCTTCAGCCACACTGATGCCTTGGCCTCATAGCAAAATCAAGCCTACCGGTGCACTCATTAGTCATCAGAATGGTCAAATCATCTTACATTCTCCGACTTGTCCACAGTTGGTATGACTCACACTCATCTTCTTAATAGATGCAATCAATATATTCTTAGCCATTATTGTCTTAGCATTCATTTTGATACACACTATTCAGCTGGCAGCTGCTCTTAATTTCTGAACATTGCTTTGTAGTTACAAAGTGAAAACAAAAGAACTGCAAAGTAGTAGTTCTTTTCTTTTTTTGTTTGTGACTGTGTGCCTGTATGGGAAAGAGGAGAAGGACTACAGACAAAAATCTTCTGCTTTCTTTTGCAACCAGATAATGCAGCATAGGACAATATCATTGCAACATTGGACAACCAGTCCAACTACTCTCGAATAAGTGCTGCATCTTTCTATTCTCCAGGTCCTAGGTGATTAAGATTGTCAGCTGATTTATATTGTTGAGCTCGTTAAAAAATAATTTAAACTTGAGCTACTAGTGAGATGTATCCAACCTTGGGTTTGGGAAGGTCTCACATTCAAGTCTTCCCACGTGCAGTTGATTTTTTATTACATTTGTCCAACTCAGTTCAATTGGTTCTGGATGCACGAAAGTAATAGTATTGGAGCATGACATGCATAATGAGTCTCATTTTCTAATAGCTCAAGTGTTAAAGCAACTGGTAATCTAACAAACAGAGATATATCTGGAAAGGTCATCAGTGGTCATTCAGGAGAGCAAAAGAATTTCCAGCAATTACCTCATACAGCAAGATTATATTGTTCTCTAATTAGTATTTAAGTTGTGAGCTATAAAAAATGGACAAAAAATAAAAACTATTGCAAGTTGAAGACAATCAGGTCTGCTATGCAAAGTGCTTACTATTAAAATGCAAGAGAATAAAAATTAACATTCTTCACTTCAAGAGGGCATGTGAATTTGGAATTTTCTTTTTTTAGGTATTAGAATTCGACATTTCTAAGCTCTAAACATATAGCATGGAATAAATAATTTACTTTTAGGGTAACATTCCACCTTTCAACAATATTTATCTCGAAGATACTAAAAGTCAGTAGAAACATATTATTCAGAAGAAGCAGATATCACAAAGACTCATAAACTAAGACAATGTATTATTTTCTGTAATTAATAAACGAAGTGATGCCATTTGAGGAAAATTTCCAATTCTTAGGAAATAATTAACTTTAACCACACTTGGAACGAAAAGAGCTCCCAGTTTACATTCCGCTTTATACAAATTATAACCTTCAAAGAAAGTGATCTCCATAAACATGAGGAAAATAATTGTTTTAGTCACCTGTGAAAACAAGCCAAAAGGTGTTTGCTCAGTTCGCATAACTTGACCTCTGCCACCACAAGTTGAGCATATCCTCATTTTGGAGCCTATTTTAGCTCCACTACCAGAACAAACTTCACATGTTTCAAGATGTGAAAGTTCAAATTCTTTTTCAGCTCCAAATATAACAGCTGAAAATTCTAGCATCATGTCATAACTGAAACACATTGCACATTTTCTATTAGTTTTAATGAAGATAATCAAAAGATATGCTACAAGTTTGAAGCATTGGTTTTCTATTCAATTCCAGCTCAAAAATTTAACAAGAAATAAATTGACAATTATGGATTACTGCCCACATTCCACAAAAAAGAGTCCCATTTGCAAAATTTACAAACTTTAAGCTATATTTTTGTTCCAAGTTTACTCTTAAATATATTGAATGTGTAATTAGAAGTGATGAGTGATGACATGATATTGGAATTGTGATGATAAACTTGACGACATTGTGTCATTTTTTAATAAAATATCGAAAGAAATGGGACTCTTTTTTGGAACCAAAAAAATAAAGGCAAGTGGGACTCTTGATGTGGAATGAAGGGATTATAACTTAGTTTAACTTATCACCTATAAAATAAACTACAACTTTGTTTTACTTTTTCTTGATAAGGCTAGGCTGCTTTACTTAGGTTGGCAGGAGAAATTCAAGAAAAGTCGTGTAATACTGAGTTATGGACTAGTTGGAGTTTTCTACCACACTTTCATGTCCACAAGAGAAAGTAACAATTTAAAAGAGATATTTGAATGGCTAGCTAAAATGAACCACTAGCATTCTGTATGTAATAAAATTAATGTGTGTGACATATTACTCTTTCTACTAATGCTTCATAAAGCTCCTCTAAATTTTCATGTCCTGCTACCAGTTTCAGATTAGATTCTATTAGGATAGTGATATACATCATGTTTTTTTGGGGATAAGAGAAAAGGTTCTATTAGAAAGCAAAAGAATACAAAGTCTTTATAAGGGAAACAAACCAAATTCCTATGCACGTAGGTGCAATCCTTTTGAACGCCAACAATGGCCAAGGCCCCAAGAGAAACAAAAGACACCTAATTTCGTAAAAGGGATAGAGGAAAATAACTATCTCTATAAATTCTATATGTACTCTCAAATTATATACTCCCCAAAGAATGGCAAAGCATGCACAACATTACAGGATCCTGCTGTCCTTTCCCTTCACCAACCCCCCACGCTTCAGCAATAATCCAAAATTTGATATAAACATGGTTACTTTTCCTTCAATAATAGATCTTCTGACAACCTCAAGATGATAGTTAGCATTGTATTGGTTATTTTTTCAGGACGGAAAACAAAAAAAAACAAAATTTATTAAGATATGATAGCAAGACATAATGAAACTTCATGAATACAAATGCAACGATAGACACTTAATTTTTTAAAGGATTATGTTTTTCCTATCTAGCAGACTGAAGAAACTCGAGCATAATTGTCAGAAATTTCTTTGAAAATCAAATTACTTATTTTAGCAGCAAAACCGGAGACTCGTGAATAAGGCCAAAATTTAGCGCAAAGGAATTGAAAGACAAATAGAAAAAGAAACAGAGTAAGCACAATCATTCACTCCTCACAGAATAGAAAAATAAGCAATTCAAACGTGCCACATAAATAGGAAGACTTGAAACGCCAGGGTAGTTGAGAACTTCTTGCAGCCACTAGGGGGAGATTCTATTAACAATGATAAATTTGTCATTCTTCTATCAATTATTAAACAACATGTATAAAGTAATATTAATCCAACAGTAAAATACTTGATTTAAAGGATACTAGTCACATCCAACTCACCGTATATCTTCGCCTTTAGCGACAGTACTACGACGCCGTGTTCCAAACCCAGCTGAATCCATTCCAGGGAAGCCACCAGCCATATTAGGTCCAAAAAATGTTTCAAATAGATCAAAAGGATTTGTCTGCAATGAAATAAAATTTAGTATCAGCTGAAATACAGGAGTTGTGATAGGCATACCTCATGCAAATGTCAGATTGCACCTTGTGCAGTGGTATAGTTGCTCTCATAGAATGGGTCTATTTTCATGATGAGCCTGAAAAAGTTATACGGAACTTTTTCTATAGGGTGGTAATATATAATCAGAAGAGGAAGTCGCAGGAAAATTTTCATCATCAGTGATCTGCTATTTATATATGGTTCAAACATAGATAATCTCAATGCTCATATTCATAACATATTAGTTGAATTTTTTTTTTCTTTTATTTCTCCCTTTGACAAATGAAAATATGTTCACGTCATTAATATACAATCTTGATTTCTTACAAAGGCTAATTGTGTATCGACTGCAACAAAAGAAAGTCTGGAAGTGCTTCTACACTAAGAAACATGAAGATAGCTATGCATACATAGCACATTTCTAATATTTGAGAATGTAACTGCAGTGAGAATAGGGAGTTATGTCTTTTTCCTTTTCTTTACTTCACTTCTTTCAAGTAGATGTGAGAAAACTGACTACCTCAAATTTTTCTCAAAAATCCAAGCTGCGAGCATATAATATATCACATAAACAAAAGGAAAATTTATTATAACAGAAGTACAAAAATAGGATATACTAAGAAGATAATGGAAACAGTGACATCGACTAAGAACAAATATTGTAAAGAGCAATTAAAATATATTAAGAACTAATGCCTTCATAACTGCAATATTTGCGATACAAAGGGTCTTTTTTTTCCCCTTTAGATAATAGATATGTTAAAATAGACAATGTCATGCAACAATGAGTAATCAGAAGTTGGATGTTTCGCATTGTAGCACCCTGCCCCTTCCCCAACTCCCGTCCTTAAGCACAAAAAAAGATATGTATTGATGATGATGGTTATACTATTCCCTATGCTCAAGCATATTCACTCTGTCATCCTATTCCTTGCTTAATATTACACTGCAAAAGAGGTGTTCAATAACAAGTAGTACCGTGTAAGCACCAGCTTGTCCCCCTACAGCACTCTTAACACCAGCTTCACCATACTGATCATACAAAGCCCTCTTTTTGTCATCTGATAACACCTGGCAATGTTATGCTTCAGAATTCAAAAGAACAAAATGATGAATGTGAAGTGTGAACGATTGATGATGACAGTGAACAAAATTAGTTTCGGTCCTTACGGACTTTGAACTGCTTAATGTTAAATTTTCAAACATTCCAAAACAAAATCACATAAAACTGGTTAGTAAAACTTAATGTAATACTCTACAAAGCAAAATGTTAGTAGACACTTTGAAATTAAATCATCTGAAAATATGTGCATATGTGTGTTCGTGTCCACTCAACATGTGCGGATCACTCGTGGAAGTAGGTTCTTGGTTATATTTGTGAATAAGGTGATTAATAATATGAAGCATATAATCATTTATCAATATATTGAAGTTTCACGTAATTGAAGCAAAATTTGTAGGAGGCTGTCCATAACATATATGATAATGATAGGGATGTTTAAAGTTTAAAGTTTAAACTTATTTATTTATAAATAAATAATTATCGAAAATATTTAATTAAAAAAACGGATGTTTAAACTTATGAATGTAGCTCTATAAAATATAACAACAAAGTAACCTCATGAAATATTTGAGTAGGCTACTTCAGGAGGTTTGTCACTTAAGACGGTATGAATTAAGGTGACAAGGTCAGAGAGACTACCATCTCTACTTTTGGGGAAGAACTAACCTATTACAAATGCACCTCAGATTATTAAGAAATAAGAATGAACCCTGCCCTTCAAATTTCAAAATTAATCTGGCAGGAAGGATGACTCTAATGGAAAATTAGACTTTTTATTTCTTTATACAAGAATATTGATTGTTGGAAGTTACATATTATAGTATAATTTTATATATAAATGTACCAACGAAGATAAATACACAAATGGGCACTGAAATAAATGGATAAAAAGACCAAAGAGCACACATTTTCATAATTTAAAAAGTTCACACTTTTAAGGAGTTCGTTCGATGAATTAGAAAAAGGAAAAAAAATTAATTACTTTGTTTTTAAAAGGAAGAAAGCAATAGAAGCTTATGTTAGCAACATTGTATTACTAGTGCGAAAAAAAATTAAAAATGTTTCTGAGTGCTAAAGTGCATGTGATTTTCATTATAGTGTAGTAGTTAACTTGCAAAACCAATTATGTGGTTTCTCACACTTAGCCACAGCGTAAATCAATAGACAGTAAAGACAACAGCTACCAGCAGCACATGAAGTGAATGCCAAACTACTAACTGCACCAATATTGTTTCATTCCCTAGCTGTGCATTGTTTATATTCAAGCTCTACTTCTCCCAAAAAAAAAACCTGCTTTGTTCCGTCATATTCTAACAAGCTAAGAGCATAATACTGTAGTAAATATATAGTCAAACAAGAGATAATGATCAAGAATATCAAGATTATAGTAAAATTATTAGCTCCATGCATACCTCATAAGCAGCACTGATCTCCTTAAACTTTTCAGTTGCTCCAGGTTGCTTGTTGACATCAGGGTGATACTAAAGAGTAGCATAGGAAGGGAGATATCAGGAGTATTGAAGAAAGAGTAAAGCATGCACTTTTGCTTTGGTAATTACAAGATGCTGGCAGTGAATACCAAAATCTGGCCAAATAGGTTTAGCTAACTGGTTTTTAGTGGGATAAAGATTTTGGTTTTTAATATAAAGAAGTTCAATTCAGATAATAGAAAAATGTGTTCAAAATAAAAGCAAACCAAGCAGTTCTGAAAAAGAAGGCATGATATCATAAAAATAGCAGACAAATTCTACGCAACCTCATCCAAAGTGAAACACTACTGCCTTAGCGAATCATAGAAAGTGTAAAGCTTCACCATTAGAAACAAAACTATTGAAAATGGAAAGAGAAAACACAAATGGGAAAGATGATCAGAGAAGTAAATAACTATCTAATAACATAACTTGATGCTACTTCATTACAAGTTCAATCATATCACACCAAGTCAAGTAAAGAGAGAGAAACTAAAGTATGCTAGAATTGATCTCCCTGCCAATAATGCATGAAAGGGATGCATTTATATGATAATTGATAGGGATTAAACTTAAATCAGCAAATATATAACAATGGATACGCAGCCCAAATCAAAGTATCAAACCAAATCAGTTGTAATTGAAAAGCCAAAACTGAAGCACCACAAGCCTAAATTGACGAGAAAAAAATGCCTTTATAATGTATAGGAGTCAATTTTTCTGTACAGTGTATTGTCAAAAAAAATGAACTAAGATGTTCAGCATGGTCGGGAGCCCAAACCAGATCCTACTTACACTAATGCTGGTTTCAGCTAATTGAAGATGCCTCTAGTAGTGAAACAGTCAATTCAAATCCAAATCAATGGAAAAAGGAGAATTAATATGGACTTTGTTTCCTCTGTTGTCAAACTTTTCGTGTGGAATAAACTTTTTGCTATACATACTATCTAGAAATTTATGTTCAACTGGATAACGAGAGCAACATAATAAATTTAACCTCAGTAGCAACAGAGACTCATCAAAGAAAATATCAGTAGCTTCTTTGGAGGATATAAAGAAAGTGAAATTGATTACTATTATAGTAATGCAGAAGGTAATTACTTGGTCTTGCTCAGCTATTTCTGTTAGACTGTTTTATATACTTTCCTTCACATTTTCCTCAATTTTTCTGAGAAACAAAAAGAGCTTAAAATACAACCAGAATTATGACCTCCTTTAATTTTTAGGGTTTGAGAGTTACTTCCTCAGCCACTCATCTTTGTCATAAGATTCCAGAGGCACCTACCAAGACAGGATCTTCCAACTTGGGAACTCAACAAACTCAGGCATTTTGAGTGCTCATAATGACAGTTCATTACAGCTTACTTCAAGCTTCCGAGTAAGATAGGCAGCCAATCTAAATTCCAATACCTTTTGTTCAGGTTGTGATTCCAAAAAAAAGTTTCATCGATAGTTCAATTGTCAACAATGAAGAGTTTAAGAACATTAGTAGACTCAGCATCATATAGTCATCCAGAGGAAGCTTATTTTCTTTCTACTTTACAAAACCCACCTCTTCCGGTGACCAGCTAAACAATTGTATAAGCCAACACTTATCAACCATTTTTCTCGCATATAGACTCTGGATGAGTACTGTCAGTGCTGCAACTAAAGTACATTTTTATAGGGACTCCACACTTAATGGTCCACAACTTCGGAACCTTCAACTAATAGTTTCGGACACATCTTAAGGAGCACATAACACAGATAATTCTGCAATTTTCATGAATCAAAAGTGAAAGTTTCACTAAACCAATTTAATAAGTATCATCACTTGAATAGCATGGTGAGTGTTGTTTTACAATGCACAATAGTAAATACTATTAAGATTTAATTAGTAACATGTGAACCTAAAACTGGATTTCAAATGAGCCTCAGATGAAAATTATTAGATAACACTATTGAAAACCCAAATTCAAGTTCAAAAGCAAAAACACGAATAAACAGTTGGAAACAAACTAATGTCAAGCTTGAAAAAATTATAACTGTGTTCGGTACCTGACGAGCTAACCTTCGATAAGCCGCTTTGATTTCCTTATTATTGGCGGATTTGGGAACCCCAAGAGTAGAGTAAAAGTCTGCCGAAGCTGAGACCACAGTTCTAAACCGTTTTGCATATATTCTCTTGTTAAATTCAAGAGAAGAAGAAGATGTGGAAATAGAGATGAAGCTTTTCTGGGTCCAAAAATGAGTCCCGCCAGCGAAGAAAGAAGAAGAAGTGGCATCTGAGAGGAGACATCTAGAACGACCGGTGGTGAAGGTAGGGAGGAAAGATAAAGATGCGGGAGTTGTGGCGAATGCTGCCATTATAATAAAGATTACTGTGCAAGCAATGTTGGGTGGTGATTGGATGTCTTAAGAGAAGAAAAAGTGTTCGATCTTTTTCATTTTTTTTTTCTCTTTTAATTTTTGGTGTTCGTCAGAGAGATCGACGAGGGACTGGAGAAGAGAAAAGAGGTTAAATGGATGAAGAGGAAGGTGTGGTGGGGCGCGCTTACACTATATGTGTCTATATATATACATCCTCTTATATAAACCACTTTTGAACAAGTTTTTAAAAGTAATATTCCACTTTTGAGCTAGATTCCGATTTCATTAATTAAAATTATTTTTGATTATTACCCTTAAAAGAGTTTTACTTACAAAGATTATAAATATTAATATTTTATTTCATATTTATCATAAAATTAATAAATGATAATTTAATAAGTTGCGTTATTTTATGATACTATGTATACAAATAATAAATTAGATACTAGTAATAATAAACAAGACTATTTTATGGAATATAAGTGATATTGATTTATTTATTTATTTTAAAAACATGCTATACTTTTAGTTCATATTAAAGATAATTTTTTATTAAAAGTTTAAATCATAACTTTATAAATATATTTTTTAGTTTTAAAACGGAATGATTATGAGAATCTTCTTTTCTAATATGTCCATACTGAAAATATTTTGGGCTCAAGAACTTGTTTGTTAATGATTTCCATTTTAGCCGTTGGCATTGCTGGACAGCGGGCTGGGCAGTTTATGTTAGAGCGGGTTAGGGGGTGTGTGATAAATTTGAATCAAATAGTTGTAAATATTTAATTATTTTGAATGAAATAAAATTTTGAATATTGAATAAAAAAAGTTGTTTAATAATTAACATGTCTGTAATATTTGAATAACAAATTTTTATTATTTTAACTCTCTGAAAAAATTCAAAGTTGTTGTAAATTTATTTAATATTATTTAATATAATAGTTAATATATATATATATATATATATATATATATATATATATATATATATATATATATAATACTTCATTTAGTTGCTGGACTTAGTCATTCAGTCAAAAAAATAAACTTAACCATTCAGTCTAAATATCTGATCAATTCAACCATTCAAAAGATTTTTTTATAAAACAAACGCACTAATAATCGACTGATTCAACCATTAAAATGTATTAAGTTGTAAATAAACATTCCCTTAATTTATATTGCACCCGTAAACTTGATTTTTTAAAGGTTTATTTTTGAAAAACTTATTCAGTGCTCCTGGATATTATTACGTTGTGTCTCAGGACAATCACATGTTGTTATTTCAGTATATACAGTAGATCCATATATAAATGGTCTACTGCACATGCTGAAATAGCAGTATATAATTGGCCTGGAGTGACATGACTATACCTCAAGAGCACTGAATAACTTCTTTTATTTATGAGCCTTTTGAAGATTTTTCACTATTCATATTAGAGCTTGAATCTCATAAAAATATGAAATTTTAAACACTAAAACTAGTCTACTAATCTACTAAAGAATATAAAACCTCGCCAGATTTTGGTATCTGCATGTTTTGTTACTAATTTTTATTTTAAAGCAAACGCATTGAATGTCTGACCGATTCAACTATTCAGATGTATTAAGCTGTAAACAAACATCCTCTTAATTTATGTTGAACCCATAAACTTATTTTTGGAAAAATTATTCAGTGCTACTGAATATTGTCACGTGGTGCCCCAGGGCAAACACATGTTGTCATTTCAGTATGTACAATTGACCCAGATATAAAAGGCTCACTGCACATGCTGAAATAACATCATATAATTAACCTAGAGAACCGCATAGTAATGCATCAGGAACACTGAGTAACATCTTTTATTTTTTAGCCTTTTGAAGATTTTTCACTATTCATAGTTGGAGTTTGAATCTTATAAAAATATGAAATTTTAAATACTAAAATTTTTGTCTACTAATCTATCAAAGAATATAAAACCTCATTAGATTTTGGTATCTGCACGTTTTGCTACTAATTTTCATTTCAATTTAGAATTTAAGAAAATAAAATAAATTTTTTATATTTATCATTTATTTTATTGAAATATTTTAATTTAACATTTATTTTATTTTAGTACGTATCAGTCCAAAGAAAGTTGGAGAGTTTAGCCCTTTTTTCTCCACTTATATATATTGGTAAGATGAAAAATTATTCAGAGCTTTTGGAATATTGTCACGTGGCGTTCTAGATCAATCACATGTTGTCATTTCAGTACGTGTAGTGCCCCGGTAAGATATGTGAAAAATTATTCAGTGTTATTGGGATATTGTCACGTGACGTCCCAAACCAATCATATACTGTCATTTAAGCATGTAGAGTAGGTCCACTAAGAGATGTGGATGGTAAATCCTTTTGGGGTGCCTTAGATGATGATATCTCCCCCTGAATAAAATTACCACTCCAGATGAATCTGCCCTTTCCACATTCCATGGCATCTTTCAAGAGCGAGCACTTGAGAAAGGAACTTTCATATTTTTGACTTGGCTCGATCCAACCAAAATGCTTGTAAGTATGCAATTACATTCTTACCAGTTTCTCCGGTACAAAAACCATAAACATCATCAAAAATTTCTGTGCTAAGTACAGAAAAAGAAGGGGAGGGGGGAGTTTATCACACTTGTCAGCTAATGTATTAAAATGGATGTTGTATGGTAACTTGCAGGTTAGCGTATTATCTGCTGGAATTTCTTGAACAAAGTCGCACATTGTCTATTTAAAAAACAAAAAATCCTTTTTTGTTATATATATAAAGCTCAACCTTTTATTTTATATCTCACAATTTCTAAATCTCACACTAAAATTGGAAAAAAAATTATAAAAATAATTGATACATAATTAAAAGATTATATAGCATAATTTTGAAAATAATTAGCCTGCGGGTTGGGTTACCCACCTTGGGTCACGGAGCCTGGTAGTTGTTTCAATTCTTTAGGTAGGTAGGAGTATTTTATCAAGAAGTTATTGACATTAATATATATATATATACACCCATGTCAATCGTTGGTGGAACACTATTTCAGCAACTAATGCAAATGTATTTTTACTGTGGATTAGTCATGCCGCTTATCCTTCTTGCGGTAAGCTCTTGTTATTCATCCTTCTTGCGACAGGCCAATCGAAAGACCAATTTTAGTTGTCATTAACAACCGATTGTCATAGATAATTTTTCATTTATATATATATATGTATTCATCAACACTCTTCTTCGTAAAACTCCGTGAAACCAGATATAGTATTACCAAATTTCACAAGCAAAAACCATATGCATTTGCCCACATGATTTATTCACAATTAGAATAAATATTTTTTCTTTTTTCTTTTTCAAAAAAAAAAAAGACAGAATATTAGGACATACAAGTGATGGTTGACGAGCATATAAACAAGCAGAATATTACCATAGCAACAATTCCCTTTTCTTTAACTTCAAATAAGTAGAATTGTAGAAAGCATACACTACAAGTAAAAAATGTTCACTGGAAGCTAATTCACATGACAGCAAAATACATAAGAATGCACCACCACTAGCGAAAACCTCATACAGAAAAATCAAAGTAGTTTACTTTACTAAGCCACAATCCTCAGGTAGACATTCAAGTGTGGAGAAGATGACTTTTGAAATCCCTCTGAGCACAAAAAACACCTCATCATGCATTAGAACATTGAATTCTTTTGTTTTCAAGATTTACACCCAGTTAGTTCTCAGCTCAGGAGGGAGGGGTTCTTTCTTATTAAGGGCAACTCCACAATATCCCTTATATGAGCTGCTGCTGCTCCTTTCACTCCTAGCAGGTCATCATATGAACCCCCAAGTAAATCCCAACACAACTACACAAGTAATAGTGGAAACAAATGTTTAATTATATGCATACATTATGTTACATATATCTCAGTATGGGACAAGATTTTGACGACCAATATAAACCATATCTCTAAGCTAGCACTAGAGAGAAGATTGCTTAGTATGTGAAAGAGCTGCATTGACAATTGTAAAAGTTCCGTTTTAAACTGTGTTTAAAGAAGACCACAAACTACTAGATCGTTAAGGAATAAAAATAGAATAACATTTTCCTAAGTAGCAACAAAATTCAAGATCAATTCAACACCACCTTTAATACCAAAGTAGTTAGAGTAGGCCGAAATTCAACAAATATAAGATCATTTCACAAAAATTACGGCCACCTATATTCTGGATAAAGGAAATGACAAATAAAACTACCTGGTTATAATATCAGAACAAATAGTTCACTGTTGTCAAATTTGATGAAAATATTTAACGGTGAAATATCAGAACTAGTACACATCACCACTTTTGTCTAATTTCTATAGAAAGGGAAAGTAACCATTTTCCAAATACTAGCTCTAGAACTTGCTCCAATACTAAATTATGACATTATCACAAATAGAATACACAGTAAAGGATTGATAGCTGTAATACTGTAAAGGAAATAAAGTGAAACAATTCACAAGAATAGAGTGTAACAACTCGAATTTAATAAGCAATCTTTCATAACCATTTCCAATAATGGTAGATTAAAACAACGGAACAATACCAAGGCCACAGTTATCTACTGGCGAGGCTCCACAAGGACATATAGTGGTTTTCCATTCAGCTTGCACAGACCTGCATAAGAAGCAAATGTTGGGCTCATAATGTCAAGAAAATGATTAATACACATAACTGATCATCACAGAAGATTTAACAGGAAAAGGATAAAGAGATGCGAAAATTGGAACCAACATGATTTAATTAAAACCTGATGCTATCTGCTTCAACATGTAACAGCATCATTGGTGAGCTTTCATTTTGATTAAAATCTTAACATTGCACTTAAAACTTTAAACATGTATATATATGTATATATTTACTTGAGAACCTTCGATTTCTGAAAATTAAGGTGAATCTTTTCTGAATTAATGTTGAGCATCGCAACTGTTGAAATCAGGTCACCCTCTAGAACTTGGAAAGACGTTCCTCGTAGGTCTTGGTGATTGACCATGTCAATGCATAACAATAATCTTTGTGAACCCCAGAAGCAGTTTCAAGACAATGATATGCATGGCATGTAAGAAAGGAAAACAGAAAAACTAACAGAATAAAAGTACAGTTTTTTATTTTCCACATAAATCAGATAACTGAAGACTTTTCAGATTGGAAGAAAATTGTAGACTTAAAGCGGCTTAAACATCAGACTAACAACTATGTTTATCTATCACAGAAGACTGAAGTGATTTTTACCTGTCACGGAATTATAGAAGAAATCTTGGCAGACTACACTTTATCCCAAAGACCTGCCTAGCTTTCCAAAATCAGTGGCAGGTAAAATCATTTGCAGTTTATTTATCTATCTTTCCTCCTTTTTTTGTTTATTAAAATTTAAAATTCAAGTCATTAACCAGGACTAGCCAGTGGACTGGCAACTTTTGTTTATTTTTGTCATTTCATTTGAGTTGACCAATTTAAAAAAAATAACTTATAAGTCATTTTTTTTTAAATCACAATTAATTACTTAATGCTAATGCTACTCCGACGTTACTGGCTATAGTTAATGCTACTCCGACGTTACTGGCTATAAATTTCTATTCGTGGAGTAGTATTATTAATATTAGTGTATGGAAAGAAAAGGAAGGGGAAAGCAGCAGCAAGCAATCAAACAAATCACAAGCGAGACTTTTTTGTCGATTTCACTCCACGGATACATAGGGTCGACGATGCCCGCACGCCAGTGCTTTAACGGCCTCTTCTGTGTCGTTTGGTCATTGGTGCTAGATTTCTTTCTTCTATTTTCCGTATATTTCATTATTTTTCTATTTTTTGTTGTGGTGTTATTTCTAATGAGGGATCAACATGTGAATTTTCCTGACGTCTACTATTATTATATTTCAAATATATAATTTTTACATTTTCAAAAAAAAAATACATACAGTGATAGATGGTATTTTCTAAAAAAAAATGAGTTGAGACATTAATTTTAGGACAAATCTACACACACAATAACTAAATACTATATTTATCTATAATATTAAAAAATAAAACATAACATTGCAATTCGTGTCATTTTTAATTTTTAATAGTGTAAATAAATATAGTGTTTGATTATTTTATACTTATATTTATTCTTAATTTTATACTCTCTATGCCTTACAAATAAATGTTGCAAGTGTTTTCGATAAAATCTGTGTTATGTTTATTTTTTAAAATAATAAATCAATAGTTTTTTCTTTTTTTATCAAATGCCCTAGGCAGAATTTATTAATCAACTAAAAATTGGGTCTAGTGATTACCTATAAATTGGAAAGTTAAAACTCGAAAGGTGGGTCAAATTATGGGCAACTCTATTAATATTCTGTCCGACATGTATGAACTGTACCTCTATAAACTCACTTCTCAGTTACATACAATCGTTCACTATGGCATCGGCATCAGAATGAAACCCCGAACACGAAGAGAACAAAAACTTCTTACTAATACGTGCACAATTACTTTACACAATAACTTATGTAAAGTCAATATTAAGAATATAAAGCATTCTCTTTAGTATTGCACTAGCTGTAGCACAATCTACTAAGTGCATCACGTTATCATCAACATTTCTAACAATGAAACCAACTCCAGTGTGATGATATGATAATAAAAATATGACTATAAATTTGAATACTTTAACGGAAATATATCTCCCTGCTTTCAACAAAAGGATTCATAATTGATCTTAATATTTTATAAAATTTTGATTATTTAATTATGATGTGAATTTAGAAAAAATAAAATCAATTGAGATCACGTACAATTTTGTGCTTAATAATATTTTGCAAATTATTATATATGAATCAAATAAGTTAATATCAATTTTAAAATTTCGTAAATTAATCGAAGTTGGAATACAACCCACGGATATTGCAAGAGTTAACCCTTCCCAAACAACAATTAGCAAAGCTCTTACCTAGCTAAAGAAAGTTTCAAAGCTGAACCAGATAAATATAAAGTATTCATAGTGCAAACCGCCATTTTCCATAAATGGATGAAATCATATAAACCACATGAATCATGGCCGTTTCAATACTCAAAAATTTTTAAACCCCAATGAATGAACCCACTAGACAATAATACTAATACAAAAGTTTACGCTAAACTACCTAACCAAATATTAGTCATGAAAACTTGCAGCAAAATGCTTCCACCAGCCAGCTACGTACTCCACCACGTACCTGTACACCTCCGTGCCCTGGACACTATCCTACAGCAGTTCAAGTTGCGTTAATTGACTAATACAAATTAACATCTTTGCCTAATTATGAACGGCTACTCTCGCTTTTGGTTCCCTTTTCCTGCTAGCCAATAATTTTGAGTATGAAAGCCAACCCTTCAAGAAGTGAGTGAACTTCAATTTTGGCTTGGGAATTGCCTCCTCATCTTCATAATGATTCTTCAAGTTATTTTCTTGAACAAGGGTGTTAATTTGATCAACTCCAAAGCCCTTTCCTCTTTCTTCACGAGTATCTGCTCCGGAAAACACCCTGATCAAAAGGCAAAATGAATTCATATGTTGGATTTTAGTTAGCATTGTGGTTGACTAAAGCTGATGATATAGATTATACATATAGCTCATTCAAATACTTATATGCTTCACACAACTGTCAACAGGCAAACGTCGTGCTAAAATTCTGCTGAATGTTGCAGTGGGTGAAAACTATTCAGTCATAGTTCAATGACTGATACAATTAATGCATTCTATAAATATTGGTAATTCATATTCACCCAGAACAGAGATTCACTTATATTTTCTTTTCTTGAAAGAGGCAAAAATATATAACTTAAGATGATATAGTGCATCAACATTCTGTTTGGTGCTCAAGTTCTAGGGAGCAAGTTTCTTTTTTATTTGTTTCTTTATACCGTAAAGTGTAAACAACTTAAAAGAGTTGCAAAATAGTTCTTCAGAAAAGGAATCCGAAAGAACATATCAATTGTCCTATATATTGCATTGTTATATCCATTATGCAAGTATCTGAACTCTTGCCAACAAAATACTCAGATGTCCATAAATAATTAGCGATGCATATATAGTAATATTAGTTACTGCATTTTATTGAAGTAAAAATATCACATGCTAACTATAAAGAAAGGGTTACAATCCTTGTGCTTGCACAGCACACAGACTGTGACAGACATCAACAGTTATTGCATTTTTGAGAAGGCAAAAGGCAGATATTGCAATAACACAGAAAGAGCCTTCAAGCTATTCTTACATTGAGTAACGCTTCGAAGCATTGCTATGGCACTTCAATTGTTTTGCTGGTCTATGATAAATTGACATGTGGCAAATAAATTTAAGCTGCATGCACCATAAAAAAAGAATACTACGTCACTCCACTATGAAGAAAAATTAAAAGTGGAAGAATTTCTTCCATCTCCCTTTCTCTCCCACCACCCTCGGAGTAAAAGAGAAAAAAAAGAAGTAAAAGACGGAGAAGCAAACAAAATATAAACAACATTACACACCCAGATTAAGAAAGTATGCACACAACTAGGGTAGTGACTGAATTATGACATTGACTAATCTTAAAATTGACACGAAGTATACAACCTTTTTTTTTAAAAGAAAAAAACATACCCAAAGTAAAACAAATAATAAATTTTAACTATTCGATTCATTCCCTTCATGCGGCAACCAATGGTGCCTTATCTTTGAAGAGTGAAAACCTCAAAAGAAACCCGTGCGTGATTATATTAATTTCAATCATAGTGATTTCCGGCAGACTATCCCTAGGATCATTGCCATACAAACGGACACTTTACAATAATGACATCAATAATGTAGCAGGATTTGTGATTAATAGAACTCAATATATGCAACATTGTATTAACATAAAGAAAAACCACATCTGTTGATCCATATGATATAAAATAATTAACAAGCAATTCAAGTCGCAAATGCAATTAGTGTTCAAAGTTAGAAGCTAATATTAGTTAATTAATTAGTCTTCATTTTACATGACAAGTATCCAACACTAACCTGATCACCATCCTTGATCCCCAGACTTTTAATAGTCATTTTATCATTGACTAGCGCTTGACTTTCACAGCATAGGCAAAAGTGGCCCCATACATGTGACCTGCCTCCATGAAATTCAAAGGTGAAAAAAATAACAGCTCCAATGCCCAAATGATTTTTAATATATAAGAATACCAAAGGCTTTTTTAACAATAAAACCAAGAAGACAAGTGTTAGGATATACCAAATACAGAGAAACGTCATCGGGTCTTCGGATTGACGCGACCCTAATTTCCAGCTACATATTCATGCCTCCTCAGGATCAAGTGCGAAACCTCGCATAATGACACCTGACAATGGTCCTTAAAAAACAATACTGGAAATATGCTCACGTCCCTGTCAGCCTCTAAAAGGCTGTTAGGAAAGTAGCTTACTTTCCCTCCAAGTAAGGACACCCTCACATGTGAGCATGTGGTCCCAACCAGTAGGATGATGACACATCACCACTGGGGGCAAGCTGAGAGCACGTGAACTGGTCTAAACAGGTACCTATAAATACTGAAGGAGCCCAGGAGGTAAGTTTAAACTCTAAGTCACTATTTTCTCTCTATGAAACCTCTCTAACCCTCCTTTAAATATTTTTCGGTTATATCTCCTTCCTTATTCCGATACTAATTCTCATGCTGGAAGTATCCTTGGCGATTCCGACCATCAAGCAAGATTCAGCATAAGGTCATGGAAAAGAAAATCTTGAAGATACTAGAGATTACTCGAACATTTAAACGTGTTAATTCAACCAACACTAAGTAACAATTTGTACTCTAGATACATGGTATATATATAATTGTTATTTAAACTCAATAAATGCATAATTGTATATAATGATTGAATTTTCTATGAAACTTTATCCAAGTCATTTGAGGTGATGAGTCATACACGAACCTGCTCATGGGTCAATTTTTCGTTAAGCCATGGCACTGCTAAAAGTGCCAAACATTTATTAATACTCCCTCGATTTCAAATTATAACACCAATATTGATTTTTTTAAAATCAATTTTAAATATTTTCAAACTCAAAATGGACATGATTCATTTAAGTTTTAAAAACAATAAATCTTATAACTAGTAGTACTTTTTAAGTAGTTTATGATATTCATAATTATATTGATATGAACTAAAATAATTCATATCAATTTTGAGTATGAAAATATTTGAAATAAACTTTTTAAAAGTCAATATTGGTCTTTGGAACAAAGGGAGGGTAGTATTCATCAATCTTGATGAGTCCCAAAGTTTCATATACTAATTAACTACATTGTAAAACCATAACATTCATGCATACCTATTATTTACAAACCTATAAACAGATTAATATTCTGTGTATTTGTAAACCAACAATGAATTCCACACTCACCATACCATGAAATCTTGCCTTGACCCACTTTTGGCGACCAACTAAATACTGCCTCTACAGCCAGTTTAAGCTCCCCTACCGTAGAATTGCTACCGATTTGAACATCTAAAAATAATTTCAAAACGCAAATATAATATATAAGCTCAAATGATACATGAATTATTAAATATAAAAAAGGGGGGCAAAAATGCATGTGCATAACGGGAGTTACCAAATGAGGAGCCATCCAATTTGATGATGGATAGCCTGAGGAGCTGCTGAGGAAGCTTGTTATACGATAAACTCCGAAGAAAAAGGGCATTCCTAGGAATTCGATTACCGTGCTTAATGATTGCCATGTTTTCACTCCCCAACAGGAAAACACTGTTTATTTTATGGTTTGTGAAGAATTAGAGATTTATAGAATAGAGTGGAGAAACTCAAAATGGAGAGAAATGTACAACCTTCATTCTTCTTCTTTTTCTTTTTCCCTTATCACTGTCCAAGTATTCGCATGGTATTGCTGGTGACCGTTTTTGTTATGGTCCGGGCTGAGGTGGATTGTTAATTTTTTTTTAAAATAAAAAATGGAATTTGGGATTTATTTTCAAGGTAAATTTTTTTTCTTTTTTTTTTTACTTTATTCAAATGTTTAAATTCATAATTGATCAAATAAATCCATAATCTATAATTAAATAATTTATTATTTAAATAAATTTATATTATATTATAATTAAATAAATAATTTGGTTCGTTCTTGTTTTTTTTGTTTGGTTTGACCTTTAACTTTTTCTACGTTAAATCAACTTTTATTATTTATCCATTCAACTAAGAAATTATAATTAGTACCATAGTTTTATAAGAAAATACTCAAAATAAATTCATCTTACTTAATATTAATTTGTTACTTAACAAATTCGTAATATAATTTTATAACAAAATAATATAGCTTTACCTAATATTAATTGTTTTTTTTATTCAAATATATATACATACAATAATACTAGTTTAAATAAAATTATATTTTCACTTAGATTTGTAATTTGAGAAAAAAAAATTATATAAAAATTATTTACCTAACTTAAATTTATTACTATTATTGAAATATAAATATAAATATGGTTTTGAGTCTAAGATAAATTTAATTATTATTTAGATAACATAATAATTATTATTAAAATAAAAATAAAATATATTAATCCGTCTTATAAGTGAACTATTAAATAAAAAATGAAAATTAACTACTTTCTCTAATAAGAAATTGTTAAAATAAAACTCAAAATATCAATAATAATATTATAATTGTACAACAAGACTTTTTGTTTAGTTTAACTAAGTCAAAAATAAAAATTAATAATATAGTTTGCAAGAAAACAATCATAAGATTGGCTTATCCAGTATTAACTTGTTACCACTATTAAATAAGATTTTATTATAAGTTAGATAATATAGTTTGAGGGGAAAAAATCAAATAGATCGTCTTACCTAACTTAAATTTGTTACTATTTATTAAAAAGGTTTGATAGCTCGTGCGAGGTACAAGATAGTTTATATCATTTTTTTATAAATATTTGATAATTTTTTATTGATATATTAATTATTTTACATTGACATAATACATATATAATGTTGAAAATAATTGTATATATTTTATGATATACGAAAAGTTTATACATTGATTACAATTCATGCATGCATGTATATATATTTATATATATCCAAATATATATTTTACGTTATACGAAAAAATTATACATTGTATCAAAATAATGAACAGTATTGAATGATGGACTCGATATTAACTCGTGATTGATCAAAATGACTTGGTAAAATTATAAAATTATTAGATAAGATATCTTAATACCTTATTATATATATTTATTGATACGAGTGTACTTATATTTAACTATTTAAGTATAAGTAAAATCTTATTACAAGTTAAATAATATTTTATCCATTTTAATATATAAGATTATTATTGATTTTTTAAAAATTAATTTAAAATATTTTTAAATACAAAATTGATATAGATTCATTTAAAATTATAAAACAATAAATTTTATAATTAATAGTGTTAGAGTTTATGCCCTAGAGGCCAATTATTTGATGTAATTGCTTAATATTTTTGATATTATATTTGATTTAATAAATGAATTATTTTATTATGATTTTATTTATTGCGTTATATAAATGTTAGCATAATAAAAGTCTTAAAAATAGTGATACGAATTATATAGCTTCAAGTATGTAACTTGAACATGAAATTATATAATTACAATTAGTATCATTGCTCTTAAATATCCCTAGTCGAGTATCATTATTAATGGGACAACAATGATGCATTGAGACTATAATGTGGATTGACTGATGGGCAAATCTCATTGGTCATAAATATATGAGATATTGAGTTAATGCATAGGTACGTGTTAGAGAACAATGTATTGGACTGACCCACCATGAGAATTCTACATGGAGTATTATGCAAAGCGTCATAAGAAATTCTCATAGTAACAATGATGTAATAATCTTCCGACCTGAAATCACTATATTATTACATGAGAATTTATGTACTTTGATATCATCAAAGGTCACATTTGTTAATTCCCAATGACACCAAAAATATCTAGAATGAGGGTTGAATAGATTCTTTAAAAAATTTTGACTTTTACTTCTTCTTTTTAAGATATAATTAATATTTAATCAACAAGTTTAGCACAACGGAATGTGATTTAGTTACCCCTTCTTGTTTTGTAAAAGTTATAATTTAGCAAGCAATTATATAACAGATATAACAGTTAAAACACACAAGATAAACAACACGAGGTTTTAAGTGGTTCAGAGTTCACAAGACTCGTACTCCACTGTTCTGCTCTTCATGCAACAAATCCACTAAGAATACTTTTACAATTTCTGAATCACTTAGATTCCTTCAAGACCAACAGTCTTAGAACTCTAGTTCACTAAGAACTCTTCAAGTCTAGTAGACTTGGATACTCTAGTTCACTAAGAACTCTTAACGCGAGTAGTTATGAGTTGGGTGTACTACTGAGTTGCGTTTAGCATATGTTTCTGAAAAACTCAGCAGTGAGGCAAGATTCTTTTTCAGTTTTGATATTTTTGAATTTTTGCGTATTGCTCTCTTTCTTGTGTTTTTCAGCCTCTCTTGTCTTCTTTAGATCTGGGAGCTTTATATGAGAACTTCTGTCTTCTTCCCGTATGAGTGCCTTCTCTTAGCATCAGTTTCTTTCTGTTACCTTACAGAAGGGAGCTTATGAATATTATATTAATATAACTCATTAATGCTCTTATGAGGTATTAATTAATCTCCTATTTTAGTCCATGGAAGGTGTTTCATTTTTCCTTAGGACCAGATGTGTCAGTCGTAAGATTCTACCAACTTCCATAGAGGCATTCGATTTTCCACGATATATGACAGGTAGGACATAGAGCTGTGACTTTATCACTACCTTGAAAGTCTCATTTTGTCGTTCAACACGCCTTGATCAGTTCTCTGACTTTTCTGACTTTGAACTTTTGGCAAAAGCTCTTCTGTCACATCAATGCAGATTGTTCTTTTCAACGAAATAGCTTCTGATCTTGTAGTTCAAGGTTCTAATCTGAGAGTCGTAATGTCTCTTGCCTTTTTGCTCAACGACCCTCCATGATCAACTCTACAAATATTCTTGATGTTGTGATTGTTCTGCAATAGACCATCTCTCATTGACATTGTAGAGTTTACTCTACTGTCACTCTGTTGGACGTAAAGTCCGTTCTTCGGTTGCTCGCTTTGGTCGTAGAGTCAATTCTACGACTAGATTAAGTCATTGAGTCTTCTTGGCGTGAGGTCGTAGAGTCTGTTCTGCGGTTGCTCGCTTTGGTCGTAGAGTCTGTTGGTCGTAGAGTCTTCACTGAGCATAATCGTAGAGTCCATTCTACGATTATATTATAACAAAAGATCAACCTAACAGTTTTGATCTATTTAAATCTAAGTCTTTGTACATCACAAAGGACTTTATAATTCAATAAATTTATATCAAAAGATCAACCTAACAGTTTTAATCTTATCTAGCTAAATCCTTGTACATTATACACAATCAAAGGTCTTTACAATTCTGCTATTGGATGCATTTAACAATCTTAACCTTTAATAGGGTGGACAATAAATGTGATTATTAAGTACATCATGAATCGTGTGAGTAATGTGAGTGATCTAGATAGAATTTAACCCTCTTATATATTATGGGTGATATCCATAGGCCTCTTGATTGAGTAGGACTATGAAATGAATGATCATGCTCAAATAGTGATTTGTTTCATATAGTCTACTCATTTATCAAGAAAACTCAAATTAAATTATGAAGAGTATGACACATTCCATGCCTTGAATTTAATATAGGATGTCAAGGTTAAAAGGATTAAATTACATTGAAACATTGGTCACAAAAAGGTTACATCGAATCATCGATCTTATTATTATTTGGGTAGCAGTGATGCATTATTAGATATCACTCATTGTTTATAATTTTATAATATGATTTTAAAATTATTGTCAACATAATATAACCTATAGGGTCACACACTTAGAACGTATTTAAAAGGGAAATAATTTAAATTGTAAGTATTTAAATATGTCAATATCATTGATAGTATTTAAATTATGAATTTAAATTAATAAGATAATTTGTATATATATATATAAATTCAGATTTTATTTTTCTATTTATTTTAGGTTTTGGTTAATTCCTATTAACAGCTATATATACATGATATATCAGTAGTTTTTAGCATGTAAGGAAAAATTAAAAACCCTAACCGATTTCAGAAGAGGCTAGAGAAAAAAGTAGTTCAGAAATCCTAATCTTGGTGGCTAGTACCGCAACTCCCTTTTTGCTGCAGATCGTGTGATGATTCGCGGAGCATTCGTGTGGATACCGTAGAGATGCAGTCGTTGGATTGCGTTGAAGATTCGTAGCATTACAGAATTCTCAATCGTCTCTATCGTCTCCATTCAAGCACGACTAATCGGTAAAACAAATCTAAATCTCTGATTAATACGTTTTCGCATGGATCATATTTTAGGGTTTCAATTTTTTTTATTTATAAATTGCGTTGCTTTTCGATTCGAAATTCCTACAAATAGTACTTTTTAGGTAGTTTAAAATATTATTCATCGCATTTATTAAACTTAAATGAATTTATATTAACTTTGATTTTAAAGTATCTCAATTTGACTTTCAAAAAGTTAATAATGATCTTATAAATTGAAATGAATAAACTATTATTATTAAAATCATTTTGTTGAATGTTGTTTGATTTGATGATGATGACTGTTGTGCAAAAATGACTGGGCTAAATGTGCTTATATGGTTATTTGACAAAGTAATTTTATAATGTGCTTATGAGCTTAATTGATTATGTGCTTAGATACTCTGAAACTGTTTATGTGCTTACATGATTAATTATATGTGTTAATGTGCTTATGTGCTCAATTGATTATGTGCTTAGATACTCTGAAAGTGTTTATGTGCTTACATGATTGATTATAAGTGTTTATGTGCTTACATGATTGATTGTCATGATTGATATATAATGTGAATCTGAAAAAGTGCGTAGATGTTCTAAATGTAATTATGTGCTTACTTGTTTATGTGCACAGCTTGTCTAAAAGTGTTTAAAAGGTTATTTGACAAAGTGATTATATGTTAATCTAATTATGTGCTTACATTGTTGTGGGTGTATGATATATATTACCTATCTTAAATACTGTGATGTGCACACACTTGTATAGCACAAATATGATCTTGTTATAAACTATCTGCTGCTTATTAAAGAGAATGAAAGTTATCGGATTAAAATGTTGTAAAGTCCTTTTTTAGATATATGTGTACAAAGGACTTAGATTTTAAAGATCAGAAATGTTAGGTCGATCTTTCAATAGAAGTCACTCTGCATAAAAGATGTATGATATTAGCAGAGTAACATAAGAATGAATCATTGTTGTATTTGTGTATGTCAGAGTCTGTAAAACTCCTTTCAATATGTAATGATGTAATAATGTAAGAAAGGACTTAGTTAGAAAAGATCAAATCTGTTAGGTTGATCAGTCTATACGATCGTAGAACGGACACTACGATTTCTTTCAAAGAAGACTCAACGATTCTGTATAAATCGTAGAGTTAACTCTACAACTCCTTACCAGGATAACTCTACGATCATCAAAGAGAGACAGATGTGCAAGAAGTCTACAGGATATACAAGTAAAGTTAAAGAACTGTTCAAATACAAATCGTAGAGCTTAACTCTACGATCGTCGAACAGACAGCCAAGCGAGCCTGCAGATAACGCTGAACCAAAGAAGAGATATACTCTACGATACACACGCTCTAGTAAGATCGTAGAGTAAAACTTGAAGAGCTCACATACAATCGAATTTTGCACAGATAGAAGAATTCGTAGAGTGGAACAGAATGACAAGGCAATACAGAAGATTGCTTTACACATGGAACAATCGTTGAGTAGAATTAAAGGATGAAGCAACAAAGACTACAACTCAACGATTTCACTAAGAAGCACGGCAGTTCACAAACTCTACGAGTTGAACAAAAGGACAAGATCGTAGAACGAAATCATAAAGCAAAAAGCACTGCAGACAAACTCTACGACCTGTTCACAAAATAAAGATCGCAGAGTAAAAGAGAAGTACGCTTCATCTCCACCATTTACACGACATACTTTAAATAACAAGTGGAGATGAATTCGTAGAGTCCAGATAAGCAGACAGTCACTCTACGATACCCATAAACAGCAAAGTATGATAACTGCTATTTAGTATGAGAGAAAAGAGAATACTTCTCACCCAGATACAAGGAAGAGTAAGTGCTCTTGAGAGATTAGATGGATGTCAGAGCCACAGAAGACCTTGTGCCTAAAACGACTATAAGTCAGGACTCACTGCTCAGGAAGATGGTGAATAAAGTCAGACTAATGGGACATCTCCGAATACATCAGAACCGTTGGTTCTAAAAGTCAAGGAAGGTATTTAATGATGTATCAGAAGATTAATGAACAAAGGAAATTATAATCCAAGAATGAACAACTCTGGGAGTGCAACGGCTATAAATTCAGAGAAAGATGAGCTACAGGTCAAATATATCAGAATGTGTCAGAAAAGGGAAAAGCACTGACACAAGCAGCAAGAAAGTCAACATTGAAGATATTTAGGATCTGCACAAAGCCAAATGAAACCAACGGGATTTCATTCAACGGTAATATATGCTCAGAGATATAAAGGCTTACAGGATGAACAGAAGGAAGGTTGTTGTTGCAGTTATTAAAAAAAAATATATACGAGAGAGATGATAATAAACAACAACCGATCGTAGAGTGGAACATAATATGAATATGCTGAAGGACTCTACGATCCATCAGAACACTCAAACTGAATTGAGAGAGACATAGAGATAAATAACTCTATTACAAAAGAAGTGTTTAGAGCTGCTAGGCACCTGGAAGAGAGAAGCTTAAACGTCAACTTGATACATACATTGTAGCAACTGAGTAACAAAAGGAAGAAGCATCACAGTCATCTCAGAAGTTCATCTCGAGAAGTTATCAAGTACCAAAGGAGCTGAAGTGCAAAAGCCTAGCAGCACAATGGGTGATCATGAGTAGTTGCTGAATACAGAAAGAAGAAGAACATCAACGATAAATATCAGCAGCATTCAACGTTTGATCACAAGCAGCTACTAAGTACCTAAAGATGAAGAAGAGAAAATGTTCTACTTAGCAACACAGCCCAACGGACAAACAAATCAAGTCTGCTGGACTTGTTGAGTACCTAAGGGTACAATAGATTCTAAGTCTGCTGGACTTAGTCTACAGTCCCAAGGCTAGTAGCCTTGATGAGGGCAAAAGTGTCCTAGTCTTAATGTGACTAAAAGAGCCAAGTCTGCTGGACTTGATGAGGGCAAGAGTGTCTTAGTCCGGAGGACTAAACCTTAGTGGATTTCCTACTCGTTATAGTAGAAGAGTGGAGTAGGAGTTATTCAGTCTCCGAACCACTTTAAACTCTCTGGTGTCATTTACATTCAGTCATTTACATTCTGTCTTATATATATATATATATATATATATATATATATATATATATTTACATATGACTGTGAATTAGTTTACTTAACAAGTGACTTTCTTCAAAATAATCTTAAACTCAACGGAGAAGTTTTACAAATCTATAAGGGGTGTTTTTCAAACAAATCTTAATTAAGTTTATTAATTGCTATTAAATCTTTGAACTCAATCTTAAAAGAGAAAGATTTTTAAGAGATCTATTCAACCTCCCCCCCCTTCTAGATCACTTGTGTGCCTCTGGGAACTAACACATTTTGCCTAATAAATTCAATAATATATATTTATAATATCATAACTTTATAATAAGACCCTGTATTTTGCACATAATGTAGTTACTAGAAATATTATATATGTATATTTTAACTTAATAGATAATTTAGTTTGTCCTTTTTTTTTTTCGTCCTTTTTTTTGTGTTTGTCAAAAATATTTTTTCTATAATATTACTTCTCAGACTTTAAGTCAAAAAATATTTTTTTTACATTGGGTTAAAAATTAACCCATCTACATATACGTATATATTATCACGAAATCAAATTTATTAGTAATAAAATATCTCATGATCATTAATTTTTTTGTCAACTTTGTATTTTAAACGTCTCAATCTGCTGCACCATCTTTAAAATAACTTGGTATGTTGTAGTATTTAATTATTTTATCACTATCATTGCTCAAATTATTATTAAAAATGAAATATGGTATTATATTGTGACGCCCCCAAATCTAGGCCCACACATCTCAAACTTGAGTCGTCAAAAGACTATAACAAAATTATTACAACAAAGCATAACGTACAACAATACAGTGTATAATAACACACAACTAAGTCTTCACTATTATTGTCACACTATTTTATAACACGTGAAGACTAGGATAGCTATTCCTCGGACTCTCATTCCATCCCCCGGCTAGACCCCGTTACGTTTTCATCTCCTGTTGAAAAACAATGGAATAAAAGAAAGGGTGAGCTCAAATAGCCCAGTAAGAAATATCATGACTAAGATAATGACGAATAAATTATCATTAGCCTTCAACAGTTGAGTTCTTGATAGAATACAATAGACTACAAGGTTCATATCAAAAACTGCAATTAAATTCTTGAACAATGTTCAGATCAATAATAGCAGCGGAATGAGCAATCTATTAGAAGAATAATGTAGACTATAATGTCCACTCGCTTCTCTTTTTAGTAAAAATATCATCAACTTTTATCATCTGAAATACCATTAGTCAAGATAATGCAACTTCACAGTTCCTGGTCATAATCATGCAGATCAACAGTTCATCTTTGCACTACGGGCTAAAGACATTCAATATAAGACCAACGATCATGATTATACCAGATTCAGCCTTTGGTCATAATCATACCAACCAACAGTTCATCTTTGCACTACGGGCCAAAGAGAATATTCACCACGTGCCATAAAAGACACCGAACAGATGTATCGCTTTTAACCTAGTATATCGCCTTTAACCTATCATCTGTTCAACAATTATATCACATCTGTGCCCCCGGCCACAGATATTCACAACAGCTTGATTATTGATGATTAATACAAATAACAGTGATACAAATGATGAACAGAAGAACATGATAAACAATAAGTATCGGAAGTTTACTTTGTGCAGATTCAAATAATGTCCAAATTGCCAACATGATGTGGAGTGAAATTTAAAAATGATATTCAAGATCCACAGTTCAGAATAACAATTACAGTTCAATAGAAATGTTCAGAAAATAGGAAGGTTCAGTTGAAATAATGAAATTCAACTATTATGGAACATATAATATTTTCAGGAATTATAGAAGCAATAGTTCCATAATAAGTTTCGATTTAGGTGTATGAAAGAAAATAATATCCCTTACCGTAGCAGGTTTGATTAACAAAAGGTGAAGGAAATTAATATCCCTTACCATAGTAAGTTTGAATAATGGAAGATGAAAATGATGGTATCCCTTATGAGTATAAAGGAAAATGATATTACTTACGAATATGGAATAAAAGTGTCATGTGATAATTCGTGTAGACAAATTATTTCCACACGAGACAAATAAAAATGGTTATTTACCAACAAACGGTAATCCGCGCCGTAAGGTTATTCCCATCAATTTGAATACGAAGAGTTATTCACCAAACATGCGGTAATCCGCGCCGTAAGGTTATTTCCATCAATTTGAATACGAAGAGTTATTCACCAAACAGGCGGTAATCCGCGCTGTAAGGTTATTCTCAGAGATTAATAAGGAATGAATACAAAAGGTTATTCACCAACAAGCGGTAATCCGCGCCGTAAGGTTATTCCCATCAATTTGAATACGAAGAGTTATTCACCAAACAGGCGGTAATCCGCGCCGTAAGGTTATTCTCAGAGATTAATAAGGAATGAATAGAAAAGGTTATTCACCAACAGGCGGTAATCCGCGCCGTAAGGTTATTCCCACAATTTAATACATGGAAATAAATGGCACAAGAAAGAAACGATATTATTTTCGAGAATCAAAGAATGATAATCCCTTACCATGGTAAGTTTAAATAATAGAATATGAAAGAAGATGATATTCCAAATAAAATAACATTCCTTACCTTAACACGTGACTGTATATTGATTTAAATGAGGTTGATCAACCTATATATTTTTAATATAATTAGTAATTACCACATATAAATTTCAAAGTGTATGATAATTCGTATAATATGAACTATCAAAATTATATATATTTAACATAATTTTTGTAGTATAATATAACTACTTTAAAATAGTTTTTAAAATAATATTCCAAAATAAATCTTCCAAAGAAAACTTTTAAAAATGAATCTTCTCAAAGAAGAGTCTTCTAAGGGAAGATTTGTGAATACCGTGAAAAATATGAATTTATGAAATTACTACTCTTTAATAAAAGACTTACTTGAAAATTTTTTCTATTCAGCTGAGCAAGCTATTTATAAGAGAAAAGAGGGCACTATGCAGTGGTAGGTGGGCAACAGGCAGCAGCACGCCAGCTGAAAAAATCAGAAAAGGCTGCCAGCAGCCTCCCCAACTTTCCTCCAGCCATTTCACATGCTTCATTATTCATGCGGGCCCCACAGAGGGTCCACATGTTACTATTTAAAAATAATAATTAATTATTATTTTTTTTTAAATTTATTTATTTATTTATTCTTCCTGTAGGTCCTACGTATATAATAAAATATACCACAACAATAATTCAACAATAATGTAATAAACACGTTACAGATTATTATTAATTTAATAATATAAATTACAGTATATTTGCTACTGTGACAATTATTAGGTTTAATAATTTTAAACTACAGTGCAGCAACAATTATTGACTCAATGATATAAAATACAGTGTAATGACAATTATTGAATCAATAATGCAAAATACTGTATAATAACAATTATTGAATTGATAACATAAAATATTATGCAGTGACAATTATTGATGAAATGATGTGCAACAGTTACGGTGTCAATTATCAGATCAATAATATGAGATACTGTGTAACACCATGTGCTACAGAAAAATACCATAAATTACCGTATGCTACTATTCTTTTATCACCGGTATTTTAACAGTTAACACCGTTGACTATTTTTATATAAAAATGTTACTTTTGTCGTTTTCTATATCCGACAAATATTCCGTTGTGGGGTCCACCAATAATTAGTTATTTCGGTGCCGTTGTACGGCCCGAATATTCCCCGACAAAACGAATATTGTTCGACAAAATTAAAATTTGCACATAACGTCCTTAACTTTCAATTTCGTCAATTTAACCACTTACTGTTTCATGAAAAAATATATATGAAAAAAAATTAAATTTTATATTTCATAAAATTCGGGGTCTTACATATATAGTATATAATTGAGTTTTACTGTTAAATAAAATATTTTGTTATATTATATTGCATTGCTTGCACGCTACTTGCATGAAAGAGATATTAAAATATTTTGAATCGAAGCTAATTTTTTTCCATGTTATTCATAATTATTAGTACAATATATATTTTTTTAATTTAGAAATAAGAAATTTGAACATAGATAACTCAAAAAAAGATTAAAAAGTCTAAATCAAAAAAAAAATATGTACAAAAAATTAAGTTATAGAATATTTTTCTTTAAAAAAATAAAAAATCTGAATGATTAACGTGTAAAAAACAAAATAGTATGTTAAGATAGAAATTAAGTCAATTTGAAATATTGTCAAACTCAAAATTGACACGATTCATTTAACTTTTAAAAATAATAAATCTTATAATTAGTAGTATTTTTTGAATAGTTCGTGAGATCCATAATTGTATTAGCATAAAATAAATAAATTCGTGTTAATTTTGAATTTAAAAATATCTCAAATTGACTTTTCAAAAGTCAATATTAATTTTATAATTTAAAATAAATTAAGTATTATTCAAAATATTATATAAAGAAACATTAAGAAAAAATAAATATAAATTTTAAACTCAAGAATAAGAATTCGTACTTTGGACGGGGTAGGTATACTGCTAATATTTAATAATCTAATAACTATAATTTTTTTTTTTAATTCTAACTAAATATTTATCTTACTTTAATTGATTATTTTAATAGTTAATATAATAATTCGTTATTCATATCGGACGTGTGTTTTGCACAAGATTAATAAGCTTATACAATTCAATTAACTAAAAGTAGTTAGCAGTATAATATTTTTAAAAATGGAATAGTTAGTTCCATGTAATCCCCTTTTATATAAGACTAGTACTCTAAGACACTTGCGTTGTGTGTGTAAAATAATAAAATATTTAAAATTGAAATATAAGTAAAAAAATAATTAAAATTGAAGTTATAAAAATATAATATAAAGTATTATAAAAGTTCAAAGGTATTTTAAAGATAAAATAGTAAGATATTTCAACTTGAAAGTTACGATAAGAACATAGGACAATTCTACACACTCTACAACCAAATATTACTTCAAAAACTACATCCATTTATATAATTAAAAAGTGGGGCATTACATTGAAATTTGTGTCATATTCAACGTTTTAACAGTATAGATGAATATAGTGTTTAGAGTAGTATTGAATTGTAGTGTATTTATACTTATTCAATAAAATAAATATTGGGATGTGATTGTTTGGGTTTGAATTTGGGTTAACCCAACTTATTTTCGGATTATAATTGTTGACTATTTAAATTGGGTCATGAAGTGGTCAATCAATTCTCATCCAAATTGAAGGCCGATTAGGGTAGTTGGTGCCCATATCCTTATTGGATTCTATTTATTTATTTAGTTGAAGTGAGTTGGTTTGTTATGGAAATGATTCAATTATACATTAAAGGGAGTCGTAAGTTGATTTGGAAGTGAACATTTTATTTTTAATTGGACACCGAGGATATTGATATCTATATTAGCGGCCAATTAGCTCATGACCACGACACACAAATTATTATTTATAGAATCCTGTTATTCTGGTATGACTTGGTTTTCTATTGATAAAGCTTTTGGCTTGTACTTACTCTTACACCGGATAGCCCCAAGCCGTCGCTAGTTTTGAGAATATCTAATGGTTCTTTTTAAGTGCAGGTATTCATATTTTTAGTGATTTTTAACAGACTTACAAAGTTTAGTGTTAACAATAAGTAAAAATAAAATTTTAAGGAGAAAATAGAAATTCTTATAAAAGTTTAAAGACATGTTAGGAAGCCAAAAAGGATTTAAAGACCTGTTAGCACCGAGACCCTCATTCGGCAAAGATTAGAAGATATAACAGAACCCACATACATATGACATGATTTAAATTTCTTCTCCTTTTATCTTACAAAAAGAATATATTTTTATTTTTACAAAATTGAGTCCATATTTCATGGACAGTAATATAAAATAACACAAGTCCTTTTTTTTTTTTTGAAAACAATAACACAAGTCCTTAAATTTGTTATTTTACTGATAAATTATTATTTTAAAAAATAAGAATAAAATAAAAATATATATTTAACAATTGTAAATTTTAGAATAAAACGTATTTTTTGAAAGAGAGAGAAGACAATCTAGTTATGAAAATAATATTTCATTTTTTTGAAATGGACTAATGTTTCATCTAGTCATGGCATGCTATAAAAGTTAATTTTAAATCTGTCCCTCTCTATACAAATCAAATTTAATTTGATCTAAATGTTTTACAAATTTATATAAACTCTCTCTGTATCCAATGACTTACTAATTTGAGTTATATCTTCCGAATATAAAATTCAATGAAAAATTAAATTTTGATATAGTTGGCCCATCTACAAGTTGTCTTTTATAGCCAATAAATTTGTTCACTCCTGATACTAGAAGGACTAGCTACGAGGCCATTTTTTATTTTCAGTTTTTGCCCTTGAAACTAGGGGCAAGGTCAATTAATTTTGTTAGGGGTAATTTTGAAAATTTAGGCCCATTTTTTACCTTTAGATTTTCATATGAATGTTTACTGAAATAGTATCATAACAACTATTTATTATGAATCATTCATATATATATATATATATATATATATATATATATATATATATATCATAAATTGATTTCTCTAATTAGTTCTGTATTTTGCAAACTGGCCAATAGAAAGCAAATTTTAGAAACAGTACATGGGAGACGGACAAACAAAAAACAGAAGAGAGACGGATAAATTTTAGTAACAGCAAGTGGCCCAAAACCTATATCAAAGCCCAAAACAGGTAGGTCTGCGACCGCATTATCCATGACCCAGCAAATATATAAATAAATAAAGCCTATAAAGGTTAGCCCAGATTAAACCTCATTGTCTTGTTTTCTCGTTCTCTCGTATTTTCTCTCTTTTCCTCCCGTAATCGGGTGAAAAAAGAGCGTCCCTCAGGCTGTCGCTCTTGCTAAGCCCTAGTGAGTAGTGACTGGAGCGTTATCTAGATAAATTCTGGACACAATTAATATCTTATTACTAGGTCAGATCGATTAGTTTTTTCCATTGGTTATCAATGTTTGGAGGGTTTTAGGTTTAGATTCGGGAGTAACGTGGAACAACACCGGACAAGATATGTGGAACAACAACGGTCATATTGCGCCTCCCGGAACCGGCGGAGGTGGCGCTATACTACCTCCGGGTACCGGAGGAGCAGGAGGCTCTATACCACCTCCACCAGCGGCGCAGCCGTCTTACACTGTACTTCCCTCCCCAGCAGAGGCGGAAGCTCGGCTAGAGGAGAAAGCTAGGAAGTGGATGCAGTTAAACTCCAAGAGATATGGCGATAAGCGAAAGTTTGGATTCGTTGAGCCGCAGAAGGAGGACTTACCCGCCGAACATGTTAGGAAGATTATCAGGTGAGTTTTCAGTTCTTTTACGTAACCAAATCAATATATATCTGTGTTAATTATATGCTTGGTAAGTAGTAAGTACAATTATTTGTTGTATTGAAGCTTTACTTTCCTTGGTTATTGTAAACCTTTGATTTGCAATTGTGGTAAATCTTCAATGGCAAGTTTAGATCTCGGAAAGAGTTAAGTAAATAAATAAATCTTCCTTTCTATGTATCAAATGTTTCTTTTATTTCTACTTACTGAAATTTATTTTAAATTGTTGGACATATAGTGTCTTACAGTATCATGTAAGGTTACAGGGGAAGAAGAGACCTTAGCACTAATCATCTCCTTTCCCCAACCCCGCTATGATTGCTCCACTATACTCCATGACGAGGCAGAGAAAATGTCCAGAACTTCTAGGTAATAAAATTTTGACATGGGCAGAATTAGGGGTTGAATAAGTTTGTTCCTGTATGATAGTGACTAGTGCTAATGGTTTAAGATTGATACATTATTTGTTGCTAGGTTTCAAATGGCTTATGGTTTGGCTTCTTGAGAGTTGAGACCCAGGTGAAAAATTAATATATTACAGTAACCTCTGTTAATATGGATGATATTTTGATTGTTTCATCTATTTTAGATTTTTATAGGGTAAACAAATTAGGATCGAATTGTAAACTTCTTCATGCATTCTGTTTGTAGTTTCTCATTTGATTCGGTTTGAGTTCACTACAGAATATTTTTCAAGAAAATATTTCCAAGAATGCATCCTAACACGGAAATGATACAGAAAATATTTGTAACTTGTTTAAGGAGTAAGAAACAGAGTGTAAGTTTGACTATTTATAGTAGTATATTAAAATAAAAAATTCAATACTAGTGTTTACTAAAATTAAGAGCAGTGAAATATTGATAAAGTTCTTATCATTTTTATGTTTCATACAATCTTTCTGAGTTTCACAGCAAACAAATGTTTGAGAGATTGGACAGTCAACCCTGCTTCTTATTCTTTGAGTTTTCGGGAGAGTTACGTTTTGTTTGAGGCCCTTGTAGAGTGGGGTTGGTGGTATTTGTACAGGAGATGCATGGGCTTAACTTCTAGCCAGTTATATTTTTTTTGATTCACCTGCTTCTTGTATTCTTCTTTTGTATTATCTTATTATATTTTAGACTTTCTTTCGACATCCATTATGTGTCTAATTTCAAAAATTTGAGATACTTCATAGACACTTCTTGGACTGTTAAAGCTTTCTGACATCAGTAATATGTCGAGTTAGAAACAAATTTGGTTCTAACTGAATTATTTTATGCATTTATATCTATACTTATTATGCTGATTGGAATATGCCAACAAGAAGTGGCTATCAAGTACTGGTTGATAACTTTTTTGTGCTGGTTCTTGGCTCATGGTTATTTGTTTCTTGTCGGTGCTTGCAGTTTATCTGCTCCGCTTTGTTTAGGAACACAAATATCTCATATGGTCCATATGCATCTGGCCTTCAATTCATTCTGAATTGATTTATCATTTTCCTTTACCGGTTAAAGTATTAAGTTGTGTCATTGACAAGTAATGGCGCATTAACCTTCTGTTTACATATACGCAACGTGTTCATAGACTTTTACAATGCTTTCACGCTATTGTAACAATTCGTCTTTGTTGCTCTCTCTTTTTTGTTTTGTTTGTGTAAATATGAAAACTTCCATAAATATGATAACTTTTTCATTGCTAAGATTTAGTTATTTAGAATGTAACTTCATGCATTTGGTAGATTAAATGCTAATTTTTGTTCTCTTTTACAGGGACCATGGTGACATGTCCTCTAAAAAATACCGGCATGATAAACGCGTGTATCTTGGAGCTCTTAAATTTGTTCCACACGCAGTCTACAAACTTCTTGAAAACATGCCAATGCCTTGGGAACAGGTATGAGTCCTCGAATTTTATTAACTACGCTCTTTTCATATTTGTATTGGAATGGATGTTCTCGATTTTTCCTTGATTAATCTCTTGAGTTTTGTGCAATTATAGGTTCGTGAGGTGAAGGTCTTATACCATATTACCGGAGCTATCACATTTGTGAATGAAATTCCTTGGGTTGTTGAACCTATCTATCTTGCTCAGGTATGCCTTTGAAAATCATTGTCTATGAAGTTCTTTAATATATGGTGGGTCTCATTATGAATAGGATGATGAAAATTTACTATTCAATGTCATATTACAACTTACAAGTAATGTTGTGGTTATCAACTAGTTTTGTCGGGATAATTTTTTTTTCTTCTCCAGTCTCTTGTATCTCATGTATTCCATGTATTGCTTTGATACACAAGATTACTGAACTAGTTTGTCAGGATAAACTGTTTTCCTACATCTGTTTGTATCTTGTGTATTACATATATTACTTTTTATTTGTTGATCTTGTGGTCTGTACATGACATTTCAATTAAAACCATGTACTTATAAAGGTTAAATGGGATTTTACAGTGGGGTTCAATGTGGATCATGATGCGAAGGGAGAAGAGGGATCGTAGGCATTTCAAGAGAATGCGTTTTCCTCCTTTTGATGATGAGGAGCCTCCACTGGATTATGCTGATAATCTTCTTGATGTGGACCCTCTGGAGCCAATACAATTAGAATTAGACGAGGAAGAAGATTCTGCTGTGTATACTTGGTTTTATGACCATAAACCGCTCGTGAGAACAAAGCTCATTAATGGTCCCAGTTACCGGAAATGGCACCTCTCCCTCCCAATCATGGCTACTCTCCATCGGCTTTCTGGACAGCTGCTTTCTGATTTGATCGATCGCAATTACTTTTACTTATTTGATATGGAGTCGTTCTTTACAGCAAAAGCCCTGAATATGTGCATCCCTGGTATGTTCACGGTTTTCTTGATTCATTTGGGACTTACCTTTAGATAATATTCATGAGATTCATAACAATTATATTCTAACTTTAAAATGCCTTGTGAATTTGATTTGAGGTTTATAAATTGCCATAAATCCCTTTTTTATATCCAAGCTTTCCCTTTGCTTGGATTAGCTGTTTTAGTACCTGAATGCTGAAATCTGAGTGTATCTATTACTGTGTATTACTTTGGTTGAATATAAACTGAAGCTATCTTCCTACAGGTGGCCCTAAGTTTGAACCCTTATATCGCGACATGGAGAAAGGGGACGAGGACTGGAATGAGTTCAATGACATTAACAAACTTATCATTCGGTCACCTCTTAGGACAGAGTACAGGATCGCTTTCCCTCATCTATATAACAATAGGCCCAGGAAAGTAAAGCTTTGCATATACCACACTCCAATGATTATGTACATAAAAACTGAGGATCCTGATTTGCCTGCCTTCTATTATGATCCGTTAATTCATCCCATAACTTCCACCAATAAGGACCGGCAGCGTGAGAAGAAAGTTCATGAAGAGGATGATGATGATGATTTCAGTTTGCCAGAAGGGGTGGAACCATTGTTAAGAAGCACCCCAATTTACACTGACACTACGGCTGCTGGTATCTCACTATTGTTTGCCCCACGTCCTTTTAACATGAGATCTGGTCGGATGAGACGTGCCGAAGATATACCCCTCGTGTCAGAGTGGTTCAAGGAGCACTGGTAAGTTTGTCATCTGTTTTCTTATGCTGTTCAATGTTCAATAATTTTGGTCAATGATATAGTGTATTGTCTCATCTTTTCTGGTTTTCTTATCCTCAGTCCTCCATCATACCCTGTTAAAGTCCGTGTCAGCTATCAAAAGCTGTTGAAATGCTTTGTGTTGAATGAGCTACATCATAGACCACCTAAAGCTCAGAAGAAGAAGCACTTGTTCAGGTCACTTAAAGCTACAAAGTTTTTCCAAACCACAGAACTTGATTGGGCCGAGGCCGGGCTCCAAGTTTGTAAGCAGGGGTACAATATGCTAAATCTGTTGATACACAGGAAAAATCTGAATTATCTTCACCTTGATTATAACTTCAATTTGAAGCCAGTGAAGACTCTCACAACTAAAGAACGCAAGAAGTCCCGGTTTGGTAATGCTTTTCATCTGTGTCGTGAAATCCTACGTTTGACAAAGCTTGTTGTTGATGCCAATATCCAGTTCCGCTTGGGGAATGTGGATGCGTTTCAATTGGCAGATGGCTTACAGTATACGTTCTCACATGTCGGCCAGTTGACGGGGATGTACCGGTACAAGTACAGGCTTATGCGACAAATTCGAATGTGCAAAGACTTGAAGCACTTGATTTATTACCGATTCAATACTGGGCCGGTTGGGAAAGGACCTGGATGTGGTTTCTGGGCACCTATGTGGAGGGTGTGGTTGTTCTTCCTTCGAGGAATAGTGCCTCTTCTGGAACGATGGCTGGGAAATTTACTTGCACGACAATTTGAGGGGCGTCATTCTAAAGGGGTGGCCAAGACTGTTACCAAGCAACGTGTTGAAAGCCATTTTGACCTGGAGCTTCGGGCTGCTGTTATGCACGATGTGCTTGATGCTATGCCAGGTGATCAAAATTCTCACTCCACATTTGTTAATATTTATCTCCTGTGGCATGTCTTATCATTTCGGTATCCTAATATCATTGTTTTAAATAATTTTATGTCGTTTTGTTAAAATTGCAGAGGGTATTAAGCAAAATAAAGCAAGAACCATTTTGCAGCATCTCAGTGAAGCATGGCGCTGCTGGAAAGCAAATATTCCTTGGAAGGTACATAGTTCATTTTTTCTGGATTCTATTGATGACTTAGATGCTTTATTTTCTCTCTTAGTCTCCTTGTTGGGATTTTTCTCACTCTGCTGGGACCTTTTAGGTGCCTGGCTTGCCTGTTCCGATTGAGAACATGATTCTTCGGTATGTCAAGTCAAAAGCTGATTGGTGGACAAATGTTGCTCATTATAATCGTGAACGTATAAGACGGGGGGCCACTGTTGATAAGACAGTCTGCCGGAAGAATTTGGGGAGATTGACTCGCCTTTGGCTTAAGGCAGAACAGGTTTTCACTCTTTTTTTACTTTGTATATTCATTTAACTTTTATCATGGTGAGGTATCAATATTAAGCTTGCTTTTATACTACCCCTGCATTACAGGAAAGACAGCACAATTATTTGAAAGATGGGCCATATGTCACGCCAGAAGAAGCAGTGGCTATTTACACGACCACCGTACATTGGTTGGAATCAAGAAAGTTTTCCCCTATTCAGTTCCCGCCTTTGTCTTACAAGCATGATACAAAGCTTCTTATCCTTGCTCTTGAAAGATTGAAAGAATCTTATAGTGTGGCTGTGAGGTTAAATCAGCTGCAGAGAGAAGAACTGGGTCTCATTGAGCAGGCTTATGACAACCCACATGAGGCTTTGTCAAGGATAAAACGTCATCTACTTACCCAGCGTGCCTTCAAAGAGGTATGTTTATGCTAGTTATACAAGTATGATATGTACTTTAAACTTTTTATTCTTAGTGCTCAAGTGCAAACTCAATGAATTCTTTTGTAGGTGGGAATTGAGTTCATGGATTTATACAGCTATTTGATTCCGGTTTACGAAATTGAACCTCTCGAGAAGATTACAGATGCATATCTTGATCAATATCTGTGGTATGAAGGTGATAAACGCCATCTTTTCCCGAATTGGATTAAGCCCGCAGATTCAGAGCCACCACCACTATTAGTGTACAAATGGTGTCAGGGAATAAACAATTTACAAGGCATATGGGATACTGGTGATGGGCAGTGTGTGGTGATGCTTCAGACGAAGTTTGAGAAATTCTTTGAAAAGATTGATTTGACCATGCTAAACAGGTGATTATGGTTTGTTTTTGTGTGATGCTTTAATTTAATTCATTTTTAGGTCACATGCTTATCCCAAATTAATAATAACAATAGTAATGTTTCTAATATTCTGACTTTCACTAAGATATATCGTACTTCTGTAGGCTTCTTCGTTTGGTGCTTGACCATAATATTGCTGATTATGTCACTGCAAAGAACAATGTTGTGTTGTCTTACAAGGACATGAGTCATACAAACTCTTATGGTCTTATACGCGGTCTCCAGTTCGCTTCTTTTGTTGTACAATATTATGGGCTTGTCCTGGATCTCTTGCTTCTTGGTCTAACTCGAGCCAGTGAAATTGCCGGTCCACCCCAAATGCCAAATGAGTTCATTACTTATTGGGACACTAAAGTAGAAACAAGACACCCAATTCGGTTGTACTCTCGGTACATTGATAAGGTGCATATATTGTTCAGGTTTACTCATGAGGAGGCTCGAGACCTTATCCAGCGATATCTTACCGAGCATCCTGATCCCAACAATGAAAATATGGTTGGGTATAACAATAAAAAATGTTGGCCAAGGGATGCGAGAATGAGGCTAATGAAGCATGATGTCAATCTTGGGAGAAGTGTATTCTGGGATATGAAGAACCGGCTTCCACGAAGCATCACCACATTGGAGTGGGAGAATGGATTTGTTTCTGTTTACAGCAAAGACAATCCCAACTTGCTTTTCAGTATGTGTGGATTTGAAGTTCGTATCCTACCCAAAATTAGAATGACTCAAGAGGCATTCAGCAATACAAGAGATGGAGTTTGGAATCTGCAGAATGAACAGACCAAAGAGCGTACAGCAGTTGCTTTCTTACGAGTTGATGATGAGCACATGAAGGTCTTTGAGAATCGTGTGAGACAAATTCTTATGTCTTCAGGTTCAACAACATTCACGAAGATTGTTAACAAATGGAATACAGCTCTTATAGGCCTCATGACTTACTTTCGTGAAGCAACAGTTCATACTCAAGAATTATTGGATTTACTTGTCAAATGTGAGAATAAAATCCAGACACGAATTAAGATTGGATTAAATTCAAAAATGCCTAGCAGGTTCCCTCCTGTTATTTTTTATACACCAAAGGAAATTGGAGGGCTGGGCATGTTATCGATGGGTCACATATTGATTCCTCAGAGTGATCTCCGTTACAGTCAACAGACAGATGTTGGTGTAACGCACTTTAGGAGCGGAATGAGTCATGAAGAGGACCAGCTGATTCCTAATCTTTATCGTTATATACAGCCGTGGGAGAGTGAATTTATTGATTCACAGCGAGTTTGGGCAGAATATGCACTGAAGCGGCAGGAAGCTCAATCTCAAAACAGGCGTTTAACCCTTGAAGATTTGGAAGATTCATGGGATCGTGGTATACCTCGAATCAATACGTTGTTTCAGAAGGATAGGCACACTTTGGCATATGACAAAGGATGGAGAGTTAGAACAGATTTTAAGCAGTATCAAGTGTTGAAACAAAATCCGTTTTGGTGGACACACCAGAGGCATGATGGAAAACTCTGGAACTTAAATAACTATCGAACTGATGTCATCCAAGCACTAGGGGGTGTAGAAGGAATTCTTGAGCATACATTGTTCAAAGGAACTTACTTCCCGACTTGGGAGGGTCTTTTCTGGGAGAAGGCTTCAGGTTTTGAGGAGTCCATGAAGTATAAAAAACTGACCAATGCTCAGAGATCTGGGCTCAATCAAATTCCTAACCGTAGGTTTACCCTTTGGTGGTCACCCACTATTAATCGAGCCAATGTGTATGTTGGTTTTCAAGTGCAGCTTGATTTGACCGGGATATTCATGCACGGGAAGATACCAACCCTAAAGATTTCTCTTATTCAAATCTTCCGTGCTCACTTGTGGCAAAAGATTCACGAGAGTGTGGTGATGGATCTTTGCCAGGTTCTGGATCAAGAGCTGGATGCGTTGGAAATTGAAACAGTGCAGAAGGAAACAATCCATCCCAGGAAAAGTTATAAAATGAACAGTTCCTGCGCTGACATTCTCCTATTTGCTGCACATAGGTGGCCAATGTCAAAGCCCAGTCTGGTGGCCGAGTCAAAGGATGTGTTCGATCAAAAGGCAAGCAATAAATACTGGATTGACGTGCAGCTCCGTTGGGGTGATTATGATTCTCATGATATTGAGCGTTACACCAGGGCGAAGTTTATGGATTACACAACAGACAACATGTCTATCTATCCGTCGCCAACTGGTATGTCTTCGCACCATTTGTTGCAATAGCTTACTTGGATACTTGTCTGGGCCCCAGTAAAGATCAACTGCGCTTGTGATGATTAAAAAAGATTAAAAATGAACTTGGTATTTTTCTGCAATGCTAAAAATAGTTTGTTGCTTTTTAATGCAGGGGTGATGATTGGTCTTGATCTTGCATACAATTTGCATTCTGCTTTTGGGAATTGGTTCCCTGGCTCAAAACCACTGCTTGCACAGGCCATGAATAAGATCATGAAGGTGCCTTAATTTTGGTCTTTCATTGTTTACATTATATGTGGATATGTTTTAGTATGTTGATTTTAATTCCAGTTTATGTTCAAAAATGAACTTATGTTTTTTTTATTTAATATCTTTCTGGTGTGCAGTCTAATCCAGCTTTATATGTTTTGAGGGAGCGGATACGGAAAGGATTGCAGTTGTATTCTTCAGAGCCTACAGAGCCATATTTGTCGTCTCAGAATTATGGAGAGATATTCAGCAATCAAATAATCTGGTTTGTTGACGACACAAATGTGTATCGTGTTACAATCCACAAGACATTTGAAGGAAATCTTACAACAAAACCAATAAATGGTGCGATTTTCATATTCAACCCGAGGACAGGGCAGCTATTTTTGAAGGTTTGTACAATCTTGTATGTGAATTTTGAAACACTGTTCATATGTAGAACCATGGAATTCATATGGCATGGCTTTTTGCAGGTAATTCACACTAGTGTATGGGCGGGGCAAAAGCGTCTTGGTCAGCTGGCGAAGTGGAAAACTGCAGAGGAAGTGGCTGCTCTTGTACGGTCCTTACCTGTTGAAGAACAGCCAAAACAAATAATTGTGACGCGTAAAGGAATGTTGGATCCCCTGGAGGTTCACTTGCTTGATTTTCCTAATATAGTCATCAAAGGAAGTGAGCTGCAGCTTCCATTCCAGGCTTGCCTGAAGATCGAGAAATTCGGTGATTTGATCCTGAAGGCTACAGAACCGCAAATGGTTTTGTTCAATATATATGATGATTGGTTGAAGAGTATTTCATCCTACACTGCATTTTCTAGGCTCATTCTGATTTTGCGTGCTCTTCATGTGAATAATGAGAAGGCAAAAATGTTACTAAAGCCTGACAAGACAATTATTACCGAGCCTCACCATATATGGCCTTCCCTTTCAGATGATCAATGGATGAAGGTAAACATTGTTACTACATGCACTTATGATTCAGAGTTCGTTTGCATTATCATCATATTGTGTATGGTTATTCTGCTGGATGAAAACATTATTAGCTGTGAATTTCAAAAAAATGAAAATGAAAAAAATAAATAAGAAAGATGTCTTGGGTTCCCGCGCTCATTCATTTTAATCAAAAGTTGCTCCATAAAGTCTATAGTTACTCCGAGTGACTAATATTTGTACATTGCAGGTTGAGGTTGCTCTGAGAGATCTTATACTGTCCGACTATGCCAAAAAGAACAATGTGAACACTTCAGCACTGACACAATCTGAGATTCGTGATATTATACTTGGAGCTGAGATTACTCCACCCTCACAACAGCGACAACAAATAGCTGAGATTGAGAAACAGGTGAATTTTACTCCTTGTTTCTTCAGTCTTCACTGAATTTCATGATTTAATCTTGTTATACACATGGCTAAGTTTACTCATTTTCAATTTCCAGGCAAAAGAAGCAAGTCAGTTGACGGCAGTCACCACAAAGACCACAAATGTGCATGGTGATGAACTAATTGTCACTACCACGAGTCCTTACGAACAAGCTGCATTTGGATCAAAAACAGATTGGCGCGTGAGAGCTATCTCAGCGACGAACCTGTATCTTCGAGTCAATCATATATATGTAAACTCTGAGGATATAAAGGTATTCCTTTACCATGTAACTTGAGTTAATAATAACGTCAAATGTGTAACTAAAGCTTACATGGGGGTGTGACTTTGGTGCAGGAAACGGGATACACATATATCATGCCAAAAAATATACTGAAGAAGTTCATTTGCATTGCGGATTTGCGGACTCAAATTTCAGGGTATTTGTATGGCGTTAGTCCTCCAGACAACCCTCAGGTTAAGGAGATTCGTTGTATTGCCATGCCGCCACAGTGGGGAACCCATCAGCAGGTGCATCTTCCATCTGGTCTTCCTGAGCATGACTTCCTAAATGATTTGGAGCCCTTGGGATGGATGCACACACAACCAAATGAGCTTCCCCAGTTGTCCCCACAGGTATCCACTCTATTTGTTCTATACCTGTACTGCTGAGAAAATTTTGCTGGGTATCTTGGTTTTTAATAGCATATATAGGTTCTGAGACATTGTATGTGATTGATTTATTGTTTGGTTGAAGGATCTTTCTTCTCATGCTCGGATCCTAGAGAACAACAAGCAATGGGATGGTGAAAAGTGCATTATCCTAACTTGTAGCTTTACTCCTGGCTCCTGCTCTTTAACTGCATATAAGCTTACACCTACAGGTTATGAGTGGGGACGTGCAAACAAGGATACCGGAAGTAATCCTCATGGGTATTTGCCAACTCACTATGAGAAGGTCCAAATGCTCCTCAGTGACCGTTTCCTTGGTTTCTACATGGTAAGAGTGTTATTTAATATGCATATTCATGTACATGTAAAGAAAGTTGGTCTGTTCAATCCATATATTATGAAAATTTGTCTTGCAGGTTCCGGATAATGGTCCATGGAATTATAACTTCATGGGGGTAAAGCACACCGTTAGCATGAAGTATGGGATCAAGCTTGGAACACCTCGGGAGTACTATCATGAAGATCACAGGCCAACTCATTTCTTGGAATTCAGCAACTTGGAGGAGGGTGAAACTGCCGAGGGTGACCGTGAGGATACGTTCTCATAGATCATAGGGTCCAGTAGGCCATTTGTTGAAGGGGATGTGTATATTTCTACACATGCCTGTGTTTTCTTGCCGCAAATTTTTCTAAAATGTGTAGAAATGGGTTTGAAAATGAAATTCATCCGTCTTGTACTAGTTGATTGAAAAGTGTGGTCATTCAATCCTTTTGCACGAAAGATTGTATTGTAACAAGCAGGTAAGAATTTGAGATAAGGTCTCTTAAGATCCAAGTTATTCCAGGATGAACTGATTCTTGGAATAATTACTGCTCGTAGGGTTGGTGTAGCATTATCCGTAAGCATGCCTATATACTATACTGATCCTTGCAGCGGTTTATGTATTCTGATTAATGATACCATGTGGACTTGGCGTCTGCCACTTGGGATAATATTCGATGAAAATGGGAGGGTGAGAAGGAAATGCTCCAATGTTCACAATTCCAAGTCTGCTGAACCATTACTTTCATCGTACCATAGCCTGAAATTGGTTTAAAGCTTCCTTCTCATCCTCCAAGCCATTTTCATTTATCTCCTAAAAGTAATGTTGAACCAAACGGTACTTGTTCAACTAAAAGTTCGATTGGAGCTTGACTTGAAATATAAACAATTTAAATATTACTAAAGTTTAAAATTTGATAAATTATTTAAATTTTTTTAAATTATAATTTTTTATTGATATTCGGATCATATTTGTTCAAAAAATTTAAATTGTTTAGGTTTGATCGAGATTGTATCCGACTCAATAAATAAATAAATAAATTTTAATTAAATTTTATTTTATACTCGATAAATTTTATAAATTAAATTTGAACAACTTAATATTCGACGCGATTCGTTTATAGTCTTATCCATAAGGGTCTTGCCCCTTTTAACTGATTATTATTCAGTCTTATCGTTACTCAAAACAAGGAAAACTCGCTGGGATTTAACCATATAAATAATTCCCATCAAGGCAAAGGAGACAAATTTGGTAACAGGCTGGCTTAGTGACTAGGGTATGTATCAGAGAGGACTAAGATTATTAAATCTTTAAACCCAACAAAACCATTATCTTTAATTGTTGAATACATCATGGGAAGCGGGTGAGAGATGATAACTAGGTACAACATTACAGCTAAAGTCAGATTTTAATTAGAGATTGACAACTTCCGAGGGTGGTTGGGATAAAGCCGCTGAGGAGCTTCGCTCACAATCCTCGATAAATTCTGCCTTTTTGAGTCAGTTAGGCTCCACTTTACAAACACTACACTAGTTCTCAGGGAAGATGTTTAGGAGTCCTTATTCTTCACAAAAACAATACCATTTAAACGGTTCAGCACCGCTTTGAAGTCGTTGGATTTGAGCGCCAACAAACTAACCGATTCAATTCCCAATCTAACCGAACCGATTTAATTCCCAATCTAACCGAATGTGTGGAAGTTTAGTGATGGATCTGGCTTGGGTCACATAGGGAATGCAGTATCATCTGATAGAGAGGGCTCGAATCAGAGTGACACGAGATGTGGTACACATTGCCATTGTATTTGTCTGGGTATGCACTGAACCCGTTCCACCGGCCATGGGTATATTGGCAGCCCCACTCATTTCCGGTGGCTTTCATGATGTGCATCTTTTGTTTGGGATCAGTTATTATTCATGGAAAACCCGTTAGACATTATCCCTGCGTCAGAAAGGAAGGTAGAACAGGGTTGGCATACCACGTGCAATGAAACTATTTACGATAAATAAATAAAAAGTCATTCTATTTTGACAAAAGACAATTGTTACTTTTCTTTTTTTCTCTTTCCTCCTTTGTTCTAAAAAAGAAAAGGGGAAAAACGAGAAGAAAAAAAAGAGGGTGAAGGATAATTGTATCCCTAATTTTTGTTATTTGTTGTCGTGTTAATAACTACTGTTAATAACTAGACAGAAATGGACATGAGAGTTTTCTCTCCCTATTTTTTGTTATTTGTTGTCGTGTTAATAACTAGACAGAACTGGACATGAGAGTTTTCTCTCATCCAGCTCCACGTGAATAAGAAAATCTTCAACTTCTCTATTAGTCGTTTGTATATCTTGTTTTTTAGATAACTGAACACATTTCAAACTAATATTTGGGTGTTTTGCTTGAGTTGCGCTAATAAATAATTTCTTTTGGGCATTAGAGGCAAATAATAGGTAAAAGCATAAACTAAAACATTTTGCAACTACAACGATAGTTATTAAATCGTTAACACCGCATAAAGACATTTCTCCCAGAGTAGTCGTTAATACGAACAAAAGAAATCATCTTTCTAGCTTGTATATTCGTGGAACTCAATTTCAAAATGAATTAGGAGTAGGACCAAACTGAGGTTAGTGGAATAAGTAGAGTTGAACATAGTATAATAAGAAACATTAAAGGCTAGAGAGGAAGGTATGATTCTTGCTCATGCCTAAAATTTTCATTCTTACTTTCAGTCCATTAATGTCAACAACTTAAACACCTGCATCTTTTATTCTAAAAAAAATTCGATAGCATCTCCTATAAGCCTCTAAGTACACGAAATAGACAATAATTTTTATAGTCTGAGTGAAATTCCTATTGAAAAATTAGTATCATTCTTTTAAAAATGAATACCAAATGTCCAAATTGATAAATTCTTTCGTAACAAATTAAATACCTCTAGCAGTTCATCGTATGACATCAATTTCATCTTATCTTGTTACTGGACGACCAACTAATTCCTTAAAATGATGAAAAATGATTTCAACAAAAACCGCTTAACAAGGTAGCCGTAGGACAACCTGTTGCTGGATTGAATCTTTCGTGATGAAAATGCCCTCTTCCACCAATCAACATAGGGGCTAGCTTGCTTCTACTGGTGACGGGTGAGCGAGTCACAAAATCTAATAGTTCCATTTTTCTTTTTGTTCATCAATTAAAAATTAAGATAAAATCTAATAGTTCCATTTTTCTTTTTGTTCATCAATTAAAAATTAAGACAAACCAGACACTACAGTGAGACGTGAAAATAGCTCTTTTTTTGGGAGCAGAGTCAAGTTTGTACAGTCAACAAACCAGCCCCGCAGTAGTTATATGAGATGGGAGTGGAAGACGCCCATTTTGATAGATAGAGAAAATGAGTGGAAGAGACCCATTTTGATAGAGAAAATGGGGACAAAAGTGGTCGTGTGGTAGTAGAATTAATGTTAATCACGAGAATTACCCCGACTTCAGACGTGACCCAAAAAATTCGGTAAATTGCACAGCAATTCTATGCTGTTTCATTGATGTTGAAAAAAGAGAGCAACTATTGCTTCATTTAATGAAATGATGCCTGACCTTTTTAACCACAGAATTTCATGCTACTAATGAAGAGCTATGACCACCAAAATAAAACAATCAGCTCCCAAAGTGTGTTTGTGTGGGTCACGTGTGGTGGTGGCGGTGGGGTTGCCTAATTGGTTCTCTAAGGCACGATCGAGTCTAACCACATGCGAAAATTTCCTCCTTCATGTTTTCAGTAAACCAAAAAACTAACAAACAAACAGCTCTCTAATATCTGAGAGTTGCTTATTCTGAACTTTTATAAATAATCTACAAGTTTCAAACTCATGGTCAAGCCAGGGTAAAATGCATCCACTTCCTCTATAACTGCTACTTCACCCTAGATAAACAGTCCTAAAAACAAACAATACAGTGCACTCTATTTCGATGACATCCATGTACTTGCCAAGAGAAAAATCAATAGAAACACACACAAATCTTACAACAATAGCAAACCATAATATCAGTTCATCAGGCAGCTAATATGAATAGACGATGTTGATGTGAAAAGCCCGTATTACTGTAACCAAATCAGCTTCCCCAGATCTCTTAGCTAATTAGTTTACTGCCACAGTACATGCATACCTGGTCTAGGCCTCGACTTTTTCAATCTCTTGTTTCGGTTCCTTGTCCTCTAAAACTAAATTTGAACTGTCTTCTGCAACTGACATCCCATCATTATAATCTGCAGGCTTAGGACTCTTGAACAATTCATCATTTTCTAGATTAGCAAACTTCTCTTCCACTCCCTTCAGTAGCTCCACAACCTCAAGCATGTTGGGTCTCTTCTCGGGCCGATTATCAGCACAGATGAGTGCAACAAACACAATTCTTTTCAATTCTTCTTCCACATACTTCCCATTCAGCCTTGGGTCTGCGAGTTCACTAAATTTCCTATCGCATGCCAAAGGGAGAGCCCACTCTGCTATCGAGCGCTTCATTGTTGCACTGAGCTTCTCGAGGGGTTTCTTCCCACTAGCAAGCTCAAGCAAGAGAATGCCAAAGCTGTAAACATCACAACTCTCTGACGCCTTCCCTAACATTGCATATTCTGGGGCAAGGTAGCCAAGAGTACCCTTGACTCTAGTGGTGACATGTGTGGCACCATCAGGTATTAGCTTTGCAAAGCCAAAATCAGCAACCTGAGCTTGGAAATCTGAATTAAGTAAAACATTGCTTGCTTTAACATCTCTGTGGATTATATGTGGGGTTGCATGGTGGTGAAGATAGCTGGATATAATACACTTAAATGTTAGTTAAAAAAGTTGAGATATAGATGGTTGATAAAGACAGAGATGGGGAACAAAAACATATACTTACGCGATGCCCTCAGCAGATCCAACAGCAATATTCATCCGTCGGTTCCAATCCAGAAGGCATTCAGCTGAATGCTGTCCATGGAGATGAGAGAGTAAACTCAGATTAGGCATGTAGTCATATACAATTAGGCGCTCTTGCCCTTCCGCACAATAGCCACGTAAACTTAGCAAATTCTTGTGTCGTACTCGTGCCAGTATTTCAACCTCAACAGCAAATTCCATCTCTGCTTTGCTGCTCCAGACCTTTAACCTTTTAACTGCTATCTGCACATATATGTCTCTCTTTGAGAATTAAAGTATTCTAAAGCATGTAGCTAGTTATGCATGGCAGAATTGATTCTACAGCGGACATATAGAATGAAGCATAAATATCTCTATTTACATAGATTATAGTCTGATAAAGAGTCATTAAGTTGAGAAACTGCTATCAGATCAAGCCAACCAATTGTCTCCAAAGATGAGATATTTTTACAACTGCTACATTTTTTGAGAAAACCCAGCTCAGAGTGTGGAAAATGGTCGCATGACAAAGCTAGTTATCAGTGGTTATAACATCAACTTGAAATTTTATTCTCGTGATGAAAATATATGACAGTATTTTTCCTTTTTGAAAATGTTCTATAGTTTAGACAAGGCTAATGTCATATTTTGAAGACTTGTGAATGATGAGAAATATGAGGACTCTTTAAATAAATCTGTGCCAAAACCAATTAGAAAAACATATATCATATCCCCAAGCAAGCAATGCTATAAGCCGATGCTTTTAAACGAAGAGAAGATTAGTTTTGCATAACCGATAGCTTCTCTCGAATATTTAGCCCTTTTTTTTCCTTTTTTTTTTTTGGGGGGGGGGGTGTTGTTTTTTGGTTGGGGGGGAGCCTTGATGTGGAATTTTTTTGGGATGCTCCTACAGCTTTAGTCTTTAGACTATATAGGACTTAGGGATTTTTCCATTTAAGGCACTTTGAAGGTCTTTCATTTTTCTCCACATACCTTTTTGAATATTCCCTATGGACATGGTTTATGCCCCTCTTGAAACGTCTTTTAATATACTACTCCCTCTGTTTTAAAATAAGAGACCCATTTTGACTTTAAAAGGCCAATCCGTGAAATCCTGAAATATAAAATTGATGTAAATTCATTTAAATTTTGAAAAAAATAAATTTTGTAACTAGTAGTTCCTTTTAAATGGTTTACAATATTAACAATTGTATTCACAAAATCAAATGAATTCATAATAGTTTTGAATTAAAAATATCACAGATTGACTTCAAAATGTCAAATTGGGGCTCTTATTTCGGACATATAGTATTTTTGGAATAGGATAAGGAATTTGGTTGTAGGAAAATTATGGGAAGATGACGGAATAAGCAGGAGATTTGGAAGGACAAGGATTACTTGTATTGAATTTGAATAGAGTAACCAATTTTTAGCTTACACAAAACGGCATTACATGAATGTTACTCCATGAATACTTCTCAATACCTCATTAAATGCTCCTAACCACTAACTACTTTCTAAATATCTAGATTTTTCTTCAAGAACCTTGTCAAGAATCTAGAACGTCTTTTATTTATTTTTACAAGAACATTCTAGAAAATTTGACCTTCCTACCAACACAAGAACATTCTATTTGTTTTTACCTCTAAGAGCATTGGGTTACTGTATGGATCAATTTTTTAAAGCCCAAATATTTTAGAAATATATCTCAACGCTCAAGACCCAAAATTAAGTTTATTCTGAATACCATTCGATCAAATATCAACCTTCCACCATCAAACTTTTAGGTCAACACAAACTCTCCCTATATCTTTCCAAGATGAGACAAACCATTCTTAACAGTAAACAAAACAATGAACATTTGAGTTCTCATCCGTGCATTATTCAAGCTTTACTCGCTAAGAGGACTCACGATGGACAAAATATAACTCAATCTCGACTTTGTTATTTATATGGGCAAAGAGGCCTACTTGAGCTTGACTCATGTAGAGGACTCAAGCCAAGTCGAGCTAGGCTCATGATCCAGTTGTATAAAGCCCTAGTCTACAATTTTCCCTCGTAAAGAGATAGTTTTCTATTTAGTCTGAACAACTGGATCTCTTTATTAACTGTCCTAATTATAAATTACTTTATCTCCCTTACAGCATTCAAAAACCAGACCAAATCAAGTTGGTTAACCAAGTGTGTTCTTAAGTTATGACTTATGAAAAACAGAACATCATCATTATATCTCAAAGAAACTTGCAAACAATCACACAGTCCCCACAATGTGATAGCAAACAGTCATGTCATTCATAAATCAACAATCAAACAGTCTCAGAAATGTTTGATAACTGTAATAGCTATTTTCCTTGTTCAATAAGAATATAGGGTTAAGTTCACAAATAGAATGCAAGTACACCATAAACCAAAATAAATGCAGACAGAACGTTTGTTCATTACTTGAGATCCGTCCCATAGTTGTCCCCAGTAAACACTGCCAAATCCACCTTCTCCAAGCTTGTTATCATAATTAAAATTGTTTGTAGCTGCGTGCAATTCCTTTAAAGAAAAAATTCTCCATGTTAACTGTTTCTTCCCCTGTCCTTTCCTGTCATATCAGGTATAAAAGTCTCCTATATTTAATAATATCATTAACTTCATACCACAAAACAAATTGAAAGACCAACTCAATTTAGTTCTGCATACTTATTAAACAACTTAATTTTGATCCCCAAAATTCCTCCTTCCTGTTAAAAGTTAAACAGTTAAACACAAATGAAAAAAAGAAAAGAAAATCAGTTTGATTAAGCTCTCAAAATTTCCAAATTTTTTCTTCTCCAAACATCGTGTGAAAGCATAAATCAGCAACAAAAAATGTGTCTTTTGGAACAAAAACTTTACTAATCATCGAATTAACCACTCCCTAATTATCAGTATACACCAAAGAATACAATAGAGCTACATCAAAGCTAAACATAGCCATTAGAAATGAAAGAATCAAGGGGTTTGGGAAGGGAATCTGATGAGGAAACATACCGATCCAAACCCCGCGCGCAACAAAACATCACTAGAGCTACGATTTTGTCTCTAAGCTCCAATTTGGGGATGATCACAAAAAACCCTTGGAAAACCCAAGATAGAACATTAAGTCATGAACTTCCTTTTCCTTTCCCCCAGCTCTCTGTCCTCTCTTTCCTTCCGCTCAAAGCAATCCCCCTCTTTGTTTACCCGGAAGCATTTAGTAAAGTAAAGCTCAGACTAAAGCAGTCCAGGAGATTCGAATGCAACAGAAGAATTGGGTTGCCACTTGCCAGTCTGTAAGATGCCAGTTTTGTTAGGTCACTCTTTAGTTAATTTATAAAATTTAAAATTAATATAAATTTATTTAATTTTAATTTTATAATAAATAATATTATAAATTACTTAACAAATACTTTCTCTGTCTCATAATATATAATTTGACTGTCATGGTTATATTAACAATTTTTAAAATTAATAAATCTTTAAAAAAAAATCAAGATATAAGCTGATAAATTAAAATTATAATAAATTACGGATAATACCATATTAATGTCAAGTTACGTGATTTAAAAAATTTATATAATTTTTTTTAAATATTTATATTAAAAATAGTCAATTTGACCATTAAAGTCAAATTAAGACATTTATTTTGAGACGAAAGAAGTAAATTTTATAAAAAAAATCAGTGTGTAAATTTTAAAGTGGCCTTTTTCACCAATTCAAGTTCAACATTTTGGTTGGAACGACAAATAAATTGTAGAATTAAAACTAGCACATTATATAGATAAAATAAAATAATTGTATAAGTAATAATAGTTCAAGTTTTAAATATCACTATTACTTCATTTGATATATTATAATTTCAACAAATGTATTAATTTAAACTATTATAGAGCTAACAAAAAATTAAAGTGAGTTGTTAATTTTCTTTTTTATTATTTATATAATGGATGAATTGCTCATGTTACTAGAGAGAAACAAGATTGGATAGATTACTTGTAAAAAATCAAATTATCATTAATATTATGCAACAAAGTCACACGTGCTACAATGCCCAGGATCTCGCGAGGGTGGGCTAACTCCACAAATCCGTTCTCAAGTCAGATTGCAGGTTGTAACTCTTCATGAAGTCGGTGTTAGGGTTTCGACATAGTGAAAGCAGCGAAATTTAAAAAAAAAATCGAAACCCTAAAACATGATCCATGCGAATACATATTAATCAGAGGCTTGGATTATTTTACCGATTATCCGAGATGGACAGGAGACGATGGAATTCTGGAACGGTTTCGAATCTTTAACACAATTCAGTAACTGCGTCTCTACGGTATCCACACGAACGCTCCGCGAATCGTCACACGATCTGCAGCAAAAGGAACCGCGGTACTAGCCACCAAGATCAGGATTTCCGAATTATTTTTCTCTCTAGCCTCTTTCTGAAAGCAGCTAGGTTTTTTGTTTGTTTTTGTTCCTTACGTGATTAAGACTACTGATATATTATATATATAGTAGTTAATAGGAATTAACCAAAACCTAATTTAATTAGAAAAATAAAATCCGAATTTATATATATTATATATTAATTAAGTCTGACTTAATTAATATACATATGTATAAATTATCCTATTAATTTAAATTTGTAATTTTAAATATTATCAATCATATTGACATATTTAAATACTTACAATTTAAATTAATTCCTTTTTAAATATGTTCTAAGTTTGTGACACTATAAGTTATTATTATGTTGACAATAATTTTAAAATCATATTATAAAATTATAAACAGTGAGCGGCATCTAGTAATGCATCATTGTTACCCAAATAATAATAAGATCGGTGATTCGATGCAACCTTTTCGTAACTAATGTTTAAATGCAATTTAATTATTTTTACCTTTACATCCTAGATTAAACTCGAGGCATGGAAAATGTCACACTCTTCATAATTTAATATGAGTTTTCTTGATCAATGAGTAGACTATATGAAACAAATCATTATTTGAGCATTGTCATGTATTTTATAGTCCTACTTAATCAAGAGGCCTATGGATATCACCCCTAATATATAGGAGGGTTAAATTCCATCTAGATTACTCATATTCCTCACACGATTCATGATGTACTCAATAATCACGTTTATTGTCCACCCTATTAAAGGTGATATTTGATGATATCAAAGTACATAAATTCTCGTGTAATAATATAGTGATCTCAGGTCGGAGGATCATTACATCATTGTCACTATGAGAATTTCTTATGACACTTTGCATAATGCTCCACGTAGAATTCTCATGGTGGGTCAGTCTAGTACATTGTTCTCTAACATGTACCTATGCATTGACTCAAATATCTCATATATTTATGACCAATGAGATTTGACCATCAGTCAATCCACATACTAGTCTCAATGCATCATTGTTGTCCCATTAACAATGATACTCGACTAGGGACATTTAAGAGCAATGATACTAATTGTAATTATATAATCTCATGTTCAAGTCACGTACTTGAAACTATATAATTCGTATCACTATTCTAAGAACTTTTATTATGCTAACATTTATATAACACAGTAAATGAAATCATAATAAAATAATACATTTATTCAATCAAATATAATATAAAAAATGTTAAGCAATTACATCAAATAATTAATCTCTATGGCATCAACTCTAACAGTTGGAATCCCTAATAATTGTTAATTAATCATATGACGGTGAATTCGTTCCCAAATCTTACACACATCGCCCGTCATATTATGGGAGCTGGTCACGAATCTTGAATATATAAAGTGAATTAAATTTTATGGACGAGTCAAATTTGAGTAAAAATTAAAATATATAAATCCAGAGTCCCAACTTTTTTTAAATTGAAGTCGAGTCTAATTTTGCCCAATAGACTTGGCTATATATGCACGTGATTCTATTAGTAAATAATCAAAAGTGGGTCATGGATTCCGATATGGAGGTTGTAGAAATAATGCAAGTTTGTTGTGCTAAGATGAATTGCATTTAATTTTGAGGCATAAAGTATCCATTAATCAGGACCTCTGCATTGCCATAATTTAGTTGTTAGTTGGTATTCGGTACTCCTCTAAATTGAGTAATTATTCGGTGGTCATAGAATATTTATCACATAATATTTTATATCATTTATATATTATCATTTTAACATTTAAAATAAGTCATTTCAGTTTATGTATTTAAATAACAGTACATAAATAATATAAAACACCACGTGGTAGGTATTTCAAAAACATTTAATAATTTTTCTTTTAAATCATTGATGTCAGTATAGTATCTCTCTCTTGAGAAGTTATTCAGTGGTCTTGAGTCACCGCTACGTGATACTTCAAGCTATTAACATGCTACCATTTCTGTACATACTGAAATGACAGTATGTGAGTGATCTTGGAGTACCACGTGATTATGTCTCAGGACCATAGAATAATTTAAAATTTGGGCTCAGATATAGAGGATGGGATAAGTCGATTTGTCCAGTGGACGTTAAAAATGATAGGCCCATCAAGATGCCGGTGTAGAATTGTCTAGATAGTCTTAAGTATATTATATATGGATTGGGCCGGCCAATATTGTAGGCCAATCTATAGAGCCTTATTGACGTAAGATCAGAATTACCCTCAAGATTTATCATTAGTGAAAATTTATTTTATTATCACTTTTAAAATAAAAAATAAAGCATAAATACAAATATCGAAATCTTTTAGTACAAATGTTTTGATGTATACGTGCAATAACAATTGAAAGAAGGGATTAAAATTTGCTCTAGGATACATAATACTCCTAATAATTACAAGTAATATTGATTAACAATGTTAATAGGTTTAAATTAATATTACTTCATACTCATTTGACGTTTCAAATCAATTGAAAATTCAATACTCGACTCTACTTGTTTTACAATAAAATATATTTACAAAATTAATAAATATTAAAGATAAATTTTATTTTATATTTATTTATTCTTAAAATAATAAATTAATAGTAATACTGTACGATGATAAAATATAATAGCAAACTTACATAAATAAAGAAGAATTTTTTTTTTTGTAGAATGGAAAATAATAGATAAAATTATTTTCATACAATATAGGGGAGTATGTTTTGTCTATTTATTCAAAGAATATTTTTTCAAAGTGGAAATATTATTCTTACTCAAAAGTTATTAGAGAGAAAATGGAGGGGTAATGTTGTACTCCATCTATTTTAAACTATAAAATTATTGTTGAATGTTGAAATTAATTTGATATATTTTAAAATTTATAATTAGAATGATTTATTAAAAATTATAATATAATAAATTTTATAACGAATAGTATTTTTTTATAATATTTATTATTGTACTAATTAAAAAAATTTATTCAAATTTTAAATTTAAAAATATATTAAATTATTCAAAAAATCAATAATAATCTTGAAACATAATACATATTAAATAAAATAAATTATATTTTATAATATTACTAATATAATAATACCACATCATTTAGTACACTATTTTAAACAAAAAAAATTGAAATTCAAATAGAAAATAAATGATAGGAAGCATCGAGAGCAATAAGCACGAGATGTATGTAATCTGATTCTCTCACCCGTTTAAAGTCAGAGGTCACATCATCTTTCGTCTTTACGTAGCAAATAAAGTAAGGACTAAAAGAGTAGGATAACTACAGTTTCCCTATTTCTTCTTAAAGTACTTCCCGAGTGAAATGTAGTTTCACCTATCACATATATACTACAAGTCCAATCAAACTGATAAGAACCTGTTAGCATAAGTACTTATTCTTATCAACTCCTTTCACACATGTACTTATCACTTTAGCATAGATACGATACCCACGCGCAAAAAGACATAATCCAGTTACACTCTTCACTTGGCCTACTTATCCAGTCGGCGCGTACGATCTAGTATCGTTTGAAACATAAACGCGATTGGTGGCGCGTTCGGAGTTTCATAGTTTCTTGGTCTTAAAATATTGCTCATAAAGTTCTCTTTCTCACTCGACCTTTCTCACAGATCAAAAGAGAAAGAGAAAGAGAGGGAGAAGAAAAGGAATATTACCAACAACAAAAAAGAAGGAAGAAAGATTTAATATAAAAACGGTCAGTAAAGAATTTCTGCAAACTCTTCTCCCTCCGATCTATACAATCTGTTTTTATAAGCATACACATATGTATGTGAATTACGTTTATTGGAGAAAGGTATACTTACTGAAACACATTCAATTAGGTACGAGTAATTGTATGTGTGCATTTTTTTATTCGACTCTTATGGCTATGAGGTCAATTTGTTCGATTGGTTATGGAAAACCTAATTGATTTTGAAAGGCTGATTTTAGAGTGGATCTGCGAAGTTTTGGAATCCGATTAGAGGGGGAAATGTCTTCCTTGAGCAGGGAGCTTGTTTTTCTGATACTTCAGTTCTTAGACGAAGAGAAATTCAAAGAGACTGTTTACAAGTAATTGTTTTTTAATTTTTTTGTTTGTTTAGTATGCTTATAAATTTGATTTTTGATTTGCTTTACATACTTTGTTTTTGTGTGGTGGGTTTTAATTTGTCGTTTATTTTTGTGTTTTGGGTTTTGAAGATTGGAGAAGGAATCAGGATTTTTCTTTAACATGAGGTACTTTGAAGACGCAGTTACAAATGGAGAATGGGATGAGATTGAAAAATATTTATCTGGGTTTACCAAAATTGATGATAACCGATACTCCATGAAAATTTTCTTTGAGATTCGAAAGCAGAAATACCTTGAAGCTTTGGACAAGTAAGTTTCTGTGTCGAATTTTAGTGCATGCATTTAATTTCGGACTTTGGAGGTATTCATGGATGTCTGCTGTTTTTCTGATTTTCCCCCCTTTAAATTTTGTTTTTTTCTCCTGGTTTCAGGGGCGATTATGGGAATGCCGTGGAGGTTCTGAGGAAGGACTTAAAAGTTTTTTCTTCTTTTAATGAAGATCTTTTTAAAGAGATTACCCTGCTTCTGACCTTACCGACTTTTAGGTATGCTGACTGTTTTTTTATCCCTTCCTATTTCTTGTTACCCTTCTAAATTGATGATTGCTGGGATTTTGATGTGATGGGGGTTGACCCGGTTTTATGGTTAATTGAATGTTTGAAACTATTATTGTGATGCTGTTGAATGTTTGTGCTGGACTCTACTGTTGTGTTATTTCAGTATCAGAAATGTTTGTGGGACATGATACAGAAACTTATGTGCATGCCTAGGCAAGAACTAGTAATCTTGAATTTGTGTTTTTTCGGTCTCATTTTTGCCCGTACAAGAAATAAATCGGACAAGGTATGCTGGGAAGGATTTTTTCCTTCTTATGTTTATAAGTAATCTTGATAATGTATTTTTTTCAATCTTCAGCTTTAACTCGTTTTTCCATTTTGTCAAATATTTGACGAGGAAGGAGTATTGTCTTTAGGTCATTTAATGAAGCATTTGGAAATTAAGGTGTTTCGACTTTTGTGTATTGGGTTATATGATTCAGTTTGCAGATTGTTAGAATGATGATTTTGTTCACTTAAGGAAGTGATTTGAAATGAATCACACATTTCAGGTGGATTTTTATTTTGGCTTTACTCTTCTATTATTGAATGATGCTTTGGGAATCTTTCATGTTTGCTTAATTAAGGCTGATACAAGTAATCAAGAGAGTTCAAGGATCAATTTCAACCCTACCAAAGTTAGTTTGAAGTACAAATCATGTGAGTTGCAATACAACATGTAGAATTTTGATGTTATATCAGAGCTGAATCATATAAACACGGCTCTAAATGATTATTCATTTTGTATTTTGAAGATAAACTTTCTGCTGCTTATGGAGTATACTTTTAAAACGGAAACTTCTAGTGCTTCCTAATTCTTATTTGTATGGTGGGAGTCTTTTACATGATTGTGTGCTATAAGACAGAAAATTTTTACTAAAAATTTGAAAGCTTTGGGTAAATTATTGAATATTCTTCTCTCAAAGGGAAATTCTGATCCTTTCATGGTGGAATAGCTAAGGATTTGAATCTTATAAAATTTGATATGATGAAATTGCCTTCTTACACACCATATATTTGACGAGATCTTCGAGAGGCTTGGAATACATGTACCCTAGTTTTACAAAAGCTGGATGAAAAGACCAGAATTCGTGGATAAGTGAAATGTTATCTAATATGAATTGATAATTTCTTTGAAATTTGATGGAAATTTACCAATTCCAGGGAAAATGAACAGCTTTCAAAATACGGAGATACTAAATCAGCCAGGGGTATAATGCTCGTGGAGCTTAAAAAGTTGATCGAGGCAAATCCGCTTTTCAGGGATAAACTTCAATTTCCCAGCTTAAAGAACTCAAGGCTACGGACACTAGTTAATCAGAGGTACATTAAGGGAAATACTATTTGATCAACAGCCGTTTGCTTTGGCCGTTTTATTATGGCCAACTAAGAAAGCTGCTCTTGTTACCTTTTGTGATTTGCAGCTTGAATTGGCAGCATCAGCTCTGCAAGAGTCCAAAGTCTAACCCTGACATAAAAACCCTCTTTGTGGACCATACTTGTGGGCAACCAAATGGTACTCGGGCTCCATCTCCTGTTACTAATCAGCTAATGGGTTCCATGCCTAAAGTCGCTGGTTTCCCACCACTAGGTGCTCATGGTGTAAGTCCACAAGATAACATATACGCTTTCGTTTTAGTCATTGTTAGACTTAGATTGGGGATTCTATATTACGATTATTTTTGTTTTGCATCATTTCCCTTTTTCTTTTTCAGCAATTCCAATCTGCACCTGCACCTCTAACTACCTCTCTTGGAGGATGGATGGCTAACCCTTCTTCCACACCGCACCAAGCGATTTCTGGGGGGCCAATGGGATTAAGCGCTCCTAATAATGCTGGTAGTTCTATTAATTTGAGAACAAAATTTCGATTTGAATTATCTTCATTTACTACTTTATGTTTAAATTCTTTAGAACAAGTATATATCATGAGTTGCTGTATATCTGTCCTTTTAAATTTGTTAGCTCTATTAGTCTATCTTGAAATATGATGCATTGAAGTAGTAAATTAAAATTGTAACTATATACCCTCCTTTGAGGATCACTTCATAAACATGGACGTTATGCAGTGATAAAAAATGTTCACGTACTACTTGACTACTTCAATAATACATAATAATTGAAGATCGTCTGTTATAACCCTCCCTCTTGAATACTGTGAACATGAGGAAAAACCTACTATTGCACTATATACTGGCTCCGGTTTGGTAGGCCAAAGCAGACACCTTGTAAAAGCATTTAGGTATCTTTCTTTGATAAAAAATTTCCCCATAATTCTACCAGGTTAAGTATAATTGCTGCTTGAAGTTCTGCTATAAAATTGCAAGGTTTATGGTTAGGCCACCCCAGCTTCCAGTTATCAGTGTTCTGACTCCTCTCTAAATTTCCACCGGAACGTGTTGTACATTATTCACAAGGAGAGTGGAGAGGACGTCAAACATAGATTCCACGTGATTAAATCGGATTTTTTCATATTGTTTAAATGAGAATATTGCCTTCTACGTTCCAACTTACTTTTGTAGCTAAGCCTTACTGTTCTCTTTTATATCTATATTTTGTTATAGCACCTATGCTAAAACGTCCTAGGACTCCTACTACTAATTCGGCAGTGGACTATCAAACTGCAGATTCTGAACATGTGTTGAAGAGAACTAGACCTATTGGGTTATCAGAGGAGGTACAGTCCATTTCAATCTCGTCTGTCTTACTCCGTTAATGAATTTTACTTTTTTGGTTTGCACCAGATCTTGGTGAGGTTCTGGTTTGTTTTGTTGAATTCAAATAATTTATTTTTTCTTAATTTCTATTTTACTTATTCTTGATATTGTTCAGTTTAAATTGATAGGTAATTGTGGTTTTCTTAGTTTACTATGTTTCTTTGAGTTATATTATTCACTCTCTTTACCAAGGTTTCAGATTTCAAATGTGCTTTGGACTTCTAGGTAATTTATCCTTCTTTTACTTCAACTTCACAGGTCAATAATCTCTGTATCAATATTTTGCCGGTCACATATCCTGGCCATAACCATGTTCACACATCCTATTCCTCTGATGACTTGCCAAAGACTGTTGTTGCTAATCTAAATCAGGGTTCTGCTGTCAAGAGCATGGATTTCCATCCAGTGCAACAAGTGCTGCTTCTTGGTTAGCTTTCACTGAGAAACATTGCTTGCTCGTCCCAGCTTAAGCTCAGCATGTGACAGCATGTCTTATCTTTGATACTTTAACATTTCAGTTGGGACGAACATTGGCGATGTTGCAGTGTGGGCAGTAGGTAGCAGGAACAGGCTTGCTTTTAGAAGTTTCAAAGTTTGGGACCTTGGAGTATGTTCAATGATTCTGCAGGTATGGGCTATAGTACAGAAAATTTTTGTTTGGGTTTTACTCCATGTTTCTAACTAACAAAAATCACATTAATTTCCCCCTTTATACTGTTTCAGGCATCATTGGCAAATGAATTTACTGCATCTGTGAACCGCGTGATGTGGAGTCCTGATGGCACCATGTTTGGTATGTTATTTGTCCTCTCTTTCTCCTTCTTTTAGTTACTTTCTCTTTTCACCATTTATGAGTACTAACAATGCTACTAACATTTGATGAATTTTTTCTCCGCATGCATGCTTTATATTTTTAATTTGTTTAATGTAAGAAATACAAAAAGAGTTGAAATCTTTTGGAGATATACTGTGCTTCTGGTTAGTAGTTTGATTTTCCAACCACTGATTCAGGTGTTGCCTACTCCAAACACATTGTGCACCTATATTCCTTTCATGGTGGTGATGATTTGCGAAACCACCTAGAGGTTTGAGATATGTACTGAACTTCTGGCAGCCGTTTAAATATATTATTCAACTGGTCTCATTTATGTTGTATATTACTTTTGTCTTCCAAGTAACTTTTGTTATATAACAAATAAATAATAATGGAATCTCTATCGTGATTCTTTTCAGATTGATGCTCATGTTGGTAATGTTAGCGATCTTGCTTTCTCACACCCAAACAAACAACTATGTATTGTAACTTGTGGAGATGACAAGGCTATCAAGGTTTGGTTTATTGTCAGATACATTGGATGGAATGGTATGGCCATACAGGCGTAGATGCAATTTTAAGAGCTCATGTCTGTGCAGGTCTGGGATGCTGTAACGGGATCTAAACAGTACACTTTTGAGGGTCATGAGGCACCTGTCAATTCTGTATGCCCACATCATAAGGAAAGCATCCAGGTATTTATTTGTTGAAGTGTTATTTTGTAAGGCGACTCCTTGTCGTGATTAAGGAAATCAATATTGCACTCTGCATTTTTATGTCAAAGTTTATATTGTACGTAGACAAAAAAATGTATGCCACAGTACTTTCTGAAGTTCAAAAAACCATTTTCTAGCTTCATAATAAAATCCATTTTTTTGCAACTTTCAATCTCAAACCCCCACCCCGCCCTCCCCATAAAAAAAAAGCAAAAAATAACTGGTCCTTATTTTCTGTGGTAGCTAGAAAGTGCCTTTATTATTATTATTATTATTATTTTTTGACTTTTTGGTATTTTAATTTTTTTAATAAAAAAAATTGGCCCTGGGGAGGTTGTATGAATGTGGTGCAATTGATTAACGATACATAAAGACTACGTCACTATTTTTTACATATTCTACCATGCCATTTGAACCATCATGTTTAATTATCTGAATATCCCGACAGGTTTGTGTTTATAGAGGTCCAGAGACCTTTCGTCGTTTTGCCTTCTAAGTATGCTTCTATTAATCAGTGTCCTGACTTTTGTATCAGTTCATCTTTTCAACATCTATTGATGGGAAGATTAAGGCATGGTTATATGACAATTTGGGCTCAAGAGTTGATTATGATGCACCAGGACAATCTAGCTCTACAATGGCCTATAGTGCTGATGGGACAAGGTAGAAGATGTGGTTTCTGCTGTTTCTTTGAGGTCTTACTGTCATAGTGTTCCTTAAATCACATAAATGGTGGCTTTACTTCTAATTTTCTTTGCATATTTTTTTCTCACTTCCTGGACAAATTGTAGGCTTTTTTCATGTGGGACTAATAAAGACGGAGAATCACACATTGTGGAATGGAATGAAAGTGAAGGTGCTGTCAAGCGAAGTTACCTTGGTCTTGGGAAGCGGTCTGTGGGTGTTGTTCAGTTTGATACAATGAAGAACAGGTACTTGGTCGCGGGAGATGAGTTTGTTATCAAGTTTTGGGACATGGATGATGTTAACCTCTTGACGACTATTGATGCAGATGGTGGACTACCAGTAATAACTAAATTCACCACTTCCTGTTCGACTTGGAGAATAGGAGATCTCCATATACTTACAATGCTTATGTTTTATTATTCCTCAGGCTTCACCTTGCATTCGGTTTAGCAAGGAAGGGATACTCTTGGCTGTCTCAACGAGTGAGAACGGTGTTAAAATACTTGGGAATACTGAAGGTCTTCGGCTGGTTCACTCTGTTGATAATAGTGCACTTGATGCTTTTAGAGCTGTTTCTGGTAGTGTTGCGAAGGTAAATTGATTTAGAGATTTTATGAGATGACTCTAATCTGGATATGCTTCTTTACATGCATCAGTCATTTTGCAGTCTCCCATTTTTGGTGCATATGGTGCAAGTTCGTCTGCTGGAACAAATGTTGGTTTGGCAGAAAGAGGCGCACCAGCGACAACTATAGTTCCTCTGGTAAGTGAAGATGCTACTTCCATCTGGATATTGGTGCCCTTCTTTGAGGACAGCTGAATGTTTTTTCATCCATTATTGTGTATTCTTGTTATCATTAGTGATAGATATGTTGGACTGTTTTCCAGGTTCAAATCTATTATGGCTTTTTAGGATACACTGATTAGCTTTTGAATATTCTGTAGAATGGAGATAGCCGAACGTTTCCGGATGTGAATCCCAGGGTTACAGATGAGATGGAAAAGTCTAAGATTTGGAAGATGACTGAAATCAATGAACAAGCTCAACTTCGTTCCCTAAGACTTCCTGATAGATTATTATCAGCAAGAGTATGTATCTTCGCTTAATAGAAGTTAATGTGTACCTGCTTGATTATACTTCCCTATATATTTCCAGTTTGTTCCTTCATAGATATAATCTCTGAAACATGGTGTCCATCTATATATTCAACAAGCATATATTCTCCTAAGAGCATTTATCAAAGTCTCAGTTCTTTTTCTTTTCACCTGTTCCCCCTGCGAAAAATTCTGCCATATGTAGGAGTAGAGTTGCTACTTTTGTTATTGTGTTTTTATTTGGTTGTACAGTACCAATTTCCGGTTACTGCTGAAAAATTATGCTATCTCATATTCTTTGTATATATTGTAGTTTATGAAAGGAAGTTTATACATACACAACAGTGACTCCTTTGATGCGACTGTTGTAGAGATAGAATAGTTTAATGTAGTGTCTTGACTGTCCATTATATTCCATTTTGATGGAATTTTCTTGTTCTGTAGTGCCTCTTCTGACAATTTTCATCATCTATTTCAGATTATCAGGTTAATTTATACAAATTCAGGAGGTGCAATATTGGCCTTAGCATATAATGCTGTGCACAAACTATGGAAATGGCAGAGGAATGAGCGGAACTTGACGGGAAAGGTGTATTTTGCTCTTAAGCTCTCTTTTTGTATACCTTTGTTATCCTGGCCTCATTTAATTTTCCCTTTGTTTGCCACTCAGGCAACTACTAATGTTTCGCCACAATTATGGCAACCTTCAAATGGAATATTAATGACCAACGATATAAGTGAGACAAACCTTGACAATGCTGTTCCGTGTTTTGCACTTTCAAAGAATGATTCTTATGTCATGTCTGCGTCAGGCGGAAAAATTTCCCTGTTTAATATGATCACATTAAAGGTAAGGACATTGCACAGCCTCTAATTATCTGAGATTTTCTTTTGCTTCCTAGCTTCAGATATATATTGTAATTAAGAATTTTAATACGCTTTGTTTTGGGCAGACTATGACAACATTCATGCCCCCACCACCTGCTGCAACTTTTCTTGCCTTTCATCCGCAGGACAATAACATTATTGCAATTGGCATGGAAGACTCCTTGATACAGATCTATAATGTTAGGGTTGAGGAGGTCTTCACCTGTACTGAGAACTAATATTATGGATCAGATTGTGGATGATTGTTAGGGGTTTTGATTGTTTTACTGTTTGAATTGCATAGGTCAAAAGCAAGTTGAAAGGCCATCAGAAGAGAGTCACTGGCCTTGCCTTCTCCAATGTTCTAAACATCCTTGTATCATCAGGAGCTGACACTCAGGTATGTTCTGACTTGTGAGTGACTATACTAAGAAGGGGAACTCTATCTCTCTCTCTCTCTCTCTCTCTCTCTTGTAACTCTGTTGCAACATACAGAAGATGTGATTTGATTATGCCACTATGACATCTTTCGTCACTCGAATTTTTTTATTCCTCTTTCAGCTCTGTGTCTGGAGCATGGATGGATGGGAGAAGCAGGCCACTAAATTCTTGCAGATTCCTTCTGGGAGAACGCCATCTCCTCTTGGGCAGACCCGTGTACAGTTTCACCAAGACCAAACTCATGTGTTGGTTGTCCATGAAACTCAAATAGCCATATATGAGGCACCGAAGCTCGAATGCATTAAACAGGTATTTAGGAGCATTATAATTACTAAAGAGTCTAAATAAAAAATATGAAAATAAAGTGACGTCTCAATTAAGATTGCCATCGGGTAAATATAAAAGAAAAATTTGTTGAATTCTTTAAATTTAGCTTTGAAATATTATAATGATTGGATGAAATAGATAGTAACCATAATTTATTATAATGATTACATATTGTATAACTCTTAATATATTTGTATTATAATTAAAAGTATATTTTAAATCCCTTTATATATATTAATCCGGGCTTGGGTTGTGTTTCTCTGGCACAAGGATCAGCCCAGTTTTAATTTGGGCTCATTTTTTTGAACCCAAGTCCCACCTAACTATATGGTGACCAAAGCCCTAATTTTTTTGGACTATGCTCAGGATAATCTCGGGTTGCCCTGCCCAAGCCGCACCCCTATTGAGCACCTGTTATTTAGTTGTGTGAAGAAATTCTTCCTGCTCTTAGAATATACAAGGGTCAACTCCTCTGTGATGGTAGCTGATATAAACTTGTGGTTTCTTGCAGTGGGTTCCCGGAGAATCAAGTGGGGCAATTACAGATGCTACATATTCATGCGATAGCCAGTCAATATATGCTAGCTTTGAAGATGGGAGTGTTATTGTCTTGACTGCCACAGCACTCATACTGAGGTGTCGGATTAGCTCCACAGCTTATTTACCTTCCTATCCAAAGTACGTGTTTTAGTTACAGACAAACTAATGAATCAATTGAAAAGTTGATAGTGCTCATTTCCCCCCTCTAAAGTTGCCTTATGTTGCAATTTCACAGCTCAAGGGTGTATCCTCTTGTTGTCACGGCTCATCCAACCGATCCTAATCAGCTCGCATTGGGACTTACTGATGGTGGTGTTCACGTTCTTGAGCCGCTGGAATCAGAGGGAAAGTGGGGGACCATGCCTCCGCTTGAAAATGGTGCAGGGCCTAGCATTAAACTTGTTGCAGCTGGTTCGGACAAACCACCGTCAAGGTGAACTGCATGAAAAAAGCCTCGCATAGGTTCCTGGCTGTTGTGGCTTAAAGCAGAGATGACAGGGTTTGTTGCAATTTGTGATTTAGAGTTGGGGGAAGCCTCTGCACATATACAATAATGTCAGAAAACATGTTGAGAGGAGTAGATTTAGGGCAAACTGTTGGACAAATACATGAAATTTATCAAAGTGCTTTGCAAGTTTTCTAAAGTAATTTAATTCATCTTTTTCAATTTTTTGTGATTAGAGTATCGAACAGATTCTGTCTGCATATATGTATATGTTATAGGTGGCTGCTGTTTTTGCAGGATAGTTAGAGATAACTTGATATGCTAGGTAATCATTTAAAGTATTTTTGGATTTGGTGAAGATTGATTGTTAAGATAATGATGTATACTTATTGTCGCACTGTTGTACTTGAAGAACTCTATTGACATACGTATTGCCAACGAGATGAGATGCTCAACTGTACTCTCGATCAATTGAATCCCTAGCATAGCCTTAACTCTGCACATATGTTATCAATCGGTCAATCGGTCTAACATTGTGGCATAGCCGAGTGAAAATACATTTTCTTTTTTACTGATATTAATCTCATTTGTAAAAAAATTAGTATATATTCCACAAAGGTGTCTTTATATTCATGATAATATAAAATGATATAATTAAAGTTTAACAAATAAATTTTATTACAGTGCTACCACTACAGAGTTAAAACACTTTTTATAGTTTTATGCTAGAGATAAATTTTTATACTAGGAAGGAAAAGATAAGGGTGTGGCATTAGGATTCAGATCACCCACTAAAACCTTTCATATTTCTACTAGATTTGGTCCAAAAACAATCTAGGAAAAATAGTGTTTTACGATAAATCAATCATACGAGATATATTTAACCCTTATGTAACGATAGTACAACATTTGAGATTAAAAATTTAAAAACCTTAATATTATTCTAAAATTTTGAAGTACACATATTAGATTATATAATGACATGCTTGATAAATATTTATAATTTTAAGCAAACTAATTCGGTCTACATATAAAACAAAGGATATGCAGGTTTTAAATGTATAGAGTAGAGGTTTCGTGTTTTACAGCCAACTTGAAAAGTCGTCTTTTAAAAGTAGTAGTCGTAGTCTAATATATATACAGGTTCCGTGCAATTAATAAACGGTGAGGTGGGTGAAATTAAGGTTGGAAGTTTGACGTCGTTTTTTTTCCTGACGAATAGCAAGGTAGTTGTAATAGTAGTTATGTTAAATGTATATGATTCAACTTTTGCTTGTTATGGCATCAATGACAATTTGTTTCATTTTTCAGCCGTGCAGTTAAGCCATAATTCAAATCAAATTTAACCATTATTTATTCACTTGGACCCTACCACTGCGACTGGTGCTACACTGCTACCAAATTTGGTCAGAAATATTACTAGTAAATGAAGTAGAGCACAATTTTATTCCAATACCCACTCGGCGGCAGAAGGTATAAGTTTAAGAATATAAAATTTAAATATAAAGTTTAATATTATATTTATTTTAATTATTAAAAAAAATTAAAAAATATAAATTTTAATATTATAATTTATTTTTTATTAATTAAAATAAATATAATATTTTAAAAATTATATTTGAATATTGTGTACTTATGTTTACCAGATCTATTAATTCTGTTTTCAAACCTAATCTCTCCCTCTCTTCCAGATCTGCAGATTTATTATCCTAAACGCCCTTTGTTTTCTTCGAAACCCCACCACTCAACACCCCCACCCACCCATTCTCTCTCTCTCTCTCTCTCTCTCTCTCTCTCTATATATATATATATATATATATGTTCACATGTAAATGTTATCACCCCTTAATGCTAATGCTGAATGCCGGCAGTAGCTTCAGCCGCAATGAACGGACGAAACACCATTCACCACCGTCACAACAGTGCACCCACATGCACTCTTCTCGATAATAATAACAACAATAAGAATCGTAGGCATTACCAATCTAACGGCGTCGGAGATATTATGAAGAAGGGTACTGCAGGCTTTTTGGGGAATGCGTCCTTCATGAAATGGAGAACCGGGGATTTGTTGGATGTGTTGAGGTTTCACCCGATACCCTGTGTCCTCGCCGTCTCCTTATTGTTCTTCATGGGAGTCGAGTACACGCTCCGAATGATTCCACCTTCTTCTCCGCCCTTCGATTTGGGATTTGTCGTTACCCTCCCCATTCACCGTTTACTTGCCTCTTGGCCTACTCTTAATACCCTTCTTGCCGCCCTTAATACTGTATGTATATTAATTATATGTATTTTGTATAATTGTATGTATCAATTTTAATTCGTTTTGGGAACTGAATGTTTTTGTTTTCTCCGTTATGATTATTGATGCTGATTGAGATTTGATTTGAATGTTTCATTTTTAATAAATTTATTTTTTAACTTGGGGTTTTAGGTGTTTGTATTGATGCAAACGGGCTATATATTATGGACATGGGTAATTGAAGGGAGACCAAGAGCTACGATATCAACATTGTTCATGTTCACTTTCAGAGGAATTCTTGGCTACTCTACCCAGCTCCCTTTGCCCGAGGTTATTCATTCTCAATCTCAACTCATTTTTACCCTACTATTTGGTACTTGTAATCTTTCTATATTTGCCAGATTAATTTTATGCATGTAACAATGACAGCCCTTTTGATTTCAATAGTCTACTCTTTAAGTTAACGGAACCGTAGATGGTATCATCAATGTCTTTGACCTTTTATTGTCTTACTTTATATTCAATTTTTAAAATATTGCTTTCTAATTTACATCAACCATCATAAGTCATGAATTTTAGAATCCATGATATCATAAGTTGGTGTTATTTTGAGATGCTGCCATCGAATGAGTTTCATAATTGTCTTTATGAAATAGGACAAAATTCTTTAAAAAATGTGACTCATAGTTGTCAATGCCTAGTAAGTATTAAGTAATAAAGTTTAAAATTGCAAAATATATTTTGACAAATGAATTAAGAACATTGAACATATCAATCCGTGTACGTATTGGATTAATTCATTTACTTATAACTTTACAGTTGTGCATGTACTCCAGCTGCTAATTTAGCATTACCAATGTAGTAGTTAATAAGTGAAAATTCTATAGGATAAGGCTAAGCAAGACTAAAAAATCGATTAATTGGATGTTTTCATGCTGTTTAGGGTGTATCTTTACTCTGATTCGTCTCCTTATATATTTTACAACTAAGATGAAATCTATTTTTGTGAACATTGATTTTATATCCCGAAGTAGCCTAATCATGTTTGTATGTAATTTAACTTTCTTTAAATTTGTATATAGGATTTCCTTGGTTCCGGTGCTGATTTCCCAGTCGGGAATGTATCATTTTTCCTATTCTACTCGGGCCATGTTGCTGCGTCTATTATTGCATCCCTGGATATGAAGCGGATGCATAGGTGGGAATTGGCATGGGCATTTGATACATTGAATGTTTTACAATTTGTGAGATTGTTGAGCACAAGGGGTCACTATACAATCGACTTGGTTGTCGGCGTGGGTGCTGGGATTCTATTTGATTATATAGCTGGAAAGTATGAAGAGAGCAAGAAATCAAAAGCAGATTCAGTCGGTGCTGCCGCGTATGATGGTTCTTTCTTTATCCCTTCAAAGCAATGAAAATGGATCATCCCTAGATGTACTTGTTTGAATGCGACTTTTGAAATTTCAGTGGGATGCATATAAATTATTGCCGTCCTCGTGTTGTTATTTAGTTTTCAGAATGTGTAAAGCACCAAAGAAATGTCTTTTCATGATTTGGCCTTTTGGTTTAGAGTCTTTAGACACATATAATCAAAGTGTAGATGAGTTGTACAGTACAATTATGTACAACTTATTAAAACATTTTTATATTATAACAAACAACCATCAACATTTGTTTAAATGTGTCTACACCAAAAGTTCTTTAGCATTTTTTGGAAAGAAATTAGTGGCTACTAGCACCAAAAAATAATTAATTTAATACTAAGATTTTGGAGGCTTTGGCCTACTTTCCTGTTGGTCGACAGATTTTTAAACGACAAAGAAAAACGTGAGACTTGAATATGAAATTAAGTATATAGGACGAGAGGAAACACGGTTTCCCTATATATATATTCCTTAATCCTTACCCAAACCTATATCGGTTAAGACTTTAGAAAGGAGAAAAGTCGGTATCTCATAGTTGGACGAGATCACACGCAATTTGTGGAAGGCAACTGATTCTCAAGAGAAAATGATGTAATAATAATTCGTATCCATGACTGATTTACATAAAAACTGAAAACCAAAAACACATACTTCCCGAAGCGTGTGTGCCTTTAGTGCGTTTTTTTTTTATAATCCCATAATCTTTGCGTCACGTACATGAACACAATGGAGGTCTCAAGCTACAATCTATGCAAGATGAGAATGGGTTCAATATTCACAATCCGCAGCAACTGAAAATCACCCTATACGGGAGAGCTTACTAATTAGTTGTGTATTTTTGCTTTTCTGCTGGAGATATATTTATGTGATATTATCTCTCTGTTGGAATAATCACCGCGTTAACATATCATCAGAATATGTGGGTTTATATTAATGTGGTGGATCAGTTGCACCCACTTCCTGATTTATCTCTAACAGCTGATCAAATAACAACATTTAAAAAATAAACGGGAGTTGACCAAGTCTATGTTGATTAATTTAATTTGGCTAACAACCAAATGAGTCGAATCTTCCATATGCGCCCATTTGGATACCCAAAACCCAACAGAAAAGTAGGTAAGAAATTAAGAACAAAGATGTAGATGAACAGCTCAACGAACTTGTACAAAACTAAAAGGGTATTATAAATATAGCTGCTAAAAGCAGTTAAGAAAATGAAGCTAGAGATTGACCAACTAAAAAAAAAATGGAATATTAATTTCAAATTAAAACTGTACAAGAGTATTCAGGTATACAAGATTTTATTGTAGTATAATCGGAAGCAGAGCGACCACAAACCAAAGGTACCGGCAGCTGACTTTGATACTTGAACTCTGAAATTGATCTTTTTCCGTAGCTCTAGTACTAGTGTTTAATCCTCGGAGTCTGAATAAAGTGGACAGGATCCATCATCCACATTGGCTAGTGGGTCATATAAAGGTGAGCTTGGATCAGTGCACCCAATTACAAGATCAAGCTCACAGCGGTCACCCTGTGTGTTGGTACGACAATGCCAATAGTTATAACTTGATTTTAACAGCATTTCTGAAGAAAAACAAGTTATAAAAGGGAGAGGTGGTAGAACTCCGACTTACTCCTTCAACAGTTAGATTACCAATCATAGCACATCTGTCGACCACAATGTTTGTGTCTGGAAATATTGCTTTCTCGCATGCACCATCTCTGCCTAACTCTTCTGCAAGACCCTTCATTAAAGGATACTAGTAGTTTGTCAATTTGTTCAGAATAGTCCAAACCAAAGGCATTCGCTAATTGAAATTGTGCCTTCCAATATTGAACAAACCCCTTCATTCTAATTTGTGTTTGTTGACAAGTATTCGAGAAAATTCTTATGAACTTTTAACATGTTCAATACACGCTACGTTTTATTCCAAAGTCAGAATCATGCCTAGCACCAGAATTCTAAGCACCTGACTCTGTCCTTGTTATAGTTCATTCAAGTCTTGAGCTTGCTGTTTTTACCACACAACTTCAATAAATCAAAAGCATTCTCTTCCGACAACTTGGAATTTCGAAAGAATCATGCAATCATTACTTAAAAGTATCAACATACTGAGTGTTTATCACCTCATTGAAAAAATCTACAGGTTTATTTCGCCAGTTCTTTGGAACTTGAAACTGCAGTCTGTATGGACCATCCCACTCGGTACCATTTGTGAATGAAAAGATCAAATTCATAGCTGCAAAAAACAATAAAGGTCAATACAAGAAAAGATTCTAAATCCAGGTAACAAGATAGGTTTGAAAAACAACACTTGCCATGCTTAGGGATACATATCTGGATCGTATAAATGGGAGGATCAGCTTTGCCTCGAGTTTTACAAAGCATTGCCCTTGGCTCACCACCGCACATGATGGGCTGATTAAAACCTCCTGCAAAATATAGAGCTCAGCAAGTTTCCAATGTATCTATCCAGCATATGCACTCTTTTCTCAGTCCTACAATCACTGTTTCTACTAAAAGTACTAAAGTGAAAAACAAAATCCCTATCACTCAGGATGTTATGAACATTCCATTAATAGTATATTAAAAGATTTCCTTTTCTCATATTGTTGAAGTTGATATTTACATGCACAGTTGGTCTAACTCAATTCTACTGAAGTTTTCCACTAAAATGTCCAAAAGCAGAGAATTCATTGTATGAAACCATACCATTAAAAGCAATCCCAAACTTTTCATTTGGAACAAGTTTGGTTGCAGCTGGATTGTAGAATACCTTCAGCTTCTCTCCCTGTTAAGTTGGCACATGTACACATGATCACTCAAAATACAAACCAAGAAAAATTGCTTTGGTTCATAAACTTAGGTACCATCTTGATAAACATACAGAAGTAGGAGGGAGACCGTTCATAGTTTTCCAGTAGATTGGCGCTCGTCCAAGGTCAAACTCAGCCCACTTAGGAAGTGTGAATCTGGAACATGGAAATTCAAGTTCTTCTCAAAATCACAAGAAATATACTAAATTTGCTAACAAAATGAAAATGTCATACTGAATAACGTGACTTGGATCATACCAAGCTTTCTAATGTTACAATCTTACAGATAATCTTACCATGCTTCTTGTACATAATAGATATAGTGGAAAGGTTCTTACTATGCTCATAACAATTTTTTTTTGAAAATAGAAAGAAAAAATAAAGAACTCGTACCAATAATGCTATCCAACTATGTTCACAAGAAAACCTTCTTGCATATTGAAGGGAAAATTCATGTACTGAAAACATGAAGTAGAAGTAGGAACTAGTAAGAGTCGGAGAAGCATACTCTTTAACTTCCTCAGCAGGCGCTGTTACAACAGCAGTAGCAGTAGCAGTAGCAGCAGCAGCACTTATTTTTCCACCAATCTTACCAGACTCCCTTTTCTTATGATGATATTTCCGCAAAGGAGAACCCGTAAAATAGGCAGCTGCGTCAAGAATACAATTTTTTTTAAAACTAAAAGATATTTAAATTGCTTTCTGGAAGCAATATCTAGCAACCAGTACATCAGATAAGAGAAACGAAATACTGAAAAAAGATAAGACAGAAGAAGAAATATGAACTATGTAGCAGTAATTCAAGACTTGGCAAAAACTTGATTGCTAGATATTAATAAGATACAATCAGAATAAAAGAAGCTAACCAAGTCTAAACCATAAACCCTAATCAATTATAATAGTCTGCATAAAGAAACAAAAACTGAAATTACATACCATATGTTTCTGTTAGATAAAAACTGGGGTTAATTCTAGAAATTGATCGACCAGCAGATGAAATTTGCGTTGTTGAAGCATATATTGAAGCACTTGTTACCGCTACTGCCGCCATTAATTAATATACAAGAAGGGCAAACAAAGGATAGAAGAGGGTGTGAACTCAACTTATTGGCTAATCCATTAATTGGGGATAGAAATATATAGTGCAATAGTGCGCTTTAGAGAGAGAAACTCAACCACAAACACAAATTTTTTTTACCAGAAGAAATTATCTTTAAACCAAGAAAAACGACAAAACAAGAAGCCCAAGAGAAATCAAGTGGTCAGTCCCATCTAGTCAAATTCATAATGCCAACCCAGAAAATGTTGCCACGTTATCATCTCCTTGCTAGTTGCCTCGTTGGCTTCTCTCGGTCCTCTTCATTTGTAAGTAGGGTTTGACAAATATACGCCATAATCCGTGTGTTATAACATTATGAACAAAACATAACATTATGTACCTTGGACATACTTTTATAATTAATACAAGTATACAACTACTACACATTCGTTTTTTTCTTTCTTTTAATTTCATGTTTTTCCTGGTAATATGAATTATGAAGAACATTATATTATTAAAGGAGGGGAAACAACTTGAACCCCAGTTCTCCGCTATATATACAAAGAACAATGCCAAAGTCCAGTCTTTTGTTTTTTGGTAATAAAGTTTTGAGTCTTTTTTAGGCCATTACCAACTCTGATCTTTGATACTAATTTTCATGAAAAAAGATTATCAGGAAAACGAGTTCAGAAATCCCCAAAATCGAGGGTTTATAAATTCCCGAGATTTTTTAAAATAAATTGACTTTTGACAAGGACTACTCTGGTTGTGTGGAGATTAAAGAAAGTATAAGATCATCAAATCCCGTCTTCATCTGATTAGCAGCAACTAATTGGGCTTTCGGAGCCAAGAAAGATATTTGAGGTGGCCCATATCGTCTTTGGGACCCACAAGGGCGTAGATAAGCATGGATGCCGGCAATACTACGTTCCCTATGGCTAAAATTGGGCTTTTTGGCTATATTACTGAAACCAGCCGTCCATCAAGTAGGATGCCCATCATCTATAAATTCAACTCTCCCACCTTTGGCAATCTTCAACAACAATCAAGCACCATTAGAAAAGATACAATTCATCAATAAAGCCCTTCAATAATTTTTTGTTGTTGCATTAATGCTCCAAACTAAATTTTCTGAAGAACATCCTTAAACAAGAGTCTACATAATTAAGACTTGAGCCATTTTAGCACAATTTGTCTCAAAATTTTCAAGACTGGATCATCCTAGCCGGCCCAATATGTGCACCAGTTGAATTCAACCAGCTAATCACTAGACCGGATTAGAAAGAGAACCACCCATTTCCTTAGCTCAGAATTATGTACTCTTCGAGATAGGGGTGAGCATGGTGCGGTTTGGTGCGGTTTGAAGTCCAAATCGAACATGAAACCGCTTAGGTGCAGTTTGACAAATTGAAAACCGCACATGAAACCGCTTATAATTGGTGCGGTGCGGTTTTGAATCGTTTGGTGCGGTTTCGTTTGGTGCGGTTTCGGTTCCAAAACCAATTGAAATAATTAAATTTTATGCAATTTAAATTAACAATTTAGCATCACACAATATTAAATACTACTTTGATAATACACAATTTTACTTATAATGTTTTGTCTAAACAAAAGCAAAATATAATCTAAAAATATGAATAATGATTTATCCTTATATATGAAAATTCTAAATAGAGATAATTATAATTTGGGATAATTCTAAATATTTGTAATTCTTGATATGCTTCATTTAATAGTGCATGCTGCGGTGCGGTTTCTTAGATGCGGTTTTGCTTGAAAACCAAACACAAACCGCATTTGCGGTTTTTCAACCACCTAAAACCGCCACATACGCCGAAACCATTGATGCGGTTTTAATTGGTGCGGTTTGTGCGATTTTTGATGCGGTTTCGGAGGTAATTCAATTTTTTGCTCACCCCTACTTCGAGAGTAGTGCTTTGGTGGCAATTTTTTTATTACAAAAATTAACTTACAAAATAATGTGACAATATAATTTGTTGATGATCTATTGGACGAGTCTAGTGATAATAATCAATTATAATAAGTCACATCATTTTGTATCCATTTTCTTGTCACCAAAGTATGTATACGGTTGGATAAAAGATATTTTAAATACTAAGTATTCAAGATTCAATGATAAAATAACTACTCATACGGTTTGAGTGCATATCTTAAATATATTTTTAATATAAATTAAAGAGAGAGAGAGAGAGGATATAAAAAAAACATATTTTACTTGCAATTAACCTTGCGTAAATACACAAAAGGTTTTTCCCCCCCTAAAATTAATGTGCTTTATTTAAATACTTTTGACCATAAAACTTGATATAATATTCTATATTATAATTATATATTTTAAACATCTTTTATAAATACGTATGTTTTTGTACTTCAACCTTCATTTATGGAAAGGTAAGGTGTTTTTCTTTTTGGGTTGGGTTAGTGGAAAGGATATCCTAAAAGAATTGATCTTTCCTATTCAAAGCTGGTCCCCGTGGCTAAAAATAATTAATATACCAAAAATGGAACGTTAAAAGGGCGGTACACTTTTGAGTTGGGTAAAGAAAGATTTCAAAAGGTCGGAATCTTATTCCAAACCCTCTAACCAGAAATCTCAGCTCAATTACAAAACTAGCTCGAATTCTTATCTAGATCAAGTTTTGGAATCTATCTATGGCATACCTGAAGCCCAAGCATAGCATCCCAAAACTTGTTATTGCTGTTCCTGTTGCCGTCCAAGTTACCAGTTTCATAAACTTGCTGCTGCAACCTACCATTTGCCACCATCTTCATTTCTACAAATTGAATGCTCCTCGGCACTCATTCCACACTTCAAAATTATGGGTTTCTCTTCTTTACTTCTCTGCTCTATTCTTATTCTCTCAATCACCTTTCCTGATGGTATGCACTTGTCTACTATTTTCTTCGTATCTGAATCTGAAATGGGTTCGATGCATTTGGAACATATTACTTGCTTAATTTAGAATTTTTTTGAAAAGAAGTTGTTAGTGCTATTGTAGTATCTGATATTATGTGTTTAGTGATTTTAATTGGATTGATGTGTTAATAAATCTATATTTCTAATGAAAAATGAATTTTCAGTATTAGGGATAAATGCTGGTAAATAATGGGAAAAAATTTATGGCACCTTTTTCTAGTTTTGCTCATGAATATATATATATATAAAAAAATAATAATAATAATAAAAAGGAAGTTATATTTTCACAAATGAAATTTATATTGTAAAAATACTATTTTTTCTCGTGAAAATATAGTCCAGCAAATACTAATGATGAGTTTGGATGTACTTGCACTTTAAAATGTATTTAACTTTAGACTTTCTTTATGATTATACAATTAATTTTTTTTTAATGTTTTTATTGATGAAACAATCAATGATAAAGCTATATGGTCTTGTTTGTCTGGCAGTTCCAATGGTGGATGCATTCACAGGTACATATGGAATAAATTATGGCAGGATCGCGGATAATATTCCAGCACCTGGAAGCGTAGTAACTCTTCTGAAGGCAGCAAGGATAAAGAATATTAGAATCTATGATGCTGATCATGAAGTTCTCAAAGCCTTTAAAGGGTCTGGTATTGAGATAATTGTTGGTCTTGGGAATGAATATTTGAAAGACATTAGTGTAAATGAGGATCGCGCGATGAATTGGGTGAAAGAAAATGTTGAGCCATTCGTTCCTGGTACTCGCATCCGAGGAATAGCTGTGGGAAATGAGGTTTTGGGGAGTACTGACCAGGAACTCTGGGAGGTCTTGCTGCCAGCGGTAAAAAATGTTTATAATGCCCTTGATCGGTTGCATCTGGCTGATGATGTTCAGGTTTCTAGTCCACATTCAGCTGCTGTTTTTTCGAGTTCCTTCCCTCCATCCGCAGGTGCTTTTAAGGAAAGTATTCTTCCTTACATGAAACCACTTTTGCAGTTCTTCTCGCAAATTCATAGTCCTTTTTATATAAACATTTACCCCTTTCTGGCCTATATTAGTGACCCCAAAGAGATTGATATTAACTATGCCCTTTTCCTTAAAAATCCTGGGATCTATGATGCAAAGACTAAATTGCATTATGACAACATGTTTGAGGCTCAAATAGATGCGTGTTATGCTGCTTTGGAGAAGGCTGGATTCGAGAAGACGGAGGTCATAGTTTCAGAAACTGGTTGGGCTTCTCGTGGAGATGCAAATGAAGTAGGAGCTACCCTTAAAAATGCTAAGACATATAATCTCAACTTGCGTAAACGGCTAGCCAAAAAGAAGGGAACCCCCTACAGGCCGAAGACTGTGGTGAGGGCATATGTTTTTGCCATATTTAATGAGAATCTGAAGCCAGGGCCAACCTCTGAGAGAAATTTTGGACTGTTTAAAGCTGATGGAAGCATTTCATATGATATTGGGTTCACGGGACTTGTGCCTTCTTCTTCAGCAGCGTCATCATCTCTTTTATTATCTTTCAAGGTATGTCTTCTATTTACCTTCCTGTTTCTGTTTAGTGGTTGTGAATTTGCTTCGGTCTAGAATTCCTGTTTCTGCCTTTCTCTGTGATGAAAGCTGGTTACTTTGGCTCTCTTGGACTACATATACATAGCTTTGCACAAATTCCAGAGTTTCATTATTAAGTCCATAATGTACATGCAATTATGCAAACGCAAACAGGAATAGTATTACAATGCTCCAAGTGTTCCATTTGCCTATATATTTTCCACTGCATGCAATGAGCTATTATAGTACGATTGTTACTATGTTTTCGTGACTTCCATTGCACAAGTATTCTATTGAAATTCTTGTTCTGAGTTGTGCTGGATGGTGCTGAAAGTTTTTAAAAAATACTGGTTTCTATTAATTAATTCTCAAGAAGAGGGAAGAATACATGTACTAGCTAGATCCTGAAATTTCTTTTGCTTTGCTAATACGAAAATGTAGCAGCAGCTACACTTCTTTTTTGGGTCTGTAAATTAAATAAGATTCAGCTATCTCAAGTTTAACTTTGTAGGGAACTGGACTTCAAGGTTGGTTTCGGTCCTCCTCAGTAATGGTATGCGCTGCAGCTGTGCTTCTGATTATGATGTAACGACCAGCCAATTGCGCTTCAGGTTCTCCCGTTTTATTTGGCACCCATCCATTTCGTGTAAATGTTTTTTATTTTATTTATTATTATGTTCAGAGTTGTAACCTGATATACCATTCTTAAATCGAACAGATTCTTGGAAATACGAAGCACTTATCTTATTCCTTTGCCTCCTTGTAATTTACTTTAATTTAAACAATCAGAAAGATCCTTTGCGTCCTTATAATTTTACTTTTAACTGCAGTCGGTAATCACAGATCCTTTGCTTCCTTGTAATTATAATTTACCTAATTACCTGCATTCAATTATCAAAGATCGTTAGATTCCTTGTATTTACATTCAAGTACATCAACAACCAGGTACTTGTCTGAAGGATTTTGTTGAGATAATAATTGTACACAATTGCTAGACAAAGAGCAGCGGAGCATCTAGATTCAGATTCTCTGCAAAGATTTGCCTTCTTAGGCATCTTTAGCATATTCAGTTGGGTTAAATTTTTGTTATCAACCAACCTTACTCAGTACACTGAAAGCCATGTATAGATACTGGGAGAGAGAAGGAAATATTCATCCCTTTGCCCTGTACATTGAAAGCTTGGCACCTCCTTTAATCCCTAGTTATATTAATGCATAATGTGACTAATTTTTTGTGTGAGGTGGTCAATTCATTAAAAAATTATAATAACTTCTTATTTGGCATATGCAACAAAAGAAACTAGCAGTAGTAGTAGTATTTATTAATATGAAAATTACAGTCGAAATGTAATTTCAGGTATATTTACAAGAAAAAGTTAAATAAATACCTAAACAAGACACGACAAAGAAGTTATTTCCAACTTAATATATATATAATAGTGCCCCAAGTTAATATGCTGCTACAATATTCTGTAGTGAAGGACATGTATTACTCTAAGAAGCTGCAGTTACAGGGGTCCAACCAAAAGATCCTTAAAAGAAGTTTGGTGCGGGACTCATAGTGATCCTTTCCCCTATCATCTTCTGCTTCTTCCTCCTCTTCGGCATCCCAAAGAAATCTAGCATACGAAGCTAGAACAAAGTTGCATGAAGTTGATAGGTTAATTCAACATACTAAGCTAGAACAAAGTTGCATGATCCAGCGCAACCTTTCTTGTTTTTTACAATTCAATTCTTATTGATAAAAGAAGTGCCCCCATGTAAAAGCCAAAGAATTTGACTTCACATTATGAAGGATCAAACTTACGAGGATTGATACTTTGATAATATTTGAACAAGGGACAGGAATATAAAAGTAAACTGTATAAATCTATCTCCACATATATGATCAAGCAAAGGTGCTATTTCTCTTTCCAGTCATGAGGGTCAGTTTTAACAGCTAGATCAAAATAGCTATCTGCACGACGAGCGTCTTTTTGAGTATGCCATATCAGATCAGCATAGGGCGACAGAACATTGCCATCACTGCGGTTAGCCAGAATTGCTCTTCCATAATTGAACATTTTAAGTCAAATTCCAAAATGAATTCCAAATCTTTCATATTATTACCTTTTAAATTCATGGAGTGTGTTTATATAAACTATCTAAGGACCTAAAATAATATTCACAGAGGCAATGAAGCTTTTAACGAGCAAATGAAAAAAATGAAACTTTTGAAAATAAGTATATACATGGAACAAGTACATACGAGTAAATATTGGCATACTAAAAACTTACAAACAAACTCACCATTAGCATTTTTCATTTTAGATAAACTCTAATTATTGGGAAAAAAATATCTAATTGTGAGTTGAGTTTGTTTATAAATTGTCAGTGTGCTAAGAACGTTTATTCTTGAGATTAATATCGCATTACCTCTTTTAAAAACTTGGCATAGTTAGCAAGTAAGAGAGAATTGCCAGGGTTTGCTTCAATCATTTTGAGGTAATAAGCATCGGTACTACCATGATTGGAACCAGAGGAGTCAGATCCAATACTATCTCCACCAGTACCAGACCCTCTCCCTCCGCCACCATCAACACCACTAGCCCCGTCCCCTATAACCGCAACGTGCCCATCATCATTCCCTCTTTCCTCAAGTTGAATGGGCTTGGGGGTAGGTGGAGGTTTGGCAAAACCTTTCTTCTTATTAGGGACTGTTGGGTTACGGAGCGGGTGGTAGAAGAGACGGGGAGGGATATCCATGATCTACTCCTAGACTGAGGAGAAATGAAGACGTGATCAGGATCAGAAGATGATATCCATGAATATAAAATAGGCGTTGAAGAGCTCCTCAGGAGCATCGCCTTTTCTTTTTCTTTTTCCTATTTGAAAGAGACCCAGGAATCGAGTCCACGTCTCGTCTGTTGAAAAAGAAGGAATAAAGTTAGGGATCTATCTTTATGGAGAGAGAGAATGGGCAGTGGCCACTGGGGAGTGAAGAGGGCGGAAAGACAAAAAAAAAAATCTGAGCCGTAGAAAAAAAGAGCATAAAGGAGGTGAGCCCAGCCCTTGAAGGAAGAAGACGAAAATATAGTGCTGACGAAGCACGTCGGTAATGGGAAGAGCCCGTCTCATATTGACCTGTTTGTGGTGGGGGAGGGCCGGGGGGAAGTAGGAGGAGTGGGGTTTAAAAAGGCCCAAGTACGATTGAAAGATAGTCCACGGTCCATCCTCTATGTCTTTGCTTGAGTTTTGAAAATGACAGGCTAAAGCGGCTGTTGGAGTAGAACAACTAAAGGTCAAAAAAAAAAAGGTCCTTTACAGAAGTATATAATTTTTAAAAAATAATTACAAAAATAATACATTTATAAAAAGAGTGTAAATATAATAATCACATTAATTATTCAATTTTACAAATTCTTTAAATTAAAGAGAAGTAAATTAAATTACACAAATCCTTTAAATTAAGGAAAATTAAATTAAATTCTACAAATTCTTTAAATCAAGGAGAAGTAAATTAAATTACTTCAATTCAATTTCTCCATCTCTCTCTCTTTTACTTTGACTCTACCTTCTTCCTCGCCGAAGTCTGCAAAAGATAACTAGTAACCAACTTTTAATATAAAGGTAACCAACCTTAAATACAAAGTTAACCAGTAACCAAACTTTTAATACAAAGGTAACCAAATTTTAATATAAAGGTAACCAACTCTTAATACAAAGGTAATCAAACCTTAATACAGGGGTAACCAACCTAAATACAAAGGTAACCAAAACTAGTTACTACACATTCAAGAATTAATTACCTCCATACTAATGTTTGGTTACCTAAATTTACTAAACGAAAACTTTAATACAAAGATAATCAACCCTTAATACAAAGATAATCAAACCTTAATACAAGGGTAACCAACCTTTAATACAAAGGTATTCCTCCACCACAACCACCACCATCACCACCATATTCTTCCTCCGCCACAACCACCACCATCTTCTTCCGCCTCTACTACCATCTTCTTCCTCCGCCACAACCACCACCATTTTCTTCCTCTGCCACAACCACCACCATCTTCTTCCTCCGCCACAACCACCACCATGAACGTGAAATATGAAAAAAAAAACAACGGAAAAAGATGAAAAAGATAAAAATGGAGGAAAAAGAAAGCGAAAAATGGAGGAAAGAGAAAGATGGAGAAGATGAAAATGGCGGAAGAAGAGAAAATGGAAAAAAGAGAAAAATAAGTGAATTTAATTAAAATTTTAAATTTTAAAATTACCCAACTAAATTAAAGGGATCATGACCATATCATCACTCTAATTAATTTAAACTAAAACTAACTGTATTTATTATGTAAATAAAAGATTAAAAATGTACTCTTTTTATAAATATATTTTTAATATACTTTTATTGTAATTTTTTCATAAAATAATACTAAAATATGTAATTAACCCAAAACAAAAATCGGAGAAAAGGTTCATCCACTTCGCCCTTGATATATATATTTTTTCAAAAGTGCGTCAGACATTTAAAAATTTGGCCAAAATCTGCTCCTGCCGTTAATAAAAATTAAAGGGCCTAACGTTCACGGATGTTAAAAATATTGTAATCTCATGCATGGATCTTCTGACACTTGGCATATTCAATAATAATTTTGAACCTTTACTTAACTAGTCAACAGCCTATATGGACTCTAATAATAATAATAATAATATAATTATAATTATAATAATAATAACAACAGCAATAATAACAATAATAATAATATAATAATAATAACAATAATAATAATCCTACTCCATTCCTTTCCGGGTTACTGATATCCAAACTGAAAAGGTGTTTAATAATAATAATAATAATATAATAACAATAACTTTTATTAACGGTAGGGATAGATTTTGGCTAAGTTTTCAAACGTTTCAGGCATATTTGGAGAAAAAAATATCAGGACGAAGTGAGCTACCGTCAAAAATATCAGGGGTAATTTTGAACTTTTTTTTTATTTTTTTGTGTTAAAAAAAATAAGTGAGTTAAAAAGTATATAAATATGTCATGAAATGAGGTTTATTAATATAAAAAAATAAAATAAAAGTACTCATAAAGTAAATCTTGTGGAACTATAAAAGATAAATTAATTTATATTTTTTACTCTTTTCTTTTTACTTAATTTTTTAATGAGTGAAAAGTCTACTTTACTTAATTTTTTGAGGTCGGAGAGAGTAATTATTTTTTAATTTTATTTAGAGATACCAACTTTGGACATAATAATAGTGATACTGCTCCAAAGGAAAACGACTTGTTACTGCCTACTGATACAGTTACTGGTACCAAATAATATCAACAAGAAGATGGAGTTTGTTTAGCTTTAGGTGGACGACTATAATTCAGTTTCTTTTATCTTCCTTTTTCCTTGATCGTAGCTGCACCAAGAATGTGAACATTGCTCCTGATAGTCTCCAACCAATTGGGGTAGTACTTGGAAATATTTTTTATTTTGTTATAAAAAGATATACGAAAAAAAATAGGACAACTTGGAACGGCACTCGAAGGCAAAAATAACTCATTTGATCCATGTAGTCAGTCATACATAGTTTGGTTTCTTTTTAACCTCTGTATTTAAAAAAAACAAATTCTATTTATACTAATACATTCTCACTGCAGATAATGATGCAAGCATGAACTGTTTATGCCCACAGGAAGAGTGCTACAAGGTTCTGGAATAAGCTAGCAAAACAAAGGGCAAACAATTACAAAGCAACAACACACTCCTTGGTCTATTCAGTGTCCTGGAAAAAGAAGAAAGATAACACTAAATTTCAATTTTATTCACCCATTGACGACCCCCATCCTTTTCTACCTCTCACCTTTGCCTATTATAATACAAAATCTATGTTAGGAGATCTCATAAAGTTATCTGATGAGCCAAGGCCTTGCTCACGAGGGTCCCCCAGGACTAAGTTAAAATTTAAAAATATAAATCATTCCTGTCAGCACTTCTTCAAATAAAATCTAAACCACATTTAAACTTGGAGCACAATAAATTCATCCAAACATAATTCTTCATTCATCGGAATATATACTCACATCAGCCAAGGCATATCTACTATTGGCACCACTAGTCTTTTAGTCCTTGAATTATTGATGTCTATTGTTGAGGATTATGCAGGACAAGAAATGAAGAGAAATACAACATGGCAAGGCTTAATAGATAAGTAACATGGCTGCACTCTGAACTCAACAACATAATTGAAAAAATCACTGTTGCTAATTAAGGACGCAACTTAGTTATATTCCGAAACTATGAATCTCTTGCTGGCACATAGAAAACGAGAGTGAAATAAAGAAAAAATAAAAATAAATGAAATCTAAATAATCATTGAAGGTTTATTACCTTCCACTGGACTTTCACATTATTAACTGACATAAGATTTTGTTGAAGTGTAAATTAGACTCGAGTCGATTAAGATATTTTTTCACTTTTTATATTATTATTTTTTATTTCCTTTCCCGTCCCCATAGTGCCAAGTTGCAAACATATCTTTAATCTCCTTCAGAGATAATTTCCTGCCAATGCTGGTCAAGCCAGGAAAACACTATTGGTTGTAGTACTTATAAGTTAAAAAAATAAATAATATCAACCTATCAGGTCTGGCATAGATGCTTATAGTATGACTGGTAAAAGCAGAGATCAGGATTAATATAACCCATCGAAGAATTTATGTTAGCATCCATCTGAGTAGTGGGTACTTTCTATTCTAAAGATATTTCTTTGTTAAGAAAGACTCACTCCACACTAAGTACTCAATATGTAGACCACGAAAAGCTAACAGCTTCTTCCACCTGCATTTCTACTCTCCTCTACTTCTAATAATCAGCATTTCCCCCTTTCAAGAAATATCACCATATTATCGCATTGAAGTTCCATAGATCCTACATGCAAAATTAGCTATTTATTGGTCAAAATGCCTCAGTTTTCCTTATTTTCTCCTATTTCTACAAAAGGAAATGTAACCCTAGCAAATAAAATAGCCAACAATCCTCCTACTATAAAGTATCAACATTAAATAAATTGCCCCAAGAGATTATACAAAATGCTTCACCATTTGACTGACAGTGTGAATGATCAATAGGACTATGACCTCTACCTCTTTTTATATAGAACATAAATATTTTCCTTTTTGTATATATATTGCTCTACAAATCGAAAGAACTGCTTACTGAAATATGCTCCATCCCACTTCTATTACTAAAAAATAAAAGCTTACTAAGTCATCTTCGAAATCGAGATCCCTTGTCCGGTCTACCATTATTCCTTCCATCCCCTGCAGAGGCCCAGAAGAAAAGACCAATCCAGAAAAGAACAGCAAAGAAGATCTGCATGGTGTCTTTGAATCTGGACAAAGTCATTGGGAGACCTGTTTCACAAATAACAAGGGTTAGTGAAAACTCATTTAAAAATCATAGTACAAAGAGTATTCTCCACATCAGAGAGCACAGTGAATTAATTTAAAATTCCTCCCTTGCCAAAGATCTGATAAAGCTAGCATCTAAGAACAAATATGACAGCCAGCATGATCTTCCAAATAGGGAGTGCTAATCGTACAGTTGTACACTATTCATCCAAGATCCCTATTATATGAAAATTATTGTATCACACAACCACGCCTTAACCATGATATGCTGAACCACTAAGCTAGTTAGCTTCTTACAACTCACAAAAAATAAATCAAATAATACTCCTTTTGTTCAACCAAAAAAATCCCATTTGCAAAATTTACAAATTTTAAGAATATATTTTTGTTCCATGTTAATCCTTAAATTTATTTAGTGCTTAGTTTAAGAGTGATAACAGGAAATTGTGATGGTAAACTTGACTTGTGTCATTTCATACATCCATCTGGAACAATGAAAATTAGCAAATGAGACTTCTTTTTAAGAACAGTGGTATAATAATAAAAATTTTAAAATATATTGTCTTGTCTTCCACAAAGGAATTTGTCCAAGTGTCATCTCAACCAACAACAAACAAATTCCAATTGAGTATTGCACCATTTAAAGTTAATCAAGAATAAATCATACACTAACCAGAACAAACATCCTATTCTTTTCCAAAAATCATGGCCAACCGACTATATCATTGAGGTTGGGGACGTGGGGAAAATAAACAAACCAAATTGAGGAAGATGTTCAACTGGATGCAATAAAGTTTGGGATACTTCTTATAAAAAATAATTGAAAATTGGACATCAAAATCAGTATTGAATTTTAAAATCTATTGATTAATTTTTTCATAATTCTTGACCTAAAAATTGACTTGAAATCTCTTTAAGAAATTATAGTCAGTATCAAAATCAACAATACAAAAAATTGTATTTTATTTTTTCCATGTTTTTAGTTGTTCGAATAAATAATTAACAATTTGTGCTGATGGATTAACATCATTTTTTCTTAAAATTGTCAAATACGAAACCAAACCACGAGTAAATTCCTCTTTTTCAAATCAGTATCCCCAAAACTCCAATCACGTAAATCCTTTCTTAAGCAGTTAAACAGTCATGTATCCGCACCACAAAACATTACCAAGTGTCTAGCCAAGCTCTCTAACTCACGCACGAGCAAAATTACGATTCAGGAACATAAACCCATTGGAAGTAAAATATCAGAAATAGGAGTACCTGTGAGCGAACTAGGGCTTTGTCCAGTTGGTGAGTCAGAATCTGGCGGAGTCGGAGGACCGGGAGTAGTAGCGCGGGACGTGCCGGTCCAAGCATAGGGATCGGAGATTCGGCGGTGGATAAAAGAGAGGGTGTGATTGGTAGAACGATGAGAATAAGTGAGGAAACGAGAGCCTGGGACTGTAGAATTTTTCAAGGCAGTGTTTGGCCGGTAGTTGTATAAGCCAGTTACCGGCGGAAGACGAGATGCCATTTTTGGTGGGAGAATTATTTCCAACCCTTATTTTCAGAATTAGTGGTATATCAACGACTTCAGAAATTCCAAATATCACAAAATTTCAATGTTTAATATTGAGAAGAAATAAAATATCCTATTTGAAAATTTTTAGGATATATATATATATATATATATATATATATATATATATATATATATATTTGTTGTTACACACTTAACCCTTAGACATAAAGTGTTAGTCTTTTTTTTTATTGGGTACTTTTAATTCATTGTAGTATTACAATTATGTGTCCCAGGACATTTAGGTTATGTTTATTTATAAAAAATATATTTAGGATTAAATTATTTGTATTAATTTAATATTATTTTAAATTATTTTATTTAATAATGAGAGATTAAAAATCTTTTAAATAATCCTATAGACTATTTTTTATCATTTTTAAGATTATTGTATGAGAAATTATAATCTCATGATGAATGTAAAATTAATAGCCCTCTTATTTTAAGTTATTAAATGACTTTATAGAATTAATAATTCAATATTAAAGAATTAATAATTTCTCATTAAAATAAAATAATTTAAAATAGTGTTAAATTAATACAAATAAATTAATTCTAAACATATTTATTGTAAACAAAAATAGTTTTGGTGATATCAACTGGGGAGTATGTCAAAGCTTGTTGGTAAAAAAAAAATGTTTGTAATTTTGTGTAGGAATTTTTTGGATTCAACAAATTTCCTTGAAAATATAAAATATTTTCAATTAAACAAGCTAGTTACTAGGGATATATGGTCGCAACTAAAGGGGCATTTTGATCAAATACACAACGGTCGTAGAAATGCAATATCTGAATCTCTGGACTCGCAAGTTTTGAAAATAGCGAAACAATACATCTACCAGGTTAACAACATAATCAAATATTATCAACGAGTCTTTTTATATTTGTTTATTTTTTTTACATATATATAAAAGATAAATGAATGTAATCCTATTTTATTTTATTTTTAATTAAAATAAATGAATCACCCTCATTTATCTTATATGCGAGTAATAAAAACAGATAAAAAAATGAATAAGTGTAGAATTTTTCATTATCAATTTACATCCAAAAGTCTTCACAAATACATAACGAAATGAATAAGTATAAATACATTACTTCAAACACTATATTCATTTACATTATTAAAAAGAAAAATATGACTCAAAGTTTACATACTTTCCAGTTTCCTTTTCAAACATAAAACCAAAGTATTCACCCAAAAGATTATTAAATATAAACATAATCCTCAGCAAAATATTAAAGGAGTACTTTACAAAATAGACTAGGAAAGTTCATTACAAGGATCACCTTATCAATTCCGAGGGATGATCAGAATGGTTAATTAAGTAACTATATATAGTAGTACTAGGATATAATAAATAAAGTAGTTAAGGTTGAAAAAGCTTATCTAGACATTTGCATTTCCAGGAGAGGAGATAATAACTATCATCTTCTCGATGAAACGAAGATTGCTGATAAACATGAGTACTAGTACTAGTAGTTGATGATGTCCTAATCCGGTGAGGAGGAATAACCAGAGTAGCCATGCAAGGCCTACAACTCATGCACTTGTTCGCACATGGTGGTGGCCTTGAACCCAATACCTTTTTCCTTTGCTGCACCTGATCCACTACTACTGCACCACTACTCCTCATGTACGTACTTGATGATGATTCCCCAACTGCATTATTATATTTGACACTTCAAAAAAAAAATAGATAGCTACTAGTACTGTAGGAAAGAGCTTGAACAGAAAAAAATCAAAATATATACCCATTTGCATTTTCAGGTAAAATGTGACGCCCCCAAATCTGGGCCCACACAGCCCAAACTTGAGTCGTCAAAATACTACAACAAAATTATTACAACAAAGCACAACGTACAACAATACAGTGTATAATAATACACAACTAAGTCTTCACTATTATTGCCACACTATTTTACAAAACGTGAAGACTATGATAACTATTCCTCGGACCCTCACTCCATTCCCCGGCTAGACCCTGTTATGTTTTCATCTCCTGTTGAAAAACAATGGAACAAAAGAAAGGGTGAGCTCAAATAGCCCAGTAAAGAATATCATGACTAAGATAATGACGAATAAATTATCATTAGTCTTCAACAGTTGAGTTCTTGATAGAATACAATAGACTACAAGGTTTATATCAAAAACTGCAGTTAAATTCTTAAACAACGTTCAGATCAATAATAGCAGCGGAATGAGTAATCTATTAGAAGAATAATGCAGACTATAATGTCCACTCGGTTCTCTTTTTAGGAAAAACATCATCAACTTTTATCATCTGAAATATCATTAGTCAAGATAATACAAATTCACAGTTCCTGATCATAATCATGCACATCAACAGTTCATCTTTGTACTACGGGCCAAAGATATTCAATATAGCACCAACGGTCATGATTATACCAGATTCAGCCTTTGGTCATAATCATACCAAACAACAGTTCATCTTTGCACTACGGGCCAAAGAGAACATTCACCACGTGCCATAAAAGACACCGAACAGATGTATCGCCTTTAACCTATTATATCGCCTTTAACCTATCATCTGTTCAACAAATATATCACATCTGTGCCCCCGGCCACAGATATTCACAACAGCTTGATTTTTGGATGAATAGAATGATATAAATGATGAACAGAAGAAATAGGATAACAATAAGTATCGGAAGTTTACTTTGTACAGATTCAAATAATGTCCAAATTGTCAACATGATGTGGAGTGAAATTCAAGATCCACAGTTCAGAATAACGGTTACAATTCAATAGAAAGGTTCACGTAAATAGGAAGGTTCAGTTGAAATAATGAAGTTCAACTATTATGGAACATATAATATTTTCAGGAATTATAGAAGCAATAGTTCCATAATAATTTCGATTTAGGAGTATGAAAGAAAATAATATCCCTTACCGTAGCAGGTTTGATTAACAAAAGGTGAAGGAAATTAATACAAAGGGTTATTCACCAACAGGCGGCAATCCGCTCCGTAAGGTTATTCCCACAATTTAATAGAATTTGAGTACAAAGAGTTATTCACCAAACAGGCGGCAATCCGCTCCGTAAGGTTATTCTCAGAGATTAATAATGAATGAATACGAAAGGTTATTCACCAACAGGCGGCAATCCGCTCCGTAAGGTTATTCCCACAATTTAATAGAATTTGAGTACAAAGAGTTATTCACCAAACAGGCGGCAATCCGCTCCGTAAGGTTATTCCCACAATTTAATAGAATTTGAGTACAAAGAGTTATTCACCAAACAGGCGGCAATCCGCTCCGTAAGGTTATTCTCAGAGATTAATAATGAATGAATACGAAAGGTTATTCACCAACAGGCGGCAATCCGCTCCGTAAGGTTATTCCCACAATTTAATACATGGAAATAAAAGGCACGTCTTATGAGTAAGGAAGAAACAATATTATTACCGAGAATCAAATAATGATAATCCCTTACCATAGTATGTTTGAATAATGGAAGATGAAAAAGATGGTATCCCTTACTATAGTACGTTTGAATAATGGAAGATGAAAAAGATGGTATCCCTTACCGTAACACGTGACTGGATATTGATTTAAATGAGGTTGATTAACTTGAACAGTACACGTATACTTATAGATCTTCACAAATACTCAAGATGACTTAAGCACACTTAGAGAGAACTTTCACAAGAAGTATTTAGAGAGAGAAAGAAAGAACAAGTAAGGAAGTTTATGAAAAATTCTTAAGTTAAGGCTTCTATTTATAGCCAAAAATCTTATCATTCATTTAATCTAAACCATTCATTTAAAGATCATCTTTTAATCTACACCATCCATTTCAAATATTATATTATCTTTAATCTACACCATTCATTTCATATCACCTAATAATCACCTAACTTTATATTATAAACAAATCAATTCAATTATTCAACAATAATTCACACTTTAATCTACACCATTCATTTCATATCACCTAATAATCACCTAACTTTATATTATAAACAAATCAATTCAATTATTCAACAATAATTCACACTTTAATCTACACCATTCATTTCATATCACCTAATAATCACCTAACTTTATATTATAAACAAATAACTTTATCAATTCAATTATTATGACTAATTGTTATAAATACAGTATAGTTAGCTCTTAGATATCAAGTCAATAAATTAATGAAATACAACTGTTTAAATAACATCATAATAGAGATAACAATAATGTAAAATAAAGCATACGTTACTGTGTAATGACAATTATTGATTCAATAATGTGAATTACTGTGCATATGTTACTGTGACAATTATTAGGTTCAATAATTTTAAAAACAGTGCAACAACAATTATTGACTCAATGATATAAAATACAGTGTAATGACAATTATTAAATCAATAATGCAAAATACTGTGTAACAACAATTATTGAATTGATAATATAAAATATTATGCAGTGACAATTATCGATGAAATGATGCGTAACAGTTACGGTGTCAATTATCAGACCAAAAATATGAGACACTATGCAATACCGTGTGTTACTGTAGAGAACCGAGTGCTACAGAAAATACCAATAACTACCGTATGCTACTATTCTTTTATCACCGGTATTTTAACAGTTCCGTTGACTATTTTTATTTAAAAAGGTTATTTCTGTCGTTTTCTATATCCGACAAATATTCCGTTGTGGGGTCCACCAATAATTTGTTATTTCGGCGCCGTCGGACCAAACGAATATTCCCCGACCAAACGAATATTCCCCGACAAAGCGAATATTGTCCGTCAAAATAAAATTTGCACATAACATCCTTAACTTTTAACTTTATCGATTTAACCACTTACTGTTTAAAAAAAAAAATCTATATGAAGAAAAATTAAATTTTGTATTTCATAAAATTCGGGGTCTTACAACCTCCCCTCCTTATGAAATTTCGTCCCCGAAATTGACGTACCTGACATATCGAAGAGGTAAGGATACTTAGATTTCATCTCAGATTCTAGCTCCCAGGTCATTTCCTCAGTATCTTGGTTCCTCCATAAAACCTTAACTTGAGGTATAACCTTTGAGCGTAGGATCTGCTCCTTCTTATCCAGGATCTTAACAGGTACCTCCTCGTATGTTAAATCCTCTGCTATAACGTCTGGTTCTAACTCAATGACGTGGTTTGGGTCCTTCACATATTTACGTAACATAGATATGTGAAAAACGTTATGGATGCGAGACATACTTGGTGGTAGGGCTAGTCTGTAGGCTACGGTTCCTATTCGATCGAGGATTTCAAATGGGCCAATAAATCGAGGGTTAAGCTTTCCTCTCTTTCCGAATCTCGTAACCCCTTTCCATGGAGAAACACGTAAGAATACATGATCTCCGACGTTGAAACTTTCGTCTCTCCGATGAAGATCAGCATAACTCTTTTGTCGTTCTTGTGCGGTCTGTATTCGTTGTCGGATCATTTGGATCTTTTCGGTCGTCAAGCGTACCAACTCGGGTCCCAACAATTTTGCTTCTCCTACCTCATTCCAACATATTGGAGAGCGACACTTCCTTCCATACAATGCCTCGAATGGAGCCATGCCTATGCTTGCTTGGTAACTGTTGTTGTAAGAAAATTCCACCAACGGCAAGTACTTATCCCAACTTCCTTTGAAGTCTAATACACAAAGTCTCAAAAGATCTTCGAGGGTCTGGATCGTCCTTTCCGATTGTCCGTCCGTTTGAGGATGGTATGCAGAACTAAAACGTAGTTCAGTGCCCATAGCTTTTTGTAGACTGATCCAAAAGCGTGAAGTGAATCTAGGATCCCGATTAGAAACTATAGAAACTGGCATGCCATGCAATCTCACGATCTCATTTATGTACATACCGGCAAGACGTTCAAGTGAAAAGTTTTCTCGTATAGGCAAGAAATGAGCAGATTTGGTCAATCTATCTACGATCACCCAAATTGCATCTAAGCCTTGAGAAACTTTTGGAAGACCCGTCACGAAGTCCATATTGATGTGTTCCCACTTCCATTCGGGAACTTCAAGTGATTGTAATGGACCTTTAGGAACTTGATGTTCTGCCTTGACACGTTGACAAGTTAGGCACCTTGAGATAAACTCCGCAATCTCTCTTTTCATATTGTTCCACCAAAATGTATGTCGAAGATCTAGATACATCTTGGTACCTCCTGGGTGGATTGCAAACGGCGTGTTGTGTGCCTCCATCATGATTTTATGCTTTAATTCAGGATCGTTAGGAACACAGAGTCGAGAGTTGACTCGAAGTATTCCTTTCTCGTCGATTCTTGCTTCGGGAATGGCACCTTCTTGTACTTTCTTTATCATGTTTATCAGTTCCGGATCGGTAGCTTGAGCAGCTTTAATTTTATCGATTAAAGTTGGTTCTACTCGCACGTGAGCAATCTTCGAGTGGGTCCCTGGTGTCTTTAGCTCTATCTCCATCTTTTGCAAGTCGTACAAAATACACTTTTGTGTTGTCAGCAGTGCACTTGTACTTGCATAAGATTTTCTGCTCAAAGCGTCAGCTACAACGTTCGCCTTTCCCGGGTGATACTGGATTGTGTGGTCATAATCCTTTAACAGTTCAAGCCAACGTCGTTGTCGCATGTTGAGTTCCTTCTGGGTGAAGAAATACTTGAGACTTTTATGATCCGTATAGATATCCACTTTTTCTCCGTACAAGTAGTGTCTCCAGATCTTCAACGCGAAAACGACTGCTGCCAACTCTAGATCATGAGTAGGATAATTTTTCTCATAATCTTTGAGTTGTCGAGAGGCATAGGCTATAACCTTTCCATGTTGCATAAGGACACAGCCTAGACCTTTGCCAGAAGCATCGCTGTAGATAACAAATTCTCCTGATCCTGATGGTATGGTCAGAACAGGAGCTGAAACAAGTCTCCTCTTGAGTTCTTGAAAACTCTTCTCGCATTCCTCGCTCGATATAAGTTTTGTACTAGAATGAATGATACCGATATCTAGTAATTAAACTTTCAACTCTTGGTGTTCTATGGGAGCCATTTGGTATGGGACTTTAAAAATGGGCTTAGTGCCGGGTTCAAGATCGATACAGAATTCAATTTCACGGTTTGGGGTAAGCCAGAAAGTTCCTCAGAAAAAACGTCAGGAAACTCATTAACAATGAGAATATCATTTAAGTTTGACGTGTTTTTGTTCAAATCAGTGACATGAGCTAAAAAGGCTTGACATCCGTTTTTCAATAAACGAATGGCTTTATGGCTAGAAATAACAGTTATAGATTTCAATGGTTTAGTTGCTTGAATTTGCATGACAGGTTGATTAGGAATATGAAAACTAATAATCTTATGAAAACAATCAATTTTAGCATGATGGGTAGTCAACCAATCAATTCCTAAAATCACATCAAATTCACGCATCTCCAAAGAAATAAGGTCAACAGATAATGTGAGGTTGTTGATTTGAACTAGGCAAGATTTATAGACAGTAGATGTAATGGTCATTTCTCCTAATGGGGTTTCAACTGATAAGTCAAAGTCCAAGTTTTCAGGAGTTAAGTTTAAACGCTGAGCACATGCAGGTGAGATAAAAGAATGGGTAGAGCCAGTATCTAACAAAGCGTAGACTTCACGAGAATTTATGAATAGCTTACCGGTTATCACCTCATTCGGTTTCTTGATTGTTATCGTCAAATCGAATCCCGAATACTTCATTCGGATCTTCACGTATTTCAACCATGGGAATACCACTGAATAATTTTCTAGCAAACTGTTTCTCGGGTTCATCAACTTCATCAGTAGTAAGGTACCAATGATTTCCATTAAAATAGTATTTTCGATAGACTGCAGTTTCCACGATAGTGACTAACTTAACCTGAATTCCTCTAAATTGTAACGCCCAAAAGTATAGAAACATCATTTTTAAATAATCTTGAAAATCATAGCTGGAACACCATAAATCCCAAATACTAATATGAAAAGTCCATATATTCTGATCCTTTGTTATAGAGCATAACCATGTGATATCACTCTCCCAATTAGTGAGTAAATTAAAGGCAATAATTTCCGCAAGTTCGTTACTTCCTTTAATTGCTTCTAAGAATGGATCTGGAACGACTGTAGCAGAGCTTTCACCTTCATCCTTACTGGATAGAACACGCATAATTTTTGCCTTAGGCAAATGATTCAACTCTGAGTTTGTAAGAAGATTATTCGTCGCCTCTTGTTTTGCAGCTACATTTGTTTCGGTAATTTCATAGTTAACCTCCTGATTTCCAGATGCCATAATTAACTGTGGTCACAAAATAAATGTTAGTTCAAATAAACTGACTCATCTCTTCATGTTCCTACATTCAAATCGATTCATTAGATAAAAAATAAATCTAATTTAGGTAGGACACACTAGTGATTGATTCTATTCGTCTCTTCCCTCCTAGTTCTAACCCCAGATCTCCATTAAAGACCATATCCCTAAGCTCTGATGCCAACTGTGACGCCCCCAAATCTGGGTCCACACAGCCCAAACTTGAGTCGTCAAAATACTACAACAAAATTATTACAACAAAGCACAACGTACAACAATACAGTGTATAATAATACACAACTAAGTCTTCACTATTATTGCCACACTATTTTACAAAACGTGAAGACTATGATAACTATTCCTCGGACCCTCACTCCATTCCCCGGCTAGACCCTGTTATGTTTTCATCTCCTGTTGAAAAACAATGGAACAAAAGAAAGGGTGAGCTCAAATAGCCCAGTAAAGAATATCATGACTAAGATAATGACGAATAAATTATCATTAGTCTTCAACAGTTGAGTTCTTGATAGAATACAATAGACTACAAGGTTTATATCAAAAACTGCAGTTAAATTCTTAAACAACGTTCAGATCAATAATAGCAGCGGAATGAGTAATCTATTAGAAGAATAATGCAGACTATAATGTCCACTCGGTTCTCTTTTTAGGAAAAACATCATCAACTTTTATCATCTGAAATATCATTAGTCAAGATAATACAAATTCACAGTTCCTGATCATAATCATGCACATCAACAGTTCATCTTTGTACTACGGGCCAAAGATATTCAATATAGCACCAACGGTCATGATTATACCAGATTCAGCCTTTGGTCATAATCATACCAAACAACAGTTCATCTTTGCACTACGGGCCAAAGAGAACATTCACCACGTGCCATAAAAGACACCGAACAGATGTATCGCCTTTAACCTATTATATCGCCTTTAACCTATCATCTGTTCAACAAATATATCACATCTGTGCCCCCGGCCACAGATATTCACAACAGCTTGATTTTTGGATGAATAGAATGATATAAATGATGAACAGAAGAAATAGGATAACAATAAGTATCGGAAGTTTACTTTGTACAGATTCAAATAATGTCCAAATTGTCAACATGATGTGGAGTGAAATTCAAGATCCACAGTTCAGAATAACGGTTACAATTCAATAGAAAGGTTCACGTAAATAGGAAGGTTCAGTTGAAATAATGAAGTTCAACTATTATGGAACATATAATATTTTCAGGAATTATAGAAGCAATAGTTCCATAATAATTTCGATTTAGGAGTATGAAAGAAAATAATATCCCTTACCGTAGCAGGTTTGATTAACAAAAGGTGAAGGAAATTAATACAAAGGGTTATTCACCAACAGGCGGCAATCCGCTCCGTAAGGTTATTCCCACAATTTAATAGAATTTGAGTACAAAGAGTTATTCACCAAACAGGCGGCAATCCGCTCCGTAAGGTTATTCTCAGAGATTAATAATGAATGAATACGAAAGGTTATTCACCAACAGGCGGCAATCCGCTCCGTAAGGTTATTCCCACAATTTAATAGAATTTGAGTACAAAGAGTTATTCACCAAACAGGCGGCAATCCGCTCCGTAAGGTTATTCCCACAATTTAATAGAATTTGAGTACAAAGAGTTATTCACCAAACAGGCGGCAATCCGCTCCGTAAGGTTATTCTCAGAGATTAATAATGAATGAATACGAAAGGTTATTCACCAACAGGCGGCAATCCGCTCCGTAAGGTTATTCCCACAATTTAATACATGGAAATAAAAGGCACGTCTTATGAGTAAGGAAGAAACAATATTATTACCGAGAATCAAATAATGATAATCCCTTACCATAGTATGTTTGAATAATGGAAGATGAAAAAGATGGTATCCCTTACTATAGTACGTTTGAATAATGGAAGATGAAAAAGATGGTATCCCTTACCGTAACACGTGACTGGATATTGATTTAAATGAGGTTGATTAACTTGAACAGTACACGTATACTTATAGATCTTCACAAATACTCAAGATGACTTAAGCACACTTAGAGAGAACTTTCACAAGAAGTATTTAGAGAGAGAAAGAAAGAACAAGTAAGGAAGTTTATGAAAAATTCTTAAGTTAAGGCTTCTATTTATAGCCAAAAATCTTATCATTCATTTAATCTAAACCATTCATTTAAAGATCATCTTTTAATCTACACCATCCATTTCAAATATTATATTATCTTTAATCTACACCATTCATTTCATATCACCTAATAATCACCTAACTTTATATTATAAACAAATCAATTCAATTATTCAACAATAATTCACACTTTAATCTACACCATTCATTTCATATCACCTAATAATCACCTAACTTTATATTATAAACAAATCAATTCAATTATTCAACAATAATTCACACTTTAATCTACACCATTCATTTCATATCACCTAATAATCACCTAACTTTATATTATAAACAAATAACTTTATCAATTCAATTATTATGACTAATTGTTATAAATACAGTATAGTTAGCTCTTAGATATCAAGTCAATAAATTAATGAAATACAACTGTTTAAATAACATCATAATAGAGATAACAATAATGTAAAATAAAGCATACGTTACTGTGTAATGACAATTATTGATTCAATAATGTGAATTACTGTGCATATGTTACTGTGACAATTATTAGGTTCAATAATTTTAAAAACAGTGCAACAACAATTATTGACTCAATGATATAAAATACAGTGTAATGACAATTATTAAATCAATAATGCAAAATACTGTGTAACAACAATTATTGAATTGATAATATAAAATATTATGCAGTGACAATTATCGATGAAATGATGCGTAACAGTTACGGTGTCAATTATCAGACCAAAAATATGAGACACTATGCAATACCGTGTGTTACTGTAGAGTACCGAGTGCTACAGAAAATACCAATAACTACCGTATGCTACTATTCTTTTATCACCGGTATTTTAACAGTTCCGTTGACTATTTTTATTTAAAAAGGTTATTTCTGTCGTTTTCTATATCCGACAAATATTCCGTTGTGGGGTCCACCAATAATTTGTTATTTCGGCGCCGTCGGACCAAACGAATATTCCCCGACCAAACGAATATTCCCCGACAAAGCGAATATTGTCCGACAAAATAAAATTTGCACATAACATCCTTAACTTTTAACTTTATCGATTTAACCACTTACTGTTTAAAAAAAAATATCTATATGAAGAAAAATTAAATTTTGTATTTCATAAAATTCGGGGTCTTACATAAAAGGTACCAAACTAAAGTAGTTTTTTTGTTTTCTTTTCTTTTTACCTGATTTGGATGGTAGATATGAGAGTGAAAAGATGAGGATCATCAGTACTGTGATTACAAGCCTGACCAGGCAGAGAGGGTAGCTTCTGGATGTAGCCATAAGTTTAGTTTATAAATGTCTGAAGATTTATGTTGTCTTCCAGCTGCAGGGGAACAAGTTAAAGAATTAATGCTGAATTAACAAGTGCAAAAGAGATATATATATATATTGTGAAGGGGATTGGGTGTTTGTTTGAAAAGAGGAAAGAAGATTTGCTATGTGGTATAGAGTACTAGACAAGGTTAAGTAATGTTTACAGATGGAGGGACAGCTTTCTCTGATGCCAATGGCTTTTTCTTCTTCTTCCTCAATTAATTATTAAATGCAATAACATCCCATGACTACAAATTTGAGCAGTATTTCTTCTTTTGGGAAATGTTGCATCGACTTTCCACTGAAATAACTGTTTGGAAAAAATTTCTGGATCATCTCTCCACTTGCCAGCTATACACTCATGCTTATTTGTCAAACCAAACATGCCTGCATATATCATTTTATGAAACAGATTAATGTAGTTGATCAACAAATTCAAAGATGTTTATAATTTTTTTTATTTTATAGAGAATTGATATTTTCACTAAAAATATTGATAATTCTACAAGACATTACTCATGTGATAGTAAATGATGTCCACCTATTCATGTGAGTGAAACTTGCGAGAGTGTCAAATTCTCTTGCTTTTGTATTTTACCAAGACAAATAACATCTAAAAGAGTAGAAGGCACAACAATTCACAATGTTGCATTATATGTATATATATATATATATATGTATGTATGTATGGGCCGCATTCATGACATTCGTGTTAGAAATACTGTTGTAATAATCAAAACGGGGACAAATTGACTATGAAAGTCTCTACCGCTAGAGTCTCTAGAGACAGGTCAAAAAAAAAATTAACGCCTGCAACTAGAGACTCTAGTGGCACAGGTTTTTTAAGTCAATTTATGTTTGTTACAATAATTACTCCCAGTAAAAATATGTTGTAGATACCTTACCATATATATATGGAGAATGATCCATATCAAATGTTTGCTATGAATATTGTTTCAGTAAATCATGTTTTCACCGTTGGATTAAATATATAAAAGTTAAAATATAAAACTATCCCGCTAACTTAGTTGGCGGCATGTTAATTTTTATTTTTTTTATATTTCATCCCACCAACTACGTTAACGAGTAAGTAAAATATTATTTTAATATTTTTTTATACCATCCCGTCAATTAAGTTAACGGATTGAAGAAAAAAAAAAGAAATTAACATTTGTATATAACAAGTGATCCAAAACGGGAAAAAAAAATTAATTAGTATATCATGTAAACTAAGTTGGCAGAATAAAGAAAAAAAAAATACATCCCGCTAACTAAATTGACAAAATGAAGAATTTTTTTTTATATTGGCGGGATGGAGTCTCACTTTTTTGTTATTCATTTCCTCTCAGGAGTCCTAATTTTTTGTCATTTTTATACTTCACTTATTATTTTATCCGTTTTAAAATATATAATTGAGATTCATTTTAAAATTAATTTAAAATACTTTTATATTTAAAAGATGTAATTTAATTAATTTTTAATATAATTATGAACATTATAAACTATAACAAAAATACTAATTTATTGCAAATTTTATTTTTTCATAATTTAAATAATTGCATAATCAATGCATTTTATTTAGAAATTTTTAATAATACTCCATCTGTTTAAAAAAACACACTTATTTACTTTTGATCCTAGTTAATACGTAAAATCTTAAAATTCAAATTCTGATACAAATGCAGTAGCTAATATTTTAAGTTAGTTATACTATATTGTTATTTCAAAATTAAAATATATTTGTATCAAAAATATTTTTTTTCCATTTCGTCAACTTATTTAACAGGATGTATTAATTTTAATTTTAATTTTTTTTTCACTTTGGATCACTTGCTACAAAATGTTAACTTATTTTTTTTAATCTGCTAATTTAGTTGACGAAATGATATAAAAAAAATATTAAAATGATATTTTATTTACCCGTTAACATAGTTGACGGGATAGAATATAAAAAAAATAAAAAATTAATATACTGTCAACTAAGTTAACGGGATGATTTTATATTTTAAAATAATATTTATTATGAATCATTTATATATATTAAGTTTTTCCATATAGGGTTCTCTTAACATGTGTCCTAAGGGCACATGCTAAACACACGGTTCAAGAGAATATTCTCTTGAACTGTGTGCTTATTCTCTTGATTTCTGCATTTACACCAAACTCAAGAGAATAAGCACACAGTTCAAGAGAATATTTTCTTGAACCGTGTGCTTAGCATGTACCCTTAGAACACATGTTAAGTTTTCCCATATATATATATATATGTGTATTACTGAGAGAGAGCAGAAGTACGTCTAAGAAAAAAATTCTGTCCTGAGTTGAAAAGCTAGCCAACTGCATTGGCATCGGGAAACTCTATGATTATTAAATTTCTACGACTCAATTCAACGCCTCATTTTCACGTATTGTCTTAGTTGAGGGGGCCACCGGGAAGTCCAAGGCTTGACTTATCACGGGTTCAAAGTACTTGAATTTGAATTCGGTAGGCTTGAATGCACCATTTTACGTATAGTAAAAAAAGAATATGTTATTAAAGGAAATGTGTTGTATTATTACAGGGAAATGCAATTATAATGCTATTTAGCGCAGATGACGCATATCCAAAAGTTATATATTGCTGTAAAAATATTAATATAATTGTAAAAAATAATACATATTGAAAAATACAGAAGCAAAAAGGACGTCATTTTAACGATTTTTTACTAACATCGTTAATATTTGTAATTAAAGACTATTCTCTCCTTCATATTTCATTTTTTCCAAATAACTTTTTCTTCATTCTTTTTTTCTTTCCAACATCTCAAATTCAAAAAAATATAAAATTATTAAATGAATTATAGTTAAGATAATTAAGTTGAATCAAATAATATGTAAGTTGAAAAAAAAATATGTAAATAAAAAAAATACTTTTACTTGTGACATACTTTTATTTCAATTAAAACAATAAAATAACATTAATAATTTAATTAATATAACTAACATTAATAATAAAATTGAATAATATTAGACTAAAACTAATCATATATAAGCACTTCAAAAAAGAAAAGTAAATTATATTTTAAAACTAGATAAACACTTTTAAAAAAGAAAGAAAGACTTAGATATCCTCTTCGTTTAAACAAAATAAAAGAAGAAGGTTCCCGCTTTGTTTTTAAAAAGCATCCCTTCTTCTATTGCCCCAATTGGTCAATAAACTTGTTTTACATACCCCAAGCAAGCAATATGATGGGAGATTTTGTGCACCAGTTTCTACTTCTAGATCTCTTTTCTTTTTTTCCTCTTGCCGATCAGAAATAGTGGAGATTTTGTGCTACCGGCTGATTTTGGTGAGGTTTGATCTATGAGAGTTTCGTGGGTTGATCTATACAAAAGGGTGAAGTGGTGGTGGCCGGTTTTAATTTGGTGGAGATTAATTTTGAATTAAGAGTTTGATTTTGTTTTCTGGGGCTGTCCAAGTGAATGAGAATCAAGCCACACACTAGTATATTTTCAATCCCACGCTTTGAAAGTCTTATAAGGTGCTCCAATATTAAAGGTTAAGCTTTGTTTTAATTTTAGGATTGGGGGCTCTATTTAAATTGATTTAGGTTTATATATAGTGAGATAGCATTATATTTACATATATATATATATTAAAAAAATGCTCATGAAGACTGATCATTGAGTTTAATTTCATGTTCAATATTGTGAAAGATAACGAGGGGTATACTTTATTAAATTTAGGTGAGATTTGAGAGTAAAATGGTATTTTTTTTTTTTGCAAGTGGAGTTCACTTGTCGTTAAATTGGATAAAAATGAGATAATTTGATATCAAATCTGAATCAATAGTTTCGTGCCACGAAATGGTGACTCAAAATTTAAGTAAACCGGGTTATTTTTTGAATTTTACTCAAAATTATAGTAACTCCTAAAGAACCAAATAGCAAGGAACACTGCTCTTGTTTTATTCAATTATATTCCATTGCATTCCACAACGAATTAATAGAAGAATAGTAGAATCTCTGACTGCACCCACGACACACCAACAAACGTTTCAGAATAATATTCTACATCACATCGACCAGGCTTTGTATCTTTTAATCAAACGTCAGTCAATGCCCTCTCTGCAGTTTGTACGTTCCGGATATGACAAGAATTTGCCATTCAATTATGCATCTGTATATGCATTCTATTGTTTCTTTCTATATAAGTAGAGTTGGGCACAAGTTATTCTGATATAAGACTCATAATATTTTTCATGAATTTAATTACTATTAGCCAAAAGTATAAAAAAAAATTGTATACATAATTATAGTTTGAGATAGAAATTTGATAATTAGTCAAACTCAATTATGAAAACACAAACACAAACACAAACACACGGGGAATTTATTTTAATTTGAATAATACCGATTAAGTAGAATTTCATCAAGAAAGGGTGATTTTTTAATATATGACAAAAAAATACATAAATTTCAAATTTTATTAAAGTAGCATGTAATAATGTGTGGGTGAATTTGGGACGGAGTGACAGCAAAGTATATATCTCTTAATATAGTATTTTCAGGAAAAAGAGAACTAAAAAAAGGTACGTGTAGTAGTGTATGAATGAACTTAAGAAGCTTGCTTCCGTGCATGGGCCACTATTGACATTCCACAAGCACTTTGTGATTGTGATCAGTTATGGATTTGTCCATCAGTAACTGGGAGAAGAATAAAACCAACACCAGTTGTAAGCGATCACAACTACATATGTTCGGCAAATGATACCAAATTCCATGTTGGTTTTTTTCTTGCAAATGCAAAAACATGTAAACTAATTTCATAAAATAAAATTCTAGATCTAGATCTCGACTGTACTTCCCACTTTCCTCCGAAATACAACTGCGCGTACGCCCAGAAAATGCCAGAGTGAAAAGGGAGAAGACCATCTCATGATGATGATATTTCAATTAATTTACAAACACACCATTTGCCTGATCACCCATATTCCCATTTGCCTAATCGCCCATATTATGAAGCAACCTAAATTCTGAAGCCCCCAAGATAGCTTATTGTTCAGATTTATACCGAAAATCAAAACTCTGCTGCTGTCTCAATCATACATCCCTTCCTGCTCCCAGATGTCAACAAGAAAATCTATCATTTCCTGTTAGGTGGAAATATAAGATGGTAGTTAGGCAAAGCATTTCACTAAAAATAACTTTACACTGACATAAACCAACGCTGCGTTAAGGATAGAAACTTACAGCAAGAGGGATTGGCTTGGTAAAATGCTTGTTACTCGCGAGCAAACTTTCATAAGTTGCATTCCAACTGCAAATTGAAACATTTTAGGGATATATATAGGTGCTGACAAAGAGATTCAACACGGTTCCACGAGTAGCCATTGTAACTTCACAAGAACCAAGTATATAATTTATACGGAATTAATATTTCTACAAGCTAATTTGATATTTTTGTAAGTGGGTCCCATTCGATCTTGTAAAAATATGAAATTAGTTTGTGAAAATATCAATTCATAATTTATAAAGATGATATTTGACAATTATGCAGGGGGTTATGCTTCCAGCACATCTAAAGCATAAGTGAATTTGACATTTTTCAAGACTACTTCAAATGTTTGACACTTGATTCCTCGCACAAAATTCTTGACAAGATGATTGCCCTCGGACCATGTGAATAATCAATGGCCATCTCGCCATAGGTACCAGAAAATGCATGTTTGTTTTTTGAGGAATCAACATCAAACCAAAAAGATTTTAAGATAAAAATAAAATAAAAAACATTGCCATTCTAGGAATCTACTCGATGATTTTTTTAACTCTGTTATCCCCTTTCTTATATATTTTTTTGCCTTCTTGTGGTCAAGTGATTGAAGGCAATACAAAGAAGGGTGAAAATGCACAGTTAGTGTAGTTATAGGTACAATCAAAACAAATTCTTAGGGAGATGCTAAACTAGAAACAGACTGCTGCTCTATATTTTTGCCATCAAGCATATACTTGGGATCCAAATGGCCACTTTACCAATTTTGAAAAATGAAAAGTAACTCACCTCAATCTAGGCTCACATAGCTGCTGTGCTTGGTTCTCAGACTTCTTATTTCCTACCCACTGCTGCCTAGTTTGGTTCCAGAGAAGAAGACCTACAACCAAATTTTTTCACATAAGATAAAATCCGAAAAGATGAATTGCAAAAGGGACAATTAGAAAAACTGGTAAATCACCTGACTGAAAATCAAGTCAAATACTACTAGTATTTGATCGTATAGATATCAGTACATGGTTAGCTAACAGAAACCAATTATAAAAAAAGAAGAAGGCTTAACCGTATAATAAACATATAGGCCAATAAGATTTAGCTGACGACAACAGGGAACAGTTGCCAACAAAAACTTTGATCAAGAAAGAGACAGGGTGATTTTTTTTAACATCCTCTGAATTATATTTAGTCCCTTTCAAGAATCATCTAATCAACTCCCTCAGACACCCTCTCCTTCCCCAACCCCCCCCCCCCCCCCCCCCCCAAAAAAAAAAAAAAAAAACCACGCGCTCACACGCACAAACATATTCAGAACAAAAATAGGACAAAAACCATTCAGATAAAATACTTTTCAAAAAAGGAACACGCTTAATATGCCTAAATGGTCCCTAGGGATCACAAAGAAAGTGCATCCAGATATAAAACAACTTTCCTACCACTGAAACTCTGAAATAGGTTGAGGTACATATTTTCAATAGCAGAAGACTCCCAAGACTCCTCAAACAAACCAAACATGACACCAAAAGCTTCCAGCAATTTAGCAATGAGGGAAGATTGAAGAAATGGAAGTTAGATTTTATGCCCGTCTTACACATCTTGAATGAATGTTGACTAAATCAAATACTCCCAATAGAAATTATACACACACAGAGTTGTCACGGCACCACGACAAGGCATGGCGGTAGCCAATCGTCAAGACGCCTAGGCGACAAGGTGATTGTCATGCGTCCGTAAGGTGATAAGTCGTCCACAGTATGCAATTTATATATTATTTATGTTGCATCACAAGTATATGTATATTGGCAATAAAATTTCATGTATATTAAAACCCAAAACATAACACTATGGAATACTATTAAAAGCACAATTATGCAAATACTCCCTCCGTCCTCAAAAGTACAAATTTCCCACATATTACGAAAAACAAAAGTAGAGGAAAGATGGTAAATAAAGTTCCAAATCTATTTTTAGTGGTCTAGCAGGATTCATAAAATGATGAGTAATTTTTTTTTTTTTATACTAATGGGTCCCACTAAATGTTACAATTACCCTTCACCTTATGTATTTTATCTTATCCTTTGGGGATAAAAATAATTATACCTAGGGATGCATAAAAGATCCGCGGCCTGACTTTGGTCCGACCTGGGCCCAGTATGGTCAAAGCCCAGCATAGTCAAGACATTGACCGATCAAGCCCGGCTTGGAAGACTTCAAAAGGCTGTTTTTATAATACAGAAATCTGGTCCGATCTAACCAGTAAAAAAGCCTAGTCAAACCAAGCCTTGGGCCTGGTCTTAGGCCCAGTCTACTATGGCCTGACCTGATTCTTTATTCAGCTATTTGTACTTTTTGAACCTCAAAGTTATAATTATTCATCAATGAAGTATAAATTTTTACTTATTCATTATTGTAATTTTTAAATTATAATATATTAGTTTTAAATAATACATCAATAAAGTTTAAAGTTTTAATTATTCATTCTTGTTTTCTTGTAAATATATTTAATTAATATACATCTTCAATTCATATAAATAGTTAGTATATTTAATATTAATAATAAGTTCGTTACTTAGTTGATTAAATATTAATAATAAGTTAGTTCATTGTAAATATTAAATTACAAATATTTAACATTAAAATTTTATTAATATTCCTTACTTCTTTTAATGTTAAATATTAACATTAATTAATACATCAAAAAATTAACTTTTAATATTAAATATTAATAATAAGTTAATTTCTTGTAAATACTCAAAATTTTCATTAATTTGGATATGCTAAATTCTTAGGTGGGGTTATGACTTTGGTTATTTTTCTGATATTCTGTTATAACAATTTAAAGAATAATTTCATGAAGCAATTACAAAACTAATTGGAAATAATAATTGAGATATAACTATGTAAGTGTTTAATGACCATAAAGGAAATGTAGGGTAGATTGTGTATTTAAACTTTACAAAATATATTAAAGAATAATTTCATGAAGCAGTAGATTGTATTCAAATTTTATTTTTTATGAAAACAAACTATGTATAGTAGACATACATTTAGACCAGAGTTGCTAAGGCGTGCGCTTTGGCAACTCGGCATCACTTGGTCTCACCTAGGCGACGACAAGAGACACCGAGCTGCCAAGGCGCACGTCTTTGCAGCCTAACCTCAAGTCGACAAGTGTCATGCCATCCACTCTATCGTCGGGACACCTAGGCATCGCCTAAGCAGCTCCATGACGACTATGATATATAGACGCCTAAGCAGCTCCTTGACGACTATGATATAGATATATATTATATAAGAGAACCATGAAGCCCATCCAACAGTAAACCATCTCTATTTGTCGTCAGCTTCCCAAGTACAGATGCATTATAGCCAGGACAAATATATAATAATATAATACATCCTAGTAAAAACATTGAAGATTAAATGAGTAAAAAACAACTTGCCATGATTTACAAATTCAGAAGGGATGTTCCCATTCCCAGAGCTACTGGCATCCAGGGTTGCTGTGCTGATTGATGAGATGCTTCCTCGTGACTGAAATGCACTATTGTCCATGTCAAAAGTACTATTGGTCCAGAAATCCTCTGATATACTGGGTTTTGTCACTGTCCGAGCATTACATTTCTGTCCTTTCAGCGGCTCATCAACCGATGAATTCGGTTTGCGGTTAATATTGCATCCAAGACAACCACTGTTCTGTTACAAAAGACATTCAGTGCCATTAGAAATCTTATTTGACCACATAGACCATGCAAAATATACACATTAACCCCCCTATATGCGCCCTCTTGTCCTCAAAGGTATACAGAACTTTAGTACAGCTTGATCATCTATTTTTTAGTTGCATATTAACTATAGTATAACTAACTATTTGGCACATAATGGATTAAATTCAAAAAAATATCCTGGGTGATTGGGCCTTCATTTACTGCACTATTAGACTATCATAAAACTGAAGGGTAAGCCTATTCCTAAGATGGCCATAAAAGTGGTGCACGCTAGTTTGACTTAAAATATTCGTGTAAACTGCAAATAAAGCATGCTATAATCTTTGAGAACACATAAAATGATCTGAACAACCACTACTATCTGATACTGAGACATGTATCATGGTAGGTTATATGTTATAAAGCTTTGCTGATTCAGTCTCAACAACTAATAGGCAGTCGGACTTTTCAGATAATTCCAGGGCTTATATTAATTAGGTCATAGGTGATGAACTTTTCGTAGGCTTGATTACTTCTGTGTAAACTAAAATCTTAAACCAAGACAAATATTTGTATTATCCTCCCCTCCATCCTAAAAAAAATAATTCACTTTCAAAGAAAATAGTTCTCTTTTTTGGGACTGAGGGAGTAAAATTATTCCAAGTTCACAAATTTAGAAGACAAAAACATAAGATGGGGGTAAATAGGTTTCAATCCTGCACATTCATCTCCTAGCCCTTTTATGATATTTTTCTAACATTTCAGAAATGGCTCCTAGTTAGATGGTAAAACTAAAATATTAAACTAAGTCAAATATTTGTATTAACCATCCAACATCCTAAGAAAAGAGTATGACTTACAAAGAACATGGTACTCCTTTTTAGGACAAGGGTACAATTTTAGTAAGTTAATATATCCAGACAAGAAACACATCAGATGCAACATAAATTAGGTTACAATCCACCGACCAAAATTAAAAAGAACAAACAGAAAGAGGATTCTACAAACCTTCTGCTCTTCGCCAATAATAATAATAATAATAATAATAATAATACAGTTGAAATTATCCAAAGCTCAATCACAAAAGAAAGGGAAATGATATTTCCACAACCGCAATAAATATGATGTTTCCCTAATTTCTCTCACCCACTTTTTGGAATATGTAAATTTCACTTACCCCATATAAATAAATAAGAGAAATTAGTGCGGGAATAAATAAATCAGCGGTGAGAGTAATATAAATTGATAGTTGATAGATGATAAAAAACAATTACCCCATGCATGCAATAATATGAAGAATCGAAGCTGCAATAGATCCAAAACGTAGCAGCGTTCCCACCAGAAGCATCGATCTCAGGAAGGAATAATCACATTTATACCACTGATTCAAATATCCAAAAGACTAACAATCAAGTTCAGATTGTAATATTCGAATACATACAGTGAGAGATATACAGAGACAACAGAGATACCAGAGATACAGAGAGTCGGCTGATTTCTCTCTCCTCTCCTTCCTGAAATTCGATCGGCTTCTGAATCTGAACAACTAAGAACATGGACTAGTATACATCATGCCGCGTGTCATGAATTTCCTTTCCACTTTTAATCTGTAGATTAATAAATTTAAATATATTATTTGCTCTATTTTAGATTATAAGGTTATTATTAATTTTTAAAAAATTAATTTAAAATTAATATAATTTATTTAAATTTTAAAAATAATAAATTTTATAAACATCGTAAACTACATGAATTTATATTAATTTTAAATTAATTTTTGAAAAATTAATATTAATTTTATTATTTGAAATTAAAATGATATTATTTTATTTTTTTAAAATTATTCCTGAATTTAATAAACTTCCTATTTTATCTTTATAATTATTAGACACGCTTTAGATATACTATTATTTTGTCAGTTTAAATACACTTTAAATCTTCCAAAATTTTAATTTTTACAACTTAAGCTTTAATATTTTAGGTTTAAAATATTAAACCTTAATATTTTTAAATATTTTATAAATTAATTTTTTTGACCATCGACAAGTAATAATTAATTTAAAATTGAGTATTTTAAGTAATTTCACTCTAAAATATCTTTAAAAGTATAGAAAAATATAAGCACATAGTTAGCTTATGATAAAGAAAAAAAATTAAAACCAATTTAAATGATATATATTTTTAAAAAACTTAATTTTCTATATTGATAGAAGATCTTAAATATATGTAAAAACATAAATAAAAAAAATTATAGTCACATGATTAGTATTTAATGAAAAAGAAAAATGAGTAAAAATCGGAGTCAATATATATATATATATATATATATATATATATATATATATATATATATATATGAAATATGATGAATCATTTTTATAATATTATTCTTATAATTTTATCATCGTATAAATATATTTTGAAATTATAATTGGGACAATATTTATTGTACAGCTATCCTCAAAGAAAAAATTAAATACTAAGCCATGCTCGCTCAATTTAACTATAGGAATATATTATCGACCACAAAAAATTGGCCATAATTCAATTGACACATGATACAGCCATCGTTTACCCAATTTTCCTCTGTTTTTTTTTTCAACTACCAATCCATGGAAATGAACAAAGAAAGAGAAATAAGATGCGATTGTACTACTTAATCTGAAACATTTAAACCGATCGATTTAATTACAGAATAAAGTTTTAGGTGATTTTGATTTTTAACTTCTTATAATTGACTTAAATAGTTTAGTTATTTTTTTATATACAAAACCAAATAAACCGATTGTTGTGCATCCCTACCTATTTAGCTCGCCTCACAAACAAACTCTTTCGCAAGAAAATTAACAAAGTTTTCTAAAATAACTCATTCTTCACAAAATTTAGGAAACAAAATCGAAAATTATCCTTAAGAAGCAATCCTTTGAAACACTTATTTTGAATTAAAAGTAGACACAAGAGAAAATCTGAAGGGGTTTAGGGGTTGTTTGTTTACGTTTGAGTAAAGCTGCAAACGAGTCGAATTGATCCCGATTTTAAGTTGTTCGAATTCAAATCGTAAGGCTAAATTTTTACTTAGATTCAACTCGACTCAAATTTTCGTTACTCGAATTCAATTGGATTCGGATCTAATTATATTCAAACAACTCTCGCAAATTTTAAATTCAAACTTGAATTTGAATCTCCACGTAATAACTAGTTTTATAATACATATAATTATTAATTGAACTTATTATTTTACTTAGAAATGAAAAAATATAATTATAATTACACTTTATAAATATAAAATTATAAATAAAATAATATAAAAAATAATAATTAATTATTCAAATTTTGCTTAATTGTGCATATATTATAAGAGAATGTATTAAATATCTATTCGAATATGTATCAATCGAGTATGTATTAAATCATAATTGAAAATTCGAATAGTTTGAATTCTAAACGAGTCGAGTATAACCTTACTCAGATTCTACTCGTATTTTTATTCGAACTATTTTTTTTACTTATATTCAGATCATATTATTAACGAATTCGAGTCTCACTCACATTTTTTCGGGTCAAACCCAAACCATTTGGTTCGATTTGTAGCCTTACGTCTGAGTGAGTCTGAATCTAACTGAATAAATCATTCAAACTGTTTGTTTTACAGTTTTCTAACTTTGAAATCGTTTGAATGAATCTGAATGATTCAACCCAAAAATTTGCGGTCGAATCAATAAAAAGTAGTATTAAATGATATTTTTACTTACATTTTCTCATTGACAATTAAAAATTACTTTCAATATCCATCTTGTTTTATTATTGTAATTTTTTTTTTGTCATGTACAAATTACTTTTAATTTTTCTTTAACAAATTAATAAATGTTGTTATTAATGAGCTCTTTATTGCTATTTGTTTTATTATTTATTTAAATACACACACACACCCACATATATATATGTGTGTGTGTGTGTGTGTGTATAAAATCATTCTACTACTATTATTTGTTTATTATCTCTCATATCACTATGAGAGATAAACAATTACTACTATTTTTTAATATAATAAAAGTAAAAAAAACTCATAAGCAGAAGGAATTTTTTTTTGATATGCAGTATTTTAAAGTATGAATATGAAAAAATAAACTAAACAATTTAAAATACTACTTCCACCTTAATATTTTAAAAAATAAGTATTATTTTTCTTATACATATTTTTGGTTAAAATGAGAAATATTATCATTTAATTATTTAAGATAAGTCAGTTAATAAATAGCTTATTTCATTCGGTGTTTAGTTTTATCAAATGGCTGCTTAGTAACTTAGTTAACTGGCAAGTGTTGCTTTAGATTGGTAGATGGGATGTTCAACATAATTTGAAATTAATTTAGGCCCCCTGGTCTTCTTTTCTAGGTTATGATCAGTTGTACCAGAGCTGAATTAATTGCTCTGCTGAAGTATGCAAAGAATGTTTAGATACATAAATATTATCAAAATTAATTTCTTGTTAATCCAAATGGAAACGTCTCCTGAGATTTATCAAGATTCGTCAATTGAAATATATAATAAAACAAGCTACAAAATCCATTCGCATAACCAGAAGAAGAGGGTAGTGCATATGCCATATAGCGCACGGGATAAAATATAGTGCCTTAACATCTAATAATGAAACAGCAAATACCAAATCTCCGTAAAACCTGAGATGCACATCTCTGCAGATTATGACACAAACAAAAGCATAATTTTATTCTTTTACTAGAGACACTGGTTTTATTGCACTATGAAGAGTCATGAGTTATTACTTCATGATGCCTTGTTGTACGAGACCATCAGGTAGTAAGAATGGGAGGCATGTAATCAGATTTAGCACCAAGAACACGTGCCTTAGTGTCTGGGAAAAACTCCATGCCTGGAAGCTCTGTGACATCCCCTTCACTGGCAATGCCAATGGGGTATCTGAGCAAGTGGCCAGGCAAGTCACGTTCGAGACTTTCACTTGCAAATAGGTCCCAATACTTATCTGCCATCTGATTCACTTTCTGGATACAGTCCACACTCTCTGGCTTCAGGAAGGTGTCATCAAGCATGCCAAGGTGTTCATACCACAACGACATCCGGAATCCATGAACTTGACCCCTTGCTGGCTGCCTTGCTGCTAGATGATGCGGTTGATATGCTCCCATAGCTATCTCAGAATCCCTCGCACCATCCATTGATCTCTGGTTGATGTTGGCAGATCCAATTATTATGTACTCATCGTCAACTGCAAAAAGCAACAGGTTTAAAATCTATGGAGAGCCATAATGTACAAATAATAACAACCACTCACATTGTTTGTGCCACTCTTCCCCCCCCCCCCCCCCCCCCCCCCCCCCCGCCGACCCACAATCTTTTCCACCCCAACTTAGCATCCGTGAGTGAAGAAACATCATCAAGACGTTTATTTTAATAGTAGGTATATTTTTGTAATTTTAAATTTCAGTTGATTTCAATAACACTACTAAGAAATGTAAACAAGAAACCAAAGCTGCCAACTTACCTATCATCATCTTGGCATGAACATAGATCATGAATCGACGGGCTTCTTGGGCTCTGCTATAATTTGTGTCTGGCTCTGTTCTCTCTGAAGGTTCATATTCTCCACTCCTCTTAACCTCCCGATTACCAAGGCAGAAAAATGTCAAATAATTTCTAGGGTCCTCATCGATTCCCTTAGCTTGGAGAGCCTGAATAATATCTCTATACATCATCTCCATTGTCCTCTTTTGCCAGTCCAATATGGCTTGAACTGATCCACTCTCTGGAATCCCTTCTGGCCACATTGGGACCACAACATAAACAGCGAACCTCTCCCCAACCTCAATCTTACTGACAATCTTCAGTGAGAGTTCCTTCGGGATGAGATGCAAAGCATTAATATCCTCATCCTTTATATCCACTGAATTCCAGCCGAAGGAGCTTCCAAGAAAATACTGATTTTCAATATATATGAAATGCTTTGCCCGTCGAATGGCATGTATATAAGCATCCTGAATACTTCGATCAATTATGTTATCCTTCCCACTGACAAGCCCAGCTTTAGCTGCATCTTCAGGCTCCTCAGGGAATCCAAAAGCAGCTCCACCATCAATGGATCTGAATAACTGAACATTCCATGTCTCATGGTCATCAGGGAACGTCACTGGAGATGGTGGAATGATGATATTATCAAGCTCTCTCAGGTTAACAAGTATATCTTTTCCCCCTTGCTTTCTCCATCTTTGCTCAAAATTAAACAATACATCCCAAGCAATCGGTCCTTCAAGACGGGAGTGAATATCGTGCCAAGGCTCCCTAGGCCCACCTTTAGTGATTGAAGCACCAGTGAAGTTTGGTTGGTGGAAATCGTCATGATGTGCAGTGTCCAACGTCCTGAAAAGTGAATGAAAAGGGGAATCGTATCTACCATCACAAAGATCAATACCTCCAACAAAACTCACAATTCTCCTGTTCTGAGATCCTCCACTAGGCATCTCACTGTCCACCACGACAATCTTCTGATGATGGGTGAACATGGTAGAAACTGTTAAACCTTGGACTATGCTTCCACCATCATCAGGATTGCGAGGGCATAACACACAGTATACATCAGTACCTTGGAAGAACTGTTCAGTTTCTTCATCATGGGTGGCCATCAATCCATCTTTCTTAAGTAAACCGACAGAGGTTCTGTCATCCCAAACAAGCATAATAACCTTAACAGTATTAATATCCTTGAGTCCCTTATTAAGGAGATTTCGGTATATACGGACCAACCGGTAATGTAAATCAAATGTTTTGCATTGGTGATTGCATCAAAGACATCTTCCCAACATCTATGGGGCTCGTAAAACTTGCCTCCAGAGAGAGGGATTTTAGGCACAAATTTGTCTGGCACATGGGCATCTTGGTACAAAGAAACTCGACAACCTTGTCTCTGTGAGTAAAAAGTATAAGGAACCCCAGGAAACTTAGAACTTTTAATTCCATGAGCCCAGTTACGATCTTGAGAAACATCAAAATACTGTAGCCTCACGTGAATCTTAGAACCTTCATGAATAGGATTTTTATCTTCATCCAAGATCTCAACCCATCTGTCCACTTCTTCCCCTTCCAAGAGCTCATGAACTGGCACATAAGCTCTTCCAATTAAAGTAGCACCAATGGGATTGTCGTCCTTCACAGTAAATATAACATTGGAAGCAAGATGACTGCAGTAGATGTGAAAAGACTCATACCACCTAGGGTTGTTCGGTTCATTTTCTATCATTCTGGTACGCCCAACCCTAGCCTTTTCTAGATCAATAGATGCATATATTTTTGGAGTCCCTTTGCCAAAGCCAATAGTCTCCTCAATGTTCTCCCTTAGCTACAAGAAAAATTCCATGGATGAGAAAGATTAAATATTACAAGTGTCTTAACCAACACTAGAATTCCAATTAAACAATGACATATTTAGAGCATCACATAGCAGTCGCCTAACCCATGAATCACATTCTCAATTTAGCAAGTCTCCCAAATTTCCTTGGGTGAATGAGGGGTCAGACAAGATACAGATATTTTTATCATAATTTTCTATCTAGAAGGTTATACTAAACAATATTCAGCTGAATTTCTCGTGTCAGAAAATTAGAGTCACGTGATAGTACATGGACAAGTATTAGTTGAAAATAAAATTCTCTTCGAAGCATATAATGGGATTGGAATCAATTTTTAAAAATAATGAGCTGATTGGACTGACAAGAACCATGGAATCTTTCACCAAATAGGTTAAGTGCGTGCACTTTCAAAAGAAAGTAGGGGAACAGTAAATAATGAAAAAAGATGCAGAGAGAGGACTACGAAACTAAGTTAGCACATGCATCTTGGTGATGGGAAAACCTTGTCTTTACATTCTTTAACAGAAATATTAGGTTTTACATAAACATGTTTCAGGGTAAAAGTAAATGTTACACCAGGAAGGCAATTTGCGAGATTAAATATAAGCATCAGTTTTACAGAAAATGGAGTTCAGGTATACAACATAAGGAACAAAGAGATCAGCATAATCGATCAGGCCAACAAATAATTAACAAGGACATCAGCAGAGCAACACATTTAGACAGTTACTTAGTATACAAAATGTTATCTAGATGAAAAGAAAAGCCAACACAAGGCTACTGATTTGATCATCCAGATGGTATTTAAACACAAACAAAAGTAAATCTTCAGTCTCTACGCCTTGCACATTTTCAGCAGCAAAATAAATATATTTCCAAAGTGTTTTAGTTGTATCAAGTTTCTTGTAAACATAAATTCACATGGCAAGCTGTTTTCTCGGGTTATTAATTTTAGGAGCATGTGTGTATTGGCTTGATATCTTTATTTGGCAGTTAACCTGAGTTCACATATATACTCATGATTCATAAAGCTCAAAAGTATTATCTACGCATCAATTCAAGAGAGCTAGAGAGATGTTAACAAAAGGCCATAACTTCCTTTTACAGATATGAAAATCTAACCTTAAAAACATACTAATATTTAGCATGAAATAAGTTTCTCTTAGCTCAGCAATGAAATCACCATACGCAGAAATTTCAGTTATCCATATTAAACTCGGTGTTTTTAAATAAGCTAAAAAATCTCAAATCAACTAACACATAGTGCTATCAAACCTTATGGAAGAATGGTTGGCTTGAGTAGAATACTATTAAGCCCACAAAACACTACACTGATTCGAGATATAAACCAATAACACGACACCAAGGATTAAACAACAAGAAAAGTTATTTACATCTTCAGTCATTTCAATCATGGTAAAATATGTCTTAAAAATGTGTATATCTTAATTTTGTAGTGGAAAACTGACCCATGTTAGACTACATTCAGTGCTAACTACTTGGTAGCTCTAAATAATGAAGGCACAAACAAATAATCACCGTTTTAGAGAGAAGGAAAACAAAAAACAGTATCCAGTGTTTTTTGAATAATCACTAACAAAAAAGTATGCATAAAAACGAATGCTACCATTCTATTTTTTGATATGAATATGAGATTGCTTTCCTTTCTCCAATTTATACTAACAACTAAAATTTTAGAGATATATAAAGTATAAACTAATGTAATGTGGATGCCTCTGATCCAGATCAAGTTCTACCTTACGGAAGATATGTGGACCACCGCCGCCTTCGCTGTGCAACTTATCAACCTCGTAGATCGTGACATGAAGAGTTCCATGAAGCAGAATCTGAGCCATCCCTTACCTGCATAATATCATTAACAAATTAAACTAACATTAGGAACACATTGATGGAATTAAAGCTATATAATTATATAGAGCCAATTAAAATATATAGAGAGAGACTGACTATAAAGCGATACCGATCTCAAAGTCTCAAACATAGGTAAACTAATAAAAAGAAAACGCACAAGTATAAGAACACAGACGACATGAAATGCAATTTGATGAGATCTTCCACGAAATGCTCCGGACAATTAAGTTAATAATGATACTAAAGGTCCGGCACTCTAATAAAGCGAATGCACTTCATAAAATAAACTTCATATAATCTATGCATGCACACATTGAAGAGAGTCGAAAGAAAAGAAAATTGAGTAATGTAAAGATTAGAGAGCACTGACTTTGAATATCGATATCTGAAATCCAAAGCAATATAGATAAAATCCGGTGAAGACAGTGTTACAGAATTCGATCCGATCTCTGCTCTATGACGTGTGAAGGGAGACTGTGGGGGGAATGGGAATTTGATTATGGATAACGATCCGTGAAATATATAATATAAACAACCGGCTCAAATTACAGGAATTTAATATTTAACAGTCTCAAATTAATTTAAATTTTAACATGATCTCAAATTAATTTAAATTTTCATATTTAATGACCTTAAATTAATTTAAGTTTTAACATTCAATAGTCTTAAAAAAATTTAAACTTCAACATTCAACGGTCACTAATCAATTTTTTATTTTTCTTTCAATTCAATATCTTTTTTTCAAAAATCTATCCATTTATATTTTCTGCCCAAATCAAATCTTTACTATACTATTATAATAATAATAATAATAATAATAATAATAATAATAACAACAACAATAATAATTAAAATAATAGAAATAATAATAATAACAGTAATAATAATAATAATAATAGTAATAACAACAACAACAACAACAATAATAATAATAATAATAATAATAATAATAATAATAATAATAATAATAATAATAATAATAATAATAACAACTATTATTATTATAATAGTAATAATTATTATTATTATTATAATAATAGTAGTAGTAGTAGTAATAATAATAATAATTATTATTATTATTATTATTATACTACTACTACTACTACTAATAATAATAATAATAGTAATAGTAACAGTAACAGTAATAATAATAGTAATAATATAGTAATAATAATAATAATAACAATAATAATAATAATAATAATAATAATAACAATAATTATAATTATAATAATAGTAATAATAATAACAATAATAATAATAATTATAATAATAGTAATAATAATAATAATTATTATTATTATTATTATACTTGTAATATCCCGGATATTTAAATGAATTAGAAATAAAATATTTAATATTTAATAAAGGTTGGAGTTTGATAACCTAGTAGTGATAGATAAATAGAGGCCCAAATTAAATTTAACGGACTAACTTAGATATGGTGATATCAAAATTTTTGATACGTTAGCAAGCAAAGTGATAATTCAATAAACTTGACTAACAACAAGTCTAATTAAATTAAGAGAATTAATTAGTGGAGTTATGTAATTATGCGACGTGGTTGCGTGTAAATTAAATATGTATTTATATGAATATATATATGCGTGCATATTTAGTAACATAATTTAATGGTTAATTAAATTGTGATAAATAGATAGATTAATATTAAATTAATCCGAATTGAATTAAAAGGTTTATTGTGGAATTAATTATATTCATTAATCAACAATTATGCAAATTGTTGATAAATTATTTGTGAGGAATAATTATGTAATTTATATAATTATAAATTATATAAAGTAGTTGAATTAATGAAGGGAAATTAGTAATTGTATATATGTACAATATTTAAGTTCATATATATGTACATATATATAAAGGGATTAAATTAATTGTGTAATTTTAAGTAGTAATTGAATATGTTAAATGAATATATTCTATAATTAAATAAATCATTGTAAATGATTTATGAGAGTGAGAAATTGAATTATACAATTATTTGTGTAATATTAATTAAATAATTTAATAAATTATTTAAATAAGAAATTGAGTAAATATATTATTATTTCAATGTATTTTCGGGTAAATGGAATTATTTCCATAATTGATGATAAATGAATTATTTAATGTAAATGTATTAAATAATTTAATTTGTGGCCTAAATAATATATATTAAATTATATATTGTATTTATTTTAATTTCATAATTTATTGTGAAATTATTTTCGAGGTAAGGTTGTAATATCCCGGATATTTAAATGAATTAGAAATAAAATATTTAATATTTAATAAAGGTTGGAGTTTGATAACCTAGTAGTGATAGATAAATAGAGGTCCAAATTTAATTTAACGGACTAACTTAGATATGGTGATATCAAAATTTTTGATAAGTTAGCAAGTAAAGTGATAATTCAATAAACTTGACTAACAACAAGTCTAATTAAATTAAGAGAATTAATTAGTGGAGTTATGTAATTATGCGACGTGGTTGCGTGTAAATTAAATATGTATTTATATGAATATATATATATGCGTGCATATTTAGTAACATAATTTAATGGTTAATTAAATTGTGATAAATAGATAGATTAATATTAAATTAATCCGAATTGAATTAAAAAGTTTATTTTGGAATTTATTTAGTTATTATATTGATTATACTTATTTGTCAATAGTATGCAAATTATTGATAAATTATTTGTGAGGAATAATTATGTAATTTATATAATTATAAATTATATAAAATAGTTGAATTAATTAAAGGAGAATAGTAATTATATATATTGTACAATATTTAATTTCATATATATGTACATATATATAAAGGGATTAAATTAATTAAGTAATTTTAAATAGTAATTGAATATATTAGATGAATATATTCTATAATTAAATAAATCATTATAAATGATTTATGAGAGTGAGAAATTTAATTATACAATTATTTGTGTAATATTCGTTAAATAATTAAATAAATTATTTAAATAAGAAATTGAGTAAATATATTATTATTTTAATGTATTTTCGGGTAAATGGAATTATTTCCATAATTGATGAGAAATAAATTATTTAATGTAAACGTATTAAATAATTTAATTTATGGCGTAAATAATATATATTAAATTATATATTGTATTTATTTAAATTTCATAATTTATTGTGAAATTGTTTTTGAGGTAAGGTGATGTGTATAAATAATATATATAGATTATATATATTATTATTAGCAAACACACTCTAAAGTTTTAATATCAAAATAATTGACAAGTTGTCATTAATTAAATATTCAATTAAATTGAATATAATGAGTGAATTAAATATAATAAATTAATTAATATGATTATTAATTAATGTAAATAATGTGAAATATTAATAATAATATTTATTAGTCCATTTAGTAATTTAATACTTATGGGTTAAAATGTTTAATTATTTATTCAATCTAATTATTTATTTAATCATGGATTCAATAATTAATGTGTAAATTATTAAATTAGCCCAACATGGGTCAATTAGTAGCCCAAGTGGAGAATAATAAAATTTGACAATTTAGTAGCCCAAACAATTTAATAGAAGCCCAATTGGTATTTTAAATTAAAGCCCAATGATTGGCCCACTTGGAAAATACTTAATTTAACTATTATTAATTTAAAAAGTGACTTGGACAATGAATTTGGGACAAGAAAAGAAGAAGTCAGCCGACATGTTGAATGAGGGAGAGAAAATTTGATTTTTCTTGTTTATTTTAGTTTATTATTTATTTATTTAAATTAAGGTTGCTTGTTTGATTTTTTTAAAATACATGGACCATCCCTCTTTTCACCAACTTTAGTCCTTAAGCCATTTCTTGTGCAAGTATCCAATATAGGTGCATGATGGTCTAGATTAATAGATACATATGTGTATCTAATATTTTGTAAGAGTATACTTACAATTTTGGAAATTTTTGTAGTCATTTCTTCTTCTTCCACTTTTCAAGTTAGAGAGAGTTGAGAGAAATAGCTTGGGTAAGAAAATATTTGAGAGCATGGAGAAGGTAGAGAAGGAGATCTTGGTGCATATCTTCAAGTTGCACAACCCATTTTGGAAGAAAAATGAAGATAGTCATTAGAATGAGGTAATGGTTATTTTAAATCTACCTTTGTTTTAAATTAATTAAACCATCATGTTGGTATAAATATGCTAATATAGTTAGTCATGTGTATTAGTAATATTTATGTCATGCTTGAGTTTAATATGCTTAGTTTGTGTTTTGGTATAATTTATATGCTAAAAAACATGTGATTGGTGGTGGTAAATCAAGTCTTAAAATAATGACAAGAAATTTATTTTTATAAAATTTAGATTTAATGTTATAATATTATAGAACATTAAATCATGAGAAAAACAAAGTTTGAATCACTAAAAATGGAGTTATACACAAAAAGTTATGATTTGTGGTAGTTTATGTGATGTAAAAATTTTTATAAAAATTTTTAATATTAAATCATGAAAAATTAAATTTTCATGTTATAAATTGTTGCTAAGTTATTGGTAATTTTTTTGGATTTTTATTGAGGAGTTAAAGTTTATTTGAAGGTATAAATTTTATTAAGTTGTGTATTAAAATGCACTGTTCACCTTCTGCGAGTGGGGAAAAAAAAAAGGGCTGGCCGCGCAATGCGCGCCAGCCAATTTTCTGAAAAACGCGGAGCCAAACGACGCCGTTTGGCGTAAGAAAATTTTACTCCGCGCGCAATGCGCGGAGGCCAATTCCTGTTCTCACAAAACGGCACCGTTTTGGTCCGTTTCTTTGTTACGCGCGCAATGCGCGGAAATAATTTTCCAGTGAAATTACTATTTTGCCCCTCCGGTCTTTTTTTCTGCGAAATTACGATACTGCCCCTCCGTTCGGTTTTCAGTTTATTTACGATTTTGCCATTCTGGATAATTTAAATTAATTTAAATGTTTAAAAATTAATTTAAAATTATAACAAAAATATTAATAATACAAAAATGATATTTAGGTATTGAATATTATATTTTTCAAATATAATAGGTATTTAGGATTAATATTTAAATGTTGTAAATATTTATCTAGTTAGTTTAATATTATATTTTTTTCAAATATAATAAGTATTTAGGATTAATATTTAAATGTTGTAAATATTAATCTAGTTAGTTTAATATTATATTTTTTTAAATATAATAAGTATTTTGGATTAATATTTAAATGTTGTAAATATTAATCTAGTTAATATTATATCTTCTGAATTTACGATTAAACTAATTATTATTTAATTAATATTAAATAATAAACAAGGATGATAAATTAATTAATTATTATTTAATTACTATTAAATAATAATTAAAGACAACTAAGATTGATTATTTAATTATTTATTATTTGATTAACTTTAAATAATAAATAAATTTAGTTAGTTATTATTTATTATTAAATAATAACTAATGATATTTGAGTATTTACTATATAATTTTATTATTTATTATTTAATTAACTTTAAATAATAAATGAATCTAGTTAATTAGTTATTATTTATTATTAAATAATAACTAAAGATATTTGATTATTTTTAATATAATATAATTATTTATTATTTGATTAATTTTAAATAATAAATAAATCTTGTAAGTTATTATTTATTATTAAATAATAACTAAAGGTAGTTAAATTACTTACTATTTAATTAATGATAAATAGTAATTAAATGAAATTAGATTTAATGGAATAAAGAAAATATCTTTTAACTCTTTTGTTTAAACAATTATAATAAATTGTTTAATAGTTTAATAAGTGTGCAACACTTAAAGAAAAATATTTTCTAACTTATTAAATTATTAACCTAATATGATTGAGGGTCTATAAGGTTAATAATATTGTTTTGACTGATGTAAATTATGTGTTAGTACTTATGTGATAGATAAGTTCCTTAATAAGCGTATAGTTGTGCAAATACGCCGTATTAATTATTAGACCAACTTTATTGATGTTAGGTCTTTCCAAGCCAGTTAGTTAAAGCTAGACATTTATTGTAGCTGAGCAGACAGGCAAGTTTCCTAAACCCTACTCAATTTATATTCGAGCAGGATATATTATTTTATTGTTCAAGTCCCTAACTCAAATTCAAGTTATTACGTTTCAAGCATGCTATGGTTTAATTTTGTATAATTATTCCACATCTTTAAATTGTTGATTCGCACATAGCGCTTGTTGCATGTGTTCATCAGGTATGAAAGGCTGATCACCTTCATTACCATAAGGTTCAGTTAAAATTGTTCATGGTCATTATTGACACTCAACATTACTTGATTCAGTCATTCAATTATTGAAATTATGATTCGTACTCTTTCACAATTATTATATTGTTGAAAATCCGAAAGCTTGTTCTTTCTTTCAATCATGATATATCGTTATTGTATTTAAACTTGCTGAGCAAAGTCGTTGCTCACTCTTGCTATATCATGATAACAAATTTCAGAATAATACGAATGTCCGAGGAGAGACGGAGACAGAAGCAAAAGACAAGATTATAGTGTTATTCATTATAACTAAATTGTTATATGATGTAAGTAATTTTGTAAACCTTTTTATGAATCTAAAGGTATATATGTAAGTTAAGGTTAGAAACCTTGGGAAATGTTGTAGAATAAACAATTTATGTTTATATATTCCGCATTAGTTATAGAACATGTATGAAGATGATGTATCGTGACGTACCAAGTCTAGGGTTTAAGGAACCCGGATTTGGGGTCGTTACAAAGGTAATGTGTATAAATAATATATATAGATTATATATATTATTATTAGCAAACACACTCTAAAGTTTTAATATCAAAATAATTGACAAGTTGTCATTAATTAAATATTCAATTAAATTGAATATAATGAGTGAATTAAATTTTATAAATTAATTAATATGATAATTAATTAATGTAAATAATGTAAAATATTATTAATAATATTATTAGTCCATTTAGTAATTTAATACTAATGGGTTAGTGTATTTTATTATTTATTCAATCTAATTATTCATTTAATCATGGATTGAATAATTAATGTGTAAATTATTAAATTAGCCCAACATGGGTAAATTAGTAGCCCAAGTGGAGAATAATAAAATTTGGCAATTTAGTAGCCCAAACAATTTGATAGGAGCCCAATTGGTATTTTAAATTAAAGCCCAATGATTGGCCCACTTGAAAAATACATTATGTAACTATTATTTATTTAAAAAGTAAAATGCAAGTGACAATCATTATGGGACAAAAGTCCCCAAGTCAGCCGCATGGTGGTGCTAGGAGAGAGAGAATGAATTGATTTTGTTGTTATTTCATTTTTCATTTATTTTAATTAGGATTGCTTGCATGGATTTTTTTTATTACATGGACCATACTTATTCTCACCAACTAAGGCATGGATTAAATTTCTTGTGTAAGTATCCAATAGCTAACTTGTGTTGGTCTAAATTCATAGATATAAGATATATATCTATACATCATGGAAGACTTAAGTAATTAGAGAGAGAGAAATGCTAGTCATTTCTTCTTCTTTTCCCTTTCAAATTAGAGAGAAAATTATTTGAGAGCAAGGATATGGAAGGAGAAGGAATTATTGGTTCATGCCATCCTCCTTCACAACCCATTTTGAAAGAAAAATGAAGATAGTCATTAAAATGAGGTAATGGTTATTTTAAATGAAGTTTATTTATTTATTAAATAAATTATCATGTTTATATAAACATGTTATTATAGTTAATAATGTGTAGTAGTAATATTTATGCCATTCTTGAGTTTAATATGCTTGGTGTGTATTTTGGTATATTTTGTATGCTAAAATATGTGTTTAGTAGTGTATACACAAGTCTTGGAATTTATGACCAAAAATTATTTTTCTAATATTTAGATTTAATGTTATAATATTATAGAACATTAAATCATGAGAAAAATAAAGTTTGAATCACTCAAAATGGAGTTATACACAAAAAGTTATGATTTGTGGTAGTTTATGTGATGTAAAAATTTTTATAAAAAATTTTAATATTAAATCATGAAAAATTAAAATTTTCATGTTATAAATTGATATTAAGTTATTGGTAATTTTTTTGGATTTTTAAAGCCTACTTGAATGTATAATTTTTATTAAAGTGGTGTATTAAAGTTACTATTCACAATCTGCTTGGAAGAAGAAAAAGACCACTGGCCGCGCAATGCGCGAGTTACTGTTTACTCGCCAGACCGCGGTACAATACGACGTCGTTTTGGGCGAATAAAAATTCCTTCCGCGCATTATGCGCGGAAGCCAGTTTCGGTGACATTAAAACGGCACCGTTTTGGGAATAAGGTTTGTCGGCGCGCGCAATGCGCGGAAACAGATTTTTCCGGAAATTACGATACTGCCCCTCCGGTCTTTTTCTGCGTAATTACGAAATTGCCCTAGTATCAGTTTTTCGACTTAATTACAGAATTGTCATTCTGAATAATTTTAATTAATTTAAATGTTTAAAAATTAATTTAAAATTATAACAAAAATAATAATAATACAAAAATGATATTTAGGTATATAATATTATATTTTTCAAATATAATAAGTATTTAGGATTAATATTTAAATTTTGTAAATATTAATCTAGTTAGTTTAATATTGTATTTTTCAAATATAATAAGTATTTAGGATTAATATTTAAATGTTGTAAATATTAATCTAGTTAGTTTAATATTATATTTTTTTCAAATATAATAAGTATTTAGGATTAATATTTAAATGTTGTAAATATTAATCTAGTTAGTTTAATATTATATTTTTTCAAATATAATAAATATTTAGGATTAATATTTAAATGTTTTAAATATTAATCTAGTTAGCTCAATATTATATCTTCTGAGTTTATGATTAAATTAATTATTTATTATTTAATTAAAATTAAATATTAAACAAGTATGATTAATTAATTAATTATTATTTAATTACTATAAATAATAATTAAAGACAACTAAGATTGATTATTTAATTATTTATTATTTGATTAACTTTAAATAATAAATAAACTCAGTTAGTTATTATTTATTATTAAATAATAACTAATGATATTTGGGTATTTACTATATAATTTTATTATTTATTATTTAATTAACTTTAAATAATAAATGAATCTAGTTAATTAGTTATTATTTATTATTAAATAATAACTAAAGATATTTGATTATTTTTAATATAATATAATTATTTATTATTTGATTAATTTTAAATAATAAATAAATCTAGTAAGTTATTATTTATTATTAAATAATAACTAAAGGTAGTTAATTACTTACTATTTAATTAATGATAAATAGTAATTAAATGAAATTAGATTTAATGGAATAAAGAAAATGTCTTTTAACTCTTTTGTTTAAACAATTATAATAAATTGTTTAATAGTTTAATAAGTGTGCAACACTTAAAGAAAAATATTTTCTAACTTATTAAATTATTAACCTAATATGATTGAGGGTCTATAAGGTTAATAATATTGTTTTGACTGATGTAAATTATGTGTTAGTACTTATGTGATAGATAAGTTCCTTAATAAGCGTATAGTTGTGCAAATACGCCGTATTAATTATTAGACCAACTTTATTGATGTTAGGTCTTTCCAAGCCAGTTAGTTAAAGCTAGACATTTATTGTAGCTGAGCAGACAGGCAAGTTTCCTAAACCCTACTCAATTTATATTCGAGCAGGATATATTATTTTATTGTTCAAGTCCCTAACTCAAATTCAAGTTGTTACGTTTCAAGCATGCTATGGTTTAATTCTGTATAATTATTCCACCTCTTTAAATTATTGATTCGCACATAGTGCTTGTTGCATGTGTTCATCAGGTATGAAAGGCTGATCACCTTCATTACCATAAGGTTCAGTTAAATTTGTTCATGGTCATTATTGACATTCAACATTAATTGATTCAGTCATTCAATTACTGAAATTATGATTCGTACTCTTTCACAATTATTATATTGTTGAAAATTCAAAAGTTTATTCTTTCTTTCAATCATGATATATCGTTATTGTATTTAAACTTGCTGAGCAAAGTCGTTGCTCACTCTTGCTATATCATGATAACAAATTTCAGAATAATACGAATGTCCGAGGAGAGACGGAGACAGAAGCAAAAGACAAGATTATAGTGTTATGCATTATAACTAAATTGGTATATGATGTAAGTAATTATGTAAACCTTTTTATGAATCTAAAGGTATATCTGTAAGTTAAGGTTAGAAACCTTGGGAAATGTTGTAGAATAAACAAATTATGTTTATACATTCCGCATTAGTGATAGAACATGTATGAAGATGATGTATCGTGACGTACCAAGTCTAGGGTTTAAGGAACCCGGATTTGGGGTCGTCACAATACTAATAATACTAATAATTATTATTATTTTTTTTTTTGCATGTAAACAATATGGGTCATCATTTTAGCATTGACGTTATTTTTCTGTTTTTCGGATATTGCGGTCGTTACGTTTCCACATACAAATTGATTTGGGCGAAAAATCACAGGGACTGTTCATATTTATTCTAATTGATTTGTAAGTTCTTTTATGTTGCAAATAGTCTTTAGGTAATAGAGTATTTTTGAAATTTTAATTTACGACGTGCCTTCAAGCACAGACAATTACGTGTCATCTCTTTGGTGTTTTTGCGGGCTATATCGAGAGCAACTATTGTAGTAAGCTCTGACTCATGGTATGAGAATCTTTTGTCTAATTTTAAGAAAAAATATAAAGGAAAAAATGTTATGGTAATGCGATTTAATTGGTGTTATGACAATACATTTTAATTTGGACTTAGAGGACTCATTTTATACTTTTAGGTATATATGCAAAAATATTTCTTTTAGATTTTTATATCTTTTTTTTTTCTCATTGAATTCCACCAAATGACTTGCAGTCCTACCCTTTTTTCACAGAAAATACTGTTCATGGATTATATTGATCGATGATTAGAGATACTATAGGCAAATAAATGTTGTCAAACTTCTCATTTCATTTTGTCAATAAAGGAAAGGTGTGTGGGATACCCGAAAATACTATATTATACAAATTTGAGTCCGCTATCGTCAATCAATTAATTATTCAAACCTACCAAAAACTAATTTTAAGTTATGAATGAGTAGCACACTAATGTTTGCCCAAAAAAAAATTATGACTAAATTGAATATTAATTTTTTTTGTATTAATGGTTGAACTCTCAGTTCTATTATGGAACTAAGAGCTCACAATAGTTTTAAATTTTTTAATCTATAAATATTGAATACAATACTCAACTATTATATTAGTTACACTGTATCTTCAAGCACGAATTATTCCTAATATATATATATATATATATATATATATATATATATATATATATATATATAAAGGAAGAATTACAGTTAAATTAATTTAATAAATAAAATATATATGCCGTTCCTCATACATGTTCCAAACTTGTATTATTTAATGTAGCGACCGAATCTTTGCGATATTGTTGATAATTACATTAACGTCCATAATTCTAAAAATCTCGGGACACATTTTTTATTTTTATTTTTTTGGGATTCAAATTGCGAAAGTTTTTGTGTGAAATTGCGATTGTAAAAAATATGAAATTGTAAATGATAACAAAGATAATCCATCATATTATAGGAGTACCTTTTTTTAAAAAAAAAATATCAATAATATTTATTCGTGTAAATAAAAAAAAATAATTAATAAATAAATTCACAATATATAATTTAACACAAAAATTTTGCAATACATATCGTATTTTAATTTCCCTTTCAGTTTTGAAAGTTCATTCGTTAAATCACAAATTTTAAAAAATAATATGATTTTATCAATTTTAGTTAATAAAATAATAGTTATTATAAATTATATAAAAAGTATTAATAATAACATATTTTAAAAGATATATATATTATAATTTTCATGGGTCTTCTAAACAAGAATTGAATAACCTATTTTTTTTTATGACTAATAATGTTTATACCCTGAAAAAAGACTTGAGTTAGCAGCATCCGATGTGAATAAAATAAGATTCGTGGGAGAAGTTTCTAACCTTGAATATAAAGGTTTATATAAAACTTATTCTTATATTTCTTAAAACTAAGAAATTAGTTTTAGGCTGTCTAAACAAAGTACTATATATATTTTTAAATATCGCTCTCTTATCAAAGTACATACCATGATACATTGTCAATTTTTTACTCAAACTGGATGTGCATGAAAATGGAAAAAAATAGAACGCCGTTTATAAAAAAATGTGGGAATATAATTTACCTCGAGTTGGTGTAGTTTAATTAATTATTTATTTTTATTTGGGGTTAAGAAAAGATATTCTCATACCAATATGATAAGCATTTACTTCTAAGTTTATGATTAATATTAAGAGTCTTAATTTTTTTATCTTAAATAAATCTCAACTGATATAATATTGAATATATAATGATATCTTACTGTATAATCAATAATGGATATATATAATTAATATAATAATAACACATTATTTTAAAAAAAATTGGACCACTGTATTTACCATAAGTTCACATGATTCTTAATTAATTATGTTTTCACATCTTTTTCAAAGATCATAAATCTAACTAAACCAACATACCAAACCTTAGCCAAGAAATTCATGATTTCAACATTTTTATATTAATTCTAAATTTTAAAATTACACAAATTAACTAGAAATAAAAATAAATATGACTTTTTGTGGATCGGAGTAGGTAGCTCATTAAAACCTAAACACTGCGATACCACAAAAATAATAAGCATAAATTATATTATTTCGTTATCAAGTAAAAGGATATTTGATAAAAATTGAATGAAATAGTTCTGAATACTTAAGTAATTTAAATGTGCTGAATGAAGAAATTTTTTGAATACTGAATGAAAAAAATTATTTGATAAGTGATATATCTAAAACATCTGAATAACATATTTTTACTATTTTACCCCTTTAAAAAATTTAAAGTTATTGTAAATTTATCTAATATTACTTAATATAATAGTTAATACTTTTAAAAAAAAAATTACTTCATTCAACCGGAATTTAATCATTCAGTCAAAAAAATTAGACTTAACCAGTCAGTTCAAAAATCTAATCGATTCAGTCATTCTGTCCTAAACAAACACATTGAATGACTGACTAATTTAATTATTCAGTCTTAAACAAACAGCTCCTAAGCCAAGAACATGTACATAACTACTTAAGCGTCAATTCCATGTAAAGAGCAGTTGAGTTCGTGCCTACTAATTGTCGATTTGTCGACGACAAATTGCATATTTGACTAAAAATTATTTCATGTTTCTACATCAAGTAAATAATATATTCATTTTTTTCATATATTTATAAATCTTATTATAAACGAACTCCATACATGTATATAAAAAAAATATTATTTATTTATCACAAGAATATAGAATAATCTCTTGCACTTGACAGATAAGTCTGTGTTCCATAACCGGTTTATCTTATTCAATCTCAAATATATCTACTTCTATGAAACTGTGGGACCTTTCCTCGATTTCTTTTTATAATTTTTTCAATAGATAGTCTAGATAAGAGATTGTCCTGTATTAACTCTTAATTGGTGACTTGTTCTATTAATATAATTTATTTTTATTAATAAACAGATTGAGAGTCTAATTTTTATTAATAACAAGTAAGTTATGATAAAATTTATTGTCAATAAACAAGTTATGAAAACAGATTCAGATTAATTTTACAAATGCTATAGCGTATCAAATTTCATGTATTATGAAACATAAATTTTAATTTTTTAAGGAGAGTGTTTATTAATTAAATCTTACCCTATTTAAGAGATAATTAATTATAGAAGTGTTACATTAATCCCAATCTCCCATGCCACGTGAGGGTACTTCGTCCTTGTAGTCTAATGGTGTATTTTATTTTTTAAACCCTTTTTTTTAAGAAAAGAAAACAGTGATTTGAAAAAAAATAGAATAAATTATTCAAAGCTGTTTGTTTTTTCTTATAAAATATAATGTGCCATAGTGAAATATTCTCCTTATAATCAAAAGCACATCAAAACCAATACATAAAATAGGTTTTGTAATTATAAATAGAGGGATATTTCATGAAAGTTTTCTTCTAATTGTTTGTAATGATTTTTTTCCTCACAACATAGGTTTCTTTATTAAGTATTATAATTTATTAATTATCATTTTTTTTTATGTTAACCTGTTCAACTTCTTCTTCATCTTCTTTTCATTTGCTGGGCCTCATCAATACCGACGCTTTAATAATGGGCTAGAGACGCCATTTATTTAGCAGGCTTATGGGGGACTAGGCCAGTATACCCAAGCTTTATTTTGCATTTGAGATATGTTTGGCTTCCTTTTTGCCATTTGAGATATTTATGCAATTAACGCTTCAAAAATAATGGCCCAGACTCCATTCCTTTAGTGAATAGGCATTCATATACCTGTAACTCAATGTATATAGTGCCCAAAACTAGGAGAAATTATTGGATGTCCTCAAAACAAAATTATAGTTTACTCCTCCTCTCTCATAACACCGTGGAGTTCACAAGTAATGGAACCCGTGTGGATCTCACAATGTTGTGAGAGAGAAGAACAAACTGTAGTTTTGCTCTTGGAGCATCCAATAACTTCTCCAAAATTAAGGTTGAAAATGATCCCAAATTAAGTGGAATAATATTTTATTCAGATTATACTCGATTATTTTTTAAGGTATTCGAATTCGTACTTAAATTGGGATACAATTTTGCAATATTTGCTTAAATTCGAATTCGACTAGTTTTATTGTACTTGAATTCGACTCGACTTATTTTTTAGTCAAGTTATTGACAAACATTTGAGATATACATAAATCAGAATTAGATTATTTATATTATGATAATGCATATAAAATTAACTCAATCAATTATTTGGAATAATTTAAATTTAAACTCTTTAAATTAGATCTCGAATCTTGTAAAAAATTAATGAGATGATATTATCACTCTTGAATTATTTGATGGACATGTACAGAAAATATGATAATCATTTTCACTTCTCAAAGTACGTGGAGAATTAATTTAATGATGAAGACTATATATTAAATAAAACTAAATATACTCGATACTGTATACGAGTAAGTATCAATGAACTTGTATCGAGGAAGGATTAGTTGTAAGACCCCGAATTTTATGAAATACAAAATTTAATTTTTCTTCATATATATTTTTTTTGAAACAGTAAGTGGTTAAATTAACAAAATTGAAAGTTAAGGATGTTATGTGCAAATTTTATTTTGTCGGACAATATTCGCTTTGTCGGGGAATATTCGTTTGGTCGGGGAATATTCGTTTGGTCCGACGGCGCCGAAATAACAAATTATTGGTGGACCCCACATCAGAATATTTGTCGGATATAGAAAACGACAGAAATAACTTTTTTAAATAAAAATAGTCAACGGAACTGTTAAAATACCGGTGATAAAATAATAGTAGCATACGATAGTTATTGGTATTTTCTGTAGCACTCGGTACTCTACAGTAACACACGGTATTGCATAGTGTCTCATATTTTTGGTCTGATAATTGACACCGTAACTGTTACGCATCATTTCATCGATAATTGTCACTGCATAATATTTTATATTATCAATTCAATAATTGTTGTTACACAGTATTTTGCATTATTGATTTAATAATTGTCATTACACTGTATTTTATATCATTGAGTCAATAATTGTTGTTGCACTGTTTTTAAAATTATTGAACCTAATAATTGTCACAGTAACATATGCACAGTAATTCACATTATTGAATCAATAATTGTCATTACACAGTAACGTATGCTTTATTTTACATTATTGTTATCTCTATTATGATGTTATTTAAACAGTTGTATTTCATTAATTTATTGACTTGATATCTAAGAGCTAACTATACTGTATTTATAACAATTAGTCATAATAATTGAATTGATAAAGTTATTTGTTTATAATATAAAGTTAGGTGATTATTAGGTGATATGAAATGAATGGTGTAGATTAAAGTGTGAATTATTGTTGAATAATTGAATTGATTTGTTTATAATATAAAGTTAGGTGATTATTAGGTGATATGAAATGAATGGTGTAGATTAAAGTGTGAATTATTGTTGAATAATTAAATTGATTTGTTTATAATATAAAGTTAGGTGATTATTAGGTGATATGAAATGAATGGTGTAGATTAAAGATAATATAATATTTGAAATGGATGGTGTAGATTAAAAGATGATCTTTAAATGAATGGTTTAGATTAAATGAATGATAAGATTTTTGGCTATAAATAGAAGCCTTAACTTAAGGATTTTTCATAAACTTCCTTACTTGTTCTTTCTTTCTCTCTCTAAATACTTCTTGTGAAAGTTCTCTCTAAGTGTGCTTAAGTCATCTTGAGTATTTGTGAAGATCTATAAGTATACGTGTACTGTTCAAGTTAATCAACCTCATTTAAATTAATATCCAGTCACGTGTTGAGGTAAGGGATACCATCTTTTTCATCTTCCATTATTCAAACATACTATGGTAAGGGATTATCATTATTTAATTCTCGATAATAATATTGTTTCTTCCTTACTCATAAGACGTGCCTTTTATTTCCATGTATTAAATTGTGGGAATAACCTTACGGAGCGGATTGCCGCCTGTTGGTGAATAACCTTTCGTATTCATTCATTATTAATCTCTGAGAATAACCTTACGGAGCGGATTGCCGCCTGTTTGGTGAATAACTCTTTGTACTCAAATTCTATTAAATTGTGGGAATAACCTTACGGAGCGGATTGCCGCCTGTTTGGTGAATAACTCTTTGTACTCAAATTCTATTAAATTGTGGGAATAACCTTACGGAGCGGATTGCCGCCTGTTGGTGAATAACCTTTTGTATTAATTTCCTTCACCTTTTGTTAATCAAACCTGCTACGGTAAGGGATATTATTTTCTTTCATACTCCTAAATCGAAATTTATTATGGAACTATTGCTTCTATAATTCCTGAAAATATTATATGTTCCATAATGGTTGAACTTCATTATTTCAACTGAACCTTCCTATTTACGTGAACCTTTCTATTGAATTGTAACCGTTATTCTGAACTGTGGATCTTGAATATCATTTTTAAATTTCACTCCACATCATGTTGACAATTTGGACATTATTTGAATCTGTACAAAGTAAACTTCCGATACTTATTGTTATCCTATTTCTTCTGTTCATCATTTATATCATTCTAATCATCCAAAAATCAAGCTGTTGTGAATATCTGTGGCCGAGGGCACAGATGTGATATATTTGTTGAACAGATGATAGGTTAAAGGCGATATAATAGGTTAAAGGCGATACATCTGTTCGGTGTCTTTTATGGCACGTGGTGAATGTTCTCTTTGGCCCGTAGTGCAAAGATGAACTGTTGTTTGGTATGATTATGACCAAAGGCTGAATCTGGTATAATCATGACCGTTGGTGTTATATTGAATGTCTTTGGCCCGTAGTGCAAAGATGAACTATTGATCTGCATGATTATGATCAGGAATTGTGAATTTGTATTATCTTGACTAATGATATTTCAGATGATAAAAGTTGATGATGTTTTTCCTAAAAAGAGAACCGAGTGGACATTATAGTCTGCATTATTCTTCTAATAGATTACTCATTCCGCTGCTATTATTGATCTGAACGTTGTTTAAGAATTTAACTGCAGTTTTTGATATAAACCTTGTAGTCTATTGTATTCTATCAAGAACTCAACTGTTGAAGACTAATGATAATTTATTCGTCATTATCTTAGTCATGATATTCTTTACTGGGCTATTTGAGCTCACCCTTTCTTTTGTTCCATTGTTTTTCAACAGGAGATGAAAACATAACAGGGTCTAGCCGGGGAATGGAGTGAGGGTCCGAGGAATAGTTATCATAGTTTTCACGTTTTGTAAAATAGTGTGGCAATAATAGTGAAGACTTAGTTGTGTATTATTATACACTGTCTTGTTGTACGTTGTGTTTTGTTGTAATAATTTTGTTGTAGTCTTTTGACGACTCAAGTATGGGCTGTGTGGGCCCAGATTTGGGGGCGTCACAGTTGGCATCAGAGCTTAGGGATATGGTCTTTAATGGAGATCTGGGGTTAGAACTAGGAGGGGAGAGACGAATAGAATCAATCACTAGTGTGTCCTACCTAAATTAGATTTATTTTTTATCTAATGAATCGATTTGAATGTAGGAACATGAAGAGATGAGTCAGTTTATTTGAACTAACATTTATTTTGTGACCACAGTTAATTATGGCATCTGGAAATCAGGAGGTTAACTATGAAATTACCGAAACAAATGTAGCTGCAAAACAAGAGGCGACGAATAATCTTCTTACAAACTCAGAGTTGAATCATTTGCCTAAGGCAAAAATTATGCGTGTTCTATCCAGTAAGGATGAAGGTGAAAGCTCTGCTACAGTCGTTCCAGATCCATTCTTAGAAGCAATTAAAGGAAGTAACGAACTTGCGGAAATTATTGCCTTTAATTTACTCACTAATTGGGAGAGTGATATTACCTGGTTATGCTCTATAACAAAGGATCAGAATATATGGACTTTTCATATTAGTCTTTGGGATTTATGGTGTTCCAGCTATGATTTTCAAGATTATTTAAAAATGATGTTTCTATACTTTTGGGCGTTACAATTTAGAGGAATTCAGGTTAAGTTAGTCACTATCGTGGAAACTGCAGTCTATCGAAAATACTATTTTAATGGAAATCATTGGTACCTTACTACTGATGAAGTTGATGAACCCGAGAAACAGTTTGCTAGAAAATTATTCAGTGGTATTCCCATGGTTGAAATACGTGAAGATCCGAATGAAGTATTCGGGATTCGATTTGACGATAACAGTCAAGAAACCGAATGAGGTGATAACCGGTAAGCTATTCATAAATTCTCGTGAAGTCTATGCCATATTAGATACTGGCTCTATCCACTCTTTTATCTCACCTATATGTACTCAACGTTTAAATTTGTCTATTGAAAACTTAAATCTTGTCTTATCAGTTGAAACCTCATTGGGAGAAATACCTATTACATTTACTATCTATAAATCTTGCCTAGTTCAAATCAACAACCTCACATTACCTGTTGACCTTATTTCTTTGGAGATGCGTGAATTTGATGTGATTTTAGGAATTGATTGGTTGACTACCCATCATGCTAAAATTGATTGTTTTCATAAGATTATTAGTTTTCATATTCCTAATCAACCTGTCATGCAAATTCAAGCAACTAAACCATTGAAATCTATAACTGTTATTTCTAGCCATAAAGCCATTCGTTTATTGAAAAACGGATGTCAAGCCTTTTTAGCTCATGTCACTGATTTGAACAAAAATACCTCAAACTTGAATGATATTCTCATTGTTAATGAGTTTCCTGACGTTTTTCCTGAAGAACTTCCTGGCTTACCCCCAAACCGTGAAATTGATTCATATATTGATCTTGAACCCGGTACCAAGCCCATTTCCAAAGCTCCCTACCGAATGGCTCCCATTGAACTTCAAGAGTTAAAAGTCCAACTACAGGAATTGTTGGATACCGGTTTCATTCGTCCGAGTGCATCACCTTGGGGTGCTCCTGTTCTATTTGTGAAGAAGAAAGACGGGAGTATGAGATTGTGCATTGACTACCGAGAATTGAACCATGTCACCATCAAGAACAGGTACCCGTTACCTCGGATTGATGACATGTTTGATCAATTGCAAGGCGCTCAACATTTCTCAAAGATTGATCTCCGTTCTGGATATCATCAGTTAAAGGTTAAAGCTGAGGACATTCCAAAGACTGCTTTCAGAACTCGTTATGGGCATTATGAGTTCTTAGTCATGCCTTTTGGACTAACTAATGCTCCTGCAGCTTTCATGGACATGATGAACCGGATATTCAAGGAACATTTGGATCATTTTGTGGTTGTCTTTATTGATGACATCCTCATATACTCCAAGAGTCGCGAGGATCATGAACAACACCTGAGATTGATACTACAAAAGCTCCGTGAAAATAAATTATATGCCAAGTTGAAGAAATGTGAGTTCTGGCTTGAGGAGGTCGCGTTTCTTGGGCATGTGATTTCTAGTCAAGGAATATCAGTCGATCCTGCGAAGATTGAAACGGTACTAAATTGGGAACAACCCAAAACAGTAACCGAAGTCCGAAGTTTTCTGGGTCTAGCTGGTTATTATCGGAGATTCGTAGAAGGATTTTCTCGAATCGCCACTCCATTAACGCAGCTTACTCGGAAAAGCACAAAATTCATATGGAGCGAGGAATGCGAGAAAAGTTTCCAAGAACTCAAGAAGAGACTGGTTTCAGCTCCTGTTCTGACCATACCATCAGGATCAGGAGAATTTGTTATCTACAGCGATGCTTCTGGCAAAGGTCTAGGCTGTGTCCTTATGCAACATGGAAAGGTTATAGCCTACGCCTCTCGACAACTCAAAGATTATGAGAAAAATTATCCTACTCATGATCTAGAGTTGGCAGCAGTCGTTTTCGCGTTGAAGATCTGGAGACACTACTTGTACGGAGAAAAAGTGGATATCTATACGGATCATAAAAGTCTCAAGTATTTCTTCACCCAGAAGGAACTCAACATGCGACAACGACGTTGGCTTGAGCTGTTAAAGGATTATGACCACACAATCCAGTATCACCCGGGAAAGGCGAACGTTGTAGCTGACGCTTTGAGCAGAAAATCTTATGCAAGTACAAGTGCACTGCTGACAACACAAAAGTGTATTTTGTACGACTTGCAAAAGATGGAGATAGAGCTAAAGACACCAGGGACCCGCTCGAAGATTGCTCACGTACGAGTAGAACCAACTTTAATCGATAAAATTAAAGCTGCTCAAGCTACCGATCCGGAACTGATAAACATGATAAAGAAAGTACAAGAAGGTGCCATTCCCGAAGCAAGAATTGACGAGAAAGGAATACTTCGAGTCAACTCTTGACTCTGTGTTCCTAACGATCCTGAATTAAAGCATAAAATCATGATGGAGGCACACAACACGCCGTTTGCAATCCACCCAGGAGGTACCAAGATGTATCGAGATCTTCGACATACATTTTGGTGGAACAATATGAAAAGAGAGATTGCGGAGTTTATCTCAAGGTGCCTAACTTGTCAACGTGTCAAGGCAGAACATCAAGTTCCTAAAGGTCCATTACAATCACTTGAAGTTCCCGAATGGAAGTGGGAACACATCAATATAGACTTCGTGACGGGTCTTCCAAAAGTTTCTCAAGGCTTAGATGCAATTTGGGTGATCGTAGATAGATTGACCAAATCTGCTCATTTCTTGCCTATACGAGAAAACTTTTCACTTGAACGTCTTGCCGGTATGTACATAAATGAGATCGTGAGATTGCATGGCATGCCAGTTTCCATAGTTTCTGATCGAGATCCTAGATTCACTTCACGCTTTTGGATCAGTCTACAAAAAGCTATGGGCACTGAACTACGTTTTAGTTCTGCGTACCATCATCACACGAACGGACAATCGGAAAGGACGATCCAGACCCTCGAAGATCTTTTGAGACTTTGTGTATTAGACTTCAAAGGAAGTTGGGATAAGTACTTGCCGTTGGTGGAATTTTCTTACAACAACAGTTACCAAGCAAGCATAGGCATGACTCCATTCGAGGCATTGTATGGAAGGAAGTGTCGCTCTCCAATATGTTGGAATGAGGTAGGAGAAGCAAAATTGTTGGGACCCGAGTTGGTACGCTTGACGACCGAAAAGATCCAAATGATCCGACAACGAATACAGACCGCACAAGAACGACAAAAGAGTTATGCTGATCTTCATCGGAGAGACGAAAATTTCAACGTCGGAGATCATGTATTCTTACGTGTTTCTCCATGGAAAGGGGTTACGAGATTCGGAAAGAGAGGAAAGCTCAACCCTCGATTTATTGGCCCATTTGAAATCCTCGATCGAATAGGAACCGTAGCCTACAGACTAGCCCTACCACCAAGTATGTCTCGCATCCATAACGTTTTTCACATATCTATGTTACGTAAATATGTGAAGGACCCAAACCACGTCATTGAGTTAGAACCAGACGTTATAGCAGAGGATTTAACATACGAGGAGGTACCTGTTAAGATCCTGGATATGAAGGAGCAGATCCTACGCTCAAAGGTTATACCTCAAGTTAAGGTTTTATGGAGGAACCAAGATACTGAGGAAATGACCTGGGAGCTAGAATCTGAGATGAAATATAAGTATCCTTACCTCTTCGATATGTCAGGTACGTCAATTTCGGGGACGAAATTTCATAAGGAGGGGAGGTTGTAAGACCCCGAATTTTATGAAATACAAAATTTAATTTTTCTTCATATATATTTTTTTTGAAACAGTAAGTGGTTAAATTAACAAAATTGAAAGTTAAGGATGTTATGTGCAAATTTTATTTTGTCGGACAATATTCGCTTTGTCGGGGAATATTCGTTTGGTCGGGGAATATTCATTTGGTCCGACGGCGCCGAAATAACAAATTATTGGTGGACCCCACATCAGAATATTTGTCGGATATAGAAAACGACAGAAATAACCTTTTTAAATAAAAATAGTCAACGGAACTGTTAAAATACCGGTGATAAAAGAATAGTAGCATACGATAGTTATTGGTATTTTCTGTAGCACTCGGTACTCTACAGTAACACACGGTATTGCATAGTGTCTCATATTTTTGGTCTGATAATTGACACCGTAACTGTTACGCATCATTTCATCGATAATTGTCACTGCATAATATTTTATATTATCAATTCAATAATTGTTGTTACACAGTATTTTGCATTATTGATTTAATAATTGTCATTACACTGTATTTTATATCATTGAGTCAATAATTGTTGTTGCACTGTTTTTAAAATTATTGAACCTAATAATTGTCACAGTAACATATGCACAGTAATTCACATTATTGAATCAATAATTGTCATTACACAGTAACGTATGCTTTATTTTACATTATTGTTATCTCTATTATGATGTTATTTAAACAGTTGTATTTCATTAATTTATTGACTTGATATCTAAGAGCTAACTATACTGTATTTATAACAATTAGTCATAATAATTGAATTGATAAAGTTATTTGTTTATAATATAAAGTTAGGTGATTATTAGGTGATATGAAATGAATGGTGTAGATTAAAGTGTGAATTATTGTTGAATAATTGAATTGATTTGTTTATAATATAAAGTTAGGTGATTATTAGGTGATATGAAATGAATGGTGTAGATTAAAGTGTGAATTATTGTTGAATAATTAAATTGATTTGTTTATAATATAAAGTTAGGTGATTATTAGGTGATATGAAATGAATGGTGTAGATTAAAGATAATATAATATTTGAAATGGATGGTGTAGATTAAAAGATGATCTTTAAATGAATGGTTTAGATTAAATGAATGATAAGATTTTTGGCTATAAATAGAAGCCTTAACTTAAGGATTTTTCATAAACTTCCTTACTTGTTCTTTCTTTCTCTCTCTAAATACTTCTTGTGAAAGTTCTCTCTAAGTGTGCTTAAGTCATCTTGAGTATTTGTGAAGATCTATAAGTATACGTGTACTGTTCAAGTTAATCAACCTCATTTAAATTAATATCCAGTCACGTGTTGAGGTAAGGGATACCATCTTTTTCATCTTCCATTATTCAAACATACTATGGTAAGGGATTATCATTATTTAATTCTCGATAATAATATTGTTTCTTCCTTACTCATAAGACGTGCCTTTTATTTCCATGTATTAAATTGTGGGAATAACCTTACGGAGCGGATTGCCGCCTGTTGGTGAATAACCTTTCGTATTCATTCATTATTAATCTCTGAGAATAACCTTACGGAGCGGATTGCCGCCTGTTTGGTGAATAACTCTTTGTACTCAAATTCTATTAAATTGTGGGAATAACCTTACGGAGCGGATTGCCGCCTGTTTGGTGAATAACTCTTTGTACTCAAATTCTATTAAATTGTGGGAATAACCTTACGGAGCGGATTGCCGCCTGTTGGTGAATAACCTTTTGTATTAATTTCCTTCACCTTTTGTTAATCAAACCTGCTACGGTAAGGGATATTATTTTCTTTCATACTCCTAAATCGAAATTTATTATGGAACTATTGCTTCTATAATTCCTGAAAATATTATATGTTCCATAATGGTTGAACTTCATTATTTCAACTGAACCTTCCTATTTACGTGAACCTTTCTATTGAATTGTAACCGTTATTCTGAACTGTGGATCTTGAATATCATTTTTAAATTTCACTCCACATCATGTTGACAATTTGGACATTATTTGAATCTGTACAAAGTAAACTTCCGATACTTATTGTTATCCTATTTCTTCTGTTCATCATTTATATCATTCTAATCATCCAAAAATCAAGCTGTTGTGAATATCTGTGGCCGGGGGCACAGATGTGATATATTTGTTGAACAGATGATAGGTTAAAGGCGATATAATAGGTTAAAGGCGATACATCTGTTCGGTGTCTTTTATGGCACGTGGTGAATGTTCTCTTTGGCCCGTAGTGCAAAGATGAACTGTTGTTTGGTATGATTATGACCAAAGGCTGAATCTGGTATAATCATGACCGTTGGTGTTATATTGAATGTCTTTGGCCCGTAGTGCAAAGATGAACTATTGATCTGCATGATTATGATCAGGAATTGTGAATTTGTATTATCTTGACTAATGATATTTCAGATGATAAAAGTTGATGATGTTTTTCCTAAAAAGAGAACCGAGTGGACATTATAGTCTGCATTATTCTTCTAATAGATTACTCATTCCGCTGCTATTATTGATCTGAACGTTGTTTAAGAATTTAACTGCAGTTTTTGATATAAACCTTGTAGTCTATTGTATTCTATCAAGAACTCAACTGTTGAAGACTAATGATAATTTATTCGTCATTATCTTAGTCATGATATTCTTTACTGGGCTATTTGAGCTCACCCTTTCTTTTGTTCCATTGTTTTTCAACAGGAGATGAAAACATAACAGGGTCTAGCCGGGGAATGGAGTGAGGGTCCGAGGAATAGTTATCATAGTTTTCACGTTTTGTAAAATAGTGTGGCAATAATAGTGAAGACTTAGTTGTGTATTATTATACACTGTATTGTTGTACGTTGTGTTTTGTTGTAATAATTTTGTTGTAGTCTTTTGACGACTCAAGTATGGGCTGTGTGGGCCCAGATTTGGGGGCGTCACATTAGTGACGTATGAGAAATTTGACACTTTAAATGAACAAACAGTAAGCAACTCATATTCGACTCGTATCTCGAACCGAGTTTTGATCGAACCACTCGGGTTCATTTTTAGCCCTATTCAAAACTTCAATTTAGTAATTTTAAAATAAAGAAGTATAAGCTGAAAAATAAACACCTAGATGTCAACATTTCTTACGAGCGTTGTCCTTAGCTTAATTATACTCAAAACTTTAATTAAATAAAGCAAAACAAACATTATTTTATTAATTTATTTTTGAAATAAACTATAATCTATCAATATTAATATATAACAACACAAAAGGCGATTCCATATCCAATTATTCTGAGTCAATTTCGTTATAATAACGTAAGAAACAATCCCAAATTCAATTATTCTGAGTCAACTTTGTTGGTCACGAGTCAATTAATCGAGTTTGGCTTAATTCAATTTGGATAAGATCGAAGGATCGTTCCTTCCCAAATTTTTTCTCTCTCATAACACTCTTCTTTCTAAGAGTCATTTCCAAATTCTCCTTCTCGTAATATATATATATATATATATATATATATATATATATATATATATATATATATATATATATATATATATATATTGTATTTGTAATAATTTTTTTAAAAATATTTTAATAAAATTAGAACATCTAAGAAAAAAAATATTTAAATTTATAATAAAAACACTAAATTGTACCATATAAAAATAATATCAACACATGATAATTAATATTTAAATAAAATAAATAAACAATACTTATAAAATAAGTTAATTTTAAAAAAAAAAATATTACACTAGCCTGTTATCTTACACGGGCTATCAAACTTAAATTAGATATTTATAAATCAATAAAATTATACTTATAATATATAATAACATACATATATATCATGTATGTATAATATCGTAATATTTATACATTCCACATATATATATATATATATATATATATATATATATATATATATATATATATATAGAGAGAGAGAGAGAGAGAGAGAGTATTTGCAATAATTTTTTAAAAAAACATTTTAATAAAATTATAACATCTAAGAAAATAAATATTTTAATTTATAATAAAAACACTAAATTGTACTATATAAAAATAATAACAATACATGATAATTAATATTTAAATAAAATAAATAAATAATACTTATAAAATAAATTAAAATATTTTTAAAAAAAATCTTTAACGGGTTATCAAACTTATTTTAAATAGAGTGCGGCAAATAAGGTTTGTAGAAAACCAGAGGGGAAGACTACATTATCCACATATATGGAGTATTAAGTATATATAGATATAAATGGACCCCTAACAAATGGCAGTAAAGATAGTGGTTCCACTCATGTTATAACAATGAGTATAAATACACGATAATTAAATATTATATTTATTTATATTATTAAAAAATAAAATATGATATTAAAATTTATGTTATATTTTATTTTTAATAATATAAATAAATATAGTATTTAGTTATTTTATATGTGTAGAGTTCCACTCATGTTATATATACATACGAGGATTATAAGTTCTCACCGACAATGACAAATGAGATCATTTTGTTTTATTTTGTAGAAGGGAAGAAAAAAGTAGTGGTACTTCCATTTGCAATCACTCACTGTCGCTCCGTCCCTCCCTCCCTCCCTCCAACTCTCTCCTTATAACCGGATCCATCTCATCTCTAACTCTCGGCAATTTCAGCTTAATTTTCTCTCTCTCAATTTCACTTTCTGACACAAAAAAGGAAGATTGAAATTAATTGGTAACTACTGTCAGTCAGTCAGATAAACCGAATATGGTACAATCAAAGAAGTTCAGAGGAGTTAGGCAACGGCTCTGGGGTTCCTGGGTTTCTGAGATTCGTCACCCTTTACTGTCCGTACCTACCTACTATTTATTCATCGTCTCTACTTTTCTTAATTCTCTTCTATTTATAAAATTAACTAGCCAGCTCATTATATCATGTTAATTAATGGTTGATATGTAATTTGAATATGTTCATCGATATTTAATTATGTTTCTTGAACCACCTGAGTTTGTATATGTATATATATATATATATATATATATATATGTAGGAAGAGAAGGGTGTGGCTGGGGACCTTTGAAACTGCGGAGGAGGCAGCCAGAGCCTACGATGAGGCGGCGCTTTTGATGGGTGGGCCCAACGCCAAAACCAATTTACCACCACCACCTATTCTACCACAAACATCCGCCCATAAATATAATCATCATCTTTCGGCAATCCTGAGCGCCAAACTTCGCAAGTCCTCTCCGTCTCCAGCTTCTCTCACTTGCTTGAGGCTGGACACCCTCAACTCCCATATCGGGGTTTGGCAGAAACGGCCCGGCCCGGCCTCCGACTCATCTAATTGGGTTATGACGGTACAGCTTGGAAACACAAACACTACAATTGCTGCTGCTCAACCGGATCAACTACATGATCATCATCAACAACTTCCTGCTGTCGTTGAACCACCCGCTACTCTGACGGGCGCCGGAGATCATGGTGGTATTGGTATGAATGAAGAGCAAAGAATTGCCCTGCAAATGATTGAAGAACTCCTTAATACATAGTACCAATTAATTAATTAATTGTCAATACATATTCACATGGCTCTGCTAGCTGGCGATTTGATACGAACCTAAGTTTTAGGGCTTGTCCATGTGGAGTCCTTGTCATTCTGTATGCTTTGTTTTTTCAACCTCCGTCTCTGTAAATGCATGTTTTTACATTATATTAATTTGAAATTCAAGGGGCCGGGTATATATATATATGCAGGGTTATTTTGAGAGCTTGACGGATGTGCATGAATTTGATTGCATTTTAACTCCTCATCTCTTAATGCATTTTAATAATTTATATTTTTATATTAAGAGGTCCTCTAAATAATTAAGATACAAATATGAGTTTAAACTACTCAAATAATCTCTAAATACAAATATGTGAGCTGTTAATATGTATTAAGATGTGAGTTATTAAAATACATTAAGATACAATCAAACACCACGTTTGTATAGTACTGTACATATCTTCTCAATCCACTGGAATTAGTTCTTGATACAAAATTCATGTTATATATGTATGTATGTTGTGGGATCGTAATAAAAGTTAATGGTTTTGGATTCCTTGAATCAACTAATTTAGTTCATTTGGTTTGCTTAGTTAATTATAACTTCAATATTTCCTTTGATCCATTTATAAATGCATGCAACAAATATATAGTCTTACATATATGAAGAAGACGCCTTAATAACCATTACACTATTATTAGTATATTACATTAAATCACAAATAGTGGAGGAAGAATTGTTCAATCTTCTTGTGGGCGCGTATTTTTGGTTATTGTGGAGGGGCCTAACGCACCAAGTCGAATACTCGTATTTCAATTTCGATAAAATAAAATAAAATAAAATTGCGAGTTCCTCATGATCATGTACCACGACTCTCCATCAAAACTAACACCCATATATATATGGTTGCATTGCAACAAGCACCCTAATGCTAGTGCATGCTTTGTTTGGCATGCATACTTCTTGAAATGAGTTTTAGTTATAATTTAGCTCTCAATTCCAATTCAAATAATTGGAATAGTTGCCGAACACAAGATTTCTTCTGCATAAAATCCCATTTCCGTGATAGAAGATTAATTGGATCCGCTTAAAGGGACCAGACAAAAATTTCCATGAAGATTAATTGACAAACATATTTCTGGCGCTTGTTTGTTATTTATGAGACCGTCAAATCACTAGTTAAGCATATAGGATTAATTTGAATTTATTCTCAATAGATTGTCAATTACAGTGCTTTGACATGACTTCGGCTTTAAAAGGTAAGGTTCGTAGTTGGAAACTGATTGATTGATTGCTGCTTATGTACACTACTATACAACATCAAAATTTTACTAAAATTGATTCATGATAGAATACATACATAAGCGACCTAATTTGGAGGCAATAAAAGAATTAGGTGCCCCAAAAATGTGAGCATTGTACTTGAGAGATACATAAGGCATATCTAATGTCGTTTCAATTATATATGTCAGCGTGGGCGCACACACGCGCGCATATATATATATATATATATAAGAGTTGATAATTAATATATGTATATGAACTTTACAAATTAAAGACTATTACTTTGATAAAGGCAGCATATATAATCTTCTGTGTAAAAACCGTGGCTAATTAATACTAGCTCGTAGTAGTCGGCCTCTTCAATCAACAGATCGATCTGATTATGAATATTGATCGATCATATGCTCATTTATATTACTCTTAATTGGGGATATTTGTCGCTTTTGAATAACGCCTACGCTGTTTGATTCACAAGTGATATAGCCTAACTGGTGTAGATGTCCAGGACTGTGCCACAATTAATGGACCTAATCCAATTAATTTTCCTTCTTCTTGATCTTATTTTTCCACGGCGATATATGAAGCTTGTAGTGATTTTTAGAAATAACATACCCTCTACTTGGAAATGAGAGTTTTTTTATTAAAAAAAATATTAAGATATAATATTAATTTTTGGATTTATTTTCAATATTAAACATCAAAGAGTAAAATTTATTAATAAGATAACTTACTAAATAATTATATTTAAGTGCATCAAAAGTAAACCTCAATTTTTTATAATAGAAAAAAGAGTTAAATAAATAGTAGAACTTTCATTTATTTTCAAAAGGATGGAGTATAATAAAGAATACCACCTAAGTTTCTAATGTACAACCCCAACGAGAATCATGAAATAACTATCCTCTTTCATGAAAGTATCATTACCCCAGGAGCTGTAATTGGTTAAGAATAATTCTAGATTTATCCACAAAAAATATTCGCTAGACTTACCTGTAAAAAAGACGAAAGAGTATGGTCTCATTTTATTTGTATTTTATAAATAAAGTGGGACCATATTTCTTTGTCTTATTCATGGGTAAGACTTGTGGGTCAAAAATAAGGGTAAGTGTAAACTGTTAATAGTTTGAAACAGAAAATTTTACTCTCTCCGTTCAACAGTATGCCAAAAAGAAAATATCTCAAAAGAGTCCAATTTATAGTAGTAATAAATAATAAACGTAATAAAAATCATATATATCCATAAATTTGCAAATTGAACTTTTGTTGCGTAATGGAGGGAGTATTAAATTACTATTTTTTTTTATATATATATGTAATTTCTGCAACTAACTTAGAAATAACTAATAAATAAATAAATAAAAGCAGGTAGGTAAAGATATTATATATAAGCAAAAGTGTTTAAATTTTTCAAGATTTCCCCATAAGTTTGCTACTTTGTAGCACTACATCCATGTGACGATGATGCAAACATCTGATGAAGACTAAATTGACTGGAAGTGGGCACTGTCGACCAATTAAGCTGTTGGTTTGAAAATCCATAAAATCCTGACAATTAGTTACCTTAACCAGAGTTGGATAGAGACTACAAAATGCTTATCACAGTATTTTTCTTCGTTTTAAAAGAAAAGTTAGGTGGCAATAAAAGCTAGCATTTGATGAAGATATAATTAGCTACGGAAAGTAGGTATCTCTTTCTTTCACAACACGGCCTGAAGGAGTATATGCCTTGAATTTTCGTTCAACAATGGCTCTAGACTGCATTAATTTATGAATAGAAAGGTACTGTCCATGTACGTGTCCACTAATTGACCAGTAGTTTCTGATTAACTCTATCAGTATCTAAAATGTTGGGATAACCTATGAATCTTATTTATAAAAAAATTATTATTATATAAAAATAAAATAAAAACTATTGAAAATAGTACTATTTTGAAAAAATGTCATAATTTTAAAAGAATATTTATTATATATTAGAATCCTATTATATGAGAAATGATCTTATTTTTTATAGGATTATTATTTTAAAAATCTCATATTTTAAATAAAAAGAGAATTTTTGAATGCTCTATAAGTAAAGTATTATATTTAGTTTTTGAAGTGTGGGACATTCAAATATCATCTAGCATCTTAAAAGTTAAGAAAAAGTATAAGAGAGTTTTTAGTTTGTATGAGAAAGAGGGCTTCTACAGTTTTTATATTCCTTACAAAAAAATTATATTATGGGATAGAGACTTTTACAACTTTTATTCAGTGCAAAAAGTTGTGTTGTAATATTGTGTAACCTCAAGTTTTAAGGTATAAAACTTGAAAGGAATATTATAAGCCCATTATTATTGATATAATGGAGATTTAGAATTTATCCTATGATTTTTTTCTTTGAGAATTTTTCATGTTAAATCTTATTTTTTTCTCTCTCTGTATTTATTTGTTTATTTTATGTGACTTAATTTTTAACAAGTGATATCATGAGTTAAGTTAATTAATTATATCTAAGGTAAATGAGAATTAGTCGTATTTGTGTGACAAATAGATCGAGTGTATATTGAAAGAGTTAGGGATGTTTATTATAATATTGATAAATAAAATATTTTGTGCTTATAGAGGATTATCGTTGCAGTCGTTAGATGATAATGAAGATAGTGGTAATTATGATGAAGATAATACAAATGATGCAGATTATGCGGATATTGTGGAAGATATGCCTAACAAGGATAACATAGATATTACGGATAATGCGAATGTTGCGGATATTGTAGATGTTACAAATAGTGTAAATGATTATGGTGATTACGACAACGGTAATAGTGATGAAATTAAAGTGTTTGAGAATTCGAGTTGAATGGGAAATTATTAGGATACTTCTATAATCATATTCTGACATGAAGTTGAAGTATTTGGCTATTCGAGTCGATGGAGAAAATTTTGGAATACTCCTCGAATTTTATTTAATTTTTTTTTGTTATTATGAGAAAGAAAAGTCCTACTGAAAATAGGAGTATTGCTTTAGAAGGTGTCATATTTTTAATAATATATTTATTATATGCTGGAGTCATATTATAAGAAATAGTCTTATTTTTTGTAGAAGTATTATTTTAAAAGTGTCTTATTTTGAATGGGAAGAGAAAAGTTGTGAATACTCTATAGAGTATTATGTTTAGTTTTTGAGGTGTAGCACAATCAAATATCATATAGCATCTGAAGAGTTAAAAGAGGGTGTGAGAGAGTTTTTGGTTTATGTGAGGAAGAGATGTTTTACAACTTTTATATTCCATGCAAAAATGTTGTATTATGGGCAAAAAAAATTTACATTATCCCATACAAAAAATTATATTGTGGTATTGTGTAAACTCAAGTTTTAAGGCGAAAACTTAAGAGAAATACTATAAGCACATTATTATTTATATAGTAGAGATTCGGAGTTTGTCCCGTGATTTTTTTCTATAAAGGTTTTTCACGTTAAATCTTGTATTTTTCTTCTTTCATTATTTGTTTATTTTTTTACATGACTTAATTTCCAACATAGTAATACTCTATACAAATGTCAAATGTGTCAATTATATACCCTATGTTAGATTTAAGATCGAATATAACAAAATCATCTCACATAATTTTTTAAGAACAACGAAAAAGAAACAACACAAGATATACATAGGTTAATCAAACTGTGGCTAATATTCTTTCATTACATACCTCACACGATCCACACATCAAATAATGTTTATATTGTAGTTAGAAACCCATAACCTAGGCTTAAATCAATGAGACCCAAAATATTAGTGAAACCCAAGACCAAACTACTAATAAATTTCCAAATCTAAGCTGAGGAGCGAGATCTCTGACTATTCTGTCATAATGGTCATTAGTCGAACCTATTGAAATATGAATTAATATTAACACCCTGTTTAATACAATCGATTTTGACTTTTTTTAAAGTTAATTTTAGATATTTTATAAAAATTTGTATAAATTTGTACAATATAAGTAAATCCTGGATTTAAAGCTTTTAAGGGACATCATCACAGAGTTGCTATTGCCTGAAAAACTGAATTTAATTTGTAGCGTAAAAATGCAATGGATTTTGATTAAAAAAAAGTGACATTGAAACTAATTTCTACACCGTAATCATTTGCTTTTTGAATGAAATCCTTAGTTTTCTTCAAATTTCTTTTTGAGGAATTATAATTTCTACGATAAATATGGGAAGGGGGCGAGGGGGATTGAATTTACTGTATTTGAAATTTCTGTACGGATATGCTAAATAATTATATACAAAACAAGTTTTATTGATTGCAAACAATGATTGATATAGTATATTTTTAACAATATATTAAAGTTAACGCTTCGACAGTTGAAATTAAACATAGATCTAGAGATTCTCGAACAAGAGACAAACTAACGATAACCGTTAATTTAACAAAAGTTTTAGGTTGTCTCATTCAAGAATATTAGTTAGATTTAGTCGTATATAAAATTAGAAAGGCGAATTAAAAATCGGCAACTAACGAAATAAATCGTTTACAAAATTATGAAAATTGACTGTACTTCAAGCTGCATTAATTCAATAAACCGTTAATAAAATGAATAGACGCCAAATAATCGTAAATTTTGAACACATTGTAATTATTTATAGTTCGAAATTATATGTGTAATTCTTCTGCTGAAAATAAAGTTTAAATGGAATATTGTTATTGGAGACACCATGTCAGAAGTCGACGTATATTTTATTGCATTCAAATATTGAAAAGTCATAGGTACACGATAGTAATAAGAAAACACAAGAGTCATGTAATCAAATGGTGCATGTATAAAATGAACAAAAAAAAACTTTTCTTCACCATACAAAACATTTTAATGAGAAGAAAGTCATATTCCTTATGTCACTCAAAAGCATTCTACAGAGTTCAATCTTTTTACGAATAATCTACAGACAGTCAATGTATAAATTAGATGATAAATTAAATTTTTATGTATTGATTACTATTAATTACTCCCTCCTTTTCATTATATAGGTCGTTTTAGAAGTTTTTTTTCTTTTCAAAATATAAGTCGTTTTACATATATCTAGGAGAACAAATTTAATCATTTCCTATTCTATCCTTAAAGATGAAATAATTAAGAGAGAGAGAAGGAACAGTAATTAATGAGTGTATGGGTAGTAATGAAATTTCAAACCAATATTAATTACCTAACATTAGTATTAATGACATTTCTTAATATGTGTAATCATGTCTTAAACGACTTATATAATAGAAAGGAGGGAGTATCATGCATGCCCTAAGTAACTTGGTTTAATATATATTGCAACTAATTAGTCCCTTTTTTGTAGCCCAATCCAAGCAGTTCCCACGTTTGAAAATAGGCAGACATGAATTCCTCGGTCCGTCTTTCGGTCCCGTTAATTACGAGGTGCTAGTTAAGAACATACATGCCAAGACAAAAAGAAGGGGTAATGTTTGCGTCAGGCTTTGGAATTATTTTCCACTGTCAGTTTTGTCTTTTACAACCAAACAAACACCCCGGGGTCTCTGTATAAGGAGGCATCGGCAAAGTCGAATTACCATTCCATTCTCCCTCTCTCTTCCTAGGTAAAGTAAGATTATCCACCATCTTTTTTTTTAATTACTATTGTACCACAACCTAACATTGCCATTGCCTAAATGTTTCTCCTATAACATATGCCGGCAAATTCATGTTTTGGCTCCGAATTGCGAACACAGGATTCTTCTTCTTAATTATTATGCATGAAATTAAAAGCATATGTCCCTAGTTTTTATTAGAAGATTAAATCACCACGTCACTCTTTTGCTAGCTGGCTGGTTAGCTTGATGGATGGATATGCATGCATGCAAAAAGAAGTAAAAAACAAAAAATGTGAGAAGGAGAGAGAATATATATATTATCAGTGGACCATTAAATCCAGTAACGTTACTGGATTATAAGTATAAATATATAGCGGTTTGTATCTGATAATTTTTTGTGCAGGTATGGGGAATATGATGTTAATTGATTTCAGCTGCTGCAACGACAACAATTCGTCAGTCTGGAACACCAATTTTCCTTCATATTTAAGGAAATTATTTTCTTCTTTCTTCAAAAGACGATCAAGTCCTTGCAATATTATTTCTTCATCACAACATTATTATTTGCCTAAACGATCGGGATTAGTTTGTATCCTAGATTCACAAATAATGACGAGTACGGGTGAAAATGATCGGGGATTTGTCTTTGACCAATTTCCTTCGTTGGAGATCAGTAACAAGAAAATAGTTTTCGCTGCCGGTTTATCAACTCCTAAATTTGGATTTCTTCTTACTTGTTTCAGATGCAACAAGATTCTCGAGGGCCTAGAAGTTTATGTGTACAGGTACGTACCAAAATATATATTTTATACTGTAATAATTAGTAATAACTCCGTCTATTCCACACACAGAAAAAGCTAGTGTGTGCCCATTAACAAAATTGCAATTGGAACTCTTTTTGTTTGTATAACAGATGGAAATATATATATATATATATATATATATATATATATATATATATATATATATATATATGTTGTTAAATAGATTAAATTAAATGGAATTTTGCAGAGGTGAGAAATCATATTGCAGTGTAGAATGCCGCAGTGAAGGAATAAAATCATCTGTGCGAAATGAGGAGATGGAGTACTTCCGGCACTTGTCACCATCTCAAACACCCACCGAGCCAGCAGGAGGCAGGGTCATATTTGTTGTGGATGATCATTAATTGATCTAGCTAAGTACTAAATAGTTTCTTTCTTTCTTTCTTGATCAAATCATTCAGTAATTAATTGGCACTAATTAATTAATGTTGTTCTGGCTTATATGAAGCTGTTAGTTTTTTTGTCTGTTTAATTAATTTCGTGTGTGTGAGATCAGTACTGTACTCCATCAATGGACACGTCTTTAATTGCTGCTTGGATGTCCCTTCTGTTAATTAATTGCTTCAATTTCTAAACATACACGTTAACCTATGATTAATAATGAATATCAGATTCTATTTTAATGGATGGAATTGCAGCCAAAGAATCAATATTTGGGCTTTTATTGTTCCATTCCGCTAATGAGAACGGTGACTTATTGTTATATATAACTTGATTCATATTAAACACCTTCAAAAAATTATTTCTAACATATCATGATTAAGTTCAACTATTTTTATTGTCGATTGATTTTGAGTTAAAGAGTTAATTTGATATTTTTTTATGTTACATAAGTTTGATAATTCGTGCAAGCTACGGGCTAATTTGCTAAACGTCATAAATGCATTTTTAATGGATCATTAGAGTTAAAGATGAGAGCTTAAAATTTAATACGATAATGTTATTTGTGCGTTAGTTATCTATTTGTTTATTTTTCCTAATGATTATGCAAGATACATAGAGGCTAAAAAAATTAAAAATAGTAACTTAATTACTGCATGCATGCATATCAACATTTAAGAAGAATAACACTAACAAAATTCTATAGTTCTATGCATTATGTTTAAATTGTCCCATGAGCCAAAAAAAAATTCAAACAATGAGAAGTAGGTCATGAAGAAGGTAATTCATTGACAAATGAATAAGTATTCAAGAACCTCAAAGAACTTGGAATCAAGAATGCTACATGAGAATTTTTTACTCATAAAATAAATATTACGTGAGAGCATCAATCAACTTAAAATTGAATATTATAAGTTAAAATACTTCAAATCAAACAACTTGAACTAAGTCTCAACAATTATCCACTATCGGCAGATTTGTCATGCACCGAAATTGAATTTTTCCCAAAATATTTCAAATAGAAAGATTCATCTATTTTCATCTTGATAATTATCTAAGAAAATAAAATAAAAAATTGTTATATTAGTATACATTCTAGACATTATGAAATACCAAGGTATATATTTTTTTAGCATTTCATCAAAGGAAAAATAATGTATAATATTATTTGTTTATGTAGGTGCACTGAATTTAATGTATAAAAAAATAATATACTAGTGGATCCCATGTATTGAATTCAGTACAACTATATAAAAAAATAATTTTTAACGGGTCCTATCTCTTGTTTTCCGCGCTTAACGGACCTTCATCAAATATGTAATATGCACTTTTCTAAACGGCCAACTCAAAGTGGACCAACAAAGAAAATAATTTGAAAAGAGTATTAAAAGTATTGGCATAGAATGCATAATAGTAAATATATATATAATTCACATCAAAAACAATGTTAAACAGAAAGCAACAATATAACATTCACTATTTAAACATAGAAAATATATAGAAAAAACAAAAATGAATCAGAAAAGGAAAAACAACATAATTATGGAATTCAGTTTAACTAATGGCTCTGAACAGGAGGCCCTTTAGGCACATTTGGGCGTGTTGAACCCCTTGGCCTTGATACTTTCACGGCTCTATCTTGCACACCTAGTTGCTGCAAAATGGAAAAATAAAAATTTAATAACAAATCTTAAATATTCCGTTCCATTTTGAAACTATAATATGAATTTCCACAACTATAATATGAATTTCCACAAATTGATCATTTTGACTCTTTTCAGAATTAATAATTAAGTATATATAAATATATTTTTTATTTTTAAAATTGGGATTAGTAGTAAATTGTATATACTTTTATTTGACAATAATTGTTTTCACCTATATTTTGGTAAAAAAAATAATTAATTTAACTTAAAAAGTTAAAACTGGATATTTAATTTAGGATGCAAGGAGTATTAAATAGTGACATAATATTTGGGCAACTCACATTATGTCTGGGCTCAACGAAAATAAGGCTGCATGTCTCAACCCGAGGAAGCTACTGACCCAAATGTAATGACCAGTAAGTAAACTATATTCAACAGACCTCATGATTTATTTCAAGAGGAGAGGAGATAGCTTAGAAGTAGAAGCTCAAGATTAAAAGGGAAAAAAATGAGTTGACCGGTAAGTAATCTTTGACTTGGAACAAAATTAGGGAGTTTGTTTTACTGAACTCCTAAAGTAAAAATGAAAATAGTTGGCCGAATAAACGACGACCAAATTTTGCAACTTTCGATTATTATTTTTTCCGGCTCAACTTTGATGGAACTTTTCAAAGCTATGCGATACAATTCCATGTGGACTAATCTTTATACATTTTCTCCGTTTTAAAATTCAAGAACCATTTTAATGTGTTGAGGTTAATTTGAGGTATTTTTAATTTATAAATTTATATGAATTTATTTAGTTTTAGTTAAATATTTTTAAATGATATAAAATGTACTACTAAATTAAAGACAAAATTCAAAATTTAAATGAAATACATCAATTTTTAATTATGTGTCAAATGGAAGTCAGAAAATTCAAATTTGTTGTTATATTTTGAAACAAAAGATTACTTATTAAAAAAAATGATATATATTACGAATGTTTATGTCAATTTTTTTATTGTCAATTTCGTACGTAGATAAATATTAATGATAATTTATTTTTTTTAAATGTGTAATAATGAAATCCTCCTATAATTCTATCTGGATGCTAATATACACACGCACACACATGCACCTAGATTATTTAATTGCACACCCAAAAGTAATAAAGTGACTAATATGCCTTTATTTAATATAAAATAAATTTAAACATTAATCAAATGTCTAATTTATCCTTTGACTTTTTAAAATAATATAATACTTATATATACACACATTTAAAATAAATTTTAATAAATTCTCTCCCATAAGATATCCAAGTATATTTTTCTCTTTGAAACATCTAGTTAAGTATGTTGATAGTTGGCATAAAAAAAAATTACACTGATAGTTTGATATCAATTATTTTTTTATGAGAACGTCATATATATATATATATATATATATATATATATATATATATATATATATATATATATTGATATTTAACTATTTTGAAGGACATTAATTTCTTGTATTACGAGTTTGTATGGCTATTAATGTTTACAGCGTTTGAATCTCCAAACGCACTGTACCAATATTTGTGTATCGTATTTGAGATTTAAATGCTGCATTTGTAAGTTAAATAAATTGTATTTAAAATAAATTATTACTAAACAAATAAGATTTTTAAGTGTATTTGAATTTTTAAATGTTCTAAATTTCGCTGTAAATACTAAGTAACCAAACATACATTACATGCATTGTCCTTAATTTGCAAGAAATTGTTATTTTTGTTAATATTTTCATGCTAGTATATCTAAACCTGACAAATGGGTCGGGCCAGTCCAAACGGGCTGGGCTAACGGCAGGCCGCGATCGGGCCTGGCCAAAAAGGCCCGATTTTTTCTGGGCCAAAAAATCTCAACCAGTGGCTCGGACGGGTCGAGTCAGCCCACGGGCCAATTGATTATTTTATTTTATTTTTATTTACATAACATGATTTTTGATTTTGCCTTATTGAGTATAGCATACAATTTATTTTATTCAATAAAAATATACTTATTAACAAAAAAATATTTAAAAACTTATGTTTAATACTTTAATTAAGAAATAATTTTAACATTAGAAACTATTGTGAGTATTATTTATTTGATTAAATATGTGAAACTAATAATTGTAATTAAATATCAAGTGACTAATTTTAAAAAAATGCTGGAATAATACCACAAGTACATTACACATGTATGTATTTATATAGTAACAATTATTTAATTATACATGTAATGTATTCTCACTATTTTGCTATGTGTAAATATATAAAAATATAATTAATTATTATTTTTTATTAACATTTGCTAATCAATAGTATTTTAAATTTTGTCTTATTTAAGTTCTTTCATATTTAATAGTCATATGGTTGGAAATAATAGTATTTTGAACAAATGAATAGAAATTTTGTTTTATAAATTGATCTAAATGATTAATGAATTAAGTTATTTTTAATATTTTTTTATGTATTGATGTATTTATTTTTTTTGAAAAAAATAAATTATTTGGGCCACGGGCTAGGCCAAAACGGCCTGCTTTTTTTTGGGCTGAAAAATAAAAGCTCGTAGCCCGTTTTGCCTGACCTGACAAGCGAACCCGGGCATTTTTTGTCAGGTCTAAATATATCATCCAAACTTTGAATCTTAAAATATTAGATACTCAAATAATGATCGTATGATATTTTAGAGGTTGATAAGAAAATAAAAGGAAGAATTAATTATTGTAGTTGATAAGTTTTAGTGTATATCAATAAAATGTTATTGAAACTGTGACATTCAACAAATTAATTTTAAATGAACAATTATTTTTAGCATGACTAAAAACACTAAGAGGACGAGACTTAAGAATCATAAGACAATGGAGTTGTAAAATTAAAATGATGATAATGAGTTTATTTTTTGTTATTAGAAAGACATGATTATTTTTTGTTTTTTAGACAATTATATGTTTGATTATTTTTTCTATATTATATAATGTTCAATCATATATTACAACGACTTTTATTTTTTGTTATATTTGATAATTGTATATTGTTTTATAGTTATAATGTATAATAGACTAAAGGGTACATTAGACAAATATAAAAGTATGAAATGATTCTTTATTACCGAGGGGGTGTGTTAAAACACTTTGTTACCTTTAAGTATGCAACTAGTAATATAAGATGTGCATGTAATAATATTTTTTTATTTTATTTTATATATTAATATATTTTGTAATTATAATATGACGTAAATTTATCGCAATAGTAGAACTTATTTATTAATAATCCCTATTGTGACGCCCCCAAATCTGGGCCCACACAGCCCAAACTTGAGTCGTCAAAAGACTACAACAAAATTATTACAACAAAGCACAACGTACAACAATACAGTGTATAATAATACACAACTAAGTCTTCACTATTATTGCCACACTATTTTACAAAACGTGAAGACTATGATAACTATTCCTCGGACCCTCACTCCATTCCCCGGCTAGACCCTGTTATGTTTTCATCTCCTGTTGAAAAACAATGGAACAAAAGAAAGGGTGAGCTCAAATAGCCCAGTAAAGAATATCATGACTAAGATAATGACGAATAAATTATCATTAGTCTTCAACAGCTGAGTTCTTGATAGAATACAATAGACTACAAGGCTTATATCAAAAACTGCAGTTAAATTCTTAAACAACGTTCAGATCAATAATAGCAGCGGAATGAGTAATCTATTAGAAGAATAATGCAGACTATAATGTCCACTCGGTTCTCTTTTTAGGAAAAACATCATCAACTTTTATCATCTGAAATATCATTAGTCAAGATAATACAAATTCACAGTTCCTGATCATAATCATGCAGATCAACAGTTCATCTTTGCACTACGGGCCAAAGACATTCAATATAACACCAACGGTCATGATTATACCAGATTCAGCCTTTGGTCATAATCATACCAAACAACAGTTCATCTTTGCACTACGGGCCAAAGAGAACATTCACCACGTGCCATAAAAGACACCGAACAGATGTATCGCCTTTAACCTATTATATCGCCTTTAACCTATCATCTGTTCAGCAAATATATCACATCTGTGCCCCCGGCCACAGATATTCACAACAACTTGATTTTTGGATGATTAGAATGATATAAATGATGAACAGAAGAAATAGGATAACAATAAGTATCGGAAGTTTACTTTGTACAGATTCAAATAATGTCCAAATTGTCAACATGATGTGGAGTGAAATTCAAGATCCACAGTTCAGAATAACGGTTACAATTCAATAGAAAGGTTCACGTAAATAGGAAGGTTCAGTTGAAATAATGAAGTTCAACTATTATGGAACATATAATATTTTCAGGAATTATAGAAGCAATAGTTCCATAATAAATTTCGATTTAGGAGTATGAAAGAAAATAATATCCCTTACCGTAGCAGGTTTGATTAACAAAAGGTGAAGGAAATTAATACAAGGGTTATTCACCAACAGGCGGCAATCCGCTCCGTAAGGTTATTCCCACAATTTAATAGAATTTGAGTACAAAGAGTTATTCACCAAACAGGCGGCAATCCGCTCCGTAAGGTTATTCTCAGAGATTAATAATGAATGAATACGAAAGGTTATTCACCAACAGGCGGCAATCCGCTCCGTAAGGTTATTCCCACAATTTAATAGAATTTGAGTACAAAGAGTTATTCACCAAACAGGCGGCAATCCGCTCCGTAAGGTTATTCTCAGAGATTAATAATGAATGAATACGAAAGGTTATTCACCAACAGGCGGCAATCCGCTCCGTAAGGTTATTCCCACAATTTAATACATGGAAATAAAAGGCACGTCTTATGAGTAAGGAAGAAACAATATTATTATCGAGAATCAAATAATGATAATCCCTTACCATAGTATGTTTGAATAATGGAAGATGAAAAAGATGGTATCCCTTACCGTAACACGTTACTGGATATTGATTTAAATGAGGTTGATTAACTTGAACAGTACACGTATACTTATAGATCTTCACAAATACTCAAGATGACTTAAGCACACTTAGAGAGAACTTTCACAAGAAGTATTTAGAGAGAGAAAGAAAGAACAAGTAAGGAAGTTTATGAAAAATCCTTAAGTTAAGGCTTCTATTTATAGCCAAAAATCTTATCATTCATTTAATCTAAACCATTCATTTAAAGATCACCTTTTAATCTACACCATCCATTTCAAATATTATATTATCTTTAATCTACACCATTCATTTCATATCACCTAATAATCACCTAACTTTATATTATAAACAAATCAATTTAATTATTCAACAATAATTCACACTTTAATCTACACCATTCATTTCATATCACCTAATAATCACCTAACTTTATATTATAAACAAATCAATTCAATTATTCAACAATAATTCACACTTTAATCTACACCATTCATTTCATATCACCTAATAATCACCTAACTTTATATTATAAACAAATAACTTTATCAATTCAATTATTATGACTAATTGTTATAAATACAGTATAGTTAGCTCTTAGATATCAAGTCAATAAATTAATGAAATACAACTGTTTAAATAACATCATAATAGAGATAACAATAATGTAAAATAAAGCATACGTTACTGTGTAATGACAATTATTGATTCAATAATGTGAATTACTGTGCATATGTTACTGTGACAATTATTAGGTTCAATAATTTTAAAAACAGTGCAACAACAATTATTGACTCAATGATATAAAATACAGTGTAATGACAATTATTAAATCAATAATGCAAAATACTGTGTAACAACAATTATTGAATTGATAATATAAAATATTATGCAGTGACAATTATCGATGAAATGATGCGTAACAGTTACGGTGTCAATTATCAGACCAATAATATGAGACACTATGCAATACCGTGTGTTACTGTAGAGTACCGTGTGCTACAGAAAATACCATAAACTACCGTATGCTACTATTCTTTTATCACCGGTATTTTAACAGTTCCGTTGACTATTTTTATTTAAAAAGGTTACTTCTGTCGTTTTCTATATCCGACAAATATTCCGTTGTGGGGTCCACCAATAATTTATTATTTCGGCGCCGTCGTACGACACGAATATTCCCCGACCAAACGAATATTCTCCGACAAAGCGAATATTGTCCGACAAAATAAAATTTGCACATAACATCCTTAACTTTCAATTTTGTTAATTTAACCACTTACTGTTTCAAAAAAAATATATATGAAGAAAAATTAAATTTTGTATTTCATAAAATTCGAGGTCTTACACCTATTATAAAAAAGTTATGTATAGTGAAATTGGTGGAATAATTTGATTACCTTCTTAATTTTTCTTCTGAAGATCAGTTGGTTTGACCTGAATAACTTCCAAAGTCTCAACAATGTGGAGATAACCTAAATTGAAGGAATACTTCTGGACGGTACAGCGCTATTGTTCGAACTTTCCATTTAATCCGTCCGTGCCTCCCTAATCCGCAATGGGCTGACCTTAGGCCCGTATATCTGTGGGCTTAAATCTTAAGTTACTCACCCCGTCAAGTGTCAACCATCTTAAGTTTACCATTAATTATATCATGTCATGGTCATCGTCATCGTCATCCTTTACCTACGCCTTTCACACTATGCTTCGAGTTTTGAACTGAAATAATAAATAAAAAATTGAACGAATATTTAAAATTAAATATTAAATTTTTTATAAAAAAAACTATTTCATATTATTATTGGGTTAGTGAGTTTGCAAATATATATATATATATAATGAATCAAAAATAGATGAAATTGACAAAAGAAAAAATCTTAAACTTTTCGCTTTCTTTTTTCTTAGGAGAATTTGATTAGAGATCAATATTTAAATATTTTCAATTAAAAGTTTACTATGCCGCATATATTTTGTTAATAAATAAATAACGTTTTAAATGTGTTATTTTAATTGGTGTAAGTTTTACTCTCATCTGCTACTACTATAAATAGCTGCCTTGGAAAAATCCTCCCCACTCCAGGCTTTCTCCGTTCCTATCCAACTCCCTCACTACCTACCAAAGAGAGAGAGAGAGAGAGAGAGAGAGAGAGAGTTATGAAGATGAAATCATTAGTAATCTCTTTTCTTCTTGTTTACAGCTTCGTCTTCACCTTATCGCAGGCAAGATCGATATTACTCCCTCAACCTCTTTCTTCCTTCAAAATCAACACCACTTCTACATCCAAGGTATACCATTACTTAATAGATACTCTTTCAGTTATATATACACATATAAGAGAGATCTAGGGGAGAGAAGAGAATAGATTAATTAGAGATCCTGATATCTATAGTGTTATATGATTTTAATTGCAAACAATATGTATTGTAACCCCCTCCCCTCTTTTATCCTTTGTGATTTTACCTATAGACTGTGGGAAGCTGTTCTTACACAGTGAGAATCACCACAAGCTGCTCTTCAACCAGATACACCAGAGATCAAATCAGTCTCTCCTTTGGCGATGCTTATGGCAACCAGGTCCTCCTCTACCTCTCTTCTTCTAATTAATGAAGAAGAAACTATAATTAATTTAATTGGGTGAATATATATATATATATATTTACGATTTGATGATGATGATTATTATTAGGTATATGCTCCTAGATTAGATGATCCGTCAACGAGGACATTCGAGAGGTGTTCAGCGGACACGTTTCAAGTATACGGACCCTGTATGTATTCCGTCTGCTATCTCTACCTCTACAGGAGCGGATACGATGGGTGGATGCCGGAGTCGGTTCAGGTCTACGGCTATAATATTAACCCCGTTACCTTCTATTACAACACCTTTATTCCTAAAAACACTTGGTACGGCTTTAATTACTGTAATGGTCACACCGCCTCCGACTCCCCGTCACTCAAGTAGCCAGCCAACTAGAGGAGGGAGGCTATCTTCGTAACTTTGTATTAGTACTAGTAGTATTTTGGATTCAGTGTTTCAACACTTTTTTGGTTTTTAAATTCCACATCGATCGACTCTCAAGTCTCATGGCCGGTTCGCGAAATCACGTGTAGTAAGTAGTAGTATTAATAATTGTCACCTCCCTTTTCGAGCTGTTTAAGCTGTCTTATTTTATTTGACATCTTATTTTATTTTTATTGTTTAACTATTTTATGCACATTAAAGTTTGGTTATTGTTTAATACGTACAAATTTTGGAGATAAACATTTAGTATTGGATCATGTCAACATAACATCGATGGTTCTAGGTTCTAAATTATGCCCAGTTACACTGGAGAACATTAAATATTAATCATGATTAGTTCAACTGCTTCATTGATACTTGATAGTATATATAACATCTTCACAAAAACTATATATTTATGAACTTCCTGGTGTGTAAATGGAACTTTTAAAAAAATGACAAAATGTAAGATACTTGATTATTTTATAGATCAAATGATCCGGAGCGACCGAAAATTGTGTAACGGTTGTCTGCAACATTTTCATAAACAAAATCCCGTACAAGCCTACAAAATCAATCGCAAGAATAATGTAAAAACAAATGGATCACAAACTGTTTCGGTCAGTTCTGAAATTTAATAATTGGATAGTTTTTACCTACAGGGGTACGAACTGTAAAAGAAAAGCAAGCTGAGGGAAGGGCAAGTCTATATATTCCATACAGCTTCTGACTTGATATATGCCCTGAAATAGTAATATATGGTATTGATCAGTCTCTTTGTGCAATGCTAAGATGTCTGCCAGGTAAGATTCATGCTGCCGTCTATTTAGAGATCCAGCGGGAAAAGACATGAGGAAAATTTGCAACCTTTGGAGTTGTGAGTTAGAATTATTGCCTCACGGAACTAAGTTACTAGTTTTCAGTAATGGTCGCGATTAATGACCCAACCTACCACAGTAATTGTCAATTAGCGAGCTGTTGAACAAAACAAAATTTCACGTTAGGCATCTGACTTTGTCTGATTAAGTTGTCACGTAATTGTTTTTCCTTAGGAATTGAGTGGTTTCTTCTTCTTTTTTTCTCATCAAAAAAGCAGAAGTAACGCTTGAGCGATAAAACAAATGTTCTTGCAAACATTTTTTTTATCCTTGATAGCCCATATGAGCTGATATCATTACATTAAAGAAGACAGACAGAATCAGATGGTCTATAAGTGAAAGAATATAACTTGTAACATGTCAGTCCCCTACATATCAGCTTCTCTAAATTATTTAATCCTAAACATCTTGCAAATGGGCAACTGCATCAAGGCCAAGCTTCTAATACTCATTTATCTACCTTAAGGTCCTTAATTCTTTGACTTAGTACCAAAGGTGTAGTAGAGTATACATACCTATCCTCTTCCACAAGTACAACACTTGAAATATCATCAGGAGCTCTTCCAGATCTCTTTAGCAGCTTCTTGCCTGCTTCACTCTGAAGAGCTTCAAACCTTATTCTCCTGACAAAATTAGATCCACATTCAGAAGGAAATATCTAATATTTTACAATATTTGGTGTACATTGAATCAAGAACAAGTCCATTCTTCAAGCCAATCCACAAAATAACTCTGTTTAGATTAGAGACTCTGGAGCCAGTTTATGGTTAAGCTTTCTAGGCATAACATTGTATTGATTAGAGTAGCCACCTCTTAACATTAAGTATTTCTTCTGCTCAATTAATCTTATGATAAGTACCTAAGAGTGTCTTTGAAGGTAAACTTAAGGACAACCAAATATAAGGGCAACTTGGTGCAATCAAAGCATCAGTTTTTTCTGTAGTTGTTGGGAGGTAATTTCATCTGAGCAAACTCAACCTTCTATTTTCAACAAAGTGGATCCTCTTGTAGATTTGAATAAGTAGATATCTTCAGTTTTCTTTAACGTAACAATAGTTAAAACAGAAGAGTGGAATACACTATAGGAACTTGGTAAAGAATGTAATCTCTACATGATGGATCCCTGCCCTGAGCTTTCAAGCACCTCATATAGGGAACATATTTTTGCGTATGCATCAACTATATTGTGATCCCATTAGTTTCTCAATACTAAAAAATATTTAGGTTGAATTAGGACCGAGTAATTAATGTGAATATATTATGCTTTTGCTAAAACATAAGACCTTTAACATAAAAGAAATCGAATTAATTCAATACATAGATTATCTTATAATCCATTACTCTTATCATCTTGATCTAGTAGCTACAAGCCACAGGACATAGAAGAAGAAAAGGTGCATGGTCTGCTTTTGCAGGGAAGTGGAACTATAGTCACCGACTGTTTTACATGTAACAAAGGAGGGGAAATCACCAACCTTTGCCGATCATTATCGCGGACAAACTTCACTCCTACATTACATAAGTTGCATACACCTATCAGACAAGTAGAATGTTCACCCCGTTACAACCACATCAACAATGGGTGATGCCAATTCAGGAAAGACTTAAGATAAGTTTACACTGTTCTATATTTGCGATCATTCAAAGCATTATGAATTTATGAGACAGAAAAAGCAAAACCATGGAAATTCAGACAAAAAAATAGTCAACCACCCTTTGTGTGGTCACCCTTGAAAATTTGGTAGTTGTACAATTTCAATGGAAACTCAGTAACTTAGATATATTGAAGGAAAGTTGCAAGATTTTCTACAACAATCTAGCTTCCATCACTACCCTCTTTAAGCTAACAATTTCTCTCTTTATTTATTATTTTGTGGTGAGATAAAAGGAGACAATATGTAGGCAAACCATGTCCCCAAATGTATCTTGTTTGTCTATTTCTGTACTCTTGTTTCTCCAAGATCACAAAGTAATACTCATTTAAATTTTCTATACATGTAATTAATACCAATAATTAACAAATTTTAAAAAACACAGAGTCACTCGAGCTCATGGGCCTCCTAAAATAAATCACATTAATGTGCCAATTTTATTTTATTTTAATTATCAAAATACACGAAAATTTTGGTATGAAACACAACCTAAATTAGTAGTAGTACTACTAGTACTAGTAGTGTACGTTAATTGAAGTGCTCGATATATAAACATAGATTAAAGTAAGGCTCAACAATTACCGTAGAAAAGCATAATAGGCCTAGAATCTTGTTCGAAGAAGCTTGAAGTTTCCTTCACCCAGTCCGCCGCTTCGCCACCCCGCAAGTTTCATCTTAATTACTACACGAACCTTGCTCTGGTTATACACAATTTAGGAGCTAAAACAGAGAAGTGGTAAAACTTTAGTAGTGCGAGAAGGTTCAGGGTAATAGAGAGAGAGAGAGAGAGAGAGAGAGAGAGAAAACTGAAATAGCACCTCCATATGTTTGGTTGCACGTGGAAATTCGTTAACCTCCGATTTCTCCTGGTGGGTGAGGAGGATCAAACTAAATCAAAAAATTGTTTTTTAAAAATCAAAGAAATCCTGATAGGGAATTGAGTTTTTTAATTTCTTTGGTTCCATAGAATTAGTCTTTTTAATTATTTTATTTTAGAGAATTAATATTGACAAATAAAAAATGATAGTTTCGTAAATTCTCTCACATGAATATGGAGTCTGTTGGGGTGTGGATTCTTTGGGCCTAGCATTCTGGGCCATGAATCCCTTCTCTTCATGTGGCTTGGGCCGGGTCGGGTTTTTTCCCTTCCTGTTGGGCCCGGGTTCACAGATCTTTATTTACTCAGGCGGTTGATAGGACGTCCGGGCCTATTTTGTCCACTTTAACGGACTGACACTGGAAGGAACCCAGGCTGGTATCTCCTCCCAACGAACCAAGTGGAGCAGGTGGAAGAGAACTACTTGCTTGTACTCATGAGAGTATGACTGGACAGCGGAGGATGCATGGATTAATATATACTGGCCACCTCTCAATTTCGGAGGTATTGGATCTTTTTACATCACTAACATTAATTTATCAAACGTCTGAGAGATTCCAGCTAACGATAAAGCTCCTCCATTGTGACGTTATTCCCCTGAACTTACTCTTACACCGGAGCATCTCCGGACGGTCCCAACCACGACTGTTCTGTGAGGTGATAACGGTTTGCTGTTTGTACAGGTATCTTGCTGACGGGTGATCACTGCAAGAGCGAAAATCAGACGTCAACATTGGCGCTAGAAGGAGGGTCGTTTGATACTTAAGTCACCCTGTTGTTTTCGAATAAAGATCGTTTTTATGGAAGGAAGAGGTAGTTCTAATGAAGGTCGGCAGGGGTCTTCCTTTGACCCCCATGAGGTGAGTACTGGACCCTCAAAGAAACACTGGTCGGGAGTTCATCGGTCGGGGCGAACTCGGGCCCACGCCCATTCTGAACCCATTAGGAGGCGTCTGTTTACACCACCCGCTTCGGAGAGGGCCGAATCATATCGGGAGAATTCGGAGCTTGGAATATCTCCTTTGGAGAGGAGTCCCCAGGGGAAACGAGCTGAAAGAGATAAATGGTCCTAGATTAGAGAGGCTGAGATAGAATTGGAAGCCTTGCGTTGCAGACAGGTAGACTGGCAGAACCACCTAATGAATTTACAAGAGGATCCGTCGGCAACCATTGGCAGTAGGGAGCGGGCCGATACCCCGCAAAGTAGACCCAGGTCAGAGCAAGGAAGGAAGAGACACGACCGGGATGGTCGGGAGGATATAAGGGGCAAGCACCAGTCTCAGGGTTATATGAGACACGACCGGGAGGGTCGGGAGGATATAAGGGGCAAACACCAGTCTCAGGGTTATATGAGACACGACCGGGATGGTCGAGAGGATATAAGGGGCAAACACCAGTCTCAGGGTTATATGAGACACGACCGGGATGGTCGAGAAGATATAAGGGACAAACACCAGTCTCAGGGTTATATGAGACACGACCGGGTCGGTCGGAAAGATATAAGGGGTGCGCCCCCCTCCCAAGTTTCCTTGGGGCACATCGGCCGCACGAGTAGGGACGGGTCAGAAGGAGCATGTCCCGCCTCCCTCGGTCATTTCTCTCGAGAAAGGTTGAAGACCCCAGACTATGAAGTGGGACAGGGCGCCCCAGTGACAGTTTCGGGTCGGCAAGATCAACGCATGGTCCCGTATGTCCCTGCGGTTGATCCAGTTATGGAAAGAATAGCTGAACTGGAGAAGAGGTTGGTAGCGGCGGAGGCAAGGCCGATGGCTGGATCTGGAGCCGAAGCGTCCAGAACTATGCCTTTAGATCCGAAATCCCCCTTTTCGACAGCTATTGATCAAGAGAAGGCCGATCCCAAGAAGAAATTGCCACCTCTTGAGATGTACGATGGCTCTGGTGACCCTTATGACCACACCAGTTCATACGAAAGGGTGATGAGGTATTATGACCATTCAGAGGCCGGCATGTGTCAGATCTTCGTGACAACGCTTAAGAAGGGAGCCAAGCAGTGGATGATGTCATTGCCCCCCAATTGTGTTCACTCATGGGCGGAGTTGAGCGTGCGGTTCCATGAGCGGTTTGGTAGTAATAAGAGGAGAGGCAAGGTGACGGCTTCTTTGATGCAGATAAAGCAGAAATCGGATGAGTCACTGAGCCAATATGTTCAAAGGTTTCGGGATGCGGTGGGAACTATCAGTGACCTCAATATGATACAAGCGTTGGGATTCTTTACAACCGGGATGGATGTCACCCAAAATCGGAAGATGATGAAGGACATAATGTTCAACCCTCCAAAAGACCTCTTGGATGCATACGACAGAGCTGAGAAGTTTATAGCGGTTGAGGAGGCTATGAATAGTTTGATACCCAAGAACAGAGGTTTAGAGAGTAAAGCTTATGGTGGAAATCGAGGTGGGGACATCCGACCCCCCTCTTTTGATCGGGTAAAGCAAAGAGGTGGGCTGCCAAATCAGGGAAGACCACCCTTCCAACCAAAGGCGGAGAACCGTGCATATACTCCTTTGAGTGCCGAGCGAGTCAAAATTTTGGAAGCAATCAGACAGGAAGAGGGGTCGGGGCAGACGCTGCCGATCCATAGACCGAATGGATCGGGGCCTTATTGTGTATATCATCGTCGGGTCGGGCATACCACGGAGGCTTGCACCGGACTAATGGACATGATCGAATCTAGGGTTCAGAAGGGGGAGTTAAAACAGTTTGTGATTGGCCGAGGAGGGGGAACAGATAATTATAAGTCGGGAACCGATAAGGGGGTCGAACCAAGTAACCCTCCTCGAAGAGTAGTTGACGTTATAATAGGGGGATCTTCTCCAACAGGGTCGGGCAAGAGGCGCCGTTCTTCCGGCTCCATATCAACGCTGGCAGGCCCGTGCCCGTCGACCCCTCGACCTTATCCCAGGACGGTCATCTCCTTTTCTGATGATGACTTCCCAACCGAGGCCATTGAGCCTCATGAGGGAGCTCTGGTAATCACTGCCCAAGTTGGACCGGTGGATATGAAAAGGATAATGATCGACAATGGTTCATCAGTGGACGTGTTGTACAGCCATGCTTATCAGAGAATGGATCTCCAGGGTGTGAAGTTGCAGGTTGGGACAGAGTCACCGTTGTATGGGTTCGCAAATGAAGCAGTACCTGTGATCGGTACTTTGGAATTACCCATGGTTTTTGGCGCAGCCCCACGGCAGGTCACCTTGCAGGTGAGATTTTTCGTTGTTCAAGTGGATTCTGCCTACAATGCAATCTTAGGGCGAACCACTCTGACCGCTCTGAATGCCGTTACGTCCATACCCCATTTCAAGATCAAATTCCCGACTCCGGAGGGGGTGGGAGAGGTGAAAGGAGACATCGATATCGCTCGAAAGTGTTATCGTCACGCCGTGTGCCATGGTTTTCGATGTAGAGCCTTATGCAGAGGGGGTTACGGAACCCCTAGCAACTCCCGCCGAGAGCGTTGAAGAAGTTGAGTTGATACCCGGCAACAAATTCAAAACAATGAAAATAGGTGTCGAGCTACCGAAGGGCATAAAGACGCAATTGGTTCAGCTACTACGAGACTATTCTGACATTTTTGCTTGGACCCCCCGAGACATGCCCGGGATCCCAGAGGCCATAGCGGTACATCGGTTGGCCGTTGACCCCGACAGGAAACCAGTGCGGCAGAAAAGGAGGATATTTGCGCCCGAGCGCCAAAAGATTATAGACTTCGAACTAGGGAAACTTTTGGATGCGGGGGTTATTGAAGAAATTGAATACCCGGAGTGGTTGGCCAATGTAGTTCTGGTCAAGAAGCAGGATGGAAAGTGGAGAGTCTGCATAGATTACACGGATTTAAACAAGGCTTGTCCCAAGGACTTCTATCCGCTTCCACATATCGATCAGCTGATTGATGCCACCTCTGGCAATTCGGTGTTGAGTTTCTTAGATGCTTTCTCAGGCTATCATCAGATTAATATGGCTAAAGAGGACATCCCTAAGACGGCATTCATTACCCATCGGGCCGTTTATGCCTACCGGAGAATGGCCTTCGGCTTGATAAACGCCGGAGCCACTTATCAGAGGATGATGAACACCGTCTTTCGGAAACAGATAGGGAAGAACATGGAAGTGTATGTGGATGATATGATTGTTAAGAGCCTTCGAATGCAGGATCATCTTCGAGACTTGGAAGAGTGTTTTGAAACGGTCCGACGTCACAACCTGCTTCTGAACCCTGCCAAGTGCACCTTTGGTCTTAGTTCAGGCAAATTTTTGGGGTATTTGGTGAGTAAGAGGGGGATCGAAGCTAACCCTGAAAAGATCAGGGCAATTCTAAATATGAGATCTCCTCAAAGCTTCAAGGACGTTCAAAGACTCTCTGGTTGTATTGCAGCTCTGAGAAGGTTTATGTCCAGATCGGCAGAAAGGTGCCTTCCCTTCTTCGACACATTGAAAGGGCCTAAGAACGAGAAAACCTTCCAGTGGAACTCAGAGTGTGAGGACGCGTTCCAAGGCATCAAAAAGTATTTGATGGCAGCCCCTCTATTGCAGAAACCGATCCCGAGAGAGCCATTGTTCCTTTACCTTTCGGTAGGCTCTTCGGCTGTTGGTGCGGCCTTGGTTAGGGAGGAAGGAGGTGTTCAGAGACCCGTGTACTATGTCAGTCATGTTTTACGTGATGCAGAGGTCAGGTACCCGAATTTGGAGAAGTGTGTGTACGCTTTAGTGGTAGCCAGTCGGAAGCTCCGGCATTATTTTCAAGGTCGACTTATTGTTGTCTACACAACCCAGCCCCTGAAGAAAGTTTTGGGAAGGCCTGACGCCTCTGGCAGGATGATGGCATGGGCTGTTGAATTAACTCAGTACAATCTGGAATATCATCCTCGGACTGCCATCAAGGGACAAGCTCTGTCGGATTTCATAGTCGAGTGTACTTTCTCTGAAGATGGGGGCGACCCAACCCTCGACGTCGCCCATATAGCAGGGGAGCAGCTGAGCCCTGCTTTTTGTTGGACCATGTACGTCGACGGATCGACTAACGCTGAAGCTAGCGGGGCAGGAGTTATATTACTAAGCCCCGAAGGTTTCAAGGTTCAGCAGGCTATACGATTTAAGTTTTGAGCCACCAACAATGAGGCAGAGTATGAGGCAGTTTTGGCTGGCCTACGTTTAGCAAGAAGCTTAGAAGTTCGTCATTTGATCATTTTCAGTGATTCTCAATTGGTTGTGAAGCAGATCCAGGGTGAGTTTGAAGCTTGAGGCGCGAGGATGGCCGGTTACGTTGCCGAAGTAAGGATGATGCTCCTCAAATTTGAATCTTATGATGTCAAGGGAATCGAAAGAGAAGGCAACTCAACTGCCGACGCCTTGTCAAAATTAGCTACAACGCAAGTGGAGGATTTTGCGGGATCGGTGTATCTGGAGGTCCTGACTGAACCAAGTGTCAATAGAAAGGAAATTCTGTGCATAGAAAGGTCTAATTGCTGGGTGACACCCTATCTTGATTACCTAGTTGACGGGAAGCTTCCAACAGATAAGATCTTGGCCAAGAAAATTAAGTACCGAAGCTCTTACTTCTGCCTAATTGATGGGGAATTGTACAAGAAATCGTACTCGTCTCCGTTGTTGAAATGCCTAGTCCCATCCGAAGCATCTTACGTGCTTAGGGAGGTCCATGAAGGGATTTGCGGGGACCATATGGGAGCTAAGTCATTAGCCTACAAACTGGTTCGGCAGGGGTATTATTGGCCTACTATGTTCCAGGAATCAAAGGGGTATGTGCAGAAATGTCCCAAATGTCAGATGAATAGCTCGGTTCCCCACCAACCTCCCGAGGAGTTGTCATCGGTGCTTTCTCCTATTCCTTTTGCGATTTGGGGAATTGACTTATTGGGACCCCTTCCCAAGGCCAAAGGTCAGCTCCAATACGTGATTGTGGCCATCGACTACATGACCAAATGGGTCGAAGCTAAGCCACTCCGTCACATCACCGAAGACAATTGCGTGAAGTTCATGAAGGAATCGGTTATTTACCGGTTCGGTATCCCGATGGTACTCGTATCTGATAATGGTACGCAGTTTGTTGGAAAAAAGTTTGAAGAACTTCTCTCCGATCTGGGTATCCAGCATCGAAAGACTTCGGTGGCCCATCCCCAATCCAACGGGCAAGTAGAAGTGACGAATCGAGCCCTCCTCAGAGGGGTCAAAAGGCGACTGGATGAGGCAAAAGGGCGTTGGCCCGAGGAGTTGCCTAGTGTTCTGTGGTCTTACCGAACCACTCCGCGTTCAACTACGGGAGACTCACCTTTCAAACTCGCATATGGGACTGATGCCTTGATCCCTGTCGAGATCGGATCGTCCTCGTTCAGGGTATCATGCTTCAAAGAGTTATACAATAAGGAAGGGCTCAGACTGAACCTCGACCTGTTGGGTGAGGTTCGGGATGCTGCATTGCTGAGGTTGGCCGCCTACCAACAAAGAATAGTCAAATACTATAATCGAAGGGTTCGAGTTCGAAGGTTTGAGGCCGGAGATTTGGTACTCAGGGAGGTGGAGGCCTCGGCACCTGGTAGTACCGGGAAACTGATGCCCAACTGGGAAGGGCCTTACGAGGTCACCGAAGTCGTCAAGGAGGGGACTTATCGACTTCGGGACATGATGGGAAGGGATGTAAAGAACACTTGGCATGCTGGTAGGTTGAAAAGGTACTATCAGTAGTGATAACGCCTATCGTTCTCGTTTGGAAGCATCGGACCTCATTGTTGTAAACCTCATTTTGTTATCTTGATGTAGCACGGTTATAACACATTATGGTTCCTTAATGAAAATATTTTCTGTTCCTGCTTATGTTTCTTTAGTTTGGTTGTTACGGCCTAAAAGAAAAATTAACTTGACAGATTAAAGAAAACTGACTTTAATTTACTCGAACTTGTTTTTGTACAATTGAAAAATGAAAATATTACATATTAGATTGTGGGGTCTGGTGGGGTTGGGTTTACAGGGGGGTCATCATCCTCCTCCTCATCGGCATCTTCATCTGAAGAAAAGCCCAGCGTGATTGGGTTCACCCCAGCGTTGGCCACCATGTTTTTGGCGAAGAGGTATCCCTTGTTGTACTGGTCCACCACGGCCTCGGTCAGCTCGCTAGACCTCTTGTACTCCTCAATAATCCTCTGACGACTGCTCTCCCCTGTTGATTCAATTTGGGCCTTCAGTCGGAGGTTCTCTTCCTCCAGGAGCTTGTTGGCCGCCATCGACGCCTGAACGGCTTCATCTTTAAGAGCATTGTCTTTCGTCAAGGCTCCCAATCGCCCAGCCAGATCTGATCCCTCCTTTTTAAGCCCTTCTATCAACTTGTTGCGATCAGCTCGTTCCTGCAGAAGTGTTGACCTTTCGTTCATCACATCGTTCAGCTTGTCCTCCCAAGATTTGTTGGATGCTTTCAGTTCGATCAGCTGAACCTGCAAGGACTGGATGAGGGTTTCTTTCTGATCATTCTGCTCATGGAGGGAAGAATGGTCGTTTTGCAGCTGGCTGTGCTCTTGATGAAGCTGGGAGTGTTGGGAGTTCAGCTCCTGCATTTTAGCCTGGAGCTGGCGGATGACTTCGGCTTGATGGGGGTTCTTCTCTTGAAATTCCAGTATGCGGCTAAAGCCTCCCAATGCCTGAATAACACAACAAGATATGAGTGGATTTCAAAAGGACGTAAAAGGAAGTCATAAGTCACGCAATAGACATACCTGACCCAGGTGGAGACTGGTGGCCCTCACCAAGCTGTTAAGGTTGGATGAATCGAAGTACCGATCGTCAGTCGGGAGGTTAAAATAATTGTACAATTCCTTCGGAAAAGGGGAGGTAGGGTCCGATGGGAAAAAGGATAGTTGGGAGAAAGGGGATGCTGTTGGGGGTGGATTAGTTCTGTCGGGAGGAGGTTGGGGCTCGCTTGGCGGGGGTTCGGAATCGGAGGACTTGCCGTGCGACCTCGGTTCGGGTGGGGTGTGTTTAGTAGGGGAAGGTCTGACTTCTGTGTGTGATGTAGATGGAGGTTTAAGGGGTGATGGAATAAGGGGCGGTGCATCTCTGTCCCCTATATTGAGGGAGGGAGAGCGAGGTGGGGATGGAGTGGGGGGTCGGACAAAGTTCAAGGGTTGAACATAGATGGGTTCGGCGATAGATTGATTACCTTCAGAGACTCTGGTCAGTCTTCGGCGCTTCCTTCGAAGCTGCTGTTTCTCGATGTCAGTTAAATCCAGGGCGTTCTTTCGAAGAGGCTGGGGGGCTTCGGATTGTTTCCTGGATGGCTGGGGGGCTTCAGATTGCTTCGTAGATAGCTGGGGGGCTTCGGATTGTTTCCTGGGAGGTCGGGGGGCTTCGGTTTGTTTTTTGGAAGGCTGAGGGGCTTCGGCGCGTTGAGATGGAACCTGGGGGGCTGGCCGGATGCGTAGCTGTGTCCTCAGAACATTTGGCTGAGTCTTGTAGATCACTACTGAAACCCGAGGAGTAGAGGGAGATTAATATAAATAGCGAAACGAAATGGACTTCTTAAAGAAAGGAAAGAACTTACGATCATGGTCGTGCAGCCATTGGAGGTTGGAAAGAAGGTTGATGTCCCAAGGCTCTGAGGGAATGTTTTGGCAGAACCGTTCGAATTCTTCCTCCCTGTCTTCAGCGATGTCGTCGATCACCGGCCTTTCTGGGTTACCCCAGGGTTGAAGAAGGTGGGTGTCTAGGCTAGACACGAAGAACCAGTTACTGTGTCAGCCCTTGTTACTAGAAGGGGGGAGCATCCAGGCCCTTTGGTTAGGGAGGCGGTTCAGGGATCGGAATCCTTGTTCCTTGGTTTTGGTTAGAGAAAAGATGTGGAAGAAGTAGTCGAGGCTGGGAGTAATGCCGAACTGCTTGCAGGCAGCGATGAAACATACCAGGTGAATGTATGAGTTTGGGACCAACTAAGCGAGCCCGATCCCGACGAAATCGTGAAAATCAGAGATAAAAGGATGGAGAGGGAATCTGACCCCATTCCGGAGCACCTGGGTCGGAACTGCAAGTTGAGGGCTGGAAGGCCTCCAATACATTCTTTCATCGGGGTTGGGGGCTCTCAGACAATACTCCCCTGGAAACTGGAATTCGGATTTGAAGCCTTCAACGGCTTCACTGCTGACTGATGATTGGGTGTTAGCATGCGAGTAGATGACAGTGTTCTCGAATAGTTTTCTGATTTCCATTTCCCTCGCCCTAGTCGTCGATCCGGACGGGCTGGGAATCGGGGTGTTTAAAGGGGCAGGCCGGAACGGATTCGCCTCAGAGGATGAGGAGGTCGTGGCGGCAGCGCTAGTTGATGATGTCATTCTAGATTTACGCAGGAGAGAGAGAAAGATTCGGGTTATGGGGCTTTGAATAATCGAAAGTCAGTATGGAGATCCTTGAAAGAGAGAAGAATGAAGGGTACTCGTCGATCGATTAGGCGGTTACGGGAAGCAGTGGGCAGTTGCAGAGGATAGAGAGAGAGAAGACGGTGTATTGTTGTGAAGAAGGTAACTGTTGCGGTAGAGTTTATTTTGAAAACTGAATATTTATTTCGAAGGCGCGAGGGTTTAACGTCATATCAGTTTATCCCTCTTACGTTGGACCAGGTTTAATATCCCTATTTTTATGCTAAACTCCTGTGTATTCGGAGGGGTTACCCTTCTATTTCTCTTTTTATTTTCAAAAAATAAAATGGAAGGGTGGGGGGCAATGTTGGGGTGTGGATTCTTTGGGCCTAGCATTCTGGGCCATGAATCCCTTCTCTTCATGTGGCTTGGGCCGGGTCGGATTTTTTCCCTTCCTGTTGGGCCCGGGTTCACAGATCTTTATTTACTCAGGCGGTTGATAGGACGTCCGGGCCTATTTTGTCCACTTTGACAGACTGACACTGGAAGGAACCCAGGCTGGTATCTCCTCCCAACGAACCAAGTGGAGCAGGTGGAAGAGAACTACTTGCTTGTACTCATGAGAGTATGACTGGACAGCGGAGGATGCATGGATTAATATATACTGGCCACCTCTCAATTTCGGAGGTATTGGATCTTTTTACATCATTAACATTAATTTATCAAACGTCTGAGAGATTCCAGCTAACGATAAAGCTCCTCCATTGTGACGTTATTCCCCTGAACTTACTCTTACACCGGAGCATCTCCGGACGGTCCCAACCACGACTGTTCTGTGAGGTGATAACGGTTTGCTGTTTGTACAGGTATCTTGCTGACGGGTGATCACTGCAAGAGCGAAAATCAGACGCCAACAGAGTCCGTTTACTATTTATGCAAGAAAGATCTTGTGAAAGTATTATTTTTACTTATAAAAATATCAATTCTTTTATTTTATTTTTAAAAATATAATATTATTTTATACAAATTGACTCAATGTATTCCAACTACTTATTATTCCTATAAGCGTTGCTACACGAGTCAGAAATACGTAAGTACATGGAATAATTTATACCACACGTTGTTATTTTATTTATTTTGCTAAAATTTAAGTTATTTTATTTCATTGTCTATTATTTTATTTTAGTAGTAATTTAATTCATCAAAAATTAATTAACATAGAAATTATTTCCCTTGTAAACAAATTCCAATTGTAATAATCTTTGTCGAAGAACGGAGTAGTACTTACTATGATTACAAACCAAATTAAATTTGTTATATTTGGCTTCAATTTTATTTTTTCACTTTTTTTTATATAATTTTTTTATGTAGTAGTGTTGTTATTTAGGGGTACTAAAGAATTTGTAGACCTACAGTTTCTCTCCAATGTACCAAATTTTTATGTTAATAATGATTCAAATATGTTAATAGCTAGTTAATGATATTGAGACCAATCTAACAAAAAATAGAACCAATAAAAGTATTTTTATTGTTAAAAAATTTAAAGAATTTTTAACATTAAAATGTTATTAAAAATTAGCATATGTATTAAATAGTGAAAAAGTGACGGATTATTTTAATTTTTAATGTATTGAATAGATTAGGAAAAAAGTATAATGGATGAGAGTCAAGTCCGTAAAAGATAATGTAAATTATGAATTTTTTTGACCTCTTTAGAAATTTAAGAAATGGAAGAGAACATGTGGAAAAATAAAATAAAACTGTTGGGAGCTTCTTACATTTTTATTTATTTATTTTGCATGATTGTTTGATTTAAATTTAAAAATTTGTTAAGAGATTAAATAAACTTTAAAACTCTAGTGCTACGATTGGAAAGAAAGAATAAAAGTGAAAATAGAATGATTCATTCTTATAAAATAATAAAAAAATGTGTTTGGTTGCTTCATTAAAATTGAATGAATCATTATTATCCCTCCCAAATTTATAACTTTTATTTCTTAAGAAATGGTATAGAATGAATCATTCTACACTTTATTTTATTTATTTTTTTATTTTATTCTTTCACTTATTTTATTCCTTCAATTTAAACGTAACATAAGGACAAATTTGTTTGCAAGAATTATAATTCTAAGATTATATTCTTATAAATTATAATCCATTTTCATAAATTATAATCATAAAACTATTAATTTTAGAATTAAATAATCTCAGTCACATGTTTATTTTTAATAAAATTATTCATGAGATAATTTAAAATAATTTTATGTTATATTTATTTTATCTATAATTATTTTAAAAATTGAATAAAAACTTATTATTTAGATTATTATATTCTTACCGCTAATAATAAAAAAATCATACTCCCACTAGTTTAAGTATAAATAAATAAAATATGATATTATCTATAATTTTAAACAAAAATAAATATTAATTTTATTCATAAATTTTTAATTTTAAATAATAAAAAATATAATATTTAACTAAATATAATATTAAATATTTTTTTTTTAAATTAATTATTATTTTAAAATTAATAGTCAAGTCTAATTTTTATAAAAGAAACATACAAACAAACATTGCCCAAGAACAAATGCCCCATTCCGCCGTTAAACCCCTTGGACCCTGGTGGGTTGTTATAGACTGGGATTAACCCATTAGAACATGCTCTCTCTGCGTTTGGTTGGCAGATTTGGCACCAGAAATAACACCTCCGCCGTCACTACTACCACCGCCATCACCGCCACTTTTTCAACCTACAGCACCAACGGTACCGTCCCAAATAAAGCCAAAAGGATTATCACCTTAGAAGAACCAGCCCTGATTAAACTAAAATCTGAGAGAGACCCAGAAAAGCTATTCCACTTATTCAAAGCAAACGCCCATAATCGCCTGGTCATTGAAAATCGGTTTGCATTTGAAGATACGATTTCTCGATTAGCCGGAGCTCGCAGATTTGATTATATCGAGCATTTGCTAGAGCAGCAAAAGACTCTACCACAAGGCCGGCGTGAAGGGTTCATTGTAAGGATTATAATGTTGTATGGCAAAGCTGGAATGAGTAAGCATGCTATTAACACTTTTAATGATATGCATTTATATGGGTGTAAAAGAACTGCCAAGTCTTTTAATGCCGCACTGATGGTTTTGAGACAAACCCATGATTTAGGTGCGATTTATTCGTTTCTCAGTGATGTTCCGTTGAGATTTGGGGTTAATTTGGATGCTTATTCTTTTAATATTATTATTAAGGCATTTTGTGAAATGGCTTTATGTGATAAAGCTTGTTTGATTATGGTTGAGATGGAAAAAATGGGAATAAGACCGGATGTGGTTACATATACTACCCTTATATCGGCATTTTATAAGGTCAATGGGTGGGAGATTGGTAACGGATTGTGGAATCTTATGCTAAGTAGGGGGTGTTTTCCTAATCTTACAACGTTTAATGTTAGGATTCAGTATTTGGTGAATGGGGGAAGAGCTTGGCAAGCTAATAGTTTGATGGGTATGATGCAGTATCTTGGGATAATGCCAGATGAGGTTACCTATAATTTGGTGATTAAAGGGTTTTGTGTAGCTGGTTATATTGAAATGGCTAAACGGATTTATTCTGCTCTACACGACGAGGGTTACAAGCCAAATGCCAAGATTTATCAGACCATGATTCATTATCTTTGTAAAGCTAGTGACTTTGATTTAGGGTATACAATGTGTAAAGACTGTATGAATAAAAATTTGTTCCCAAATGTGGATACCATCTACACGCTACTTGAAGGCCTGCAGAAGGATGGGAACATCGGAAAAGCCAAGTTTATCTTAACTTTGGCTCAGAAAAGGGTACCTCACTTTTCTGCACGTCAATTGAGTGCCATGAAGTCTATTTTATCGAGGAGTTGAAAAACTCTGGATTGTGAAGCTGGGATTAATAACCTACAAACATGGAAGCGCAGCAGGACTTGGTGTCAATTAACTCGATTCATTTTCAGAAATGAAAAAGCAATTGGATATGCATTTTTTATAGGTAAACATCTTGGCAAAAGACAGCCTATTTTCGGACAGTTAATTTGTTGTCAATAATGTTTGTGATGAGAAGAGAGTCATAAATGGGCAGTTGCCACTTGTGTTCTGGTAAGTTTCTGTGCAGTGAGGTTCTCTCTCTCTCTCTCTCTCACACACACACATTTATTTACTTTTGTGTATCATTTATTTCATTTTTCTCCCCTCTCCAAGCTATGTGCAAGCTTCCATCATGTTAGATCATCATGTAACACCCACCTTCAGTTTCCAACTTCAGTATGGAGTGTTATTCTAACAGTCTCAATGTGCTGTCATTTTACTCAGAATTGGCAGTGATGAATGGAATGGTTAATTGGAAGACAAACACTTACCTCCTTGTTATAGCAATCAACTGCTGCAATGGTAATTTCAAATTCTTGTTTGTTATTGTTTAGTTTAAAGAGTTGCTGGTTTTCTTTATGTTTGTGTATATACCTGTGGTCATGAACAAGCATTTGTAATTGGGATTTCAAGTGGACATTGTGATTGGGTGAGTTATGTCATGAAAATGAGAAGATAATATATGGAATTACCACTGGATCAAAATATTAATTTGACTTGTATGACAGTGTGGATTGTCAAACAAGTTTAAATGTAGGGCAAGGGGACTAAGGCCTTTGGATAAATGAGATATTTTGCCTGCTACTTATTTGCAAAAGACTGACTGAACAAAGTGAAGATTAAATCCTTAAAAGTTGAGAAAGAGGAATGAAATTAGACAAATTTGAAACCTATGCAAATTTACATATACATATATCATGTATGTTGTCTGTTTGTGTAATTTACGAAACCATTCTACTAAAGGCATATGAATATATATTGTATAATAATCAACTTGGACATAACTTACAACTATCTGGTATTCTGGTGTATCTCATGGTTGAGGTGCATCTTTTCTCTTTACTTTGAATAGCTGGAAACGGACTTGAGCCAGTAAGAGTCATAGTGAGATGTGGGTTTATGGTTTCTCTATGCTTGATATGTACCATTTAAAGGGAGAAAGTTAAGAGATGTTTTGAGGGGTGGAGCTCCGCTCCCCTTCACAATACATAAGTATTGAAAACACGATAAGGGTGTTTAAATATATCTTTGCAGTTTCCATTCGGGACATATGGGTTTAGGTACTTGGAAGGAATAGGTTGGTTAAAGGCACTATTGGTGCAGCAATTTATTTCTTATGGCAACTCTCACTCTTTTTTAACCAGTTAGATCTTAGAAAGCAAATAGTCATTTCTGGACTTGGAGTTGAAGACTGTAATCAATCTGAGCAAGATACGACCAATTACTTTACAATTCTCGCATATTTTCAAAACAATATTCCTTACACATAATATTGTTTCTCCCAACATAGTGAAGAGAGCATTTGGCATTTCAGATTGACCTAGCACCCTGTAAAAATATTTTTGGATAAAAATCTTGTACTTTTGCCCTTACTGGGTAAAGATATCTCTATTTGTAGTTGGTAAACTTGGTGTCTGACTCCCAATTGTTAAAAAGTTGGGTTTCATACATATTATAGCATTAAACTATTTGCTTTTGTGCCTTCTGAGGAAAATTAGAAATAGCTGACATATTATTTGAAGGGGTGGCCACCTAAACATTATATCCTCTAAAAAGGTACTTTCAACTAACAATTAACAAATGTCATATAGAAGTTAACAACCTTTTGTTTTTGCCTGACAATTTGTATCTGTTGCTGCATGATTTACACATTATTGAAGCTCTTGCTCTTTTGTGGAAAACACGTGGTTGTTCAGATGAGATTGAGAGTGAGCGAAGAAAGTAATATGAATTGATTGGATTCCAAAGAGTGACATTCTTAGCTGAAGAGGGTCTTTTTACTATTATGTTGCTTCTTATACATGTACCTTTTCCCTTGGAGAAGAGCTCCTGCTTTAGCTTGTAGGAGGACGTGATTAAATTGCTTAGTCAAGATTGTGTACCATGGGAGGATTCCATGGCAAATAGAACCCTGTGGTTGGTCTTGCCAATTTCAAGTGACTAGAAATAACAGCTCCCATTATAATGTAAAACAATAATAAAAAATTTATAATCTTTTTACCAGGAATGGATTTGATTGCCTGTCATGGGTGAGATAAATGAACTTACTTTTCTTTGAGTGGTCAACTTGTGTCAAAGTCAAAGTGGGCCATTTGACTTGGCTTTTAGGAAGAACTTCTACGTGTGTGTGTGTGGAATGACCTTCTTCCTTGTATGAAGGAATTGAAATTCTAATTTACAGTTTATAATTTCTAATGATTACTATTTCCCATTGTAAATCCCATATCTAATTCATGATTGCCAAAAAAATTATTCCATAGTTGACCAAACTGAAGAAGCGGATTAAAATTTCATGGCGAATGATATTATGTCCGATAATACTAAGATTAGACAACTCTGCCTAAACTGAAGAATATAATCTGGATACCCCTGTTAGTCAGGTGAATTGTAAACATGATGAATAAGTTTGAAGCTTTACTTCTACAGGCTAATTCACAACTAAATCAGCATATGGTGCTATGTTGCAAGAAGAGGATAACCACAACGGAGCAAGCTGTTGGAATCCAATCTGGAAATGGGATGGCCCACAAAGATTCAGAGCTTTTCTGTTGCCTGCTTAGCTTACCGACAAACAGAAGTCCATTAGGGTATGGGAGAGAACGCGACTTGGCAATCTTGCTATGAAATCATTGAAGACGCTTGCTATGTGCTTAGGGATTGGCCAAATGCTGTCAGGGTATGGGAAGAGGTGACGAAAGGGTCTTCAAACAAGTTTTTTCACTTCTCCTTGGCAAAAGTGGTTTGAGATAAACTTGAAGGACGCTAAGACGAAGGATGGCAGAGGCAATAGTCAGAGCAGGATTATTTGAAGAACTTGCTGAAGAATTTGGAAGAACGGTAACAGGGATCAACAATGGCTGACAAGCAAGGTGGTGAGAGATATGGAAGTTAAATAACGAGATAGAAACTACTTCGGATGATAAACCCAAATTTAGGGGAAATGAACTAGTTTTCATTTCCCCTAAACACTACAGGCAGCGCAAATATGGAGCCAAAAAATATTTGGCATTGGTGGGGTGAATAGAGGGGAGAATGGTGAAAGTTCTTGAGGGATTTGTGTGTAATGTTGGCACAATGAAAAATGCTGGATCGGAGTTGTGTGCAGCAAGATTAGGACTTCAAAGAGGTTCCAAGTGAAGCTTCAAGCAAGTAATGTTGGAAGTGGATGCAGATCTCTCCTCGGAACTGATGACAGGACTGACCGCCTCCAACAGGAAAGCTCATTCAGGACTGCTGCAATTTTATTAACAAAGAGTGGGAATGTAAAGTGCAGTATACATATCGTGAATGCAATGGACGTGGAAACTACCTCTCCAAACTTGTTCAAGGTCAGAATGATAGAGAGCTTATTTTCTGTAATGGCTCTTCATAGATTTTCTAGTATCTTGTTTCAATTCTCCGTTGTACTGAAAGAATAAGTAGGAAATTTCAACTCACGAGGAGTCTAGCATTTCGTATGGTTATCTCCTTTTAGATCTCGTCACCTTCCCTCATTTAGATGTATGGCTACTGTTGGTGGACAGGATTTTTAGTTTCTTTAACTTCCTGGTTAATGTAAAGTGAGGTGTTTAACATCTGAGTTGACAATAACTTGGATTGTAATTCAAGTGAAGTTTGTACTAATCTTTTGATTTATGATCGAGGGAATATCTTCATCAAACTTGCAGCAAAATAGATCTTTATTTATTGTTTCATGTGGGATGGCAGTTCTGATATGAACTCGGCCAGTCAGTCCGCAGAAGAATAACCCTCTAGTCATGAGATTAGAATCTCACCACTATGATTGAAGGAGAGCTATTTCAGCATATATCAGCAGCTATTACGGCGGCTATTTGACACAATTAACACCCAAGATTGGCAAATTGTTTCAAAAACTGAAATTCACAATTTTCATGTAGCGACTTTGGCTAAAACACAAACTACAAAATCACCCAACTACTGAATGGGTATACAAAATTATACTGTGCAACTCATTTAAACATATTCCAGGACGATAAATCATTATTTTACAAGTGAATGCACAAGGGGCAAAAAACATTATACGAATGGGAAAGGGTTAAGAAATCACAATTTGAAGTCACAAAAGCACTCAGGTAAAGCGGATCCTCTTCCCATTACAAAATCATCTCTATGAGCCTTCCATAGGGCATCCATCAACTCCTTCTCCTTGAGCCCCTTTGACGTGAACTCTGCAAAATTCCTCCTGCTTAAGAAAAGTGTTCTAGACAACCCTTTAACGGCCCTCATTGCCGCCACCATCTTATCCATGTTCCCAAAATATGTAGCCACATACGAGTCACTGTTGATCGATACATAATAATCCAGTGCAGCTTTCGTGTTCCCGTGCATACTTAGGAAATCCTGATCATTGAGGAGGGAAGATTTGGTAACAATGTTGGTGTAAACAGAGGTTAACCCTTCAAGTACCATCAGACCATCACCAGCTGCCAGATATATATTTGTATCTGTAGGGATAGAAAGGGATTGAAGAATGAAAGCAGTTTCATTAGGTGTGAGGGGACATTTACCACGGCTTCTCCAGACACGGGCTGCCTCTCCAGTCCAAGGTTTACGATCTACCCGTGCAGCCTCTATAGCTTGCATGGAGGCTAGAGAAAGGCCATGGTACTCGCATTGACTGTAAGCTACCATATCCGGTTCAAAACGAAGGTGAAGTGAGAGAAAGGGCTTGGGTATGGCTTGTAGAAGCTCAGAGCCTTTCTCCTCCAAGGCTCTGGTTAGGCGCAGTGCACTGTAACATGCTTGACAAAGAGCAGCCTTAGCATACAGGGGATACCTGTGATTAAAACAGAAAATCTGTTGACACTCGAGAATAAATTATTAGTGACTCAAGATTACGGTCAACAAAAGCAGCATAAATCCTAATCGCGACAAAATAGACTTCTAAAATTGCAAATGAAGGAATAACATAGTCCAAATCCACCATAACCTCGATACCACTATAAGAAAGTAAAATCAGCAGAAATGGTGTATATTGGTTCTAGAATAAAGTAAATCCTTTTCGGACTATAAAAGGGAAATTCTGAACTTCGTTTCTTGAGGATCATTCCAGAGTCCAGACACAGAGAATTTCTGTTGAAATGACATTTCATCTACATGAACAGCTCCAAAGGCTCTCAATCACCCCAAACATCTTTTCTATTTCAACATCTGTAATCATAGTGTGCTGAACATTGAATTTGAAATTTTGAATAGGATCTTCTCCAAATAGAAACCATTATGCAAAGGCAGCAAGAAACCTTGTAGTTTATACCATTTGGAAGGAAAGATGAAGAATAACATGATTACCTATCCCTCCTTTGGCTCATTGCAGGAGTGATTGAGATATAATGATGCTCCAGTAGAGAAGGGAGGACACTCTTAACGTAATCAAATCGGCCTTTACGTTTGCTGCAATCAACAAGAACGGGTTCTCTTGATGCAATCTCAGCGGGCAATTCTTTCACAACTTTGACAAATCCATTCATCTTTCGAATGAAGTAGTCTACATCGAATACATCTGCAAAACCACTGATGAAAACTACAGAGTCATACCACCATATATATATATGACAGGAGCAGCAAATGTGCAAGTTAACAAGGAAAAGGAATACAAGAAAAGGAAGGGAAAGGAAGAATATTAATTTCTAAGTTTTTTTGTTTGGTTCCTACTTGAGAAGTAACAAAGAAAGGATACTTGAGAGAAAGAGAAGCTAGCATTAACTAATCTATGACGAAAAACTGAATCAAGATTTTCAGATTTTCCTCTATCAATACCTCATGTCACACAAGCATATCAAAGTGGTTTAAGAATCATATTTTCATTCTATAAGGGGTAAAATACATGTTTTGACCTTTTTACTTTGTATGGAGGAGCTAAAAAGTTAATTGAATTGCTGAATATAAGTTTCTCTGTTAATTTAACAAGTAACTTAAGTTTCTTTCACTGTTTTTCTGTTCATTTGTATTCAATTTCTTAGTCTTTCTAACGATGTTTAAGGATATAGGATTCATTGTTTTCTTGGTGGGTAGGGGGTAGGATAAGTATGGTCTAGGCCACAGAAGGAGTATTTTAAGTTTGTTGATTAACTGAAACATGATTCAAATGTTGGGCAAACAATAACCATTTTTCAATTTTACAAGAGTTATACAGAAGATTGTGGTGAGTCAGTTGTGAAATTACATGTAATTTGTCCCGCAAGCATGGTGTTGGTGTACTGACCACATTAGTGGCACCAATGAGTTACCAAAGACCTTCCATAGACAATTGTGAAAATTAAAAGAAACTTCATGCAGATTCAGTTCAACAACTAATTAATGATTCTAGAAGGTAATATGCTCTTCATCTTTTTAATATCAGTACAATTTGATGATGATGATTGCAACAGTAGAAAATGGCTGATGAATGCATGTCTGACTAAATTGCCATATCTCACACAACTATATTCTACTAAAGTTCTATACCAATGCATTGCTTCCAAAGAGATAAAAATGGGTAAAGGAATTGTAGCAATGGGATTTTTTTAATTAAAAAGTTTTTTTTTAAATTTATATTAAGAAATTAAATTTGACAACTAAACCCTCTGTTTTTGGTTCAAAGAAGTCATTTAAAAAAATTTATTAAAAGAAACAACGGGAATATAAATCCTCAGTAGACGGCATTGATACCTTGATTCATTCCAATATGCAGCCACTTCAAACTTTGGCAATACAAGAGTCGCATTTAGCAAACGAGCAATGCCAACACCATCACACAACTGAAACCATGATAACATTAGAAGGTATACCGTACATAACCCAAATTTATTACAACTATCAATGAAAAAGTATATTGGTACTCACATCTCGCCTCATCTGATTAAGCCCGCCATAACAATCCACTCGAATATAACCATTACTCTCTGTCGGCAGAGCTGCAGCATTTCAACACAAAAAACCAAATGCAATTGTCTGCACTGAAAGTCAGTCACGATTGACTCAGAAATACAAAATAATCACAAACCCCATCCCTAGCTCTAATCATCAAGCAACTATGCTAGCAGGTTCCCAAATTAATTATTATCCCAACTATTTAAGCAAATAAATAGTACCAAATTAGATTTGCTAAATAACTACATATTCCTGAGCATGACAAATATTTACATCATCTTCCAACGATAGAGTTTCCACTGGAAGCTGGTTTCTCTAAATGGGCTAAATATCATGAGATCTGGTTCATGGATTAGAAATTTCTTAATCTGGGACTAATAGCAATTTACTTTTAGTTTTTTTCTTAATAATTTCATAAAAGTAAACAATTACTCCTGATTTATCTTATAAATATAGCCTTTACCCTACCCAACCCAATTCATTTGTTAATTTTGAAAATTATTAATATTTCCCTTAATATTTGGAAAAACATTCAACTGAAGGTGACTTACCATGACTCCAGAGAATAAATACAAAGCAATTAACAAAAATGAAACTAACCAGTTAGATGTCCTTGAATCCACCAATTACAAGGTCTCCAATCTACAATCCTTCGAACACTCCATATATCTGATTTTCCACTGCTTGTAGTGGTGGACCTGAAATACTAATTATAATTTTTTCCAGAACGGGCTTACCATATATTTCAATTGATCAATAAAAGACAATGATTATTAACCAATACTTTGACAAGTGACAATTATTTACTTGTAATCAAAAACCATAATTTCCAGTAATCAAACAGAGAGAAAGATAAATGAGTACTTACACCGGAGAATTAAAAGAAGAGGCGGATAACAGTGAAGAAGGTGAGGAAAGATAGATCACCGCAATGAGGAGAGAGAAAGTTACCAGCACCGTACTGAACAAGGGTTTCTTCACTATATATGCTATCATTTCATAATATTAATATGTATACGTATAGATCTTACCAGTTTGATATGGATTCGTACGAATCTTGAAGTTTAATTCCGTTAGGGTTTACATATAATTGAGATCTTTGATACACTTCGCGGAGCAGAGTAACATGCTACTCCCTCTCCCCGATCGGCAGGATCAGTTAAATCGATCAATTTTAAAATTTAATAATTAAATAAATTTATTTATACTTTTAATTTTTTTTAAATTAAATATTATTATAAATTAGACATAATTTTTTACAGTTATAATTTTTTTTTTATCTATATTAAAAATAAAATAAGATAAATTTTAATTTTATAATTCATCAATTTAATTTTAAAATTTAAACTAAATCAATTTTTATGGGATGGAGGAAAAGAAATTCAAAATCTTTTTCTTTTTGCCCCGAGCTATCATCTATTTAAAAAAATAATCGGAAGATGTATAAATATAAATAAATTTCATAATTAATGAAAGAATCTATTAGTTAATATGTACTTCCTTTGTCTCAAGATAAATATCTTTATTTATATTTTAAGTAGTCCTAAATTAAATATATATTTACCTTAAATAATTTACTATTTTTTACAATAATGTATCTATAATATCCTTAGTATTAATTGTCATAATTATATTTTCTATGCATATTTGTGGAGTATTACTAATTATGTGCAAAAAATTATGTAATTAAATGAGAATTTAAATATGAACAATTTTGTCATTTTATTATCTTTTTTAATATGCTCAAAAAAGCAACCAATACTTTTATTATTATGCAAAATAAAATAAAATCTACATTTCTATTCTGAAATGAGGTTGATGATCTGTAATAAATTTTAAGGACACGCCAAACAAACAAACAAAATATTCTTATATATTGGTTATGGATATGAATTGAAATTACAATAACCATAGTAGATAATTATGTGGTAGTAACACCACGTATAACAATTTTCAATATATCAAAACCATGGAAGCACAAATAATATAGCAAATACATAAAAATAAAAAACACAGGTAACATGATTTTGATATTGAGAAGGTGGAGAGGGATTAAACCAATGTTTAATTATGTCCCTCTAGCAAGCTTTTTCTCATAATTCTCAATGGACTCGAGCCTTTGAATCACCAGCTGCTGCCTGAATTTCTTGATAAACGCATCTGCACTTTCGTTTATGTCTCGGGATGATTGGTTTTTCTCAAGGCTCGACAACACCGTCTTTGGTGTCACCACTTCCTTGGCCGTTGCATTGGATCTCATGGTGGTGGTACCAGTAGCATGTATAGTTGCACTGCTCCTCTCCCTAAAATCATTAGGCCTAATCATAACTTCTTCTTTTATAACCCTGGTGTTGCTATACTGTGGAGGTGATCTTGTTCTTGAGCTACTCTTCATTTTCCCTTTTCTTTTCTTCTTCTTTTATAACCCTGAATATGCTTCCATATTTATAGAAGATTAGCAAATTAATGCGTGGAACGATTGATTAATTTGCAAGTCTCCTCTTTTGGCATGTGATGCCGTGTTGTATATTACTTACTAAAAGTATGGGCACTTATTAATTTTCTCGTAGACCGGGTGAAATAATTTTTTTAGTTCTAATGGTAAGAAAATATTATATTTCATTTCAATGAAACAATTAAATATAACTTTTTTTATTTTATAAAAATGAGTCATTTTATTTTCACATTCATTCTTCCAATCCAAATGTACCATAAATGTTTATATTTCATACAGCTCGTTTATAATTGTAGAATACATTATTAAAAAACCCACAAATATTATCCATTTTTTTTCTTGGAGTGGAAAAAAATTACTCATAAATTAGCCAAAGTTTTATGAAGGGATGGTTAATTAATTAAGTGTGTTGGTTGTTAATATGTAAGGCAGGTGAGTGATGAGAAAAGTCGGAAAAAAATTGTTGAAAAAGATAAATAAATAAAAATCTATAAGTTCCTTCATATAACAAGAATCCAATTGAAATTGTTTGAAGGATGAACTTACCTTCAGGAGCGTTATCGCTGACTTTGGAGTACATAATCATAAAGTCAAAATAAAACGTGCCGCTAAAGATATGGCTTTTAACCGAAAGGTTCCCACATGCACCAAACTCATTTTTCAAGTAACACTCACTTTTTAGTGCTGGAAGATTTCCCCGTTAGTTGGTTTTAGCAAAAAGAAAATGGGCAAAAAAAACACACACACACAGAAGATATTCCGTACATATACGTATCATATTTGTATATATAGTACTCATATCTAATTACAAAAAATGTCAATTACATTTAAATCACACAGTGGATGACTAATGATAATCTAGTTTTTGGTTATGTGTCTTTAGCGTGGGTCTTTGTTCGCTCGAACTTATACAAAAGTCCTCACGGTGGTATTAACTTTTATCACAGCGGGACATATTCGGTGAAGGTGTTAATAAATAAGACATAAGTTATCAATTAATTGAGTTTTAAACGTAAAGTATTAGGGCAGAGTATAGCATGATTTGGTATAATTTGAAATCTAAATCGCACCTGAAATCGCTTAAGTGTGATTTGATAAATTCAAAATTGTACATGAAACCATAATGTACGGTTTGGTGAGATTTTATTTAGGTACAGTTTCAGTTTCAAAACCAATTAAAGAAAAAAATAACGTTGGAGAAATGTTGAGTAATTCTAATTAATCACCACAATCAGGGATAAAACAAACTAGAAGAGCCATGCGCAAAATTTATTGCACATAATTACTATATTACCACAAATGATATATATATATATATATATATATATATACACACACACACACACTATAGATTATACACAAATATGACTATACATGCTTTGTCTTTGTAATAATCACAAAAAGATAAACAAATCAAAAGCTGAAATACATTTCAAGAAAGTGATACCATAATCTGTAACCTTGTTGGAGGATTAAATTTAGCTCATACCCTTAGAGTCAGTCGCGCCTTTGACCGGCAAGGGCCAGCAAAATGAATTGGTTGAACCAAAAACGAGTGTCCTGCAGGAATCACAATTTTTGGTCTTGAAGATAAAGAACAAGCAATCTTCCAAACAAATTTGAAAGCCTTAATGACAAGATAAATTGACGATATCAAGAAATTATTTTTCTTTTATTGAACACAAGTACACGTTTACTGTGCTGACCACTTCCATTAATTAGTTTGAAGACCAATAACTAATCGACTATTCAACAATATAATTGACTTCATTTCAAAATTATTACCGTTAAAAAATTAATATTTTTACATGTAATTTTTTTTTCAAAAATTTACTCGCTAGAAAATGCTTATAATTCATGTGTGAATATTATTATAATTAAGCTACTTGAATATTAACTTTTTTTTTCTTGAACGTCTCTCTTTTGAAGCATATAAATACAAGTATAATTAAGTTAAATAAAAAGTCTTGTTATGTATTATGAATTATTTTTTTTATCGAATTATAATAGAAACGTATTTGCATTGATGAGATCAGTAAGAATTAAGAATCATTATAAATTTATATACGTATAAACTATTTTCTTTATATAAATACAAACTTCATATTAGAGGGGAATATAAACGCGGTAAAATCAAAAGGACCTTAGGGTCCTAAAATTTCAGTTTAATTTAGTTCACATTGTTTGTACATAAAAATAGCTAATGTATTCGATATACATCTGCATTAATCAAAATAAATATGTGTAATATTCCATATTTTTAATAATATAATTATATAAATTTTAAAAGAAAACAAGTAATTAATGGTTAATAATAATAATTAATTAAAAAATAATAAATATAATTAAGTAATTAGTTACATGTGGATAATGATAACCTAAAATAACTAATTAGTGGGATCTATATGTTTTTGAATTTCAAAAGGATTTATATCCTAGCAACTAGTTATCCTGCCAAAAATAAATAGTTAAAAGAAGTTAAATAAATCAAACAAAACGTTGAAATAAATACAATTACTCTAGATTAACTACGTTGAGAGAAATAAGAACAGACAACAGAGAAAGGTGTGTGGAAAATAATTTGAAAAAGAAAGGAAACTTTATACATGGTAAGAACTCTTCATCTTCTTTTTTATTTTTGATTTTAATTGGCAAATATTGATTTGGTATTTTGGATACTTGAGTGATTTTTTCTTGGGAGATTTGCAAGAGAAAATCAATGAAATTTATGCAAAGGGAGTGAACTCCATTGAAGGTAATAAACTTAAATCTGAAAATCTATTTTCTATTATTTTTTGTAGTATGTTGTGAGGTCAATCACGATTAATCCAACTGTTGGATTCTTCTCAATTTTGGATATATTATAGATTTATAAGTTGGGAACGTGTCGACAAATTATGAACTGTTGAAATTTAGTTTGCTTTTTTTTATTGTTTTTTTTTTTTATGAAATTTAAGAGATTAACGGTCTGAATTTTACGTATCAATTTTTTTGCAATTTATACTCATATTTAAACATTGATAATTTGGTGATTTTATGTCTAATTTGGGTAATTCTTGAGGTTAAAGTGGAGCTCTTGAAGACTAATTTTTGTTTATGATTTAGAAAATAAATTCAAAATGAAAGAGTTTTGACATAATATGATAGAAGTGTTACGAGGTGAAGTGATAATTAATTCTCTAGTTGAAACAACGTTCTGTATCACGAGATTGATTTTTTAGGTACTTATAATGTAAATGACTTTATGAACTATTTAGTTTTTTAAAATCATATATTCGAAGTAACTCTCTAAATTATTTAGCTTATTGTCTTTCATGAAATATGTTTTATGCAAAATTAAATTATTATGAGTTATGTTTTCAAATTATCGTCTTTCTTTAACGCTTCCGTTTTGATTAGAATGTTACGCTTTTATTTAAAATTTTGGATCAAGTATCAAAATATAATTTTAATTTAAAAAATTAGATTATATGATTTTGAATTATGAAATAAGTATAGTTTAGAATATAGATAATACTGATAAATCTTTTTGAAATTCTCAATCTGACTATGTATATTGTGACACCCCCAAATCTGGGCCCACACAGCCCAAACTTGAGTCGTCAAAATACTACAACAAAATTATTACAACAAAGCACAACGTACAACAATACAGTGTATAATAATACACAACTAAGTCTTCACTATTATTGCCACACTATTTTACAAAACGTGAAGACTATGATAACTATTCCTCGGACCCTCACTCCATTCCCCGGCTAGACCCTGTTATGTTTTCATCTCCTGTTGAAAAACAATGGAACAAAAGAAAGGGTGAGCTCAAATAGCTCAGTAAAGAATATCATGACTAAGATAATGACGAATAAATTATCATTAGTCTTCAACAGTTGAGTTCTTGATAGAATACAATAGACTACAAGGTTTATATCAAAAACTGCAGTTAAATTCTTAAACAACGTTCAGATCAATAATAGCAGCGGAATGAGTAATCTATTAGAAGAATAATGCAGACTATAATGTCCACTCGGTTCTCTTTTTAGGAAAAACATCATCAACTTTTATCATCTGAAATATCATTAGTCAAGTGATAGAGCTAAATTATACGATAGTTTTATTCCCTAATACTTAGTTTTTATATTTATTGTGTGGTTAAATGTTTAATTATTTAGTATATTTTGGTTTTAATAGGTTTTATAGGATTTTAGTTAATTTATGTTAATTTAGGTTAATTTAGGTTAATAGATTTTATTTTTGGTTGCTTGCGACAGCTTCCCAAATTTTGGCGCCGTTGCCGGGGACATAAAATTACCTAAATTAACATAAATTAACTAAAATCCTATAAAACCTATTAAAACCAAAATATACTAAATAATTAAACATTTAACCACACAATAAATATAAAAACTAAGTATTAGGGAATAAAAATATCGTATAATTTAGCTCTATCAAATACCCCCACACTTAGCTTTTGCTCGTCCTCGGGCAAAACAAAAACAAAAACTATAAAAATAAAACTAATAACCAAACAACTTACTTGAGCAACAGATCAATATAAATTTTAACATCAACCTCAAAGATTTTTTTAAATGATAACTCAAAGAAAATTTCAAAACTATGCAAAATCTAGAACTTTAACAGATTTATTAATCTTACTCTACTCAAGATCTTTTGTGAGTGTGTGAATCCAAATGTATCAAACTAATCAAAATTCAGATAAGTTTAGGTTATTAATTACCTTATAAAAGACATACAACAAAACTCAAAATACTTATTTTTCTCATCACTTTCAGCTAATACAGACAAATATACATTAGAAGATCAAAAGGTTTTTAATCAATGAAACATACTAGGATTATCAATATCAGTTTTTTTTCAAATATATATATTTTTTCAAATTTTTTTCTTTTAATGGGTGCATTTTATGCTCCTTCCCATTTTCTTTCTTTCTTCATTTTTTTCTTTTCACGGTGAGTGCATTTTATGCTCCATCTCACCAGCGAGTGCGTTTTACGCTCCATCTCGCTTTTTCATGTGTTTATGAGTGAGTGCGTTTTACGCTCCATCTCAACCCATCACAAGATTTTTCTTTTTCCTTCTTCAATAATAATCCTAGAAAAATTACCTAAATCATCTCCTCCAAATTATATTTTGTCTTATATTTCACTTTAAATAATGATCAAATAAGATATAGAGTTCAAAAATATCTTTAATAAGCATTTAACCATTTAAACTTTCTCTTCATTAAAACTAGCTCAAACAAATGGATATAAGTGCATAAAACTTTTAAAGATCTTTAAACAAAGTAATTATCAATAAAAAGTCAAAAATTCAAACTAAGCAAAAATTTATCATTTTTCTAAGAGTTATTAAATAAAAATCAAAATTTTTATCATTAGCTAAAAATTTAAAATTCAATCAACTCATTGCTCAAGTGACACATCCTAAAAATAAATAAAAAAATTACCCCATTTTCGTAGGAAACACGGTTACACTTAGCATGTGCAACAAGCCTTTAAACCCCAAGGTTACCCCAAGTGGACGAGTTTTGTCTCGTGAGGGTTTGCAGTGAATTTACCCACAAAATTCAAAATTTCAAAATTTTTAAAATTTCCTAAAATTTGCAAAATATGGCCTAAAAATAACAAAAATCCTAAATCTCTTCCCCCACACTTAAAATTTACATTGTCCCCAATGTAAAATAAATGCAAAGAAAAAGGCACAAATAATTATAAAAAGAAAAAGGAAAAGAAATGCAAATCTGTTTTCTTTGGGTTGCCTCCCAAGCAGCGCCTTTGTTTATTGTCATTGGCTCGACAACAGGTCAAACCACTACGTCACTCCAATCTCATGTATATTGCGTACTCCATCCATCACAACATTCTTCATAGGTAGATTACATCTCGTCTGTGCAGGATATGATTGTTCTGGAATGAAATCCTGCAAAATAAAAGGTAAAAAGTTATTTTGAGTAACAGGTAATGGAATGAAAAGGTCTGCAAATTTATTTAAAATCAATGGCAAAGAATTTAATGAATCTGTAGCCCTCTTCAAATCTTGTTTCGGCTCAATTTCTTCTTCTTCTTTTGTCAATCCCAAGCTATGCGTAATGGCCTCTTCCAGATTTTCCTTTTCATTGTCTTTCGTTTCTGGAGTTTCCTCATCTTTACCACTGCTCAACACAATTTCATTGTCATCTTCCTCGTAATCCACCATTGTGTGAGATGGTAATTCTTCAACACTTTGCACCTCCAATTGACTGACTGCAATTTTCAGTTGTTCCACTTGAATACTTATACGCCGAATATTCTCATTTGTTTCCTGTTGAAATTGCAAAGCATTAGTCATAAAATGTTTAGACATATTTTCTAAAGACAACTTGGAATTAGAAGATTGGTCATGTTCTTGATCGTTTGGATATGTCTGATTGAACTGTTGGTAATCTAGCATATGTTGACTTGCAGGTTGGTGCACTTGTGGATTCTCATAGCTGAAATTTGGACGATCCCACCATTCTGAGTAGTACGTGTTTGAATAGGGATCATAGTTCCCTTGCGGTCCAAGGAACCCATCTGCATCATTTACTTGTCCATAGGACTCCTCTCGAAGCATTGGACACAACTCCGTTGGATGTCCTAGTATAGAACAATTCCTACAAGTCTTGATTGGTTGTCCTCTACCTGCAGCCCAAGCATAAATAACAGAAGTTAGGTCATCAACTTGTTGTTGAAGAGAAGAAATTTTTACCGCATTAAAATAATCATCGTTTTGGTTCCAAGCCATGATTTTCTCCTTCACCTGTACACTCAATGAAACTATGAAAAACAAAAATAAAATAAATAAATGAACTAGAAAAATAAACTACAAAGAAAACAAAGAATAAATTAAAACAAAACACTCCCCGGCAACGGCGCCAAAATTTGGGAAGCTGTCGCAAGCAACCAAAAATAAAATCTTACTTTCACTACTACATTAATATTTTTAAAAGTAAGATTTTATTTTTGGTTGCTTGCGACAGCTTCCCATCAAGATAATACAAATTCACAGTTCCTGATCATAATCATGCACATCAACAGTTCATCTTTGTACTACGGGCCAAAGATATTCAATATAGCACCAACGGTCATGATTATACCAGATTCAGCCTTTGGTCATAATCATACCAAACAACAGTTCATCTTTGCACTACGGGCCAAAGAGAACATTCACCACGTGCCATAAAAGACACCGAACAGATGTATCGCCTTTAACCTATTATATCGCCTTTAACCTATCATCTGTTCAACAAATATATCACATCTGTGCCCCCGGCCACAGATATTCACAACAGCTTGATTTTTGGATGATTAGAATGATATAAATGATGAACAGAAGAAATAGGATAACAATAAGTATCGGAAGTTTACTTTGTACAGATTCAAATAATGTCCAAATTGTCAACATGATGTGGAGTGAAATTCAAGATCCACAGTTCAGAATAACGGTTACAATTCAATAGAAAGGTTCACGTAAATAGGAAGGTTCAGTTGAAATAATGAAGTTCAACTATTATGGAACATATAATATTTTCAGGAATTATAGAAGCAATAGTTCCATAATAAATTTCGATTTAGGAGTATGAAAGAAAATAATATCCCTTACCGTAGCAGGTTTGATTAACAAAAGGTGAAAGAAATTAATACAAAGGGTTATTCACCAACAGGCGGCAATCCGCTCCGTAAGGTTATTCCCACAATTTAATAGAATTTGAGTACAAAGAGTTATTCACCAAACAGGCGGCAATCCGCTCCGTAAGGTTATTCCCACAATTTAATAGAATTTGAGTACAAAGAGTTATTCACCAACAGGCGGCAATCCGCTCCGTAAGGTTATTCTCAGAGATTAATAATGAATGAATACGAAAGGTTATTCACCAACAGGCGGCAATCCGCTCCGTAAGGTTATTCCCACAATTTAATACATGGAAATAAAAGGCACGTCTTATGAGTAAGGAAGAAACAATATTATTATCGAGAATCAAATAATGATAATCCCTTACCATAGTATGTTTGAATAATGGAAGATGAAAAATATGGTATCCCTTACCTCAACACGTGACTGAATATTGATTTAAATGAGGTTGATTAACTTGAACAGTACACGTATACTTATAGATCTTCACAAATACCCAAGATGACTTAAGCACACTTAGAGAGAACTTTCACAAGAAGTATTTAGAGAGAGAAAGAAAGAACAAGTAAGGAAGTTTATGAAAAATTCTTAAGTTAAGGCTTCTATTTATAGCCAAAAATCTTATCATTCATTTAATCTAAACCATTCATTTAAAGATCATCTTTTAATCTACACCATCCATTTCAAATATTATATTATCTTTAATCTACACCATTCATTTCATATCACCTAATAATCACCTAACTTTATATTATAAACAAATCAATTTAATTATTCAACAATAATTCACACTTTAATCTACACCATTCATTTCATATCACCTAATAATCACCTAACTTTATATTATAAACAAATCAATTCAATTATTCAACAATAATTCACACTTTAATCTACACCATTCATTTCATATCACCTAATAATCACCTAACTTTATATTATAAACAAATAACTTTATCAATTCAATTATTATGACTAATTGTTATAAATACAGTATAGTTAGCTCTTAGATATCAAGTCAATAAATTAATGAAATACAACTGTTTAAATAACATCATAATAGAGATAACAATAATGTAAAATAAAGCATACGTTACTGTGTAATGACAATTATTGATTCAATAATGTGAATTACTGTGCATATGTTACTGTGACAATTATTAGGTTCAATAATTTTAAAAACAGTGCAACAACAATTATTGACTCAATGATATAAAATACAGTGTAATGACAATTATTAAATCAATAATGCAAAATACTGTGTAACAACAATTATTGAATTGATAATATAAAATATTATGCAGTGACAATTATCGATGAAATGATGCGTAACAGTTACGGTGTCAATTATCAGACCAATAATATGAGACACTATGCAATACCGTGTGTTACTGTAGAGTACCGTGTGCTACAGAAAATACCATAAACTACCGTATGCTACTATTCTTTTATCACCGGTATTTTAACAGTTCCGTTGACTATTTTTATTTAAAAAGGTTACTTCTGTCGTTTTCTATATCCGACAAATATTCCGTTGTGGGGTCCACCAATAATTTATTATTTCGGCGCCGTCGTACGGCACGAATATTCCCCGACCAAACGAATATTCCCCGACAAAGCGAATATTGTCCGACAAAATAAAATTTGCACATAACATCCTTAACTTTCAATTTTGTTAATTTAACCACTTACTGTTTCAAAAAAAAATATATATGAAGAAAAATTAAATTTTGTATTTCATAAAATTCGGGGTCTTACATATATCATTTGTATTTACGCTTAGTTTCAGAGCTAATATAGGTACTCTAATAAGACACGTACCTTTTAGATCATTTTGGGGAACATGCACTCTATAAATACCTTAACAGAGAATCATTGGTATTATCGAACATTTAGGTCTTGTCACAGAGCGATTGTAACCTTAGTCGTTAGAGTTATAGATTAAAAGATATATTAAATACATTGAAATTATTTTTGAATTTGAATGTGTTTTGTTATTATTTATTTTGATTTTAAAAGCATATTTATTATTGTTATCTAACAAAAAGTTATTTCGAAAAATTACTTTGCAAATTATACTTGATCCACGTAAATACTTGTTAAGTTTCATTGCTTATCCCTTATAATTTTACAGGTTGTCTTATCTTGAGAGTTGTGGCACTGTGTAACAAGTTGAGATTTAACGTGAGGTGTTTAGCTAATTTTAATTTAATATTGTGATTGGATACTTGTTAGACTACATTAATATTGAAAAATTATGCCTCCATTTGATATATATTGAGGCTCAAAATTTTTTTTATTGAGTTTGTGATAAATTTTACATAATTATTAGATTTTATAATTATTTAAAATTGCACAATTAAATTTTAATTGCCTTCCAGGCCCTCAAGCTTACGGCACTTCGAAAGTGTAACTAGGTTCGGGGTCTTAAAAAGTGTGACGGATGTATTCTGTGCGCGTGTGGAACTAGTATCTGAATAGATCAGTAATTTTAGAAAATATTCCGTACTCACCATAGGGAATAGGAATAGGAAACCGGGTTCAGATCTATACATATATAACAGGTGTGTATGCATATACCCATCGATTGTAAGAAAGAATAGAGTAATCTTCCCTGAATTAGTTTTGTATCATGATTTTCAGCTTACGAAGTTCATATTGTCACAATTGTAAATTCTTATTTGTTGCAGGTGATTTTAGGGTTGCGGATAATTAGCATGACGAGTACAGCATGTTTTATGATTGTTAGCAGGAATGACATTCCTATATACGAAGCCCAAGTCGGTAATGCCCCTAAAGTATGTTTTCTTCATCCCTGCTGTAAATCTATAATGCTTTTTTCTTCATCCCTGCTGTAAATCTATTATGCTTTTGCATAATTTCATACAAAATTTCTACTAGTAATTCATTAAACAATCTTATGCCCCTATGTTCCTTTGAAAGGATATTAAGACGAGGTAATGATCGTAATTATTGCAAATCGTCTCCCTCAATCTAGTTGGCTCGGGTGTCCACTAAGCTTTTATGTTGCGTTTGGATTGAATGAATGGAATGGATGAAAGAATGAAATGATTTTAAGGTATTAAGTATATATTTGATTGTTAGTAGGAGTGAGTGGTCTAATATGATGGTAAAATTATCATACATATCTATTCAATTTGAATGAATTTTATTCCACCACCTCTCAAATGGAATAAAAATAAAAGGAATTGAATGATTCATTCTATCCACTAAAATGATTTATCCTCCAAAATGATCATCTATTACACTATTTTTCATTACATTCCTTATTTCATTCCATTCTCTCAATCCAAACTTAGCATTAGTGTGGCCTCCTCTATATCTGAATTCAACAGGTTCAAAAACTGGTCCTTATAGAGTTGGCTGGTTTACAAGTAGTTGTATTGGGCAGTATGCTTATAACTAGGGAAAGACGGACACATATATCAGCCAATGTTCAAGTAAAAACATCTTCAAAATAGTAAGGGTAAACACTTGCATCATATATCATGTAGGATTTGGAGGAAATATCAAAAGAATTTGAATTATTATTATTTTTTATTTTATTTTTCATAAAACTTGGTGGAAATTGGCAAGTTAATTCACTGAACTTTCCGTTTGATGTTTCCACTTTTCAAAGTATCAAGTTACATTTACATTCAAGAAGCTACATAAACAGAAGGGGATTCACCATGACATCAAATCCTTTGCCTTAAGTTTCTAATTGGAATTATTTTGCAAGTATAGCTTTTCTTGTTATCTGTCATAAAATACTTTCTTTGTCTTTTCAGTTATACTTGGTTGTTTAATTTCTTCAAGCAGCTTTATGTCATTTAGTAATACATTTAAATTATATCTCTTGCTAGAAAGAAGATGCTTCCCATCAGCACCAGTTCATATTGCACGCGGCCTTGGATATTGTCCAGGACCTTGCATGGACAACAAGTGCTATGTGAGATTTCATCACCTACCTTTGTGTCTGTTGTGTAATGAACCAGAACCGGTTGAGATCAAACAGTTTTTCTAGCTTTCTTTCCCCTTTTATTATTTGTGCAGTAAAATTTTCCTTCGTTCTATCTCTATTGTTTATGTTGCTTTATATTTTTCTATTCATTGTCAATTGCCAAGTAATCTTTCCCTGCCAAATTTTCCAGGTTTTTGAAAGCAGTTGACAGATTCAATGAGCTGGTGGTTTCAGTATATGTGACTGCTGGTCATATCCTACATACTTTTTACTTGATTAATTAATTTACATGTTAATGATATTTCATAGAATGATGAAATTTCCATGGTCACCTTGTGGATTCAAGTATGTTCTCGATAAATTATGACCCTTGATTTTCATAGAGATCCCAATCATGAACCCTTTGGTGCTCCCTTTCCTGTTCCCTATTCTTCCATGTTTATACATGTTAATTGTGGATATTATTAATGTTATATGAAACTCAACAGGGAGGATCAACGGGTCAAGTTTCATTCTCAAGGCATAATTCGTAAATATAGGACTTGTTGGTAGACATACATTCAGATTTATGAATGAGCTATTCTTTTGTTCTTATTTTAGCTTTGTTTGCATGTGTGTATTTTGTTTGGTGAGATTGAGTCAAATAAGTTAGATTATGCTATTTTTTGGATTTGATTATGTTTTTACCATTTGGACATACATTCTTGCTCAAGTTTGTCCTCTCTACTTTGGATTTTTTATCGCAATTAGTTTTTTCATCTTTTAATATAAATTTCTTAGTTGTTTCTTCTAAATTTAAGTTTATTACATAATTTGTACAAACGCTACCAAATTTTTATGTACTGGATTTAGTCCTTTATATTCCTTAACCAATTACCATACACACGCGATTGATGCTGCTTCATGACTCTCGTAATGATGATGGGATCAAAAGCTTCTTTCAGGAGGTCCATGAGCTATATATAAAGGTAACTCCATGTTTCTGCTGTTTCAGAATTCAGCAGTTTGCCCTATTTCCTATTTTCTTGTGGTAGCAAGATGTGGTTCTCATGATATTGATGCACAACTTAATCTTGAGGATGCTGATTTAGTATGCAAATCTTAGTATGTATACTTTAACTTTCTGCCCTTTACAAGTCTTTTAGTTTTGTTTTAAAACAAGGATGTACTATATTGAATAATAAAATCAGATGAACAATCTTTTCAGATCCTTACAGTTAAGGGGCTTCCTCACAATATATTACGTTTCATTACTTTGATTTATGTAAACATGGGTTTTGCAGCCCGTGTCTTTGGGAATCAAGATTTTATTTAGGTGAGTGAAAATTAAGTTCAATGTTATCTGGAAAGCTAAATACTTCTTGCTTTCATTCTACCTCAGATTGGTGAGCGAGAATTCTGTAACTATGTGCTTGACAAGCAGGGTTACTAAATAAATTTAAAAACGAAATGATTTTGTATTTCATTGTCAAATTCATGTAACTAGACCACAAGGGTTTTTGCTATGATTAGAATATCTATTCAACATGGCTTCAGCCTAAAACCTTAATTATCTGATGATTATTGATTTCTTGAAGGTAAATGAACTGAAAGGCGGCCAAACATGGCTATAGTGCACGACTACAACTCATATTACTGTAGTCCCTAGATTGCTAGTAGGTTTTGCAAAAATTAATCCCTGTGGTAGCTATATACGATAATTAACTAATTTGTATGCTTCTTACCCTTTCTGTCGGGACAATAAGACATTATTGGTTTCGAACTGCCCATTTCAACAAGTCCTCTTGATTGCCAATGTATTTCATCTCATAAAGGCATATCTATTATCATCAATGGATTGAGTTGAATCTTGTTGAACTTTCTGCATAATCATGACCAATAAACAATTACTGGTTAGTCTCAACAAATAGAGCCTAATTTGAATCAACCTAATTGTTGAAATTAGTGCCTCTTGGAAATGATTTCTTGCTGCATTGCTTGCTTTTCACTTGTATGTATTTTTTTATGCCGTGCTTATAGAAAAGTAACTCTTGTCCTCCTTTACTTATTTCCTTTTATGTGTCCTTTGATTATCTTTTTTTCTGGATTTAATTTCCTTCCCATCTCTTCTAATCAAAAAAGGAAAAGAAAAGTTCGCTGTTCTAGATGAATTTTAAATTATAATATTTCTATTCGACATATTGTTTTGCAGATTCTTCTCAATCCCTTGTATCTACCTGGATCTCGCATTACATCCTCTCATTTTGATACAAAGGTTCGAGCTCTTGCAAGAAAATATCTATGAGCTCATCTTGTCATGTGTTGCTGGAGAAACAAGCTTGGCAAAGTGGAGGCCAAGTATTGGAGAAGGATAGTGCTTTAAAATCCTTTTTTAACCTGAATTTTTTATTTTTACATCTAGTACTCTTATGGTTTTTGAGATTCGTTGGTCTCTGATTTTATTTCTGTTCATGTGACATGAAAGATTTGATAGCCCTAGTTCTAGTGTCAATTTTTGTTTTCACATCTTTCGACTATTAAATCACCTAACTCTTGAAGTTCTGAGAATTTAAATGTACAATAATTCCATAAGTATAATTCTTGCTAATTGATACATACCCCTGGTGGTGAAAGATGCAGGGGTGGAGGAAATATCGTTATTAGGTATTTATTGATTTTTTAAATATTATTTTATTTCTTGTTGTCTGATTTCTAGGCTTAAATACATGGTAATGTAAATTGACCTACGATTGGCGCTCGGATGTGATGGCATGGAAATGAACAAACAAGTCGTGCTGCTTGTACCAACTTACAATCTTAAATACGACAATTGAGCTAATATTTGTTGTGATTATAATAAATAGGATTCAAATTTTCTAATATTTAAATTATTCATATCCCTCATCCGATTGCCTCCTGAAAGAAGAATTGACATTTGACAGACACTATATTCGGCACCGATTCAGTCAAAATAATTTTATTATTATTATTATTATGATATTATTATAAAATTATTCTAATTATTTCAAAAAAAATAGTTTTATTTATAAAATTTGCATTCTTTAAGGAATGTTTTCCCGTTTCATGAGTCTCAGACTCAGAATTTCCATTCATTTTCAGACGAGTGAAATATGGAATTTTAGTGTGATGGATGGAGTGCCCAACACCTCTCAGGATGTCTACTACATATTCAATAAAGGCGGAATGATTAATTATTACCCACTACCACCGCTAACAACATGCTACAATAATAATTTTTAGATTCCAAAGTTCAATCATTCACGTTCCAAAGTTCAATCATTCACGTTTCACAGATTTAAAACAAGTGACGGAATAATTGACAAGTTAATTTGCTATCAACTTGGCGGAACTAGACGCAATCTTTACTCCTTTCCTGCTATAAAAATAAAAATAAATAATAATCTCATTTTAACATTAATTTGTAAAATCTGAAAATTTATAATTGACACAATGACTCATCTACTTTAATAATTATAATTTATAGTAATAAATGAAGTCAAATAAATTGATCTCAACTTTTAATTTTTTTTAAAATCAACTCCAATAAATCAAAATCATATTCTTTGGTGAAGACATGAGTATTATTCACTTTTTTTTTCCTTTTTTTGGAAGAGGAGTTGGCACCATTCTACTACCCATCTATTTTGGTAACAATTTGGAAATTGCAATCGGCTCGTTTAGAAAGTTGAATAATGTGCTACGCGTCTCAAATAATATAAATATTAAATAAGACAAAATATAGTCCATCACAAGAGACTTATTACGAACATCATAAAAAAATCCCAGGTAAAAGTTGGAATTTAATTGATGATAGGTTTCGGTTCCTCCAATCCTTGTTAGCAATGCATTTTAATACCTTCATTTACGTTACCTTTAAACTTGTAATTATTTGGCAATATATAATTGTATGCACCAGATTTAGTTAAGTTTAGATTGTATTGGATGAAATTAAAAAATACTCCTGTTTAGATTTTGAGCTTCGATTGAGTTCATTTGTTAATCGTTTTTTTTAAGTAAAATTGATTTCTCACAATTCAAATAGATTTACAAGAAAATAAAAGCTAAACGTGTTTCCATTGTTTAATTCTAATTACGAAATTTATAGCACCTAGATAGACGATTAATTTATTGAGATGATAGTCGATGGAGAACAAATTCATTTATCATTCATTACTCTCTCCACATCCGCGAAACAAACTCACCGGCCACCGGAAACCACCAACCACTGCTTATACATTTAAATATCTATCATGCTCTACGCTTACCGGATTTAGGCCCACCGCGGGTCTCCTTCCGTTTTCCAAAAGCACCGCAAAACCCACAGGCAGAAACCTTTGGGGACGGAGGATCAATCGCCGGCGAAACTTTTCCGGTTCGGAAGGCTCGTCCTCCGCCGGTGGACCGGCTTCGTTCAATCGTCTGGACGGATCCAACGGTTCTTGAAGGCTTGACCTCATCTTTGACGAGCTTTAGTTCTTCTTGTTCTTGATCTTGTTGAATTGGTTTGGTTTGTGGGTCTTGATTGAGCTGCAGCTGCTGCTGTAGATCCAATTCTGCTTTCAAAAGCTTATCATCCCAAATGAGGCCTGAGGAGCCTTGCCTCCTGAATGATACTTCAGATCTCTGCAACCCTGCCATAAAAAAAACCCCTCGCTCTCTCCCTCTGGATCTTCCTTTCCTTCGGCGATCAGCAAATCGGTGCAAACTTTACGACTTTTTTACAACTATATAGGGAGAGACGAATAAATATTTATTTATTCAGGTGTTACTTATTATTTTTTCAAGCGTTATCTAAATTTATAACAATAAATATTATTCAAATTTATACAGTAATATACTCTCTATCATGAAACAGGAATGTATTTTTTGTTTATACGTATAATATTTCTAATAAGTATAGTGACAGAGGAGAGAGAAAGTCGGGATAGGAAAGAAAGAAAGAAAGAAAAGATTATTTGTTTAAGTTAAGATAGCTAATCACTCATCAAATTAATCTTATAAATTTCCGTTGTAGATTCGTTTTCTGTTAAAAGATAAACTAATTTTGGTTTTTCCTCGGAGATAGATAGATAGATAGATAGATATTGCTTGTTTAATAAGTAAGTAATGCCTGTTTAAGTAAGTGGTGATCGAGTGTGTATATATATATATATATCCCTTTCTGTGTTATTGACTGCTAGGCAAGCAGGTCTGACTTATAATGCACCTGGTTTTTATTTTTCACGCACCCGTCCTTCTTCTCATCTTACAGGATTGTAACAGTATTTAAGATTGAAATGTAAAATTATTCTTCCGATTTATATTATTTTTATAAAATTCTCTCTCAAATTTTTTTGTTAGCAAAACTCTCCTTCTAGTTTATATTATTTTTACAAAACTCTCTCTCAAACTTTTTTTTGAACAAAACTCTATTTTCAAAATGTATTAGTTGAACAAAAAAGACCCTTAACAAATATATAATTAAATAAATGATATGTAATTAAATGAATAACTAATTATGTGGTTCTTAATAATATTATATTAGTTGAGTAATTTTATCTCGTCTTTATTTTTAGTAAAAATATAATCAGATTATATTTGTTTTTAAAATTATAATGAGATAATATATGATATGATTATATTATATATTAAATATAATATAAAATAAATATGATATATACATACTTATAAATATTATATACTACAGTAGATATTTTATATGTTTGTATATATAATTATAATATAATATAGAGTAAAGTTCAAGAGTATACCACCTTAAATGACATACCTAGCACACCCCTTCAGCAACGAACCCAGCGACGGTTTGGTTCCTCGCCATAGGTTCGTCCGTCGCTAAAAGTTTTAGCGACGGACGAACCTGTGACGACGGACTAAACCGTTGCCGAATCCGTCGTTAAATGGGGTATGTTTAGTATACTCTTTAAGAGGGTACGCCCTTGAATCAAGTCAATATAATATAATCATAACATATATTATCTCATCATAATTTTTAAAAACAAATATAATATAATTTGAGATAAAATTATTTAATTAATCTAATATTATTATGAACTATATAATTAGTTATTTTTTTAATTACATATTTGTTAGGGGTCAGTTTTGTCAAACTAATATATCTTGAAGGAAGAGTTTCACCAAAAAAATAGTTTGAGGGAGAGTTCTGTAAAAATAATATAAACTGGAGGGAAAATTATGCCAAAAAAAAAATTCGAAGGAGAATTTTATAAAACTAATACAAATTGGAAGGACGAATTTATATTTCAATCCAATATTTAATAAATTATGAGTCTATAATTATGTACGCAAAAAAGAAAAATTATAATTTATTTTTACAGGTAAGAGAAGTGATAAAATATGAAATCACAGGAGTTGTTTCGGTGATAATGAATAATATTATTCTGCTAAAATGTTATTTAGGCAAGTTCCTCGCGCACATCAAATATGGTGTAATGGCTAAAGGGCTCTTTTTTTTTTGGAAAAAATAAAAAGAATTTTCTATAGTGACCTTTTGTACATTGCATTTTATACTTCAAATCGTGATATTTTGTATTTCGCACTTTTAGTGAACAAGCACATAATGTATTTCGGCTTAAAATTCGTTAACTAGAGTGACGAATTAGTATTTTAGTTTATTAAAAATAGTTTGATATATTTTTATTTATTAACTGAATACATTTTTAAATATTTAGTTGATAAATTTTATGAATACATTTTTATTAATTGAATAATTTTTTATTTATTTTAGTTTATTAAAAATGGTTAAATATAATAATATTTATTTAGTTTATAATTTTAACATAATACATATTTATTTAATTGGTAAATTTTATCAATAAAAATATTTTAATAGAATAAATATTTATTTAGTTGATAAATTTTATTTTTTATAAAATTTAAAATATATTAGTTGATAAATTAACTTATTAAAAGTGGACACAAGGGTCAAAAAACCTAACCTCGTCATTTTAGTTGACTGATTTTAGGTCGTAAGATATTAAGTGCCGATTTGCTAAAAGTGCAAAATATCACATTTTAAAATATATGATGTAATGTGCAAAATAGAATAAACTTGAAAGATGCAAAGTGTATTTCTCATTTTTCATTTCATCGTTTCAATAATTAATTAAAATTATATTTTTTTAGATTGTTGTGACACCCAACCAACCATTTAATTAAAATTATATATATTTTTGGATTATTGTGACATTCAACTTGTGACGACCCCAAATCCGGGTTCCTTTAACCCTGGACCTGGTTCATCACTATACATCATCATCATACATGTTCTATAACTAATGCGGAATATATAAACATAATTTGTTTATTCTACAACATTTCCCAAGGTTTCTAACCTTAACTTACATATATACCTTTAGATTCATAAAAAGGTTTACAAAATTACTTACTTCATATAACAATTTAGTTATAATGAATAACACTATAATCTTGTCTTTTGCTTCTGTCTCCGTCTCTCCTCGGACATTTGTATTATTCTGAAATTTGTTATCATGATATAGCAAGAGTGAGCAACGACTTTGCTCAGCAAGTTTAAATACAATAACGATATATCATGATTGAAAGAAAGAACAAGCTTTCGGATTTTCAACAATATAATAATTGTGAAAGAGTACGAATCATAATTTCAATAATTGAATGACTGAATCAAGTAATGTGAGTGTCAATAATGACCATGAACAATTTTAACTGAACCTTATGGTAATGAAGGTGATCAGCCTTTCATACCTGATGAACACATGCAACAAGCACTATGTGCGAATCAATAATTTAAAGATGTGGAATAATTATACAAAATTAAACCATAGCATGCTTGAAACGTAATAACTTGAATTTGAGTTAGGGACTTGAACAATAAAATAATATATCCTGCTCGAATATAAATTGAGTAGGGTTTAGGAAACTTGCACAAAATAAAGTTTGAAGATAGGAAACTTGCCTGTTTGCTCAGCTACAATTAATGTCTAGCTTTAACTAACTGGCTTTGAAAGACCTAACATTAGTAAAGTTGGTCTAATAATTAGTACATCATATTTGTACAACTATACGCTCATTAAGAAACTTATTTACCACAAATAAGTACTAACACATAATTTACATCAGTCAAAACAATATTATTAACCTTATAGACCATCAATCAAATTAGGTTAATAATTTAATAAATTAGAAAATAATTTTCTCAAGTGTTAAACACTTATTAAACTATTAAACAATTTATTATAATTGTTTAAACAAAAGAGTTAAAAGACATTTTCTTTATTTCATTTAATTACTATTTAATATTAATTAAACAGTAAGTAATTAACTACTTTTAGTTATTATTTAATAGTAAATAATAACTTACTAGATTTATTTATTATTTAAAGTTAATCAAATAATAAATAATTAAATAATCAATCTTAGTTGTCTTTAATTTTTATTTAATAGTAATTAAATACTAATTAATTAATTTATCATCCTTGTTTATTATTTAATATTAATTAAATAATAATTAATTTAATCATAAATTCAGAAGATATAATATTAAACCAACTAGATTAATATTTAAAACATTTAAATATTAATCCTAAATATTTATTATATTTGAAAAATATAATATTAAACTAACTAGATTAATATTTACAACATTTAAATATTAATCCTAAATACTTATTATATTTGAAAAAATATAATATTAAACTAACTAGATTAATATTTACAACATTTAAATATTAATCCTAAATACTTATTATATTTAAAAAATATAATATTAAACTAACTAGATTAATATTTACAACATTTAAATATTAATCCTAAATACTTATTATATTTAAAAAATATAATATTAAACTAACTAGATTAATATTTACAACATTTAAATATTAATCCTAAATACTTATTATATTTAAAAAATATAATATTAAACTAACTAGATTAATATTTAAAATATTTAAATATTAATCCTAAATACTTATTATATTTTAAAAAATATAATATTCAATACCTAAATATCATTTTTGTATTATTAATATTTTTGTTATAATTTTAAATTAATTTTTAAACATTTAAATTAATTTAAATTATCCAGAATGGCAAAATCGTAAATAAACTGAAAACCGAACGGAGGGGCAAATTTGTAATTTCCGCCAAATCTGCTCCTCGCGCATTGCGTGCACCGGCAAATCTATATCCCAAAACGGTGCCGTTTTAAGGCACCGTAGCTGGCTTCCGCGCATTGCGCGCGGATGAAATTTTTATTCGCCAAAACGACGCCGTTTTGGCTCCGTGTCCGACAGTAAATAGGTTTTCCGCGCAATGCGCGGTAGTCCTTTATTTTTATTTTCCAGCAGAACGTGAACAGTGCTATTTTAATACACAACTTAATAAAATTTATACCTTCAAGAAATCTTTAAGTCCTCAATAAAAATCCAAAAAAATTACCCAACACTTAATATCAATTTATAACATGAAAATATAATTTTTCATGATTTAATATTAAAAAATTTTTATAAAAATTTTTACATCACATAAACTAACACAAATCATAACTTTTTGTGTATAACTCCATTTTGAGTGATTCAAACTTTGTTTTTCTCATGATTTAATGTTCTATAATATTATAACATTAAATCTAAGTTTTATAAAAATATTTTTGGACATAAATTCCAAAACTTATTTACACACTATTAAATACATATTTTAGCATATAAAATATACCAAAATACAAACCAAGCATATTAAACTCAAGCATGGCATAAATATTACCACTACACATTATTAACTACATTAACATGTTCATACTCACATGTTGGTTTATTTAAAAAAAATAAACTACATTTAAAATAACCATTACCTCATTTTAATGGTTATCTTCATTTTTCTTCCAAAATGGGTTGTGCAACTTGAAGATATGCACCAAGATCTCCTTCTCTACCTTCTCCATGCTCTCAAATATTTTCTTACCCAAGCTATTTCTCTCAACTCTCTCTAACTTGAAAAGTGGAAGAAGAAGAAATGACTACAAAAATTTCCAAAATTGTAAGTATACTCTTACAAAATATTAGATACACATATGTATCTATTAATCTAGACCATCATGCACCTATATTGGATACTTGCACAAGAAATGGCTTAAGGACTAAAGTTGGTGAAAAGAGGTATGGTTCATGGACTAAAAAAAAACCATACAAGCAACCTTAATTTAATAAATAAAAATAAAAATAATAAAAAGTAAACATTTCCCTCTCTTTTACTCCTCTTGCCGGCACATCTATCATCTTGTCCCAAAAAGATTGACCAAAGTCACTTTTAATAAATAATAGTTTTATAAAGTATTTTCCAAGTGGGCCAAACATTGGGCTTTAATTTAAAATACCAATTGGGCTTCTATTAAATTGTTTGGGCTACTAAATTGTCAAATTTTATTATTCTCCACTTGGCTACTAATTGACCCATGTTGGGCTAATTTAATAATTTACACATTAATTATTCAATCCATGATTAAATAAATAATTAGATTGAATAAATAATTAAATATTATAACCCATAAGTATTAAATTACTAAATGGACTAATAATATTATTAATAATATTTTACATTATTTACATTAATTAATTATCATATTAATTAATTTATAAAATTTAATTCACTCATTATATTCAATTTAATTGAATATTTAATTAATGACAACTTGTCAATTAATTTGATATTAAAACTTTAGAGTGTGTTCGCTAATAATAATATATATAAACTATATATATTATTTATACACATTACTTTACCTCAAAACAATTTCACAATAAATTATGAAATTAAAATAAATACAATATATAATTTAATATATATTATTTAGGCCATAAATTAAATTATTTAATACATTTACATTAAATAATTCATTTCTCATCAATTATGGAAATAATTCCATTTACCCGAAAATACATTAAAATAATAATATATTTACTCAATTTCTTATTTAAATAATTTATTTAATTATTTAATTAATATTACACAAATAATTGTATAATTAAATTTCTCACTCTCATAAATCATTTACAATGATTTATTTAATTATAGAATATATTCATTTAATATATTCAATTACTATTTAAAATTACTTAATTAATTTAATCCCTTTATATATATGTACATATATGAAATTAAATATTGTACATATATACAATTACTATTCTCCCTTAATTAATTTAACTATTTTATATAATTTATAATTATATAATTTACATAATTATTCCTCACAAATAATTTATCAACAATTTACATAATTGTTGATTAATGAATAAATTAATTCTACAATAAACCTTTTAATTCAATTCGGATTAATTTAATATTAATCTATCTATTTATCACAATTTAATTAACCATTAAATTATGTTACTAAATGTGCACGCATATATATATTCATATAAATACATATTTAATTTACACGCAACCACGTCGCATAATTACATATCTCCGCTAATTAAATTATCTTAATCTAATTAGACTTGCTATTAGCCAAGTTCATTGAATTATCACTGTACTTGCTAACTTAAAAAAATTTTTGATATCACCATATCTAAGTTAGTCCGTTAAATTTAATTTGGACCTCTATTTATCTATCACTACTAGGTTATCAAACTCCAACCTTTATTAAATATTAAATATTTTATTTCTAATTCATTTAAATATCCGGGATATTACACAACTAACCGTGATAACACAACTTTACTTATTACATTTTTTAACATATGATTAATGTTTACTTATTTATTTCCCCCCTCTTCCATTAGGACAAGTGATTCGAAACTTTTTTACCCTTGTTTTAGTTTGCACTCTATCACTCGTCTTGTGTGTTGTCTCACTTTATATGGCTTTTAATTACAAGATAATATCTCCTTATTAATTGTCCCAAAGGATATTAAATGTGTATTTTAATCGAGAAAATAGAAGCTCAATAATTTTTAATATATAATAATAATAAATAAATAAATACTCTTTCACTTTGTTCGTATATAGTTATATAAAATGTAAATGTTTATAAAATTTACAACAAAACGGAATTACTGACAATATATGTTGAACTGCCACAAACCCATTTATATAACAATAATTTAATTTAAAAGGTAAAAGTGTCTCTTTTGTAAAGTAAAAGTGCGAGAAGAGTGCCGAAGTTATTTTTCGTAAATATTTGATAGTCAACATTAAATGGAAAAGTTTTTATTATTTTTTAAATTGTTAACATAATTTTTTTTAAAATTCATTATTCATGAATAAAACATGCAATAATCTTTAACAAAGATCTGCTCGATGTCTCGTTCTTCATTTTCACGTAAGATGACATATTTTATAAGAATTATATGTGTCAAATATTCTTAATATAATTAATTTGTTAATCGATTAATTTATGTTTGGTTATATTTGTAACATAAACTATATATATGACGTAGTGAAGTGAGCATCTAAATGTCACTATCTGAAATTTGTAATTATATTTAGTGGTAGCAAATTGGTCAAGACAATAATTATTATATGTGACCAAAAGTGCCAACTTTATTAGAACTATTCCACGCATAAATGAGATACTAATAATCAAATAAAATCAATACACGAAAGAAAATAAATTATTTTAAACTTTCCGACCAACTTTTCTAGTAGTATAATATTATCACTATTATAATTAGAATAAATATAAATACATAATCATTAAATATTATATATTTATTTATAATATTAAAATTTATATCATATTTTATTTTTTAATAATATAAATAAATATAATATTTAATTATTATACATATAGATTTGTCCTCATAATTAAAGAGAAGGAACAAATATATAAGTAGTTGTAGTAAATGTCAACACAATCATAGTCATGTAATTATAAACTCGGCTCCATTACACTCGCATGGACATATTTCACAAATTTGGAATCGTGATTCGGATGACTACACTCGCATGGGCATATTTAATGATTGCGAAGAAGAAGACCAATTTAAACCTTTAAGATTTATTTTGTGAAATTATTATTTTTAAATTAATATGACAATTGTATTAACTAACATCATAATAAATTTACAATTGCTCCATCCATATCCTCATAATAATAAATAAATAAATAAATAAATCGTAAAAATAAATTGTTTTCTGAATATATTACAATTTAGTTATAGGATACAAAGTAAAAGTGAAAAAGGCCAATGAACAATAAACTCTTTAAGTTGTGTGTTGATTAGTTGTCTCATTCTTCTAGTATTCCAAATTTTTATTCATATATAGTGACAAATTTATTTTAATATAAAATTATAATTTCATTATCATGTTACAAATATAAAAATTAATTATTTAATTTTAGGGATAAATAAAAATAATATTTGTAATTTTTTTAAAGGATACTGAGGAGTAAAATAATTTTAGAATAAATTAAAAGGTTTTTATTTTTGTTTTGGTTACTTGATGACAATGTTTTGGGAGAAGTCGATAAAATATCAAATGTTCCCGCTAAAACTTTTCAATATCAGCCCGTGACTTGATACGGACGACCCCGCGCCCCCCCTCCCTCTATTGTTTACTTGTCAATTGACTGTCTGTTTCCCATCTAAACACAGCCTAGCCTAGGTTTATTTTTGTCTTAATTCATAAATTTTGGCGATGAATTAATTAATTACATGCCCTTCACTTGTTTGCTGAATTGCTTCTTCTATGATGATGAGTAGGGAACATGTATGGGAAAAAGGCAAGCGAATTAGTCAAAGAATTTACGAGCAGCGAAACTGGGCAGCTTACTGCTTTCAATGTAAGTCTCCTTCTTCTCATAATCTCTGCCCTAACAACTTGTTCATCTGATTTCATTTAAGCACATATTTAGTTTCTCTGAAAATTGGAATAACAATTGTAAAATTTTACCATTTTTATTGGTTCTATGGGCATCTAGAATGACCTATTTTCTCAAGTGCTCGAAGAATGTAACGGTCATCTCCTTCATCTTCAATCCTTGTTGAGGTAGCTCTATTATCTAACCTTTCCATAAACAATATAGTGTTTACTACTCGTCCATTGATAATTATAGTCTAGAACTGAAGTTTTTTGTTGTGTGTTGTTTCAGTGTCGTGTTTTCTTATGTAGCGTTTATTTGAATCTGATATATGATAGGAAAATGCAAGAAGAAGGGCCAGATAAGCAGACAAATAGAAACGCTGATCACTTTGGGGCACTCATCCATCACCTTTCATTAGTTCGGAATAAGCGCTGTCTGATGGCTTATGTGTAATTACAAGTCATCTATTTGCATTTTTCTTTCCTTCTTAATGTTATCTGTTGTTTAAAACCATCATGTTCATCAGCAGTGTTTTTCTCTGCGTCTTACTTGTACTTGACATAATAGGTATAATCCAGCAGAAGTTATTCGAAATTTGGGATGGGTGGTTGAGCGTGTGCTTCCTGAAGAAATTGAAGAGAAGCTCAGCAACTCAGAGAAAGATTATTTCAAGAATCATTCTGCAACTCTGCAATCATACATGTCTGAATTGGATCTTGATTTGGCGGTGGTAAGTTAGTCCTATCTTATGTCTGAATGATAGATAATACTAAGTCAAGCTTTAAATTTGATAGTTTCTACTGCTGACGAAGGCTATTAATGTATTGCTCGTAGGGACTCATTTCTCATAGCATCTTGCTAATTGCAGCTAGTTCAAAGCCTAACTGTAATGACTTTAACATAGAATTCATTGAGAATATGAGCCAGTCTGAATAAAGAAAATAAATTAAGCATCTAAGGAAATTTTTTAGGTTTCGAATGTTGGGGAGGTCGCAGGTTAACTCCGCTGGAAATGGTTTTTTTCAGAATAATTGTTCTGTTGATCTTTCAGAAATCTGTTTTAAGAACTGAATATTATTTGTTAGTATTTATGTCAATAAGGAGGTGTTATCTTGGAGTGATCCTAATCTGATGGTCTCTATTGTCTCTCGAGTCCTGAGAGAAGCAGGAATTTCTCTCTCTCATAGTGCCCCTTTGGCAAGGTTGATTGGATCACTTTTTTGTATGTTTAGCCATGCTAGTGGTTCTTGGAAGATGTTTTGATCTGAAGGTATGTGATAAAGTGCCAAAAAGATGTCGCATCTTTTAAAAACCCAAACAATACTACTAACCGAGTGAGAAGTTGTCACATACTTGCTGGCAAGGTCCTGTTACATGGTATTCATGAGGCCTGCAAGAAACATGTCTCAGTTTGGTAGAACCTTCAGGATTATTAATCTGTCGTCTGTATGTCTTTGAAAGGAGGTGTAAGTTAGGCAGATATTTGGGCTTTGTTTTTATTAGGGTTTTTATTTATGATATTTAGGAATTTTAGTAATTGAAGTAATTTCTTATTTTAGGATTTTAGTATCTTCATCTCCAAGATAATTTTTGTGATGGTTGTCTATGTAACGGGTTTTAAGAGACATAGTCAGGCAACTTTATATGATTATTGATATTATTGCTCTCCCTTAATTTTCTGCTCTCTCTCTTCTTCTCTGCAACCATACTACAAAATTCATATTCTCGAAATTTGAAGCACTGTGCATGATTAACTCTAACCAAATACATTAATCGTCTTGCTTCACATGTCTATATCAGGATATAGTCCCTCCAAAGGATCCCTACATCAAGGTGAGGGTCCTTGATGAAATTGGTAATGTTGTACTCAGTGATCAGTTAGCCAACCTTGCTCGCCATGCAATTCTCTTCCTTAGGCGAACTGATGCGGAGCAATATATCTCTCAGGTGGCTTACCCTACTAATTTTCTATAACTCTACTCTGGTTATTTGTTAGGCCCTCAGGTTTCATTCTTATCTATGTACTACAGGGATTAATGGAAGAGCTTACAAATTGACCAAATAGCTTCTTTCAGTTACATAAGGATATCGCATCCTGTCAGAGTTCCATAAACCAGCTGCTTGAAGGTACGATATGGTTAATATGGCCGCTTATAAAAGTTTGATGCTATTGTAGAAGATTTATGTTGATTCCTTACCTAGGAGCAGACATTTGAAATTACTATTGTAGGTGTGAATAAACATAGTCCACAGCTCTTTTAACAATTCTTAATCAATGTACTTTTGGCTTGCAGTCAAATGAAAGTGTGGCTAGTGATTTCTCTTACTTCTTGGACTGGCAGTAAATGTGTACTTGTTATGGGTTATAGTGTAGCACAAAAGTTTAATTATAAGTTCATTGCAAATTAAATGTATAAGCAAGGAACTGAAACAACTCAATATAATGAGGAAGGCGGCTTAAGAGGCTATACTTCAGTAAAGAATCCAACTACTTTTCTCTGCTTCCTGTTCTTGTTCTAGCTAAAACGAATTTCCCACATTGAATCTGAGAGAGAAAGGCGTTAAGGCCTGCTAGAAGGTATCTAAGGGAAGCGCCATACCATTAATAAAAAAAAGAAATGAACATATCAAGACAACCTATTGGCTAAGACCCTTTCTTCTTTCTTCAGAAGCAACTTGGGCCCCTCAAGCCTCAAGGTCACCAAAATGGAACAGTGGTTATACCAAGCTGATTTTGCAAACTGTTAACCTAACTGGCATCTGCCAAGGGGAACAAATGTGATGCAACTGATGCAAGTAAACACATTCCGTTACTCGTGTATCCCAATTCTCCAAAGCATTATTGTGTAAAAGAGTTAAATTTATTTAAAAGGACCGTTAAATGCTTCTTTTAAACAGTTAAAGAAATTAAAAACATAACTGTTTTGGAGTAGAGGGAACTACAATAAAAACATTCAAGGATAAAAAGGTATCCATAAATAGAAGCTGTGAAATAGAAATTTTACATTAGCAACTGTATAATAGAAACTGGAGAATGTGTAAATCTATAAGAACTAGTATGCCATCAGAACAAAATATCTCATACATTGTTGCTTATTGTCTACATTGTAACAATAGCTGCAACAAATGATATGCAATAAATTGGAAGAAGATAAAGCAGTAGGGATTGAAATACAATCTTCCACACCGTGTCAAGCTTGCCTGCTTGTGAGTTGTAATTCATCTACACCTTTATCTATAGTCTGCTGTTGTAAAAGGATTGAGTAAATATGTTAAAGAATATGGAAGACACATAACATTAAGTGCGTAACAGTCTTATTGTAGGAACCGGACAAGAAGATGGTACCAATGAAACAAAAGCTCTGATACTGTGATGCCTATTTTTCCCCAGAAAAACCAGCCTTTCCAAATGCAACTCCCAATTGATGGGACTTGGTTCTACTCAAAATTAAGGTTGCCCTCAAGTATACTCACCCACAGATCAATATCTTTATAATTTACTGTATTACTTGTTCCCAAATTTTCATTTGTCATTTGTTCTTTAACAGGGTTATTTGATGCATGAGTAACTGACTCAGCAATCATATCATTCTCCAGTGTTCTCGCCCACTCCTTAAGATCTTCAGAATTCTCTGGACTATATGATCCAACATTTTCATTTGTATTTTGTTCCTTAACATAGTTCTTTGATTCATGTTTAACTGATTCACAAATCAAATCATCCTCAAGATCTCTGACCCACATGTTTAAATCTTCAGAATTCTCTGGACACTTTGTTTCAAAATGTTCATTGGTATTTTGTTCCTCTACATGGTTATCTGATTCAAGTTCCACAAACTCGATATTCAAATCATCCTCAAGTTCTACCGCCCACAGCATATCTTCAGAATTCAAGGTTGGGCTATTTGGTTGATAAGTTTTAACTGTATTTGGTTGGTAAGTTGATTGCATTGAGCTTTTTTTACCCTGTGGCTCAATTGGTTTACGCCTTCTAGTGGTTTTTCCATGGCGTAACTTTACCCCTGTAGGCTTCTTTCTTACTTCCTCATCAAAACCTAGAATCCTCAACGTTTCGTCCATGTAAATCTCCAATTGTTGTTGCCTACAATCCATGCTATAAAAGAACCCTTCTAAACCAATCAAATAATTCATTCTGAACTCTTGGGTTGATTCCAAATTCAGAATATCCACTTCCATTTTTTCCATGTCATTCTTTAATTTCTCTATTCTCTTCAATGGATCAAGCCAAGGTCTTGCTTCTTTTTTCTGCATGCAGTGTTGCTTACCATAAGAACTTATCAAGTAAAGGAGAAAGAAACACACAAGGAAATCCTCAAATGCAGTTAAGAGACAGCTACCTAAATTTAATGAGGACTATACCAAATGAAAGCCAAAATAGATTTGTTAAGACACATGTAAACTTGCACTGAATCCCTCAGGAGATAAAACCAACCAAACTTATAGCCTAGTTAATCTATTACAAACATGGAAAACGAGGCATGAAATACTCACATATCCATTTGGTGGTTTTTGCATTAGAAATGGCGAATTAGATCCTTCTTTTATTTGTATCAGCTTGTATTTTGCAAGTTGAAGGCCTTCTTTAACAGAAGCCAAATAACTCTTTGTTTTCTCTTCTTGTTGCTTCAACTTTGAAATTTCCCTTTTTATTACTATGTTAAGATGATCTCTGAGTCTTTTGAGCTCTGCCACCATATCTTCCAGCAGGTTCTTCATGGTCTCAGTTTTATTACGTCTTTTCTTGATGTGTTTTATCATATGCTTCTGGCCTCTTTGAAATCTTTCATTGACGTATTCGTTTAGAAATGAATCTACTCTTTTGAAACCCTTGAACAATTGCACAATGTAATTCATATCGTGAAGCTACTTAAAGTAAAACACATACACCAAGATCTCCACATGCAGGAAATGAAATAATTATAAAAAAGTAAAAGCATTCTAATCCTCTACAAACATAGAGTACATAGGAAAAACATAAGATTGAGGATTTTCAAGACTACTTCAAAACACACACATGACAAAACTAACCCAATATATATGCTCTCAATAAATTTATGAAGAATTTTAAGCTCAGTGAACAAAGAAGAAACATTTAGAATATTGGTACTTACATATGCACCGAGACAATTAGTGAAGTTCTTAATTGTATCATGACCAAAGTATTGTAGGAGGAGACCTTTAAGCTTGAATTTGTCGCGAATGAAGAAGCTTGTGCCTGAGGTACTCCATGATATGATGGAATTTGTATTTGGGTCATCAACCATTTGAAAGGTTCTCCTCAAGAAGGGAGATTCAGATTCTTTTAATCCTTTCAGTTGGAGGAGTTTTGGCTTCAGAAATGGCAGCATTGTTGAAGTAGAGCAATTAACACCACCATTATTGCGGGCTAATTCTTCATCTTGCTCAAGCTGCTCGATAAACTGAGGTATAAACTTAGGATTTGTGGATGATTCAGCCAAGAAAGTCTCCATTTTTTGTTGTCTATTCTCAGTAGCTTGCAGACATTCCTTGAGAAAAGCCAAACCCTTCTGTGTGTTCTCTCGTTGTTGTTTCATTATCCAAATTTCCACTACCCTTGAGCAATGGTCGCTCCTTAGTTTTTCGACTTCAGTCTCCATTCGCCTCTTTGCAGACTTTAAGCATTGAGAACTGTTTTATCTTTTGATTACCATCTCTTACCACTCCTTTATATATTATATGTGTGTGTGCAAACATTCCTAGGTGGTTCTCATAAGGTTTGTTACCAAAAGTATGTTAGTGTAATATAGAGAGAGAAAGCATGGCACACACCTCAGGGGAGGGCGTACCATAAGAGTATCAGAAGTACAACACTAAATATGTGATGAGTGTAAATTGATGGAATGATTATTATGTTGAGAAAGTTTGCTTGTTTTTTTATAATATTCTATAAAATTTACTTGTTAACTAGACGTTATAGTGTTACTTGTAGCTCTAGTTTATATGCCTGATAGGCTATAACCAGAATGCAGAAACCTATGGCATATAGTTGTCTTAAATTACTACTTATGTTCCAAAATTGATAATTTTTTGCCTATTTCAAAATTAGAGATATATTTTGTTTTTAAATTATAAAATAAAATATTTTTTTAATATATTATTATTTTTATTGTTAGTTAATTGGGTATTATTATGCATCAGGTTTCTCTTACACGAATTTAGCAACATAAGGCGATGTTAGTTAATTGATAGTCTGGATTAGCTGTCATCATGTGTTATCTCAACAAAGAAGATTATGCCATCCGATAATTTTTTATTAACAAATAAAAAGATCTTGTAAAAAAAAAAAAAAAACCAATTATGCCAATTCTCTCTCTTCTTGTTCCGATCCAAAATACTCCTTTCCATCTTGAAAGAACAGATTTTTGAAACAGGGTATTTTAGGCGATGAAGCTTGACGGCAATGAAAAATCAGATGAAAAATTCCAAGGTTGAGCTTCAATTTGGACAGAATTGAAGCTTTTGATATATATATATATATGGAGAGAGAGAGTGAGAAACAAAGTTTTAGGTGGTATAACAAACAGGGGAAGCAGAGGAGTAATTTGGATCCGGAAATACGGAATAGAATATTTTAGAATAATTTCATTACTAAAAAATTACTATCAGACAAAGCTTATGATAAGGTTGTTGATAACAGGTTTTAGGATGCATTAAAAAATTATAAAACAAATGAAACAATCATTAGACCTAGCTAGTGATCAATCTGAAAAACAATCATCTATAAAACAAAAAAAGAGCTGAAGGGATGTCCAAGTACCAGAAGATATGGTTTCGGATCCTTCAAAACTCCAAATCATGCTCCTCCTTGCCTATGGAAAGCTGTCAAAGTCTCAGATGGAACCCTTAGACTTATTTCACATGTACTCCCTTTTTTCAGGGTTAGAATAAGTGGGTTATTGTAAAGCCAAAACAATCAGAGTTCCTTGGCGTCCTACTCTCCCATCTGAGCTCTCCTTGCCACAAATATGATGAACACGAGCTGACCAGCATTTCAAACTGATGTGTTGATTTTCTTTCAAATCTTTCTCATATATCTTCTAAGAATACAAATATTTGTTTCTTCAACTTACATTGAACTGAAGAACCAAGTTATTATTTCCTGTGTTTACTACTGCTAGCCCCTTCGGATTCGTCAGAGACGCAACTCTCCACAGAAGCTAAAATTTGAGCTTCGAATTTATGACCTTTTAGGGCTGCTCTAATCTTCCTAACAACTTGCATTTTCATCACCCTACGCTCTGCTGTCTAGAGATGCTTACATTTATTCATCCCCTTCAGAAACCCAACCAAAGTTTCACCAGCGCCCCCCGCAGCCTTTTGAATCCTCACTAACTTCTTCACTACTTGCCAAGACGAAATTCTCTCTAAGCAGGTTTTGTTTCTCACCTCAACAATATCCATTATACAATAAGATAACATAAAATGTCTGAAAGAACTTCTCCGAACTCCAAGTTTCATAAATCCCATTAGGCTTTCTTTTTCCCCCTCTTCTTTACTAAGAAAAAAAGTCATTCAAGTCTTTGCTGTTTCAGCAGATCATTCTAGTATTCAGAACCAGCAATTAAAGTTATCGACTTTTAACAAAAATTAGATTCATATACTGTGTAGTATCCAGATTTACAATGTTTCAATTCACATAAACTCATTGATGCTGTTGGCAAACAGACTCATTGTGCAACGCATAATTGATATTAGTCAAAACCCAATGATTACAAGATTACCGACTTTGAAGAAGAAGAAATTGAGAGGTTGTGGACCCTGTGCTCTTACTCTACTAAGATCGGTTCTTGTCTTATTTCTGAACAAACCGCCTCCTAATTACTATGGCGCTGCCAGTCAAACAAAAACTGATAAACAAACCAATATTAATGTAGTATTAACTTAACTTAGATAGAAAATGAGTATACCAAATTTACCCCAAAGGTATTCTTTCCATATTCCCATGATATGCTGCTCAGCCAGATTTTAAGCTGCTCAGAATCTCACCCATATGCCCAAGAAACCTAGCATTTCTCATAATTCAATTGATACCCTCGCCAGCTCACCTCCGCCCTACGTCTTACATATACAATTCTGTTGCTATTTTTTCAGGTTGTTGGGAATACACAATTGGCTTAAATTTCACATAGTAAAAGAGAGATGAAGCTCGGCTTAATTGCTGAAGTTTTTGGATCAAACATGTGTATGATAAAGCCTTACGCAGAGACTCTCTCGGTACTCCCCAACAGTCGACCAACAAACACGATTGACAAAGTATTTACGAAACAAGCACGTAAAAAGAAACTTGGCAAGTATTTTTATGGCAATTGATCTGGAAACATGATGATACAAAAAGGAAATGAAACCAATGGTCGATCATCTATGCATACAACTACTATTGCTCATCATGTTTCTTGAAGACAAGGCTAAGGCATGAAAGAAAGATTTGGGTGAAGAAGCAATCCTTTAATTGAGATATTTGGGACTTGCTGCTTCTGCTTTCCTTTGATTGAACAAGCACCATCAATCCAACACCATTCCCACTTACATGTATCCACAACTTTTCTCCATACCAACATTTCGGACCCAAGATCTCTATACAAACATAATGCCCCCTCAATTCCCACACATTTTGTACTACTCCAACTTCCCTTGCCCCCTAAAAATCTCGCCCCTAGCTCAATTCCCACTTTTTCAACCACTACCCAATTATCATCCACTCCTAGCTCCCATATCCACGCATCTACTCTGCCACCACCGCCGACCAGTGTCAGTTTCCCATTTCGTGGCATCAATGATGCAAATTCAAGTCTATCTCCCATAGGCACACTCAATTCTCTCCACTTGTTTGTCCCAATCTCAAAGCGCATTATGCTATAGGCCCGGGCTGAAGTCATCCAATACAAGACTCCATTAGAGTACACACTCTCATTGGGGGTCCAAACAGTCAACCTCACCGCGAACTCCATTGGCATGGATCCGATAATTCTCCACCTGTCATCTCGTGAATCGTACATCTCTAGTGTGGGCTCATAGGAGGCACCGCCACCTGGCGCATCGGACATCCCACCGGCCACGTAGACCCTAAATTGAGTTGGACTGAATTCTATGACGCCCACGGCTGGGTTGGTCCGAGCAATGCGTAGCGTGGGAAGTTGCCTGAATTGGTTGGTAAATGGGTTGCATATGGCTAATTGAAGGGCTGTGGTGCTTGTGGGTTTAAAGAGTATCAAACCACCAATTGTGGCAATTGCCCGAAATGGGGTTTGGACAAAGTCCAAAGAGAGCGAGTGCCAAGTTTGGTCAATAGGGTTGTGAACATAACACGAGAGGCTAAGGCTGCGGGTTGGCAGCGCCACCAACCACGCAGGGTGATGCCGCCGCGGGGCCATGTACTTGGCACACGTGTGCCAATTGCGGCAGACGGACATGGCACGAGCCAAGGAGTCTGGGGAGAGGAAGGAGAAAATGTTGGCTAGGAGATCAGAGGGAAGGTTACTCCACATCGTAAAAAATTGAGCTTAAGGTTCTTACACTGATGTATGTGTGTGTGTATATATATATATATATATATATATATATATATATATATTATATATGCACAAAGTTATTAGTGAAAATGTTGGTGGCCAGAACCAAACAATAATTGGAGGTGAATGAATTATTGATTGAGGTGGAATTTTGCATTGGGATGTGTGACGCGCTGAAACTGAATCTGACCCACATGCAACACTTGTCAGAGTACACTTTTTTGTTGTTGGTATTACATTGTATAAGCAAACACCGTTACTTCTCCACATGAAAGATGGCTCCTGAACAACTCAGTGGGCAAGAAAAATTAATTAAAAAAAAAAAAAAAACTGCCTAAAACTACAACCAACCACTCTGCATCTCTTTCAGCCACTTTTGTCAACAAGCTTTTATGCTTTTGCGTGTGATTTCTGATTATGAAAGTCGTGGGGTCCCAATTACAAGGTTTTCATCATCATAATCATCATCTCTGTGGAACAACGAAGAAAAGAAAAATCATTTATAAAGGCCAATTGTAAGGTTCTCATCTTCATATATTTTTTTAAAAAAAAAAAAAAAGAAGAGAGAGCGAGAATATTGTGACAATTTATAAATTATTGTTTTTTAAATATTATTTTTACAAAATTATTGTTTGTTACTTCCTGTAAATGGACCAAAACTGAATTTTGAAATTCTATATGTTTACCTAAATTCGCCCGAGCCTCAAATTGTTTTCATTTTGGGATGAATAATTTAAAGGGTCTTAAATTTTTATTTATAAAAAATATATTTAATGTGATATTAAATATTTTAACGATACTTTGAGGTATATTTTTATTTTGAGTATTTTATGTAACTTCGTTTGTGGGACTGAACAAGTCAAAATCTTGAATCCTGCAGTGGCTTCACTCACAATCAAAGGGATGAACAAAGATTTATATTTTGAAAAATTATCGTGTGTAAATTGTTTATAATTCAAGGATATTTTGTCATGTCTTAAATCATAGAGTGGAAAATATTTTCTTCATTAAAATCCTTGAGCATCTGGTATAGTGGTAAAGTGGACCCAGGAAGTGTTAAGTATGGTAGCTTCGTTTTAATAATGGAGATCCAGTTTCAATGTAACCAATGATTCTTCTAGTCTCAATTAAAATTTTATTTTAATGTCTTCTAGTGTGTGAGTGTGTATATATATATCTATCTACTAAATAATACTCCTATGCAACAACATAATTCCTTCTTCTATTAAATATTTTTTGTAACCTTAATTTTTTGCATACTAAAGGGCAATACCTTCATTTATGTCAAAATTGTAACGGTTTGATTTTGATTTTTCTATCCTTGTAGAATTGGGCCATTAGACATGGCATCCTCTCACTTGATTGCAAGTCAATCTTACCAGAAACTGTAGTGAGGGTCCTGTCACTTGTTATACCCCGGTGCTATTACAAATGCTATTGTGACCAAGCCCAAGCCTATACATAATAGGGTTCTTTACATAAGTATACAACAATTAATAAAAAATTACAAGAATAGTACACTAACAAAATAATTACAAAAAGAGTGCAACAATAATAAACCCATTAAATTATTATCCCTTAAATTAAGGAGAACTATAACTACCATATTTACTCATCTCTATTTAATGACACTCATTATTTATTTCTAGCATCCTCCTTTTTTTTTGTTACAAAAAGAGTGCAAAGGAGAGAGAAAGATGACACATGTCCCCTACTTCCTCCCTCCCCTCGCCTCCTCCCACCTGCCTCAGACGGAGACTCCTGCCTCCGTCTGTCTCCTCCTTCCCCCCTCCCTGCCTCCCTCCTCCGTCCCCCATCCCCCTCCCCCTCCGCCTCCGCTTGCCACCTCCCTCCCCCCTCTCCGCCTGTCTCCTGCCTCCTTTTCCCCCCTCCCAGTCTCCCTTCTTCGCCCCCTCTCCCGCTCCCGCCTGCCTCCTCCTCCCTTCCCCTCCCCGCCTGCCTCCGCCCTCCTCTGTCCCCCCTCCCCACCTCCCTCATCCGTCCCCCGTCCCCGCCTCCCTCCGCCTGCCTCCTCCCTTACCCTTCCCCGCCTCCCTCCCCGCCTGCCTCCTCCCTTACCCTTCCCCGCCTCCCTCCCCCGCCTCCTCCATACAAAGGTAACCAACCCTGTAATACAAAGGTAACCAAACCTTAACACAAAAGGTAACAAACATTTAATACAAAGGTAACCAAATTTTAATACAAGGTAACCAAACCTTAGTACAAAGGTAACCAAACCTTAATACAGAGGTAATCAAAACTAGTTATTACAAATTCAGGAATTGATTACCTCTATACTAGTGTTTGGTTACCTCCATACTAGTGTTTGGTCACCTAGAATTACTACACGAAAAAACAAATTATCAGAAATTTGTTACCTTAATAATAGTATTTGGTTATCTAGGTTTACTTGTTTGGTTACCTATATTTACTGCACATTCATGAATTTGGTTACCTTCGTATTATTGTTTGGTTTCTTATATTTACTTGTGTCATTGTTGTCGGTGGTAACCAAACTTTAATACGGAGGTAACCACTTTAGCTTTTGTGGTCAAACACACATACTAAATTCCAAGAACACATAACATCCAGCAGATCTGGCACCAACACCACCAGAACTAGCGCCACCACAATCAGATCTGGAACCACCACGAGGGGAGGAGGAGGGGCGAAGTCAGGGGGATGAGGGGCAGGGATGGGGGGAGGAGGTGCGAGGGTGGGGAGAAGGGACGGGGGCATGAGGGGCGGTCGGCGGGGCTGGGGTGGTGGTGGTGATCGAGGGGAGGATGGGGAGAAGGGAGAAGGCGGGGGGAGGAGGTGCGGGGGTGGGGAGAGGAAGGGGAGGATGGACGAGGGCAGGGGGCGGTCAGAGGGGCTGGGGTGGGGGTGGAGGTGGTGGTCGGGGGAGGATGGGTGAGGCGGGGGGGGGAGAAGGTGCATGCGTGGAGATGAAGGAGAGAAAGGGTGGGGACGGAGGGAGGCGGGCTGAGGGGATGGGGTGGGGGTTGGGCGGAAGAGGGGCTGGGATAGTAGTAATTTCAATTTGAATTTTGAATTGTACAACCAACTAGAAACATGAGCCACATCAGCAATCTATTAAATCACTCTACTAAAATAAAGGGATAAGGATACATTAATTATGTAATAAAAAATTACATATGCACTAAATCTGTAAATATTTTTTTAGTGCACTCTTATTGTAATATTTTTTCAAAATATATTAATAAATGTAATTGTCCCTGCATGGTAAAAGCCGAAAACCCAATAAGGCATAAACCCAAGTACCCAACTAACGGTCAATTCTCCACATTTTAATGCATTTATATCAGTAAAAATGAGAATGTGTTTTCGAACAGATTGTTCATGTGATGAATGTTATAAAAATATTACTAGTATTTTATTTGTAAAATATTAGTAATCGGTTACAAGTCACTCTTTAGGGAAGTATCACTCTTTATAGTGATAGGTTGACTTTAATATTTAGGCAAGTATCATTTTTTTTGAATAAAAAATAAAAATATTACTCACTTTCTTTCACAAAAAGAAGAAGAAGAAAAAAAATTACAAATTTTCTGAATATTTAAAATATAATATTGTTCTTTTATGTACGATGTCACCCTTAAGGATAATAAGGTCGTAATTAGTGTGATAATAAAATTATAATTAATGATAAATTCGATGACATTATGTAATTATTATCACTTAAAAGGACACTTGCTTTTTTATATACTTTTAACAGGCTGTTATTGTTCCGACTCCCAATACTGGCAGTATACCAATCAACTATATAATTAAAAAGTATAAATTTGCTTTTGTTTCACCATTTTTTTATCTCATAATTTTTTTTTAATTTTTTATTCATATTAACATAATTACTATCTAAATTTATATTAATTAAATATTATTTAAATTTAAAAATATTTTTATCTCTAATAAGAATAAAAAAGAAGAGATCTTTTTCTTTTCTATTCAAATTAATATAAGTACTATACAAATTTATAATAATTAAATATATAATATTCAAATTTGTAAAGTATTTAAAATAAATCTAATTAATCTCTAATTGAAAAAGTAACTTTTAAAATAATTTTTTATTTTGGTTTTACCAATTTAATTATAAATTTTTCTATTTATTAAAACTTAAAATTATACAACAGATTGTATTAATAATATATGTGAATTTTTTTAAAACATAATAATTATAAAATTAGTTGAAAATTTATTGTCAATTCATGACTAACTAATTGTCATAATTAAATTAAAATTTATTTGAGTTTGAATTTCATACTTTTATTCAGATTAGAATTTCAAATAAAATTTATCAATATAAACGCTAATATTTCTTTTAATTACAAACTTAAATAAAATTAAAATAATTATCTTCTCATAATCATAACTAAATAAATATGTGTTCCATTCAAATGTTTAGCTTAATAATTGATCGATGTAACTTATAACATATAATTCAATATTTATTATTTAAATAAATATTTAATAATATAATAATTATAATTATCTTCTCAAAATCGTAATTAATATTTATCTATTTAATAATATAATAAAACATCATCCATACTGTCCTTCTTTCACACGTAATTGAATAGTTTGTTATCCCTGTAAGGCAAAATTCTTGAATCTTCACTTGATTCCTGTTAGATTTAAGATCGGATAATAGACATAATTTCACATAAAATGAAAAAAAAAAAAAAAAAAAAAAAAAAGTAAGAACACACGATATATTCAAGTTCATCAAAAATTAAATTAGTCATACCATACACTTTACAATTATTCTAACACTAAATAATATTTTAGCAATAATTAAAAAATCTTAATTGTTATAATATAGATTCAAACTCTTGATACTTAAAATATTAATCAATCCTAACGGTATAAGCTTAGACCTCGACTATAATATGATATAATCGTCCAAATACGAGCCACTCTTTAACAGTTACATTTTTGGTAAAAATAAACATCTGCAAATTTATTTTTTTTTGGTAGGTATAACTGCAAATTTTAATTGAATGACAGAGGTAGGGGTGAGATTTTTTGCAACAAATTATGGGGCCACGTTCTCTAGAGCAGTATGCTGAGTGTTTGGACATTCAAGACTTCACACCAGACACATCTCCCCCATGCACCATGTTGGAAGATCATACAAACTAACAAACATTTGAGTTTCTCTTCTTTGTTCTTTAGTTATTGGCTTCCTATAACTGGCAGAATTAGCTCAAGCTCGCGAGTTGGCACAGATTTTGAGTTTTAGGTTTATATATTTCAACTTTAAAAAAGTTGGATCTTTTTACCCGGTCCAGATTTGACTCAATTCGTTGTGGTCCGGTCCACTCATAAAATTTATTCCACTTTATATATTCAAGATTTATCCCACAATATTAATAATAATTTGATATTATTATACAAGTAGTCTATTTATTTTCCCCCCCTAATAACATGAGTAATCCGTCCATTAAAAAAATAAAAACTTAACAACTCATTTTTTTTAACCCAATGCATTTAGTTTTAATTTATAAATTTGTTAAAATTATGATATTTTAAACGATATAACTATTGTTACTTGTAAAATTATTTTATTTTGTACATATATTATGTTGGCTTATTTATAAAATTTATAATTTATAATATAAATTTTAAAAAAATGAATTCAATTGATTGAATGAATAAAAAGTTTAACAAATTTTTTTTATGAAAAAGTCTGCAGGCCACCCAACTTAAATTAAGGATCTCTTTTTTAAATTCATAAAAATCTAAATCATTTTAACCCGATTCAACTTAGTCCGATCCGTTTAGACTTAGCCCACCCGTTTGGCAGGCGTAGTATGCTCATTGATTGCTTCTTTTTTATTTAGCAAGTGGAAGTTTAAGAAAGAACGACAGGCAGAAAGATTCCTTTCACATTCTCTTTGATTAATGGTTAGTGTATTCATGAACCCTCCTAACTTTAAGATGGTCTCTTTACTCGCCACTTTTCTTTGATCCCCAATTTGATTTCTTGTTTGCTGCTTCAATTATAGAGAGAGTAAAGATTCTAGGTTTTTGGGTTTGTCTTTTTTTTTTGTTGCTCTGGGCTAAAATACTCCAAGGATTTGCTTTGTTAGGCTAGATTGCTTGTGTGGGAGCTAGTTTTTTGAGAACCCAAAGGCAAAAGTGTGCACTTTTAGATGTGGGTTTCGTTTTTTAAGGGAATCTGATTTGGTACCACATAAAGTGATCTGTATTCATTGGCTCAAGATTGGAATTTTGTGATTATTTATTGGTTCTTTCTTGTGGGTTTTGATTGTGTCAATTAAACCGCAGTTTCTATTCAGGACTTTCAAGAGGATGCAAGTTTTTCTCTGAAATTGCGGACACAATTATCCTTCTACGTTCTACTGTTTCAGAGTAGTCTTGGATCTTAGACAGTGTGAGAATTAAGTAGCATTCTATTACCTGCTTCTTCTTCTTTTCGTGTGTGGTTATTTTTGGTGTAGGATATTAGGTAGGTGCTCAACAATGTCTTTCCATACATTGAATTACCCATCACATGTTTTGGGTAATTTAAAAACACACAGAACTCTGTATGGAACGAGGACAATTCCTGTTCGAGCTATTTCCCCATCGTCGATTGTCATTGAGAGCGATAATTTACCTGACTCTAGAAAGAGTTCTGGTTTGGATACTCCTTCAATTAGGAGTGCTTCTGGTGGTTTCTTGCTAAATCAGCAAAATGCAGTGGGGATCATTGGTGGTGTATCAGTTGATTCTACTCTTAATTTTGTTAGGAAACTTGTGAAATGGAGTTCAAATGATGAAGTAGCTGGCCTTCCCTTTGTTCTTTGCTCTGATCCCCTGTTAAATAAGGAGCTATTGCAACATGAAAGAAGTTCTTTTTCGCTCATCGAAAGAGGTGAACGTTTGAAACTGGATCACACACCAATTGTGGAAAATTTGAGGAGTCAAAGGGTTTTTCTTGAATGTTCTGGAGCTTGCTGCATTGCAATGCCTTGTCATATTTCACATTCTTGGTATGATGAGGTTTCAAAAGGATGTTCTATTCCTGTCCTTCATATGGGTGAGTGTGTTGCCAGGGAGCTCAAGGAAGCAAAGTTGAGGCCACTTGAAGCTGGAAGTCCTCTGCGGATTGGTGTTCTTGCCACCAGTGCAACTTTGTTGTCAGGGTTTTATCAGGAAAAGCTTCAAAATGAGGTATGCTAATTTGCTACTTGATTTCTCTTCAATTCAAACGTTTTTGGTGTTGACAGTGTAATCTACAAACTCTAGGAAGCATATATTAGCTGAAACTTTGTTGCATTTTAGGATTAATAATTTGTATTTATGGTTAAAGTACCAACTAAAGTTTCTAAATTCTAGGAACTGAATGCTTAACCTATGCTTGTAATTAGAAATTACATCATAATAATTTATATTGACAAAAGGTTTTTCATACTTCATTGTACCAAGGTCTCACATACTTATTGATGAGATGAATGGAGAAGAAATATGCTGGAATGTATGTAGATAGACAGCTATTTGTGATTCCTCAATAACTTCTCTTTCACTCAAATTTTCTTGATTGCCAAAATGACCAGAGATGGGAATTGCTAAAGTGTATGTGGGTATTTACTGCATCCATGCACGGTACATGGATCAACAATTATATAAAGAGTATCATGTAGCTGAAGCAAATGCTTTTGCTGTCTTCTAAAAGTTTCAGATAATATTATTCCAAGTGCTGCCATGGCATCATTTGGGCGCAGAGTATCTAGGTGGATTATCCAACACCTGCTATAGAACTTTGGCTGGTGATGGCAGCTAAGCTGGGTGCGGGCTAGTGATATTTTGGGATCTTCCATATGGCAGGGCCATTGGTGCTTACCTTGATATGTTGAATGGTGAATGCTGTTGAACTTAATTGAAGTCGTGACATGTTTGCACTGATGTTCACTTCGACCTAGAAAAGTTAGAGGACAAAAGGCAATGATTGGGGTGATAATTGGTACTCTAATATTTGAAGTGTGCATCACTTTAAGTCACTAACAGTTTGAACTGTTTGGTCTGACAATTATTCAAAAACTATTCAAAATTAACAGATAATCGTGAATTTATATTTTTAAAATCCTAAATTTTCAGGTGAAATTAGTATTGTTTACAACTATAGGAATACTATCATCAATTAGTAGCATTAACTATTTATTTTCGAGTCGTTTGTTTTTTTGACAGAATAAGTTTTGTCCTGAATTTTTGTTGCTATTTAGCCTTGGAACTTGATTTTGATTTGACCTTACCTTATTTTTGAAAGCACGAAAGGCATACCCTGAATCTGGAGTTGGAGCAGAATTTGTTTATAATTTCAGCTATCATTCAATTTTAAGGCATGACTTCCATGGTCCATATGCAGCCAATGTAACCTAAGTTGCATAACTGCCTGCACAGAAAAGTATTGAGTTTCATAAATTGTGCGGTATTAATGGGTTCATCCTCTAATTGATTCCTTTCACATTTCAAGCTTTCTTGATTGCTTCTGTATATGCAGGGTTTTGAGGTAGTGCTGCCAGATAAAGCAACTATGGAACATACTGTAATCCCTGCAATTGAAGCTCTAAGCCGAAAAGACATAGAAGGGGCACAAACGCTGCTGAGAATTGCACTACAAGTGCTTCTGGTAAGAGCCGTGAACACTGTTATCCTTGCTTCTGATGATATGCGGGAACTTTTACCCCCGGATGATCCTCTGCTTAAGAAATGTGTTGACCCCTTGGATGCATTAACCAGGTCAACTATTAAGTATGCTCAATCTGCTGAAAGAGGTACATAAATAGTACACCTAGAATGTATAGATGTGGGTTCAGCATTCATCTCTATTGGTAATTAAAAGAACTTGCTGAGTATCATATTCTTTGATATACATATCTTGTAATCGTACAAGCAAATGTGAGTTGGGAATTGGCCTTTAAGTTTTGTTAAATCGAGTGAAACAACTATAATTATTAAGAGAAACCTCCATTGAACATTAGTGAGATAATTTTGTGTTAAATAAAAAGAGATATATGTATGATAGACTTGATAGTTAGGCTTCTTAAGAAGGCTAATGTATTACTTAATTATGATAATTACTACTCATTTGACTTGGTAAACAACATTTTCTTATGCAAAAGCGAAAGCAAAATTATCAGGGTTTCAAGCATTATATTGAGCAGACAGACCTCCTGATAATGTCTGGGTTACATAATCGTAGGATTGATTTTCTATCCTAATGGAGGTCAAATAATGGTAAAAGTAAAATGATGATTTCTTATCTTAATTGTATATACTTGAATAACAAAAGTAATTTGGAATGCAGCTTTATGTTGTTCTAATGTAATTTATTTTTTATAGACTACGCAAATAGACTATTCATTTTGAACTGTGTGGATGTGATAAATAGTTGAACGAGTTTTTTTGTTTCATCCTTTATTTTCGCTTCTTAGAACAATATAGAAAGAAAAAAGATCAGTTACGATAATGGACAGTTTATTAGTTTCAGAATTCCATTTTTTCCCCTTTCTTTTATTTTATTGGGCAAACGCCGGGGGGGGGGGGGGGGGGGGGGGGGGGATGTTATATATATAAAGTTCACTATATTTTTTTGGAGTTGGGAACAAATCTTGGGTCGAATCTTAAGTCCGAATTGAATTAAATACATTCAAATAAAACTTTGAACTTCTTAATCCATCTAAATAAGACCTTAAACTATTAGTTCAATAGTAATTTTTTGAGTCATCTTATTCAAGTTTACTCAAAATTAAGTGTTTTTGACATATTTCAATATGAGATTGGAGTGTCATAAATTTTTTCGCTTAGATTTTTGACGTCTTTGTTAGATTAGATCACCCCCCATTGTGGGACAGTAAGTTTGACTTGATATCAAGTGTACCATAAGGGACTTTATCCGGTCTTACAACATTGATTGCCCTTCCTATTGCGGCAGCTCTAACAACATTGATTGCCCTTCCTCTTGAAAAACAAGGAGCTAAACCCAAGTCCTACTAATCCATTTAATGGTACTTAGGCTAACTACTAGTGAGATAACTGTTTTGTAGCAATATCCCAGAAACAATATAAAATTTGGAAACAAATGCAGATATATCAGCATTTAGGCAGAGTTCCAATAAACAATCCACAAGAGACGTTCTTTGCTCAAATTTTTTGCACACCGAAACTTAATGATTTACAGAAATTTTCTACATATTATCAGAGGAATCAAATAGATGTGCTCAATAAGCAAATTCCATATAAAAACCTCTGATAAACAAATTGCGAGAGATGAACTAAACGATACCACATATCCCACCCAGGGCAACAAATGTCATGGTAAAACTTTAGGCAGTGACAAAAAGCAGCAAACCAAACTCAAGCTCAGATTGCCAAGACATATCATTAATCCAATCAGCATAGATGCCAATGATCATCTTTACTTGTTTCCACCTGATTAAGCAACTCTTTCCCTCCACTTGCCGCTTCTGAGTAGCCCAACTCCCTGTTTTGCATGATTCATGCTTGGCAGGACCAGCTAGAGTTGTTGAAGAGGATAAATTCCTATATTTTACTGCAGATTTGGGTCCAGCAAGTAGTTCTGCCAATCAAATAACTAGCATCAGGAACCAATTATAGTAACTAGAAAAATTAGCCAATACGGTTACTTCACCTATAGTGTATTTGAAGATCACATTATGTATCTTAATCAAGCCAGAATCTGAGATCTCAGTAACTAAATAGCCAATCTTATCTGTAGAAACAAGATAATGGCAGTGAGCTATGCTAAATGTTAGATACTGGCGACTCTCACTAATATTATATAATAAAAAAATATAATTATAAATAAAGAATAACAATTATAGGTTCATTGAATCTAAATCCGGGCAACTTTTCTAACTTCCAAGTTCGTCGAGGAACTGAACTCAAATTTGGCGGATGTCAAATACCCAAAGAAAGAAATTAGCCTTTCTTTAACCATGTCATGATACTAGCTCCTAGAGTAAATAATATTTAAATGATTTAATTTTCACTTGCAGCAATACTCTTTTCAGTGAGTAGTCAAAGCAATACCACAACAGGGACCTTGGTCCATGCTCAACATTAAATTAATAACTTAAACCCTCTTTTTCATTTTTAGTTCTCTATTAGATAAGAAGCTTTTGAAATAGCTCAGACCATTTTCCAAATTATAAATGCAGGCGTATGGTACAAACACGTGCTCAACAAGAACACTTTTGTGTACATTTGCAAATTTTCAATACCTTATTATCCCAAGCAGATGCTAATACAATGTCAAGAGTCTGGACTACATGCTCAGAAATGTAGAAATAAATTATGTTAAGAGTTGAAATACCTGCTTGTCCATGAGCAAAGCAACATTTTGAATCATATGGACAATCATTAGTTGACTGCCAATTGTTACATAGCCTTTGTCTTCCAGTATAATTGCCGTTGATACTCTTCATTCGCTCTTGAACTTGAATCCACGGGTCTTTTCAGTTCATTGCCAACACTCGCAATATTAATGGCACAACTCTTCCTATACAGAACTAAATGTTCCATATCATTCTTTACACCTTCATCATGGAAATGGCATCTATTGCCATACGGGCATTCATCCCCATTAGAAGTCCACTTGCACAATTTCATGTAACCAAAAGTTGCAGTCTCTTTCACAACTAGTTCTTCCTGCCGATGAGACGACGCAAGTTTCCGGCTCTCTCCAGAGCCATGGGCGAAGTGACAATTGTCCCCAAAATCGCAACCACCCCTTCTGAAGTTCAAGCATATTTGGGTCTTACAAGGAATGGCTGCCCTTGATCTGTTGTTCAACTTGGGCATACATGGATTCCTTATTGTATTCGAAAGATTAGGCCTCTTGAAAGATGGGTACTCATCATGAGAGCTGATTCCAAATGGTTGATCGCCATTCCTTAATTGAGGCAAGCTGTTAAGTGCCTGGCCACCATATTCAATAGGCGGAGTCAAGAAATGAGGGTGTTAAACTCATGTTTGCATACAAATAAGGGTTTTAGGGCTCAATTCTCTGAACCCATCAATCTTGATCCCTAAATGACCAAAGATGACTACTAGTAACTGTACTTGAAATTTAATGAAAACACATATCGGATTTGAGCAGCAACCATCAATGTTCATAGAAATATGTAGGTAAAACTGAAAGAAGACTTTCTTAGCAAGCAGAGTAACTTGGAACACAATTAATGAAATAGAATTGTTAAGCACAACATTGAATGAGATTTGACCTGCAGAAAAACAGTCTCCAAGTGCGAAATCTCACTCAGAAAATTTGGAACTGCTGAGGGAAATCAAAAACCCTCAAAACATTTCCAAAACCCTAAAACTAACCATTCTCAAGCTATAACGAAAAGTGAAACTACGACGACGAGGTGACGTTACTGGTACAATACAACGATGGAGCCATGAAGACCAGAAAGCATGGAAAATTCCAGACAAAGTCAATGGGTTGGGCGGGCTATGTTTTGGGCCTTGGGACTAGAGTTTTATTCCTGACATTACAAAGGATTTCATTTTTACAAGTACTTCTTCAGTTATATAAAAAAGAGTTTTATAAATATGTAAGATGTATTTTCCCCCCAATATTTTTATCTAGAAATAACAAATTATATTAGTGGCATGATATTATTGTGTAACCTATTAATAAATTATAAGAAAAAACAATTGCAGAATTTATTTATTTTGACCAAAAATGTAGAAGAACAAGTGCTTATCTTAAAATTGCACTGCGAAGGGGATTAATAGCTGTCAAGTCGAAAATGCTAAAATAGGTTCGTCTGACTATCTACCAGAACTAACGAATTATCTATCACCTTGTTAGACAATTTTTTTCGGCTTTGAAGATCACAATGAAAATCCATAGTGAAAGAACTGAGACGAAGAGGGAATAGTTGGGCAGAGCACAATAAGCGGGAAAAAAACACAGCTTCATTGTGCATTTCTTTGATGAGAAAAGAACATGAAAATTATTTTTACTTGGTTAGGGAAGAGCGGAGGGGGAAAAAGAGAGGAGAATTGCCCTAATTCGGCAACAGATTATGTCAATCAATATGAACATAATGAGCAAAATTCTATAACACCGATCTATTTTGTATATTTGAAGCCAAATTTCAGAGACAACATACACAAGTTTAAACTAAAAAGTACGAGGGAAACTGCATTAAGATGTAGATTGTACATGCCAACCAAATATCAATTTTGGCAAACACTATAAAAAATTGTTGCTCAAACAAAATCTTTTAAGACCGAAAAATTAAAAATACACAAACTGTTCACTGAAACTTCTTTATTCCAGGGAAAGAAGGCAGGATTGCAATCAGAGCATCACCATATCCAACAGGATCTGTTTAGTGAAGCAGACCATATAAGATAATTAGTTAACAGAGCATACAGTGATACAAGCAAGTTGAACAAGTAACTAAAGAGCTGTTCTGACATACCTCCATCCTCTCGAAGTATCTTAATAACCTCTCCGAAAGTGTCGGACTAGAAAAAGATAGTAGGTGGTAAAAAATCAGTATATTCCATCATTATATATGGTCAGGGCGGAACAAAATTAACAAATGAAAATTGAACCCAAAAATTACTGCTGCATTTACTCAAGAGAACCGCATGAAGTGAAGGTACTAACCTCGATCGGGATCTCTCCACCAAGTTGTTCAATGAAGCAAAGAACTTGGCCTTCCTTTATTATTTGCTTCTGTTAAGAGTAATTTAAAGGGTACTATGAGCATACTGGTAGTTAATTTATCGCATTGATGACAGCGCAGCTTAATGTTTAAACAAATGCTTGATAATTCAGCATGACTTTTTATCTGATAATGAAATTGGACAAATGCTCGATAATTCAGCATGACTTTTTATCTCATAATGAAATTGGTCATGCAAAATTGTGCTGGCATTGCACTAATAATTAACGGATGGGAAAAAATATCCATCGAGTCCCAAATCCTCACCCAATTTAGAGAGGCCAAAACCTAAATGCCTGGATAATATCTCTTTCGCGTTAATTTTTAAGCAGGGAACCTTGTATGCTCGTTGCAATGATTTCCGATTGTTCTAACTTTTATGAAGGGCTACGATTGAAATTTACAACAAAAAAAGATGGAAGATGATCCAAATAAACACCAAGTTAATCAAAAAAATGGTAGCATAAATACACTTTAAATGTTATGAAGAACAAAGAAACTAGATGCCGAAGTGGTTTCCTAACTCGTTCAATTAGAATTGAATTGGAAAAAGTCTTTGATATATACCAAATTGTGCATAGTGGAATACCTCTTTGCATGATGGAGGTGCATGCTTTCCCTTGATGGTTCGAGACCTCCTAAAGTATCCAACCTGTATTGCATATTGACTTGGTGCTCATAATTTCCTCTAAATCACTTTATAAAATGTACAGGAAAAAAAAATGTTTTCCATTCCCACCCTAGGAGATTGCAATATCACCAACCCTTCATCTGTTGCTTTATCAAGGAATGGCTGAACCCCACCTGAAGTAAGTACTGGTCTGGAAATGGCTAAAGATGTTGAAGAGGCTGATCCATTAAGTTCAGGTGCAGCAACAGTTGTATTGATGGCAGGAGCAGAAACTGGAAGTGGTAAAGTTTCATTTTTCCCAGTCAAGTCTCTTGTCACATATAGCCGAAATCCACCAAGCTAACAAAGAAGAGGGCGGGAATGTTCAGATAGGAAAGGCATTCAAGAAAAGACGGAATTTGTTTAACAACTGAGTGAGAATTAAATCAATGTCAATTAAAGCTCTGTTGAAGTTAAAAGATAAAACTTCCAATGAAAATGTAGAAAGAAAAAAAAATGCTCACTTTCAGTTCAAACTCTGCAATCGAAGTTGTATCACATATTTCTGTGAGAAGAGACTCCACCTGTAACTTGAGATTCAAATATGAGTTTCATATTCCCAAAAAACATAAAGTTTGTATATATATATATATAATCTGACTTATTAGTTATGCATGGATTGGCAAAGCCACATTTCTACTATTGTTCAACAAAAGTTGCAGGTTCTTCTTTATGAGACCTCATGATAAATAGTGTATCTAAATTTATTAGAAGGTCACAAGTTAGAACTCTCCAGTTGCGCTTCAAGTCTAAAGATGGTCAAATAAAAAGGAAAACCATAAGACTTACAAAAATAAAATGGGGACATAGATTGAGATTGAATCTGAGTATGAAATGTCTTTGTTTTTAACTTCTTTTAAACTTATATCAGCATTCATGGAATTCCATAAGCTACCAATTTAATCTGCAATTCAAGTTGTTCTTTAATATGTAATTCCACTGTTTAGTCTTTAGCCTTTAGGTTCTCAGGTCCAGATTTCGTGAATTGCAGTTCTTGCTAATATTTAATGAGCCATATGTTGGTTCTTGTTAGTGCAGTAAATACCAGAGATATTTAAATTACCATTTTCAGAACCTTGTAGACTGCTTCAGGCTTTACAAATATATTTACAAAAATAGGCATCAAATTTGGTAAAGCTACATTAACTGTGATGGGTCTCGTATAAGATTATCAAGACAAGTTGATTCAGATGGAGAGAAGGATAAATGAAGAAAAATAAATAGGAACCAGTCTATAATAGATGGATAAGTATACATACACACAAACCAAACACGACATCCAAACGCAACATCATCCTCACCATTAAAAAGTGTGTTTTTACATTGAGATCCGTACCACACAACACTTTTTAATGGTGAGGATGATGTGTTTGAATGCCGTGTTTGGTTTGTGTGTACTTATACTTTTCAATAATAGATTCAAGCAAAACACTGAATATTATACCACCAGCAGGTTTTTACTATGACATATATGGAAGCAAGGTACTTGCCTCAAATGAATTTGGAATAAGGCGGCTTGCTGCGCCAGATGGTTTAGCTTCTTCATCATCCTCTAAGTTTATATGTGCTGTTATGCTTACAGTAAAAGAACATGGATTTACATAAAGGTGAACAGTTACAAAACAAGACAAAATGCTTGATTCACTGTTTAGTTTCTTGGGTACAGAAAAATGACGTTATCATGTCTTCGCAAATCAAATCTACAAAATAGATGACAAGTGTCAATAAAAATAACAAAATTTTGCTGCCCAAGAATCATTTCTATTTCAACTGTCTACCATGGTCTTGTGTCGGTAGCATTTGCTGGTAGTAACAAGGCAGTAGAACATTCTGATCATTCCTACAGAAACAGAAGTTCCAACAGAGTTCCTTCAACAAATTTCTGGCAACTGATGAATTTTAATTGCCTGAAATAGTATGGAGTGCGTAAAATCCCCTTTCCCTCTAAATCATATAGTAGTTCTTTAAATTGTTCAGTTAAGGTCCTTTTAAAATGCTAATCAAGTAACATCCAAGGTTCTCCAAATAAGCAAATCAGAATGTATAGTGTTTAGGAAGCATTATATCGGGAGCACTACACTACACTTTCAGGCTTTACGTCCGGATTCGCTTATTGCCTTTGTTGATTTTTTACTGGAGTTTGGCCTTGTGACACATGATGTACTGGTTTTATCTATTGGGAGGCACCCCCTTGATGCCTCTTTGAACATATTATTTCAAGAAAATAACAATAATAATAATTTTAAAAAAAGTTCAATGCCACAAAACATATCGCCTGTTTGAGATTGCTATTTAGAATAATTATTATCGATTTTTAGAATCACAAAGCAAGCTTCAGATGGTTGGATTGGTTTATTTGCTCCAAATAATCAAATTTTTAGAATTCAGATTAAATGATTCAGTCTTTCAAGACAAAAGTGTTCCCAAATATACCAATCCAAACAGTTTCTCTACTTATCTGTCATCTCTCAGTAATTATAGATAAGCAAATAAATACAGTTTTTCTAACAATCACCAAAATAATAAGATTATTAAAATAATCTGGAAAAAAATCGATAAGTTAAAATAATCTGAACAATCCAAATAAGCAAAATCCAGAAATGAATCCAAACGAACCTATAAACAAATGACCAACATAATACACCTCAATAAGAATATTAAGTGACCACTGGGTTTGTTATAAAAGCTGTGGAACAAGCTGGGATAAGGTCATCTGGCATTCAGCAATAAAATTTGTGGAACACTCAGTAGTGGTCAAATATTTCTTTAACCAATACTAGTATACCCAAAAGATATTTGATCATACCTAAAACATAATTCCAAATGCACCAAGTTGAAATTTATGATGCTAAAATCTATACTAGCAAAAACACCACTCATTTGGTGCTACCAAACATTCTTAAAAGTAAACTTCAAACAGAAATAGATGTTAGCCTGCTGAGTTACATCATCAAATACAAATTCCTCAAGAGTTCTCCTCAAGATAATTAGTACAATCTGCAGACATACTCGTTCATCTAAGAGTAGATTGTAACTTTTGAAGATCAAAATTAAGGACTTTAAGACTCCTATAAGAAATTCAGATAATTGAGCTATTAATTATAAAAACAAATAACAACAAAATATGCATTTTACAAGTAGACACTAATGAATTACAAATATAAAGGTTTAATTGGCAGTATATAAATGGAAATCACTTACATTGTGTCCCAGGTAAACACCTGCATCCAAATAATGCTTTCTCTGACCTTTGTGATAATAACAAACCATCATATCGAATGGGGGTTCGAATTTTAGGGCCATGTAATGGTTGCAAAGTACCTACTTTGGTTCCAGAAGAACCGAAGTTCAAGTTTGACGATTTTAAAATTGAAGCTCCAAAACTACCTGGTTTAATTATAAATACACACAATCATCAACTTATACCGATAAATATTTAATGTTTTCTTCCACAGTTAGCCATTTTAATGATATATATTGTTTAGGAAGCAAAACAAAGAGCCCTAAATTACTATCCTGTAACAGAAAAAACAAAAGGCAAAGTCTGATGGTATAAACATGATCAAATTAGGGTTACAGAGGAAAGAGGCAGCATCAAAGTATAAATACAGAGAGACTTACATGCAGCCATAGAAAAGTCTGAATGCCTGGCAGAGTTTGAAGCTGGCTATTTTGTAGAGAAGATGATAAAAACGAAGAAAGGATCCAGAACTCTAACCATAAGAAAACAGCACAGCACGAGCAGTGTGCTCTGACAGTTGTTCTCTCCTTCGAAACGTTCACGGGGCCATTCTGGGTCTAATTATTGGTATCCGTGTTCTTTCAGTGATAGAACTCGAACAGAGCTTTTTGGTTGGTTCATACTCCACATGAGGGTTCTGGTCTTGTTCGTCACTTTATTCCCCCGAATTAATTGTGAGCTATCCTTTTTATTAGTTTTTAGTTAGGTTTATAGGATGTGATAATTTCAGATATTGTTATGGATCTCAAATTATTATTTTTTAAAATAATTTTTTAAATAAAATAATATTATTATATAAATTAAATAATTTTTATTATTAATTATATCATAAAATTAATTTTCTATCACATTATTTAAAATATATTTTATATAAAATTAATTTTAAATAAAATAAAAAATTAAAATCCCTAACATTTCTTATTCTTACGAGAAAAAATCATTTTTAGACTAAAGGTCTTCTATTATATAAGTGTATAACTCATTTATTTTTTATTTTTAACATTGAATAGTAATACAGAGTTACAGTATTCTTATTTTTTTTCTTTTATTTCGTTAAAAATATTTAAGTTATTTAATTGGTTTAGGTCATTTAATTGCAAAAACAACATAGTTCTATTATAAAATGACATAGATACATTTAAAACAATTATATTAATAATAATAAAATAAAAAGTATGTACATATGCAATTGTTGCACTTGCAAATTTATTATTACCAGAATCAATTCATACATTTAAAACAACTATATTTAAAAAAATGTACATACGCAATTGTTGCACTTGCAAATTTATTATTATTAAACTAATAACTAGTGCAAATTATAAGTTAATGTCGATAATATAATGTAAAATTATGATGCGTTTTATTTGATATTATAATTTGAATAAAAATAATATAATATGAATAATAGCAATACATTGAACATTAAATTGAATAGTTATATGTTTATCAAAATCATTATATATAATATAATACATAACACAAAAAAGTTTAATATAATTATAAATATGACAATAATGACATATATTATATTACGCGATATGCTAAATTGTTAAACCAACTAAAACGACTCAATCAATTTGTTAGTCCGCTCAAAGTATGTCTTGTTATATATAGTAATTGATAATTAATTAAAAGTTCTCAAAGAAAAAAAAATTCTCTTATTCACACCAAATTAGAAGTGATTTCATTGTAACATTAATGATATGTAAAGATGTCCGAAACAAATCACACTATTACCTCAAACACAAAAACAAATAAAATTGCAATTAAATCCATTACTATTGAATCTTTTGTGGTGATGATTTGATATCTCTACTACGAATTTGCCCAACCTTGTCTTTTTATTTATAAATAAAAAGAAGTAACAGATGAATAACAAAAACAAGTCTATATACATAATATTTAAATATAAAATTAAATATTATATTTATTTTAATTATTAAAAAGTGAAACATGACATATATTTTAATATTATGCCCTATTTTTTAATAATTAAAATAAATATAATATTTAGATATTGTATATTCATACTTATTCGAATAACAGAGACTAACCTCGTTATCTTAATTTCATGAAATATATTAATTCTTAGATTATGTTCAACACCATAGAAAACTAAATAAAGATTTGTTACACATGATTTCGGGAACAATTATAACAATATTTAATTTTTATTACGATTTTCACCTCACCAATCGAAAAGAAATTTGTATGCACCATATATGGACATATACTAATGATGAAATGAATGGTATTTAACATTCATAAATGAAAATGATAAAGGTCTTTTTTTAATGCTACTCAAAACAATTTTTTTTAACAAAAAAATAAGACCCCGGGTAAACGGAATAATAATTTTATTTCAATATTCCAATTGTAATAATCTATATCTATATTATAGAGATCGAAGAAAATATCTATCTTTGTCTTTTTGGGACTGTATTACTATTTTTTGTTCTTATATTTTATTATCTTATCTCTATTTTTACTCTCTCATTCTCTCTAATATCTTCTCTTTTAATTCTGTCTCTTTTTTTTTTCTTTCTCACACGTAGTGTATACGGATGACTAGAGGGACTAATAAACTAAAACTAATAGTAGTATATATTAGAACTTGTCGGGGAATGAATTATTTTAAAATAATTTATAAATTTAAATTTAAAATAATTTATAAGTAATTTTAAGCGATAAATTATAAATTAAGTTAAAATAAAATATTTGTGTTTAATTAAAAAGACTTATAAATTAAAATAAAATATAAAATTTATTAAAATAAAGAAAAAAATATCTTTATATTTGATCAAATTTATTTATTTTAAAATAATTTATAAATTATTTCTAAAAAAATAAAAAATAATTACTTCTCAAAATATTTTATAAATCATTTTATAAGTAAAAAAATAAGTCCTCGCCAGGTAAATGAAATATAGCTTATAAGTTCGTTTGCCAAGTTTTATAAGCCGGAGCCGAACAGACCCGATTCATCCAACTCTGTAGAGCAACGGTCTGGATTAGGGCTTGTATAATAACGACTTACAATCAGCCACAGAGTATTATAAGTTTATAACACAAGGGGAAACCTCAGAGATCTTCGCCCCCCTCCCCCCAAAAAAAATCTCCGCGTGTGTTCGAACCTTTTCATCTTCTCCGGTTCTGCCCCAATATTTCGGTGGAGCTACTTTATTACTTCCATATTTACATTATACATGTAGAGGGATATTTTTGGACAGAAAAGATAAGAGAACAGAGAATCTGTGTTTATATCCGGGTTGAAAATGTCTTTAACGAGTGTAAAGATGTCAGAGGATGTATGGTTAACTTGTCTCACTCATGCATTCTCTACAGAGACCGAAGAGATCATGGGCCTTCTTCTTGGAGACATTCAGGTTAATTTTCATTTTTCGATGTTTAGGGTTTCGAATTCCGATATGTTTTATTTGTTTTAAACTGTTTTCTAGCAGTTTTTTGTTCATCTATTTATAAAGTTGAGAACCTTTCTAACGTTCAGTTTAGATTCTGAGGGTTTTGGGTTTTCCCTTAATTGGATTGGTGTTTTGAATTGCATTGCTTCTTTCCTTCTCTATGTAGAGTTATATTATATTTAGTTTAGCATTATTTATAATTTTCAGGTTGTTCTCAGTTTTCGTACTTTTTTAATGACCAATTTAGGTTTCTAATTTAACTTCATTTTTTGACATTCAAACTCTTGTTCTGTTTCAGATTTTATTTGAGCTTACGTTGAATTTGACTTTTGGGTATTGCTCATTATACGAAGCAGGGTCAGAAATTTCAATTTTTTTTTCTGAATTTAGTTATATCTGTTTTACATGAGTGCCGGTGGATTGTATAGTAGTTCATTTGTTTTCCTTTTTGGGGGGTTCTAAGTTTTACCTAGTTCCTGAATTGGGATTTCTGTATCTAGCAGCTCATTTCCAAGTTTGCTCCTCTTTCTAAATCTGTCTCTCTTCTTCCTTTGTGTGGTGTCAAAACCTTGGTTTATGGTGCATTTATAGATCGAAAATGAAGTTTATGTTGGCAATGTTTTTTTATAAGATGTCAGGCAGGAGAAAGTATTCAATAGAACGGTGATGCATCTGTAGTTGTCAACAAGTGTCTATATCCCCTACACGTGACATTTTTTTAATTAAATCATGTGATCAGAGATAGGTCACCGTGATAGATGAGAATGTCATCACAATTGTAACAAATATTTACTTGTCGTGCCGTTTTTTATGGAAATCTAGCTGAAATACTCTCGCTTGTTGGACTTACAAGTTAGATCTTTTCAGTTATTGGTTCTTGTAAATTAATAGTTTCTACATTTGTAATGTGAGTGTCAGATAATGTGGCTTGTTAGCTTGGGTAGACCGGGAACTGCTGTGGAATCAAGATGAATTAGGGTAATTCACAAGGTTCAGCTTGATTTCAGATGTTTTATGCTAAATATTTAGTCAGATAAAATTAATAATTTATTGTTTAGATTTTTGGATAATTAGAGGTGAAAGAATTTCTGAAGGGTGTGATGTAGGGTATTGATTAACTTACAGTATCTTATCAAGATTATAATGAGCTTGATGAGTAATTTCTGTATTTGGTAGTGACATGTTATAGGTAACTAAAGAGGCTCTTTGTAGAGTCTCAATTCATGAATTTGTTCTATAGATGCCTTTTTTCAATTGTTGTAATCTTGTATATTTTCCTGTGTGAAATGTCTTACTTTTGGTAATATGGTTTTTTAGTGACCTATTTTTGCTGGCTTGTTAATTCTCGTGATTTCAGCATTCCAAAAATGGGAGTGTGACTGCTCTGATTTGGGGAGCATTACCGCAACCTCGTTCTGATCGGCGCAAGGACCGAGTAGAGACCAATCCTGAACAATTGACCGCTGCATCAGTTCAGGCTGAGATATCCTTCATATAGTAATATTGCAAATTCCTTTTTATCTACTTCCTTAATCATTTTTGTGCTGCATCACTAAGAGATTTAGTGCCAGTTGTTAATAGAAATGAAGCTTCTTGGTGATACACCCTTTACAAGTCACAACCACATCATATTTTTTTATAAATTTATTGCCGGAAAAGGAAATCGGAAAGACTTCATCTGTTAAGTTCATGCTGTAGGTTTACCTTCTTTTAGTAGAGATACCTAGAAAAGTATTGGATTGATCTATAGACAGTTAAGGTAATATGTTATTTTTGGAAATGATTTATAGTCCTACCTTCTAGTTCTACAAATACAATAACATGTGTTTTAAATAATTACAATTTCAGGAGTATTGTATTTTATGCGAGTGTAGGGCTGAAAAGTGAAAAGTAAGACTTTATAGATTACTCCTATGTTTTACTTGACTCCTATATAGACATCATTTCATGATGTTATACAAGTTAAGAATTTCCTCCAAGTGTTTTTCAAAGTTTAGGATTGTTTCGATTTGTCCAATTAACTTTATAGTACAAAATGAGCGTGGAAACAGGACGAACAACAAGAGTTATTGGATGGTACCATTCACATCCTCATATCACAGTTCTTCCTTCACATGTAGGTAAGAGTTGAAGTACTACTGGTATGTTCTGTTTCTTATTTTTATTTTTTATATTCCCACTCATCTTATATTTTCTTTTTTTTCCAAATTGGATTTTGAGGATCCAAGGTACTTGCATTTAAACTTGAAAATATCCACCAATTATATATGCTAGCATCATTTGGAAAAGAAAATAATAAATAAAAAGAATAATGTGGCAGGATTTGAACTACCTATTCTGTCAGGACCTGTTGTTTGGTTGGTCACTGATAGTATGATTGGCTCTGTCATGAATTTTTTAGATGTGCGGACTCAAGCCATGTATCAACTTCTAGATACGGGGTTCATTGGATTAATATTTTCTTGTTTTAATGAAGATGCACACAAGGTTAGTGTTGCTTTTTTTGGTATTCAGAATGCAGTTATTTATACTGTTTGAAAATGAGAGTGTAGGTAAGTTCAAACTGGTAAAAATGATGTCAGGTTGGAAGAATCCAGGTTATTGCATTCCAATCATTGGATGGGAAGCAGAATTACATGTCAAGATCTGTTCCTCTGTCCCCTGTAATTGATGTCGAATTATCTGTAAGTTCCTCAGAAAAAATTTCGACAAGATCGGGCTCTGCGTTGGTTGAAAGTCTTGAACAAGACACTGGTGATTCAAGAGCAACTGCTGGAGCTTTGAAGGTATCTATCTTTTTGTCAACTTTACGTGCAGAAGAGTTCCTTGCATGTTGTCGCTTAATACATGTTACATGTTGATGAGGTGATCCATTCTTCTAGGTACATTCATGTCATAGAAGAGTGCACCAGTCTCTTGATTTTGGTGCTCTTCTATATAGTATACACTTTTTTTTGTCCCCAGCCCCCTCCCAAAAAAGGATAGAAAAAAATAGTCTGAATCATTTATTTGAGAGGTGAGCAAGGAAAACAAATGCTGCTGATGTAATCCGTACTCTGCGACATTACGACGGAATATTTACGCTATGATCCCAAACTTGTTTTTATTATATAAAAGTTTAAAGAAGATTCTATTAGAAAGAAGAAAGAGGACACATTGATGTCAAGCTTGTTGATATTTATTCTTGAGTTCAGTTATCCGTTGAATATTGTAAGTTTGACAATTAAATTAGTATCATGTCCACAATTGGGTACACTAGCAAGCCTGTTGACTTACCTGCCATTTTCTTATCAGAAGAACATTATTTATATTTGAACTTATAAAAAATATGATTTATTTATATTTGACTAGGGTGGCGGAAGATCATCAGACTTGGGAGGCTTTTTTGCTAATGCTGATGCCAACTTTTTAGGGAGAGAAAGAACAGGAGGAAACAACCATATTGATATAGAGAAAACCGTTATAGACATAGACCCCATGGATATGTCAGAAAGTATGCAAGAAGCAATGCACCGTTCAAATTTAGAGATGAGGTATACATGAGTATGTACTTAATCACTTGTTATTTTTCATTTTATTTTTTCAAGTGTATATTTTGTCTATTATGCTATCATCTAAATGATAAAGTTCTATGTTGTCATTTAGAGTTGGGCACACTGGTGCAATTTTTATTTTTTTTTGGGTGCCATGCTTTTGATATTTTTTGGATGGTTTGAATGTTTGGTTGATTGATCATTAGTTTAGAGGTGGGAATGTTGTCATTGGATGTTGTTTTGGGGTTTTGGATGATGATATCTATGAATGGTTGTTGGTATGCATGGATCCTATTTTTAAACTTTCTATATTATGTCTGAGTTTTTTTGTACTGTTGTATCCTCTGTGCGTGTGTGGTTTATTTGTCCATCCATATGAAGTGCCTTGTTGTATTTTTGAAGTTGGCTATAAAGCATTTCAAATGTATCCCTAATTGAATTTTGTTTTGCTGGCAGTGGTGCAGAATTTGTCAGGAGGGAAATTCCTCTTCATGTTTTGCCAACCTTGTCTATTCTTGATCTTGATTCGCCTTTGATGTCGTTTACAGAGTTGCAAAGTGTTCTTTACGAAGAGGAGCGGACTGCATATAACCAAGCAATATTTCAAAATATGAGGTTCCAAAATTAAATCCTATTTCATCATTACCCTAGATTCTCATGCTTATTTATAATGTTTCTCATCACTGTTTTACCACTAGAGTAATGTGCTGCATTTGATGTAGGGATGGGAAAGTACACCCGCTTACTTATATTCATCACACATCAACATATCAGGCTTCCATGTGCAAATTAATGGAATATTGGTTAGAACATATTATCTACTGTATCATTATTTTTCTTCTTCTACTTTTGTCTGTACTTATCACACATTGTTTTCAGCTTAAGTCCCGCCATAAGTGCTCTTCAGGACCGATTGAAAGAGAATGAAATTCGGGTATGTAACATTATATTTTTGCATCTAGATAACCAGCTTACTCTGTTGGCCTCGTATCATGACTTTGAGTTTCTGACGAGGAAAAAAATAAGAATATTTTTGTGGCTCTATATTCATAGAGCCAATTTTATCCTAAAACATAAATACTTGGTATTGGATGGTAACTTTGTTGTTGCTTGGTGCAATTCAAATGTATGAGAACCCTGGTTCGACCCTGTTTTGTTTTGGTGATGTGTGTCGTTGGGGCGACTACTCTCTTTAAAAATTGTGTTGAAGTTTAGATTTGCATTGCTTTTATCCCTCACAGCAACCTGTGTGTGTGGGACTAGCATAGGTGCCTTCTAAATATGACAGTTATATATATATATATATATATATATATATATATATATATAGAGAGAGAGAGAGAGAGAGAGAGAGAGAGAGAGAAGATATTCTAATCACATAACAGAGCTTCCAAAGCTGAGATCATTATGGTGTCTCTTCTAGTCTTTATCGATACTGATTTGCGACTTAATATTGAAAAAATTGCCTTTCGATATTTAGGAGATACGACTCTTGTTGTCCCATAAATTTTGTCTAAGTTCAAGGATTAGCCTGGGAAATTCCTTGAGGTTGTTAGTTTGAGTCTCTCATTGAGCCTAGACCATGAGTAGAATTCCACAAGCAGAACGTGTGAATCCCATACTAACTATGTGGAAAAGGCAGACTTTGGCAAGACTGCGGATAGTGAGTACAAATGCCACATCAGAGTGGAAAAAAAATCTTTGCAGCTTTTAAAATTTCTTATAAAGGTTTTTGGCTAGGATTTGTTTGTAAATCTGAATTTTATTATCTGTCCTTTTGCATCTCTTACTCTGGCTGCCTTGTCTAGGTTACCTTTAAGAGCTACTTATTGATTGACTGATTGTTGATTAGCTATATTTAATGTCTTACTTGCTTTTGCTGAAAGCAGTTAACTATGCTGACTGAGGAAGCGAAGCGGCTGGAAGCGGAAGCCAGTAAAGGAAGTGAGTCAAGTTCAGTTTCCCCCCGTAATGTTTCCTCTCATGGACATAGAGGAAGTGGTTCCTCTGGTAGAAGGGATCTGTATAGTCCTGCTGAATCTGTTATTATGAGAAGCCGGAGCAGAAGAGGCTCTTAGTCTAATAACTAAGCCTCTCAGGTGCTGTATTTTGGTGTCTATTAAAACATTGCATTGCCAGAATCTATGTTGTATATTTGAAAGAGGTTGACCTCCTTGCTTCTCTCACGGTACAACCCTCTTCTCGCTGAGCCCTCTTTCTCCTCGGTCCACAGATACAAAATGTAAGACTGGCGCCAACAGTTCATCACGGAAGAAAAGACTCAGGTGCTGTATTTTGGTGTCTATTAAAACTTGTTGTCTTTTTGTTACTATCCTAATGGTTCCTTGGGCATATACTAGATGCAAATGTTGGTGCTATTGAGTTGGCATGATATCAGATCAGAGTTAACGTGATTGCGGAGTTACCTGATATTGCAATTGATGTTATTATGAAATTTGGTGGTACTTGCATTGATATCCTTCCAAAGTGGGAGTTTAAAAAATAATATAATTTTAAAAAACAAAAACAAAGAGGAGCTAGGTTTAGAATTTGAAAATTTATGGAGTTAAAATATGATCCAATGGAGTCTTAATTTTTATTTATAACTTTAAAGACCTCATTTTTTTATTGGAATTTTTAGAATTTCAAACACAGCAACAATAAATAGAAATGAAGACGTACGGTCAAAAGGTCATACGTGACGGTCGGTATAATTAATATGCACTCCATACATCGGTGTATACCCCAGGCCCAGTACATTGAAAATAATTTTTCATGGATATGACTAAAACCTTGATGGAAGGAAGAAGAAATAAATTTACAAATTATTGAAACAAAATCCTAGAGATTATTGCTTGGTGGTGGGGTTGGGTTATTCATGGTGGTAGGGAGGTTGCTTCTACTGTTAGCAGAAGAAGAAGAAGAGTTGATCCCAAAAGTAGTCTTAACAGCTTGAGCTGCCCCCTGTGCCAAATTTGCTGCTCCACTTGCTGCCCCCTGTGCCAAGTTTATCGCTCCGTTTGCCAACGTCTTCACTTGTTCTCCAGTCTGTACTTCATGCATCACCCGCAACCAATTCCATTAAAACCCCTTCCTCCCCCCATTCATGATTCATATATGATATATGAAGGGAAATTATCTTTTGTTCATTTTTCTTTTTCTTTTTTTAAAAATAAATAAATAAATAACATTTTGTTTTTTAATAAGAAATACTTATATACTCCTATTATAGAGGAGCTAGTGAGGATTAGATACCTGATTAAGGAAGTTGGTGTCTTGGCCATAGCTTTGGGTTTGAAGGTTTATTGGTTCGTACATCTGTGGCTGCGACTGTTCCAATATACAAATTTAAATAAATTCTATTCGAGTTATGGTTTCTATCATTAATTTAAATAATAATAATAATAAATAAATAAATAACATCACACACAATGTAAAACGAAGTAGTAAAAAAAAGAGAAGAAGAAGAATGAGAGAGAGAGAGAGAATGATATAATACCTGTTGAAAGTAGGACTCATTGGGTTCTTGAGTATTTATCACGTGTTCATCGTCTCTCTTGATCTAATTATATATAGTTGCAGACAGAAAAATCATGTATTATTATTAAAATCAAGGCAGGCAGATTACAAAGTAAAATTAAAAACAAAAAATTGGATGGAGTTAAACCTTCTCAATCGAAGTGTAATATTAATTAACATACATGCAGCAGCAGCAGCAGCAGCAGCAGATATAATAATGATTGATTAAATTTACCTGTCCGCCTGCATCAGCAGCATTGTAATTGTTGCCCTGACCTTGGCATGCCATTTTCTTTCTTTCTTAATTAGTAGTGTTGATGTTGTGAACCAGACAGAGGGGGGGAGGGTGCTTCAAAATTCAAAACAGAAAATTATTATTTGATAGAAAGAATTAAAAATAAAGAGGAGAGATTGACAAGTTTTTAAGCTTATAGGTCTCAACAATGTGTGCCTGAATGCATGCATATGCCAACACACGGCAGGCAGAAGATGATAGCCGATGTTTGCTCGGTCAAAGCAGAGTGGGGGAGACGGATGAAAATACTCTTACCCACTCTTTAACCAAAATGTATGTTTTAATCATAGAAATAATATTTACGATTTTGTTGGCTATTAATATCATAGTGAACCGACATTTTAAGTATAAAAACACATTTCATAAAAGTCAAAAGCAAATATACTTATTATCTGATAACATCATCATTTTTATAGATACATACATACAAGCAATATATCAGCTGCCTAAAAAAAAAATTGTTATCAAATTAAATAGAATTTTTCAAACTAAAATTGTTTTCAGCCACTGCTAAACAACACTAATGTTCAATTAATTAAACACACTTAACATTAGTTTGCTGAAATAATACCCATAACAATTATTTACGATAGATCAGTCCCTATATATTATATAAACATATGATTCCATCCCACATGAATAACACGATTGAATAGTAGGGATCTCATCTCGTACTCACTCATGTCGTACTCACTCATGTAGAGCATTCCAAAATTAAATGAAGCATTTAAATAAAGACAAGGTTACTAATTAACTCATGAATTTCATCTTTTTTAGCTCCAAGAAATCAGCAAGAATTTTCCTCTCCAATTTTTCAACAGCTATAATTTTGTTCCTCTGAATGGTTATTTCTAATCTACCATTAATCACTCATGCTATCAATTCCTTCAACATCACTGAAATCAATGAATGTTTTGACTTCAGTATCATCTTCTTCACCGGTTTCCATAGCATCTTCAGATTCCTCTTCATCACTTCCATCCTTGTCCTGAAAAATAACTGGTGCTACCACGTCATTTTCATCAACCCCCTCATCATCTACAGTCTGCATAGAAATAGCTACATAAGTGGACCGCGGATTGCTATATAAAATTCAGTTTCATATTTACTGTTGCACTTACCCCAGCATAAAGCAAGTCCAAGCTGCTTGATAACTGAAGAGCTGGAGTGAAATTAGAAACTCTGGCTTCTATGAGCTGAACACAGTGACAAACTTCATTTAGAAATTAATATACTGGTTCAAATGTTTTTACACATTATGTCCAGCCACTAGACAATGAAATGAAAATTATCACTTGCTCTATGCAGTCGCCACTTGACATCAATTTACACCAAATACATAAATTTGAAATGATGTCAACTGCCCGACAGATGAAGCTAATAGCAATCAGAAGGGTCTAAAGTACATTACTTTGGTCAAAGCAGAAGATGCTTGCCTCAAGCGAACTCGGTATTATTTTATCAAAAGTTATCAAGGATCTTCCAAACAGTTTAGAGAACTCGGGAGTGAAACAAACAGAATAAAAATTTGCAGTAGCATGACCAGCAACAAAACTTAGGATTTGTCCATTTTCAACTTTCTCTTTATGATTGTTAAACAATTCGTATTTGATCTTAAGTTTTACTTGTGAGAACGTGTAGCGAACTAGAAATTCCCTTCTAAGTGCTGTGAGCTTACCATTATTTAGTTTCAGTTGGAACTTGTTTGTAGTTTGTGGTGGTTTGTTATGTCATCTACCCTTGTTCCAAGATGTGTAGCTTTTGATTCAATTACTGATAACAGAGAAGCATAGATTATTTTTACTTCTCAAGTATTAAGAAGCCACACATTTGTGAAAGACAGGATTATGGCAGAGGGGACCTCTCATAGTGTCTTTAAGTCTTAAACAAGCATAAAAGAAAATTTCTTGATCCAGCAAGAGACATTATAATAAGCAACTGTCTTACCTGATATAAAGAGTGCAGAGCAAGCAAAGAAGATTCTTGTGACATTATTCCGCTTGCATGTTGAAGAAGTAAACTTCTAAGCCATGGAAGGGCACAAGCTAGTACTGCACCCCTGACATGAAAATGCACAAGACAGTTACGACTAAAGTCTAGACATATGCATAAATGCATAATTACTAGAAACTGGTAAGTAAAATTAACACATAAATTCGGGTCAGATTATAAAGAACACCAACTAGTATTCAAAATGGAATAAATTCATACAAAATACTCGGGATAATGCCACATGCATCAGGATATAGATACTAATAGTGCTAATATAATGAAACAAGGTTTTACCTAGACTGGATTATAGATATGAGGGACTGTAGAAGCTTGAGAACATCAGATGGATTCAACAATGAAACTGAATTAGCAACAACCTGAAAACAAGAAAATATCTGGTTGATTACCATAGACAAAATTGGTAAACCTTCAATCAGATACTTTTGTGAGTTTCTTTTTGAGCAAGTACTCAGAGACTTGCGCATTAACATCATAAATGGATAACCAAAGAAGAAGCGCCATAGGTGTCGTGTAGCACCTTTTCATCCTTTCTATATAAGCAATCTAACAGAAGGACTCGATCATCAGCATGCAGTGCTTGCTTAAGTAGAACATGAACTGAGTCTGCACTTGGAGGCTTCGTGCGAGGAGAGGACTCTTTCTGCTCATGGCTCTGGACTTTATTATCATCTACTAAATTTAAACCAGCAAGTTTCTCACCCATGGTTGGCTCATCTAATTCGTCATCAGTTTGAACTCCATCCATAGGCTCCCCATGACCTATATATAAACCACAACTAGGTTATCTTTGAAAGACATGACAGATACTTTTTCTGCATGGCGATCACAAACATGCAAGGTTGACCACAAGAAATGCCTAACACATTAAAACTAACCTTGCAACTGTCCGGATACATACCATAACTCCAGATAGTTCAACCGCTTTATACAAGTTCTCCTCGTCTTATTTATTTATTTTAACACTAATTCTTGGAACCCAAATTGTGATTATCAAACAGAAGGATTAAGATTTAAGGATAAGATAATTTTGATATGTTTTTTTTACAACCAACAGGAGAATGTAGCACATGCAACCATAAGCTCTTTCAATCTATAAAAACAGTATATTGAGTTAGCAAAGCTATGCTGATAGTGAAAATTATGCACTGCGGTGGTGAATGTAAAGGTAAAACAATGCTATTTAGCACTTCTAAATTCATTTTCCTTAACAACTAATAGTTATATAATCTAAGCAAAGCAAGGAGGTGAATTAACCATGGGTGGGCGTTCAGTAGACTTCAGAAAAATGTAACCATTTAATAATGGTTTGAAGAAGCGTAAGAGAAATATGTATTCTAGCTTACCATTGTCAACTAAAGTTTCTGTATTCACAGTCTCTAGATCTGATGCAGCACGTTTTTTACTTGATTTTTCTTTTCGGACTCCGGCTTCGGCTTCTAATTCATGTAGGCCTGTGAATGAATGAACTGGAATTAATTTCAAAGACAATCCGGTATGGAAACCTCAATAAAAAGAACAGCTTTTATATCCTTTCAATTAATATCACATAATAGAAAAATTAGCCTTTTACTAATCCACCAATATCAAGGACACTAATCATCTTTAAATCTTTTTTTTTTTTGGGGGGGGGGGGGGGGGGGGGGGGGAACAAAACGTAAATTTCTCCAAAGTATGAAGTGATATTTGCAATCTTCTAACATTAATACTACATTTTGAGCATATATTTCTGAAGTAGATTACAAAGAGTCTAGTAATTCTAGAAACAAAGAGGGGAATTAAGTCCCAATTTGTTAGGGTTCGGTCGTAGGGGAGATTTGTTGGTGTATGAATGAGAGCTAATGGTTGACTGTAACCCACCATGCTTTGCATACAAGAATGTACTCAAACAGAAGGGTAAATATAGGAAAAGAAAGGCATAAGAATATAATAGAACTTGTAATTTTCCATCTATCAGCTAGCAGGAAACTAAAATTTCTTTCCTACCTGTTCCTGTAGCAACCCCATTTTGTTCAGTACCAGTGTTACTTTCCACTGCCCCCTCTCTGGCAGTTATTACAATATCCTCCCCTGTGTTAGGTATATCCAATAAACTGAACTGTGGAGAATCAGCAGAACCATATGTGATAAGGGCTGTCACTTGTCCATTTGATTCTAAAGCATTTATTCTGGCAGCAATTATGGAAGTGCGACTCTTCCTAGCTTTTCCGCTATTATGTAGGTCAGTTTCGGCCTTATTAGCTTTAACTGATATCTTAATTCGCTTTACATCATCATCAGAGAAGGTATTCAAGTTCCAGATATAGGCTACACCTGAATCTGAAACTGAAAGGACAACTAGACCATCTTCTCCAGAGCAACCATTTTTGCATTCAATTGTCATAGGAGAATGTCTCATGGAAAGAATAGGACCGCTGCTTACAGATCCGGTGCTCAATTCATGCTTCCACACTTGAAGATGTTTCTCACCAACCCCTGATATAACGATGGCCTTGGCATCATCAGATACAGAAATATGCTGCACAGAATCCTGAAATAACAAAAAACTCAAAACTTATTCGTTTAATTTTTTTTATTAACAAAAAAAACTGGCCGAAGTGAGTTAACATACCAAATCGGCAGAGAGCTTCACCAATTCTTTCCCATCTTCCAGAATAAAAACTCTTACCCTAGCAGTTGCAGCAGCAGCTACTAATTTTTCATCTTCAAAGAAAGAGAGATGTATGACGCACAAATACAAGGTTGAGGATGCACAAGAACCAATTTAGTTTAATTACTAACCACATGAACAGACTGATGAAGAGATGGACTTCTTCGAAAGCTTTAACTCCTTTATAATTTCTCCAGTTTCTGAGTTCATCTCAGATGCAATTCCATTAGCACCAACAGCACATAGTCTGCGTCCTTCATTTGCAAAAGAAAGGTTGGTCATTCCTCTGCAAAGTAAAAAAGAGAGACTACCACTCAATTACTTGTGTATCATAATCATTGTACAAAGTAACCAGATACATATATATTAGTAAATGAAAGAAAGAAAAAAGGAGGACAAGGAATACTTAAATATATTATGAGATCAAATCTGTCCTTTAAGAAGTAAACAACACCATTTGACATCCAAGAGAGTAAATTAGGTACTTGAAGACAAATGAACAAAAGAATAAGAAAAAAAGTATGCATTCTCCTCTGTTACTACTTTAGAGATAGAAAATTTTACGGCACCAATAATATTTGAAACAGATTACTATCGGTATAAATTCCAAGATATAACCATTGCAAGTAATTAGGTTTCCTGTTATCTACTAAGCTGGATAAACAAGTCACGGCTCTTCAATATCAATGTCTATAGGCTACTTTTTCTACTAATGTAGATGAATGAAGATGATTTATCCGTCGCAAATGTGTGATTATATGGTCATCAATTAAATTTCTATGCACTTCGACCATCAAGATACCTCAAGGCAAACCCAACATCAAGGCACATCTTTGATGTCATAATTAAACGAGTTCTCTATTAATTCATATCCAGAAATTCCACACAGTGAATCCCTCCCAATCTTTCAGATGAAAAGAACAAATGAGGATTCCACAATTTAAATTAATCCACATGAGATTGATTCTGACATTGGAGCCTTAGGCATGATACTTAAATGGCAGGAAATATAATCAACGCGAGTGCCCAAGTTCTCATGTGTAACAAAACAAATAATTGACAATATATTTCATTTTCATAGATACAAGTGCTCAAATTACACGTACTTATCAAAACCTTACTAACATACCCAGAATGACATCCCGTTGATTTCCACTTCATTTCACCCGTGAAAACATTAACAGCCAAAACATCACCATCGTCTGTGCCAAGGGCTACTAAGCAAGTGCCTTTCTCTTTTCTACGCTAAAAGAATAAATTAAAAAAACAATCCATAGATCACATAACTGCAAATATAAGAAATATTTTACACATTAGGTTTAAAATTTATATATCAAAAGAAAATGCTCCGCATGGTGTGCAAGACTACCTTTTTCCCAATGAAAGTACATGCCATACAAGAAAACCTACTATCATTGTTCCTATCTGATGTCTTCCATTCTGCCAATAGACTTCCATTACTTGTGTTCCATACCTGCAAGACTTGAAATGAGTTTTCACAATACATTGGGATAACAATAAGGGGAAATACACGTGTTACATGGCTTTAATTTATGCAACAACAAAGCAACAAAAAGACTCACATCCTTCCATCAGTAGTAAGTTAGATTATCTTTTTCTCTAGGTCATAATAGCAAGGAAATAAAACCCAAATATTCTAGGTGAAATACTATAAATACACGAGATCTTTCCAAGCGCTTTCCAGATTGTAGTTCTCTCCGGTTTCCACTACATGTCAATGTATGGATTTATTCAAATGTCTGGAGGTAGAAATAGTAATGTGTACCACTACGTAGGCTGCAAGCTCGTCTTACGTCTGTAGTGAATATAGGAATAGTTTATGAAACAACAATTAAAGTTCCATATATACTTGAATGTTTTGGACTTCCATCACCATTGCCTTCTTAATTTCTTACATACCAAGTTTTTTCAGCATTACAAACTTGACGTGGAAGCAGTTGCAAGTTTTTGGTAATAAGGTCACCATTAATTAATAAGTAAACAAGGAAAAGATAGTGATAACTGAATGCAGTCCAGAGAGGTAATAATAATTATTTAAAGAATGATCCTAAAATATCATAGACTTGCTGATATAATTGCTATCAATGTGTAAAGTAATGACCGCTTTTGTAATTAAACATGGAAAACCTATAAGATGCATCAATGGATAATACTAATATACTCCATCCTGAAAAAGAGTACCACTTGTTTTGTACACCAATTTTTTTCCTGAAAATTAAGGTTTACATCAACATATAATTTTTTCTACTGTCCTTTTTTAATGCTAAACTTCAAAGGCTGAAATTTGTCATTGGAGAAAATATTACTCCCGTCGTCCTCAAAATGATGAGTAAAGTACATTTTTCACACATTAACAAAAGAAGAAAGAAAGTAAAAAAAGTTCTAAATTTATACTTAGTGACCCCATATGATTACATAAAGTGATGAATACTTTTATTTTTTTTATACTAATGGACCCACTAAATGACATACTTACCCTTCACTTTATATACCTTAGATCATCCTTTTTAAGACAAAAAAAAATTCTACCTTTAATCATACTTTCGAGGACGGAGGGAGTATGTCTTATGCAAACCTTAACATTTGGGGGAAAACAACAAAAAACTCTTTTTACAGAAAGGATGAAGGAGGGATTGTGTTGATAAGTTAATTATTTCTAAGGATTTCTTTTTTGTAAACATATATATTCTATATTTCTATCATCCTTTAAAATTACAATTACTAAAATTCGGTGTATTCTTTTGAAATACATACTGAGGTTGATGACCTATTCATATGACATAAATTTTGCAATATGTACGGAAAATAACCATAGCCATATTACTCTACATAATGTTACATTAAAGTAGCTAAGCTGATCTAGGTTCAACGGAGTGAATATAATTGAATAGCAAACCCCTAAGAAGCATGTTCTTTAAAGTAATCGTGGGCTTCATTGGCCGGTTCATCCATGGAGGTATTAATATTTTAAAATTATAACTTGTGAAAATATTAATACTTCAATATGAAACTTAGTCCAAGAGAAAAGGAAAAATGCTCAGTAATCTCATGTTGCTTAGAATAAGTCATATCTGAATGTTGTTAATGAACAAAATCATATTAATTTTCATGACAGTATGCCATATTTATGTGTAAGCTAATATAGTTAAATAAAAAATACGCAAATGAAGTGAAATGCCAAAATATGTTTGAGGTATCAACTAAATGTCATCTGTACATTTTTTCACTTATTCAGACATAAATTATGATAAAGCTTTGAACTTTTAGTCAAAACTATATACTAGTGAGAGAATAGTGTTCAAGCAAAAATAAATAAAAATTGTTGCAATATAATTAATGAATCAAAGTTCAAACAAATTTGGGTTCTTTTAAATAAGAAGCATAAAATAGCATTTAAACATCAAAATTGGTTCTTGACTGATAAAAGTTATATGCGTAACTGAGGAAATTGTAGTTATAATCAGTAAAAGAAGAAAAAATACTTGCGACAGACAAATTCTACGGAGAATAACAATATATTTATAAGGTGGGATTACATATAAAATAAAAGATCTTATTTATAGAGAGAAAGATAAATTACTTTGACGGAACCTGCAGGGGATAAAATGGCGAGGAAGTCGCCTCTGGAGGTGAAAGATGTGATGAGAGGTTTCAATTTCTGTCTCGCCATTATAACTAAGGATGAGCCGGTGGAGGAGGATAGTAATATGAGAGAGAAAAGGGCGTTGAGACTTGAAGAAGAAGAGAGGAGAGGAGCTGCGGACAGCAGAAAGCGAAGGTTCGCAAGGGTTTTGGGTGTTTAATTACACAAGCTCACCAACCTGTGCAATAATGGTTTATTATATTTATATTAAGATAATTAATTAAATATAAGATAAGTATTTAATTAAATTTTTTTTTTAAATAGTAATGATTAAATTTTTAAATATTTATTTAAATAATAAATTATAAAATTATATATTATAAATTTATTTGATCGGTTATTAAGAGAAAGTAATTATTTTAATTTTATTTAGATTGAATGAATTCGTCAAAATTCTAATTCAATTAAATTTATGAAATTTAAGATTTAATAAATTTTAATTTAGTTATAACAATTAGTTAATAATAAATGCACTATAATTATTTAATTAATTTATTATTATTACTAAAATTTAAATTTATTAATAATAAAATTAATCATGTAATTTGATAAAATTTTAAATTTAATTTATTGAATATTAATTTAATAAAAAAATTACTACTAATATTAACATAATCAAATCAGTGATTTCTTAAGATAATTTTTTGATATTTTAATAAAATTATCTTACATAAATTTGTTAAATATATTATCTTACATAAAATTATAATAAAATTGATAGATATAAAAATAAAAATTATTTTAAAAGATTATGTTCTTATTAGAGTTATAACAAAAATATTTTTCTTTTTTCATAGTAGGTTAGTTTTTTTTTTTTTTTATAAATTTAAAAAGCATTTAATTATTTTAAATTTAGATAATAATTTATAATAATATGAATATAAAAGAAAAGGTTGAATAAAAAAATTGTAAAATCAAATGTGTGATAGTTGATATAAATTGATTATAAAGTTAGGCTTTCATTATAGTTTTTTTTATATAATAATTTGAGTAGAATTTTAATATTCTTGCATTTGACAATAGTGGATCTCAAGATTTCATGTATTCAAAACTTTATGAGTAGTTATTTTATCATTTGGTCTTTCATTGTAGTTTTGTCATTTGCCAATTATCTAATTACTACTGTTATACAAAAATTAATTTATTAATAATAAAATTAATTATATGATTTAATAAAATTTTAATAATAAAATTTATGATTAATACTAACATAATCAAATTACGTGATTTATTAAGATTTTTTTTCAATAACTTAATAAAATTATCCTACATAAAATTTGTTAAGATATAATATCTTACATAAAATTATGATAAAAAATTTATAATAAAAATGATAGATATAAAAATAATTTTTATTTTAAAAGATCATTTTTTTTTATTAAAGTTATAAAAAAAAAAGACATTTTTTTTCATAACATGTTAGGTTTTCTTTTGAATTCTTTATAAATTTTAACAAGTATTTAATTATTTTAAATTCAGATAGTAAGTTAAAATAATTTGAAGTATAACATTTTTAAAAAAAGTATAACATGTCAACCTAACATTTTTTTTTAAAAAATAAAAAAAACAAAAATTTGTAAAATCAAATTTGTGATAGTTGATATAAGAGAAAAGGGCACAAATGACAATTGCTCACTCGCACTAACGGCAGGTCAAAAGATAACCCGAACTGATGGATAATTTTAATATTATTATTGTGTTTTCGAGCTTTAAAATATTACATAAAATAAAAAAAAAAAAAAAAAAAAGTGACTAAAAAATTAGGTTTTCTTTGTAGTTGTCTCATTTAGTCATTTGTCAGTTATCTATCTAATATTTGACAGAGAGAAAATACATAAATTGGAATTATATTTTTGGTGCATAAATAATTCTACCAAGTATATTTCATACAAGTACATACGTATGAAATATATAAGATTGATAATTATTTTTTTCTTATCGGCTCTAAGCTCTTGAAAACTCTTATTTATAATGTTTTGTATAATTTATAAAAATATTTTCAAATTATCAACTGAAGATAAAGTTAGTAAATTGGTTATATATGTAATATATTACTAAATTATTATTTCTTGAAAAAATTAACATTTTGTTATTGAGTTTCATACACGATGTTACATTATAATTAAAGAAAAGCATAAATTTCATAATAAATTTTGAAAAACCTTTTTATCATAATAAGTTGTTATAAACAACCGTACACTACTCATATGAAGAAGATTATGCTGAAATATTACGAGTGGAATACATATTTTTAAAATAATAATATGTGTGAAATTTTAATTATTTAAACATTAAAAAAATTTATATTTCTCGAGCAAAGGTCAAGTGAAATCAAATAAACATAAACATTGAACCAATTTTATAAATGCAGTTTTGATTTTCTTTAGCAAACGATTTATAACTCACAAGATTGAAAAGTTGTATACTCCGGTGGTTTATTGTGTTGTTATGCCAAATTTTATTACTTGATTTATTTCTCATACATTGACAAAAAAAGTGAGGAGAATTAAAGCAGAAAAAACATAATTAATGGGGCAAAATCGGAAAAGGAAAAGAAAGAAGGGATCTTCCTTATGACATCTCTCTCTACACACACACACACACACACACACGTATATACAAGGTAGTTGTGGAGGGAAAAGAGTAGCCAACCTTGTCGCTAGCGTAAAATCCCATCTCTACAGAAACTAATTAATCGATTATCTTATTTGCAGCTGCAGAATTTCTTCTACAACATAATGGCGAAATCATTATCCAATATACTCCGCAAGGGAATTTCGGCTTTTCCAGCTGCTCGTTCAATTTCATTTGTAAGAGCCGAGGCCTTAAGTGTTCGTTAGTTTCTTTTCATTAATTAATGTAGCCAAAATGCCTGGAATTGATTAAAGTGTATATATAGTTTTTTTTTCTTATAGCATCTCTATCTTACATTGAAATAACCGAATTTAGGGGTAATTGTGGAGCGGCTAAGTTTTAGATTTTTGTACGATTTAGTTAACAAAGAGTAATTGATATGCATTTTGAAGCCCTAATTTTGTCTCAAACTCTTTACCTGGCTGGTTGGAACTCGGAAGGAGTACAGGAAAGGATAGAAAAACGAAAAGAGAACTAAAAGTAAAACTGGGAATTACTTTCTTTATGAGTATATACTTTTAAAATGTTAATTCAAAGTATAGTGTAAACTTTAGAAGTATAATCGAAGTTGAAAATCTTCCCTGTTTTTTTTGAAAATTATTTTCCCTCATCTTTCCAAGTTCCAAACAAAGCCTTAGGTTACAAAGAGAAGGAAAAATAATATACTTTTGCAAGTGTAACTACCGGCCCTACATCTCAAATTCAATATTAAATTCTTACGTCGAGCCTCTTGTATATACTCATAGAAATAGGAAGGAATCAACTCTGACCTATTCCATGTTAAAATTTTATATTGCGTGCTACAATTCTCAGGAAAACGATTTGCAGGTTTTATTTATTTGTATCATGTTTCAAATCTCAGGAAAAAATGATACTTTATTTGAATTTAAAAAATGAGTTATCAATTTGACCATTAACCTGCTGTCTCCTTCATTATAATGTTCATCATCTCAATTTTCCATAGCATATTTTGATTTGTTGGATTTTACCACATAATAGAATGAGTTGCACTTTCATATATCCCCTTATCGTAAAATTGTTGACAGTACCTTTGTTGTTTATAAACTAAAAGGATTTCTACAAAAGTTTTTTTTCTTTTTTTAATAAAAAAAATTCAGAGTTATTGCAACGACTCGGGTCAAATTCCGAGTCCGTATCAAATCATGGCATAATAAGGCCTAACGCACTTTCTCAATAGTATCTTCTTAGGTAATCTTAGTTTACCACAAGTTCGCCCAAAAAGTCATGATTGATGGTATTAATAATAGCAGCTTGAGTTTTTATATACACATTCAAGTATCCTACATGTTACGACATTGGACTGAGGTGTTACAAACTCCCTCATCTAAGTATCCTACATGTTAGGATGTGGGACTTGGGTGTTACAAATTTCTTCACTTAAATATATGACATTCTCGTCAAGCTAAACATGTAGCCACGCGAAACCCAGAAACTTTGTCTCTATCCAAGTATCCCACATGTTACGATTTGAGACTGTGGTGTTACAAACTTAATTGGATGTTTCGACCCGAGCTTTCGAGAGTCGGCTATGATATCATATGCAATGACCCGGGTCAAATCCGAAGTCTGAATCAAATCATCTTAGTACATCATGGACTCACCCAAAAGGTTATGATTGAATGTATTAATGATAGCAACTTGAGTCTTTATGTACACATCAAAGTATTCCACATGTTACGAGTGTTACAAACACCACCATATCCAAAAATCCCACATGTTACGATATGAGATTGGGGTGTTACAGGTATACACGGTGTATTTTTAGTGCCTAAATCAATGTTTCAGTCAATGCTTGTTTAATTTGTTTGTAGGCATCACAATTTTTCTACTGTCATGGAATACAATTTTCAACTACTGTGCCTGGTGATCCTGACACCCATGACGATTTCAAACCCACTAATAAGCTTGAGAGTTCAGGCCTTTCTTTGAAAGACATCGTTGAGCAGGTAGGTAGTTATCATAGAAATTTGTTCATTATATATAAAAATTTATTACTTGTCTTGCTTCTAGATTATTGAAACTCATTGTTAAAATAGTCTCTAAATTTATTAATTTCCGCCCCCCCCCCCCCCCTTCATCTTTCTATGCATTTATTGTTTGTTGCAAGCTTCTAGTGTAGGATGTCAAGGACAATCCTGTGATGCTTTACATGAAAGGGGAGCCAAATCTTCCACGATGTGGATTCAGCTCTCTAGCAGTGACAGTGTTGAATGAATATGGTAATTTCAAAATGTTCTTCATAATTACTCAACTGTTTAAAAGGGAGTGCATCAGTTATTCACAATTATCATGTGATTCACAAGATAAACTTTAGAGGCAGTTCAGTTGAATGAAATAGTCAGCAATTGCCACGTCGAAATAAAATAAAGTATTAAGATACCACAATATAATTGCTTGGGATCTTTCCTCTGGTTTAGATTGCTTACAAAGATGGCAAAACTCATATCACCTTTTGTTATGTAGTAATTTGTTGACATGAACTTAAGAGGGGAAAGTTTTATGATTTTCTTTGTGTACATTCAATATAGTTAGTATAGGATGACAAACTCAACCAGAGGTTACAGAACACTTAAAAAAAATAACACTATCATTTGCCAAAGGCTCCTCCATACCAAAGGCAATCCTAAATCTTTCCCTTCTAGGAGGACGAGGAACATTTTCTCCAACAGAACTCTCGCACATCCTTTTAGGGTATCAAGCTATCACTAAAGATCACTAGCATATCACTGAGCCCATCTTAGCATCGACAATCAGATGTGTCGTAATTGCCAGATTGAGTTTAGTCATTGAATAGAGGCAAATTTGATGATGGTGTTAGAAAATAGTTTTAGGATGGGTTATTGGGGTTCCATGCATTTAAATTGATTTCAGAGTTATCCAATTCAGTTATAAAAGATTTGTGTTTGCAGACGAGTAGGCATAGTTGGTTTGTCTTTTCCCACAATGCCAGTCTTCACAAGGATTGGCAGATGCTTATGTTTGTTTATCTATTCATGTTTGTCTCGATGTAGTTAAATATGTCTAGATGTGACCTTTTAGACTATGTTAATAAAGGAACCATTTTTATCCATTTTTACTGTTGGTGTGCGGGGTCCAAAACCTCATTACATGCTATATTTTGCAATTCATGCTATCAGATATATTTTGCCTCTGTGGTTGTAGTTGAATATTTGTAGACGTGAACTTTAATTCTGCTTTTTAGTTAGACCTCTTGGCAGCTAGTTTTTCCAACGTAAACTGATTTTCTAAACTATTGTCGTCATTCTGACACTGTTTATATGCACTTTGCAGAAGTTCCTGTGGCTGCTAGAAATATATTGGAAGATCCCGAGCTTAAGGACGCTGTGAAAGCCTTCAGGTAAATGGATGCTAGTTGATCTTGTGCCATAGGTAGGTATATGTATTAATCTTGAACTGTTGCAAAACCCACTTGGATATGAAAAAACCTTCTCCTATTTTCCCCCCACCACTATTGATCTGCAATAGGTAAACACAACTCCACAAGGTAGGCAATATATTTGAACCAGTTATTTTCTGGTGGTATGATATAAAGTACTTTTATTTTGTGTTTCTGAATAAAATTATTTTTGAGTGGTGTTTTGAAATTCACGTTTACATTACCATAATTTACTGAATGCTGCTCTTATTGATTATTGGTGTTGCTTGCAGCCATTGGCCCACATTTCCACAGATATTCATCAAGGGGGAATTCATTGGAGGATCAGACATCATTCTCAGTATGCATGAGGCAAACTTCTAATACCTTTTCCATGACAGCTTCTTGTTTATCCGGAGAATAAATTTGCTCACTATGTGGTTGCTTTTGGTGCAGAATGGCGAATTGAAGGAAAAGCTCAAAGATGTAGCACAGTCCACAAAATCTGAATGACTTCGTCCTTCAACTATTCAGGCTGATTTATAGCAAGATTTTAAGTTATTATGCTTAGTTTTGGAACGTTCAATACAAATAAGTTGTTTGCAAGTGATTTCATTACTAGGGCAGCTTTTGGGATAGTTATATAATTTTAAATTTTGTGTGTACCTGGCTTTCTTTACTATGAATAGAATAGATATTCAGCTTCAAAAATATCGAGTGGATGATCATCCAGCTAAAGTTTCTTTTTATTTTCATTTAAGTGATCTGTGAAGTTAATATGGAGCAAACGGTAGCAGGTTTAGTTAGACTCTAATCTATCAGCAGATTCAACACCTAAATGGTAGCGATAATTTGTTCCTCCTCTTTACTGGGTTGAAATTAGCCCTTGTTTGAATGTTTCAATGGTTTGGTTTGGAAATTAAAATAAGTTTAGTTAATTTGTTTCCTTGTTTTTTCTACCCTCTTCCTTAGCTCCCCTTTCCCCCATTATCTACTGGCTATGTTCTTTCTTGCATCAGTTCTTTACTGAAGGTCAAGGCAAAGTCAGGGTGGTTGTATTGGTCCGCAAGCTCTTGAGGTAGAGTTCCATGCTCACCCTTCTTATGACACTATAAATACTGTGTTCCGAATTATAAGATACTATTTATTTTTAAAAGTTAATTTGAAATATTTAAAATTGATATAATTCTTTATTATAAAACAATAAACTTGTAATGAATAGTATTTTTTTGAATAGTTTAGAATATTTATCATTGAATTGACCTGAACTAAATGAATGTATGTCAATTTTGAGTTTGATTGATTTAAAATTGACTTTTAAAAAATTAATAATAAATTTATATTTTGGAACCAAAGAAGTTTTAAATACAAGGGCTAGTTTTTGTTTCCTAGCTTTTGTAACAAAGAAGTGAGGTTGTTAGACCAATAGCCTGGAAACTTTCACAATCTTACAAAAAATTTAAAAATTACCTGGCTTGATACTCATATTTCGTTCCGCAAAAATAATCACATTCAACTTTGTAAATTTGCAAAATCTTAAAATCTAAGATTTATGTAAATTTATTTAATTTTAATTAATACAATTATATTTATCTTAAACTATCTAAATGTGAAGCAAGACTCTTCTTGGAGAATGGAGGAAGGAAAATCCAAAGTAGTAGGTTTGATACTAACTACAACCCTTACAGCAGTTAGGATTAGAATAGTTTAGAGAGACTAGAGTAATCAATCAGACTTCCAATTGCAATGGAGGACTTGACAAAAAAGAGGCTTCAGTATAAAGACTTGGTATCTTTCTTCAGTAGGGCTATACATCAACTATACAGGTTTTATTAATTCCTTGAGAAATTTCATAATGCCATACATCAACTAAAGATCAAGTGGAATGGAGAATTCTGCTTTGCAAAAAAAGCAAAGATTTGTTTAAAGAAACTAGGCAACTAACTTGCTTTAGAGTGACACCTTTTTTTGAATATGAAAAGAAACTGGCCAAATCTTTTGAATACCCAGCACTCAATGAGTACGAGTATCATCAAATTAGCTTTGATAGTTATAAAACTAGCCCACGAATATCTTTATAGAAGTCTTTAATTAATATATGTGATCATAGCTTCCCCACGCAAAATATTTCACTGTGTAATAGAAGTAACACCATCATCATTCATAAATACTTCTACAACATACTTGCATTACCCCTCATAGAATTTGTCCAGTGCTTGAGGATGCACATGATTCTTCAAACGGAATGAATGGGATTTTTTTCCAGAAACAAAGTACCAAGTCAGTTCTTTGATATAAAATTACGCCTTCTCGTACCAGAGGGTCCCTTCAAGGTAGAACAGATATGTAGTTGAGCTTATAATGCCTCTGTCGAATTATCCACCATATCTAAAGTTAACAAAGCAAGGCTTCTCCCTTGTATTGGTGCACACATGAATTGAGTGCCCCTCATGTCAGCACTCTCTTGTGAACAATTTCAAAACGAGAATTATTTAACTTGTGATGTACTAGTTACAGTTGCGAACAGTAATAAATAAAAACCAGCAGAACCTTATTTTATTCTTAAGGATAGAGACACAACCCAAGACAAAATTGAAGTGCGAGTCGCAGATAAGATTATATACATGTCACGGAAAAAAGAGAGAAAAAAGAAGATAGTAATAGTTTAACCTTTCCTTTGTTCTATCACCCAGATAAATTTTATGATGATAATGAGACTTATCACAGAATTCAGAAACAACATATAATCTAGTGCCGGTCATATTCCATAAAATAGAAAATGAAGATGACATGCAATATATGTAGATAAGTCAATAGTCTTCAGGTGAACATTCCACTCCATGAGGACCATCATGACAGCCGCTTTGACCTCTTCCCTAGACCTCAAATAGTCAACTAAAAGGATTCTCCATTTTACATTCATTAGGACATTTTGTAAAAGTGTAAGTTTACCATATTTTCTATGTGCTAAATGCTAAACAAATCTAAGCAAAGAACAATCCTGCAACACATTAAACATTGATGTAACTAGCATGAATCACGAAAGGCCGCATAATTGTAATCTGCAAATACTAAATCATAATTTATATTTCCCTCAGCAAACCTTAACAAATTGAAAATCGAACAAAATGAGCAAATCATGTACTGGAACTTGATGAGCACAAATATCGAAGTAAATATTCATTGGAAGAACAGGTATCTGCCAAATCCTGATGCATTCTGGTAATAGCCTTCTGCAAGGATTTTAGAGCGGGCAGCAAATTTCTGGAATTCAGCTGAATAGAGTGACCATGAGCTTTACACAACCCCTGGAACATAAACAGACCAATTAAATTCATATGCACAAAATTTACGAAGGATGCATTAGATGCGGCAAAGATGTTAAAAACTATTGTGATGCCAAACCTGACACCAAAGAAGAATGAACTCCAAATGACGGCAGTTTTCTAGAAGCTCTGCAAATGCCTCGATCAACCTTTGTAGATATTTGGTCGGAACAGATGAAACAACAACGGGTATATCTGCTGGGCAGACAGCCATAATGCACTTTTTTATCAAGGCATCTTCATTTAAACGTAAGCTAAGGATTAAAGCTCTATTTGTTTGATCTTCATTTAGTGCTGCATCAACTGCCTGTGGAACATTGAAAAAAATGAATTAGTGTAACTTCACAATATAGCCTAATACCCGGGTCACTCACAAGATTCAACTATGTTCTACTGCAAGTACAGCCCGTCCACCAACCTCAACTCAATAAACGCCTTCAGTCCCAAACTAGTTGGAACAGCTGAAAATGAATCCACCAAGTACCAACCCATGTCTTAAAAATAATTGACTTTGTTTTGTTGGATTTTCATTGTAAAAGACGATAAGATCCCAAAATAATATAAACAAAAGTACCTCCGGTGTAACATCTATGTCTAGATCAGTGGGATCAAAGATGAAGGAATCATCTATGGAGTAAACTAGAACTCCTTCTGTTGTTGCTGCTGCCCAGCTCCGGCCAGTTGGTGCAATTCTCAGGCACTTTGTTTGAATAATAGGCCTCCCACTGTTAGGCATCGATCCTGGTAAATTGTAGCTCAAGTTTCCTTGCGTTTGTTTATCAACACCTTCTTCTGTATCACTATTATCATCATCAATTAAATTCAGTGGACCGGCTTCTGTCATATGCTTCGAATTCAAGTAGTCAAGAACTCCATCTAGTGAAAGATTACGGGTTATTTGAAACCTGCGGAGTAATACCTGAAAGGGATAAATTATTTCGCGTAAATACACCCACATAACTTCCGACCAATTTACATATAAAGCATATAATTGAGAATACATCACAAAATATAAAACCCTTTTCCATTAAGTGCAGTTTTATTCCATTTAGAACCTTTATGTGAGACTGACACCCGTGACAACTACATATTCTAGAACAAGCTCTATTATCATTTTTTCCCCTTGCAAAAACACTTATTCTAGGTAACCTCACAATAGACCTGCTTATGAAGTTTAGAAGAATTTTACTATCGATAGAAAGACATATATGAGGTTCCGAGCTTTCCTATCTGGCTGCACACAAACCTTAAGGAACTTTATTTGATAAAAGACTTTCCGATCTGTCTATGTTTAAGCAACTAAAAACCAATGATGTCATTTATTCACAGCACAATTATACAAAAGAGAATGGTATAATAACTGCATAAAACCTCCCACCAATATAATCTTCAAACATGGTAACTTGTGGTTTGATGAAAGATTACACGTAGAATGGAAAAATATGATTTATGTCAACTAAGTATTTCTGAAAGGTTTGACAATAATATTTTCTTGTCAAAATATATAAAAGTTTTGAAAGGCAGTGTAGCATATTGAGATTATCTCTATACATATTGGAGCTAAGTAAAACACTACAGCATCCAAAATAAGATAAATCGGAAAGTAAAATAGCATAAAATTACTATGCAAAAGGAACATACTCTCTACGTGTCAAGGTCTTAAAACTAACCTGATCAGCCACATCATACATACAAATGTATTTACTACTTCCCCCAGCTAATATATAACTCCCATCAGCAGAATAACACAAGCTCGTGAAGCACTTTCCAGAACTGGAGTTAGCAGCTGCCCGACGATCAGTCATCAGACGCCCTCCAGCAATGTCTCTGCGGCCCTCAATTGTAAACATCAACAATCCATCAACCGGATCCCAGAAATGGATTTGCCCATCTAACGTGCTGCAAGCCAATTGCTTTCCATCTGGACGATAAGCAACAGTAAGAACGTCATGTGTGTGAGGAAATGTCTCAACAGCACCTTTTCCTTCAAAAACATCCCACAAGCGAACAGTTTTATCCCAGGAAGATGAAGCTAGAACCGCCTACAGGTAAAGAAATGAACACCCCATTAACCACAAAAAGATGATTATGAATAGTTGTGGCTTGCGGTGGCACTATATGACTGGGTTTACTCTTGAAACTAACCATACAAATTAAAAAGGTCACACTGTTGCAAGGAAGGAAAGAGAAAATACGAGAAGGGGGGGGGGGGTGCTCTTTCTGCAAACAATATTCAAATAGCAATATCATTTGAAATTGCTAACGAACACTGATACAGGAAAATTACGTAGACATCAATTCCTAATCTCCCCACAAAATGTCAACTCACATTTGTAGGAGAAAATGTCAACCCATGAACAGGACCTTCATGGCCGCTGAGCACATCCAACAGTCGTCCCGTCTTCATTGACCAAACAAATATCTAACATAATAGAAGTTAACCTGTTAGAAAATATAAATAGCAGTCCCAAGTCAATATCAAAAGTGAGAGAAACAGTAAGTACCTCAAATGAATCAAGCGTTCCAGCACAAATCACTTCACCACTCTGATCTGATGCCAAAGAAACAAATTGCTTGGAAGAAGGGGTAGTAAATGTCCTAAAATTGCGATAGCGGAATAGATCCCATGCACGTACAGTCCCATCCAGAGATGCACTTAAGAGGCAATGGTTGCTAGCCATAAAATGGAGGGCAGTAACTGCATTAGTGTGCTCAGAGAATGTCACAAAACAAAAGCCGGAGGAAACAGTCCACACCTGTAACAAGCAAACTATAAATCATTTATTTGGATTCATCACTGAAGTTCATAAACAAAATGACACCAGCAACTACATAGCAGATGATACCACCATTAAAGCCATGCAAACTATACCTTCAGAGTTATATCATCAAAAGTTTGGTGTATCTTCTTCAGATAATAATTCCAACAATCTCCAAAATAATAATTTTTGATATCAGAAGAATATAATCTTTCATTTATTATCATACAATGCAATTATATATACAGATGTTCATCTATGAATAAAAAGTGAGCATAACTAACAAAATATACGAAAAATGTTACTTTACTAATCCAAAATAGGCAGCACCAAAAAAGCATGATAATATTTTGATTTATGATATTATAAAAAAAATAAAAACAACAAATTAAATTTAATAATTGTTATTAGAGAACATTTGTAATTAGGTCATATAATTTAAACTACAGAGTAGGAGGCAAAAGACAAATCCTAATTCACCTTGATTTTGTTATCGTCTGCACCAGTAGCCATGAGTTGTGAATCAGGAGAGTAAGCGAGACAGTTCACATCAAAATAATGGCCCTGCTGTTTCAATATGTAACTTTCTGATTTCCACTCCCACACAAGCAACTGGCCAAGTTTTGCGCACCCAAATGTCAACCAATTCCCAAGATCATTGAAGGCAGCAGTAGTAATCTTCTCTCGAGATATCGACAACAAATGAATACAAACAAAATCAGGCATCTGATAGAGTCCAAACACTCCATTTGAAAAACCCACAACAACAAGATCAAGACCCCTATGATAATCACAAGCTGTCAACTTTGCTGGTGCCTGCATAAAATAATCCTTCTTTAACAATTCCCATTTTCCTTTGTGCAACAATAGGCCACTTTCTTCATTAAAGTCCCTATCATTACTCTCAATATTCTTCCTTTTCTTCACATTACCATTTAGATCACAATTTGCAGTTTGATCAAATGCACACGGAGATGAGGGTTTAGAATTTTCCACTCCTAATTCAGCAGGAGTACCATCAATGCCACAATAAGTCCAGCTAAAAATGGACCCATCACGAGATAATGTATAAACCCTAGAAGCTCTATTAGTTTTCTTATCAATTCCAAAGAATACACCAACAATTATATCTCTATGACCCAAAAACAGAAAGGGCTTATTTAAATCACTTAATTTTTTTAAACAAAATAACCTGACAGTCAGATCCTTTGACCCGGCCAGCACATAACTCGAGTCCGGACTCCAATCCAACGCAGTGACCTTATCATTGCAATCTGCAAAAGTTCGAACCAATTCGAAGGGAAAAAACTCTTTTCGAAAACCTGGGGACCGCCAAATTTGAACCAACTTTCCGGCAGCGATGGCGATTAGGGTTCCATCGGGGCTGAATTTAACGGCAGCGACGGGCTTCTTGAAGGAGATGCGATGGAGGACGGCGCGGCGGCGGAGGTTGATGAAGAGGCAACGGTTGTTCTCATCGACGGAGAGGAGGAAGATGCCGTCCGGAGAGGCGGCGACACGGGTGATGTTGGCGGAAGATTGGCAGGGTAAGGTTAATGTTTCGGATTTTATGAGGTCGATGATGGAGATACGGTTACCAACAGCTGAGATTAGGAGGGTGTTGTTAATGATACTAGCATTCCCTCCTCTGTATGGAGCTCCGAGGAGGTTTTGGAACCTGAAGTTCATAATGGAAAAGAGCGAAGGCCGTTAAACCCTAGCACACTCCCGTTGATGTGTTTCTTAAACCCTAAGGAGTGCATAAGGAATGGGTTGCCAGATTACTATTTTATCCTTACTGGGTAATACTTTATGGATTTTTTTAATGTGTGCCCTAAGGGCGCACACTAAGCGTGGAAAACGATGTATAATATTATTTGTTTATGTAGGCGCACTGAATTCAATGTATAAATAAATAATATACTAGTGGACCCCATGTATTGAATTCAATGCAACTATATAAAGAAATAATTTTTAGCGGGTCTCATCTCTTGTTTTCCGCGCTTAGTGTGTACCCTTAGGGCACACATTAAGCAGACCCATACTTTATTGAAGTGTAAATTTCTTCATTTTCTTTCCCTTGTTTTGTCGAGAGGACAAGAAGGTAACCACCTCTTTTCTCTTGCGAAACAATTTTTATGGGTAGTTTTTCAAAAGGACAACTTTACAGATACTATAATTAAGGGTGTTTAAAAAATTTATTTTTTTTAGTTTTTTATCGAATCAATTGGTATCGATTTTTTTTTGTACCAATTTTTTCGGTATTGATTTTTTTTATTTTTTTTATTTTTCGGTACCTATAGCGGTATAGACATTTTTGAATTTCTGTAAAATCGGTATACCGAAATAATCGAAATAAATAATATAATATTAAATTTATATTAATTATTATAATATATATAATAATTATATATATAATAATATATATTATTATAATTTATAAATAAATTAATATATAATTATATATTACCAATCGGTATAAATCGAAAATCGAACTGAATTTGTACCGAACTGGTACCGAAATCGATAATTCGGTACCGATTCTGATTTTTGCAGCATTTTCGATTCGGTATCGATTCGATTTTTTACCGATGGACACCCCTAACTACAACTAAACACTACTTCAAATATTATATATATTTCAATTATTAAAAAATGAGTTATGACACATATTTTCGGATCAAACCCCATCTTTTAATAATTGAGATCAAAATGTTGTGTTTGGTGTTGTACACTTGTACTTATCCTTTTCAAAATGACTTCAATTACAATTATTTTTTTAGTTATATCTTTTTTGTTGAGAATATTTTTATTTTAGCCAATTGGCGTTGAGTAAGTTTTTTAAATTCAACTTCAGTTCAACTGGCATTCACTCTCACCCCTTCAATTAGCCACTAATTAATCACTTAATTAAATTAAATTTTAATTTTCTTAAAAAAATAAAAAGAAGAAGAAGTTCAACACCAATTGGGTGTTTTAAAAAAAATTTGTTCCACCCAAAAACAAAAAGTTCAAGAAAAAAAATTTCAACGCCAATTTAACTAACAGTTTTTTTATATAAAAAAAATTCCAACCCAACAAAAAAATTGAAAATTCCCAACACCAATCAGATTAGGGTTCAACTTTTAGAAAAAAAATATTGCTTCAGCAAAAGAAAAACTTAAAGAAAAGATGAAGAAGTTGAGCGCCAATTCAACTGTGTCAACAAAAAAAAGAAGTTGAAAAAATAAATAAATAATTACTTTAACTCCAATTCAATTTTGTATTTAAAAAAAATAAAATTATTTCTTGTATTTTTTTAAATAAGCATTTTTTTAAAAATGATTTCCTTTAAAAAAATTAATTAATTTTTTTAAAACAAATTTATTTATTTATTTTAAAAAAAGTATTTATACTTCGACTCCAATGGGAATAACGTTGGATGTGGATATAATATTTTTCATTCAACGCCAATCACATTATCGTGCAATTTGATTTTTTTTTCTTCTTAATTTAACTTTAACTTTTGTCTTCTTCTCCTCACACACTTTTAAATTTGCAGCTTTTGAGTTCAAATTTATAAAGTAACTTTGAAAATCTAATTTGTAAAGTACATTTTTAAAAATAAATCAAAAGGTACAAAAATCTGCATAACTTTTAATTTGTGTCCAAATCTGCACAACTTTTAAAAGAAAAAACATTGAATAAAGTACCAAAAAAATAGTTGAATAGTCAATTCAATTAAATGAACAAAAAAAGTTGAATAAACATTTAATCAAGTACCATATAATCACATATTTAAGCGGAAAAAAAAAATTAAAAAAACATTGCATAAAGTACCAATACATTCAGTAAAAAAAGCTGAATCAAGTAAAAAAAAACTAAAAAAGGCAATTAAAATAGCAATGTGTTACTCTAATGGCAAATATGTTTGATGAATAGAAATTACTACTACTAGTCTTATTAAGTAGCTTTTCCTTCGTTCTTGTTTTTTTTTTTTTATGTTTTCTCTCCTTTTTCTTCCTCCATTTTTCGATGCCACTTCCCTCCAACTCTATTTTTCTTCATTAATTTTCTGCAGAGCGTCTCTAAAGGTATGTACATTAGTAATTTTTATAACAAATTTAATTTTAATTATTGTAAAATCAAGTAATGATATTTAAATGTTAGTAAAAAAAAATTATTGTCCATATTATTGGTACTAAATATATTTTCGTTGGTTTGAGTTTTTGTTGTGATATTAAGTATTTTTGTAGGACATAAAAAAATCATTGGAAAAAAAATAAAAATTAGACTATTGAGTGTTTTCGCATATAAAAGAAATTTAAAATGTTTAAAAACAATGATACATATGAAATGTGTAGTAATAAAGTGAAAAATATTTATCTTTAAAAGTTTGGTTAAAAGAGTTGGCATTTTAAAAGTAATGTCATGCAAATAATTTTTTGTAATAGGTTTATGGCTGAGGATGATTGGATCCACCTCGGTCCTATTGATGAATCATTATTGATTCTCCAGTCTTCCCATCGTTCAGAGAATAATTGGTGGGGTCAGGTATATATTATTTATTTAGTGTATAAATTCATATGTCAGTGTCTGGTGTGTTATATGTATTCTGCAATTTGTTTCTACATATGTATTTAGTGTATTTATTCATATGTATTTTGTAATTTATTTCTACATTTTACATGAGCCGTCTCCTCTTAAATATAGTCATGCCAATAGGGAGTATTTTAAGCTTTTGAGAGAAAAACACCCTGATATTCGTATTCTTCATAGTATTGCAGATGCTGAATTTTATGGAGTGTATAGAGTAGAACAAATTAGATTTGACGTACTTTGATCATAACCATAGTAGAGAGATGACGAGTGAAGACTCACACATTCCATCTTCTAGTTGGCGAGACTGTCATCACCCTCCAGGATGTGGAGGTATTGATGGGCCTTCTAACTCTTAGATCTCCTATGACACATACTAATTGTAAGACCTCGAATTTTATGAAATATAAAATTTATTTTTTCTTCATATATATTTTTATGAAACAGTAAGTGGTTAAATTGATAAAGTTAAAAGTTAAGGATGTTATGTGTAAATTATATTATGTCGGACAATATTCTTTTGGTCGGGAAATATTCGTTCTGTCGGGGAATATTCGTACGACGGCGCCGTACGAACCAATCATTGGTGGACCCCACAAAGAATAATTATCGGATATAGAAAATGACATAAACAATTTTTAAAATGGTCAATGGTACTATTACTTTTAATTGTTAAAATATCCGGTGGTAAAATAATAGTAATATACGGTATTACAAGTAACATACGGTATTGCACAGTAGCACACGGTATTGCACAGTAGCACACGACATTGCACAGTGTTTCGTATTATTAAACTGATAAAGTGGTTATCGTACAATATTTGACTTTATTGTCACATGCACAATAATTCATGTTATTAAATTGATAATTGTCACAGTAGCATATGCACAGTAATTCACATTATTGAATCAATAATTGTCATGACACAGTAACGTAATCTTTCTTTTGCATTATTGTTATCTCTATTATGGTGTTATTTAAACAGTTGTATTTCATTAATTAATTGACTTGATATCTAACTCAGAAAGCCAACTACACTGTATTTATAACAATTAGTCATAATAATGAATAAGTGTGAATTATTGTTGAATAATTGAATTGATAAAGTTATTTGTTTATAATATAAAGTTAGGTGATATAAAATGAATGGTAGAGATTAAAGATAATATAGAATTTAAAATGGATGGTGTATATTAAAAGATGATATTTAAATGAATGGTTTAGATTAAGGAAATCTTAAAAGATGAAATGAATGGTATAGATTAAAGATAATATAGAATTTGAAATGGATGATGTAGATTAAAAGATGATTTTTAAATGAATGATTTATCTTAAAAGATGAAATGAATGGTATGGATTAAACATTATCTTGAAATGAACGGTTTGGATTAAATTAGGAAATCTTGGTTATGATAAGATTTTTGGCTATAAATAGAGGCCTTAACTTAAGGATTTTTCATAAACTTCCTTACTTGTTCTTTCTTTCTCTCTCTAAATACTTCTTGTGAAAGTTTTCTCTAAGTGTGCTTAAGTTATCTTGAGTATTTGCGAAGATTTATAAGTGTACGTGTACTGTTCAAGTTAATCAACCTCATTTAAATCAATATTCAGTCACGTGCTAAGGTAAGGGATTATCATTATTTGATTCTCGAAAATAATATCGTTTCTTTCTTACTCATAAGATGTGCCTTTTATTTCCATGTATTAAATTGTGGGAATAACCTTACGGCGCGGATTACCGCATGTTGGTGAATAACCTTTTGTATTCATTCCTTATTAATCTCTGAGAATAACCTTACTGTGCGGATTACCGCCTGTTTGGTGAATAACTCTTCGTATTCAATTTTTATTAAATTGTGGGAATAACCTTACGGTGCGGATTACCGCCTGTTGGTGAATAACCTTTCGTATTCATTCCTTATTAATCTCTGAGAATAACCTGACTATGCGGATTACCGCATGTTTGGTGAATTACTCTTTGTATTCATTTCTTATTTATCTCTTGTGGAAATAATTTGTTTACACAAATTATCACATGACACTTTTATTGCATATTCGTTTATAATATCATTTTCTTTCATATTCGTAAGCGATATTATTTTCCTTTGTACTCATAAGGGATACCATCTTTTTCATCTTCCATTATTCAAACTTACTATGGTAAGGGATATTAATTTCCTTCACCTTTTGTTAATCAAACCTGCTATGGTAAGGGATATTATTTTCTTTCATACACCTAAATCGAAATTTATTATGGAACTATTGCTTCTATAATTCCTGAAAATATTATATGTTCCATAATAGTTACGTTTCATCATTTCAATTGAACCGTCCTATTTACGTGAACCTTTCTATTGAACTGTAACCGTTATTCTGAACTGTGGATCTTGAATATCATTTTTAAATTTTACTCCACATCATGTTAACAATTTGGACATTATTTGAATCTGTACAAAGTAAAATTCTGATACTTATTGTTTATCCTGTTTCTTCTATTCATCATTTATATCATTCTAATCATCCAAAATCAAGTTGTTGTGAATATCTGTGGCCGGGGGCACAGATGCGATATAATTGTTGAACAGATGATAGGTTATAGGCGATATAATAGGTTAAAGGCGATACATCTGTTCGGTGTCTTTTATGGCACGTGGTGAATGTTCTCTTTGGCCCGTAGTGCAAAGATGAACTGTTGTTTGGTATGATTATGACCAAAGGCTGAATCTGGTATAATCATGACCGTTGGTGTTATATTGAATGTCTTTGGCCCGTAGTGCAAAGATGAACTGTTGATCTGCATGATTATGATCAGGAACTGTGAATTGTATTATCTTGACTAAAGGTATTTCAGATGATAAAAGTTGATGATGTTTTTCCTAAAAAGAGAACCGAGTGGACATTATAGTCTGCATTATTCTTCTAATAGATTGCTCATTCCGCTGCTATTATTGATCTGAACATTGTTTAAGAATTTAACTGCAGTTTTTGATATAAACCTTGTAGTCTATTGTATTCTATCAAGAACTCAACTGTTGAAGACTAATGATAATTTATTCGTCATTATCTTAGTCATGATATTCTTTACTGGGCTATTTGAGCTAACCCTTTCTTTTGTTCCATTATTTTTCAACAGGAGATGGAAACGTAGCTGGGTCTAGCCGGGGAATAGAGTGAGAGTCTGAGGAATAGCTATCGTAGTCTTCACGCGTTGTAAAATAGTGTGATAATAATAGTGAAGACTTAGTTGTGTATTATTATACACTGTATTGTTGAACGTTGTTCTACCTTATAATAATTTTGTTGTAGTCTTTTGACGACTCAAGTTTGGGCTGTATGGGCCCAGATTTGGGGGCGTCACACTAATAATGGGAGTGCTACCATTTCGGAGTGGTGTAATTTAGTTGATTATCTTCGTGGAAGTAGGCCGACTCCTAATGTCGATATTAGTTCTAATAGTCTTAGGTTTGGGTGGTTGTTAGACTTAATATAGGTGGATGTTACTAACGATACATTATTATACCACATTAGAGCCCACCTGCTTATACTCATAACCCACATACTTTGTGATTGTACACAAAATCGTGTTAAGTTAAAGTTTTTACTTTTCTTAAAGGATCTGGAGACGATACATATATATAGTTCGGATAGTGCATGTATAGCTTATTTATACTATTATTTATGTTGTGGGACTAATCCAAATACCAGCAATGTCACATGATGTTTAATATTATTACAGGTAATTTGTAAATTCTACTTATTTGTTAATAACATATATAGAAATTTGTAACAACATTGTGTAAATTGTTCTTATACGGTTGCAGATATGGACTTGGGAACGCTTTAAATCTATAGTGCCGGGTAGGCGACCAGATGATGATGACATAGTTATAGACCTCCTATTAGAGTATAACTTATCTACACCATTTTCTCTGTCCCGCAGGCCGTGGGGTGCAAGGTAATTATAACTTATAGTCTGTATAAAGTAAGGTCGATGTAAGGTAATCAAATAAACTATTAACAATAACTACATGTAGGTGGAACGTGCACTATGTGCTGGACTGTGTTGCTCAACATACCATGGCAATCCATCGATACATTTTAGACACGTTGAGAGATGATTATTTTATTTGGCAACCAAATGCAGAAGATGTGATAATTTTGTTGCCAGCATATTGTTTGACCGGTCAAGGTCTTTGGCGTGTTAGATACCCATTGATATGTTTTGAGGTGGTGGAATAACATTATGCAGATAGAGTGCTCCGACAATTTGGTATATGACAATTCATACCTCAAGCGCCAGAAAATAGCACATATCTTGTAAGACCCCGAATTTTATGAAATACAAAATTTAATTTTTCTTCATATATATTTTTTTGAAACAGTAAGTGGTTAAATCGATCAAGTTAAAAGTTAAGGATGTTATCTGCAAATTTTATTTTGTCGGACAATATTCGCTTTGTCGGGGAATATTCGTTTGGTCGGGGAATATTCGTTTGGTCCGACGGCGCCGAAATAACAAATTATTGGTGGACCCCACAACGAAATATTTGTCGGATATAGAAAACGACAGAAATAACCTTTTTAAATAAAAATAGTCAACGGAACTGTTAAAATACCGGTGATAAAAGAATAGTAGCATACGATAGTTATTGGTATTTTCTGTAGCACTCGGTACTCTACAGTAACACACGGTATTGCATAGTGTCTCATATTTTTGGTCTGATAATTGACACCGTAACTGTTACGCATCATTTCATCGATAATTGTCACTGCATAATATTTTATATTATCAATTCAATAATTGTTGTTACACAGTATTTTGCATTATTGATTTAATAATTGTCATTACACTGTATTTTATATCATTGAGTCAATAATTGTTGTTGCACTGTTTTTAAAATTATTGAACCTAATAATTGTCACAGTAACATATGCACAGTAATTCACATTATTGAATCAATAATTGTCATTACACAGTAACGTATGCTTTATTTTACATTATTGTTATCTCTATTATGATGTTATTTAAACAGTTGTATTTCATTAATTTATTGACTTGATATCTAAGAGCTAACTATACTGTATTTATAACAATTAGTCATAATAATTGAATTGATAAAGTTATTTGTTTATAATATAAAGTTAGGTGATTATTAGGTGATATGAAATGAATGGTGTAGATTAAAGTGTGAATTATTGTTGAATAATTGAATTGATTTGTTTATAATATAAAGTTAGGTGATTATTATGTGATATGAAATGAATGGTGTAGATTAAAGTGTGAATTATTGTTGAATAATTAAATTGATTTGTTTATAATATAAAGTTAGGTGATTATTAGGTGATATGAAATGAATGGTGTAGATTAAAGATAATATAATATTTAAAATGGATGGTGTAGATTAAAAGATGATCTTTAAATGAATGGTTTAGATTAAATGAATGATAAGATTTTTGGCTATAAATAGAAGCCTTAACTTAAGGATTTTTCATAAACTTCCTTACTTGTTCTTTCTTTCTCTCTCTAAATACTTCTTGTGAAAGTTCTCTCTAAGTGTGCTTAAGTCATCTTGAGTATTTGTGAAGATCTATAAGTATACGTGTACTGTTCAAGTTAATCAACCTCATTTAAATCAATATCCAGTCACGTGTTGAGGTAAGGGATAATATCTTTTTCATCTTCCATTATTCAAATATACTATGGTAAGGGATTATCATTATTTGATTCTCGATAATAATATTGTTTCTTCCTTACTCATAAGACGTGCCTTTTATTTCCATGTATTAAATTGTGGGAATAACCTTACGGAGCGGATTGCCGCCTGTTGGTGAATAACCTTTCGTATTCATTCATTATTAATCTCTGAGAATAACCTTACGGAGCGGATTGCCGCCTATTTGGTGAATAACTCTTTGTACTCAAATTCTATTAAATTGTGGGAATAACCTTACGGAGCGGATTGCCGCCTGTTTGGTGAATAACTCTTTGTACTCAAATTCTATTAAATTGTGGGAATAACCTTACGGAGCGGATTGCCGCCTGTTGGTGAATAACCCTTTGTATTAATTTCCTTCACCTTTTGTTAATCAAACCTGCTACGGTAAGAGATATTATTTTCTTTCATACTCCTAAATCGAAATTTATTATAGAACTATTGCTTCTATAATTCCTGAAAATATTATATGTTCCATAATAGTTGAACTTCATTATTTCAACTGAACCTTCCTATTTACGTGAACCTTTCTATTGAATTGTAATCGTTATTCTGAACTGTGGATCTTGAATATCATTTTTAAATTTCACTCCACATCATGTTGACAATTTGGACATTATTTGAATCTGTACAAAGTAAACTTCCGATACTTATTGTTATCCTATTTCTTCTGTTCATCATTTATATCATTCTAATCATCCAAAAATCAAGCTGTTGTGAATATCTGTGGCCGGGGGCACAGATGTGATATATTTGTTGAACATATGATAGGTTAAAGGCGATATAATAGGTTAAAGGCGATACATCTGTTCGGTGTCTTTTATGGCACGTGGTGAATGTTCTCTTTGGCCCGTAGTGCAAAGATGAACTGTTGTTTAGTATGATTATGACCAAAGGCTGAATCTGGTATAATCATGACCGTTGGTGCTATATTGAATGTCTTTGGCCCGTAGTGCAAAGATGAACTGTTGATCTGCATGATTATGATCAGGAACTGTGAATTTGTATTATCTTGACTAATGATATTTCAGATGATAAAAGTTGATGACGTTTTTCCTAAAAAGAGAACCGAGTGGACATTATAGTCTGCATTATTCTTCTAATAGATTACTCATTCCGCTGCTATTATTGATCTGAACGTTGTTTAAGAATTTAACTGCAGTTTTTGATATAAACCTTGTAGTCTATTGTATTCTTTCAAGAACTCAACTGTTGAAGACTAATGATAATTTATTCGTCATTATCTTAGTCATGATATTCTTTACTGGGCTATTTGAGCTCACCCTTTCTTTTGTTCCATTGTTTTTCAACAGGAGATGAAAACATAACAGGGTCTAGCCGGGGAATGGAGTGAGGGTCCGAGGAATAGTTATCATAGTCTTCACGTTTTGTAAAATAGTGTGGCAATAATAATGAAGACTTAGTTGTGTATTATTATACACTGTATTGTTGTACGTTGTGCTTTGTTGTAATAATTTTGTTGTAGTATTTTGACGACTCAAGTTTGGGCTGTGTGGGCCCAGATTTGGGGGCGTCACATATCTTCACAACATTATTGGTCGTTCGCATACAAACTGGGAGGCACAACACCATTACTACATAGCATTGTGGGGTACTAGGAAAACTCTTGTGGTTACTGGAGATGATACACATGAGCGTCCAGAGTGTGACCCTGATTACATGCCTTAGTATCGAAGCATTACATGATGTCAGATTTTAAATCCTAAGTTAGCCCAGCAGACGATATGAGAGTTCGAGGGGACACATGAAGCTACAACTTATTTGGTATGTTAGAAAATAATAATTAATTTTTTGTTACACTGTTATTTTTTAAATAATGATTATTATTATTTATTATAACTTTGCATAGACTAAAAAAATATTTTACATATGACATGAAATATTGTACTTCTATTATCTTACAGGCTGAGAATCTTGCACGTATACTGTATACTATACATTGGTAGAGGGATAGACATGTGTAAACGTAGACTCTGATGTATATCTTTATATTACTAAAACTTTGAGGATCTGTACTACGACCCTTACTGATGTAGGGCAATCACACTTGTTAGACCATCAGCCAGTTGATCTTGTCCCATAATCAAGTTTACCCCGCACACGTGGACGTGGCAGTCGACTTATGAATATTTCTTCAACACCAGTTTACACCGAACACAAACATGTACGAAGCGATAGTAGAGGTTGTGAGGACATCTCGTCAACATCTCAGCCACACGACATCCCGTCTTCGTCTCGGATGCTGTAAGGTGATGTAGAGATAGATTATATGGACTATGATTAATCTCAATTTTGTACTCCACATCATTTGGTATATACACAGCCATTCCCTAGTCCACTTCCATCAACAGACGAAGTTCCATCAAACTATCAAGTTTTTCCTTTAGTGCAACACGAGTCGACATTGCCCACACCTTTAGCTGCACAACATGTTGTCAAACTATCAAGTTTTTCCCTTAGTGCAACACGAGTCGACATTGCCCACACCTTTAGTTGCACAACGTGTTGAGACACCCTCTACATACATTAGGGGACCACTTAGAGGACCTCTAAGAGAGACTAGAGATAGAGGGATGTCATGTGACACACATGACCAGGTGCATAGATAGATAAGTTATTGGGTTATATTTAGTATTAAAATTATATCTATATATGTTAGATAAAAAAATTGCTTAAAACTGCTTCTATATATTAAAATTGTATCCATATCTTTGGTTATTGGGCGATTTATTAAAATTGCTTTATAAATCAAATTGTTGTTAGTTGTAAAAAAAAAAAATCAAATCTAATGTCAGATTGCTCTTAGTTGTAAGAAAATAAAACAAATAATAATAAAAAAAATTCAACGCCAAATTGCTGTTAGTTGAAAAAAACAATGCCTGTCAAATTGGCGTTAGAGCCATTTTGATATTTTTTAAAATTTATTTATAAATCAAATTGTTGTTAGTTGTAAAAAAAAATCAAATACAACGCAAGTTAAATTGGTGTTAGAGCCTTTTTGATATTTTTCAAAATTTATTTATAGATCAGATCGTTGTTAAAAAAAATATTTATATTGAATTTACTCAGATTGTTATTAGATTTGTACCTTTTGATTTTTTTTAAAAATGTACTTTACAAATCAGATTTTCAAAGTTGCTTTATAAATTTGAAGTCACAAACTACAAATTTAAAAATGTGTGAAGAGAGAAAAAACAAAACTTAAAATTAGATTATAAAAATAAAAAAATCAAATTACACGCCAACGTGATTGGCGTTGAATGAAAAATATTATATTTGCATCAAACACTACTCCCATGGGCATTGAAGTATAAATATATTTTTTTCTAAATTAGTTTTAAAAAATAAATTTGTATAAAAAAAATAATATAATATTTTTTTTAAAGAAATCATTTTTTAAAATAAAAAATTATTTTTTTAATAAAAGACATTATTTTTTTAAAAAATTCAAGAAATAATTTAAAAAAAAAATACAAGAAAAGGCTAAAAATTAAAAACTCAATTGAACTGGCATTGAAGTAATTATTTATTTATTATTTTTTTTTTCGGTTGGCATAGTTGAATTGGCGTTCAAATTCTCTTTTTTTTTGGCTCGAACAATATTTTTTTTCTGAAAGTTGTACACCAATCTGATTGGTGTTGGGAATTTTTTTTTCTGAACATTTTTTTTGTTGGGTTGGAACATTTTAATTTTTTAAAAAAAATTATCAGTTGAACGCCAGTTGAATTGGCGTTGGATTTTTTTTTATTGGTTGGAACAATTTTTTTTTTAAACAGCCACTTGAACTCGAGCTCAATTGGCATTGAACTTTTTTTAAAAAAAAATAAATTTGTTAAGTTAAATTTAATTAAGTGATTAATTAATGGCTAATTGGAGGGGTGAGAGTGAACGTCAATTGAACTGAAGTTGGATTTAAAAAACTTACTCAACGCCAATTTAAAATCAAGAAATTCTCAGTAAAAAAGATGTAACTCATAAAGATGAACATAATTGAAGCCATTTTGATAAACTACCCCAATTTTTATGGTGTTTACGTTCATTGAATAGTTTTTGGGTATATTTGAACAATTTATAGGATTTTAGAACAAAAAATAAGTTAAAAATTAAATTATTTTATATAATATTTTTTTTTTGATGAAGTTTGGGGGAAAAAGATTTTTATTTTCTTGTCAACCAATATATTAAAAATATAAGACTCTGCATAAACCAATGAAGCAAACTTTTCTAGTAACAGTGGTATTTTATTAGGCTTAGGTTAAATAGTTATTCCTGTGACAAAGAAAGAACAAATATCATTAAATACAGGAAATGAAGGAAATGTGTTGCATATAGTTTGGGGAATATTGGAAAACACAAATTAGCTAGAAACTTAAATCGTTGTCACTGGATGTGTCATTATTATTGTTATTATCTAGAGCTAAATGATAATTTTGACACCCTATAAAACACTCTTGAAGAACAACATAAATGACATGTAGGAATTAATTAGCACATATCACTACTGCTTCATGAAATGAATCTTTTACACCACAAGGCCATTGCAATTGCTTGATGAGTTAGTTTGATTGTAATCGATATATCCTTTAATTAAAATTCTTCAGAAACTAAAAACTTCAATGCTAATCTGATACACAACAAAGCTCTAGCCATTTATATTGATTATTAAACAAATATCAAAATGCTCACAAGTTCAGAAGTGGAATCGACCAGAACAATTCCACCTAACTGTCGAAAAGTCTAACCAGAGTAGCTACTTATCCAACAACTTTATTTTAGGACCAGTAGGAACTCAAAACTTGAAGAAGACTCTACTAATTCATCTAATACCATTCACCCCACACCAATAATCTACTACTACCCACATCTATAAATGTATGCCTTCTTTTCACCCTGTTATTGTTTCCCTCTTTCACCTTACTAACTGCAATTTGAACCTCAAGTATCATGCGATAATCAGCGTGACCCCTCAAGCCCCAGCCTAGTGTGTAGCCAATTGCAGACCTCATCCATCTCCTTGGGGAGTGTGTAATGACCAAGCCTGCAAAATCACACCAAACATCAAAATACTAATTGTGAGATGATAATAATAATAATAATAATAGTGATGTAATATTAAAAATCTATTAATACCCGTCATATGTTTTGAATGAAAGGTATCGAAATCCAGATAAGCTCAAGAAGTGGGTGGACTTTTCTCCGTACTTGTAAGGAACTACTTCATCACCTATGGAAGATAGATAGTAGTGTGAAAATGCCGACTTTGAACCCTCAAAACCCATGTTCTCATATTTATTAGAAGCTGAATCACGAGTAACTAGAATAAAGCAAATAACTAAATCATTATAAGTGCAGTCATAGCAGACACATTAGCACGATGGATCCATATAATGCTTGGTAATCCCAGATGATTGATATAAGAGTTTGATGGTTGAAATGGTGCTACCACCCCATATCCTTATTAACTCGGCAGTTTAATTTTATTAATAAATTCAAGAGACTAAGATAAGCCTCAAGGGTGAACTAAAATTTAAGTTTAGCTCAAGAAGTTTCAGGGGATTCTCAAGACATTTCCAAGCCTTCAAGTTAGTAAGCATTGGACCTTGAAAGGTGTTGGATAATCATGTGAAAAATGTACGATACATACAGATTCCATGACAGAGCAAAATGGGTAAGGATGCAGCACGCCTTGCAGCTTCATGCGAACCTTCTATCTTGTTCCTTAAGCTCCTGCACAATAGTAGTGTACTGATTAACAGAAGAGTATTCTCAATCTGGACTCTGATATCAACCATTCTTTATTGCATCAAGTTGGAAAAACACAGATAATTAAGGAAAAAGGAAATTACAGAAAAGAAATTTAGCATGCTACTAAGGTATTGTTCTTGACCATCTAGGAAAATAATGATTTCGTTGAAACTAACAGAAGAATCACTTCTGGAAGCTTTAATTCATTTTTCTAAATGTCTTATTGTAATTCATTGGTAGAATGGAAAGAGGCAGACAGTTGATACGGGTAATTCCCTATAACTATGTGTATGCTATAGAAAATTAAAATGAAACAGGATTTGGATGTGAGAAGGAATCTGTTATATCATACCTTGAACCAGGAAGCCAACCACTTAGACCAACAATAGCCCTTAGGTTGATAGGGTAAGGATTGCCATTTCCATATTTTCCCTGGGCAAAGCACGTGGCAGAGTGGAGGGCTGTTGCAGCACCCATACTGAAGCCCCCAATACCAAGCTTAACTGTTAAAAAAGAGGACAAAAACGTTTAGCTTTATAACAAAACCAACCAGATATATCTGCTTAAACAAAGCAGGTTTAAATGGCCAACCATGTAGGTGTTTATGATCAAAATGTGCTTAGACATTGGGAAACCTTGTGAAGCAATTACCCAGGGAACTGGTATACTAGCAGCCTTCAAGAAGAAGAGTACAAATTGGTCTCAAAGTAACTTTTCATGGAACTTTGATCACATAATCAAGAGGAAAAAGTATGCCGAAGAGAAAACCCAAAAACCTTAATTATATGCAGTATGCTTAATCTACTTAGTTGCAAGGAAGTGAGAAGCCTCATGATATCATTTGGCCACGAGGATAAGAAAGTGAGTGAAATGAAAGAAGGTAGCTTTTGTATGCTTAATCTACAATTGAGGTAGCCAGAATGGAGAAGCTTACTGTCAGCAGGCTCTGTTGACAACAAGTTTGCAATATGTGCAACTGAAGCATCTAAACCCTCAATATCATCTGGACCATCTTCTGAAAGCTCTCCCACATCAAACCCTGATGTACAACACAAAAGTTTCTCATATGAACTGTATTATTATCATGGCATTAATTAAAATAGTTTTGATTTTTCTCTTACATGCAGTGCAAGGGAATCCACCAAGTAGAGCCACTGGACGAGTAGGAGCAGTTGGGCATATCCATTTAATCTGTATCACAATTTTCTTATTAGCTTCAACCAGAAAAAAAAAATGGAAACAAGAAAAAAAAAGATGGTAGGATAACCCAAGAATTTATATTTTTTTATTTTCTCCTTAATTTTCAGGAGGGAGGGGTGGGGAGATTGATCATTTTGCTACTATGATAAAATAGAAACAGCAGTATGCAAATGCATTCAGATTTACAAGCTCAAAATTGAGCAGAGAGAAATCTTTTCTTACATTTGGAAGAGGAAGATTTTCCAGTAGTTGGGACCAGCTGCATTAACAAGCAAAGAGCAAGATGAGCAGGCATTTCTGTCTATTTATATTTATGCTGACAAGTAAATAGAAGTGAAGTGACAAAAGGGAAGGACAGTCTCTCTGAAGTGTTTTGAGGTGATAAAAATACATTTTAATCTTAAAAACATGAGACTATGATAGCAGTTCAATTGTCCTTTATAAGGAGTTAACAACCACTGTTAAAACTCAGAGATATAAAGACTTCATTATATGAACTAATTATTTAAAGACTGCCACAGTTGAGTTGAAGCAGAATATAAAGGAATTAATCAAAAAGGTTCTAAATAGTGCCCAAGTAGTGAAAAATAGAGCCAATGTTTCCATTCTGAGGCATGGCACTAGAAATTCAAAAAGAGACCTACATATTTTGTTTTTTATATATACTTGGTTTGCATGAATATCCTCAAAAAGCTAATTTATGTCTGCTCGTTTGGCATGAGAATTTAATTAACTAGAAGTTCAATAAAGCATAAGGCATATATTCCAGTTTCCAATTCATGATTTCGTATATTAAGCCTAGAAAACAACGAGAGAATGAAAAAGACACACTCAAGTATAAAAGGGTTTCAAAGTGCTGCCTTTCCCCATCAAATAAGTTAAAAGAAGAATCAAACAAAGAATATGCAACTTCTATATAGCATGGGGCCGCTGCTTAGCCATCAATTTGATCAAAATAAGAATCCCAAACTGAAAAAAGAGTATATAACCTAGAATCAAAGATATTAAATTCTATGAAATTGTGAATTGCCAAGACATAAAACATTCTATAAATTCTGGCTTCTTTTGTTCTTTTTGGAACAAAAAGCCATCCATTATTGAAAGGTGTATACCTAGAAGACAAAAGTTCCAGCAATTCAAAAATGAACAGTGAAAGCCAAAACATAAAATCTGAAGTCCATTAGTTGGTCCCCCACTACAGCTTATGCTAAAAGTGAAAATTATTACCAGCCTCCTCAGTAATATTATAGATGTTTAAGATTGATATTTGAACTGCAAGATTCAATCACAATTAGGATAAAACATAGTTGATGGACTTAGTACACATCTCTTTCACAATGATTAAAATTCCTTGTAAGATGGTACTGAGATTACCAGAACCTATATATTAAATGAGTTTTAGGACAAAATGGAATGGTGGAAGAAGTTCCTTCCAGACTTTAAACATTAAACTCAAACCCAAATAGGGAGAGAAAAGAAATTATGAGAGTAGCAAAAATCAATAACTAAAAAAATAAAAAACAACAAGAGATTAGCAATTATACCTTGAGCCATTATCGCCAAGACCATGCAGCCAAACTATTGTAGCTTGATGTTTCCCTTTGGGCCTCACCACATATGTTCTTCCAAATTCAAAAGACCTTCTAGCTGTTCTGCTACCTGAAATTAGTCCAACAACATCATTAATTCAAAAGAATGCAAGTTTAAAAAGAGGAACATAAGGTACCATACTTCCATTATTGACACCAATTTACCAATTAAGAAGAAAGACTCGTGTGTGAAAGAGTTTGCATAAGTACCATAATCCACGTAAAGAATTCCGGTTACAAATACTAAGTGAAACTTTTGCAGAGATGGGGTGATAAGAGAGACTTAAAAAAGGAATGTAACTAACCAGAACCCAGAGAGGAATTTGTGTAATTCATCCTGTCAGGACGAGAAACTGCAGTACTATAAGACCAGTTAGTACTGTAATGGACGAGAACTGATACTGCAATGAAGAAAACCCAAATTGCTAACCTCTATTTATACCAAAATTGGTAGCTTGAAAAGGGAATAAAATAAGTGAATATTCAACACTAAGTATATGTGAAACAGCTACGCATTGTGTCTAATTAACCACCTAGAGTTTCAAAAAGAAAGCAAAGCATCCGTGAAAAGGAGGGGTTAAAGACAAGGACAAAAAAGCAGGAAATCTTTTTCACGAGAGCAGAGAATCAAAGCAGAATAACACTGAGAGCACATTCAGCCATTCCTAAGAGCCACCCAGCTTGGAGAGCTTACAAAATAGAGAGAGAATCTATGCCTGTGGGCAGTGGCTACAGATAAAGCAAACCCACAGCTATAACTGGAGAATATTACTGAAAAACGAGAAGGAACAATTCAATTCGGTAAAAAGAAGGGGAAAAATATTTGTTTCATTTATTTATTTATGCATTTTTCTGATGATTGATGGATACCCATTAACTTCTTTTTTTTATCAAAGTGAAGTTCAAGTGTCCAACTTATCATCATTGATACACCGCATAAATCTGTCAATAATGGGAATAATAGTCAAGAAGTTGATGGGACTAGGAACCCCAGATGGGGGATGATGTGTTGCCGTAATTTTTGTTTATTTATTATATTTATATATATATATACGTCCACATAAATAATTGGGGGGAGTGGGGGTGTTCACCAACCAGGAATTCTTGGATGGAATAAACATAAGCAGCGTAAAGTAAATCAGCTTTATCTCTCACTTTTGCTTGGTGTATTATTTGGCTAATCAAAGTCTCACATTTCATCATCACTTTTGTTTGTTTATACTCATGACTCGTGCGACTCCGCAAGCATAGAGAGCAAGAGCAAAACTGGACCTTTCAAATCTCAATGCATGTGACCTTAAAAATGTCCAAATAATTAATGCCGTAAAATAGAGTAAACGGTTCCAGCTTAATTTATATATGCTCAACTAAAAGTTCAATTTAAAATATAAATAATTTAAATATGAATAAATTTTAAATTTTAATAAATTACTTGAACCTTCGTAAATTATAATTTTTTATTGATACTCAAATTATATTCGCTCAAAAAGTTCAAATTATTTAAGTTCGATTTGAGATCGTACCTAACTCGGTAACTAATCAAATTTTATTTCATACTCGATAAATTTTATAAATTAAATCTGAACAACTCAATATTTGACTCGATTCGATTCTATTACACCCTTACTATTAATCATAACTACTATCATTTCTATTTTCTTTTCTTTATTTTTTTCCGAATTTTTATTAACCGTGGAATTCACTGTCTAGTTATAAGCAAAAAATAAAAAATATTACTGCTTCTTGAAAATGAAAATATTATCAATTCAATTTACCTTTGATGGTTTTATAGAAAGAAAGATCTTTGCTAAAGGGCATTACCGTCAAACCTTTGTCCCATGGATGTTTGATTGAGAATCTAAAACTTTAACGTATCTTGAATCGCGTGATAATAGTTACTTTTTGTTTGTATAAAAGCGGTCTCTTTTTTGACTTATTAAACTTAGTTTGTCATGTAATATTAATTACAAAATTTATTATTGAATTTTTTTTATAAATTATATATCACTTTACATTTTAAAGATTTTTCGAATTAATTTCAATAGTCAAATAAATTATTTTTATTTTGTTGTAAAATAGATGAAATACTTTTGACAATTTTTCATATTTTTATTTACGTGGAATAAGTACATAACTAAACAAGTATTACGGTAAATACAAATTGTCAAAAGATAAAAATATGTAAATTAAGCTCTATCGACTTATTGTTACATTTGGATTAAAGGAATGGAATAGAGAAATAAATGAAATTATTTTAAAGTATTTCAAATATATATTTGATTATTGGTGGGATCGAGTGGTGTAATATGATGGTAAAATGATCATACATATCTATTTTATTGGAATAAATTTTATTCCACCACCTCTCACATAAAATTAAAATCAAAGAGATAAAATAAATTTTTATTCTATTAGAATGATTTATCTTTCAAAATGATCATTTAATAGACTGTGTTTTATTTTATTTTCTCAATTTAAACGTAGCATTATAGTCGGAACATGATTCCAGTTCTTGAGAAAATGACTAAAAAAGCCAAGAATCCCAAAACAGAGAAGAAAAAGGTTTATCATTCGTTAGAACTGATCAGAAAACATGATCCGGATTGGAATTAATTTTACATGGAACCCCTTAATTTCATAATAGTCTAATGTAAGAAATAAATTAGTTGACTTCACACTAGCAGCAACGGAATTTGTTTATTGGTCACCTTTCCTTAATTTCTCCCTCTAGTAGTCATTATACCATACTAGATAAACCTTTTGTTTGTCAACCCTACACTGACATGAATATATCCATCTTCGTTATTAAACCTTTGATACTTCATCCACTGTGGCTTTTAGACATTATATATATATATGCTGTTGGCACTATCTTGCTATTGCTGATTAAATTACTTCCTTTGCAGCCGATGAGGTATTAAAACTGAGATATTGTAATTTTTATGTTATGTTTGGATTAAAAGAATATGACGAGAAATAAAGAGTAAAATAATTTATTCTATTTAAATTTATTTTATACCTTTATTAAGGAATAAAATTCATAAATTTATGAGGAATAAAAATGATTCATTCTATTCTAATAGAGCAACTAAACACAATTTTTTCATTCTATAGAAATAACTCATTCTATTCACGCTTTCATTCTTTCAATCCAAACGTAGCGTAGATCTTAAGTTCGATTATCATCTAGTTGAGTTTATTTTTTTTCTTATGTAACACTAGTTTATGCGGAACATACCATGTGTATACAATAAAAAAAATTAAATATTTAAAAAATATGGATGAAAAAAAATAGGATAGAAAATAATGTAGTTATTGACATATTGTGACAGAACTTCAAGTAATAATCATCACCTCCTCCTCACCCTCACCCTTTTTATTATATAGATAGATAGACACATGTGTTTCTTTTTTTGTGTGAAACTTATTTAATTGATGAGTTTTATTTATTCCTCTGTGAGGTTTGATTGGTTAATTCTGTGAGTTTATTTATTTCTCATTTATGTGAGGCTTAATTGATTTTTGATATTGTAATATCGATATGATACAGAAATATTTGATTGCGAGATTATATTGTACACGTCCAAAAAGGTGAGACTTAAAAAGAAGAAGAAGAAAATAATTACATTTTAATTTTCCAATGATTCGGATTAGAAACTTGAATAGAAACAATCAAATTAAATACTATAGAGGAATGATGATATGATGAATTAAATGAACAAAGACAAATTAACTGCACTGCAATCACGATGTTTTGGTGCAATGAAGAATCTAAACTAGTAGAACTCCTCCATGGATGATGGATGGATTCATCCATCTTGACAACTTGGTAGGGTTTAAAATCAGTATTATTCTTCAACTTTTCATTCATTCGCTGTATATATATATAGAGGGTTTACGATCATAAAATTATTTATGTGATAATGAAAGGGATCGAGTGCAATGGAGGGGGCCGGGCCCTCCTCCAGCTCTTTAGAATGTATAAATTGTTTCTCTACTAAAAAAATTGAGTTTCAGTCATGTCGATATCATCATACCAAAAATTGCAAGCAGATTTCCTATTCTTTTAATAGTAGACAATTTGATTGATTGGACTTTATGAAAAACTCTATTATTATTCCAATCGAATAGGAATCCATATTGCTGCCATCTTTCTATCATCACTTGTAATCGATAGTGACGCAACTTCCGAATCAATTCTAGTTAGTTTTTCTCATCTACTCCACCACATGATCACACTACTCTCTACTCATCTCGCGCCCATGCATTAATAGTATTTATGTTTACCTACTGGAAAAAGGCAATTAATTGCATTACAACAAATAAGAGCATTCCTCGTTGCTCGCTCCTATTTTATAAATAATAATAATAATAAATAAATAATTATTTTTAGCTTTTAGATTCCTGCTAGCTATACTTCTGTCTGTCTAATGATTACGCACTATTCAATATATATTTGGTATATTATTTTTTGTATGAAATTTTTATATTAATAGCAACGTTCAAAACAAAAGCATTATGAGCTGCTCCTGCTGCTGTTTCATTTGCTTAATTGTTTTGTGGAGGAACCGCAAACAGAAACACCTTTCTTACAGCTTTTGCAGTTTGCACGGACTGATTAATTGCTTCGTTTACAATACAGTGTGAGTATACCATTGGGGAATCAGGAGCTTCTTCTGCTTCTTCTTCTTCTTCTTTTTTAAAATATATTAATCTTGTTTTGGATTTGGTAAGCATGAGAATCTGACATTTTTACCAGCGGTGTATAATTATATGAATGTCCTCGCACCAGTAATTCCTCCATACAGCTTCAGCCTGCCCGACACAACACTTCTAATTTTGGCCCTAGGTCAAAAGGCATTTTTACCAGCGGTGTATAATTATATGAATAATGTCCTCGCACCAGTAATTCCTCCATACAGCTTCAGCCTGCCCGACACAACACTTCTAATTTTCGCCCTAGGTCAAAAGGCAATAATCTAAATCTCCTTCATGCATGCATTCTCAGCGTAAAATGACCTAAACGAACACTTCTTCCTCCACACAATCACCCCATCTCTCCCATCACCATTTCAAACACTATTCATCGTTCTTGCCGATCACTCACTCGCCCATCACATTGAACAAGTCTATTAAAGTGTAGTCTCTCCGTTGTAACATATAAAATCAACTCGCTAAAAATGCAAAAATTAAAGAAACAGCTTATCCTCATGAGGAATTTAGTACTTCAATATTCATACTTCCAAAAGTAATGTTGGAACAAAACTAAAATTCATTTTGCCCTTAGTAGCTCGTTTTTCTTTTTTTCTCTCCCTTCTCGATGAATATATACATGCACACTATATACACATACATGCATGTGTAAGTAGAGAGGGAGAGATGCACTTCCCAAATTCTAGAGAAACGAGATGGGGCAATTGTGACTTTGATGATTCATGTTCATTGTAACATTCAAGTATGTCAGAATTACATCCGTGCAATGGACCAATCACTAAAGGAATCACAATTATAAGTATCAGATGGAACATAACACGATGGGCACTGGTTCAAGGTCATTACTTGTTTGCTAAACACCAAAAAATGTAACGAAAACACCTATCAGTAGTGCCATCAATTATTTCATGATGCATCGAGGAATAATAACAGCATCCATAATTCCAATAGATGACTAGCCCAGATTTTAAATCCATATTTAAAAGACAAAAAAATCTGTCCCAAAAGTTGCCAAAGTAACAACCATGAGAACAAAGAGCCCATCAATAAGCAAACAAATAACAGAGCTTTTGAACCCTGAAATTGCAGAATATACTAGACACTATCTCGTCTCACCAGATTTTATTCCAGCAGGAAAACTAGAAGCAGCAATCAGTGATGATCATCATCGCCATGCCCATCTGGAGGTCCTCCTGGGCCAACAACTTCCAACTGTGATAACAAAACAGAATTGTTAAAAATAATATGCACAAGAATGAAACCACAGGGGTATTTACATGTCAGCTAATATGCAAACCACTCACTTAAGCTCATTAGCTGTTCACCTAATCCAAGATCTGAATGTGAAAATTTAACTATAAGCATGCAACCCAAAACTCAGTATTGTTCTTGACTACATATCCCACTCTGATTCTCTGAATAGGGTCTAGGCCATTTGCCCACTCAGTAATCAAACCGAATTTAAATCATGCTCTACATTCAAGTTCTTCCTTGACTGAATGTACAATAGAAATTCAAAATATAGACAAATTTTAAAGTGTAACCATATTCTTTACATACCTCCTTCCAGTCCCACATCATGCTCTAAGAACTTAACTCGAAGAGTAAAGATGCACTTACCACAAAGTACTGTGAACATACTGGGCACTCATGTGGCTTTCCTTTCTCTAGCCAGAACCAAACAACATCATGCTCATCCTCTACATAGAACAGAAAAGGAGGGATAAAATAACTTACAAAGTTAAAAGTTAATATGCAACAAAGTAGGTAAACCAAACGGGCCAAAATAGATTCATCATTTTTTCATTAATAACAAGAAGAAATATAGGGACTCACCTCCCTCAACTCCAGGGCATCCAACAATTCTTTTATCATAGTAGGATTTGACAACAGCAGGTGATTCCTACAGGCAGAAAATTGTAAAAACATGCATAGATGAAAATCACACTTGCAGAAGACACGTGCCTCTAATTGAAAAAAGGCACATGTACAAGTTCTGGTTAACAAGAGAGACATATTTTGGTAGGTCAACCATACAAAGGGGTAAAGGAAAAAAGAAACAAACTATCTCAGGAGTCAAGATCTTAATTTGTTTTTCCCCTTGTTGCACTGATTAATCAAAAGACCCTTCCCATAATACTCCCTCTGTCTAGAAAAGCGAGTCCTACTTTTTTTGTTGAGTTTTTTCAAATATTAAGCTTTGAATAAGACAGACTTGGACACAATTTATTTGGATGATTCTTTCTAAATAAGCTTTAAATTTTCAAAATTAAAATTCTTTATTACAAAATAATTGTTGAAAAAGATTATGTCCAAGTGCATCATATAAAACCTTCATACCAAGAACCAAGGGGAAATCACTACTAAAGCTGAATAAAAGAATAACAGGGAGAAAAGAAGGGATTGAACCAAGTTCAAACTTCAATTTAATGGGCAATAAATAATGTTGGTCCAATTCATTTTAATTTTTGTTCAAATGGCAGCAGTCTACAACTATGGCCATGGTTTAATATCATCTGAAGTAATTAAGCCACAAGGCACCCCCCCTCTTACTACACTTTAACTTTCTAAGGGAACTAAAACCACTGGCTGTCATTTGCATTAATCTCAAATGAACTTGAAAGAACGTCATCATGAGTTCTTCTTCAAGCATGTTAACAGCTTAGACTATAAAAATATTGAGCATCCACTAGCACAATCGAATGACAAGATCATTGAAGAGAGTTAGTTTTGGGGAAATTTATGCTGACATTTGTGGCAAAGGAAAAAGTGAAGAAAACAAATGAACTATACTGCAAGTGCACGACAGGTACATTCAAATTATCAAACTGAACAATCAAGGCAACAACACTAAAAAATGAGTGAAGCTCCATGGTCAAGAATGAAACCTGGAGCATACTTACAGTTCTAATAGAGAAAAAGAAGTTTGGATACATGTAAGACACGCATATGGATAAAACAACTAATAAAAAAAAGACTATGGAAAGCACATATTGAAGCCATGACTACACAAGTTTATAAATGTAATGGATCATCTTGCCTGCTGCAGATTGTATTTCACTGACAGTTATAAGTTTTGCATACTTTACATGATGCACAGCAGACTTATAACTGTCAGTGAAATACAATCTGCAGTAAAAAATACCTTGCAGAAGGTGCAACCAGTAATGCTCAGACTATAACATGTTTGTTAATCAACATTACATTATTTTGTATCAAAATAAAAATTTTATGTTAGTAACTGATGCTACAAAAGCGAACTGCCTTGTGACTTAACAAGCTTCAAATCTAAACAGTTACAACCACCTATATAAGAAAATATATCAAACTGAAAGGACCAGATATGAAGTTGTAATGATATGTTCTTTCTTTAAAAATGGCCTTTTTAAATTGTAACAACTTTTTTTTAAAAATCATGACATAAAAATGAAAAAAACTTCCAAAGAAAATGTTGTTCAAATTGCACTTTATGAAGCATGGTTCATAAAGGGACCTCATATTATACAAGTAGAATAAGTAATGTAAATAGTACTCACAACTAGGATAATCAGTATGTGAAACATGAATCTCAGCATATGATTTCTAACATTCTTTCATATCACTATATCAGTGGATTATTAGTGTTATTTTGAGAGTATGCACCACAAGGAAAACAAAACTATGACCACACTAAAAGAATGGCAACAGTTATGAGAATTAGAATTAAAAGGAAAAGTAACAACCTTATGTTGAAGCAACCTTGGTAGTGGCCAAAGGGGAAAAAACTCCAATATATGCTAATGTAAATTAGTAAAACATACAAGTTATACATTCTAACACCTTACACATTTGCGGTAATATATACAATACTTATCAAAACATTGATCCATGTATCTGACAGGTATAGTAATTTGTACTCTTAAACTCACAAGAGTAGTGGGAAAGAACCTATTAAATAAGCTGAATGTGCAAGCAAAGGAACTGAGTGAAAAAATTTAGGACGCCCTAAAATCTGAACTGAGCTTGCTAATCATATCACCTCCATTAAAAATTAAAAGAAACAGGAATGAAGAGAATTAAAATTATAATCTAAAATGAAATGAGCCATTCCATTATCATATGACAGGAAAAATTGATCATGTAAGAATAACAAACTATAATTTCTAATCTCATCATTTAAGCCAATCAGATTACCAATGATAAGTACTAACCTTCGTACCAAAAGGACCTTCAGGGAAGTTTATATCCAGAATATCCCGTCCCTAATCACACAGAAAAAGAATTAACTATAAACTAAAATTAGTAATAATTCGATTGAGAATCAGTAGCTGAAGAGAAACTCACTTCAAGTTGCGCCTCAAGCTCCTCGCGCTCGTGACCAGTAGCAATAGGCATTACATCTTCAACTTTCTTCTTTGAAACAATATTATCTGCTTCAAATCAATTAATTATATGATTAATATGTAAACAAACGTACAATTACGTATATAAGATAAATGGAAGAGGTAATCAGAGTTAGGGATGTGAGAGGCGGAGGAGTACCGGGTGGAGCGGTGAAGTGGCGGGAAAAGAGAGAGACGGTAGGCCGGAATGGCGATGGAGAAGAAGAGATGTTGCCCGCGATGCATCGATTAGGTCTGGGGGTAGATCGGGAAGGGGTAAGAGTTCGGAGCTGCGAAGAGATTTTTCTTCTCCACATGGCTTTGGAAATAAACTAGGGTTTGTGTTCTTCTTGATCGCCCCTGTTTGTTTGTTTAGATCAAAATATTCAAACCCTTGCTCCCACTCTCTCTCTCTATACCTATCCAGCTTGCTCAGCTAAAAAGTTGGGAGAGAATCAAATAATCCAATTTGGAGGCTCGCTACTAGGGTGCCACTCGCGATAGTTTGTCGCCATATACGTAACGGTCATTTTTTTTTCCGCCTGCTTTTACAGTCTCTAGTCTACGTACTTTTATTTTAAAAAAATCCTAACAATTTGTATAATTTAAAATTAATGTAAATTATTTTATTTAATATAATTTTAAAATATATCATTTTAAAAATAAAATTCACATCAGCTCATTTAATTTTTAAACAAGTTCGAGAATAGCAGGCTAAAACTCAACTCGGCTCATTTACAATTATACACGTGTTAAAAAAAAAAGAGTACCATGTATATTGAAAATTACAAAAAGAGTAGCAAAATTTTAACCAAGATAAATGGAGTATTAATATTGCTCTTCGTTCCAAAATTAAAAATTAATATGATATTTTTAAAATTAATTTAAAATATTTTAATATATAAATTAATTTAATTTTGTACAATACAGTTATGATAAGAAAATTAATATTCTCACAAATAAAAATGATATTCTCACAAAATATTCCGTTCATAAATGATAAGTGAGTTTTATACTTTTATAAAAAAATATTATAAAAATATCAATATTTACTTGCCAAATAACAAATTCTCTTATAGTAATTGCAAATTATTACTATTAATTACACAATTTGTTGTTTAAAAAGTTTATATAAATCATATCAATTAAAATTATATCAAATTAACTTTAAAATGTTAAATTTAATCTTATATTTTAAAAGGCTACATTAACCATACAAGGAGTGGTGTTTAACACTAAATTTAAATTAGAAACTTACTGATCATGGGATGCAGAAATTATATGATAATACCCACGATTTAACTTTTAAAATCAAACGCCGACATATTAAATTTTAAGATTAATATAATTCATAAAAATTTAAAATAAAATATATTTTATGATTAATAATTTTTATTATATACTAAATTTACAATAATTCAAAATTTATTATGCGATCTCAAAAGTTAAATTATATTTTTAATTTTAAAACGGATGTAATATTTACTTGCTCCAAGCATGAAGTGAGAGTAAACCATTTATAAGATTGCAACATACATCTAAGTAAACCTAATCGATTAAGCATTGCATATTCACATCACTCGTTACCGGCTCTAATAATTATCAGTCATTCCACAAAATTAACTACTGTTGTAAGTCAGATGGGGGACTGAATGTGGTTGTTGACTCCGAGATGTAACCTTGTAATATCACAACCCCTTCAAGCTAAGATGGCAGTAAATTTTGGGATCAGCCAATCAGCTTTTATTTTTGTCTCTTGGATTTAGACTTTTGACTCTCATCTTCCTCGAGTTTTCTCCTCAAAATTTGCAAGTCCTCATTGCTCACTATGCCATTTAATTTTTTGTTCAACTCGTATGCTTCAGCCAACTTCCTCTTGCTTTCTTTGCTTGCAGATTCATGGGTAATCACTGGTAAAGCAAAAATAGGAAATGCGATGCACTAAGGATAACACAAGCGTAAATTTGTGAAGTCCAACTACAATCAGTCAAATTAACAATGAAAAAGAAATACTAAAACAAAGATGGGAAAAGAGGAGAAGATGTGTAGAAGGTTACAGATTGCTTACTATGAACACTGATGAAAATATGTTCAACTTATAATAGGCTTTGTATAGAGCATGGAATGGCATCATTCATAAAATGGTTAAGAGATCCAAACCCGACTCAAATTTCAAAACAGGAGGAGCAACCCCACCCCTTTGAATCATAATATTCTTTGATCCTCAATGAACCAAATCGGATGTCAATGCAACCTATATTTGAGTTTCCACAAAGAGGAATCCAATATATACAATATTGTTGGAATTGGTTCATACTTTTGCGGGTTCGACTACTGGCCACTATGACAGGACAGTGAGGGTGTCGCTCTCCGGTGAGCGAGCGACTGCCTAACTCGTCGGTGAGCTGGCGGGAGTTGCAAAGGGACAACGTCCCCTGGAAGCCAAGACAGGGGTGTAATTGGGTTTAGGAATTTATTAATAGTCCAGTCTTTGGTTTAATAATATATTATGTTTGAGTTCATGTTATAGCAGTTAAGATATTCTAGTTACTATAAAAATAATTATTTGGTGTGTGAATCATTGTAAAGCGTATGAAGTATCTAATGAATACGTCAGACAAGCAGGACTAGCCAAATTGGTGAAGCTGAGTATATCGCGTATTTTTATTTTTCTGTTATTCATCTAATATTCTGTGTGATTGTGTTATTGTTCGATCTTAAATTCTAACAAATACCAACTTAATCTTGAAACAGCGCGCTTAATAGTTCAAAATTTAAATAGGAGAAAAGAATCATTAATGCAAATAGCCTAAGAGCACCTGTGGCATGCTCCCTCTGGCACATAAACAGATACAAGAGTATAGAGACACCGATACTGACCTGGTTTTGGATAATCTTTTCCAATCATGCATTTTGCTCTAGCTTGGACGCTGAGAGGAGCTGTCCAAGGCTCATAAATATATTCCTTGGGCATATCTGGAAAACTAGGTTAAATTACAACCGACATTAAACACACCTAGCCGAAAGAAACAAGAAAAATATTTTGACACACCTTTCAATACAGGGAGAAAATGCCTAATATAGTCACCATTAGGATCATACTTCTTCCCAAATGAGATTGGAGAATAGATGCGGTTATACTGATCAACAAAGAAGAACTCTTAAGTTATTTTAAATTCAATCAAGATTATTTATTAATAAATTGCAAAACAGCTAATAGATAATCTTAATCCAAGCATTATACTACTATTCAGCCAACAATTTTTACATGCAGGTCCATATTACAGTAAGGCTCATATCACAAATAGCCCAGACAATCAAATATTTCTAAAATAACTAAATTACAAGGTCCAAGATTCTGGATCCCTGATCAGATCATTTTATTTATCAAGGAAGATTCTTTCAATAAGATATAAGTAAAAAAAATAACCCCAATACTTTTAGAATTCATTCACCGAACATATGTTCGGGTATAAATATCTCAAATTGTGGTGGCTCTGATGGGGCTATAATCTCCAGTCAACAGTCCTTGAGTGCTCTAGTATGGAGGGACATATGCAAGACAAAAGCCAATTCACAGACCACATAACCATGAAAATGATGGAATAAGAGGCCTGTTGCTCACCTGATAGAAAAATGATGAACAAGAGACCCATAACCAATTTCCATTATTGATTGCCCAATCGGAATCAATAAGAAGCCTCTCAAAGACATCACGCCCTTTTTCCCAATGAACAAACTACTAAAAGAAATTAAGGTCAGATGAAGGAAAGAGAAAAAGGAATGTAGTTCCACGTGAGCGTTGAAGTAATTTACTAGATCTCCACGAGTTAGGAAACATGCAACAGAATGTCGTGCCAGATGGTGCATCCAACCCCATTTCCGAAGCTATGACAACATAAAATAAACTTCAGACATATTGCTCAAATATAACAACTGAAATATAAATATACTAATATTTGCGGCTGAAGTATCACTTGGAAAATTTTCTAATTCAAACATAATCTTCCACAATCTAACCTGGACCATGATTGCATCAATCCAAGGAAATCCAGTCCTGGCATCTCTCCAAACTGCTAGTAATTCATCATCATCCTTCCAAGGTACCTACATAACCATGAAGCAGTAAACATTTATCAGGAATCATGCTCCATGAAAATTACCCAAGACATGACATATACAAAAAGAGAGGGCAAAGAAAAGGTCATTTGTCCTTGAGAATTGGTAAGTCATTAGTAGGAGAAGCTACTCTTCAGGTATGGTGAGAACAGCCAAAAATAAATATATGCTTGAGAAAACCATAAAATTTCAATTGCTGAGTGAAGAAATAATTAAAGCACCAATATTTTTATAAATGAAAAATATCAGAACACGAAATATGACCTCGATGTAAAATGAAAAGAATGTGCATCATCGTGACTAAAGTTTCCATAAGCTATATATTATTGCTAGACAATCAACCATAACCGGATATGAAGATATTTGTTTACCCAAACACTTTTTCTGAGAGGGGACCTAAGAACTAGAATATGCAATGAGATACCATCATTTTCAGAAGTCTGCGCACACACCCGGCCCACGAGCCGCAGAAGCCAAATGCAAATTGTATATGAATTAGAAGGGATGACAGACGTATTCTACCACTCAAAATTTATGTTTACCTACTTTAATAATTGAATTCAAAATTATAGTTCGGAAGCTACAATTTGCATGGACAAAACTAGCAGTGGTGTATTTACCTGCTTGCAGATTCTATTACCTCTCATCTGATCAAAATTGGGTGTGCCAAAAGCAACAGTGTAGAAAAAATCTCGCCATAGCAACTACAGAAGTTAAAACAAGTGGTTAGATTGCCATCATGACAATAATAATTATGTAGTATGTAGACCAACCTGTCCAAGAAGAGAAACTGGTGGAGATGTGTGCCTCTTGACATTTTTCTGAACATCCTGGATGCATTGGTAGAAATACCTGGAAGAGAGACAACCAAACTTCCAAGGAACTGAAAATGGATAGAAATTCTTCGGGAAATTATATGAGAAGTTCAATCTATATCTCACTTACTTTCAAATAGGGAGATAAAATAGTTGTCGCTGGCTTTAAAAATGCAGATGGGTCACCTTTTGGCTTCTCAAAGTTAGCCACCCACTCCTGCAGCAAACAAGAACAAAGATTGTTACCAAACTAACACATCTAAATGGCAAGAAGCGTTAGCCAAACAATTAAAACTTCCATCACAAAAAAATCAAATTCATTTAGGTAACAATGTTTGTTATCCTTGCAAACTTAAACTACTAAAGTAAGTTTCATGGTATCTGGATGGCATTACACAGTGCAATGGTTTATTTAACAAGTTGTAAAGAAAATTATATGCATAAAGGCTAAAGCCATAAAGGGTTATTGGAATATCGACTATTTGAAAGCAGTTTCTGAAGTTAAAGATTCCTACCCATAACCTTTACACCAATCCACATGCAACATCTTTATAATTATATGCCAAGGTATCCATTAGTCTCTCGAGACAATCACATCCTCCAAAGTTTAACTTAAGCATATTTGTAGCTATTGCTTGACGGTTTGGCACAATTATATTGGGTAAGGCAGTCAGTCAATTACAATTACACGTGTTTAGGTCTGAGTCAGCCATGCAAACAATAAATTTGGTCAGACATTCATCATAAACCCTTGAAGACCTAGTGAGGGACTATTACTAAGTAGTACACTCTTTTGCTTCTTTCTTTCTTTACTATCTTCCTTCTGTTCTCTCCTTCACCCTACCCCTCTTTCAGTCGGGACATTTAGAACCACCAGATGAGTGAGCAGAAAGAACAGAAAAGGTGAACCAAGTTGCTATATTTTAATTATTAAAGGAAATGACATTCAAGAAATATATATTATTAAAGGAAATGAAAGTTAATCGATTCATGATGTTGTGATTATGTAAGCGTGAATGTTTGATAATTATCCATAACAAAGGTGTTTACCTACTGGGTTTAAAAGTGTATGCCAAAGTGCAGATTTTCTTCTTGAGTCGTGAGATTGAGTGATTGATGAGAAACCTCTGTACATACAACATCTATTATGTGGCTAACAAGGCATAAAATGTTGCTAAAAAACATACTTGTTCAAGATTACTAAATATAAGCAAGTGCAACGAGTAAAGGCATCCATAATTATTCATGTTAAGAATAACCAATTCGTAGGCCTATGGAAAGACATGCTAGGGAAAGGTCTCTAAAATTTGGCTAAGGCTTCAATATCAACCTTTTTGCCTTAGTTCAAGGTATTAAACTTTACAAGTGGTCTTAATTCAGTTGATGCAACTCTAACTAACAAGAATCGATTCTCTCAAAGAAGCCACACACAATACTTTTAAGGAATAACAAGAGCAAAAAAAGGAGAAAACAGAAAAAATATAGTGATAAGGCCAAGAATGTTTTACTACTGCTTGGTTCACTTTGTTTGCAAGCTAACCATGCTGGATAAGAAAGAGAAAATGTTCATCTTTCCAAAAAGTCTACACTTTCGGTTAATGTGTAGGAATTATCAGACAGAAAAAGCAAAAAACTATAGTCTAAGAAGACTTGCACTTTCAGACACAGAAAATTTCACACAAAATATTTAACATATATTACATCATAAAAGTTGGTCACATATTTCTATATCTAGTTCCAACCATTTGTAGCCTACACAACACTAAATGATACCTTGTCCTTGATTGCTTCTCCCAACCTCTTCAATGCTTCTGATTCACCGCCTTTGAAAGGTGTGAACTCTTCCTGTACGCTAGTCCTTCTCGTCAATAATTCGAGCAAAGAAACATCCTTGAGACATACGTAATTTCAAACGTACCTCTTCAGTGTGTTCATAGCCCAGTTCGTTGACTGATGGAACTTCTGAAATCTCACAATTTTCAATGAATCCGACAGGCGGAAGATGAGGAAACGTAGTTGGTAAGGTAGATGATGCCCAAGGGGGCTGCCCAGCAAGCTTTATGAATGATTGATAACTCAAAGGTGGCCTTCCACCATTCTTTCAGACAAATTAAAGAAAAAGAAACTTCCATAAATTTGAATGATTTTTGTCCTTACCAGAAAAAACTTCAAAAGTTCATCAAAGAAATTACATTGAGTAGTAAGAGCTACTTAAAATGTCTAACCCAAGTACAAAACCCAATGAAGACTATACTAACCTTCTGTATGATTTCTGCAGGATTGAATAGTGTGTGGCTCACAGGAGAGAAAACATCTATACCAGTGACACAAGCATAGTTCTGTAGAAATTAACACTAAATTTTCTATTACCTAAAAATTTTCACCAGCACCACGATACTACAGAACCAATAACATATTTTGCAATTGGAAAAATAATTGTTGTCCAACAGAATTTCAGTTTAGGTTATAGATAACAAGAAGGAAAAAGAAAGTGCATGTACGTTAATGTTTCTTGTGAGGACTCTCACCTTAACTTTAATATCTAAAGCTTGATAGTATGACTCTGTGTCGTACTCAAAACAGAGCTTTTTAATGTCCCACTGCAAAGAAGAAAGATGCATAAAAAATGAGAAGCATGCAAACAAAATAAAGTATGGAGCAATATATTAGGCACTATGATGATATGCTAACTTTGAGCAATCCCCTCAAAGTACCACATTTCGATTCTGCTTTAACATGCAGTCTATGTGTGAGATGCAACACATATGAACACGCCATTTCATATATTTTGCACTTTGCACAAACAATTATTTTAATCCACAGGCATTTGGAAAATTTTAATTAAACTAATTTTAAACATAGAACTTGGCATTCTGGGCTGCAAATCAACAGACTCCCCTATGTATTCATGTGATGAAAAACCATCACCTAAGGCTATATTTGGAACTTGAAAACACGGGGGAAAAGTATAAGGAAAAATTATCTTATTGAACATAAATCTGATTATTTATACTTTCAAATAATTTAAATATCAAGTATAACTTTAAAAGGTAGTGTAAAGGAAGTTAATAAAGCTCAAACAAATTTTTTTATTTCACTTCTTTTTCCTTCCTTTCCCTTTTTGTTCTCCACAGCAACCCCCTCTTGGATCTTCTATAGGTCCCTTGCTTTGAAGCTCCATAGTCTTTCTGCATATCCATTCAAGTCACGGTGTCACCGACAGAGGCCTCCCTCCCAAAAGGACCTCCACGCGGCAAAGTCGTAAATCTCTACAATGATCTTCTACTAAGACCCTCCATTAGGTAAAAGGTTAGTCAAAGTAGACAAACTACTTTCCTTAACAACACTATGACCGATGAGCAGTGCACTCTAAAAAGGGATCTCAAATTTTGTGCTCCAATTCCAAAATACATATGTCATAATTTTTTATTACTCGATATCTACATTTATTATAAATGATCCACAGACGACCACATGATGAACAACTATAACAATGACACTTGCATTTGGGACACAAAATTAAAGCTCCAGTTGAAACACTAGCACTACTATATACGATGCGTATTGTTTCTTTGAATGTTTCTGCTACTCAGGTACTTTTAACAAATACATACGAGAGTAAATAAAAGCCACAGGCCATAGGGACTAAACTTAGAAAACTTGATCTAGTTACTCAAGTATAAATATTCTACTTAAAGTTCAATTTTCACTAAAATTAGTACATAACAGTGTTAAAAGCTCTTTGACAATTATTTACAGAACAATAATAATTCTAAAGAGAAGGTGACCTCCTTCAGGCAACGAATTAAAACCTCGCTGGGCTCCCCTTTCAGCACCAACAAGCGCGAACCGAGTTTTTTAAGACTGGCGTCAAGATCAGCGAGACTCTCAAGCAAGAAACGGATCCGGTTCAACCCAGCACGAGTCGAACCGATGGAGAAGGCAGTTTGGTCCGGCTCCATGTACCGCGGATCAATCACGAAAACCGGGTATAGGTGATTACAGCCTTTTGCCGCGTATTCGAGCGCTGGGTTATCGTGGATTCGAAGTCCTTTTCTGAACCATACCAGAGAATTCGAACCGGACGCCATAGACGGTTTTGGATAATTGTGGTGTATAGAGAGGAGAGAGAAACTGCGAAAGCAATTTGATGAAGTCAGACAAAATGAGACTCGCATTGAAAAGAGACCGGGAGGAGGCCTGAAAAACGTTAATATGTTCCCGCCTTAAATGGGTACTAGAAGATCAAGGCGGTATCTAACATACGCCGTAGAAAGTGCAGTAGACGTGGATCGAGTATTAGGCTTCTTAGCATGCGTAGTGCGCCACCGTGTAGGTTAGCATAACGGATGTGAAATTGGTTATGGCTGGTTGTTAAGGGCCCACGTCGTCTCTTCAAAGAATAGAGAATCGTAATGCTAACATAAGACTCAGCTGGGTGAGATTATTCCACGCCACGCTCGTCAACAGTATCCTCGCTTCTCACATATTTTCTTTCTCACTCAGGTATTTATAGGGTTAAAAAATATATATTATTCGTTTATTTTAAAAATAAAAAATATTTTTTTCTTAGCTGGGGTTTGGATGCTGCATTGTGTGGTAAGTGGTAACCCGGTGGCCAACCTATTGTCAGATCTGTATAAGTATATAAGATTGTTTCTTGTTTCTCACAAAAATAGTCATATTTCTAAACTTCGGAAATTTAAAGATGTATTTTTATTTAATAATTTTTTCAAAAAAAATATTAATTAATTATTAATAAAATTATAATTAAATATTTTTATTTTTCGTTGGTTGCTCTTATTTTTTCTTTTATGAAGTTTCTTACCCTTTATGAGATTTTATTTTTCTTAGTTTGAAATTTCTTCAATATGTAAAGTCTTCTTCTTTTAGTTTGAGATTTTTTCATTCTACTGAGCTTTTTTTTTTAAAATAAATAAATTTTCAATCTCTCCGTTAAGGATGTTTGATTTGAATTAATCGATTAATACATATTTATTCAGATTTAGTATGAAATTATTACAATGGACTCTTTTTCGTTATTTTTGTATTTTTTTTAGAGATATGTATATTGTCGAGCTTTAATTTAGGACTATAAGAGATATCATCTCAACTATATTATTTTTATAATTCGATTAATTTATCAATGAAATTTATTTCATTTTCTTATTCTAGAGTTTTGTCAAAAAAAATATAAATATGAGATGACGAAGATTTTTTATCAGTACATTTTTTCAAATATAGTTTTTAATTATTTTTTAAAGGATGTTGAAGGTTCAAAAATTGTCCCGCAATTGAAATACAAAAAAATAATTTAAAAAAATATTTGTCCTATGAAAAGATGTATGAGATATACAATTTAAATACAAATTATAATATATCTCATCCGTTCTAAATTACAAAATTAATATTAACTTTTGAAAAGTCAATTTGAGATATTTTTAAACTCAAAATTGACATGAATTTAACTAGTTTTTGTCAATATAATTATGAATATTATGAACTACCCAAAAAATACTACTAGTTATAAAATTTATTATTTTAAAAACTTAAATGAATTGTGTGAATTTTGAATTTAAAAATATTTCAAATTAACTTATTAAAAGTCAATAGTGATTTTATAATTTAGAACGGGATGAGTAAATTTTATTTGGTAATCAAAAGTCTTTAAATATGACCTACAATTTTTAGGTAAAAAATAAAATAAAATAGTTTGGAGTGTCCTAGCCATCCGTGGCCTCACCAAGGCATTCTCAGTTCACATGACCATTCTTCGTAAGTAGATTAAGAGATTGTTGTGAGAATGTGATCAAAAAGATGCATTGTTGAATTTGGAGCAGTCCATAAAAGATGAATATAGTTTTTTATTATCCAAACCAGTTTGTGTTTGTTTTTGCATTGTTACACCACCAAGTTCTTGAAATTTTATACTTAATTTTACCATTCTAAAAGTTTTTCTCGATCAATTATAGTAAATTTATATGGGCAGGATTCGTCGAGTTCACCACGTTTACCTACAAGTGTGTGCATCATGCCACTCAATGTCACTAATCTCTTACCATGATCTTCTTGGTGTGGCATACACTAAGGAAGAAACCAAGGCTATGGCGGCTGAGATCGAAGTGGTAGATGAGCCTAATGATGAGGGCGAGATGTTCACCCGGCCTGGCAAGCTAAGTGATCGTTTCCCTCAGCGTTACTCAAATGAGCAAGCTGCTAGGTTTGCTAATGGAGGGCTTACCCCCTGATCTAAGTCTAATCATTTTGGTGTGGACACCCTCTTCTCGACAAAGTGCAGTCGTCACACCAAGCATTCTACTGTTTTGGCATGAAGATACTATGCATGGATGCCATGCGGTAAATGATAGATTTTTATTCCGTTAATTAGTAAGTTTCAGTTTTTCTGTTGATTTCTAAATAGAACTCATAGACTACGGTTGTTTATAAAAAATATACTTGAGATTTGACTGTTTGTATTAATTTAACACTACTTTAAAAAAATTTATCCCATGATGGAGGATTAATAGTCCCTTAATATTGGATTATTAGCTCATAAAGTCATTTAATAGCTTAAAATGAGAAAGAACTATTAATCCCAAATTTAAAGAACTATTAATCCCCATCATGGGTTAAAATAATCCGAAATAGTATTAAATTAAAATAAATAATCTAATCTCAAATATATTTTTTTGCAAACAAAGGTAATCATTGTATTTTGTTCTTCATCATGTGGGCAACTAACCTACTTAACAAAAGGAATCTATGTGCATTTATTCGTCATGGTCTAACTCTTTATCTTCTCAGGCTCGTCATAATGGTCAGAACTACTACGTACGTATTTGCTCTTCTAACTGGCTATCGTGATTCTCCTGTTGGCGTTTAGGTAATTTCTGCTGAACTTTTATTTCCAAGAACATACTATAGAGTATAGTTGGCAATATCAAAGTAATGGTTTACGGCATCTGATAGGGCAATGCCAGTATGTTCTCATTTTTCAAATATACTGTTTTTAAAAAAATATATATTAAATGACTATAAATGTGCTTAAATTACATTTTAGATCCTAGAAGGGCTGCACTATAATCCTTATTTGCTGGTGGTGCAATTGCTATGCCTAAAATGCTTAACTATCGTGCTGTTTTCTTAACCTTTCATTATAATTGAATTTTAAATTTTACATGCAAAAGCATGGAAGTCATTCTATTCTCGGTTCTGGCACAGATTGGAAAAGATATCGTTTCATTTTTGTCATGGGCTGATGAGCTGAGCCTGAAATGGAAGAGAGAAAGCTGGTAAGGGGTTAACTCTCTCTCTCTCCTCTGTCTCTTATAGTTGCCATTTGTCATGTTGATGTGCTTGCAAATGGTCATATTTGGAGACATGCTGCAATTGCTACCTGCGACCATTTGATTTTTCATTTGGTTTGTCTGGTGAAAGAAACTAAGAACCATCTTTCAGGAAGTGTAACCGAAAAGTTGTTCCAAAGCTATGTGATGGTGCTTAAGTTTTTGTGCATACCTCTCAGATTGGGGATATATGAATGGAGCCAAACAAACCGTGTTCCCTTGTATGATTATTTTTGCTAACTGCAATTGTTTTCTGATGGATTGCAGATGGGGTTCAAATGGATTTTTGTGTTGTCAGTCGCACTTCTCCAAGCAGCTTATTAGCCACGGTTGAGATGGTCCGTCCTCAATGATCTCTATGTTTAGCATTGAGAGGAAAAACGAAACTTTATGTCAGTTTAGTTTAATTTATGTCTGCGGTTCATCATATGTGAGAGGACCGCAAATGACAAGAAGCACTTTCTCATTCTTCAGCCATGCTAAATTTGCAGTTGATGTTAATGACGAATTGCAAGTATTCCTTTGAGAAATGAGGTGCCAAAGTGCCAAACATGTATTTCTTGAACCCATGATCTCTATTTTTAAAATTTTTAATTTTAATTTTAATTTTTATATATAAATAGTAGTAACATTTAAAAAAAAATATTTGGAAAGGAAGGTTAAAGGCTGCTAACATTATCTTAATATTTCTATTCCTTAAAATTTTCAAATTATTAACCATCTTTAACATATTTATCAAAACGGAAATGATTAGTATGGAAACACAACATGAAAAGTATGTTCTTGACAGAAATTTATGACTCCAACTAAACCGATGAAATGAGGAAAATTATGTGTTTGTTATGAAAAGTATTCATAACAAACACAGGTTATATATATATATAGCTACAAGATACACTAATGAACATCGTAACACATAATAGTAAACGCTATTTCCTTCCTATTACCAAAAACAGAAAATTAAACGCCATTTCTATAACAAGAAATATTCTACTAATTCGGATCACTCGTGTAGTTAATTTTGTGGCATTAATTTTGAATAAGTATAAATGCACAACATTCAAACACTATGTTCATCTTAACCATTAAAAAGTTGAGTATGACATTGAAACTTGTACCATGATCAACTTTTTAATTGTTGAGATGAATATATTATTTAGTTTTGTGTTTATCTAGAATTTTAATTATAAGCGGTGTCCGGGATAACAAACACTAAGCAATTTAACATCATCAATAACTGGACCACACAGAGAACCAGAATGGTCACTCTTCATGTGATCAAATGTGCTCAAGAACCTCACTCTTGTCCGTGCCGACACCGCCTTGAACCGAAGCTTAGCTTTCTTAAATCCACCTTTTCCCTTAGATTCATAAGGTACTTGTAGGGTAATTTTGCCAGCAAATGCCTCTACCAGCATAGACCCTTCACAAGAATTATTTGCATCACCCACAGAAAATGTGAGTTCATAGACCTTCCCCGGTGTGGTCTTAACCACTTGCGCTATGGCGCTTTCTTTTCCGGCAACAAGTTCCACCGCTCGTTTGCCCCCTGGCACCGCAAAGTGCTCTGCATCTATGTATTTTACAGCCTTGAGGGATTCAATCATCCATCCGGGTAATGGGGAATGATCATCCTCTATGTTGGGTGGAATTAGGACACCCCATGATGTTTTTGGCAACACGTATGGTCCTTCTTCAAAATTTCCGTTCTTCAACATATTATCTGCAAATTTAGGATTAGTTAAACTGGCACCAATGATATTATTTTTAAATAGTCACTGTGACACACATGTTTTGTGTAATTATTTTAAAAATATAATAGTTATTTTTTTTAATTTAAAGATTAAAAAAATTAAAAAACTAAAATCCTAAAATAACCAAATTTACCGGACTCAAGACTGATGTCACTATCTCCTCACTTATTTTATTTTATTTTTTCTTAATTTTATTTGAGACAAGGAATAGAAAGATGGAAGCAAATTAATTAATTAATCACCTCTAGTTCTTTTGGGAGAAGACAAAGCCTTCAAAGCAACTGAATCAATGAGTGGGCCGCAATCTGGGTTTTTCCCCATGCCAGGGTTATGGATCACAATCTCAATTTGATTGGACTCGGCCAAGAAGCCCCACGAGTAAGAATCCCAACCATCACTACTTGGTAGCATACCCCAGTCCTTTTCCTCTGAGTTTGGTGACACCGATGCATTTAACTTCTCTTCTTGTCCACAAGTTCGGGCTGCGCTAAAAGTGATGGCATAAAACATTCCATTTGTGACCTTCAATTTGGTCTTTATAGACGCCTCGTCTCCCAGCCTAACTGCAAAAGCTCCTTGGGGCACCACCAGCAACATGTTTCCCTGTGTTTGGCCTGATTTTATGTACTCAATGTTAGGGGTGAGCATGGTGCGGTTTGGTACGGTTTGAAGCCCAAACCGCACATGAAACCGCTTAAGTGCGGTTTGACAAATTCAAAACCGCATATGAAACCGCTTGTGATTGGTGCGGTGCGGTTTTGAATCGTTTGGTGCGGTTTTGTTTGGTGCGGTTTCGGTTCCAAAACCAATTGAAATAATTAAATTTTATGCAATTTAAATTAACAATTTAGCATCACACAATATTAAATACTACTTTGATAATACACAATTTTACTTATAATGTTTTGTCTAAACAAAAGCAAAATAGAACCTAAAAACATGAATAATGATTTATCCTTATATATGAAAATTCTAAATAGAGATAATTACAATTTAGGATAATTCTAAATATTTGTAATTCTTGATATGCTTCATTTAATAGTGCATGGTGCGGTGCGGTTTCTTAGATGCGGTTTTGCTCAGAAACTAAACCCAAACCGCATTTGCGGTTTTTCAACCACCTAAAACCGTCACATACGTCGAAACCGTTGGTGCGGTTTTAATTGATGCGGTTTGTGCGGTTTTTGGTGCGGTTTCGGAGGCAATTCGGTTTCTTGCTCACCCCTACTCAATGTAGCCTGATATTTCCAAGTTTGGGATGGAATGGGGATCCACCACTTCGGTGCCCTTCATTTGTTCCGGTTTTGGGCCGTATTCGAAACTGCCATTGGGCAATAATCCTGCAATTACAATATATTCTTCATCAGCTAAAACAAGATACCAAAAAATGTTAATTGTTTTTATTAGCAGGCTTATAACTTGTGCATTATATTTCAATATATTACGATTGTCATTAATTTAAACTAGCACCCACACATAAATGTTTGATATTTAATTTTTTGTAGTAGTAGAGGCTTTATTTTGTATTTATCAACAAAAAAGTACACAATATTCAGATATACTAATAATACATCGGTTATTTTTATATTTTACTCTTATTCACTATACAACCCCTATAGAGATTTGGGAATATGGCCTGCGTTAGGTGGTGCTAATTTTGTAATGTTACTAGTACAAACTTTGGCATTATAATACATCTGTCCAAATCCGAAGAGAATCCAATTTCACGTCTCAAAATGAAAATACAATTTCAAAAAATCAGTATATCTGATTTTATTATATTTATTGTAAATCTTATCAGTAGTTAATTAATAAGTCAAGATCTGAACTCTAATTTTGTGAAGCGGATTGGAGTTTTTTCTTTTACATTAGCGTGGATCATCATCATATGGGTAGTAAATACTTTATTCTTCTAAAATTAGAGGTATATATTTGTAAAATGACAATTTTTAATAATAATTTTATTTTTTTTAAATATATTCTTAAGATTTTGATAAAAATATAACAACATTGTCATGATAATATTCAATCAACCAATTAAAATAATAGCATACTAATAATTTCATGTAACTTTATAATTTAAAAATAAAAATATTATTTTAATATAAAATATATATCTAAACAGAGAGTAACTATTAATTCAAACCGCTGCCTTACACTTGTTGTCCGGAGATAGGAGGACAAAGCTTGTAACCATGACTTGAATTCATTAATGGCATCTAACCCTTTATAGTATAATTGTTGACATATAATTCTCGCTCTTGCTGTAATCACCCGTCAGCAAGATACCTGCACACGTAACAAATCGTTATCACTCTACAAGACAGTCACAGCTTGGGCCGCCCAAAGATACTCCGATGTGAGAGTAAGTTCAGACGATTAACGTCATAATGAAGAACCTTAAAATGTACGTTGGAATACGTTAGATATTTGATAGCTGAGTGTTTCTTAAGAAAATCTTATCTTTCGGTCTGGGAGCTTGCTTGCATATATCTGTCCATGCACTCACGAACGTCATATCGTCCCTTTCATGAGTGAAGACAAGACATTTTTTTCTCTACTTGCCCCAGTTAGCCCATACTAGTAAGGGCTACTTTCTAATCCAACATGTTGAATTAATTCTGCTTATTAACAAAAGAAATTATGAGACAGTTTCTCAGCTATTATTTGGCTGTTATGTTATAGCTCCACAGGACCACAAAGAGGGAGTATTTTTTTTTCTTGGTCATTGAGAGAAGGACCTGGAGTATATTTCAAAATAAATAATAAATAAATAAATAAATATATATATATATATATATATATATATATATATATATATATATATATATATATTTATATAAAATGGAAAAGTATATTAATCCTAACCTCTATAAATAATTAGGACTCTCCACAGGCCTAGGCCTACAGCAAATATACCATGATTTTTTTTTTTTTTTTTTTTTTGCTAAATTAAATTTTATATAAAAACGAACAAAATACAGAGGAAATGGGAACCCCAAAAGAAAAGCCTAAACATCAGAGGACAGATCCCAAAGATGTCAAAGCTAACCAATTACACATCTAAACGACAGAAATCAACTTTGGTTTTCAGCTTTTGGAATCTCCTATAACTATGCAATTTATATTTAATCACATTCAAAGTGTCACGGATAATAACCCTAATTGGAATAGGAGAATTTTTATGAAATCTGGCATTTCGCGCTTTCCATATAGAGTGGATAACAGCAGCAAAACCAAGGCAAAGAACAATATGGGGTAACTGCTGATTTGCTCTAGAAACGACATAGTCAGAGATCTGCTGCTAGCTTCGATTAAGACCTTTCCATCCACAATATCGCATTACAGAAACAAGAATCTTGAATGAATATGGACAATTGAAATATAGATGATCAAAAGTTTCCATCCCAACATTGCACAACACACAATAAGGGTCAATAGCAACACCAAACTTAATCAGAATATCCTTTGTTCTAATACCATGATTAAAAACAAGCCACAGGTGGAAAGAAAACCTGGGGGGCAGAACTTTATGCCAAACAACCCTACTCCAATTAACACTTTGAACGTGACACCTAATGGAACGGCAGATGGTGGCAGCAGTAACATCATTTCTTACAAGCCCAAATTCAATTTTGCTAGCTAGCTAGATACTAGCAGCACTTGAAGTATCTATTGGGCCTTCACTTAATTGGCCCATTCGAGGTCCAGAAACTGCTTTCATTTTTTTGGACCTATCTAGGAGGAGGATTGGATTTGAGTAGTACACAGTCTCAAGAAATTAAAAAAAAACACAAAAAAAAAGACAGACAATATAATCAAGTTCATTAATTTAGTTACTCAGTACGTTAATAAAAAAAACTCAAAATGGAATTACTAATAAATATCCGATCTGCTCATCAGCTGCCAACTTAAAAAAATATGTCAATTCCAAAAGAGTAGCAGTATTAAATAGGCTTAAATATGTTTTATTATTTTAAATAATTATTATTTATTTTTTAATAATTATTTTTTTAATTTTTTTAATTAAAATATTTAACTCTTAATTTTTTTTACTTTAGTTTAATTAAAAAATCACATAAAAAATTAAAGCCGTAGCATGTGATGGCTATGTGTTAGATTATTTTATAAAAATAGAAGGGCAAAAACATAAAAACCAAATAAATAATTAATTCCTTTTAACAAATTTATCAAATTCAGATTTCTTCCCATTTTCTCTCGCCGGAATTTCCAATTCCATGGAAATCAGCCGGAGATTTCCCCCAAACCTCCCCGTCCGACCCTCCTCAACGAACTGCAGGAATTGATCATTAGGAATTGAATAAAAGGCTGCCAGTGGTGCGCCGCGTGTTGTGAACGCGACACCAACACTCCGGCATCGCCATAGTTATCGATTTTGAAATTTGAGCCAAGTTGCAGTGAAGGACTGAAGCGCACACAATCAGCAACATCTAACCATGGATCTTACCAAAAAAAATCTCTCAGCGGATTATTACCTTATGGAGAATTTGGGGAGTGGGTTTTGTTTTTGTTGTCATCAAGGCTTAGCTTCAATAGATCTATCTTTACATCTACATCTAAATCTAACTCTTGTAAGGCAAGCTTATCTGAAGAAGCCTTGATCTTCTCATCATCACTACATTTCAGCTGTGAGATTTCAAAATTGGTGGCCTTGAAATCCTTAAATTTGAGACCCAAAATTTGGGGTTGAGGCATCACCATATTTATCGATGCCCCAATGGTATACCCCAGAGGCCAGGTCCGCAAGCAAGTAACCGGCAAATCCGGCGGCTAAGGGGGTTCGAGCCATGGGTGGCAGGCGGAGGGGAGGGTACTACTGAGTTTAAGAGCTGTTGCGGTGGTAATTCATTAATTTTTGGGAATAAGAAGAGCTGTTTTTACGTTTTTGCCCTTATATTATTATAAAATAATTTAACACATCAGATCACATACCACATGTTCACACCTCTCATAAATTTATGATTTATGACGTGACAATACCAGTTAAATTAAAGTAAAAAAAATTAAGAGTTGACTTAAAAAGTAAGTCATCGAAATGAAAAAAATAATAATTTGAGATATTAAAATATATTTAAACCTATTAAATATCATATATCTAGTTTGATAGTAATTGTAAGTTAGCTCTATTTTGATAGTTAAGATTTGTATTAAATTAGATACTGTGTTTTGGATCTCGTTATGTGAAGTTAGTTTGTTTAACTGAATTTATGTTCTCCTTTGTGTGGTGAGACATCCCCACAGTGGCGAGGGGGGGGGGGGGGGTCAACTGCCCCCGGTAGCCAATGCCGACATGCCTTGTGTCTCTCTTCTTGCCCCTGGTAGCCTGGTAGGCGGTAGCCACTGCCGGCCGGCAGTCCTCACTCCTCTTTCCTTCTCCTTCTCGGCGACCAGGGGCGGATGTATATAAATGCTGGATTTTTTGTTCTTGCACTGGTTTCGCTGGAGCTGATCACCGGAGTTCATGGTCTAATGTTGTTGCTTCCGGAGCTTCTTGTTTGACGGGATGTGCAGACCCATGTGGGTTTGTCAGCTTTACATGTCAAAGCGTCAATATTGGGTGTGTTTTGCTGACTTGGGTGTTCTCTACACGCTGTGGGCATGCTTTGCAGTTTGTTTGGACCCATTTCTGACTTTTTTATTTGTTCCCTGTAAATATTATTTTTTTACCTATTCTAGATTTGTGGGATGTATTCTTAGTGGATTTGGTAATTGATTTTGTTCCTACTTTATGTATAATGTTTGATGGTAACTAGTGATTGGGCGCGTGGGTGCTTTCCTCACGTGGGTCCGCTTACCATTTATTTCTATGTTGTTACTGGCTGCCTAGTGCAGTCGTGCGTGGCTCATAGGCCCAATGTTTTGGGGTTTGGGCTTATTTGGGCTGTGTTTTCCCAGTAATAGAGTAGGTGCTTTTTATTCCTTGAGAGCGGGAATAATGCACTTATCTTCATTGTTATAATTTGGGGCATGTCCCTCTCCATTGTTTCGTTTATTTATACAGTTTAATTTAGTGGAAAAAAATATTTGTTGAACTTAGGGTTTGATCTCTGCGATTAAAGATTTACTGGGCTTGTTAATTGTTATGTGATGATTGATTGATTTATTGTTACGCAAAGACTATAGGTATCCTTCCTTGAACCTAGAGACTAGAGAGAGAAAAAAGATCAGAAAAGAAACATTTCACCATGTTTGGCATTAGGGAGAAGTTCTTTTTTGGTATGCTTTATTGCTTTTAGAAATTATCCGAAATATTGGGAATTTAAGTTGCTTTAAAGATACCAATTCGTAATGGAAATGTGAGCTCTTTATTTTTTTTCTTAATCCATTTACTATTTATTATCTATTTGTTCGCACGTCTCCTTGAATCATAATAATCTAGAATTATTTATATAGTTATATGTAGTTAACATGATGTTTGGGACATTGCGCATGGGCTTTGAGTCCCAATTTACCATTGTAATGGGGTCACTGAGAATATCTTTATTATAATCCCTTCTTATGGTTGGTCTTAACTACTTTTACTGTAAGACCCCGAATTTTATGAAATATAAAATTTAATTTTTCTTCATATATATTTTTCATGAAACAGTAAGTGGTTAAATTAATAAAGTTAAAAGTTAAGGACGTTATGTGCAAATTTTTATTTTGTCGGACAATATTCGTTTTGTCGGAGAATATTCGTTTTGTCGGGGAATATTCGGGTCGTACGACGGCGCCGAAATAACTAATTATTGGTGGACCCCACAACGGAATATTTGTCGGATGTAGAAAACGACAGAAGTAACCTTTTTAAATAAAAATAGTCAATGGTGTTAACTGTTTAAATACTGGTGATAAAAGAATAGTAGCACACGGTATTCTACAGTAGCACACGGTATTGCACAGTGTCTCGTATTATTGGTCTGATAATTGACACCGTAACTGTTGCGCATCATTTCATCAATAATTGTCACTGCATAATATTTTATGTTATCAATTCAATAATTGTTATTACACTGTATTTTATATTATTGAGTCAATAATTGTTGCTGCACTGTTTTTAAAATTATTGAACCTAATAATTGTCACAGTAGCAAATATACTGTAATTTATATTATTAAATTAATAATAATCTGTAACGTGTTTATTACATTATTGTTGAATTATTGTTGTAGCATTATTTCATTTTATATGTTGGACCCACAGGAAAAATAAAAAAATTTTATTTTTCAAAAGTTACTATTCACTCCCGGAATTTACTATTCATTCCCGGAAAAGTTACTATTCACTGACGGAAGTTACTGTTCATCTCGGGAAAGTTACTGCTCATCTGCCGACAAAAGTTACTGTTCATTACTGTTCACTTTTTGAAAATTTTAAAGTTACTGTGCAAAGTTACTGTGCAAGTATTGAAAATTTTTAAAAACGTTTGCGCAGCCTCTGCTGAATTTTTTTTTAGTTCACCTACCACGCATAGTAACCTCTTTTCTCCTATAAATAGCTTGTTCAGCTGAATAGAAAAATCACACCTAAAACATAAAATTTTTCTATAAGAATTTTATGAGTTTTCTCTAATAATAGTAAGGCTATTTTAAGTGTTTGAAAGCCAAAAGGAGTGCAGGAATTTTTCAAGTAAGTCTTTTATTAAAGAGTAGTAATTTTATAAATTCCTATTTTTCACGGTATTCACAAATCTTCCTTTAGAAGACTCTTCTTTGAGAAGATTCATTTTTAAAAGCTTTCTTTGGAAGATTTATTTTGGAATATTATTTTTAAAACTATTTTAAAGTTGGTATTTTATACTACAAAAATTATGTTAAATATATATAATTTTGATAGTTCATAATATATGAGTTATCATACACTTTGAAGTTTACATGTTGTAATTACTAATTTTATTATAAATATATAGGTTGATCAATCTCATTTAAATCAATATCCAGTCACGTGTTAAGGTAAGAAATGTCATTTTTTTTACACTCTTGAACTTGATACGGTAAGGGATATTATTTTCTTTCATACTCCTGAATCGAAACTTATTATGGAACTATTGGTTCTATAATTCCTGAAAATATTATATGTTCCATAATAGTTGAATTTCATTATTTCAACTGAACCTTCCTATTTTCTGAACATTTCTATCGAACTGTAATCGTTATTCTGAACTGTGGAGCTTGAATATCATTTTTAAATTTCACTTCACATCATGTTGGCAATTTGGACATTATTTGAATCTGCACAAAGTAAACTTCCGATACCTATTGTTTATCCTGTTCTTCTGTTCATCATTTGTATCACTGTTATTTATATTAATCATCAAGAATCAAGCTGTTGTGAATATCTGTGGCCGGGGGCACAGATGTGATATAATTGTTGAACAGATGATAGGTTAAAGGCGATATACTAGGTTAAAGGCGATACATCTGTTCGGTGTCTTTTATGGCACGTGGTGAATGTTCTCTTTGGCCCGTAGTGCAAAGATGAGCTGTTGATTGGTATGATTATGACCAAAGGCTGAATCTGGTATAATCATGACCGTTGGTGTTATATTGAATGTCTTTGGCCCGTAGTGCAAAGATGAACTGTTGATTGGTATGATTATGACCAAAGGCTGAATCTGGTATAATCATGACCGTTGGTGTTATATTGAATGTCTTTGGCCCGTAGTGCAAAGATGAACTGTTGATCTGCATGATTATGATCAGGAACTGTGAATTTTTATTATCATGACTAATGGTATTTCAGATGATAAAAGTTGATGATATTTTTACAAAAAAGAGAAGCGAGTGGACATTATAGTCTGCATTATTCTTCTAATAGATTGATCATTCCGCTGCTATTATTGATCTGAACGTTGTTTAAGAATTTAACTACAGTTTTTGATATAAACCTTGTAGTCTATTGTATTCTATCAAGAACTCAACTGTTGAAGGCTAATGATAATTTATTCGTCATTATCTTAGTCATGATATTTCTTACTGGGCTATTTGAGCTCACCCTTTCTTTTGTTCCATTGTTTTCAACAGGAGATGAGAACGTAACGGGGTCTAGCCGGGGGATGGAGTGAGAGTCCGAGAAATAGTTGTCTTAGTCTTCACGTGTTGTAAAATAGTGTGACAATAATAGTGAAGACTTAGTTGTGTATTATTATAGACTGTATTGTTGTACGTTGTGCCTTGTTGTAATAATTTTGTTGTAGTCTTTTGACGACTCAAGTTTGGGCTGTGTGGGCCTAGATTTGGGGGCGTCACAGTTGGCATCAGAGCTTAGGGATATGGTCTTTAATGGAGATCTGGGGTTAGAACTAGGAGGGGAGAGACGAATAGAATCAGTCACTAGTATGTCCTACCTAAATTAGATTTTATTATCTAATGAGTTGATTTGAATATAGGGACATGAAGTGATGAGTCAATTTATTTGAACTAACAGTTATTTTGTAACCACAGTTTAGTATGGCATCTGGCAATCAGGAGGTTAACTATGAAATGTCCGGTACGTTAATTTCGGGGACGAAATTTCATAAGGAGGGGAGGTTGTAAGACCCCGAATTTTATGAAATATAAAATTTAATTTTTCTTCATATATATTTTTCATGAAACAGTAAGTGGTTAAATTAATAAAGTTAAAAGTTAAGGACGTTATGTGCAAATTTTTATTTTGTCGGACAATATTCGTTTTGTCGGAGAATATTCGTTTTGTCGGGGAATATTCGGGCCGTACGACGGCGCCGAAATAACTAATTATTGGTGGACCCCACAACGGAATATTTGTCGGATGTAGAAAACGACAGAAGTAACCTTTTTAAATAAAAATAGTCAATGGTGTTAACTGTTTAAATACTGGTGATAAAAGAATAGTAGCACACGGTATTCTACAGTAGCACACGGTATTGCACAGTGTCTCGTATTATTGGTCTGATAATTGACACCGTAACTGTTGCGCATCATTTCATCAATAATTGTCACTGCATAATATTTTATGTTATCAATTCAATAATTGTTATTACACTGTATTTTATATTATTGAGTCAATAATTGTTGCTGCACTGTTTTTAAAATTATTGAACCTAATAATTGTCACAGTAGCAAATATACTGTAATTTATATTATTAAATTAATAATAATCTGTAACGTGTTTATTACATTATTGTTGAATTATTGTTGTAGCATTATTTCATTTTATATGTTGGACCCACAGGAAAAATAAAAAAATTTTATTTTTCAAAAGTTACTATTCACTCCCGGAATTTACTATTCATTCCCGGAAAAGTTACTATTCACTGACGGAAGTTACTGTTCATCTCGGGAAAGTTACTGCTCATCTGCCGACAAAAGTTACTGTTCATTACTGTTCACTTTTTGAAAATTTTAAAGTTACTGTGCAAAGTTACTGTGCAAGTATTGAAAATTTTTAAAAACGTTTGCGCAGCCTCTGCTGAATTTTTTTTTAGTTCACCTACCACGCATAGTAACCTCTTTTCTCCTATAAATAGCTTGTTCAGCTGAATAGAAAAATCACACCTAAAACATAAAATTTTTCTATAAGAATTTTATGAGTTTTCTCTAATAATAGTAAGGCTATTTTAAGTGTTTGAAAGCCAAAAGGAGTGCAGGAATTTTTCAAGTAAGTCTTTTATTAAAGAGTAGTAATTTTATAAATTCCTATTTTTCACGGTATTCACAAATCTTCCTTTAGAAGACTCTTCTTTGAGAAGATTCATTTTTAAAAGCTTTCTTTGGAAGATTTATTTTGGAATATTATTTTTAAAACTATTTTAAAGTTGGTATTTTATACTACAAAAATTATGTTAAATATATATAATTTTGATAGTTCATAATATATGAGTTATCATACACTTTGAAGTTTACATGTTGTAATTACTAATTTTATTATAAATATATAGGTTGATCAATCTCATTTAAATCAATATCCAGTCACGTGTTAAGGTAAGAAATGTCATTTTTTTTACACTCTTGAACTTGATACGGTAAGGGATATTATTTTCTTTCATACTCCTGAATCGAAACTTATTATGGAACTATTGGTTCTATAATTCCTGAAAATATTATATGTTCCATAATAGTTGAATTTCATTATTTCAACTGAACCTTCCTATTTTCTGAACATTTCTATCGAACTGTAATCGTTATTCTGAACTGTGGAGCTTGAATATCATTTTTAAATTTCACTTCACATCATGTTGGCAATTTGGACATTATTTGAATCTGCACAAAGTAAACTTCCGATACCTATTGTTTATCCTGTTCTTCTGTTCATCATTTGTATCACTGTTATTTATATTAATCATCAAGAATCAAGCTGTTGTGAATATCTGTGGCCGGGGGCACAGATGTGATATAATTGTTGAACAGATGATAGGTTAAAGGCGATATACTAGGTTAAAGGCGATACATCTGTTCGGTGTCTTTTATGGCACGTGGTGAATGTTCTCTTTGGCCCGTAGTGCAAAGATGAGCTGTTGATTGGTATGATTATGACCAAAGGCTGAATCTGGTATAATCATGACCGTTGGTGTTATATTGAATGTCTTTGGCCCGTAGTGCAAAGATGAACTGTTGATTGGTATGATTATGACCAAAGGCTGAATCTGGTATAATCATGACCGTTGGTGTTATATTGAATGTCTTTGGCCCGTAGTGCAAAGATGAACTGTTGATCTGCATGATTATGATCAGGAACTGTGAATTTTTATTATCATGACTAATGGTATTTCAGATGATAAAAGTTGATGATATTTTTACAAAAAAGAGAAGCGAGTGGACATTATAGTCTGCATTATTCTTCTAATAGATTGATCATTCCGCTGCTATTATTGATCTGAACGTTGTTTAAGAATTTAACTACAGTTTTTGATATAAACCTTGTAGTCTATTGTATTCTATCAAGAACTCAACTGTTGAAGGCTAATGATAATTTATTCGTCATTATCTTAGTCATGATATTTCTTACTGGGCTATTTGAGCTCACCCTTTCTTTTGTTCCATTGTTTTCAACAGGAGATGAGAACGTAACGGGGTCTAGCCGGGGGATGGAGTGAGAGTCCGAGAAATAGTTGTCTTAGTCTTCACGTGTTGTAAAATAGTGTGACAATAATAGTGAAGACTTAGTTGTGTATTATTATACACTGTATTGTTGTACGTTGTGCCTTGTTGTAATAATTTTGTTGTAGTCTTTTGACGACTCAAGTTTGGGCTGTGTGGGCCTAGATTTGGGGGCGTCACATTTACTGGAAATATGTTTTTTGCTTTGACATATCCAAGAAAATGAAGTTAGATATTAGATGAGTTGAATGACGAATATATAACTAGTGCGTTGCATTTTTACATTTTTTGACAGCTAAATGTTTCAACTTTATAGTTAGTTCTCGTATTGCAGCACTTTTATAAAAAATTTAGTCCAAATTCGCCCATGCTGGAACAAAATTCTGAATCCGCCCCCTGTTGGCTCCTCTCAGTCGTATATCAGAAAGAAGTAGTTCAAACGTCAATAAATAATTTTTTTTGCTAAGAGATTTTGACCCCCCCTATAATCTTGTCCTGATCCGCCACTGCATCCCCAAATCCGAACTAAAAAGAAAACAATCCTGATGTACAAATTTATTTATTTATATTACTGTAATTGCAGCAGGATACTAATGTGGCCACGTTATATCGATTAATGAAAAGATTACCGGAAGATCTTGTGAGAAATGAAAACAACACTACTTATAATTTCATCGTTCGCCAGCTAATTGCACCAAATACAAAAACAATAATGCAATCGCCGAAGAAGAACCCCCAGCAATAATTATTCAAATACCATAATTTCAAGTCCACAGATTCAAAATCTCAACGGATGACAACTAGTAGAATAACTCCGGCAAGTCAACGATCTGAAGAAATTTCAGAGGCGAGGCGAGATGCTATGGCTGAATGGTACATAATATCGTGGAAATTAGCGCTCTCCAGGGTCTTCATCCTCAGCTGTTTGGCTTTTTCCTCGGTGAAACACCCCGGGCTGAAACGAGATCTGGATTCTTTCGTCGTTCCGGACTCCGGTGCATCCGACCCTTCGGTGGTGGTGTTGTGAATGTAATCCGGATCCGATGACCAGCCGAATAGTGGGGTCCACCAACTGTTGGAGGATGCCGGCAATGGCGGGTTCCGGCGGCCCTGGTTGGGTTTTCCGGGGTTTGGGGGAGCAGAATAGGGGAATGGGGATGGACGGATGTAGCAGAAATAGGCGGCCATTGTAATTGATGATGCAAAATTAGGCGCGAGAGAGAGAGATAGAGGAGTAAAGGAATCGAAGATTTGATTTGGTTTCTGGATTGAGGCGGTGATCAAATGGTAAGAGCAAGCATGGGAATGGATAAGGTTGCCCACGTGACTAACACTTTCTAGTAATAACTCCACTTTTTGCTTTTTCTTTTTTATTCACTTTTTTTTTTATTGATTTCTTTATTTTTTCCCTTTTTGTTTTTTAAGTTTAGTTATTGAGGAACGGGTATTCACTTTTGAATAAGTTAACAACCACAACAATAAAACACAATATTAAATATAATATTAATTATAATTATTAAAAAATAAAATTTGAGACAAAAAATTATATTAAATTTTATTTTTTAATAATTAAAATAAATATAATATTTAATTATTGTATATATATATATATATAGTGTTGTCCATTTCTTTTTGTAAAAGTGTTCCAATGCGAGGCTTATGACGGGCCGTGCATATTTTGTATCCGCACCCAGGTGGGTAATATGACAGGGGCCCAACACACAACACAACCTCAACATCATGTTGATGGAAGTGGTATTTGTCTATTCATTGCTTGAGATTTACTCAAGCCACGTACTAATATTTCCCCGTTCTTTTGAAAATAATTCCGAATTATAAGATTAAAAAATAATTGAAAAAAATAATTTAATATATTTTTAAATTTAAAAATGATATAATTTATTTAAATTTTAAAAATAATAAATCTTGTAACTAGTAATATTTTTAAAATAATTTATAATATTCATAATTATATTAACATAAACTAAATAAATTGATATCTATTTTAAATTAACTTTTTTAAAATTAATATTAATCTTATATTTCAGAAATGAGATTGTATAATCTTGCGGATTCCTTAACATTGATGTGAAAAGACTTAATAGTTGACCAGTGGTGGTGGATGAGAACAGAGTCATGTTAAGAATTTAAAAATTAAATCAAAAACTCATTGATATCACAAAATGTATTTATTATTCACACACCATCTTTATCTATTGCACAAATGATTGCTTCGCCTCCTCATCAATAATTTTTAGTACGAGCACTAGAAGAATAAAAAAAATTGCACTACTCTCAATACCTGTTGGCTACACATGAAAGAAGTATAGGCTAACCGCGCTTGAATTTCTTGTAAATCAAAGTTGAGTCTAGTCCATTGCTGGTAGACCTAATAATTTGCATTGCATTTTCATCAAATTTCAATCAACTACATACTATCTGGCATTCCCCTTACAAGTTTGTCTACATATTTGTAATACATTCGGCTAAACCACATTTCATTTGACACACAAAATAGGTAACTTTTTCGCGCCATCATCCTATGTATAATTCCCTGATGGTATCATTGCAAATCCATCTCTCTCACTCTGTTATAGAACCCTGGGGATGGACCTGCAAAAACATATTATGCACGAACCACTTTTAAGCTTTGAAATTCCGTGAGCACATTTGTACATATATAACTTACTAGTTTAATCAAAGAAAGCAGCATCAAGAACATGTGTGACCTATAAAACATGCATGAATGATCATGTTCATAAACAAGTTTATTCCTCATTTGTTTTTACCTGAATACGCTTTTCGTCACCTAAGCTTACAGTTCTGACCTTCAATTCCCCTCTACTTGTTGTCAGCTCATCTAATATCTCTGCGTCACATACTTCCACTTCTACATTTTCATTTCCAGGATGAAGTGCTTCTCTATCCTGATCACAAATATTTTTTATATACGTGATGTGGAAATTTAGTCTTTATCTTCAAAAACACATAATGAGGGGTTTCCCCCATTCTTGTGTACATTGATATATGAAGGTATAAGTGAAAAGAAAAAAGGAACTAAATACAGTTTTTAAGTCCTTGTGGGAATGGAACAGAAGATCATCATCATCAAGGATGAGGAAAATTCTAGTAAAGAATGGGGAAGATGGAAATACATACCCTCAAAGAAAGGCTCAGAGAGCGTTGATTGGCACCAACTATTTCCTCGTACTCAGCAGCATCCAGTTCCCTCAGATGGCTTGGTTGAAATAGCTTAGGCAAAATATGCTCTCTTATGCTTATGAGTAGAAAGAATGGCAAGGGGAAGAGAATGCCAGCTATAGGGATCCAAGTCACTCCAAAGCACACCAGAAAATATACCAACTGGAAGAGTGTAAATCCGACAATGTATCTGAATGGTACCGACACCATAAAGGATGCATGGACCCCTTCCAAAACCCTGCCATTGTATAACAAACAGTAATCTACAACGTGCCCTCAAGTGCCTTTAAATTATTTTACAACTTAAACACTAGTCAAACTTACCTATGTCTCCTGCCAGGAGAAATAAAGAGAAGTGATATCCTTTCCCAGAGCTGGTTTCCGGGGAGGCTGTCAATGGCCATGTAGGCAAAATATCCCCAAAGAACTGATGTAGGAATGAGCTTTATCACGGGCATAGCGCATACAGATGCTGCCACAAGGAGTGACTGCAACAGATTGCTCACTCTTTGCTCATTAACTCGGACAGGCAAGTAGGCATCAATGTGCTTCTCGGGGTCAAATGAGTCTATTGCAATTTCTCCTTCATTAGTGCTATTCATAACTGCCTCCTTCAAGTCCTTCAACTCTTTAATAACTGAGCTAGTCTGAAAAGAAACCCAAAACATCACTCGGACGACATTATGGTTTAATTTCCAGATTCGTGCTTCAGCTCAGGAATTATTCTCAAGCTCAATTCAGGAAATAGATAAGATGGATATCGACTTGAGATGGGGAAACTGTGAAGAAGGGGTTCTATATGGTTGATTTCTATGTCATTAGAAAGCATAACTGAACCCATACAATAGTCTTATATAACTTGTAGCCTTCTAAAAACTAATTCATCACACAAGCTGATGCAGAATATAGAACCAGCTTGTCATGCACTTAAAGCTATTTGTTCAAGAGGGCATAAGAGTCATCAATATTGTTGTCTAAAGATGGGTATGTAAGCAAGATGACTTACAATTGGAGAGCTGTCTATTTCAACAAACACAGTTTGCATCTTGCTATAGATTTCTGAATTGCTAGCTTGCTCTTTTATGCTTTCCTTGGCACTTTGAACCATCTTATTTCGAATAATCTGGTACGATAAGAATGGGATTGATTGAGCATCCAAACCAATATACTTTCATAGACTATAAATTACACAAAATAAACTTTGATTTATAATCGTAGTTTATTACCTGTTTTCTGAGAACAGCGAGGCTCTTAGTGTGCATTGGAGATTGTGGCAGGACTCCATTTGAAGGAGGCAGTCCAATCAATCCACAAAGCAAAGTCTGATAAAACAAATTTAGTACAGATCATTGACCATGATGACTATAGTTAGAGACAAAGGTTCACAATACCAAACACAGTTTTCAAGATACCATGAATCCCAGCAGTAAGATGTCATAATGATAGGAAGAAGGGTTCTTGAGATTGAACTCCTTTTGTTGAGCCATCTGTGAAGCAACACTGTGATCGAAAAAATAAAGCCCTGCTATCATCACTGCGGGGACAAGGGCAGCAAAGATGTACACTGGAGGAACCTTGCCCATATCCTGCAATTTAGTATCAGAGAGGAGTCTGAGGCCTACCATGGACTAAAAATCTTCTGAACTTGTCTAAGATGCATATAGCGAAAATCGTGAAATCTTTGGGGACTAACTGAAGAATACAATTTTAGTTTACCTTAATAACAGTCCAATGGTATACAGATGCAGACTCCCAAGGGAGGGGACTAAAAAGCCTTCTGGGAACACCAGATGGAAGTTTAGTCGGTCCACTAAATGAGAGTGCTGTCCAGACTACAACCATCAAAGGAACACCATAGTCTGCAATGAAACTTCTGAGCCACCCTGTTGGACATGGTAAAATAGTTTTAGATTCCACTTAAAGAATTGAAACCAAAATTATCGAGTCAAAATATGCTTCACACACCTGTGCCATACCACCACGACCTTGCCCTTCTGCTCTTTAAGGCAGTGTAGACAATCCCAAATGAAAATATGATGGCTAGTAAGCCATTTGTATATAGCCAATGGAATTGATACTTCTCTAAGTTTTGGTTCTCAGCTTTGGGGATTGCAAATTCACTTATCACTCCCTATATAGCACATCAAATATACCTCATATTAAACAAAATTTACCATATTAATGAATAATCTGATATATTGCGCATTCTACAATGGTTATACCTTGATAGCCTCTTGAATAAAAAGAACGGCAATCAACATCCCAAAAGTTTCCCCAGCAATCCTTGTGAACCTAGTGATAATTGTGCCAGCATTGAACATTGCTAACATAAACAACAAAAGAGCTGTCCAAACACAAACCCTGCAAAATTTATAGGAATGTTTAGTGATCTCAAAATAATATTCAACAACAACGAGAAATTTTATTTGCATAAATAAGTATGCCAAGGAAAATTGTGAATACCATCCAGCCCAAGCTAAGAAGAGGGCTTGTCCCAAATCTTCTCTTCCTTTGGCAAAGTTGTACAAGTAAATATACATTATAACAGTAGGTTCTGCAACTCCTAATATCAGAAGTGGTTGTCCACCAACAATGGAGTGTATTATACCAGATATAGCGGTAGAAGCTAAAGTTTCCACAGTGCTCAAGCTTCCATCTACATGCGCAAAAATAAACTCTCAACTCTGTTTTAATTATAATTCAATAAAATAGAATACAAAAACATTTGTAACAATAGCTACTTTCTAATTTTTATTTTATTTTATTTTATTTTTCATTGTCATATTTCTCTCTTAAGCAACAAAAAGCACTGTTTCATTCTTGAGATTTGGCTTTTAGTAATTCAAAGTAAAATTATACATTAGAGGGACAGTTAGTCGATAATCAACCTGTATCTCTGCTCAATTGCTCTCCAAAGGCGATGACAGGAAGAGCAGAGGCAAAAAAGATATACATGGTTGGAGCCAATATCCTAGGACATATTAAAAGAAATAAAATAAGATAAATTAATTTGAACGCATTACAAAACAAAATTGAATAAGCATTCGAATACAGTTAATTATAACCTAAGCTGATAAAAAACTAATACCCAAATCCGGAGCGAATACCAGCAATCCAATCTTGCTTATAACAGGATACTCTTCCTCGAACATCTTCTGTAACACCTCTGAATGGGGATTTGATATTCTCCATTGCTGATACAGAAAATTAAAACTATCAGAAAACAGGAAGGAAAAAAATTTGATTATAAGTACTTAAAAAATCTCATGCAGTCTAAAAGGTTTTGTGAAGAAAGAATACATTCATTTCTTATAGGTACTTTATAATCATAAGGAAATTATTAAAAGTGGGGGCACGATCGATGAAGCCCTCTTGATACTCAAATGCATAGCAGCAGTACGTCTTTTTAGAATAAGGCATATGAAATTAGTGCAAGAATTTCCATACACACGCACATATATATATGCGGTTGGAAAGAGATATACCCAACATTAATGACTCAAAATGATGAAGGGTTTATGCTTTTAGGAGAGGAGCGTAAAACCCTTCAAGATTTTTCTGGGAAATTTGCCAGAAAACCCAAGAGAATGAATTCGTTTAGCGGCCGGCTGCCGTTTGTAGAATGCCAAAAGAGTGGGAGAGACTTCTTTAAAAACCGGCACAACTGGGTATGAGTTTCTGGTAGAGGTATATATCACACCAAATTCTCCAATCGGCTATGTAGCTGGCAAAGATGCGCGTGTACTAGTTACAACAATTGTAATACATACTCCCCAAGACCCAAAATATACAAGTCTATCTGATAAATTATAAATTCTTCAGGATATAATTTTATTTTACATTTACTCCTCAGTTTATAATGAAATTCTGAATCTACGATGGTAAATTTGCTGTCATTCCAAATTAAGTTGCTAAAAGTTTCAGAAAGAAGGGCCGGGTATTAGTATCATAAAAAAATGAGTCTTTTTTTTTTAAAATAAAATAATAATAATAATAATAATTTGACAATTACTTGGAGTTTTCTAATTATTAAAATATGTTTAGTATGACGTGAATTGTTCAAGTAATTCAAAACATATGCGCGCATGCATGCATGTCCAACTCCAACTGTCGACTTTTCATTACTCGTCTCATTTGCTCACCCCTCTACCTAATCAACAACTCCTAATAAAACTTTTCCATGGAAAACTTGCACTTGGGAGTATGACCTTTGATTGCTGCTGTTTTCAACCACTCATCTCCACAACTTCATTTTAACCTTTTTTGTTCTATTTACGTACGTACACGAATGCAACACCAGCCAATCACATGACATCCAAGAAATTAGGGCGGGCTTCGGCTGACGTGTTCGGTCCGAGGTAGGAACCGCGTTCTTGGTTTTACATTATGCTAGCTAGTTATTAGTAATTAATTACTTATTGACCTGCACAGTTTGCTAAAAATTACACATGCAGAATAACGTAACATATCCACGAAGTTATATTCACTACTAATAATATTATGACAAAATTGATATTTTCAACTTCAAAATAAATTCACTTGATTTTAATAAATATAATCGTAAATATTCTAAATAGCAATGATTACAAAAATATTTCAAAAACTAAAACGATTTCACAATAAAATATATATTAAGATTTTGCAAATCGACTCTAAAATATAAAAATAAAGCTTTTTATTGTGGAACGTAAAAGACTACTATTTATGAGGTACATAGTGTACAGTGCAGTTAAAATCACAAAAGATCTTAAAAGAGTAGTAATATTTTCATAAAATAAAATAAAAATAGTATCAGTTGTGAATTTTTTTTTTTGGTTGAGAAGAAATATGAACATCTTTGTTGGTATAGCAACTAGCAAGCCAACTCATAGTTGTTGAAATCTATCCCATGGAAATTTTGTCTTCGAATCAACCGTATAATTCTTCTTGTGGTGAAAGTCGAAAATAGAGATGATCACTCTTCTTCATTGGTCGTTTTATGGGGTCGGATTTTGACCCAAAATCAAAGGCCGTAGCCATCATTTGTGGGTGGTGCATTGTACATCATTCAATGTATAATCCTAGCTAGTTAGTATATATTTACTAGGATTCCGATTCAAAGAAAATGACATACTGAACAAAGTAACGCCAATCAAAATAGACTTACTTGCTTGAATTAGAAAATTACAGCACACGTTCATACATAGTCAGTCAGTCCAATATTATTATTTTAAAGATTTTTATTTATTTATTTATGCTTTAAAAAAATTACGTGTAATTCTAGTACCTAAAATACAATGTGGGCATCCAAGTTCGAATACTACAAGCTTTGGATCTCTAAGAAATTTCTGTGTCAGCCATTACCATTTCTTGGACTCTTTAGGGAACTCTTTTAAGTCTTAATAGCAAAATATGTACGTGTATGATGAACGGGCTCAAATGAATTTGTACCCTTTTTTCATTTGGTCCATTGAAGGGATAGCCCCCCTCCCTAAAGAGAACAAGAATAAAATCTAGGAATTGTAATTTCCATTAAATCAGCTAACAAAAGCTTCCTTATCAGCCTAAGACGCTCATGAAGAACTCTAATCAACCAAACCCCATCAACCGATGCAATTATATAGCTGTAAATAGGAACGTGCATTTGAAAAGGGTAAATAGTAAAATTCTCATAAGCCCAAACACATATATGGGCTTACCCATGTATTCTAACCCATTCAGATTTCTAGGAAGCTTCTCCGAATAGTATTCTTATGGATTGTATTATTTTAGTGTGTGTATATATATATAAAAGCCAATTGGATTAGTTTTTAGTTGGCTTTCTTTTTTAATCCACTCGTCATTAAAATAGCAGTAAGATGCAAAGGCACTAAACATTGCATAATGCAATAAACAAGTCTAGCCCAATCCAAAAAAGCCCGTAATTTCATTTAATTAATTAATTTATATTTCTCTAAAATAAAATTCAAGAATATACTAACGGTCACACATAGAGTTGCAAACGAACCGAACGATTCGGTTCGAGTTCGGTTTGGTTCGAGTTCGACTATCTGACATTTTCGAGTCGAACTCGTACATGGTATCAAGTTCGATTGCTCGATCGAACATATTCGCGAACCATGTGGTTCAGTTTGACTATGTTCGTGAACGGTTTGGTTCAAGTTTGGTTCGGTTCAAGTTCGATTCGACTATACTAGTGTTCGACACAGTTTGGTTCGGTTCGGTTCGTTAGCTGCTCTAGTTTGAATTGTATTTTTTACATGTTTAATATTTTTAAATTCTAAATACAAACAATTAGTTATTTCATATTAAATTTTAAAGTTTGTCTTATCAATAATTGTTAATTTTTTAGTAATTTTTTTTTATTACTTAAACATCTTTTTGTTTTTTTAATATTTGATTAGAAGTACACATTTTATTAAATAATTAATAAATAATAATGTGTACTTCTTCACCTGTAATTTAATTAAAATAATTATAATATTTTCATAAATTTTTTAACAATGATTGTTAGATTATTGCAATTTATATCATTGATAATTTAATAAATTATAACTCATGTCATAAATCACATAAATAATGTCATTAATCTTCATGCAATGACAATTTGACATTAATTAAAAAATGATACAATACAATTGCTTACATTTACTTGAGTTATTGAAATTGCCAAATCAAGATAGAGAATAGAGAAATCAAGTTATCAATGTACCGAGACTTCACTAATAGAGTAATAATCATTGTTTACACCAACCTATCGTCCATCAACCATATAATTAAAAGTGCAAACTTGATTTTAAATTTTTTTAATTTTATAGTATTACAGACTTACAGTGTATATGTGAGATGGTGTGAAAAAATAATTGACTAACTTGGTTTTATGCAATTAAGTAATCATATTTAGTACAAAAAATAGTGTTTAAAAAGTTTAATAATCTAATAAAGCAATGTCACAGTACCGTTTGCATGAAATTAAAATGAATTAATAATTTAAATTAAAATAAGAAAAAAAGTTAAAAACAAAAACAAAAACACAAAAAACCTCAAAATTACTTTGAGCCTTTGATATTAGAATTGTAATTAATTTACAAAATTATAAAATTTAATATATTATTTTAGTTTTTTAGAAAAAATTTATTTAGTTTTAAACAATATAATTATGAAAATTATAAAAATTTTATAAAATAATTCTCAAGATTTATGTTATTCAAAAGTTATTTACCACATCCCTTTTAAATTAAAAATTCATACTTGAGCAGTTGATTTTATTACTTATATTTTAGAACGAAAGAAGTATCTAGTAGTAATACATTTCAAGATTAACAACTTAACAATATTAGTTTATTAGATATTTAATTAATCTAAATCAACTAAATTCACATTATTTTAAATTTTAGAATTTTAGAATTTCATTATAAAAAAAATCTCAAATAAGACTCTTTTTATGAAATAGAAGGAGTATTTTTTTTCTTTTGTTTTACCTAAAAGTAAAAAATACAAAAATATGAAAATAATTAATTAATTGAGGAAGTAGTAATATTGACATTTTTTTTGGTTAATTGAAAGTAGTAATATTTGTTTATTCTAGACTAATTAAGTAATTAACAATAATATTGACCACTACTACTAATTTAATATATATGAATATATAATAATATGATATTATGATATATTATATATTATTTGGTTATTTCTAAATAAACTCGAGTATCTGAGTTCCTTTAGTCTTGTAATTAAATTTTAAATTTTTCAAAAAAAATAAAAATATTTGGCCTAATTTTTGTGAACTCGAGTATAATAGACGAACTTGAGCATTATAGGCGAACTCGAACATGCTCGCAAACTCGAACATTATAGGCAAACTTGAGCATTATAGACGAACTCGAGCATATAGCCAAACTCGATCTGCTCGCGAAGTCGAATATGTTCACGAACTGTTCGCGAACATTAACGAACCGAACTCGCACAAGTGCACTAGTTCGATAATGCTATTTGAACGTGTTCAAGTTTAACTAACGAGAATCGAGTTCGATTCAAGTTACACAATGCTGGATGCGGTTCGGATCATTTGCAGCCCTGCTCACACACTATAAAAGCACGAACAATCCATTTTGCCTCTCTGCGCCTAGCCCTTATTACGGTAGTAGTATTTTTGTATTACCTATTATATCTTTCATTTTATTTTTTTTTAATCTTAAAAATTAGGAATAATTCTGATCTGTTGTGTTCTTCACGGATTTTGATCTGTAAGGGCTAGGAGGTGTGGATTTATGCTGTAACCAGTGAGCGATCAAAGTTCAGTCGTAGGGTTCCCACCTGTGTTGTTTGCCGCCATTTTCTCTTCGATATATCATTATTTTCTGCAAAATTGCTTTTGTTTCGGGTTATGTAAATTTTGATACACCCAAATCAACAATTTTTCTTATGTGTTTTTCTTAAAAACGAATTTCTATTCAAGCAATTGCTTTTGTTAATCAATTATCGGATTTAGTTCTTGATTTATTGATATAGGATTAAGTACTAGGTTTATTAATACAACATTCTTAAAAAGTTATATTTAGGGTTTTGGGTATCTTAGGGTTTTGGGTATCTTCATTTTGATGGATAGGAAGAAGATAGCTGTGCCACTTGTATGCCATGGGCATTCTCGACCCGTGGTCGATTTGTTTTACAGCCCGGTTACTCCCGACGGTTTTTTCCTCATCAGTGCCAGCAAGGGTAACTCTGAACTTACTAATTGAACTTTTTGAACTTTATGATTTGATAATTTACAAACTGTTGTCTGTATTGGCATATTTCTCCACTCTAGAATTTGTGGATATGATATCTTTATTTTTGTCAATTGTCTCAAAAGAACTTAGTCATGGATCTAGCTACTGCTGTAGATAGTTAATTTGGATTATGAATTAATAAGTGTATTGGCTCTACTTCTCAAACTCTGTAGAAAATGGAAAGAACAACCCAAAGAAATTCATTGGGTTGTCCCATTAACTTGGGCCATCATCAACTAAAGGAATTATGCTGTCGTCATATATCTTTTTGGGTAATTTAACTCTTTTCACTTAAAAGTGTTTTCTGTATATGATAGGTCAAGAAGTGGGAAAGCTTAATAAGATTGAAATGTTACTTGATTTTAACTTTGAACTTGATTGGACCGAGTAATGCTGGGAGATAGTTATTTATTGGTTGTTATAGTATTGCAACCCTTTCTCTCTAGGGAATTCTGAGGATCCTTATTATCATATTTACATCTGCTAATTTTCTTTTTTAGTTATTACTGTTTCTACTACTATGAAGGTTATCTTATAATGTTGCTTGTTGGGCAGTGGTGGAAGGGGTTGATTTAAACTCTTTCACGTCTTTGGTTTGGGGAATGAACATTACAGGCACTCGGATTCCCCCAAACTGCGCCAAAACCTACAACTGCCTTTTTTAGAAGTTTAGTCTGTATTACATACTATTATCTTAAAAACCTCGATTATTTATTATAGTTCAATGTTGAATGTATGTGATTTTTATCTCATTTATTTATTTACTAATCATGATCTTATTGTTGTATTTTTCAGATTCTACTCCAATGCTAAGAAATGGAGAGACTGGAGATTGGATTGGAACCTTTGAAGGGCACAAAGGAGCAGTATGGAGCTGCTGCCTAGATAGTAATGCTCTACGTGCTGCGTCTGCATCTGCTGATTTTTCAGCGTACGTAGTCCAGCTTTGCTTTTGCTCTTCAAATACATTGAGAGTAGTATTTTAGTTATTATTAAGGTGATTTCAGATCAAAATATTATGTATTTTTTGTTTCTTATGCCACCTTTACGTCGGAATGGGCACTTAATAATATTACATGTCACTTTAAATAGTAAGAACCTTTTATTAGAAGCATAGTCCCAAATTTTTACATCTACATCTTCTGCAGCCTGAGTTTTAGTAGAATATATTTCTTTACAGGAAACTTTGGGATGCATTGACTGGTGATGTCTTGCACTCATTTGAACACAAGCATATTGTTCGGGCGTGCGCCTTCTCTGAGGTAATTTCACTTACTTTTTGTTGTAACATTTACTCCTATACATTTGAGTGGTTTTGCTGTATTTTGGGAATGAATGCACATGAGTCCTCATAATTTTTGCTCTCTTCTTGATATGGTGAATGAATGCACGTGAGTCCTCATAATTTGTGCTCTCTTTTTGATACGCTTTGCATTTCTTTCAATTTGAAATTGCATAGGGCTGTGAATTGTTTTAGCAGTTGCAAAATTTCAGTTGCGAGATTTAATTATATCCACGTCAAATTCAATCTTCTTTCTTTGTTGTTGTCATTTTAGCTTTATATATATATATATATGGGTAGTGATTCATAACAAATGGTTGTTATGGACATTATTCTTGCAAATCCATCACCAACCGTCCAATAAAAGATCCAACGCTCAGAAAACATATTTGTTGCTACTAAGAGTGACAACAAGAGGAAAAAAAAATTACCTGCCTCTACTCTTAGTAGAGGTATGGAGAAATATCATAAATATCCCCAATTTAGTTAGATTTAAATAGTTTTAATATATTTATTTGTAATGTAATTTATATTAATTAAATCAAATTGTATTATTATATGGTGTTTAAATTTTAAATAATCAAATTATCACTATAATTGACAATGTTAAATTTTATTACTTAAGAGATTATTTATACAAATAAATATATTTTATATAATTGACAATGTTAAATTTAGTTACTTAAGAAATTATTTATACAAATAAATACAAATATAATTGACAATATTAAATTTTATTACTTAAAAAATTATTTATACAAATAAATATATTGAAACTATTTAAATCTAACTGAAGTGAGGGTATTTAGGACATTCTTCCATACTTCCTCTAAAAGTAGCGGCAATTAAAATTTTTTGTCATGTTTTTTTAGCGTTAGATTTTGCATTGAACGGTTGAAGATGGATTTACCGGAATAGTGTTCATAGCAACTGTTTGTTATAAATCACTACCATATATATATATATATATATATATATATATATATATATATGGGTGCGTTTTTATATTATTACTTATCATCATTCATTTCTATTTTTCTATTTTAAATTATTTATTTTATTTTGTCTTTTTAGCCTACCCAACTAGTTTGGGATAAAACGCGTCGAGTTGAGGTGAAGACTGATAAATAATTCAAACTAAATCACACATACATAGATATACCTGGGTTATCAAATCTGGAGTTTTGAGTTCCTAATAAATTACAATTCAAAAATGACTAGTGAATGTCTCGGTTTCAGATCTTTGTATAGACATTATTTGGGTCATATCTGCGCCAGATCCCAGCTGTTGCCTCCTTGCACTTTTTTCTTTTTCGTTCAAAATAGTTAATAGAATTGGTTCTACTGCACCCTTTACACTCGTGCAGAGAAATCATGTTTATTAGATCTCAAATAAGTGTAAGTTAGCACAGCAGTGGCACTGCAGTCATAAACTCTATACATATGTTTTGAGATCACCAATACTTTTCTTATAGGGGAATATGTTCATTTGTTATTATGTTTCTCTTTCAGGATAAATGTAGTTGAAACTAAAGTTAGGTTGTAATTATGCAGGATACACACCTTTTACTCACTGGCGGTGTTGAAAAATTACTTCGCATTTTTGATTTAAATAGACCAGATGCTCCTCCAAGAGAAGTTGATAACTCTCCGAGTTCAGTTAGGACTGTTGCATGGCTACACAGTGACCAGACCATATTAAGTTCCTGCAGTGATTCTGGGGGTGTGAGGTATGTAAATTGTAAGTGTAGTCTTATTTAAGTGCTATCATTCTTAGTCTTCCCCCTTATTTTGGAATATTCATTTTGTTGAATTGGAACTACCAATGGTCACAAATCACAATTTTTACATCAGGAATTAAGTCATCCATACAATGAGATTATTGTTGACTTGCGGTATTTTCTGATGCTGATATGTGAGTTTTGATAAATTCGAAGACACGTTGATTTATACATTGCCTCACAATATACTTAATACTATCTATTTAAATTTGAGAGTTTCAAGTCTAGCATTTTGTGCCCTTTTGATTTTTGAATAGTTCTTGTGCCTCAAAATGCTAGAGAAAACTAAGATTTGGGATTAGTGCCAATAATCACATAGCATTGTATTGAGATTCTTACAAGTTATTCGTTATCACCAAATTAAAGGGTACAAAACTTGTATAGATCTTTCATAGCTGTGACTGTGTTCTCTTTCGGACTTCCAGACATTCTTTTCTACTCGTAAAAGAATTTGAAAAACTACATCCTGGAACCCATGTGTCATATTTGTGATCCCAAAATCTAGACTTCTCATTTGTGTTTAGCACATGTAAAATCTTGTTACAATGGGCCAAAATTATTTATTTTAAAAATTAAAAAATTTAAATCTTTTGGTCACAAGCTTAGGAGTGCTCAGTTTTCAATTCAGCATATTACAGGGCAGTTGGAACTGAGATGAGCAATAATACATAATGGTATGTTATTAATTAGAAATATGCATTCTTGCATTTGACACTTGAATTGATGTTATTTATTGTTGAAGCTGCACTTGTATGACTGTCGGTCTGCTCACTTGTGAGCAGACTCTAGAATTACTCCTTCCGCTTTGATCACCTGTTTAGGCATACATTTGATGATAACCGCTATTAATTTTCAGTCCGTGCTTATTAAGGAGCAGTTGATTATTTGCACAAATTTTAATTTCTTATTGTTGTTTGTTGAAGAATGATATAACTTTGCACTCTCAAAGAAATAGAAAGATCAATTTTTTTCTCAGTTATATAATTGCAGATTTTATAGCTGAGTTTCTATACAATTCTTTCTCTTAGCCAAATTTCACAATAACAAATAAATGATGAATGAATAGGTTGTGGGATGTAAGAAGTGGAAAAATTGTCCGAACACTCGAAACTAAGTCATCTGTAACCAGTACAGAAGTCAGTCAGGATGGCCGCTATATAACCACTGCTGATGGCTCCACTGTCAAGTTCTGGGATGCTAATCAGTAAGTATCTTACTGAGCAATTTTCTTTTTTCGTGTAAATTACTCGTGGGTTTTTCTTCTTTCTGATAAATTTATCCATGGGTCATATTTGTTTGTTTTGGTCTGCGTTCCTTAAACTCTTGGCATTTCAGTTTTGGATTGGTGAAGAGCTATGACATGCCCTGCAATGTGGAATCAGCATCACTGGAACCAAAGGTTGGTAATAAGTTCATTGCCGGAGGAGAAGACATGTGGATTCATATTTTCGATTTTCATACTGGGGAAGAGATTGGTAAATATCCTTGAACTTTTAGGAGAGCTCTGGTGAAGGAATAATAAAAATGAAAATGAAGGTCTCCAGTTTTGGCCTGTTCTTTAATGAATGGTATTGAAGATTTGTTACCCACCTCACTAAAAATGCTTTATTCAATTGATTTAGTGTGGAGTGACAACCTAAATGTTGTTTTATTAGTAAATTCCACATTTCTAGCAGTGTCAGGTGGTGGCGCTCTTGGGGTGTGTGGGTGCTCTTTAATGGCCCCAACCCCTTCTCTCCTCTATTTTCTTTTCTTGTAGCTTTTGTTGTTTTGCCCTTCTTCTTTTCTTCTCTTCTCGTCATATTTGATGATATCCTCTTACCCAAATGTGACTGCTGATCTACCTTGTTGTAGGCTGCAACAAGGGTCACCACGGTCCTGTCCATTGTGTGAGGTTTGAACCAGGAGGTGAATCATATGCATCAGGATCGGAAGACGGTACCATACGGATATGGCAGACAGGTCCTTTGAATAATGAGCACGACGCCTCTCTGACAAATGAGCCAAATGGGAAAGCAAAGGTTTCCGCTGACGAGGTCGCCCAGAAGATGGAAGATACTGGTATTAAGGAAGAGGAGGTAAAACGGTAGAAAGAAGGAAAAGGCAGCTCGCTCTGGGGTCTGACTTTGGAATATAATATAGTTGTAACTTGTAAGCCTAAGCCATATTGGAGCGACTCTTGAGAAATTATTATCCATCCTCCTCTGACAAACAAACAAACAACCTTCAACTTAATGAAGCTTTCCAGCTTTTTATTTATTTTCTTCTCCTCAAATCTCTTTTTTCACCAAGAGTTTGCTGATTTTTATTTGACTTTTGACTCCATTTTGTACTGAATTCTATTTTTATTTATTTTTGGTAAGCGATTATATCTTAATTCATCATTAAAAAAAATACCGGTACAATGTTGATAAAACCGAAAAGATAAATCTTCTATCAACGTGTACACAAAATGATAATATAATATTGTAAAATTCAATTTTAAAAAATGAGTCGTATTTCAACCATGTATTTTGGGTGTGGTGTAGTGTTTGTTGGGAAAGAAAAAAAAGAATGCCCGTATATTCTAATATACTATCTTTAAATTAATTTAATAAGATATATATAATAAATCTAGCAATTGAGTATATCAAATTTATATTCATATAATTTTATAAATTTTAAAAATGAAACTCTTTTTAACGAGTAATTATTCAGTGATGTTGGAGTGTCTGTCATGTCATGTGATGTGGCATATTATTCATGTGTTGTCAATTTAGCATTTGAAGTAAAATAATTTCAACACTTAAAAATGAAATCATACATTTTAAGCATTGAAATAGCGTCTATTTTAATTATTGAAATGACAACATATGATATGAGATATTACGTGATAGGTGTTCAAAAATATCTAATAATTTTTTCTTATTAAGTGAGGGAGAAACTAATTATCAAGGTTTTTTTTCTCAATATCAAAAAATAAAAATTAAAGAAGGTTAGAATTTTTCTTTTCTTTTTTGGATAATTTGAATACACACCTGGCAGTCTCGCACTCACACGCCCAAGATTTTAACCCGAACTCGTGGTAACCGTCATACCACTCGAGCCAAAGCCTCTCAGTAGAAGGTTAGAATCTTTGTCTACTGGATAAGATGGATTCGCATCAGTCAACCATGTATGGATCTCCTAGTCCTTGCAGTGTAATTTTGACAAATATAGTTCAGGTAAGCTAGCTAACAAAATCTCTTCGCCGTCTCATCTCTGTGATTCTGAGAAATCGTGGTGGAAACCAAAGGAATAGGTTGGCCGGTGGCGGTGCTGGTGGGTGTTTTTCGGATTGGAGGGAAAATGTCGGGGAAAGGAGCCAAAGGTCTGATAATGGGGAAATCATCTGCGGCTGGTGGTGCCGCCACCTTAAACAACAAGGACAGAGACAAGAAAAAGCCCACCTCTCGCTCTTCTCGTGCTGGTCTCCAGGTTCACTCTGCTTAATTATCACTTTGAAACTCTATATGTGTGTGTTGTTTAATTCGATGGTTAAGTTCCTCTGCACTTACTGTTTTATCAACATTCTTCCGTAATCGGCTCCCAACAATTCACCATAAAAACACCGCAATAAAATACTCTCTCCATCTCAAATTAAATAACTAGTTTTGACTCTCTCTTTTTTTGTTATTAAATTGATCAGTTTTAAAATTAATAATGAAATATATATAAATATATATTTAAAATTATAAAAATTAGAGATTAAAATAGTCAATTTGACCAAAACTAGACGACTAATTTGAGACAGAGGGAGTATCTAACAAACAAATAACAATGCTCAAGCTTTGTTAATTACATAAGTAGATCCCAACTAATTTATATATTTCTTAAGTTTGGTCTAATCTTTTCTAGCTGATATGGAGAATTTGCAATATAAGAATCTTGGGGTCTAGATAATACAAGTCTTTTATCTTAATTTTTCCTGGCTCTGATAAAATTGCTAATTGGTTTTATTAGTCAGTGGCCATGTTACATTGGTTACATGCTAAGAATCCAGTTTAGATTACAAAGCAGTGAGATCAGCATAGTTAATTAAGCAGATAATCGTAAATATGATGTACCTTGTTTGGTTGTTAAGCTTAAACAAACGTCCATGCTATAATGGTTTTTTTTTTAAATACCAATTCATATGTTTGCCAAAATAACCTTGGTTTCAAGTTTTGGTCTGTCAATTGTGAGATCCTGGGAAATTGAGTATAGGCACTTCATGCAATTAAAATTGGAGGTTTGGGACTATACATAGTCCCCTTGTCTTAACACGTTAGATTGATAGGCCAAAAATTGAACAATTCTTTATTTAATTTGATGTTGCTGCTTTGAAGGATTGTGTTCTTTAATACCTATATCCTTCAGTATGTATTTTTTTTTTATTCTTCTTTCCTCTTTGAACATTTGAGTTCATTATATTTGTTGTGCATCTGTAGGAATGCACTTGCTGAACTCTATCAAGGTGGCTATCTAATTCTAAGGTTTCATTGAATATGTATTTCCTTGCCTAATCCTTTAGTTGTTGCCTTGCCTAATCCTTTAGTTGTTGCCTGTTGGATTAGGCTCTTCCCCATATTTCTCTCCATTTCTTTTCTTGTTTTTCCCATGACTAAATACATGTATACATAAGATACATCTGTTAGAAGGGATAAAGTTGCACGAATTGTTGATATAAAACTCAGCCTCACTCATTGTTGGTAGGAAACCCGATAGTGATTAATAAATAGCTCATTCGTATTTAGCTATCACTTTCTTTGTCTTACCACGGTCTAAAAATGAGAGTCCTATTTTATCTTTTTTTTTTAAAAATCCCGAATATTAAACACATTTGACACATGACCCTTTTTTTTTGTTTGTTATGTAACTTGGACATACTATTTTCCAAATAATAAATTTTACTCTTTAAAGTTCAGTATTTTAAAGAAAAAGAAAAAACATCTAAAAGATGATGATTTATGTCTAAATGTTTTCAATACAAATCTTAATATTCTAAATAATAAGTCAAAAAAAAATATAGGACTATGAGAATATCATTTCCAGACGCAGGGAGTATGATTTACCTTGATGGTTTCTTTGAAGTAAAGAAATTTTTAACACTTATTTGAAAAGCATTCTTGAAGTAACTTAGTAACGTCTACTGCATTGTCTTCTTTTGGGTTGTAGGAAGGGTGGGTTAATGTGTCACACTACCATACTAGGTAATAAGTAGAACCATATATAATTAGTAGAAGAAGGGCCTTTTAGTTTTTCTCACCCAACTAAGTGACAAATTTCAGCCATACGAAACAACTGTCTTCTGTCTGCCTTCTTGAAGGTTTGTGCATGGGGTGTCATCATCATCTTTAAAAAAATGAAAATGAGATAACCAAAAAAGTGTGTTCGGCAAAATCAGGTCTACTGGGGCTATGTTGTGTAATTTGTTGATTTTTTCGGAGAGTTTTGTCTTGGGGCTTGATGTGTTTATCTATTTTGTGGCTAGAGCTGTTTTCTATTGTGTAGGGGTTGTGTTTTGATGGGTGCCTGTAGATTTTTTTTGTATCTTCCTGCTGCTTTTTACGTTGTGAGTTGTGATGGCCTTTAATATAAATTTACTTATTAAAAAGAAGAAAAAAAACTAGTCATCCAAAAAAAGAGCCTGGGTTGCATCCTATACAATCAAATGCAATAAGTGGAAGTCATAGGTATGTTTGGAGAGCGATCATAAAGGCTCATGTGCCAGACCAATTAATAAGTGGGAAGATATAAAACTAGTAGAACATGTGCTTTTAGTTATTTTTATTATGACAAATATAAAATTCAATTGTGACATTCTCATGGCATGAAAGTAATGTATCTAATTGTTGCCAATTTCCATCATCTTTAATATTGGCACACAGGTTATTAGCTATAAAATTCTCTCCTTTGTTTGTTCACCCGAAGTTGGGGGAAGGAAGTTCATGATTTTATCTTTTAGAGCTATGCATGTATTATCAATTACAGAATACAATCAACACAGCTGTCTATAGGTTTTTTAGTTGAGTATAAAATTATTATCAAACTGGAAACCATGAAGTCCATGAGCTTAAAGACGGGCGGATCTAGTATATAGCCAGTGTAGGTAGTTGCCTACACTGGCTTTTTGATTTTTTATTTTGCAGGTATAATATATATGATATATACATGTATATGAAGTTTAGTGTCTTCCATAAATTTTTTATGTGATTTGTTAAGAAAGAAGAAGAACGTTACAATATGTTTGTGAATTTTGGATATAAAAGAAGAGAATAAAAAACTTAAATTAAGATTAAAAAAAAAGATAATAGAAAATTTATAAACCTTCTTTTGTGTTATTTGTTAGTTTATAAAAGAAAAAACACGTAACTTTTATGTTTTAAATATGAATAACCACTTTATCCTTATATTAAATCTTATTGTAGTTGTATATTAAGTGTAATGCAAAGACTAGAATGGATTTACTAAAGTCTTTTTCTTTTTCCTCTAAATCCTTTCACTTTTTTTGAAAAAATTTAACAAAAAAGTGGCCAAATTCTTAGTTTATTTTTTTTTTCCCAATTTCGTCTCTTAAAAAACTCACAAACAAGAAAAATGGACAGAATATTTAAGTTTTTTATTCATTTTTTTCTCTTTTGCTTTTGTTTTAAATCTTAAAAACAATATGGACAATGTATATTTACTATGATTTCAAAGCATATAACCTCTACTACTAAATTCTTAGTTAATATTAATATTACATTGCGAATATAAAATTATTTTTAAAATCCCTTATTTTAAAAATGTATCTCAAATTTGGAACGAAGGGAGTAAATTGTTGTTTAATTTTTTTTTACATCACTATAATTTTTTAATTTAAATGTCTTTTTTTATAAGTAAATATAATTTGTTTTAAGAGATAATTTTGTCTATACTAAACTCAAATTTTGGATCCGCCACTGCTTACAGATCAAACCTACCTTCTTTTCTTCTTCCCAAAGCCACTACGAACATAATCAACTTAAAACAAAATTGTATATATAATATAAATATAGATAGAGGAAGTCATCGGGGCCTAAATTACCTGTCGTGTGTGTGTGTGTGTGTTTTACTGTGTATTATTTATGGGGTAATTAATTAACGTCTACTAGCAGACGTTAACTTTGACTATGATAAATGATATAGCATCGTCGCTTGATCTTTGCTAAATCCAATGTGATGTATTTTTATATGCAAGACTGATTCATTCTTGAGGGGTCTTTGGGGGATATATATGTTTGTAGCATTACAGTAAATGAATGAACTGTCTTGTATGGTTCTGTTCTTTCAGAATGACGAGGTCTTAAATTAGTCTGAACACAAGGCCAGATTATATCTCATTGTTTGTCTGTGAGATGATAAGTAATCAAATAATTTACTTTAGGTACATTGCCAAATATTGGTTTGTATTAAACAAGTCAACTTACACACTTCTTGTTCAAGCCGACAGAACTTCAATACTTTCTGGGTCCTTGGTAATTCCATTTCAAATGTCTTATACTAGATGTCATTCTGTGCTATTCAAACATTTCAGTTTCCAGTGGGCCGGGTTCACCGGCTTTTGAAGACGAGGGTTTCTGCAAATGGAAGGGTAGGAGCAACAGCTGCTGTTTATACTGCAGCAATATTAGAGTATCTGACTGCAGAAGTGCTGGAGTTGGCAGGTAATGCAAGCAAGGATCTGAAGGTAAAGCGAATAACCCCAAGACATTTGCAGCTTGCCATCCGGGGGGATGAAGAACTTGACACCCTCATCAAAGGAACCATCGCTGGTGGAGGAGTTATTCCTCACATCCACAAGTCTCTCATCAACAAGTCTTCCAAGGAGTAGATTTATCTGTTTACTTGAGCTATTAGTTTGTACTCTTGAACCTGAGAAGAATGTAAAAGAACCAAAGGCAAAGTTTAAGGTGAGCAAGGTCCAATTTTCTTTTCTTTGCTGTGACAATACAAATCTTCCAGTGGAAATTGTTAATACAGCAGATTGGTTTGAACTGTTGATCCGGTGACATTTCTGTATAAAAGCTCGTGAATATGTTGATTGATTGTTGCGTGTAACTTAATACAAGTGCTCCGATGGAAATCTTCCTTTTGTGGTATTATCAAGGGTTACCCACTAGGTAAATTATTAGTTGTACAAGGAAAGAATGCTTCCCACTTTCTTGTACAATGGATATATTTTAGGTGTTGTACACCTTGCTGCTTTTCCTTTCTGTGCATAAAGCAAGTATTACATTGATTGGGGCTTTGGTTTTGAAAACCAATGAACCATTGTGGTTCCTGATCCGGTAGCTACCAACCTTAATCAACATTAGTTTTTTCGTGTAGGATAAGATAACCGTTGGTGTTGACATACCAAATTTTTAATGCTACTATAGATAATCTTCTGCTTGGAACCTCTTACAACAAAATCCGAACTACGTATGGACCAGAAGAAAATGAAGCCGGGCTCTCCACAATATAGTTCAGGAAGGGTTTTTCAAAGTAGCAAGTCATTAACAATAACACTCATGATTCGGTGAAAAGAATATGTGCTGGTTAACTCCATCTTTACATCGCATAAACTTGAATACAACAGTTATACACAACACGTACAAATATGATGAGAATTTGACATTAACTTTTCATTTAATTGGTCAAATGGGATCAATCAGTAGGCCTTAGTCCACACATAAGCTCATCAACATATCGTGTGACTTGTGAAGTAGCCCGAGGAAGAGACACCATTCAATTATACTCGTAATCAAGGTTCCCATAACATCCTTTAATTTTTATAGACAAATTATATAAGCAAATTGGAGATAACCAAACAAACCTCAGAAAGCCCGTTACAATTTAACCAACATGGTGACCAAGTTGCCTAATAATGTAAACTGGCGTTACTGAATACTAACAGATAGAAAAACGGAAAGAAATTATGAAAAAAAAGGTTCTACAAGAAGATGGGTCTGCAACAAACATGCTTGATCGCTTTCATTGGCAACGTAAAATTTACAAAGATGTTTATCCACCATAATAAGTGGTCAACAACAGGAACTTCTCAAACAAACTAAAACAAAAAGATTAGGCCTTGCCAGTAAACAACAAAGAAGAAACACAGAAAAGAAAGGCATGAGAGGGAGAGTTCTAACACATCCAGAGGAGACTTAGGCTAGGGTAATGGCTCCGAGCTAACATGTCAAAAATACCCAAAAGAAGAGATGAACTCAGTCTCTTTCTTTCGGGCTGAAGTGAGGGGGGAGACGGACAAGGGACAAGGGACAAGGGGGAGAAAGAAAGACACCAAAATAAATAAATCCTATTTGTAAGTAATAACAAATGGTCTATTGATTTTGCAAATCCGGTATACTAAAGAGTCTGCTTATGAATGGCAATAGAGCTGCGAGCAACGCCTTGGGGCACTCCTCATGCGGAAGATGGCCACAACCAGATATTGCAACCAGTCTCTGCAAAGCAACAAATCATGATTAGATGGATCAATTAGAGAGGTTATTTTAAAATACTCTGCATTAATACATTATAAAGATTAAAATTAAACAGACTGGAACTTCCTGTTCAACATATAACTGGTTAGACCATGTACAGTAATCGATCACTAGATTTTCATATACAGACAACATAGTTGATTTTATATTTCAGTGAGTCTGTGAAGCGAGAGTGGGCCCATCAAGCACATCGCTCATCAGCCTTTGGATGGATTCTCCCTGAGATTACTGAAGCTTGTGGTTGGCCCATCCAAGGGATGACAGGGCCTGTGTGGACCCTGATCGCTTCTTATCACAGAATTTTCCTGTCCAAATTTACAGAATATAATACACCCCCCCCCCCCCCCCCCCCCCCCCCCCCGCGCGCGCGCGGGGATATATCATATATCTAACATGGGACATCTCCAAAGTGATCACACTAGATTGCTCAAATTACAGTGAAAACAAGATTAACCATTCTCACTCAAACTTTTCATCACAAACTACAATGAATCACTTTACATTGGCAAATCATATGCTAAAGTAAAAGAGATTGATAGGAATACTCACAGAATTTACAAGTTTTGAAGCCATAGTTTGAACAGATTTTAAAGAAACAAGAGCATCTTCAGCTCCTGTGATAACTAAAACTGGGATATCTTCAACTGCTTTCAGTAAAGAAGCTTCATTTTGTGGCAAGAGAACTGTTTCAAACGATAGTCTCCCTATCTCATGAAGTGCTTCTACCCAGCCTTCTACACATAATGGGGCCTGAATATGTACAAGAGCAATGAAACAATTGGAGTGCTTAAATACAAAATTTTCCTAATAATACATTAGTAAAAATGTCAATCAAGAGAGGTAGTCTAAGAGATTGATGTTCAGAAAAGAACTGTATGATGTTTGAGTTATGCACTACAATTATGTACCAGCTACCATGTTTCTGTACCGAGTAAATGCAACTTCAGAGATCTCCACATATTCAAATATCTATTGATTAAAGGACAAAATTAATTTGCACTAAACAGTGTTAATGAGCTATTAAATTATTACTTATTTGTATCTTGTAAGAGGTAATGGTATTCTTCATTTATCTAAAAAAGTGCCGATGAGATAAACACCTAAATGCTGCAACTCAACTAAACCAAAGTCAGCGTAGTTCAAATTTTCTTTTTTTCTGTCTGTGTGAATGGTTTTATAGCAAGGTGAATGATTTGGCAAAACTAATGACAAGGATTATGTTGAAACAACTATAATGACTCTTGAGTCAGAGGTCAAGCATTTAACCCTCATGAATCTGTGTCTAGTGGGTGGCTGCAAGTATTAGGGGTTTGCAGTGCAGCTCTAAATCACGGAGTGGTGTATGTGTGTTAGTTCCTCGTAGTCCAAAAAAAGGGGGGAAAAAGTACACTACGGTTTTAAAATTGTGGAGGCATACCTTATAGAGACTTGTGATTTCTGTTGTTAGCTTGGTAGAATTGTACCAAGCACGTCGATTGACTACCTGTGTGATTTCTGTCCGAAGAAGAGGACAAACCAGGTGTTTTTTCCCAAGAGAAGTGCGCAAGAGTATTCTAGCAAAGGCAGGAACCACTTCTCTTGACAAGCTTACATTCAGCAATACCACCCCCTTGATTTCAACCTGCATAATTAATCATTAGTCCTTTATCCAGTTATTTACCCACAATCTTTTTTTATAGGTAAGTTTGGCCCCAAAGTTCAGGGATATAACACAAATTTCTTACTACCATTGAAAGAATTTGATATACATAAAACAATGTAATGTTCAAAGCTGTTCATATTGGTAGGTAGGTAGGTAGAAGTAGGTAGCTTGGTGCATGTCTTGATTAGATCCAGGGCTTGTTTTAATTTACTATCTTAGACATCTTAAAATCATTGCCCATGAGTCTTGTTAACCAATATATTTAATAACTAACAATAATTATCATTGGTCATAATAGTAGTAGTTGACCTTTTTTAATAAAAATCGATGTAAATTATCACCAACTACTTGTATTGACTTCACTAAATGTTTCTTTGCCCAAAGATTCAAATCCTTAAATATTCAATCCCAACACAGTATAAAGTGTAATTCATATTGTGGAAGATATTTGAATTCATTTGTACATTACTATTCAGTTATTCAATAAACGAGTGACTCACATTGCGAGAAATAGCTGGTGACTGAACTCGTTGTGCAGCCTTCAACGCAAGCAGGCCTCCATCATCATGACCAACAAGAACAACAGAAGAAAAACCCATCTCCGAACAAAAAGCCAGAAGCATGTCGACCTGGAAAACATATATTAACTCATAAAGTCCAGAGAAGTGTCCCCGCAAAATGAAAAATTAATAGTACAAGAGTGAGGAGAGTAGGACATATAACCAGCTATATCAAGGCAGCACAACATTACATTCACAAAAACTTCAATGACCGTAACTGCATATGAAACAGTTTTAATTTCTTTTAAAGAAAAAAGGACAATAAGAAAGGGGGGGGGGGGGGGGGGGGAATTAAAAATAGTTCCCGAAAAATGCGTTAGTAAAAAACTGCTTTAATACAAAATTCATAACAATGTGTTACCTTAACTTTATGAACATCGACAATGCTCATGAAGGGTAAAAAGATTAATAACTAAACAAAAGGAAGACTCGGAAGAAAATATATAGGCTATATATAATCACAGCACAAAGTTTTTTATGTGATGTATCTAGGAACTTGTCCGTAAAAATACAAACAAGATTGCACCAATACAGAAGAACTAAATTCTTCTATTTCCAATGCCTTTCCTTACCATTTCTATTGATTTTCTTCTTCAGCTGTCCATACAGTCCATTACCAAGGCAGTGGGGAATTTGGACAACGGGTTGTTATATTGATTCATATTGAGTACTTCAGTAAATTTTCATGTGCAAAAGCAACAAATAATTGTGCGGGTAATTACCTGAGTTTCAAGCTTGTAAGGATTAGGCAATTGATTTTCTTCCCAATCCTGTTTCCGGGGCCTCGATGTTAGTCCCCAGCCAGGACGATCAAAAGCAGCAACAGAACAACCAACTTGCCGAGCCAACACACCCATTACATGCCTCCATGAGAAGACTCCCCCTCCAAATCCATGCACTAAAACAATGCCAAATTGAACATTTGTTCCCAGATCTCGCTCCAGCGCTGGAGAGCTAAAACCACTCATTTCATCATAATTACCAGTTTCATCTAGGCTCAAAATTGGAATTTCTTCTGACAATACAGGAGAACTTAGTCCATCTAATAGTGGCGCATGGAGAGAGGAGGTGTGGAATTGACTACTAAAGCTCCTGTGAAGATGATACTGGCTTTTTGAAAATACATTTAATGCCGGCCTATCAACAAAGGTTGAAGAGGATAAGGAACGAGAAGGTGCACCAGACAAGCTAAGCTTGTAGTGAAGGGTAAGTCCTTGGCAAGCCATAAATAAGCTGTCAATATCAGCTAGTAATCTAACTGGGAGTTCCCCTTCATCATGAGTAATCCCTGCAGGCTTTCTCTTCATTTCACTGTCGCATCTTAGTGTTTTCCCTGCAATAGGTGTGGGAGATCGTGGAACCTTCTGATATCCAGAAAATGCAATTTTACAGGAAAGAACCTGAAATTTTTATCAGACTAGTCAGAACTTGGACAGCATAACATGGATATTGACATCCCAGCATATGGAAAGCGATTAAAATCATATAAGATATTCAAAAATGAAATTAGGAGATTGTTTCCATCCAAACAGACCCACAACTAATAAGGAAAACATAAAAATGCAACGTATAATAGCATTAATTAGAAAGTGAACGCATACTCTTCTGCTAATATAGTGTTTCTGATAAGAGTAATTCTATCTGCTGAAGCTAGATATGAGCTTCCAAGGTCATGTTTACTAATAGAGTGATAAGAAAACTATGTTCTTCTCCATCAATAAGAAAAACAAGGACTTGTAAACTTACTGATTCTGGATCGACTCGGTGAAACAATAGTTTCCTCCTTGCTCTGCAGCTTGTTCGATAAGCAATAACAATATGCCCAAGAGCAAAGACCACAGATGAGAGAAACAAGACGGGCATCCCCCATGACTTTTTCAAATGAAGCTTCTGCTTTGAGAGTGATGATGAAGCCTCAGCCTCAATTTGAGAATTGACAGAGAAAACACAAGCCTTAACTGAAAGCAGCAGGATTGAAGCAAAGGAAGATAGAGCCACAGTTCCTAGATACGGCCCGTGCGAGAGAGCAGGTCCATCACACATTGAATAAACCCCTGTATCATAAAGAACGCATAAATAACTTTACTGTCAAAACAGAAGAAGAACAATAATAGAAAACTTACAGGTATCCAACAATTCATTACTGGAAACAATTATCCGCGTGAAATTTGTCAATCATCCATTTAAGTATTGAAACTTTTCTATTAGTTAATAATTAGTTTTCATATTGCTATTATACAAAAATGTATTAAATTAAAGATAAACATATAAAGCATCAAATAGAGAAAACAGAATAACATAATTCTTTTGTGATTAGACAAGGAGCTATGCAAGAAATTAAAATAGCCAAATATATCATCTATAAAAACATAAATTCTAAAGTTAGAATGAAAAATAATTCGTAATCACTTTAGCTACAATAAGCGTCTGTAATAAAACCCTAAATGCACCCCATTGCTGCATCTCAAGTGTATTTTTTTTTTCTTTTCTGAATTAATCTTTAAATTAAGACAAAAATGTAAAATGTTAGTAATTCAATAGTATCAAGCAAACAATGATAAAGGTAAAAGGAAAAGATGAAAAAGCAAACAGACATACAGGTGATAAGGAGAGATCTGATGATGGAAACAAGGGGGATATCCGTTAATGAAGTCTTGAAAGCGTATCTATGGAGATGCTCATTAAAGCTGTGACAAGTCACGCAAGTAAAGCTTGAGATTAAGAGACAAGGCAGCATAATATCTCCAATTGCCACCAACAATGGAAGAGACATAATCAGAAGCGACAACACCATCGCAACCATGAAATATATCGTCCGCGCGATTCTCCGTATCTTCTCAATTCCTCCTTTACCGGCGGCCATTTTCTCCCTCGCCGGAAATATCTCACAAATCAAACAATAAAAAGTTTTTCCAGATTCGAACTTGACTCTCTGTATCTTCTCCCCCGGCCTTTAGAAATTCAAGTCGGACTCGGAGAAGAAATCGTAGATCGAATGTTATTTGTAAGTCTAGCCGATGATGCAACGACGTCGTGGTCCATGCCGAGCCAATAGCAATTTTCCGCTGTGAGAAGTGCTTTAAAAGTAAGTTATAAAAACGCCATGGCTTGGGTGGGTTTCGCAGAGCTTGAATTTGAGTCGTGGACAAACACTTATTTTCTAGAATATTTCTCTCGCCTTCTTGGCTTCTTATGTATGTGTATGTGTATGTGTATGTTTGGGGTTGTTGGTTTCAGAGTTTGAACAGAATTAAATTAGTCATTAGTCACTAGACTTGTATTGTAGTGGTAACATTGAAAAATAAATCATTTGTTGATTATTATTATACTAATATTTTAGAGATTATATTTTAATAATTAATTACTCTGACGCCCAACTGGATTCGTGCCTTGCAGCTTTTTGATCTTTTTTACTCTTACCGTACACTACTACCCCTCCCTCCGTTCCTCCCTTCCTTCCTTCCTTTACCCTTTTCTGATAATTTTTTGGTACTACAATAATAGTTTATGATTACGAATCCATCTAGTTTTTTAATATAAAATACATAAAATCACTTCGTAATATATCATCTCAATGCTTTTATTAATTTAGAAACACTACTGTATACATAAAAATTAAATATTATATTTATTTTAATTATTAAAAAATAAAATCTAGTACAGATTCTCATATTAAATTTTATCTTTTAATAATTAAAACATATTTTATTATTTATTTTATCATTAAATTTTATACACTTATACTTTTTCTTAATTTAGTCTTCTGTTACCATTCAAATTCTTGTAATCATAATTATTTGGTTACCATTATTACTCTTATGGTTTTGATTTACTTGAGTTGGAATACAATTCATATTATATTACTATCACTATTATTTTATTTTATTAAATATTTTATAAAGATTTCAAAAACCAAGAAAACAACCTAACCAGCTAAGAAAAAGAAAAGTGCCCTTTATTTTATATCTCTAATAGAAAGAAAAAAAAGTCTTTATAAAGAATCTTTATTTTTATATCTATCAATTTTATTATAAACCTTTTTATGTAGTGTAGACACCCAAATTTTGCACTTTTGGACTAACCCTGGCAGGAGGGTAAAATCGTCATTTGACCCGACACGCGGAAAAGAAGGTGGACCCCAACACCATGCCACCCCAGCGATTTACGGTCAAAGCCGCCACCACGGACAACGAGCATCCGGTCACTTGAGGCAAGGCGAACAGTTGACCCAGAAAAGCCTGAGCCGACCACAAAAGACGACTGATGGCCACTCCGCTTACAATGTTCGGGGGTCTCGCTCCCCGGTGAGCGAGCGGCTGCCCAGCTCGCCGGTGAGCTGGCGGGGGGGTAGGGGGCAGCGCCCCCTGAAAGACAGGCACAATTGTCAAAAGCTACATCAAGTCGCAACCCTCCGAACTAGCCTCCCAGAACAATATGGCACGTTTCCCAGGGAGTTCCGGACTGCAAAAATACAGCATCCCAAAATAATACCGCAGAAATTGGCGAATTAGGACCGCGTGGCACGAAAACCGAGGAAAGCCAGCTAGACAGCCGCGGATGCATCTGCGGCCAAAACGAGTTTCGAGGTTCGCACGGCTCGAGGAGACGGCACACGGCAGCCGAGGAAACGGCGCAGGCGGCCAGCCGCCCAGCCGCAGATGGATCTGCGGCCAGCCGCAGATGCATCTGCGGCTGCCTGGAAATGGCTATAGATCGCCATTTCCACCCGAGAGCTCGAGAAAGAAGAAGAAAAAAGAAAGGAAATAGAGAGAGAGAGAGCGCGCGGGAGCGAGAGAAAAGAGAGAAAAAGAGAGAGAAATGTGAGGAATCTTTATTGTTTGTTCAATCTTTACATTATATTGTGTCCTATTTCGATTTTCAAGTGTCAAAGTGGGTCTTTCATCATTTGAAATGTGAAGAAATCCAAGTTTATAGCGTTTGATATTGTTAGATCTAGTTCTCATTTCATCTTATTGTTTAAGTTGTTATAGATCTAATATTTGTACATTTGTTGGGTGGATCTACTGTTAGATCCGAAAATATTTGGTGCATTGCTATTTAAGTAGTTTGATTCGGTGTATTTTGAAGTTAGATCCAATGTAGTCAATATATTGTAGATCTATGGATTAGGGACGGTTAGAGAGGATTTATTGCGGATGGAATCTCCTCCTAACCTCCCGATGATATCCTTTAGTTTATTTTCTAGCTTTTACGTATATAGCAATGGCGATGCATTTGTATTGTAAATATGTAAAATTTTGGGCCTTAAAGCGATGTCGGATCGAAAATCGGGTTTAAGGCCCCGTGATAGTGAAATGTGCGATTGTGGGCGTTTGGGGTTATTTAGATGGCTCACATGCCCGTGAATAGCCTCAACGCTATTTTAAATGCTTGATTTTCCTTTTAACGCGAGAAAATGATTTTGGAATAAATGATAAAGCTTTTCATAAAATTAAGCAAATTAGGATATTAGATCGTCCGTAGGCTAAATAAAATTGTAAGTGTCGGATGAGCTCTATTCCTATTTGACGAAGGGTTTGAAAATATGTTTTACAAAATATCATCGGTTTTATTATCGAAACAAAAAAGCAATAAAAATGAACTTTTCGATTAAGTAAAATCCTTCGTGCATAGGGTTAACGAGATTCTGAAGCATTTTCAAAGTAAAGCATTCCAACGACATTCATTTAGGCACGCGCGCGCGCACACACACACACACACACACATTCTTAGGATTTTAAAAAGATAGTAAAAAAACATCGAGATTGCGGTAATCGTGTTTCACGGAAGTCGGGAGGTGCCTAACACCTTCCTCTCGCTTAAGCAAGCCCCCGAACTCTATGAATCTCGGTTTACGGACCAATTAACTCGGAGTCACATATGAGCCATTACGATTACGAAAACAAAATTCGGATGAGTTGGTACATCCATTTCAAATATACCAACTGGCGACTCTGGTCAATTGGCTCATAAAAATTCGACATTTCAAAACCCCGTCGACATTAAGCTGACCCTTTTCAAAAAATCACATCTTAATCTAAAAGGCTAAAATTGGAAAGGGCATTTTTATATTAAAAAAACGAAACGACGAAAATCCCGGCGTCGACATGTAGGATAAATTTTAGTAATTGCTATAAATTAGTTTAAAAAATTATAGAAATTTTATTACTAACTAATTGTCATAACTAAATTAAATTTATTAAACCTTAAGTTTTATATTTCTATTTAGTTTAGAATTTCTACAAATTGATCCAATTTAAATAAAATTAAACTAATTAATTTTTTATAATCATAAGTAAATAAATTCGCATTCTATTCAAAATATTTAGTTTAATATATAATTCAAAATTTTATTAATTAATAAATATTTATTAATTTAATAATTATTTAAAAAAATAACTAAATATTTATCTTATATTTAATTAATTATTTAAATAAACCATTATGGATTGCATGCAAAACCGAGTTGTTACAGACAATGAATAACAAATAGGAGTACATTAACACCAATGTCCCCCTAAGAAATGAGTAATTATTTAATAGTCCCCCTAAATCATTCATATATTGTTATTATAATATTTAAAATAAAATAACACGTTTCAAATGTTAAAGTAATAGTACATAAATAGTATAAAAGTATCACATGACACGTGTTTTGAAAATATGTAATACTAATTTTTCTTAAGAAACACACACCGGGTAACGAGGAGTTTGTTTAAAGAAAAGAAAAATGCCACCACGGGGGAATTCACTAAAAACTCTCTATTCGGTTTTTAAATCAAAATACGACCCCCACCCATTTTTGGAGAATAATAGAAATTGAATTCAAAAGATGGATATTGCCAACGCCAAGAACAACGTGACCGATAAAACTGAGAAGGAGGAGATCGTGGTCGGACCAGAAATCTAAACAAATATTAATGTCACGTCGCTAGCGGGACCCCTTCCTGGAAAGACACGTGTCACTTCTGTACAGCTAACAATGAACAGCAGCAGTAACTACACTTTATTAGTATTAACTGGTAGGAGGAGGAGGGAGGAGGAGAACTAGTTGGGGAGATTTTCTAATTTGGGTCATTGGCTGCCGTTTGGACTCTTAACGGCTAGTTACAATTTTCAAATATACTCCCTCTTGGCTGGCGTTTGGACTTTAACGGCTACTTACTATTTTCAAATATACTCCCTCCCTTCCTTTTAAAATTAGAGCTTTACTTATAAATAGATAAATCTACCCATATAAATATTAAATATAAATTTCTATCTTATTATTAAAAAATAAAGTTTAACATAAAATTTTATATTAAATTTTATTTTTTAATAATAAAATAAAATTTATATTTATATTTAAAAAACTGTGTTTGTAAACTTATTCCTTCTAAGTACAATTTTTTTTTATTTTTAAATTATACGGCGGCATAAGTACAACCTAACGAAACATGCACATAATATATTAATAATTAATAATATAAGACAAGGGGGAGGGGGACTGTAAATGACACAAGTGTGACATACTAAAGCCAACTGAAAGAAAAGCGTGTAATTAATTTTCGTGTCATCCCTTTGTTTTACTTTTTGGGTCATATCCTTTCTGTCTCAGTAGTAAAAGCTGATTGATGCTTGCTGATGCGTCGGGGCCACCATCTTTGTCTTTGATGGCCCTTGGAATGTTTTACTCAAATCATTTTCAGTTGCATCCATTTTTCAAATCTTATTATAATTACTGCATTTCTTTTAAAATATAACATTATTTTTATATTTTTAAAAAAAATAATTTATAATTAATTAATATAATTCATTTAACTTTTAAAAATAATAACTATTATAATTAATAATAATTTTAATTTTTATAATATTAATCCACTATACGATATAGATACGATTATTTCTATAATATTAACTCATTATACGATTTAATTACGATTATATCTTATAACTGTACCGGACACATCTTAGATTTTCATTACTCCCTCTGTTTCTATTAAATATACACTTTAAATTATCAAAAAAAAAATATTTTCATTTTTGAACCCATAAATTAATATCAGAACCTATAAGGTTAGATATTGGCAAGAGTAATATTGCTTGTGAAGTGAAATCTTTTTCAACGTTAACCATTTAACCTAATACTCCCTCTATTTCAAAATAAGAGGTATGTTTTTAAATGAAATTTTTTAATAATTTTTTATTTTTTTCAAATATATCTCAAAAATTATCTATAAATAATAACAGCATACACTGATAACAATATAGTACTCAACTTATAACCTAGAACATACGTGATGACATATAGAAATTTTAAAACAATTTTTAATTATAAGTAAAAGTATTTATTTAATTTAAGAAAGACTAAAAACTAAAATATATCTCTAATTTTCGTACAAAATAACAAAGAAGAAAAGAAGGATTAAGAAAGCAGGGTGGAACGGGGTTGGGATGCTCCTGCAAAGAGGGTTGATCTTGACAGGTGGGAATTACTCGCTTTACTTTTTGCTTGTCGGACCGCACCCACCGCGTTACCATTCCCTACATGTAAACCCAAGGCCCAACTCTAATTTCCCACCTTTGAATGTTGTGTTCGTTGGGCCTGTTTTTCTTCAACTCTTTATTTGTGCCTCTTGCTTAAGTGAAAAGAAATTACCAAGGCTATTTACTTAGAATTTGAGTTTTCCATAGACAATTAAGAATTAGGGCCATATTTATTTGCAAGAATTAAAATTTTAAAATATGAATTATAATTTTAAGATTATATTTATTTATAAGAATTACAATTAGGATAAGATTATTAATCTCATTTTTGTCTTATTTATTTTTAAATTTAGACTTTGAACTATTAATCCAAAAATTATAAAATATCTTAATATAAGAGATTATTTAATACTATGTTCAATCAGGGATTATAATCTTAAGACTATTAAGTTATTTTATAATTCACGGACTAATAATCTCTAGTTTAAATTTAAAAATAAATAAAATATTTTTTAAATTAATAATTTATCTTAAATATATTTCTTGTAAATAAATATAACTTTAAAATTATAATTTATATTTTAGAATTATAATCTCAAGATTATAATTCTTATAAATAAACGTAAAATTCAATATTTTAACCTTCTAATTGTCTTTTCAAGGGGTAAATAATTAAACATTTTAGCAACAAAAAAAAAAATTAAACAATTTATCAAAATGTGAAAAAGCAGTAGTACTATATAGTGCCATAATCTAAAAGTGTGTGCATGTCATGTCAACATGGCTTATTAAAATTTTATTATACCTTTGTGATTGGTACACACAAGGCCCGTTCCCGTCACTGTCATTCATTCTTTTTAGGTAATAATTGTTTTTTCCCCTATATATTTGATGTTAACACATTTTTAAGAGGCATTATTAACTATGATTTTTTCCAAATTATCCTTAAGTCTCTACTTTCATAATTTCCCTCTAACGTATTCATGGCAACTTTTTGCATAGTTAACATCGTCCCACGTATTTATTTTCCTTGATTTACTCAAAAGAATTGAGCTAATACATATCAATTTTAATAATAAAATTAAAGTAACAATTAATTTTATTAATAAATATGTAACATTCTAAAACGTCAAGTAAATAAAAATAGAGAAAAAGCTAATATCGTAATGAACAATGTTCAAATAAAAATAAATAAAAAAATTATAAATACATTTATTTTATACTCTTTTTTTTGAAATATATTTATTTTATATATTTTTTTAAATAAATTTACTTTGAAAAAAAGAGTGTAAAATAAATATATATGTAGATGGACTAAAACAAGAACTATCATTACGGAAAGAAGATTGAGTTTTAGGGTGTTAGAGATAACTATTGTTAGCCAAAGTGACGACAGATCAGGTACAAAAAGAAAATGTATTGTTAACTTAACGTCCAATTCCCAGTTCAAAGGACTTTATATAATGGATATTATTATAAATATAAAAATTAAATAGTATATTTATTTTAATTATTAAAAAATAGAGTTTAATATGAATTTTTGTATTATATCGTATTTTTTAATGTTTAAAATATATTTTGTCATTAATTTTTATACATTTATACTTTTCTTTATATAATATACATGTGCCGATCTGCGTGCCCTAAAAATGCTAATCCTTTACTCACAAATTGAAAGAATGACTATTTTATTCTTCTTAATCAAGTAAAAACTATTTGATTATATTGAATTTATTTTTTTCTAAAAAAATTACTAATTACGTATAAAAGTTACGGTCTCAATTTGGCAGTAAGAAACTTTGAGAGTAACAGGAATTACGTCTCTCCTACTTGTTAATCATTCCCCTTTAAAATTGAAAATATGTTTTTAAAACAAAGTTTTTTTTAAAAAAAATATTTTTTATATATTATTAATATTTGCTACAAATACAAAATATTTTTAAACAATTCCAAAAAGTATATATATATTTCTAATTTATAATATAAATAATACTTCTTTCGTCTTCAAAACGGTGATTTAAGTGACAAAAGAATTTATTCTAAAAAACATATTTTTGAAGTACATATGTCAGCTAAAAATAATTTTACATTAACTAAATGTATCTTTAGTCCTACTACATTTTAGCCAAAAAAAAATTATATCAATGTGATATGAACTACTCAAATTAATTTATTTTATTTTCATAAATTTAAGAGCCAATTAAAATAATTAACACATATATCAATATAATGACAAAATAAAAAATAAATTTATTTTCTCTTATCTTATTTGACTACCTTAATTTATATAAAATTTATCCTTAAACTATTATTTTGGGGACCGTAAGAATATTTAACTAAGAGAATTGCGTAACTTTAATGAGTGAGAATTCAAATTATTATTATTATTTTTAAAATTAAAGATAATGTTTATATTTTATTTATAATAATATAAAATTCATAATATATCATTACTTAAATACTTAATTGATTAAGTAGTATCACGTTGCTTTACATTGTCATTCAATTAATGTTAGAAATATATATATTTTTTTAAATAAATTATTTTCAGAAAATAATTGGATGACGTGTCGCAACACATGTCCCGTTTCAGAATTTTGAAAGTCTCGAGGTGTGCCATTCTTTCTTCTTTTCTATTGGACAGGTCACAGGCTGGCCAACGCACGTCTACCGTCCTTTTTTACGAGTACTAATTTGTAGTATTCGATTTTTTGCTGGAATTTTGTAAACCGGTATGAATCATGCATTTCCCTCTCTCTCCCTCTTTTAATACTACTAAGTTACTCTTTACGGTTATGTTTATTTAAAAAAAATATGTTTAAAATTAAATTATTTATATTAATTTAATATTATTTTATTTTATAATGGAAAATTAATATTTTTTTAAATAATTTTATAAATTTTTTTTAATTATTCCTAAAACTATTTATGAGATATTATATAATTCAATGTTAAATGTAAAATTAATAGTTTTCCTCAATTTAGGTTATTAGATAGCTTTATGGGACTAATAATTTAATATTAAAAAATTAATAATTTTTCATCAAATGATTAAATAATATAAATAATATTAAATTAAAATAAATAATTTAATTTTAAACATATTTTTTTATAAACAATTGTGGAGTACAAGTATTAAAATGGGCTACAGATACAAAGAATATTTAATGAGAATGTGCCACTGTCTCATTTACTTATTAATCATTTTTAGTTAACTTAAAAAAAATTATTTAATTAATACAGCATCTTATTAAATTTAAATAGATTACACTATTTTCATAATTATTTAGACTATAACAAAGAAAAATATTACTCTATTCGTCCTAATATAGAAGTCTTTATTATTATTTTGAATAGTCCTAGTTAAAAATTCAATTACTTTAAATAACCTATTTTTATAAATTAAAAAAAAATCTATGATACACTCAGTATTAATTGTTCTATATTTTTATTCTCTATTCATATTAATTGAGTATTATTTGTCATGTTAAAAAAATTATATAACTAGGGTTATGTTTGTTTGCAAAAAATATATATGAAATTAGATTATTTAGCTTAATTTAATACTACTTTATACTATTTAATCATTTCATGAGGGCTTATTAATCATTTAATGTTAGAATATTAATCTCATAAAGTCATTTAATAGCTTAAAATGAGAAAGACTATTAATCCCAAATTTTTCATGAGATTATATAATCCCACATAAATAACATTAAGAATGGTAAAAAAATTAGTCCATAAAACTATTTAAAGGACTATTAATTCTTATTACGAGATAAAATAGTTCGAAATAGTGTTAAATTAATATAAATAGTCAAATTTTAAATATATTTTTATAAACAAATATAGCCTAGATGAGAAGTTATAAATTATAATGTCCTTTTGAATGAATTCAAATATTTATAGTTGGAAGTAGTATTAAATGTATCAATGGAATTAATTCTAATGAAAAGTTTTTTTTTAATTTTTTTTTTAAATATAAATTATTATTATAAATTTTTTAATATGCACAAAATGTTAACTTATTTTTTTATCTCGAAACGAAATGAGCAATAAATTATAGTAAAAGGAAGGAAGCCATTATGAGCAATAGATTATAGTAAAAGGAAGGAAGCCATTATTAGATATAAAATCATACATGGATATTTGCATGTAAAGACAGGAATCACGTAAGTTCGGTAGCTGTAAAGTGGCATGACAAAATTCCTTTATATTTTTCAGAAGAAAAAAAAATAGTGGCATGACATGGCTTAATATGATGGATCAGATCAAACTGGTTTGCAATAATACTCTTCCATCAATTTGCCAGCCAATGTTTAATGGGTAGTAAGGTCGGGGGCATAGGCTCACAAAGGGCCCCAAACGTATATCAGACGTTAATTTCATTGCAACATTGGGCGAGGGGGAGGGAGAGGGGTAGCGGGATTGAAATAATATTATGTGATATCTCAAATTAATTATATATTATTATTTTAATATGTATAGTAGACTTAGATATAAATAATTTATTGTATATATTGAAATAGTAGTATGTGATTGACTTATTACGTAACAATACTCTAAAAACACAGAATAACTTATCTGAAAAAGAGAGAGTGATCGTACTACTGTAATAAATTGAGAAGATTTTCGATATTTTTCATCAACATGGTATTCAACGTATATATACATAAATACACTCCATCTATTCCAAAATGAAATTACAAAATAAAATAAAACTCTTAATACGTTATTAAGTTTTAAATTATTATTCTTATGTAGGAATTGATCGAGTAATATAATTTACTACTATTACATTTATTAAAAATACCACGTATATGTTAGATTTTTTATAAATATTTTTATAAATTATTTATTTTAAAAATATATCTTTAATTTAAAAAAACAGAAAATATATCGTAAGGGATTGAATATGTGGAATACATAAAAATCAAATCCATCCGGTCAAGTCGGGAGATGGATGCAGCGTTCTTCAAAACAAAGGACTCCATGACATTTTATATCTAACGTGTTGGAACTTATTTATAACCGTTCGAATTCAAATAAAATAATTACATTATAAGTTTTAATCGGTTTTTTGAATATTATCTTCTTAAATTATCAAAAGTTTGTCCAAAAAATTATAACTGAAAATACTAATGATAACGACTTAAGTATTTATATATCAAAAAGTCTAGAGAGATTAGTTTTTGGGATCGAAAGTTGCGGCTGGTCTCAATTTATTTATTATTTTTTTTTTAAATTCTAAAATATTTATAATATTTATTCTGACATTTTTTTTTTACATAATTCAGTGATTTAAATGTGTATAACACTGTTATTTACGTGCATCCAAATTACACATAAATTACTGAATTATGTAAAAAAAAAATTGTCAAAATAAATATTATAAATATTTTAAAAGTCAAAAAAATAAAAATAAATGGGACCGATCGCTAAAACCGATTACTAGGATTGACCCCCCTAGAAATGCTCTTTATATATATATATTTAAGTATCTCATACGTTATGATATAAAGTTGAAGTGCTACAAACTCCCTACTTAAATAAATAATATCCTTATCAAGTTGAACACATAATCGAACACAGTCCAATTTTTTTATCTCTCTAGTCATTGAGGGATAATACTAGTCAGGGGTGGATCCAACCTTTTAAGTCACAAGGGTGGATCCAGCCTTTTAAGTCAGTGAGATAAAAAATTCACAAGCAATTACAAAAAAAATAAAAATCGCAAGTGATCACAAAAAATCTCAAAACAATTGTTAAATTTGTGAAATTACTTAATGGATAAATTATACATAAAAATAAGAAGAAAAATGGCTGTACATGTGCTCAATCATGGTAGACACTTTTACCGTTTGAAAACATATGATTAATTTTATTTTTTAAAATCATTTTTAGATGAATTTATTTTTTTGAGACAATACAATTATAAAAAATATAAATTATTGAATTAAAATTTGTCACTAGTTAGAAGATTTTTTATTTTCTAAAATTTATAAAATAATCATATCAATTTTAAATTTAAAAATAATTCAAATTGACTTATAGAAACAAAGTTAATCATATACTTTAAAACAAATAAAATATAATGATACAAAAAAAGTTATGGCTTGAATTATGAAAATGATAATTGACTTGATCAATTTGAATAAATATCTTCATAGTTATGGTGATTGTGCTGGCATTCATTACTTCAAAGACAAAGGTAAATTTGTTCAAAACAAATTCATAACCCAATATCCACTTGAGTATTGTTAATATCGATTTTCATTATAAAAGCTATGTCAACTTCAAGTCTTTGAGGGGGGGGGGGGGGGGGGGGGGGGAGTGTTAGTTCCCAATGACACGATAGTAATCTAGAAGGGGGGGGTTGAATAGATTCTTTTAAAATTTCTTCTCTTTGAAATTATCTTTCTTGATTAATTCTTAACCAGAAGTTTAACACAGCGGAATAAGATTTAGTTAATCTTTTCTTGAAATGTTAAATTAATAAATCAACAAGCAATTACAAGACAGATATAGCAAATGAAATACACCAAGAGAGAGACTCTGGGTTTTAAGTGGTTCAGAGCACACAATACTCCTACTCCACTGTTCTGCTCTCTCAGCAGCAAATCCACTAAGGATACTTTTATAAAAGCTGAATCACTAAGATTCCTTCAAGACCCGCAGTCTTGGAATTTTAGTTCACAAAGAACTTCACAAGTCTAACAGACTTGCTTACACTAGTTCACTAAGAACTCTCAAAGTCTAACCGACTTGCTTATATCAGTTCACAGAGAACTCTTCTGGATTGATGTATATTTGGATGTGCTACTAAGTTGCTTATCAGCTTGAATGTTTGAAGGGCTTAGTAGCAATGCAGGCTTTCTTATCAGTTCAATCTTTTTCACTTCTTGCGTTCTTCTTTCTTTGTACAGTGCTGCATCTTTTCTTCTGCTGATCTTCGTATTTAAGAGGTAAGGGCTTCAGATTTCTTCCCGTTGGATCGTGTATTTCTTCCCGTTACCTCACAGAGGAGAGCTGCTGAATATTGTATTAATAAAGCTCGTTAAATCTCTGATGAGACATTATTTGATCTGACCTGTTAGTCCATGCAAGATTGTTTTCCTTTTTCCTCTGAGACAGAGATGTCAGACATAGGTTCCCACTAACTTTTATAGAGTCGTGTGGTCTTACCAAACTATAGGTCTGATAGGACACAGTCTTCTGACTTTTCTGCCTTAAAAGTCTTCTTTCTGTTCCATAGTGCGCTTGGGTCAGACTCCTGACTTTTCTGACTTGATTGATTTGCAGAAGCTTCCTTTTTAGTTACTTTGATGAAGATAAAATACTTGAATAGAATGGCTCCTGATCTGACAAACGTGATGTCTCCTGCCTTTTTGCTCAACGATCTAATATGATCAACTCTACGAATACCCTTGCTTACGTGATTGATCTGTAAAGGATCATCTCTTACTGATCATCGTAGAGTTTACTCAACTGTTAGAATGTTGATCGTAGAGTCCAATATAAGGTTTCTCGGAAAGAACAGTCTGGTTGGTCGTAGAGTCTTCTGGACCACAATCGTAGAGTCCATTCTACGATTGGTTGTTTTGATCATAGAGTCTTCGGAAGCACAGTCGTAGAGTCCATTCTACGATTGGTTGTCTTAATCGTAGAGTCTGTTTGAATCGTAGAGTTTCATTGACACAAATCGTAGAGTTCTTTTTACGACTTTATTACATCAACAGATCAACCTAACAGTTTTGATCTATCTAAGTCTTAGTACAACACACAAGACTTTTATACAATTAATAATAGATCAACCTAACAGCTTTGATCTTATCTAATACAGCCCTTGTACATTATTTCTAATCATCAAATTTAATCATTCAATGTTCAACAGGGATGACTCACACTACAGAAGGATTATCTAAAAATTAACTCTCTCCCCTCTCCCCCTCTCTGTAAATTGACACTGTTCTATTTTAAAGAGAGAAAAAAGTTATGGGTTGGTTTTTTTACCCTGAAAAATAAAAGAAGAAACCAAAAGGGCACTAAAATAACAATCATGATCAGATCTCGTCAACTTCAAGTACTTTTAGCAATTTCAGATCTCTTTCATTTTGACCCTGAAAATTTAGTGGGGGCAATTGCCCCCTCCTAGAGTAGATCCACTCTTGATACTAGTGAACTATTAGATCTGCCTTCGTATCCTTACTTCGACAATCCAATAAAATGACCGAACCTAAATTTTCAAAAGTTGACTCCGATACTATATGTAACAATTCAGATAAAATATAGAGTCTCAATTAAATTATAATATAATAATAGTCAATGTACTTTTTTAATAGTATTTTTTTGAAGAGTACATATTCGACAATCGATTTTGACCTCATTTCTATTTTTTGGTATCGGTGGAGTCGAGTATAGGGTCGACAACTAATACATGAATTTTTTTACACCATTGGGAGCGATCGGTAGTCACTCTTGGTCGTTCCAGATTTTTTGTTTTTTGAATCATTTTAACCCGTCATAAAACTCACTCAAAATGTCATAGTTGAAGATATAATAGCAACTTGAGTTTTATATACAAATTTAAATCTATCATATATTACATTAGAATGTTACATTACTGACATGAATCTCAAGTTTGACATTAAAAAGTATGGTATTTCTTTTTATTTAGCTCACCAAAACACTACTCCAATCAAGAGACAAGCCCACACGGTATCCGCACCATCACAGTACCGGTGGCTTTAATACTCAAAGTTGCTGCCAACTAATTTGGTTTCTTTTTGACGGACTGAAAATTAGGAGGAAATGGATGTATTTATTTATATATATATATATATATAGAGAGAGAGAGAGGGACAGAGAGAGAGAGAGGGTCAGAGTGGGTGGAATAGGATTTACGCACACGAAAGTCGAAACAAAACAAAATGCTCCAAAAGGTATTGTTGCTTCCAAACAATGTTCTGTTGCAATTTTCTTTCTCTATCAAATTAAATTCAAGCAACTTAATTCCATATTTTTTTAATGCTCTTTTTATTTGTACGATCCTTTTTTTTTTAAAATTATTAAGTAAGTTAATTTTTAATGCCCAAATTAAATTCCTAATCAAAAGCAAACGGAATTTTTAATTTGAGCAAATAAAATATATAAACAATTGAACAAACCAATATTATACATCGATATACTTTCGTACAATTAGTAATACATATGCTTCTCTACAGGAATCAAATACCTAGAGGTGGACGGACTCTTTTCTATTTTATTTTATTTTCATGCAATCGGATTGCATCAATAATATTTTCTCATTATTTTTGCTGACAATCTTTTACGTTATTAAATAAATTACGAAAATATTAATTAACTTTATCGTATAATGCTCTCTCGGTGTTTTATTAATTGATATTTTAAAAAAAAAATACATAAATTAAGAATTATAATTAATATTTTATCTAATTAATCATATTAGATATAAAATTTTAATATGATTCTTTTAAAATTTATTGAAAAGATGACAGACAAACAAAAAAATATTTAGAATTTAGAAATAAATTGAGAAATAAAATCATTAATTATTTCTTAAAATCTAAAAATACCATATAAAAATAAAGAAATTTTATTCTTAAAAAGACAAATAAAAAAATTCGACGGAGGTAGAGTAGAGAATCAATATATTAGGAAAAATATCTTCAACGGTAGTAGTGATATTTTAGCAAAATTGGGGCTTTTTGGGCGTGATATATAGGAGTATATTTTAATTGTCTCACAATATTCTTTGGACGCTAGGTGTCACAGTTCACTTTCCCTTTATCTGGTTCTTCCCCAAGGACCCCTACCTTCCACTTGTCAATTACCATTGAATCCCTAAGACAAACTACACCATTAGTTTTTACTCAATTTGCAGATTTAACATTTTAATAATTAATGAATTATAATATTAAATTATTAAAAATAATTTAATATTAATAAATTTTATGTCGAATATGAATTATAACCCAGAGAAAACTATAAGTGATAAGGTATGATAGTAATACGTGAATTTCTTTCGTACTCTCTTCTATCTCATATTTAGTATTTCTATAAATTTATTGTCATATTATATAAATAGCACTCTAAATTATTACAACTGAATCAAGATTTTCTTTGCTTTTTCTAGTTTCAAATTTTATTTCAAAATCTTACTTTGCTCCAGTTTTTGTGATTCCCAGTCAGATTTTGCCCATTCCCTGATGTATAAAAGACACACTACTTTTAGACATTACCCTAACGGCCCCAACCCCCTCTCTCTATTTGATTGTTCTCTCTCTCTCTCTCTCTCTCTATTTGAGGAAACAGTCTTTCTTCCCCGCCAGCTTATCTCCATATTTCCTTTGTCCCTTTTTGTTCTTTTCTCTCTCATGTTATCTTCTTAAAAATCAAGTCTTTGGGTGTTCTTGCGGCTCTCAGAGAGATAGATAGAGAAGGAGAGAGAAATGGAAGCTGTCCTTCAAACAAAAGGGCTTCTCTCTCTACCTACCAAGCCCAAAGCCAGGTCTTTCAACCCACCACCACAGGGGCTTAGGCATAGACTCAGTCCCTTGAACCCTTTGAAACCTAAAGCTCTTGATGGCTTCTCTTTATCTCTCAATGGTTTTCAAAAATTTCAAGGGTTTGTCACAAAAGCTCATGTGGCTGGCCAAAAGAACAAAACTTTCCGTATATGCAGGGCCGAGGCTGCAGCTGCTTCAGCTGATGGGCAGCCACTGTTTGGAGAAGTTGAGTCACCTAAGTTTATGGGTATTGAGATTGTGACCCTAAAAAAGATTTTACCGCTTGGGTTGATGTTCTTTTGTATACTCTTCAATTACACAATCCTTAGGGATACTAAAGATGTTTTGGTTGTCACAGCAAAAGGGTCTAGTGCTGAGATTATACCTTTCTTAAAAACCTGGGTTAATTTACCTATGGCTATTGGTTTTATGCTTTTATACACAAAATTGGCCAATGTTTTGTCAAAACAGGCTCTCTTCTATACTGTTATGGTCCCGTTTATCGCCTTTTTTGGGGCATTTGGGTTTGTCTTGTATCCTCTCAGTAACTACTTCCACCCCACAGCTCTTGCTGATAAGCTTCTTGCTGCACTTGGTCCTCGTTTCCTCGGCCCGCTTGCAATTTTGAGGATCTGGAGCTTCTGTTTGTTTTATGTCATGGCTGAGCTTTGGGGCAGTGTTGTGGTGTCCGTTCTGTTTTGGGGTTTTGCTAATCAGGTGAAAGTCTTATCTCATAAATCGATGATTCATAAGATTATGTTTTTTGTTTTCATCTGTGTGCTCAACTGCATATGAATCATATCTTGAGATTTTGATTTTAGTATAGGTCATTTAGCGTTAAGGGTTTCATGTGCTTGCTTGTTTGATTCTGAATTATCTCTTGAGATTCTAATATTGAGGTAGGTTTGATATTCTGTTTCAACGGTAGTTCTTACATCAGGGCCCTCAATGATTGTCATATTCTATTTGAGGTCCCTTAGTGATTGGGATTATATGCTTGATAAAAGATCATATTATGCTGTGTATCTGCCTTAAATTTTTTGTTTTGCTGGGCTGGTATAATGAAGTGTGGTAGTGAGTAGGCAATTGCCAATATTATCTTACTACTCTAAATTCTTGATTATGGAACTGTCCAATTTGGTGTGAAGTAAACTAAAGAAACTGGAAGGGTAGTTCTTAACTTCTTGTAACCCTATATAAAATTTTAAACACGTGTGTATGGGGATACCCCTAAAAGGGTATTCTTTTGTTTTTGTACAGATATGCATATCTATAATAGGGAAATTGATGTTTTTCTCCGTCTATCCATTAAGGAGTTCATTGCTTGTAAACGATTATCTGAATGCCCTTGTGTTGATTATGCATCTTCATATATTGAATGATAATGCATATGCGTGATTGTGGGGTAACTCATTATCTTTTATCAAATTTAGGATGGCATTGTTCGTTTACTGCTCTCTTTCCTCACCTCTCTTCAATTTCTAATTCTGTTGATTAAAGTAATATTGAAGTTCTCAAGGTTGAATTTATTTGGATTTTAGATGAGGTGTTTTGTCTATTATTGTAATATTTTGCACCATGTCAGATCCTAGTTTTGAGATAGAAAAACATTCCTTGCAGAGCTAGGTCTGTCCTAATTATGTAGTGTCCTCTATTGACTTTTTGGAAGAGTTCTCACTCCGTGTATACCAGGATGACCCCCTTTTGGCGTCTTTATGAATAAATTCTTACTTATCAGGAAAAATAGCATCAGCACCTGTCATTTAAGCATATAAAGCAAAACTGTAATGTTTGTTTTTCGACCGTAATATTTGGTTTGCTGTTGATATGCTTTTAGCAATGCCTAATTTGGATTTTTGGTTGCAATTTGACCACATGCTTATGTTTCAGATTACTACTGTGGACGAAGCCAAAAAATTCTACCCTCTGTTTGGACTTGGAGCCAATGTTGCACTTATTTTCTCTGGTCGTACAGTGAAGTACTTCTCTAATTTGAGAAAAAATTTGGGTCCTGGAGTTGATGGTTGGGCCCTTTCCCTCAAAGGAATGATGAGCATTGTGGTGTTGATGGGGCTTACAATATGTGCTCTTTATTGGTGGGTCAACACTTATGTTCCTCTTCCTACTCGTAGTAAGAAGAAGAAGGTAATCTTCTGTGATGACATTATTGTCTTCTTATTTATTTGCTTATTTTGTTTCTGACTAACCTTTTCCTTGAGGATTTCTAAATTAATTTATTAAATGCCAAAAGTTTATTTTAACCATCCTTTTTAATTCCTCCCTCACCAAGAATGAATATAAAATGGAGTTAATGCATAATATATTATACTTGAAGCCAAATGTTGATCATTTACAACGAGTATTACCACTTGAAAATTTTATCCTTCACATTTTTCTGATATCATTTGTTGGATCGGATCATGATATGTCCGATTCTTTGGGGATAAAGTTATCATCTCAAAGATACTAATTGGGTGAAACAGTTTGTAGTTGGGAAATCAAATTTTATTTTTTGGCAGCTTACATAAAAGAACATTAATCATTGCAGGAGAAGCCAAAGATGGGGACAATGGAGAGCTTAAAGTTTTTGGTGTCATCAAGTTATATAAGGGATCTTGCTACGCTGGTGGTAGCATATGGTATTAGCATTAACCTTGTTGAGGTTACATGGAAATCAAAGCTCAAAGCTCAGGTAGAACTTAGTCCGGCCTCTAAATCTAGAAATCTTTTTCCTTCCTCTCGCCTTGCTTTTAATCTCTCTTCTATCACTCTCTTTTGACAGTTCCCTAGTCCAAATGAATACTCTTCTTTCATGGGTGACTTCTCTACTGCCACTGGGATTGCAACTTTCACGATGATGCTGCTAAGCCAATGGATATTTAACAAATATGGCTGGGGAGTTGCAGCAAAGATTACACCTACAGTCCTGCTACTCACAGGAGTGGGATTCTTCTCTTTACTTCTGTTCGGTGATCCTCTTGCACCTGCTCTCATGAGTTTTGGGATTACTCCACTACTAGCAGCAGTGTACGTGGGTGCAATGCAAAATATCTTCAGCAAGAGTGCCAAATACAGCTTATTTGATCCTTGCAAGGAAATGGCTTACATTCCTTTGGATGAAGACACCAAGGTTTGTGACTTACCCATCAGAGTTTTAAGATAACTAATACTCCCTCCATTCTAAATTATAAGGTCACTATTGACTTTTTAAAAGTCAATTTGAGATATTTTCAAATTTAAAATTGACATAATTCATTTAAGTTTTCAAAATAATAAGTCTTATTACCAATAGTTTTTTTAGGTAGTTTATAATATTCATAACTGTATTGACATAAACTAATTGAATTCATGTCAATTTTGAGTTTGAAAATATTTAAAATTGACTTTTCAAAAGTCAATATTGATCTTATAATTTGGAACGGAGAGAGAGTATTTTGTATCAATTTGAATATATCCTAAATCTGATTTTAAATTTGGAGGAAAGAAGTTTTTAGATTGGATAAATAAGTTGTGTAAATTTCTGGAGTAGCTCGAATGCTAATGAGATGTTACATTTTTTGTATCATTTGGAAGACAAATATAACTTTGATTCCGATTCACTCGTTTTGGTATGTTTGTGTTATTTTATTTTTAGATTTTTGGTTGTAATCCATTTATATTTGTTGCTCAGGTTAAAGGAAAGGCGGCCATTGACGTTGTCTGCAATCCTTTGGGAAAATCTGGCGGTGCTTTGATTCAGCAGTTCATGATCTTAACCTTTGGTTCACTTGCGAACTCAACACCCTACCTTGGGGGAGTACTTCTAGTGATTGTTCTTGCATGGTTAGCAGCAGCTAAATCTTTGGATACACAGTTTACTGCGCTGCGCCGAGAGGAAGAACTTGAAAAGGAGATGGAACGAGCAGCAGTGAAAATCCCAGTTGTCTCTCAAAATGAACCAGGCAATGTTTCTATTGCAAGTGGGCCGGAACTGAAGCCAATAGGTGGTGGTGACCTGACAGGAAGTTCCTCTTAAAACTCTAGTCCTTGCGATGCATAGTCAGATTGTTCCTTTATTTACTAAACAGGATGAATAAGCAAAGATGATGGTGAGAGGTATTGGTCAGGACGGTTTAGGATTACACCATCTATAGGAATAATCAGAATTTGTAGGAGGTTATATTCTATTTATTGAAATAATCAAAACCAAGACAGGTATGATGCCGACATTGTGCCCTCCTCCTCCTCTTCTTTGATTGATCGATGCTAGGAGTGAGGATTTTAGTTCTGTTGAATGTAGTTTTTCAATTACTTTTTGTAAAAAATTATCATTGAATTTGTATTTTGATGGAAGTTCTGTTTTAAAAAAAGTTTATTCTCTAGTTTACGACAGAGTTTTCTTCTTGTTATTATACATTTAACTTGTGCTTGTACTCGAGAAGTGGTTTATGCTATATTTGCCTGGGAGCATAGCTATGGCCGGCACATACTTTTTTAATGGTTATGGTGGATGGAGACATGAATTATCAAGTAATGCGTTTAGTTGTTGACTTCTTGTTTAATACTACTCCCTCCTCCTCCTCAAAATATAATATTAATTTTAAAGTCTATTTAAAATGTTCTTAAATTTAAAATTAATGTGGGTATAAAGGCATTTTTGGCCCAAGATGAAATTTCTTTTCAAAGTTGGTTGATGTTAAAAAATTAGCAAAATATATGTGCATAATTTCAAAATTATTTACAAAATAATAATAATAAAAAAGCAATATTTGAGTTTAATATAAAAGTAGTCTCTCTATAACTCTATGCTGCGTGACACCTCATCACTCTGGCCTAGAGAAAAGGTTTGGGATGTTGTCCTTTTTGTATTTTGCCTTGCCAGAAGAAAATGAGGCAGGCGTAAGTTTGCAAAAATGTGAATCTATGTAGGCCTAGGCCGTGGCTGTGTGTCAACCGGTTCTCCACGTTTGGCTTTGAATGTGAAACACAACGACGTGGAGTCGTGGACGGCTGCTCTATTATTTTTCAGAAAATTGATATTTTCACGAGTTAGTTTAATATTTTCATGAAATCAAACGGAATTCACTTATAAAAATATCAAATTCGTTACTGAAAATATCAATTCCCATTTTTTATGTCTGCAGCAGTCTAATAGTTTTATTTATTGGAAAGTTAAGTTAGAGCGCAGCTTGAAGCACCAACTGTTGGGCTACACAACATGATAAACCAGATGGAAGAATCTCTATTAATAAAGCGAGGCCAAAATGTATTAGTGTTTTTTTTTCCTTCTTCTTTTTGAATTTACTCTTTAAAAAATAAAAAATAATTACTTTAAAATTGACGAGGTGACATTATTATGTTTGTTGTTTTATTTGGATTTTAATTTTGGTTTGATAAAAAATAAGGATTTAATTTTGGTTACGACTTTGGACAAAAAATGCAACCCTATTTTATGATTTTTTTTTTTTACTTGTTTGTTCGGTGGTCATAAGGTTTTTTAGTTTACAAAATAATACTCTTTGTTCTAAATTGTAAGATTAATATTAATTTTTAAAGGTCAATTTTAGATATTTTTAAATTTAAAATTGAGATGAATTCATTCGATTTATGTTAATATAATTATGAATTTTATAAACTACCTAAAATATATAATATTTATTATTTTGAAAATTTAAATGAATCATGTTAATTTTAAATTTAAGAATATCTCAAATTAACTTTTAAAAAATTAATAAAAATCTTATTATTCAGAATAGAGGGAGCATTTCATAATTTAAAACCTTTTTGGCTCCTTGTATCATAGTTATTTTTTAAAATATTTTCAAAAATAATTTAAACTAAAAAATTATTCCCTCTGCACTCGGACAAAACAAGGTCCAAGTAATTACAACCAAGCAATAGACGTCGCCGTATGGTGACTAGTAATTGCACTTTTGCCTCGTAAAATGTTCAGTTAAAAATTAAAACCGTTGAACCTCATCTTAAACCCTGCCTGAAACGAAATATGCTCTGTATCTCCGAGAATGACGGTCTATGTTAAAATCCCTCCAATCCCTCTGCACTTAGACCTTCCCTTCTCTCTCTCCTCCAATACCCCTAAACCCAAGACCCTAAATTTTTCTCACATCATCAAAACCCACCATTTCTCTCTCAAGAAAACCCACGAAATTTCTGTCCACAGCACCAATTCAGTCGATACCCGAGACTCCAACTCACACATTTGTGAACTATGCCTCCATGGTAACTTGACAGAAGCTATGAAGCAGCTGAATTCAATGCAAAAGCTTCAACTTTGTGTAGAAGAAGACACTTATATTGCTCTGCTTAAGCTCTGCGAGTGGAAGCGAGCTGCTAATGAAGGGTCTAAAGTTTATAATTATATTTCAAAGTCGATGACACATTTAAGTATTACACTTGGTAATGCATTGTTGAGTATGTTTGTGAGGTTGGGTAATTTAGTTGATGCATGGTACGTGTTTGGTAAAATGGCTGAAAGGGATGTTTTCTCTTGGAATGTTTTAGTGGGTGGGTATGCTAAAGCAGGGTTTTTTGATGAGGCGTTGAATTTGTATCATAGGATGTTGTGGATTGGAATTAGGCCAGATGTTTATACTTTTCCTTGTGTTTTAAGAACTTGTGGTGGTGTACCTGATTTGACAAGGGGTAGAGAAGTTCATGTTCATGTACTTAGATTTGGGTATGAGTCAGATGTTGATGTGCTTAATTCTTTGATCACTATGTATGTGAAATGCGGGGATGTGTATAGTGCTCGGTTGGTGTTTGATAGAATGCCTAATAGAGATAGAATTTCGTGGAATGCAATAATTTCGGGGTATTTTGAGAACGGGCGGTGTTTGGAAGGGTTAAGATTGTTTATTATGATGCGTGGACTTTGTGTTGATCCGGATTTAATGACTATGACTAGTGTGATCTCAGCATGTGAGCTTCTTGGTAATCAGAGACTAGGGAAAGCGATTCAAGGGTATGCAGCAAGAACAGAGTTGGGAATTGATGTTTCAGTGGGTAATTCGTTAGTACAAATGTATTCTAGTGTTGGTAATTGGGAGGAAGCAGAAAAAGTTTTTACCAGAATTAAGCCAAAAGATGTTGTATCCTGGACGGCAATGATTTCAGGTTATGAAAATAATGGGTTGCCTGAGAAAGCCGTTGAGACTTATCAAATGATGGAGATAGAAGGTGTCACGCCAGATGAGATCACTGTGGCCAGCGTGCTATCTGCATGTGCTTCCTTAGGCCTCTTAGAAATGGGTATTAAGATACATGAGCTTGCAAAGAGGGCAGGATTTATATCCTACATCATAGTTGCAAACACTCTAGTTGATTTTTATTCCAAGTGTGGATGCATAGATAAGGCTCTGGAAGTCTTCCACCACATTCGCGAAAAGAATGTAATATCTTGGACTTCAATCATCCTTGGCCTTCGTATCAACAATCGGAGCTTTGAGGCTTTGATTTTTTTTAGGAAAATGAAACTCAGTCTAAACCCCAATTCTATTACATTGATCTCCATCCTTTCCGCATGTGCTAGAGTGGGAGCTTTTATGTGTGGACAAGAGGTACATGCCCAAGCATTAAGAAATGGATTAGGTTTTGGAGGGTTTCTGCCAAATGCACTCCTTGACATGTATGTAAGGTGTGGAAGGATGGACCTTGCATGGAATCAATTTAACACCCAGAAAAAAGACTTAGCTTCTTGGAATATTCTTCTAACAGGCTACGCTCAGAGGGGGCAAGGTGCACTTGCTGTTGAGTTATTTGATAAAATGATAGAAACAAAGGTAAATCCTGATGCGATAACATTTATTTCTCTATTATGCGCTTGTAGTAGATCTGGGATGGTGACTGAAGGTTTGGAATATTTTAATACCATGAAACATAAGTATTTTATTTCCCCAAATTTGAAGCATTATGCTTGTGTGGTGGATTTACTTGGCCGTGCAGGGCAATTGGAGGATGCACACAAATTTATTCTGGAAATGCCTATAGAACCGGATCCAGCCATCTGGGGAGCCTTATTAAATGCATGTAAAATCCACAGGCGGGTTGAGCTGGGAGAACTCACTGCTCAACATTTGTTTGAAATAGATGACGGTACTCTTGGTTATTATAGTCTTTTGTGTAATTTCTATGCTGACAATGGTAAATGGGATGACGTCGCTAGACTAAGAAAGATGATGAGAGAGAAAGGGCTTACTGTTGATCCTGGGTGCAGTTGGGTGGAAGTCAAGGGAAAAGTCCATGCATTTCTTAGCGGAGATGATTTTCATCCCCAAATAAAGGAGATAGCAGCTGTTTTGGAGGGTTTTTATGGAAAAATGGCAGCAGCTGGTGTTAGTGGCATAAAAAGTTCTATGAGTGAAGTTGAATCTTCCAAAGCTGACGTTTTATGTGGGCACAGTGAGAGACTGGCCATTGCATTTGGGCTCATAAATACTGCTCCTGGGATGCCTATTTTGGTAACGAAGAATCTATACATGTGTAAAAGCTGTCATAATACAGTCAAATTCATCTCAAAGGTTGTTCGGAGAGAGATTTCTGTTAGGGATACAGAACATATCCACCAATTTAATGATGGAGTCTGCTCCTGTAGGGATGAGGGTTATTGGGAAGAGCTGTGATAAGCATTGATAAGCGTGATAGCTGAGAAATGGACTTTTAACCTTTCTGTTAGCTACAAGGAAATACAGAAATGGCAATTCAAACTGGTTGGTCCTGTAAATTAGAATTTCTGCCTGCAAATAAAGTGAAAGTAGAGCTGGACCATGGTGGTTTGCACTTTGCATGTAGAGCAAAGCTTGGTTATCGTGGTCATCACATAAGAAGTGAGGAACAGCTTCATTGACCTCTTACCCATTAATTTGTCTGGGGAAATGATAGTGGAACTTAAAATGCATCCCACGCACAGACATTGTTGGCATAGTATGGCTTCGGTTCTCTCATTTGTTTTTATGTATACTCCTAGTAAACTTACATACTCAGGTGTGCCCGACCAACGAAGATGCTGTAAACATATTGAGTTGCTAATGTTATGTCGATATGCTTATTATATCTTTAATCTTCCTTCAGTTATTTTTTATTTATCATTCTCCTGTACAGATTGTCTAAAGATTATATTACGGGAAATATAATGTTATATGCATAAATGGATGCGTGGAAACAAAGTTAAATAAGACTTGTAAGTCTTCTAGCAAAAGAATGGAGTAGAAAACAAAGTGGGAATATGCTTTCGATTATATTCACTGATACGATTTTTTTTTTAAAACCAACTGAAAATTGTCCCATTAATGCCATTTTACCAGTGTTTCTGTTATTTTTCCAATTTGACAAGAGGAGAAAGGGAAGGTACACTTGTGCTGTTTGAACCCCTTTGGTGTCTGTTTAGAATTTTGTTACATATAAATGAAGTAATTAGAAGTATGACAAAAGACTGAAACTATATAGCAAAAGACAAAAAATATAGTTTCAATAGATGTACATCTGTGCTTTCTGACCTTCAAGTCTTGCCATGGGAGCATTACTGGCTGCCCTATTCAGTCTCACTTGTTCCTTATAAATGACACTCCTGCACAAAAAGAATTCAAGAAATTGAATGATTATCAACAATTATTTTCTAGCTGAAGTGGGTTATTAATAGATCTTACTGGTGCATAGTGTCTCGAATCATTTTCTCTAGCATTGATCCATAAGAGGATTATTGTGCTTCTGCTAGCCGCCGACACTTTTCTGCCCGCTGTCTTCTTTTTGTAAGGACCAGCTCCAAGTCTTGGATTGTAACTTTCTCCTCATCGGTCTTTTGCCTCGGTTCATTAACTTCATCATCCAATTTCTGTATTTCTCCCTGCATCTTGGCTGTTTCTTCTTGATGCTTGAAAGAATTTCTAGCCACGACAATGGCCTGGTATGGATTGGTTACCGTGTTTGGGTTCTCATTTTCTTTCAACATACTTGTTTTTAGTTTCTTTGCTGCTGACGACAAGATAAAAATAAGAATTAAGTTCACGAGGCCTTAAAATTACTATCAAAAGATAGATATAGTAAGATTTTTTTTAACAAACCTGTAAGGGAGTTGTTTGAGCAAGATCGTCTGTTGATATCGAGAGATTTAGAACAACAGCAGCAGGAGCAAGACCTACTTTGTTCCTCTGATTCAATAAAATGCTGTGGAAAAATATGGGAGTCCACCGTCTGTGAATCATTTAGTTCCTCAGATTCACCATCCAAGAAAAACAGAGAATGCCCCGTGCCTAGAAAAAATGTGAAAAGAAGAGGAATCGAATTGTTAGCTCCTTTTCCATTTGAAATATGAACTGATTAAAAGACCAAAAAAAGAGAAAGAAAACAGCCTACCTGAAGTCCGAGTTTGAAGAAGCAAAGATAGACGAGAATTGGTTTATGGATACGCCAACTTGGAGATCCCACCAAGGAATGAGAAATTCCAGCTTGTGATTTTTCTTCTTGCACACTTGCCATTGTAGTATCCTTAGATTGCTTGGAACTGTCAATCCACCTGCTGCATCTCAAGGGATAGAAAAATCACCTGAATTTAAGTAGTACTACTACCATTGGATAGATGGATAAAATTTTCGGTTGATATATATTAGATGTGGACAGATTGGAGTATTACTTGAGCAAGGAAACATATGATCAATGTTCCAAGCAAGAGGTGAAGCTGGATCAGCATGATATTTGATGAGCATATATTTTATACATTTATTTTTCTCTTTAAATAGATTTGTTAGTTTAGTTTTATATTAATTTTATTTTGATTTTCTTCCTATTAGCGTGCAGGTGGTGATCCCACTTGAGTTTATATATCGCAAAAAAAAATTCTACACATGATTGCCTCTTTTTGGAGATAAGGCTTCACAAAAAGATAAAACAGAAAAGAAACAGGCTACATGGCACTTCATCGACATGTTATAAAAGGAGACCCAACCCAAGCAATCACGCACAACAAAGCAACAGCCCATCACGGAAGAAGAAAAAGGAATCCAGCCGGCATCATACAATACCATAGCAGCTTAAATTATTATTGAGCTTGGCACAGAAATCGAGAGACCACATAGCAAGCATTACCAAGATAACTTGGCGTATCATCACGTTGCAGTAGTAAAGTATCATCCAAAGCGGCTTGGCATTATACTACGGTAGGAAGAGAAAAAAATATATTAGCAGTCTCCACACCTCCGCACGCATAATGATTATAGGTTATTCCTTAATCTTTATATTTGATAAAATTATGTATTGTTAAAATTATTTATGAGGTGTAGGATAAAACATTATTAATTATGTAATGTTCTAAAATTTATTATAAATTTTCAAATTGGTTTTAATGTTAATAATTCTTATTTATTGATTGAGTTTAATTAAATTGTTTCATTCATAATATTATGTATTTTGAATAGTTTCAATTAATTTAATTTAATCCGGGTTGCGAGTTAAAATCTAAATTAAACTGAGATTATTTATTTTTTAAAATATTGGATACATTTAATGCTTTGGTCTTATACATTTAACCTTGAAAAAAAAATTACAAAAAGAAATATTTTTATGAACTTAAATAAAAAATCTGGAGAAAGTTTTGAATTGGTTTTCAAATTGCTGCTCTAAATTAATAATGAATTGTAAGACGTACATAGTTAATATTGTGGATTCCAAACTTCAAAACTTTTCTTTCATTAATTAAAAGTTAGTTATTTAATTAGTTTTATTAATTTAGTTTTAGTTTTAGTTATTCTAAAAATCACTTTTTGTTAACTAGATTATAATTGAATATAATTTAGATTTAATTAATTATTCAATAATTCTCGTGATGTCGACCTCGTATTTTGCATAAAACTATTTTACAATAAATTTGTGCGCTTACGAGTATTTTACAAAATTTAAGCACAACAATAATACAAAACATTGCCATTGCAGGATTAAAGCCAGCATTCCTAAAATTTCCAGCAGTAAAAATGAGTTAGAACTTGGAATGAAACTTCAATGCTAATTAACATGTATAAATATAGAGAGCAGTCAACAGATATTATAAGTGAATTGAAGTCTCACATGAGATAAATAATAAAAGAGTAAAAATTAATATATATGAATGAGCTCAAACTTAATGGCTTAAACTTGATGTGTGTTTGTAATGACCACGAATTTCATTAGTCATTGTAAATATACTTAATAAATATTTAGCAATGAATTTAAATTTTTCTCATTAATTAATTGTGCATTAGATAATTAAATAAATGTACTTATGTGCTTGTATGTTTATTTAAAGGATTAAAGCAAAGTGTATAATTAATTTAAGCAAATCTAATTGGATTATATTTTAAATCCAAATAAGTTGATAAACTAGGTTAAAGATATTAACCTAGTAGCCCATGTAATTAATTTAATTACTAGCCCATGTAATTAATTAAACAAGCCCAATGCTTGATTTAATTAAATGTAACTTAGACTATTTAATATAAGCCCAATGTGTTATTTAAATTGAGCCCAAACAATTTAATTGAATGAGCCCAATAGAAGTTATTCCCAAGCCCAATGTGAAGTCCAATTAAGGTCAAACTTTGGTCAATATATATATAGATATGTATATATATATATGGATGTATATATGCACATTTTAGCATTAAAAATAAAGGAAAAATGGCTTGGAAAATCCATTTTTGCTGAATTTTTGGAGGGCCCCACTTGGATTGCTTGATTTCCATGTTGCTTCTAATTCACTCTATGACAAGGTTGGCCAACCACCCTAGTCAATCACCTAGTCATTCCATGCAATAGTAATTGTAATTAAGCACTAATTTTACCAACATGGGTGAATTAGCAAGCTAATGAGGAGTTAGTTGATGGCTATAAATAGAATGCTCCACACTTGGTTCAAGTTTGTTAGTCAATTGCTAGACATTTTCTAGAGAAAAGAGAGAGAGCCTTTGTGAGTTAAAAGAGAGATACACTTGTGTTTGTGTGAGGAAAAGCTAGAAGAAGCCTTGGTGTATGTCCACTAGCTACACAACTTACTTTGGTAGAAGGAGAAGAAGAGCATCCAAGACCTCAAGGTTTAAAAGTGCTCTCAACTTCATCTTATTTCATTTTTGTAGTCTAGAAAGCTTTTGATCGGTTAAAATTAATTTTTAACCGATCAAAACTCGTTTTGATGATCTAGAAGTATTTAACTATGTAATATATGTATATTAATAGATCTATGTGTTTATAAAATGTTTTGGTATGTTAGAAATACATAAAAATGGTAGAAAAGTTCATAACACAATTTTACCGGTAAACCCTAACTATGCATGCTAGGTTTATGGTTGTATTTTGAAATGTACAAATTGGAAAGTGGATTTTTATGGCTAGAAAGCTAGATCTATGAGTTTTAAAGATAAAACCTTTTTGAACTTTTCAAAAATAATGAATAACAAAGAAGTTATGGCTTTTACCGCAAAGGATGTTGATTTTAAAACCCTATGTTGCATTGTGAGCCATTTTGAGTCTAGTTACGTTTGGAATTTGGATTTGTGGTCTAAAGAGAAATTGTAGAGGGGGAAATTATGATGAGAATGGACTCAAGAATCACCCCAAAATGTTTTCGTATGAAGAAGTTATGGCTGTCGGAGCGTCGGAGGGTCGAACAGTCAAACAGTTGACTTTCGGATAAAACGGCTGACGCAGCCGCGTCAGGAGTGACGCAGCTGCGTCAGAACAATCTGCTAAGCAGATTTTTGGTGCTCCGGGTCGGGTCGGGTCGGTCCGGGTCGGTCGGGTCGATCCGGGTCGAGTTTTCTTTGAAAAATTAAGTTGAAATAGGTGTAAAATGAATATATTTGGGTATTAAACAAATTTATATGGAGTCTATTTGTAAATCAATGCTATCTAAATGTTTAAATTAAATACTAAGGTTAACCCAATTTAAAAGTTAACTTTTGGTATTATTTAAAGAGTATTAAAATATTACTACATGGTTAATAATATTAATAAGTAATCAAATATTATGAAATGATTAATAATATTAGATAATGATTTAAAATATTATTAGATGATTAATAATATTAATAAGATAATAAAATATTATTAAATGATTAATAATATTGGATAATAAATAAAATATTATTAAATAATTAATAATATTAGATAATGTTTAAAATATTATTAAATGGTTAATAATATTAATGAGGTAATAAAATATTATTAAATGATTAATAATATTAGATAATTAATAAAATATTATTAAATAATTAATAATATTAGATAATGATTTAAAATGTTATTAAATAGTTAATAATATTAAATAATAAATAAAATATTATTAAAGGATTAATAATATTATGAGGTGAATAAAATATTATTAAATGATTAATAATATTATAAGGATGATAAAATATTATTAAATAATTAATAATATTATAAGGACAATAAAATGTTATTAATGGATTAATAATGTTAAGTGATTGATAAAATAGTATTAAAAGATTAATAATATTAGAAGACTAATAATGTATTATTAAACGATTAATAATACTACAAGACTAATAAAATATTATTAAATTGTTAATAATATTATATAAGTGTATGAACTATATTAAATAATTAATATAGGTTCCTTGTATTTGAAATATTATCATGTAATTAATGATAATGTTTCCTATGTGTTTATATACCCATAATTATATAATTATGTGGTTCGTAAGGTTTATAAAGGTCATTATACTTACAAGTATAAGATACTAATTTAAGATCAAACTGATTTAATTGTTAGGTCCGTTCAAGGATTGTTAAATTAAGTTGGTTAGCAGTAAACGACGCACGAGGCAAGTCTTCTACCTTTAACTTGTACTTATTGTTGCAATTATTATTCAACTTTAATTACTTTGAGCAATTCAATTATTGTTGAGCAAGTATCTACACTCGTAGATATTTGACAGACCTTTGAGTGAATTAATTATCGAAAATTACTTCACATCGTTATTGATTGTTGTATTCGCACATAGTGCTTTTGCAAACTGTTTAAGAACGTCTAAGCTAATTGTTTCGGCTAGACAAATGCATGTTAAATTCATTTAGTTGAATATTATAAAAGCTTATCCAAACCATTGGCTGGTGCGGATTCTTACAGTAAGACTGAGATAGAACAACCCTAGTTAAAGGGGATTTTTATTTGTCGGAGACCCGACAGCGCGCAAGAAAACTAAATGTGATGCATATACATAGGACATGAGAGGACTGATCCCCTCAAGTGTCCCGTTATTTTAACAAGGAGTCAGACATTGTATGTCTGTTCTACCTTAGTAGCAGTTCAGGGTCATTAAAGACCACTCAGCAGTAAAGAGTCAATTCCTTCTTTTATTGAACATTGATTCTTGTTATCTTTCACAATTGCTATTGTTGAAACCTTGAAGTTATTTCCCTTCATCATGATATATCGTATGATTGTTGTTTATAAACTTGCTGAGCCATTTAGTTGCTCATTCTTGCTATATCATGACTATATTTCAGCCATTCCCGAAAGCTCTAAATCGGACAAAGGCAAGGGGAAAGCGAATGCTTAGTTTTAGTAATTGCATGCTAGTTTATATTACTGTTATGTAATTACTGTTGTAAATCTTTTGTATTTCCCTTAAGATATGTAATGTTTAAGATTAAGGTAATAGACCTTGGGAAGTTGTAGCCTTTTGATTAAGGAACCTTTTGTATTATTCCGCGAAGTTGAATACAATTTATGTATTTCATTATAGTTAAGTATTGTACAGTGAGAACCAAACCCGAGGTTAAAGAACCCGGATTTGGGGTCGTCACAGGTTGGTATCAGAGCTGTAGGTTAGAAACGCTAGGATTGCGAAACCTAGGTTATAACCTTAGTACTAAACTCATATCGAGTGCGTTAGGAGATGAATCGGGGAGATTCATCATGTTGTGTATTTTTGGAGGTGGATTGAGAAAATCCATCGAGCCGAGATGTACATGATAAAATATCATTTCATTTCATCAATGAATATATTTTATTGCTGTACTAACATGTGTTATTTATGTTATTGTAGGATGGCAGAGATAGGACAAACGAGCACTGCTGTAGAGGAGGTGATTTTTACTGATATCCACATGGATACAGTACAGCCACGGGTGGCTGCACCGGTCGAGGAGCCAGAGTCAGATCCCGAGGAGGGAAATAGAGAGGACGCTGTCTGGGGCGGAGTTATGGGGCAGTACAGTGAGGAGGAGGCTGATACTGATGATGATGAGGATGAGGAGCCAGCGGAGTATATTGATGGCATGGGCACTGTCGCCAGTGACATCATCGATACTCTCACTACAGCTAACGAGGAGCTAGAGGAGAGGGTTCAGCACCTTGAGGAGCAGAACCAGATCCACCAGCAGACAGAGGATCAGTACAGAGATACAGCTTATCAGTTCTCTGGCGAGAACATAGAGCTGAAGGCGAGGATGGCCGAGATGGAGGCCAGGTTGGTAGCCGCTGAGCTGAAGATTCAGCAGACAGAGGCAGAGAGGGAGGCCATGAGGGGCCAGATGCAGTAGGCAGTCGAGGATAGACTAGATATGGAGGTACAGCGTGATGCAGCTCACGGTCAGATGATGGAGCTGGAGGAGGAGGTTAGGGAGAAGAAGGTGAGGATAGATAGACTCAGTTACGTCTATCGCTCATCAGTTGGTAGGATCCAGAGTAGGGTGCACTACTACCCTGCCGAGGAGGGCCAGACCTTGCACACCATTAGTAGGGGTGTGGTCAGGGCCATTGGAGATGAGGAGTACGACGATGCGGTTCGTCGAGGGATGCGTCGTTAGTTGTATTTTCTTTCGTTATGATGTATGTACATAGATGCAGTAGAAACCCAACTTTTGTTTTGATAGAGGGTTAGTATGTTGTAAATCCCAACTCTATGAAGTTGTGGGATATGTTAGATCCCGTCTTTTGTTTTAACTATCGGGGTTAGCAGCGTTTATAGCAGTATGCTTATGATGTAAAAGTGCTACGCACTGTGTTTTAGCATATGAATATAAATGCATTTTCGTTTATGTTTATATGTGTCAAGATGATTATTTGTGCTTTAGTTTAAAATACTTAAGCTACAAAATGAAAGTAAAAAGATTGAAACAACTTTAATTAATTAAATTTTCTTTATACAGAAAATGCCGCCACAGAGAAGAAATCAACGACTACCCCCACCACCAGTCGAAGAGTCAGTTAACGCCGGAGGGGTACCACCCAACCCTGTCCAAGAGTTCGTAGAAATGCTAATGGGAGCATTTCGCGGACGCAACGCAGAGGCTACTGGAGCAACAAACCCTGCCGCTCCACTAGCAACCTTTAAGGATTTCAAATTGATAGGACCACCCGAGTTCAAAGGAACCACGGATCCTATAGAAGCACAGACCTGGATAGAGGAGATGGAAAAAGTCTTCGAGGTCGCACGAGTTAGGGAGGAGCAAATGACCTCATTTGCTACCTTCATGATGAAAGGAGAGGCCAGCCACTGGTGGAAGGCTAATAAGAGTAGAGCCGGGGAGGGAACGATCGCGTGGGCGCGATTCAAAGAGGTATTCTTGGAAAACTACTTTCCAGAGAGTACAAAGGCTAGGATGGAAATTAAATTCCTAGAGCTGAAGCAAGGTAACATGTCGGTATCGGAATACGCCGCCAAATTCAATGAATTAGCGAGATTTGCCACACACCAGGTGGATACTGAGGCGAGGCGCGCCAGAAGATTCGAACAGGGGCTGAAACCGTGGGTTTACAGTCGGGTAGCTGTTCTTCAGATTACAAACTTTGCAACGTTACTGGAGAAAGCTATCATAGCTGAGGGTGGAAATGAAGCTTTGAATAAACACAACCAGGAGCGGAACAAGAAGAAAGGTGATGGAGGAAACCGAGAGGGCAGCAGTGGGGGCAGCAACTCGAACAAACGCAAATGGAATAACAACAGCAGTTCGGGGACACCCCAAGGCAGTGAATCGAAGAAAGCTAATAAATGCAGTCAGTGCGGAAAGAACCACACCGGGGAGTGCATGAAAGGAAGAAATGTCTGCTATAACTGTGGGCAAGAGGGGCACATCGCTCCTAATTGTCCCACACCAAAAAGGAAGGGAGGTTGTTTCGCCTGCGGGGCCATGGACCATCAATTTAAAGATTGTCCGAAGAAGAAGAACACCGGAGGGAGTTCGGGCTATAGGGGAAGCAACAGCAACAACAACGCCAAACTGACCATTGGAGGGCCGGTGCCACAGAACAAACCAACGGCACGGACTTTCAACATGACGGTGCAGGACGCCGTCGAATCAAAAGACGTGGTGTCAGGTATTATTCCGATCAATGATATAAATGCTTATGTATTATTTGATTCGGGCGCTACCTGTTCATTTGTGTCTGATGAATTCGCTAAACGGTTAGAATTGCCTAGACAAAAACTAGAGAACCCAATGAACATAGAAGTTGCAAATAAAGAAGTGATTCCTGTAGAGTATGTACATAGAAACTGTTGTGCTGAAATCAGGGGTCAGAAGTTTAGTGTAGATTTAATTCCAATACGTTTGGGGGAGTTTGACGTTATACTTGGAATGGATTGGTTGTTTAACCATGGAGCTATAATTGATTGTCAAAAGAAGTGTATACACCTTAAGACACCAAATAGGTCTAAGGTCGTATTTTATGGCAGCAAGTCGTCTAGACAATCAGCATGTCTGACGATGATGCAGGCCAAAAAACTGTTAAGGAAAGGTTGTGTAGGGTATTTGGCTCACATAGTGGACACACAGATGGTGAATCCCGAGATGGAGCAAATACCAGTAGTGAGGGAGTTCATGGACGTGTTTCCAGATGTACTGCCAGGTTTACCGCCAGATAGGGAGATAGAGTTTGTAATTGATTTGGTACCGGGGACAGCACCAATATCAAAGGCACCATATAGGATGGCTCCGGTAGAAATGAAGGAGTTAATGATCCAACTACAGGAGTTGTTGGATAATAAGTACATTCAACCAAGTGTTTCTCCATGGGGAGCACCTGTGTTGTTTGTAAAGAAGAAGGATGGATCGATGAGACTATGTATGGATTATAGAGAGCTGAATAAGGTGACAATTAAGAACAAGTACCCGTTGCCACGAATTGACGATCTTTTCGATCAATTGAAAGGGGCGAAGTACTTTTCAAAGATTGACTTGAGGACTGGTTATCATCAGTTGAAAGTCAGGAAGGAGGATGTACCCAAGACGGCATTCAGAACTCGATATGGGCATTATGAGTTTCTGGTGATGTCGTTTGGACTGACGAATGCGCCAGCCGCATTTATGGACATGATGAACAGAATATTCAAGCAGTACTTGGATAAATTTGTTGTTGTGTTCATTGACGATATTCTAGTGTATTCTAAAACGGAGGAGGAGCATGCTGAACACCTAAGATTGGTGTTGGAGATTTTACGGAAGGAGCAGTTGTATGCTAAGTTTTCGAAGTGTGAATTCTGGTTGGAAAGAGTTCAATTTTTGGGTCATGTCATTGACAAGGAGGGTGTTTCAGTAGATCCAGCAAAGGTGGAAGCGGTGATGAATTGGGAACAACCAAGGACGCCGACGGAGGTGAGAAGTTTCTTGGGGTTAGCGGGTTACTATCGGAGATTCATTCAAGATTTTTCAAAGATAGCAACACCGCTGACAAATTTAACGAGGAAGACGGTGAAATACGTATGGACGGAGAAGTGTGAGGAGAGTTTTCAGGAGCTAAAGAAGAGACTTAGTGAAGCACCTGTATTGACTTTACCGGACGATACGGGAGGTTTTACGGTCTACAGTGATGCATCGCACAAGGGACTTGGCTGTGTGCTTATGCAAAACGGCAAGGTCGTTGCGTATGCATCCAGACAGTTGAAGGATTACGAGAAGGGATACCCTACCCATGACTTGGAGCTGGCAGCGGTAGTGTTTGCCCTTAAAATTTGGAGACATTATTTGTATGGAGAGAAATGTGAGATATTCACGGACCACAAGAGTCTGAAGTATATCTTCACACAGAAGGAGTTAAATATGAGGCAACGGAGATGGTTAGAATTGATCAAAGACTATGATTGTGAAATTCTATATCATCCCGGCAAGGCCAACGCAGTAGCAGATGCTCTAAGCAGAAAGAGCAGGGAGAAATTGTTCATCTTGACAGATCAGGAACAATTGGTTCAAGAGATGGCTCGAATGGAGTTGGAGGTAAGAAATCCAAATGAGTCAATGGAAGTGGAAGCGAGCCCAACCCTGTTAGATCGGGTAAAAGAGGTTCAAGACAAAGATGAAGAATGTGTCAGAATAAGGATGAGAATGACCGAAGGGGAAGAGGTCAAGTTCAAGGAAGATAGCATGGGATTGCTAAGATTTGAAAATCGTGTTTGGGTGCCGCTAGTGCCCGAACTACGAGAAGAGATCTTGCAAGAGGCCCACAGTACGAGATACTCGATACATCCGGGAAGTACGAAGATGTATCAAGATCTGCGTCAGCACTTTTGGTGGCCGAATTTAAAAAGGGAGGTCGCAGAATGTGTCAGCCGATGTCTAACTTGTCAAAGGGTAAAGGCTGAACATCAGAGACCAAGTGGATTACTACAGCCGTTAGAGATTCCTGAGTGGAAATGGGAGCATATCACAATGGATTTTGTGGTAGGACTTCCAGCAACACAGAAGGGATTTGACGCAATATGGGTGATTGTGGATCGACTAACAAAGTCAGCGCATTTTTTGCCGATCAAGATTAAGTTCAGTTTGGATCAGTTGGCCAAATTGTACATTAAGGAGATAGTTTCGAGACATGGGGTGCCGGTATCGATTGTGTCAGACAGAGATCCGCGCTTCACGTCAAAATTTTGGAGAAGTCTTCAGGAGAGATTGGGGACACAGTTGAGAATGAGTACAGCATATCATCCACAGACCGATGGGCAAAGTGAAAGAACAATACAGACATTGGAAGATATGCTCAGGGCCTGTGTGATGGATTTCAAGGGCAGTTGGGAGAACCATCTACCATTAGTTGAGTTTGCATACAACAATAGTTATCATGCAAGCATAGGCATGCCGCCTTACGAAGCATTGTACGGAAGGAAGTGCAGAACACCTCTATGTTGGGATGAGGTAGGAGAACGCCGATTGTTGGGGCCGGAATTGGTTCAACAAACGGTAGAGATTATCAAGGTAATAAGAGCTCGGCTAGTAGCAGCTCAGGACCGTCAGAAGAAATACGCCGATTTACATCGACAGAAGCGAGACTTCGAAGTTGGAAGTTTTGTGTTCATGAAGGTATCTCCCTGGAAGGGGAAGATCCGATTTGGAAAGAAAGGGAAGCTGAGTCCGAGGTTCATAGGACCGTTCGAGATATTAAAGAGAGTGGGCGAAGTGGCGTACGAGGTAGCTTTACCTCCTGAACTTGAGCATATTCACAATGTGTTTCATGTGTCAGTGCTGCGACCATACAAGCCAGGCCACAAACATGTCATATCCTATGAGCCAATACAAGTCGAGAAAGACTTATCGTACGAGGAAATTCCTGTCCAGATACTAGATAGGAAAGAGCAGAGTTTACGGAATAAGATTATACATTCTGTCAAAGTCCTTTGGAGGAACCACAACGCTGAGGAAGCTACGTGGGAGCTTGAAGAAAAGATGAGGGCTAACTATCCGCATCTGTTTAAGTAGTTTAAATTTGTAATTCCGGGGACGGAATTCTTATAAGGGGGGGGGGGGGGAGAATGTAATGACCACGAATTTCATTAGTCATTGTAAATATACTTAATAAATATTTAGCAATGAATTTAAATTTTTCTCATTAATTAATTGTGCATTAGATAATTAAATAAATGTACTTATGTGCTTGTATGTTTATTTAAAGGATTAAAGCAAAGTGTATAATTAATTTAAGCAAATCTAATTGGATTATATTTTAAATCCAAATAAGTTGATAAACTAGGTTAAAGATATTAACCTAGTAGCCCATGTAATTAATTTAATTACTAGCCCATGTAATTAATTAAACAAGCCCAATGCTTGATTTAATTAAATGTAACTTAGACTATTTAATATAAGCCCAATGTGTTATTTAAATTGAGCCCAAACAATTTAATTGAATGAGCCCAATAGAAGTTATTCCCAAGCCCAATGTGAAGTCCAATTAAGGTCAAACTTTGGTCAATATATATATAGATATGTATATATATATATGGATGTATATATGCACATTTTAGCATTAAAAATAAAGGAAAAATGGCTTGGAAAATCCATTTTTGCTGAATTTTTGGAGGGCCCCACTTGGATTGCTTGATTTCCATGTTGCTTCTAATTCACTCTATGACAAGGTTGGCCAACCACCCTAGTCAATCACCTAGTCATTCCATGCAATAGTAATTGTAATTAAGCACTAATTTTACCAACATGGGTGAATTAGCAAGCTAATGAGGAGTTAGTTGATGGCTATAAATAGAATGCTCCACACTTGGTTCAAGTTTGTTAGTCAATTGCTAGACATTTTCTAGAGAAAAGAGAGAGAGCCTTTGTGAGTTAAAAGAGAGATACACTTGTGTTTGTGTGAGGAAAAGCTAGAGGAAGCCTTGGTGTATGTCCACTAGCTACACAACTTACTTTGGTAGAAGGAGAAGAAGAGCATCCAAGACCTCAAGGTTTAAAAGTGCTCTCAACTTCATCTTATTTCATTTTTGTAGTCTAGAAAGCTTTTGATCGGTTAAAATTAATTTTTAACCGATCAAAACTCGTTTTGATGATCTAGAAGTATTTAACTATGTAATATATGTATATTCATAGATCTATGTGTTTATAAAATATTTTGGTATGTTAGAAATACATAAAAATGGTAGAAAAGTTCATAACACAATTTTACCGGTAAACCCTAACTATGCATGCTAGGTTTATGGTTGTATTTTGAAATGTACAAATTGGAAAGTGGATTTTTATGGCTAGAAAGCTAGATCTATGAGTTTTAAAGATAAAACCTTTTTGAACTTTTCAAAAATAATGAATAACAAAGAAGTTATGGCTTTTACCGCAAAGGATGTTGATTTTAAAACCCTATGTTGCATTGTGAGCCATTTTGAGTCTAGTTACGTTTGGAATTTGGATTTGTGGTCTAAAGAGAAATTGTAGAGGGGGAAATTCTGATGAGAATGGACTCAAGAATCACCCCAAAATGTTTTCGTATGAAAAAGTTATGGCTGTCGGAGCGTCGGAGGGTCGAACAGTCAAACAGTTGACTTTCGGATAAAACGGCTGACGCAGCCGCGTCAGGAGTGACGCAGCTGCGTCAGAACAATCTGCTAAGCAGATTTTTGGTGCTCCGGGTCGGGTCGGTCCGGGTCGGGTCGGGTCGATCCGGGTCGAGTTTTCTTTGAAAAATTAAGTTGAAATAGGTGTAAAATGAATATATTTGGGTATTAAACAAATTTATATGGAGTCTATTTGTAAATCAATGCTATCTAAATGTTTAAATTAAATACTAAGGTTAACCCAATTTAAAAGTTAACTTTTGGTATTATTTAAAGAGTATTAAAATATTACTACATGGTTAATAATATTAATAAGTAATCAAATATTATGAAATGATTAATAATATTAGATAATGATTTAAAATATTATTAGATGATTAATAATATTAATAAGATAATAAAATATTATTAAATGATTAATAATATTGGATAATAAATAAAATATTATTAAATAATTAATAATATTAGATAATGTTTAAAATATTATTAAATGGTTAATAATATTAATGAGGTAATAAAATATTATTAAATGATTAATAATATTAGATAATTAATAAAATATTATTAAATAATTAATAATATTAGATAATGATTTAAAATGTTATTAAATAGTTAATAATATTAAATAATAAATAAAATATTATTAAAGGATTAATAATATTATGAGGTGAATAAAATATTATTAAATGATTAATAATATTATAAGGATGATAAAATATTATTAAATAATTAATAATATTATAAGGACAATAAAATGTTATTAATGGATTAATAATGTTAAGTGATTGATAAAATAGTATTAAAAGATTAATAATATTAGAAGACTAATAATGTATTATTAAACGATTAATAATACTACAAGACTAATAAAATATTATTAAATTGTTAATAATATTATATAAGTGTATGAACTATATTAAATAATTAATATAGGTTCCTTGTATTTGAAATATTATCATGTAATTAATGATAATGTTTCCTATGTGTTTATATACCCATAATTATATAATTATGTGGTTCGTAAGGTTTATAAAGGTCATTATACTTACAAGTATAAGATACTAATTTAAGATCAAACTGATTTAATTGTTAGGTCCGTTCAAGGATTGTTAAATTAAGTTGGTTAGCAGTAAACGACGCACGAGGCAAGTCTTCTACCTTTAACTTGTACTTATTGTTGCAATTATTATTCAACTTTAATTACTTTGAGCAATTCAATTATTGTTGAGCAAGTATCTACACTCGTAGATATTTGACAGACCTTTGAGTGAATTAATTATCGAAAATTACTTCACATCGTTATTGATTATTGTATTCGCACATAGTGTTTTTGCAAACTGTTTAAGAACGTCTAAGCTAATTGTTTCGGCTAGACAAATGCATGTTAAATTCATTTAGTTGAATATTATAAAAGCTTATCCAAACCATTGGCTGGTGCGGATTCTTACAGTAAGACTGAGATAGAACAACCCTAGTTAAAGGGGATTTTTATTTGTCGGAGACCCGACAGCGCGCAAGAAAACTAAATGTGATGCATATACATAGGACATGAGAGGACTGATCCCCTCAAGTGTCCCGTTATTTTAACAAGGAGTCAGACATTGTATGTCTGTTCTACCTTAGTAGCAGTTCAGGGTCATTAAAGACCACTCAGCAGTAAAGAGTCAATTCCTTCTTTTATTGAACATTGATTCTTGTTATCTTTCACAATTGCTATTGTTGAAACCTTGAAGTTATTTCCCTTCATCATGATATATCGTATGATTGTTGTTTATAAACTTGCTGAGCCATTTAGTTGCTCATTCTTGCTATATCATGACTATATTTCAGCCATTCCCGAAAGCTCTAAATCGGACAAAGGCAAGGGGAAAGCGAATGCTTAGTTTTAGTAATTGCATGCTAGTTTATATTACTGTTATGTAATTACTGTTGTAAATCTTTTGTATTTCCCTTAAGATATGTAATGTTTAAGATTAAGGTAATAGACCTTGGGAAGTTGTAGCCTTTTGATTAAGGAACCTTTTGTATTATTCCGCGAAGTTGAATACAATTTATGTATTTCATTATAGTTAAGTATTGTACAGTGAGAACCAAACCCGAGGTTAAAGAACCCGGATTTGGGGTCGTCACAGTGTTAGTGCTTTATGTATGCGTAAACTTCCCAAGAGCTTGTCGTGTGGACTCCTCAAGCACTTTGATAACAAAAAACTCCACCAAATTAACTTAATCGCACCGACACACACACACACACACACACACACACACACACACACACACATGTTTACACATAATATGATTACTAACTTAATAATAAAAGTTGAAAACTCCACCAAATTAATTGAACCGTACCAATAAATATACTCACACACGTAATATGATTACTAACTTAATAATAAAAATTGCATTCATGAATGAATTGTTTAAGTGTTGCTAGTTTTTTTAGTTGTTCATATAATTTTTCTTCTACTTGTTTATCTAATACATGTATAACAAATTTGCGGAGAGTATTCACATTTTTTTTAATAGCATAATGTTGCTTTTAAGTTCTAATAATTTCATTAGATGCAATAATAACAATATTAATAATGGGTAATAGTTGTGGTTTGAATTTTTAAACTTTTTTTAATTATTAATTTGCTTATTTACTTCTTTCATTATTTGAATAGTATAATAACCGGGGGAAAAAATCGTAACTACAAAATATTAACCAAAATTGTTAATAATCGAAAGGTTTAATTGGTTAATTGCGATTAGGGTTACTTTTATAATATTAACCATATTATACGGTTTAATTACGATTACATCTTGTAACTGTACCAAACTGCACCATATACACACCCTTATTCTTTCATAAAGGAAAAGGAAATAAATCATTACTTTGAATTTTTAGTAACATCAAACAGTAAAAGTATAAAACTTAAAAATTTCAATTCTGAGAGCAGAAAAATTATGTACTACTTCCACAAGAAGATTTTTTTTACTAATATTAACTATGTATTTTTGTATTATGTTTATCCCTAAATATAACAAATTGTTCGTTTAGAAGTGAGGACATTACGCGATTTTAGTGAATAGACGAAATTGCCCTCTGTAGCTACTTTATTAACCAAGTAGTAACATCTTGTCAAAATATTTATTTTTGAAGACATTAGACTCGGTTCAACAATTTAAGTTAAATCATCATTCTAATTTGAAGTCGACATAATTTTTTTTGACAAATCCTACAACAAGATGAGAAAAATTCGTAACTATGGACATAAAAAGTTGACAAAAAGTCTCTTTTAACCGTAAGAACACACCTCAATCCATTTTCTTGCTTGTGGACCTAATTAACATCATCATACTTGGGCTTGGGCCTGGGCCTGAGCTTGAAGTGTCTTCTCAAACATAAGAAAGTGCACTCGTTCGCAAACAAAAATCATTTATCATTTTTATTATTATTAATAATATAAAATAATATAATGTGACGCCCCCAAATCTGGGCCCACACAGCCCATACTTGAGTCGTCAAAAGACTGCAACAAAATTATTACAACAAAGCACAACGTACAACAATACAGTGTATAATAATACACAACTAAGTCTTCACTATTATTGCCACACTATTTTACAAAACGTGAAAACTATGATAACTATTCCTCGGACCCTCACTCCATTCCCCGGCTAGACCCTGTTATGTTTTCATCTCCTGTTGAAAAACAATGGAACAAAAGAAAGGGTGAGCTCAAATAGCCCAGTAAAGAATATCATGACTAAGATAATGACGAATAAATTATCATTAGTCTTCAACAGTTGAGTTCTTGATAGAATACAATAGACTACAAAAAACTGCAGTTAAATTCTTAAACAACGTTCAGATCAATAATAGCAGCGGAATGAGTAATCTATTAGAAGAATAATGCAGACTATAATGTCCACTCGGTTCTCTTTTTAGGAAAAACATCATCAACTTTTATCATCTGAAATATCATTAGTCAAGATAATACAAATTCACAGTTCCTGATTATAATCATGCAGATCAACAGTTCATCTTTGCACTACGGGCCAAATATATTTAATTTAGCACCAACGGTCATGATTATACCAGATTCAGCCTTTGGTCATAATCATACCAAACAACAGTTCATCTTTGCACTACGGGCCAAAGAGAACATTCACCACGTGCCATAAAAGACACCGAACAGATGTATCGCCTTTAACCTATTATATCGCCTTTAACCTATCATCTGTTCAACAAATATATCACATCTGTGCCCCCGGCCACAGATATTCACAACAGCTTGATTTTTGGATGATTAGAATGATATAAATGATGAACAGAAGAAATAGGATAACAATAAGTATCGGAAGTTTACTTTGTACAGATTCAAATAATGTCCAAATTGTCAACATGATGTGGAGTGAAATTTAAAAATGATATTCAAGATCCACAGTTCAGAATAACGGTTACAATTCAATAGAAGGGTTCACGTAAATAGGAAGGTTCAGTTGAAATAATGAAGTTCAACTATTATGGAACATATAATATTTTCAGGAATTATAGAAGCAATAGTTCCATAATAAATTTCGATTTAGGAGTATGAAAGAAAATAATATCCCTTACCGTAGCAGGTTTGATTAACAAAAGGTGAAGGAAATTAATACAAAGGGTTATTCACCAACAGGCGGCAATCCGCTTCGTAAGGTTATTCCCACAATTTAATAGAATTTGAGTACAAAGAGTTATTCACCAAACAGGCGGCAATCCGCTCCGTAAGGTTATTCCCACAATTTAATAGAATTTGAGTACAAAGAGTTATTCACCAAACAGGCGGCAATCCGCTCCGTAAGGTTATTCTCAGAGATTAATAATGAATGAATACGAAAGGTTATTCACCAACAGGCGGCAATCCGCTCCGTAAGGTTATTCCCACAATTTAATACATGGAAATAAAAGGCACGTCTTATGAGTAAGGAAGAAACAATATTATTATCGAGAATCAAATAATGATAATCCCTTACCATAGTATGTTTGAATAATGGAAGATGAAAAAGATGGTATCCCTTACCTCAACACGTGACTGGATATTGATTTAAATGAGGTTGATTAACTTGAACAGTACACGTATACTTATAGATCTTCACAAATACTCAAGATGACTTAAGCACACTTAGAGAGAACTTTCACAAGAAGTATTTAGAGAGAGAAAGAAAGAACAAGTAAGGAAGTTTATGAAAAATCCTTAAGTTAAGGCTTCTATTTATAGCCAAAAATCTTATCATTCATTTAATCTAAACCATTCATTTAAAGATCATCTTTTAATCTACACCATCCATTTCAAATATTATATTATCTTTAATCTACACCATTCATTTCATATCACCTAATAATCACCTAACTTTATATTATAAACAAATCAATTTAATTATTCAACAATAATTCACACTTTAATCTACACCATTCATTTCATATCACCTAATAATCACCTAACTTTATATTATAAACAAATCAATTCAATTATTCAACAATAATTCACACTTTAATCTACACCATTCATTTCATATCACCTAATAATCACCTAACTTTATATTATAAACAAATAACTTTATCAATTCAATTATTATGACTAATTGTTATAAATACAGTATAGTTAGCTCTTAGATATCAAGTCAATAAATTAATGAAATACAACTGTTTAAATAACATCATAATAGAGATAACAATAATGTAAAATAAAGCATACGTTACTGTGTAATGACAATTATTGATTCAATAATGTGAATTACTGTGCATATGTTACTGTGACAATTATTAGGTTCAATAATTTTAAAAACAGTGCAACAACAATTATTGACTCAATGATATAAAATACAGTGTAATGACAATTATTAAATCAATAATGCAAAATATTGTGTAACAACAATTATTGAATTGATAATATAAAATATTATGCAGTGACAATTATCGATGAAATGATGCGTAACAGTTACGGTGTCAATTATCAGACAAAAAATATGAGACACTATGCAATACCGTGTGTTACTGTAGAGTACCGAGTGCTACAGAAAATACCAATAACTACCGTATGCTACTATTCTTTTATCACCGGTATTTTAACAGTTTCGTTGACTATTTTTATTTAAAAAGGTTACTTCTGTCGTTTTCTATATCCGACAAATATTCCGTTGTGGGGTCCACCAATAATTTATTATTTCGGCGCCGTCGTACGGCACGAATATTCCCCGACCAAACGAATATTCCCCGACAAAGCGAATATTGTCCGACAAAATAAAATTTGCACATAACATCCTTAACTTTCAATTTTGTTAATTTAACCACTTACTGTTTCAAAAAAAAAAAAAAAATATATATATATGAAGAAAAATTAAATTTTGTATTTCATAAAATTCGGGGTTTTACATATAATATTTTGAAATTTATAATCATAATTTTAATACCACAACAACGAAAAAAATTATCATCCAATAAAAGGAAAATTAAAAATATACGTACAATATCAATAAAGGAAAAGGAAAAGACAACCCATATATAGTAAGAAACAAATTAAAATTTCTCTATACTAATCTATTTTGACACTAAGCAATCTGTGCGATTAGTTGTGGGATTTTTATGATTAATATCATTTTCCAAAAAATGATCAATCAAAAAAGGAAAATGTTTGTGCTTTGAAATTTCTCATATATATATATAAATATATATATCCGCTTAAGAATAACATATTTTTTAGATACAAATGATATATCAAAATATAATTAGTAAATAATTCATTATATATAAGTGACTTCATTAATTATAAATAGTCATAATTATACATATAATTTTGTATCTCTTTTAGATAATTTCTTTTTAATCATTATAATATTATTGGTTACATTTTTACGTGCAATGTTTTAAATTATCGATTATCAATTATGATTGTATTATTATTAATTTATTACTATATGATCACTGTTAGGATGTATATTTCACCAGACTTGATCCGGGAATTCACATTGGGCTAGACTCAATAGACCGTCAGCCTGGTAGCCTTCCTATTGGGCTTACAACATGTGGGTGGAAGATGAACCGGGTATACATCATAATTACCTAGCGTAATGGACAAAACCGTTACACAGGTAACCGTTATTCAGGTATGCAGTATAAATACTCAGTTGACAATGGAGAGAAGGGTAGCGCACTATTTTGCAATACTAGATACTCAAACCTCCATTGTTGACTTTTCTGATACCTTCACTAATACTCACACCGGAAGAGTCCACAAATGGCCCAAGCCGTTTGGACTTTTCTGCAGGTATTCTTACCGGACGGCCAGCAGGATTGCCCGACAGAATCAGGCGTCAACAATCACTAAACAAACATTTAATAATTTATTGAAACGAAACGAAATGTACTTTTAAGATGAATACTATTTTTTAGAAAAATACATTTTATTTTATTATTTATTTAGTTTATTGTATTGAAAGAGATTCGCTGGTTGGGCTGAAGGTAGGGGTGAAAATCGGTCCGAATTATTCGGTATCCGACTCGGATTCGACTCGAGAATATGATCCGGGGCTCGGATTCGGTAGGTATCCGAGCCAAATATGAGCCAATCTCGTTTATGGGATTATAATACTGAACTCGAATCTGAGCAGCACACTGTTCGCTCGTTTTAAGGTTCGAGTACATTGCCTTCATCTGATCCATACTCGATCCTTACTCAATGAACCCTACTCGTTTAGGGGTTCAATGTATGAGATTGGATAAATATAATGATGTTACTAGAAATTGTATTATATTATAATTAATATTATAAATTTATCATTATAATTTTTGTAACTTGTATTTTTATATATAAATAAAATTGAAGTTTTTTTAAGTTTTTATTTTTATGTCTCATTTTGGTGTGATCCATCTCAGATTCGAGCTCGAATAGAGACTCGCGAATTACTCGTTGTGAAAACGAGTCGAGTAATTTCGAGCCGAGTAGTATCGAGTAATTTATCGAGTCGAACTTGAACAGCCTTAGAAATTATCATTTCGAATTTGAATCGAACCTGAACACAAATTTTTTAATTCGAATCGAGCTTGAGCATCAGAATGTTCAGATCGACTCGAGATCATTTTCACCTCCAGCTGAAGGTGATTCCTCCAACCAACCAATGCCCGAAGAGCCACATTTACTCGTCTCTCGTCATAACATAAATTGTTCCGGCTCCTCGCAGAGCTGATGAGCCTGCCAGCCTGTAAGTCCTTGTCTAGCAATTAATCAAATCTCATTCCAATAATTTCATCATTTTTAAAATAATATTCCGTCGATGGTTATTTTTGGCCCACCGAGTAGAATAGCATACTGTACTCTTAGTGTATAAACTACCCAGTGATTCCCTCGCACGCTGACTTCCAAGCATCAACCATGGAAGAATCGGACCACCAATCACCAAACACCGTCGCCACTCCTCTCCTCCACCGCCACGGACTGCAGGGGTGGCGTCACCACCTCACCACCTCCCTCCGCCTCAAAACCACCCTATCATCCGAGCTCAGCGGCTCAGTAGGAGACCTTGGCACCTACATCCCCATTGTACTAGCCCTAACTCTAGTCTCTCACCTCGACCTCTCCACCACCCTCATCTTCACCGCCCTCTACAATATCGCCACCGGCCTCCTCTTCTCCATCCCCATGCCCGTCCAACCCATGAAATCCATCGCCTCCGTCGCTCTCTCCGAATCCCTCTCTGTCTCCCAAATCGCCGCCGCCGGCATCTGTACTGCTACAACCCTCCTCGTCCTCGGCTCCACCGGTCTCATGTCCTTCCTCTACCGCTTTATCCCCCTCCCCGTTGTCCGGGGTGTTCAGCTCTCCCAAGGCCTCACCTTCGCTTTCTCCGCCATTAAATATATCCGTTACAATCAAGATTTCGCCGCCAACAAATCGGGCGGTCCTCGTCCCTGGCTCGGCCTTGACGGCCTAATTCTCGCAATTTCCTCTCTCTGTTTCCTAACTTTATCGACTGGGTCAGGTGATTTGGGTGATGCGGAAGAACCCGTTAGTCCATCGGACCATTTTAGAAGGCGCAGAATGAGAATATTGGCAGCTATTCCGGCTGCTCTTATAGTTTTTCTACTCGGCTTAATCTTGTGTTTTCTTAGAGATCCGTCAATTATTAAGGACCTTCAGTTTGGTCCATCGGAATTTCATTTGCTGACAATTACGTGGGAGGATTGGAAAACCGGGTTTTTCAAAGCTGCCATTCCTCAAATTCCTTTATCGATACTGAATTCAGTGATTGCTGTTTGTAAATTGTCTGTGGATTTGTTTCCTGACCGGGAAGTTTCTGTGACCAAAGTTTCGGTGAGTGTTGGAGTTATGAATTTAATTGGGTGTTGGTTTGGGGCCATGCCGGTTTGCCACGGGGCTGGAGGGTTGGCGGGGCAATACCGGTTTGGTGGCCGGAGTGGTGCGTCCGTGGTGTTTCTGGGGGTAGGCAAATTGGTGCTGGGGTTGGTTTTTGGGAATTCATTTGTAAGGATTTTGGGTCAGTTCCCAATAGGTATATTAGGGGTGCTTTTGTTGTTCGCTGGGATTGAGTTGGCTATGGCATCAAGAGATATGAATACAAAGGAAGAGTCTTTTGTGATGCTGGTATGTGCTGCTGTGTCACTGACTGGATCTAGTGCTGCATTAGGCTTTGGCTGTGGCATCGTCTTGTTTTTGCTGGTGAAGTTGAGGCAGATGGATTGCTCCAGTTTCGGGTTTTGGAAATCAAAGACTGAATCCAGTATTGACGAAGAAGCTAGCCTCAACCCTTAGGAGTTCCAAGTAGGAATGTATGCATGTGAAATTAGTGTTATGTATTAAAGTATGCAAAATATGTATATTACTGCTGCATTATGTAATGATTTCGATGGAGCTTAATAATAGTTTTTAAACAGTTATATATTTGATCTCAATTATGTGGTTGTTGCCTTTTATAATAATACTTGTATCTTAAAGAGTTGGTTTACCTTGTTCATACATACTGAAAACTTACATGAAATTTTGCTACCTAGATCATCTTGACAATCATACCGCAGAACAGTTAAAGAAGCTTGGATAGGTTTGAAAATGTAGGGGTTTGGTAACAGTTGCTGAAAGTTTAAATTAATGAGATTTTTCTTTCTTTCATTAGTGTGCTTAATAAGAAAAAATAAGGAAACATCAGTTCAGATGCTGATATTGATATGTACCTGATCTGAATTCGAAAAAAGTTACAAGTCACGGGATGCCACCAAGATTACATAGATGTTAGACCAAGCTTGGATCAGGATCTACACCTGATTTGCGAAATAATCTCGTACAATAATTTTGGTTCAAACAAAGTTGTATGATATTTTTTATATTCTTCGCCTCTCAGCAGCTGTTTAGGGATCCATCTTAAGGGAGGAAATAAGGGCTTCTCTTTTTTATTTTTTGCAGGAAAAAGTACTAGTGGAAGGGCTAGAGTCCCCTTTACTTACCAAACAACCAATGAACCGTCCAAATTGCGGTCGGAGTCATGATTAGCACCATCGGTCCCAAATAACCCACCCTCATCAAACATAAATCAATTCCTGAACAATGGCCAGCAAAACTATTAATAAGTGAGAACTCATTGATAAAAAATACTGCTAGTTTAGAGCTGTTATTCACACCTGTGTCGCTCACCAGAATACTTTATTAAACACAAGATTCACATATCGATCGGGAGATATTGATATTTAATTACTTATTGGGGGTTGGGGTCTTGGGGGGGAGGGGGGGGGGGGGTAACAAATTAAAACCCAGCGAAGATGATGTCTAAATGTACTTGCTGTTTGTGAAATTAGAAATCCAGAAAAAGAACAAATTTTTTTGTATGTTTGAAGCAGGACAGGCCAGGCCAGAAAACATGCACAAGAATTTACGAAGAAATGGATTTCCTATTGTCTGATCAAACAACAAGCTGTTATTGCAAATCTGGCAGCAAAACAGAATAGCTTCATTAATTATTACACAAATCAAGCACAACCTTCTCACTCTCTTATTCAGTTATAAGAGCGAGTGTCAGCAAAAAAGAAAAAGAAGAAAGGAAAGTACAGTAAATAAAAGAATTCAGAGACTTGATGTAATTAAAACTTTATATATTGACTGCTTTCTTGAATGAGTTGATGGATGATTTAATGAAGTTGGTGGTGGTGGGTGCATGATGATGATCCTCCTCCTCATCACCAATGACCAAGGGCTTCTTCCTGATGCAATCCACTCCCTCCTTTTTCAAGATTATGGAGGGAGATGACGGGATTCTCCTAAAACTCCTTGAACTCTCGCACCTTCTACCCTTTTCTCTCCTCTCTTTCCTCTCAAAGCTACTGCTACTTCCCATCAATCCTTCACCCCCAAAACTTGCCTCATTTCCATTGCTTTTTCGTAATGTTAATTTGTAGGGAGGAGGATTCGGCAGATGTGTATTTCTAGCTTCTACCTCACCAATTTCTTCTTCCCTTTTCCCACCAGCTCTTTCACCGATTGTTAGCTGCTTGTTTAATTGTATTTTTCTAGCTTCCACGTCAACAATGTCGCCTTCTTCATTAACTGATTCCGGAAATCTCAGAATTTTGATCTCCTCCTTATTTGGATATTTCAGATTCAGCTTCCTAATTATTTCATCAGCTTTGCTAGTATTTTTTTCGTCAGCATTTTGGAGATTCGGCTCTTGTGAATCCTCCAACAGCATTTGAAGCCACTTTTCAACATTTCCTTTTCCACGCCGTTTTCTGCTTTCTTCATCCTCGTCTTCTTCTGATTCATGGAGGACCCGTACTTGAATGTTATCTATCGTCCCATCCTCTTCTATTTTCAATTTCTGTAGTTTGCTCTCAATTTGATTTCCATCCTCTCTGGCTACTATAGCTTTGTTGAATTCCTCACACTTTCCTTCCTCTTTTTCTTCTTCCTTCGTAGATAGCCCTTCAGATGCTTTCTGCTCCTCTTCCAAGAATACTCTTAGTGCTTTGTGCGAAGGGGGGGTCTCTGAAGCTGGTAAGCAGAGGAAAGGCTTGTCATCTTTCTCTTCCAATGAAATTTCATTCATTTTCCCATTCAGACGCGTGCTTGGTTTATTTCCTGGTAAATACAAAACAGTCTTATCATCTTTACCTTCAGACAAGGAATCACTCATTCTTGATCTCTTCCTTGCTTGCTCCCTTTCAGGTCTTATTAGTGACTCCAGCTCATCTCTCTGTTTGAATTTTCTATGGAGTTCTCTCTCTGACGAATCGCAAATTGCTTTCTGAGCCTCAAGTCTTGCCATGAGAGCATTACTGGCTGCCTGATTCAGTCTCACTTGTTCCTTATAAATGATACTCCTACAAAAAATGCATTCAAGAAATTGAGTGATTTATCAACAGAACAGATTATTATCTAGCTGACGTGGGTTACTAAATAGAGATATCTTACTGGTGCATAGTGTCTCGAATCATTTTCTCTAGCATTGATCTATAAGAGGACTGTGCTTCTGCAAGCCGCCGACACTTCTCTGCCCGCCTTCTTCTTTTGATAAGGACCAACTCCAAGTCTTGAATTGTAACTTCCACCTCATCGGTCTTTTGTCTATGTTCATTCACTTCATCATCCAATTTCTGTATTTCTCCCTGCATCTTTGCTGTTTCTTCTTGATGCTTGAATGAATTTCTGGCCATGACAATGGCCTGATATGGATTGGTTACCATGTTTGGGTTTTCATTTTCTTTCGACAAATTTGTTTTTAGTTTCCTAGCAGCTGACAACAAGATAAATATAAGAACCAAGTTCATGAGGTCTTAAAATTACTATCAAAAGATGGATGGTTCAATTTATCTTAACAAACCTGTTAGGGGGGTGTTTGAGCAAGATCGTCTGTTGCTATCGTGAGATTTCAGACTTGATGATGTATCAAAAGATTCCCTTCTAGAAAGAACAACAGCAGCAGGAGCAAGACCTACTTGTTCCTTTGATTCAATGAAATGCTGTGGAAAAATATGGGAGTCCACCGTCTGTGAATCATTTAGTTCCTCAGATTCACCCTCCAAGAAAAACAGAGAAAATGCCCTGTGCCTGGAAATATGTAAAAAGTTGAGGAATCGAATTGTTAACTCCTTTTGCATTTGCAATAAGTGATTGAAAAGACCAAAAAAAGAGAATGGAAAAAGAAAACAGCCTACCTGAAGTCCGAGTTTGAAGCAGCAAAGATTGACAAGAATTGGTTTATGGATACACCAACTTGGAGATCCCACCAAGGAATGAGAAATTCCAGCTTGTTATGTTTCTTCTTGCACACTTGCCATTGTAGTATCCTTATATTGCTTGGAACTGTCAATCCACCTCCTGCATTTCCACCAATAAAAAATCACCAGAATTTTAGTACTACTACTACTATTAGATAGATAAAATTTCGGTTGATATATATTAGATGTGGACAGATTTGGAGCATTACTTGAGCAAGGAAACCAATGATCAATGTTCCAGGCAAGAGGTGAAGCTGGATCAGCATGATAATACAGAACATTGCCATATTGATCAACCCTGAAAGTTGCAGGATCAAAGCCAGCATTCCTAAAATTTGTTCCAGCAGTAAAAATGAGTCAGAACTTGGAATGTATAAATATATGAGTATGAGTTAGAGAGCTCTCAAAAGCTAAACTCAGTTGATTACCCGAGGTGGTTGAGTTGCTTCCACAGAAGACTGACAAATATTTTGGGCTTCGTAGTGGGCTTTGCTTTCGAGTCAATAATTGGAAACATCTCATCTAGATCCTTAGCTCTCAAGGCCTAAACCCAAATTCACAAGCATCAATAGATACACACAGATTCTCAGAAAGCAGTTACTGGCAATGGAATAGGTGATTTTTTTTCCAGAGAACTATAAATCTTCCTTGACTATTTATCCCTAAATATAACAAATTGTTGGTTTAGAAGTGACACATCATACATGGAAATTATGAGGCAGACTCGAGAATATTGTGTCATTTGATACCTACTATTAATAAAAAGTTGATCTAAGAAAACTTTTACATCTAAAAGTTACAAGCCTCCAGTAGAAAATTCACATGAAAAAGGTCCTGTAATCAATCAGATGCCTCCAAAAACAGTAAATTATTTCACAATTCATAAGAAAATCAAATAGGTGTCTCATAAAGTTCTTCTAAATTGTTAGCTATGGCAAAAGAATCAATCAATTCATATAGGTGTCTCATCATAATTAGCGAACAAAGAAACAGAAATTCACTACCAATCTATGCCTAAAACAAATATACATATCGTGTTTTATATCATATCATGTAAGAAGAAGGTCAATTTTGGTTTACCTCATTGTGAGACAGAGGATAGGAAGTGAAAGCGAAAGGAGGGCCATGGCTGTATGGACTAAAGCTTCGATCTTTGCAGAGCTTAGAGTAGGCACTTGGATACCCCAGTCCTTGGTCAATTGCCATCTCCTCTTGGGTGAACATTAGATCTTCAGCCGCCATTGAAACCAATACAGAGCTCAGACGAGTGTTTTGGTGAGGAAGCGAACCAACGGTCAATTCGTTTTTATAAATTGTTTGCAGATTTTTCAAATATGTCTAACGGCTATATCATGTCCCATATTTAATTACTCAGTTTTGTTACAAGTAATAATTTATATAACGATTCTTTGTAAAATAGTGAATTTTATAAAACAATTAAAATATACAATTCTGTATGAATCATTAATTCATTATTACGTATAACAAAATTCTTAATTACTCTATTATAGCAACTCCAAAGCATCAACGACATCCTGCGATCTTGGTGGATAGAAGACGAAATTGCCTTTGGTAGCCAAATTACTCTATTAACCAACCGGTGGTTAATCTTGTCAAAATATTTCTTTTTGAAAACATTAGACCCGGTCCAACAGTTTTAAGTTAAAAGAAGGTCATCATGATCTTAATCGTCATTCTAAATTTGAACTCGACATAAATTTTTGATAAAAAAAACAAAATCGTAACTGAAAAGTTTAACAAAAAGTCGCTTTTAACGGTAATAAGTACACACCTTAATAATCCATTTTCTTGCTTGTGGACCTTCAAAATCCAAATCACCTAAAATGCATTTGAATTACCTAATTATCATCATTCTATATTTAAGCTAGCAATATGTGTTTTTGTGTTATGTTTATCTTTAAATTTAACAAATTGTTAGTTTAAAAGTGACGCGATCTTGGTGAAAATATAAAATTATTCTTAGTAGACAAATTAATCTGTTAAGTTATATCTTTTTTTTGAAGACATTAAACCCAATCCAACAATTTTAAGTTAAAGAAGGTCATCATGACCTTAATCATCATTCTATATTTGAAGCCGACATAATTTTTTTGACAAACCCCACAACAAGATTAGAAAAATTCATAACTATGGACATAAAAAGTTTAACAAAAAGTCTCTTTTAACACCCTTCAATCCATTTTCTTGCTTGTGGACCTAATTAAAATCATGAAGCTCCATCATACTTGGGTCGGGGGCCTGGGGCTTGAAGTGTCTTCTTAAACTTCACAAAAAAAATTCATTTGCCATTTTTTTTATTATTAATAATAATATAAAATAGCATAATATTTTTAAATTTATAATCCTAATTTTAATACCACAACAATTAAAAAAACTTATCATCCAATAAATGAAAAATTAAAAATATATGTTTAATATCAATAAAAAAAAGGAAAAGACAACACATATATAGTAAGAAACAAATTAAATTAAAATTTCTCTACACAAATCTATTTTTGACACTAAGCAATCATTAGTTGTGGGATTTGTATGATTTATTGTTCAAATGGAAGGAATATATCATTTTCCAAAAAATGATCAATCAAAAAAGGAAAATACTTGTGCTTTGCAGTTTCTCAAAGAAATTGATATTTTTGTTGTTCTCTAACCATCGAGTAGAACATATATCCATTTAACAATATCATATTTTTAATATAAAATATTTGATTTCTTTGTTTTTGTTAGTTGCATTTGAATATTGCTACTTTTACAAAATATAACTTACAAAATGATATCTCAAAATGTATTTAGTAGATAACCTATTATATATAAATGAGTCCAATAATTATAAATAATTATAATTATATATATTATTTTGCATCTCTTTTTGATAGTCATTTTTTAATCATCATAATATTATTAGTCGCATTTTTATACGCAATGTTTTATATTATCGATTATGATTGTGTTATTACTAATTTATTACTATATGATCACTAAACATTCAATAATTTATTGAAACGATACGAAATTTACTTTTAAGATTAATAAATTTTTAGAAAAATATATTTTATTTAATTAATTATTTAATTTATTTTATTGAACGAGAGTTGCAGGTTGGGTTGAAGGTAATTCCTCCGATGCAATAGGATTTGGTCCGTGTTCCAGTTTGATTTGGCCCATCTATTATTTATTAATATATACGTTACCGTGATTAGAATATTTATGTATGTATAACTTTAGGTAGAAGTTTGTTTAAAACGGAAGGATTTCAGATTCGCCTAAGAGAAAGAAATTGTGTAAAGTTTAATCAATTAATTAATTGTTCCTTTATTTTGTTTAATTAGTTCCGACGGAGGAAATTTAACAAGTCGTTTTTGGAATATAATTTCGGATATTACATTGCTTATTCCAGGTATGGATTCCGTATTCCTTTAGCGATATTCTTTTGATTTTAATTTGTTTGTTTTGTTCCTCATTGGAATTTGGATATTATTTCGATATATTGTTCATAGTCAAATTCATATGACAATTTTGTCTGATTTTAGATATCTGCAACTTAGCTTGTACTCTTTAGACTTATTAAGCATATCTAATATTTATTTTGATTCTGTAGAAACGTATATGCTAATATATTTGGGAGACTTTGTGTTAATTTGTTTTGGTTTAGCATGTGCGTATTAGAACCCCTTTTGTGATATTGTGTCGTAGTCGTTGTGACATGATATTTTTGTTAGAAAGTACCGTAGGGTATACCTGAGTTATAACCACTTGTGGGGGTACCACATGCATGTCCTCTTGGCACTGAGACATGACACTTCCGTGGCAGTGTGATTAGTCCACGACGTCTCTATTTTGTGTGCTCCGATGGGAGTTAGCCAATTGATGTTTTGTTGTGGGAGGCGTATGGGTCGGCCCTAGCATTTTGTTCTGTTTTGTTCTGCGATCTGGTGTTGTTCATAGTGCCGAGCACACCTTTTCGATTTTGTATGCATTTGGATCTGCAGTCCAATGTGTGCCTGCCTGTGTGACAGTATTTTGACTTATCTTTGTGACAAGGTATATTTCTGTTTTGTTTTGAGCTCGGTATAAAATAAACACAACAATTCAATTCAACATTTTTTGTTGTTCAATAAATCAGTTCAGTGGATCAGTTTCAGTTCAATAGATCAGTTCAGTTTAGTAAGATTATGTTATTCAGTTCAGTTGATTTTGTTAATCTCAGTTTGGTTCAATTGATTTTGTTATTCAATTTCAATTCTTATTTCTGCACTTTTTATTCGTACTGGGCATTTGACTCATGCTGTGTTTTTTTCTTTCGGCAGGGTTTGCAAAGGGATTCAAGGACAAGTGTGAAGAGAGTTCTTTTTTGTTTTGACATTCTGCTTAGAGTTCGTTTGTGCGTAGCCTCTCTTTCTACTAGTCGGAAATGGAGTGTTACAGTGAGTGTTGGAGTTATGAATTTAATTGAGTGTTGCCTTGGGGCCATGCCGGTTTGTCACAGGGCTGGAGGGTTGGTGGGGCAATACCGGTTTGGTTGCCGGAGTGGTGCGTCCGTGGTGTTTCTGGGGGTAGGCAAATTGGTGCTGGGGTTGGTTTTTGGAAATTCATTTGTAAGGATTTTGGGTTAGTTCCCAATCGGTATATTAGGGGTGCTTTTGTTGTTTGCTGGGATTGAGTTGGCTATGGCATCAAGATATATGAATACAAACGAAGAGTCTTTTGTGATGCTGGTATGTACTGCTGTGTCACTGACTGGTTCTAGTGCTGCATTAGGCTTTGGCTGTGGCATCGTCTTGTTTTTGCTGTTGAAGTTGAGGCAGATGGATTGCTCCAGTTTCGGGTTTTGGAAATCAAAGACTGAATCCAGTATTGACAAAGAAGCTAGACTCAACCCTTAGGAGTTCCAAGTAGGAATGTATGTATGTAAAATTAGTGTTATGTATTAAAGTATGCAAAATATGTATATTACTGCTGCATTATGTAATGATTTCGATGGTGCTTAATAATAATTTTTAAACAGTTATATATTTGATCTCAATTATGTGGTTTGTTGCCTTTTATAATAATACTTGTATCTTAAAGAGTTGGTTTACCTTGTTCATACATACTACTCTACACAATAGGACCAGCGGTGGACAGCAGAATGAACAGTGTTTTACATAGAAAGAGCTGCTGGAATGTATTCAGCCTTGCCATATACCTTTGCACAGGTAATAAATAGACTGACTTGTGTTAAAGATGTCTGCTACAATGTCCCGTGTACATAACTATATTCCCATATATTAATCAAATTGATTCGTTGTTCCCTTTGCAGGTTTTGGTAGAAGTACCATATGTTTTTGTGCAAGCTTCAGTATATGGTCTTATTGTTTATTCAATGATTGGGTTTGAATGGACCGCGCCAAAATTCTTTTGGTATATATTCTTCACGTTCTTCACATTTCTACACTTCACCCTCTATGGCATGATGACTGTGGCCGTGACTCCCAACGCGGACATAGCTGCTATTATTGCTGCTGCATTTTATGGAATATGGAATGTCTTTTCTGGATTTATAATCCCACGTCCTGTAAGTTCTAGTAGTTAAACATTTTTTCTTTCTTTATTTTAACATGTTGCTCATTTTGTTAACAACCATGCATTGCATGCACAGAGTATGCCTGTGTGGTGGAGATGGTATTCTTGGGTATTTCCAGTTGCCTACACTCTGTATGGTCTTATTGCGTCGCAATTTGGGGACTTTTAGGACAAGGTCCTTGTGGACGTAAACCAAAGTATTAAGAAAAGATTATTTTGGGTTTGAACATGGTAATGTCTGGGTAGCTGGTTCTGCGGTGGTTGGCTTCACCGTACTTTTTGCATTCGGCTTTGCCTATTCCATAAGGGCATTCAACTTCCAAAGACGGTAGAAAGAAAGCTTTTCTGGCGGAGCTTTTGATGAAATGTGTATCTTATAAATAATTGTTTTTTTTAGTAGTTTTATGTATAGGACGTTGTTCTTGTAACTTGTAAGGGCATCTTACATTTTACTAGTAGTCATCCCATAATAATTACGTATTCCATCTTCACTCGCTCTGTACGTACATAAATAAATAATAATAATAATAATAATAATAATAATATTTCGGTTAAGCCGAGAGATTCACAGATGAAGGAGACGAATCGAGTAATCGCTCAGAAGGCAATGAATTTTTTTTTAATTCTGAGAGTATATTTCTCTAATCAGATACTCTATTGATAAACTGTTAAAAGCTATGGAATCCCCTTCTATGCCTTCTGTGAAACCATGTACTTCGACTCTTGGAACAGACAGAGGAACTTTAATTGTTTGATAGTCAAGGGGAAATAGATTTCGCTTACAAAATAAGAGGGCAGCTAATCATGTCCGGAGACTGTAACAAATACTAAGATGATGTACAATAAACACGCTGGTGTATGTCTATTTGGGAAACATGGCCATGACAATTAGCGGAAAATAAAGGACTTTTTGATTAATGAAATACTAATAAAATAACAAAATTATTAGTATTAGTCTAATTATTAAGAGTACGTTTGGATTATTTAAAAAATGTGATTAATGATTTTGATTACTGTTTTTACTTATAATCAATTTAAAAAAAGTTGTTTGTATTTTATAAATAAAAAATATTTAAACTAATAAGAAGTGAATATATTTTATATAAAAAAAATATGTTAATCACTTATTTTAAGTGTAAATTACAAAAAATAAATATTTTGAAAAATAAATATGTATAATTGATGGAATTACCAACATAAGGGTATATTAGTATTAAGGATATATTAGTAATATAATTAGTCAAACTTGATTATTAGATTTAATAAATAATTAAAAAAATTAAATTCAAATTTTTGATTATTTTTATAAAAAACAATTATAAACAAATTTAATTTCTTATAAGCGAATCCAAACATCTTCTAAATGACAAAACTGTTATAAATCAAATGCCTTTACTAAAACCAATTAAAGCTGATTGTCACAAACCATATTATTTCTAGAATAGATATTCTAGAGTCAAATAAAAAGATAATGATATATGAACACCTTTTATTTATAGTTGCGCACCTCAGATCAGTAAATAGACAAATTTATCCTTTAATTAATAAGTCCCTAATTTACACATTTTTTATTTGCCCACTTTGCCCCTTTGAGACCAATATACAGACTCGAATAATATTTGACTAAATTAAAATATAGGAAAAAAGTAAAAAAAATATTTATAGATATTTTTAATTAAACAAAGTATTAAATGTTTTCATCCAGATTAATTATGCATCGTCCCTATGAGCCAAATGTCTCGAAAAATTGTTCAGAATGAATGCCCTTTTCAGTACTCAATTATTTTCTCAGTCATCACAATAAATAGACTGGGAACATTCTTCACAATCTGTAAACCCTTCTTATTCATTTGGAGCTAAGACTTGAATCTGTAAATATGGAAACTCTATGAGAGGATTAAAGCGAAGTTGGAACAAGAAAATGGTGTTTTTTTTATAAAAAAAAAACAAAGAGTTGGTCAACGGTTGATGTGGGGGCATTCAAACTGTTGGAGAAGATGCCTCAACGAAGAAGATTGAAAAAAGGGCATACTAGTCATTGCAGAATTTGGTTAACGGAAGCAAAACATAGAATAGAATGGTTGATCGATTCAATTGTTCCCGAGTTTCGCGCCAATATTGAATATACGAAGACCAATAGATGGTGGAAAATGTTGAAACATGTCTACATTCTAATGGCAACAAACTTAGATGCCAGTAAGTGGAAACTGCCTCTACCATCTATCTGCATCTGTTCGTCTTGTATGTATGGAAATAAATCTACCTTTTGAATTTTGGCCCACCTGAAGCATTCCGTCTATATTGCCATTCTCCATTGCTGGCTTCAGCCCAATTTGGGTTTTCACAAAAAACCATCTCTGCTTTTGATTGTTTTTGCAGAGTTTTCCATTGATTGGCCTAAAGCTTTCAAGCCAATTTTTTTATTTGATCTGGGTCACCTTTTTTTTCCCCTTCATTTTTTCTTGTACACCAACTGATATATTTGGATTCGAAACTATGGATCGAAGTACTCGATCTTGGATAAGCAGCAGTATAAGGCAAAGCAGCAGCAGTATGAGGCAAAACAGCATAAGCTCAAGTAATAGGCTCGGAAGTTTAAGAGAAAATAGTACTTTAGTATGGAGGAACAGTGGTATGGAAGTTTTCTCAAAATCAAACCGAGACGAAGATGATGAAGAAGCGCTAAAATGGGCTTCCCTGGAGAAACTTCCCACTTTTGCTCGATTAAGAAAAGGCTTACTGGCTGGATCCCAAGGTGCTGGGTTAAATGAAGTTGAAATTGATAATCTTGGAATTCATGACAGGAGGAATTTAGTACAGAGGCTTGTCGGAGTTCCTGAAGAAGACGATGAGAAGTTCTTGTTGAAGCTCAGGGATCGAATTGATAGGTAAATGGTTTTTTCCTTTTTCTTAAAAAAATCTTGGGTAGGTAGATGCATTATGAATGTTTTTCTTTACGGACAGAATTGGATTTAATGATTGCTAAATTTTATCAGAGTTGGAGTTGATTTGCCCACAATTGAAGTCAGATTTGAGCATTTGAAAGTTGAAGCAGAAGCTCACGTAGGGAGCAGAGCTTTGCCTTCTTTCTTCAACTTCCATATCAGTATACTGGAGGTAAGAACACACACACACACACATATATATATGTGTGTGTGTGTATGCCGCGTGGACGGGCTTAGGTATTAATGCTATTCTCCTTCTTGTTAGGGAGAAATTATTCATCCTGACATTTCATTTTTCCTTGTGTTCAAAAGGGGTTGTTAAACGCTCTCCATTTGCTTCCAAGTAAAAAGAAGCATCTAACTATCCTTCAAGACGTTAGTGGAATCCTCAAGCCTTGCAGGTGAGGGGTGACTATAACAAAGGGGGCACGGATGCACTCATAAATGGAATTAAGATCACTTAATAATGTATTAACGTCTTTCTTGACTTTATTTTTTGAGGGAACTTATTTGCTATACTGATTTTTCATGAGAGGTTTGCAGGATGACATTACTTTTAGGTCCTCCAAGTTCTGGGAAGACCACTTTACTGCTAACTTTGGCTGGGAAGCTTGATCGGAACCTTAAAGTAAATTCTTTGCAGCCTTATACTTTCATTAATTCTCAATATTTAGCTCTTGCTAGAGTTTCTGGTCTTCAGAATACTGTTGAATGTGACAACTAAGAAAGGAGCATTTTGCAAAACCAGTGTTGTGGAAAGGTGACTTACAATGGCCATGTCATGCAAGAGTTTGTGCCCCAGAGAACGGCTGCCTATATAAGTCAACATGATCTCCATATAGGAGAAATGACTGTGAGAGAGACCTTGGCTTTCTCTGCAAGATGCCAGGGGGTTGGATCACGCTACGGTTAGTCAATAGCTTCTTGGGTTTCATCATTTTTGTATAATTAAAACATCTAAAATGTGGAGTATTCATTTGCTTGTGGGGTTAATTACTTCAAATTAGCAATTCCTTCGCTTTTGAAGAAGCTTGGCTAGTAATATTTGTCGAACTTTTGTAGAAATGTTGGCAGAACTGTCAAGAAGAGAGAAAAACGCAAATATTAAGCCTGATCCTGATGTTGACATCTACATGAAGGTAAGACATGATCTACCTTCAAGTTCTAATGATTAACTGTGTATTTATTAACTTAAATACGTTTTTTTTCCCATAAAGAATATCATCAAACTAGACATCTTATTTAAAGCTACAAATTAAGTTCAATTATTGGATGAACAGATGACCTTTTTACTTTGACGTATTTTAAATCATCCTGAAAATTAATATTGTTCACTTCATATTTCCTCATGTTCCTACATATAAGTAGAATAGAAGACGGATCTCTGAAGCTTGATTCTCCACCTTTAATCCGAAAATATTATTTATTCATTCTATGTGCATTGATAATGTCAACTGGAATAAATTTTAATTACCAAGAATATTCTGGTATATGGAACTCTCTTTCATCATTGATAAAGTTCACTGTACATTGTTTCCATAATTCAGGCAGCAGCAACACCAGGTCAAGAGGCTAGTGTGGTCACAGATTATGTTCTAAAGGTATTAGAATTAAGCATAAAGCCTTTATAATCACATTTTGACAAGGTTAGATAGCATTGCATGAACTTATTTCTACCCACTTGATTGCAGGTTTTGGGACTTGATATCTGTGCAGATACAATGGTAGGTAATGATATGATCAGGGGTATATCTGGAGGACAAAGAAAGCGTGTTACAACAGGTTAAAGCAATTCCATTTACGACCCTCAAGAAAATAGTAAATGTTTTTGTCTAATGGATGTAGGATAGTAAAAAGTTCTTTGCTTAATTACAGGTGAGATGTTGGTTGGGCCATCAAGGGCACTTTTTATGGATGAGATATCTACTGGTTTGGACAGCTCGACAACTTATCAAATTGTGAATTCACTACGGCACAGTGTACACATTCTCCAAGGAACTGCTCTCATCTCTCTCCTGCAGCCAGCCCCTGAAACTTATGATCTATTTGATGACATTATTCTCCTATCTGATGAACAGATAGTGTATCAGGGTCCCCGTGAACATGTGCTTGAGTTTTTTGAATATATGGGTTTCAAATGTCCAGAGAGGAAAGGTGTTGCTGACTTCTTGCAAGAAGTAAGTGATCTAGGTTCTTGCCATTCAACTTCTCACACCATTCATTTCAAGATTTGGAGGTCATGATTTAAAAACACAACTCTCTTACCGCAACACAGATGGCTTTGTGTGTTTTTAAATCATGCACGCCAGATCTTAAAATGAACGGTGTAATATCTAGTGGCCATATAAGCTCCAATAGCCACCAATTTCTATGGATTGACACACACACACACATATATTCTCAATATTTCATGTCTCAGTATCTTTCTGGTGGAAAATATAATGTGTGTAGGTGACATCGAAGAAAGATCAGAAACAGTACTGGCTACAAAAAAATGAGCCTTACAGATTTATTACAGCCAAAGAATTTGCTGAGGCTTACAAGTCATTCCATGTTGGAGTCAAACTGGGTAACGATCTTGCAACCCCATTTGACAAGGGCAAAAGCCACTCTGCTGCTTTGACTACCAATAAGTATGGCTCAAACAAGATGGATCTTTTGAAAGCTTTGACTGCAAGAGAACTTTTGCTTATGAAGAGAAACTCATTTGTTTACATATTCAAATTGTTACAAGTGAGCTTTCTTTATGTACTTATATGTAATATTGACCTTAATTCTGTCTTTATTGCAATTAATGATGTATGCTTTTTAATCTTTTGTAGCTCAGCATAATAGCATTGATTTTTATGACGATGTTCCTAAGAACTGAGATGCACAAAAGTAAAATTACTGATGGACGGTTATACATGGGTGCTCTATTTTTCTCTGTGGCTACGCTCATGTTTAACGGAAATTCAGAGCTTGCCATGACAATAGCAAAGCTTCCTGTCTTTTACAAGCAAAGGGACCTTCTCTTTTATCCTTCATGGTCATATGTTGTTCCATTGTGGATCACCAAGATCCCCATTACATTTTTAGAAGCTGCCGTCTGGATAGTCCTCACTTATTATGTCATTGGATTTGATCCAAATGTTGGAAGGTAAACAGTTCAAAGAAGAAAACAATAAACTTTCTGATTCTTTTTCAGAAACTTTGTATCCATGTTTTGTGCCTATAACAATGAAAGAATGATCCTTATTACAGATTCTTTAAACACTACCTAGTACTCTTACTCCTCAACCAGATGGCTTCTGGATTGTTCCGATGTATCGGGGCATTGGGTAGGAACATGATTCTTGCAAACACATTCGGGGGATTTGCATTGCTTATACTTTTTGCATTAGGTGGCTTTGTCCTAGCTCGAGGTATAAAATGTTCAATTAAATGTTGAATTTTCTTCATCTTAAATTTAGACATTGACTGAGGCTTCTGCTCATTTTGTATGATGCTACAGAGGACATAGCAAAATGGTGGATCTGGGGTTACTATATCTCACCAATGATGTACGGGATGAATGCTATTGCTGTGAATGAATTTCTTGGGCATCAATGGAGCAAAGTAAGTCTAATAATATAGGATGTCTTTTTGTCCTTTTTCCTCTTGTTCTCCACTATATATCCCTTGATGAATATAAGCTGACCTTTCGAATCTTTTTCATGCCAAAGCTTACTTCCAATGGAACTGAGACATTAGGAGTTGCAGTTTTGAAGTCTCGGGGTTTTTTCCCATATTCATACTGGTATTGGATTGGGGTAGGGGAAGTGGTTGGATTAATGCTTATACTCAACTTCGGCTTCTCATTGGCACTTACTTATCTTAACCGTGCGCATTTATACCTTATCTGCTTTTATTTTTTGTTTTAAAGAGTTGAGAAGAGGAAATGTAATAATCTGGTGCTAAATTCTGCAGCTCTGGGAAAGCCTCAAGCTGTTATGCCAGAGAAAAATGAAACTGACCAAACTGAAGAATCCAATGCTGAGGCCAATAAGAATAAGAAAAAAGGAATGATTCTTCCATTTGAACCACAATGCATCACTTTTGATGATATTAAATATTCCGTTGACATGCCACGGGTAAGCAAAAGGAATAGTTCAATGGCAGTTGTGTGCTTCAACTGAAAGCAAATTATATTAACTAGTTCAAATTCATAGGCCTAAATGTCTAAATATGATTTATTGAAGGAAATGAAAGAGCAAGGAGTTGTTGAAGATAAACTGTTGCTTCTGAAGGGTGTGAGTGGAGCTTTTAGGCCAGGTGTTCTCACTGCTCTAATGGGTGTCAGTGGTGCTGGTAAAACTACTTTGATGGATGTGCTGGCAGGTCGTAAAACTGGTGGATATATTGAGGGTGACATTAAAGTTTCTGGGTATCCAAAGAAGCAGAAAACCTTTGCTCGGATATCTGGATACTGTGAGCAGAATGACATCCACTCACCCCATGTTACTGTCTACGAATCCTTGTTCTACTCAGCCTGGCTGCGATTGCCTTCAGAAGTTGATTCTGCAACAAGAAAGGTCGGCACAACTGAATCATTTTCTTTCTCGCGTTTTCATTTGATTATAGAAAGACAACAAGGAGAAATAGTCTAAAAGAAGTCTAATTACGCCCATATGTATTCTAGAAAAATGCCTTCAACTTCTACTAGCTTATTTTTATTTTAGTTGGCAACAAGGCAGCTGTAGAACTTTAGTTGTAATTAATGATACCACAATTTATTCTTCCAAGGAACATCTGCCAATTCAAACACAAAAAGTTTTAACCTTTGAAGAGCAGGGAACAAAAATATGAGTGAAGCAAAGAACTAACAATGATTATTTTCTAACGTACTTTTGCAGATGTTTGTCGATGAGGTCCTGGATCTTGTCGAACTAAACACGCTGAAGGATGGACTAGTTGGGTTGCCAGGTGTAAATGGTCTCTCAACTGAGCAGCGCAAGAGGCTAACCATTGCAGTTGAGCTGGTGGCAAACCCCTCCATAATTTTCATGGATGAACCAACTTCAGGGCTGGATGCTAGAGCTGCTGCAATTGTGATGAGAACGGTTAGGAATACTGTGGACACGGGAAGAACAGTTGTATGCACCATCCATCAACCAAGCATCGATATATTTGAAGCTTTTGATGAGGTGAAAAATGCTGATAGACATAGTGAATTAGCTTCCTGTTTTGGTTCACTTCTTTATATGGATACTAAAACCTACTCCCTTCATTTCCAAAAAAAAAATCTCATTTTGATTTTTTAGAGTTAATTTGCGAAACCTTAAAATATAAAATTGATGGGATTTTTTTTTTTTTGCTTTTTGAAAACAACATATTTTGTAATTATTAATACTCTTTAGTTTGGTTACAATTTCACGATGGTATTAATTAAAAAAAAATCATCTCAATTTCAAATTTTAAAATTTGCAAATTGATTTCAAAAAGTCAAAAGTGTGATTTTTTTTGGGAATGGAGGTCGTATCAAACGTGGGTTGCAGCTTTTCCTGATGAAACGAGGAGGACTAGAGTTATATGTGGGACCAGTGGGTCGGCAATCTTGGGAGTTAATCAAATACTTTGAGGTGAGCTGCAATAAACAAACATAAACTGCAGGCTATACTTTTTATACTTGGTCTGAATGAATGAATTGAGTTCTAAAACATGATTTGTTATTCATGAAAGGATATTGAAGGAATAAGTAAAATCAAAGATGGATATAATCCAGCCACCTGGATGTTGGAAGTTACTACATCTGCTCAAGAATTGGCACTGGGGATTGATTTTACTGAATTGTACCAAAACTCAGATCTGTGCAGGTAGGTTCATTTAGCAACAGCCAATTGCATGCATTACACGCACATTAATCTTCTATTTCTCCCTTGTATCAGTATTGAACAGGCATGTCATAATAATTAAATGCCTTAGTGATGTATAACATAATACAGGAGAAACAAAGCCCTGATTAGAGAATTAAGTACACCTCGTCCTGATTCAAAGGATCTCCATTTCCGTAGTAAATATTCACAATCTTTCATCATCCAATGTGTGGCTTGCCTATGGAAGCAAAGATGCTCGTATTGGCGAAACACATCTTACACTGCTGTTAGATTTCTCTTCACAACCGGCATAGCATTGTTGTTTGGAACGATGTTCTGGGACATTGGTACAAAAACGTAAGCTACAAACAAATTACTACTTACCAAAAATGTTCATACGTACCTCTTTAGGTATTCATTTTAAGCGGACAATATTTTGTAGGCGTGGTCAACAAGATCTATTCAATGCAATGGGCTCTATGTATTCTGCTTGCCTCTTCCTAGGGGTTCAAAATGCCTCATCGGTGCAGCCAGTGGTGGCCGTAGAACGAACAGTATTTTACAGAGAAAGATCTGCTGGAATGTATTCAGCCTTTCCATATGCCTTTGCACAGGTAATTGCTTCCGTGAATATAACTATATATATATATATATATACATGAGTTGATCCATGGCAAGCACTAGATGGTGTGACACTATTCTATATAGTACATCTCCCACTGTCCATTGCTAGATGTGAAGGTCCATGATTTTTAAAAATTTACCTTCCACTAGGCACGCAAAGCAAAAAAATAATAGGCTAAGAAATTACTTCGTTAACCTTGTTGTTATTAATAAAATATGTCGGATATATTATTAGTCTACGTATGTATAATTATTGTATAAGTATGTATCTTTTATTATCAGATTAAACAAATTAGTATAAAAATATTAAATTAAATTATGTGAATGAGCTTTTTCTTTAAACTTTAATAAAAATATTTTATTTTATGAAGAAAAAATGCATTTAAGAAAAATAAATTATAACTCTTTGATAAATTAACAAGTATAGAATACTTCACATCGCATTGATTCATAAGAATTTAAAAATAGTTGGGTGTTAAAAATCCCCCAATGATTATAATTCATGCAAACTATAATTAATGTAGACTTTTTGCTTATTTTTATTAACAAGAATAAGGTTAATAAGGTAATTTCTTCTTCTGCTCTTTAGAGGAGCGAAGAGCCTTTTATTTTTTGTCTTTTGCTCCTCTAAGGAGCGAAAGTATTATTTTCAATATTTGAATCTTTCTTTGGACGGTTCTATTATTTTCAATATTTGAATCTTTCTTTGGTCGGTTCTAAATGCACTAGCTCGTATATATATGGAGGTAACTTTGTAGCAACCACAACTAACATTGTTGTGGCAAAAAATTAAATCAAGGGTAGTTTTGTAAGTTCATTTATTTTATTAATAACACTTTTGTCATTTCACCATTTTATCAAGAAAATTATGGCATTTTAGGTAGATTGCCACACGGACACACATACATATATAGGTCTTGTTATCCTACACCCTACAATCGAAGGATAACATTGTACTTTAATTCCACCAAATACCCTTATATTATGTTCAATGTTTTTTTAACAGTAAGGGTGAATTTTTTTTCAATCAAGTGTAACCCCCCCCCCCCCCCCCCCCCCCCCCCCCCCCCCCGCACACACCCCTTGCCAATCTCTTCCATCTGTATAATGGCTCCAGGCATTGCGGCAAAGGTCAATATGGAGTCCGGTGATTTTTTTACACAATTAAAAGAAATTAAAGGAAGGTTATAATAAAAACTAGTGAAAATAAGATTGAAGAATTTCATTAATCGTATCTAATCATGTGGTGAAGCATTTCAAGAGGATTAGTTATGAGCAGGTATGGAGATTCCATGAATCAGCAGTCTTTTTTGTCCGTCTCGCAAAAGTTCAAAACATATTTGGCAACCTCTCTTTTTGCTGTTTATAGTGAGTATTTGACACAGCACAAATGTTTTTGGCACCACATAACCTTGCCGAAAGGCAACGGGGGCCGGCTTACTTGATTAATTTACATTCTTAGCCTTATTCTTCAAAAGTTACTGTACATTTAAAAGAAGGGTTTTTAAGGTCAAGTAAAAGGGTGTACAAATTAGTTCTCCTGCCATTGAAGGGGGTAGGATAACAAAACCCTATATATATATAAGGAATTGATTTATTAATTGTTCCCTTTGCAGGTTTTGGTAGAAGTGCCGTATGTAGTAGTACAAGTTGTAGCATACGGTGTTATCGTTTATGCAATGATCGGATTTGAATGGACAGCCGTGAAATTCTTTTGGTATTTATTCTTCATGTTCTTCACATTTCTATACTTCACCTTCTTTGGCATGATGACTGTGGCCATGACTCCCAACCCCGACATTGCTGCTATTGTTGCTGCTGCATTTTTTGCAGCATGGAATCTTTTTTCAGGATTTATAATCCCACGACCTGTAAGTTCTTGCAACTCGACCCACCATGCACCCTAGCTCTTTTCCTTTACTTTGAGAATTAATTAAGAGAATATATATATAATAGAAATTAAGGCCGGATGAGAAGAATATGTACGTACTAATGTTGAATACGTTATTCGTTTTCTTAATTTGTTAACAACAGAGTATGCCAGTGTGGTGGAGATGGTATTCTTGGATATGTCCAGTTGCTTACACCCTGTATGGTCTGATTGCAACGCAATTTGGCGACATGGACGATAAGGTCCTTGTTGACATGAAGCTAAGTGTTAAGGATTTCATTGAATCATATTTTGGGTTTAAACATGGTAATGTCTGGATTATTGCAGTTGTTGTAGTCGGGTTCACACTTGTTTTCGCATTCTCTTTTGGTTTATCCATAAAGGCATTTAACTTCCAAAAGCGATAGGTACGTACGTAGATTGAGGAGCTGCATGTCCGTGTCTTTTCTTTAATTTGTTTGTGTTATATAAAAAATTTCACATGGCTCGAGTCGGTACGTAGTTGTAATAAGACGACGAGAAAAAGGGTGGGTGGCAATTAAAAAGAGAAGCAGCGTTCAATCCATACTCCCTTTGGCTTTTCTACCAAAAGAAATCAAATCTTACCTCCTTTTGCTTCGTGGGGAGATTCTTTATCATATGATGAGGTATCATGTTTGTTTATATATATATATATACACACACACACACACACACACTCTGAAATGATATCATAATCAATTAGTCTATTTTTAGTTGAGAAACTATTTCTTCTTCACTTCTGCTGATGAAAGCCTCCTGTCATTCATTTTGTATCTTCTTCAACTTCAATATTAGTATAGTGGAGTAACAATTTAATTTATAGATGTAGCTAATTGACTTTACACACGAGTGTACCAAATTTTGATGGTTTTTTAAAGTTAGTGACCTTTTGCGGAGATTTTGGTGACGTGCAATATGTGCTGATTCCATGTCAAATGGAGCAATTCTTATGTATAGGATGTTTTTGTGAGGGTATCTTCCATTTTTACTATATGTATATTAGACAGACATTCCTTGTATGTTTTGGACCGTGGAATTTTTCTTTCATCTTTTTTTAATACAAATTTAATGAATTAATAAAATTTCCTGTTTTTTTAAATTTAAACAATCACGTACTTATCTTTAGTGGTCGGATTTTATATGCACAGACAGACATACCATTAAAATTTTGAGCATAACCCTTTATGTAATTCTTTCTAACATTCAATTTTATGATTTAAATAATTTGGAAAAAAATAAAATACATTTTGATTTATATGGGATATTATTTTAATTATTCGCTTTTAGACCTGCAAACAAACTGAACTATTCTACAAACGAACCGAACTATTCGTGAACCGATTCGGTTCGGTTCGGTTCGGTTCGAGTTCGAATATCTAACATTTTCGTGCCGAACTCGCACATGATATCGAGTTCGATTGTTTGATCGAACACGTTCGCGAACCATATAGTTCTGTTCGACTATGTTCGTGAACAGTTCGATTTGAGTTCGGTTCAACTATGCTAGTGTTCGACGCAGTTCGGTTCGATTCGGTTCAGTTCGATTCGTTAGCTGCTCGAGTTCGAATTGTATTTCTTACATGTTTAATGTTTTTAAATTCTAAATACAAATAATTAGTTATTTTATATAAAATTTTAAAGTTTGTTTTATAAATAATTGTTAAATTTTTAGTAATTTTTTTATTACTTAAACATCTTTTTATTTTTTTAATAATTGATTAGAAGTACACATTTTATTTAAATAATTAATAAATAATAATGTGTACTTCGTCACCTATAATTTAATTAAAATAATTATAATATTTTTATAAAATTTTTAACAATGATTGTTAGATTATTACAATTTATATCACTGATAATTTAATAAATTATAACTCGTGTCATAAATCACATAAATAATATCATTAATCATCATGCAATGACAATTTGACATTAATTAAAGAATTATATAATACAATTGCTTACATTTGCATGAGTTATTGAAATTGTCAAATCAATATAGAGAATAGAAAAATCAAGTCATCAATGTATCAAGACTTCACT